>OX422211.1:164299862-165696362 GCA_949130495.1 Sambucus nigra
GGCCCTCGCACTCCTGCCCTGTCAACTAATGAATATCAAAGGTTGTGATCATAAGGCCCTCAATGCCTAAATGGAATGTGTGGTACGTGTTCCACCACCACTCGCCCAAGACACATAGTAACACTGTAGAACATGGTGTCTCATCCAAAGCCCTTTCTAAAGGGATAAATCTGGTAGCCTCTACAATCAATTACACAACTGAAGCAAGGTGATCCCATACTTCTTTCATCCCAATCAACCCACTGGAGTGAATTATCGATGAAGCAATGTCAACCTATACAAAAAGCAATAAAAGCCTTAAGCATCACAAGGATAAGGAAAAAAAAGGAAAAGAGAGAGAATGAAGACAAAGATCAAACATTTATGTATCCATTAGGGTTCTCCACCCTCGCGTAATGATGATGTGATGGATCCCACAACAAAACCCTCTCATCAAGAATGGGCTCGAAGTTATCATAAGCACTCTCATTCCCTAGTATTAGCGGCACATCAGCGCGTCATTCCAAACCTACCCATTTATCGGTATCCACATAAATGTTTTCTGATGTGCCCTCTATGAGTTATTCTAATAAAATAGACTAAAAATTGATTACTAGATAGTAAGACAAGTGATTCACTTCAATTAAGGTGTGAAAAAATAAAGAGAGTTGCCCCTTTTTATAAGGGACTAAGGAATGTGTTGATCGAAAGTCCTCTAAACCTGCCTATCGATAGTAATATTTTATGTTCCCTGAGTCCGTGACATGTGCCAATAGGCACCCTCTAGTTATTCTTATCGACAGTCCCCCAAAAAATATGTCACAAAAATTCCAAAAAAATCAAAAAATTCACAAAAAAATCTCGAAAAGTCCCCACATGGTCGAGTACATCATGGATCCAAGAAAACTCATTAAGAATCACCAAACCACTTATAGATCTCTCAGCACCAGCACAATCCCCAGAAGGATCAGAATAGAAATGCATCAGCACTTTCAAAGCTCTCATCACGAATAAAATCCTTAGTGGAAACAAAATCTAAGTGTACCTGCAATTGCAATACCAATGACCTCCTCGGTGGAGTAAGAATTGATGAACACTCGTAACTCTTTATGTAAGAACCGGGAAATTTCAAACCCTAATATAACCTACAAACTCGATTTAAACCCCTAGCCTACACACACACCCACATTAGCAAAAGAAGTAAAAAATTACACGGTAACACATGGTAACCCTTAAGAACCCATGTGCACCAATTTGAACCAAACTCAAAACTCACCCTAAACTGATTCAGATCCACCTCTTTTTTACTCCAATCAACTCTCCCTTCGAAGTAGTATAAATACCCTATGGTTTACACAGTAGAGGCCCATCCCATAGTTCATTCTCAGAGTTTGATTTTTTTCTCAATTCAGGTAACTCGTCATTTTATGCTCTAATTTCAATTCTTTCAATTATAGTAGTTTTCTTCTTAGTTAACATAGTTAAAACACTAGAAACATGCAAGCTTTTACGTGTAAAAATGCGTAGAACAGAAGAAAACAGTAGGAATGCCATTAAAGCTTGAGCTTTAATGGTGAAATCCTTTACAGTAACCAAACCTTTGATTTAAAGACATGGATAGACTCCTTAGAATCTCAGGATGTCAAGTGTAAGGGTGAAATCCCCTGACTGTTCATATAGAAGCTCGAGATACCCTGCCATACTCTATAAATCCACGAATGTTAGGTCAAAATTTCAGTGAAAAACACAGTTTTGAAACTCGAGATATACTGATCTTCGAACCATAAAACTTATTTATTTGAAATCCTATGGAAAATTAGATTTAGTGGTTTAGGAAATCATCTCCAATGGTATAACAGAGTAGGAGAAAACCTTAGTAAAAAATTTAAACCCTAGAAAGTCAAAATCGAGAGGAAGAAGATGAAGAGTTTTTTTATAAAGTTTGACCCCGCGCGTGAGGGCGCATGGCCAATCAAAAAAAAATCATTTTTTCCCAAAAAATTTATTCAATTGTTCTGGTCAAAATTGTATAAGTTAAGACGATGTTTGGATATCCATAGCTCAATTTATGAAAATATGAGGTTTTTACTTAAAGAAATTTTCTTAAAATTACAAATTAACCCTTAGTAACTTTTTCAACATTGGCATTTGTACCCCTAACTTTGCCCCTACATAAATCAATCTATTGCAAGACAAGAACTCTCTAACACCAAGATTCAAAAGTGAGCTTAAGATCCTTATTTTAATGTCCCAAGATAATTACGCATAACCTCCCGAAACTTTATTAAAGGCAGTTTTAAGAACAAAACTGACTGATTAAACCCTAATACTCCTATGCCACACACTGTATAACAGAAAATTAAGTCTCAATCTTCTGAATACTCCAGTGTGACCGCAATTCAAACAGAATACCCAAGAAGTAGGTTTTTCCTACCTTTTCAGTATTATACTTCGCATATTTAAAATACTGTTATTGGTATCACTTTGTGATAGCCATATGCACTCTGATTATGCGCGTGTTATTATATTTCCATGCAATGTACTTTGTTAACCATCATCAATATTTGAATTATCACCAGTATTTAATTTTAGAATCAATTTGAACCTTTCCCACCTAATAACTGAGATGATGTACCATATTAATTCAGTTCGCCCTTGAACTTTTGTGCTATATTTTACTATAAGTAACAATATCAATTAGGAAGTAAACTAATGAGTTATTCCACAGAACTTTCTTCTTCGCCTATTGGCCTCAGCTCATTGAGAGCCCTGATTATTACTACGTACGCATGAGTGCCACGTGATAGTAAGCATAGCAGGTTACTTTTCCCTAAAGGTTTTGGGATTGTTTATGATAAAGTTACACTGATGGCCTAATTACCTCTATACCCCTTAGTGAACTGGTAAGAATGGGATTATTAGTTTAAATTCCTTGACTTTCTCTAAACATGATTCTAATTAAACTAGTAATATGCCCTATTTTCTTAAATGGAATAATCACCATGGAATTATGAATTTCCAACATTTTGATATTTATAATCTGATAAATATGGAATTATCAGCTTATTGTTATCAGTCGTTTTAAACACTGATTCAATACACACAACAACTCTCATTTATATCTATATCATTGTTATAGAATTGGTAGAACATGCTTAGCATATTTTTGTTAATTCTTTCCTTCTTCAGATTTTCCAGGAGAAAGGAAATAGTATATCTTCCATACTAGAGACAGACACCGGTCACTTGTTCACATATGTGACCGTATGGGCAGAGATTAAACTAGATGGGAGCAAGGAGTGGCGCTTTTCAATTTTCTATATTATCTCGTGTACTAGAAACGTGTAATTCACCCCAGCGGTGGTTCCACTTTATGCAACATATTAATAATGAATAAAATGTTTTGTTATTACACCTTAACTTTATTTCATTTTATTTATCTGTACTTTTTGTTTATTCATACCAAAAGGAAGGGTGTGACACTTTAGGTCCACAAAATTGACATATGTATGCAAAACTAACTTCGAACCTCTAAATTAAACACCTTAACTTTTTTACATTCATAGAATCAACCTTGACGCTCTGAATTGTTCGTCTAAACTTTTTTAGATCTACAGAATTAACCTTGACCCTCTGAGTCGGTCATTTGAAATCCTTAGGTGTGTAGAATCAGCCTCGATCCCCTAAATCGGTTATCTCAACTTTTTAGGTTCGCAGAATTGACCTCGACCCTCTGAATCAGTCATCTCAACTCTTTATATTTGAAAAATCGCTTTCTACCCGGTAAATCAATCATCTGAACTTTTTAATTCTGCAGAATCGATCTCCACCCTCTAACTGAGTCATCTTAACTTTTTATGTCCGCAGAAGACCCTCTAAATCGGTCATTTCAACTGCTTAGATCAGCAGAATTGACCTCAACGTTTTTATCAACCATCTTCTAAACCCCAAGGGTCCTAATTCTTTAACATCGATGAGGTGTCTATATTTTGTTGACTTATGCTTGTTCCAAGATAGCCCGTCGAGGGGCTCTGTAGACACCCCATCAGGGCACCACATAAATACCTCCTTAGGTCCCTGACACACTTCTTCCCACCATGAGACCCTAACTCATACTCCAAACCCTAATCTAGACGCAATCAGGCACTTGAGAGCTCCACTTTACATCGATAAGCTCTCTAACTTGAGTAGAGCTCATTAAAATTCCGTAAGGCTCTGAATCCCCTTTCCAATCGTGTGCCAATCGGCCTCGTGATTTGCGTGTACTCACCTTTTTACTAAAAATCTTGATCTAGGGGCCAACGGATGCTTTTGAGTCCAATTTAACCTCGGTTTAACTTCCAAACTGGGTGAAGCTCGTTGAGCTCTTATAGGGATAAATTCCCTTTCTAACCGTCCATACTGTGGGAAAATTGGCCAAATGATTCGCACAAACTTGACTTTTAACTTCAAGAACACTCGTTCAGAGGTCGTCGGGTGCTTTCGATCCCTATTTTTTACCAGTGTACTCTCAAACTCTGGAGCGGCTCAATGGAGTTTTGTAGGGATTCGAATACCCTTTCCAATAGTCCCGATAGTGCACAATTTGAAATTACAGATTGCATTTTATGCCCATTTGTTTAAAAAAGTATGTTCCCAATTGCCTATAGGCACCCCAAACCCCTTGCCTCTCAATAAGGCGTAATTTTGTTTGCTAGTAAGACAAGGGTATACCAGTAGGTAGGCCAGGACCTATGTCGATCGGCACTCCCTCGAAATCCTAATTTTTTTTTTACAATTTAAGGAGACCATGACCTCATTCCTAAGGGTCCTTTTTGAAAGTTAGAACATTCTCCTCGAAATCAATGCACTAAAATTCCATTTTTCCATATATTTCCATTTTCTTAAATCATTCTCACCCATCTTTCATCATAATTTTCATCCTTACATCACCATCATCCAACCACCTAACAATCAGTCTCTACTACTACAAAATCAGAATTAAAGTCCCATAGAAGGTCTACTCTCATCCCTTTACAACTCATTTAATTAATATTAGTTACTTACTTTTATTTCGACTTTTGATATATCTTTTATTTTTTTTTCTTCACTTCAAAACTAATCTCTCCTCTTATTACTTAGTAAACACAAAATTTATTTTCATAAAATCTAAAAAAGCCAAAATAGGGTTTTCGAGTAAACCCTAAACTAAAATTTACTAATTTTCCACTCCCTACACTTGTGCACATTTTCTAAAAAATAAACTAAAGGAAGTTCTAATATTTTATTTATGGGTTAAACTCCACCCATGTGCGTTATTTAACTGCGTGGACTTTGATGCTTTGTGGATACTAAGGCGTACCAAGTTAACCCTGGGATTCGAGTCCAAATTTCTAATTTAGTCACTATATGTTTTCTCACATTTAGTAGTACTGAGAATACGCGTACTACTTCTCAATATACACATTCAATTCCTCCTAGTGATTTATGATTTGATGGACAATCACATTATATTTTTATATTATGATTTTCTAAAATCCTTAGAATGAATTCTCTCCATCCTTTCCATAACGTGAGTCAGATGCTTTCTTTCTCTCATTATTAACACTGCACACATGTATACATGAATCACATTATGGAGAAAAGAAGAATATTATCATAGAACATAAGAGACCGAAAAGGTGGGATGGGTGCCTAACACCTTTCCATTCCTTAAATTAGTCCCCGAACCGCTGACTCATTTGGCTTCATACGCACCAGTTTCTATTTTGACATGTTCTCTCGGGATGGCTATGTTATTTCGCCTATTTTGAGAAAAATTGGTTGACGACTCCATTTCGACATTTTACACCCTTTGACGATGGCTGATTTATATCCATGGTAGCCCACAAAGATGAGTGCGGGAGGCAAAAATAGTATTCCTTATCCTCGAATCCCTACATGCATGGAGAGAGATATTTATCCAGTTTTCTCTCCTCTCTAATTTTGGGGTCGGCCCATGCCCGAGGAATTCGCCCTAGATGGCCACACCCATAACAATATATGTTAATTTTTCCTGAAAAGAGAAAGCTTTGGCAAGAATATTTGAAGGAATTGGTACCGTACCAAAACTAATTATGGTTGTGCAGTCTACTCTAGTTGTTAGTGCTCTCTACGGAGAATTTTATATGAAAGAGTGACTAGTCGATTATAGCATTGTGAGGTTGTAAATCTATTTATTCTACAAGTAAAACTCTACGATAGTCCATTTTTCTTTCTTTCTTTCCCTCGTACAACCAATCTTTTTCTTATTTTACTCTTTCTACATCTTATGTAATCATTATCTTACTTAAAATATATAACTTGAGAGTTTCTGAGACTTAGTAAAATATTTTGTCATATATACTTTTGGATTGTTAAACCCCTTTTTAATAATGAGTTAAAAGTATTTTCCTGGAATTAGTGAATTTAGTTTTATTAGGTAGCTACCATCAAGAGGAACACTCTCATGTTGTACGCTATGTTTAGGACTAAACCTCAGCCTCGTGCAAAAGGTTGTAGATTTTTAGATTTGCCAGTTTATTTTACAAAAAAATAATCAAAATAGATCGGGTTAGCTCATTCGAGCTAATCCTAAGGTAGGTTCAGGCCAACAAATGATCTAGATATTCTTGGTGTGGGTTCGGGAATTGGGTTATGCATGGGGACGGTATTAAGAACCCCACTTATTCTGCATACTTCCTTATCTATATACTTAAAATCTCTTTTTTACATTTCATGGTTAATTTTTATTTCATTTTAGAATGTGTTGAGAACCATAGTTTGAGAATCCTTTAAAACATAGACATATGCTTACGTATGTAAATGGTATTAGTGAAAGATGTTGGAACATCACTTAAACTGGTGTGGGTACACAAAAGTTCTTGTATGTGTATATGAAGGTAAATTATGATTATGACCATTCGGATCGAATTTCTTAGGCGTGGGCCTAGGCCTCGAATTCAGGATGAGGGGAGGTAAGAGGAAAAGTTTCCCCCTCTCTATCCATCTTCCTTATTTGTTAGCCTTACGCATGTCGGTAATTAGAGAATATGGAAGTCCACTTTATGCCACTCGTGTTGTCATCTTTACGGTCTAGCCTCGGATATAAAATCATCCGTTATCAAATTGGCATAACACAAAAGGATGGAGTCCCCATTCTATAGCAATAACCGATGCAGTTAAATCCTCATAAATGTGTGTTCGGCATCAAGAGAGGAAAAATGTTAGGATTCATGTCCAGTGAGAAGGGAATCGAACAAGGCCCTGCCAAGATGAAAGCCATACTTGTGATGCCACCACCACAGATGAAGAAGGAAGTTCGAGGATTCCTGGGTAAACTACAGTAGATTAGTCAGTTCATCGTCCAACTTGTTTCTATCTGTGAACCTATTTTCAAACTTCGCCAAAAGGATTAAAATAAAGTCTGGAATAAGGCCTTCCAAAAATCCTTTGACCGAATCAAACGATACCTCACCCACCTTCGATGCTTATGCCTCCGCAGCTAGGTCTACCCTCCTTTTATACTTGACCATAACAGATACCGCAGCAGGTGCTTTGCTAGCCCAATACAATGAATAATCCTACAAGGAAAGATCCATTTATTACACCAGTTAAAAATTGGCAGGGTATGAAGTCAACTATACTGCTTTGAGAAAGCATGTGTCACCCTGATCTAGGCCACACGGAAGTTACGGCACTATATGCTGGCCTTCCCCATTAGACTAGTATCCCATATGGATTCCATCAAATATTCACTAGAAAATATCACCCTGTCCAATCGAATATCTCGTTGGTTGATGTTGTTAGTCGAGTTTGATATTGTGTAAATCACACAGAAAGCTATGAATGGGGGAACCATATTCGACTACCTTACTGATCACCCTATGGAAGGAACCGATGTTTGGGTCTCTGAATTCCAAGATGAAGATATTCTTTGCACCTCTCAAGAGGACCTTAGATGGCAAATATTCTTTGATGGAGCTGCTAACATGAAAGGATATGACACTAGGATAGTCCTGATCAACCCTAATGACTCTTACACCCCCTTTGCCATTAAACTATACTTCTCTTCTACCAACAACATGACTGAGTATGAGGCAGGCATTGTAAGCCTCAAGATCACCCTCAAGAAAGTAGTACAATACCTAGACATCTACGAAGACTCTTCCCTCATCATCAGCCAATTCCTCTGAAAATGGAAATTCAATGATGATAAGCTCCTACCCTTCCATGCCCACCTAGAAGAGATGGCCTCCCAGTTCAAATATGTCACCTTCCACTACTTGCCTCATGCAAAGAACAGTTTAGCTGACGCCCCCTTTCCTAGTTCAGAAACAAGATATGCCCACCCACTGTTACCATATTGAACTCGTTATCAAAGAAGATTCTGATATGGTTGGGCTATGGTACTATAACATTTCGCTCTTTCCCAAACATGGTAGGTATCTCCAAGACGTCAAAAAAAAACACCATGCAACCCTTAACAAACTGACTGCTCAGTACATCATCTGTGATAAAGCATTGTTCAAGAGAAACTTCGATGGAACCCATTTTCACTACATTGCAGGGGCTAATGTCAAAGAAACGATGTAGAAGATCAACAATAGGTAATACGATCGCCACATGAACGGTCATATGCTTGCTTAAAATAAGATCATCCATCAAGGGTACTATTGGAATAACATGGTTTAAGATCACACTGCCTATGTTCGAAGATGCCTTAAATGTCAATAGTTTGTCAATCTCCAACACTTTCTTCCTCGAGAACTATACAACATGACCTCTCCCTGGACTTTCTCCGCCCCGGGCATTAACATCATAGGTAAGGTTACTACCAAATATTCAAACATTCATGAATTCATCCTGGTTGCCATTGGTTACTTCACCAAATGGGTTGAAATCGAGTCATACGCAGTTCTGAATGCCAAGAAAGTGGCCAAGTTTATTATAAATAACATCATATACCGATACGGAGTTCCCCATGAGCTAGTATCAGATAATGGCTCCACTTCGAAGCTGAGGTCACAGAACTAGTTGATGAATACGGGATTCGTAGACATCAATCTTTTCCATATTGACCCTAAATCAATGGTGTTGTCGAAGCCTCCAATAAAAGCTTCAAAACCATAATCAGCAAGATCACTGAGAATTATCGAGATTGAGCCGACCACATCCCTTATGCCCTTTAGGGCTATCAAACTTCAATCAAAATTCCTAATGGTTCTACCCCTTATTCTCTAGTGAACGTCATGGAAGAGCTCTTATCCATTGAGCTGGAAATACCTTCCCTCTATATCATGCTTGAGAACAAATTTAGTGAAGAAGACTGGCACTAGAGCTAATTTGAAGAATTATTTCTCTTGGATAAAAAGAGGCTAAAGGCTCCATATCATATACAAGGTTACCATCACTGGATAGCGTAATCATTCAACGAAAAATTCAAGGATCGCGGTGTCCAGGAAGGAGATCATTCCCTTAAGAAAATCATAGAACCTGTCTAGGACCCTAGAGGGAAATTCAAACCGAATTGGAGCGGTGCCCACATTGTGAATAAAATTATCTCAGGAGGTGCTACTATGCTCACAGACCTCGATGAAGAAGAGATTGCGCGTCCAGTCAATCGGGATTGTCTCAAGAAATTTTACCCTTAGTCTAAAATCTCGGCGTTCTATGACTCTTCTCATCTCCCTTATATTATAAATATAAATTCTTCATTTCCCCTACCCAGAATTACGTGGAACCTGATCCTTTCAAAAATAATTTATTTTCACAATAAAATTGCTGAAAATTTTCATAATCCCTAGATGTACGTAGGCAGCCCATATGCCATACATGGGCTCGATCCCCTTCTTTTTTTCACAAAACGTTATTCTTTTTTAACCTCCGAGAACAGTGGTCATTTTATAATATACATGAACAAAAGGATTATTATGCCTTAGCAATTAATATAAATAGTTAAAATTCAAAACTTATCAAGAGGCACAACAAAATATGATCGCAATCCTTTTTTTTCTGAATAAGTCATACAACGCTGTTACATGAAATATAAGGAAAGGAAGTTAAGGAAACCACACCCTTACACTGACTAAAACCTCCTTAAACAAACCTAAGACTTACCAAGCTATACAAGAATTATTCCAAACCCCCAAAACACAAAAGTTACCCTATCTTCATAAGAATTACCTCGACTTCACAAATATTACCTAAGTCTCCCATTCCTAGTCAACACTCTGTATGTGCTCCATGGAGCAGTACGCCCCAACAAGCCTGAACAATACAACAACACCTTCATCCATGGTGTCGAAGGGCATAAACCACGTTTGACTAGTCTCCTCCTCCATGATTTTCTTTACTACCCGCTCCCACAACCACTTCAGGTAGTCCCTAGACACATGCTAGGCCCCTCCCATAGATTATGACAGAAGGGTAGACGACCGACGGCGCTGACATAAGGATCCCAGTGTCATCCTCATTGACTCGGTCAAGTCCTCCATCGGGAAGAAGTTCGTTATGAGAGGGGGAACAATTTGTTCCCACCCGACTTGGCGCAAAATCCTCTAGGAGAAATAGAAGGAATTTTGGCGAAGGCTAACCAATCGTACATACCATTACTCTCCAAGATACAAAACAGTATGCAAGTCTCCCCACCATGGCACTGACCAAAAAAAACATTGGGCTTTGTATTACACAAACCATTTGATCTAGTCCTCTACCTATAGTCCAAAATTTAAGAAAGTTTGGACAGAGAAATTTGGCACACCCACCAAGGGATACTCGGGAGGGGCCTCCAGATGAAACCTCTCTACAAGCCACATGAATAGTATTACCGGGTTCTGTAAAACATGTGAGAGCGATGTGTGATATCAATTTGAATTAATTCGCAAGTTTCCAAGTAAACATTATTTAATTAGAGTCTATTTTTAAACCAAATAAATTTAGCCCCTAAACATGCATCTAAATATCATAAATCATTCTAACCATGCGTGAAAAAATAAAGACGACCGATTCAGGAAAAAAACCCTTTCGGGTAAAACCTTTTATAACACTTTGAAGACTTCACAAGACCTTTTACTTACATACAACCTGATAATCGCCCACAAGTGTGTAATGCACGGTGCCTTCAGCAAATCTTCAAAGATACGAGAGACAGCGAAATACCTTTTAGGTGTTGGTTCGTCGTCTTCAGCTCGTTCACACGCAGAATGACTACGTTCGGTATCCACCAATCAAATATGGAGATTCCTTCTCCACAGAGGTTGAATAAAAGAAAATTAGTGTTCTTAAACACCAAAAGAATTCACTAAAGCGTATGGGAGTTTTGTGAATTGAAAACAAAAAGGGATTAAACCCTAAAAGAAGAATTCAAAAGGATTCTGCACTTTCGCAGGTTTCTGTCTTTCAAAACGCTGGGACTTCTTAACAAAAATAAAATCATTTAATGATTATTTATAAAAAAAAAATGGGCCACCTAGGAATACGAGCTCGTTCAAACGAGATAAGGATCTCACGCGAACGAAGTACAGATGTCGTTCAAACGACATCTCGCAACATCCCTATGTCGCTCGAACAAGATGGCTATCTCTCTTGAACGATCTGCGTGTAAAAATCTAGGTACGCTTCAGGACTTAGAAAAAAATACTCATACACAAATTTTGACGAAAAAGTACGCTCCAACACTTAGAAAATATTTTATAAAAATATCCCAAAAGCTCTAAGTGTAAAGTTATGGTATTTAAAACAAACCTTACCAAAGTAAACTTCACGAAGTTTTTTTGATGAAGAACTTGATTAATTTGAATCTGTCTTGATGTAGATTGCTCCTGTACTTTTTTTACGGTTGTAACGGTATATGACATAATTAATTGTCACGGACATTTATAAAAATATGTCCTTACAAATATCCCCCTATGTCTATGCCGGTATATATATAAAAATATCCGAATTATTAAAAACCAGAATGCCTATACAAATCTACCCTCCCATTCAATAAATTTGCAAGATCTCAAACTGTTCTTCAAACATCTTCGTCAAATCTCAAAGCTTTTCTCATCAGGGTGTGCAACATAATTGTTGATACCAAATTTAGTCTGCTGACATGGCCCAATTAAATGAAGACACGTGGTGATCTACATGGCAACAACAACACTTCCGAGGAACCCACAAGCTCCGAGGTACAAGATTACAACGAGGAAGGCTATTTCCCCGAGGAACACTGCTTCCCCGAGGAACTCATACGCTCTGAGGAACAAGACCTCACCGAGGAACTCTTAAGTACCAAGAAGCTTAGGCGGTCCGAGATGCACCTCGAACAAAGCATTAATAGCGGGATAACCAATAGTTCAACTGATTCATTAAATGCTTATCATTCAGACGCACACGCTTAAAGGGCATTAAATGTATTACCCTTTCATATGTATCCCATTTAATGTATTACCCTTTCACATTACAGCCTCAGGGCTATAAATACATTGTACAATCCTCATTGTAAGGGGACCCAAGAATCCATACCGGAATTTCTTGATAGAACTTGTAATCGAGAATTCCCAAACACTCAGCAATAAAACAACAGTGGACGTAGGCCATTCTTATAAGGCTGAACCACTTTAAAATTCTTTGTCTCATTTATTTATCTGTGATTGAATAATTAGAGTGATCTATTTTTTTACATCAACAGATTAGTGCCGTCTGTGGGAAACGACTGGTAATATCATTTTCTCACCAAAAACAATCCATCACAAATGGCTCATATTCCTGAATCCAGCAATCGCAACGTTGGAACCCCTCCAAACCCATCTGCTCCGCCAAATATTCCAGATCTGGCTGGACTAATGACAAATCTGGCTCAGGTCCAGACCGTCATGCAAGAAATAATGCAACAACTCATCCAGACTCTCCATGGCGGTGCGTCAGCCCATTCAGGACCACGATGTATTCAAAGAAACACCCATGCACCATCCTCACGTACTAGGCGTACCAATTCGTATTGCAGTGAAGAATCTGAAGATTTCACTTATCAACCTCGATGAACTTCGTCAGTGCGAGCCATGGATACTGAACAATGTGTCACTCTCTCCCCAGAAAGGACCAGCGCATTGGAAAGGTTAAGTAGGGGTTCTCCTTTCGACCGATTAGGCCCTAGGAGGAACAAAAGTCCTCTTAAGGCAGCGTCGAGGAGCTTTCGACAATCAGCAGCCTTAAGGGAAGGATCTGCCCAGTCGCGACCAGCTGCTCGTCAAGATAGATCCCAGGAAGCCACTTCAATGCGATCAGCTGCTCGAACCAATAGGCCCGAAGAAGGAAATGATGCATGGAAAGGTTATATTCAAAGGCTGGAGGATAGATTAGAGGAAATGGTTAAAACCAAGAATCCTTTACAACGAACCTTTGTTCGAGGAACACCTTTTGTCCAGGCCATTGTACATTTTCCAACACCATCAAAGTTCAAAGCACCTGTTGTGACCCCCAAACATGATGGAAAGCCTGACCCTGTTCTTCATATAGAACAATATCAAGCTGCTGCCGACATCTATGTTGTCCTAGGCGAGATGAGATGTAGGGCATTCTCGGGAACTCTTACCGGATCTGCTCAAATATGGTATAACAATCTTCCTCGGGGTAAGATCTCAACTTTCTTTCAACTGGCCGAGTTATTCATTGGAAATTTTTGCTTTGGGGCAAAGCCAGTTAAACGAGTAGCACATTTGTTAAGTGTTAGACAAAAAGCTGGTGAAAGTACCAGAGATTATATAACTCATTCTAATAACGAGAAACTTGAAGTCATTGATTATGAGGAGAAGACATCGATCACTGCCTTGATGAGTGGGTTGTTGCCTAATAAGTTGTATTACACTTTGGCCAAAGATCCACCCACAACTATGTCATAATTGATGGCGAAAGTGGCCAAAATCATGAATACCAAGGAGGCTATGGCTGCGAAGAAGAATATGGATAAAGAAACCAAGGTGGAAGTCGACAAAGCCAAGAAGAAAGAGCATAAGAATAATGGTGGTGACAAACAATCCAAAAATAAGTCGTCATGGGAGGTCTTGAGGAAATTTGACAATTACACTCCTTTGAAGGTAGATATCAACCACGTCTTGGAAGAAATTAAGAACAACTAGGAGTTAAACTGGCCAAAGAAAATGAAGGCAGACCCTGACACGAGGAATAGGGAAAAATATTATGAGTTTCACAAAGATCATAGCGATATGACCAAGAATTGCATAGCTCTTCAAAATGAGATTGAAACACTCATCAGACGAGGAAAGCTGTCAAAGTATGTTGGTCGGGGAAACGAAAGAAGAAACAACGACCGAGCAAGAGAAAGGTCTAGATCTCCTCGTCGAGGAGAGGAGAACAAGAAAATAAATCATGAAGTTGATCCCGAGGATGACCCCGATCTTCCCAAGAGACCAAGGGAGCCAGAACGAGAGGTATTTTCAATACGCTTTGGGTCATTTGCTTGTAATGTTATTACAGGAGGAGATGCAGGAGGAGGAGACCTTACTGCATAGAGAAAAGATTACCTCGGTGAGGCTCAAGCTTGCTCGTACATTCAGAGAATAAATCTAGCTGAAGAAGATCGCCCGAGAAAGGTGAACAAGGAGAACTTGGTCATCGGTTTTTCAAAGAATGACCTTGCAGGTGTTTTATATCCTCACGATGATCCACTGGTGATCAAAATGAAGATGAAGGAGGTAATGATTTCAAGAGTATTGGTCGACAATGGTAGCTCGGAAGACATCATGTTCTACTCATGCTTCGATAATTTAAATCTAAAGTTATCTCAACTCGAGCCTTATCATAGACCCCTCCTCGGTTTTGCTGGCGAGAAAGTGTTTCCACTTGGGACGATCAAGTTGGATATATTCATTGGTACGTGGCATGCTTGTCGAACAGAAAGAATACGCTTCTTCTTGATGGAGAAGAATGTTCAATCATCATACAATATCATCATGGGAAGAGTAGGATTGAAGAAGTTCGAGGCTATACCATCTACAGTGCATCAGTGCCTAAAGTTTCCAACAAATTTTGGAGTAGGAGTTGCGAAAGGTGATCAGAAAGTAGCTCGGGAATGCTATTATTCATTCGCCGAGCAAGAAGAACTGGAGGAATCGAGGAAAAAGACTACTACCTATCAAGTGGATGAAGGTGCAGAGATTGAAACATTGGATCCTCGAGATGAGTCGCAACTCGTGAAGGGTCAAGTGGTGAAAGCTACTGAACACGTCATTCTGGATGACAATCACCCTGAGCGAACTACTCAAATAAGTTCATCGTTGGAAGCCTCATTAAAACAAGAATTGATAATGTTCCTAAGAAGAAGAAGACAAACTTTTGCATGGAGTCATGAAGATATGCCTGCGATAGACCCAAACTTCTTATGTCACGAGCTCAATGTGAATAAGGAGATCAAGCATGTGAAGCAGAGAAGAAGTGTATTCAGTCTCGAGAAGAATCAAGGTATACAGGAGGAAGTCGAGAAGCTCCAGAAAGCTTGTTTCATTGAAGATGTTAAATATCCAGACTGGCTAGCAAATGTAGTGATGGTGAAAAAGAAGAACAACAAGTGGAGGATGTGTGTAGACTTCACCGACCTCAACAAGGCATGTCCAAAGGATCATTTTCCCTTGCCCCGAATTGATCAACTAGTGGATGCTACCTCGGGACACGAGTTGCTGCGCTTCATGGATGCTTATTCTGGTTACAATCAGATCAAAATGAAACCTGAAGACAGGGAGAGTACTTCTTTCATTACCCCTAGGGGAACTTATTGTTATAATGTTATGCCTTTTGGTTTGAAAAATGCAGGTGCGACATATCAGCGGCTAATGAACAAAGTCTTTGCTGAACAAATCAGTTGCAATATGGAAGTCTATGTCGACGATATGCTGACGAAAAGCAAGAAAGCTGCCGATCATCTAGTTGACTTAAGTCAGACTTTTGATCAACTGGATAAATATCAAATGAAGCTGAACCCAACGAAGTGCATCTTTGGAGTACGAGAAGGCATGTTTCTCGGGTATATTGCCAATCAACGAGGCATTGAAGCAAATCCTGAAAAGATCAAAGCTCTATTAGGGCTGCGATCTCCAACGAAGAAGAAGGAAGTACAGAGTCTCACAGGACGAGTAGCAGCACTCGACAGATTTGTATCACGAGCAATTGATAGATGTCTCCCATTCTTCAAGACACTCAGAAAGACTTTTGAGTGGAATGATGAATGTGAGAAGGCTTTTCAAGACTTGAAGAAATACTTGGGAACACCTCCACTGTTGTCCAGGCCGGTGATGAGAGAAAAATTGTATTTGTACCTTGCAGTGTTCGAGAATGCAGTTAGCTCGGCGTTGATCAAAGTGGAGAATGGAGTGCAAAAACCAATTTACTTCACAAGTAAGGCCTTCCGAGGAGCAGAGATCAGATATCCAAGGCTGGAAAAATTGGCACTAGCGCTGATTGAGGCAAGTAGAAGAATGAGGCCATACTTCCAGGCTCATACCATAGTAGTATATACTGATATGCCATTGAGGCAAGCCCTTCATAAACTAAAAAAATCAGGGAGACTGATGTACTAGGTAATAGAACTCGGTGAATATGATATAGTTTATGAACCCAGATCATCGCTAAAAGGGCAGACTGTAGCAGATTTTATAGCGGAGTTCACCTATCCTGATACCCCCGAGGAGCAAAAGTTACTCGTTGATCAACCTGTGGATGTTACAGGATCAATAAACACTAGCTCAAACCAACTCCGGTAAAAGGGAAAGTGGATGTTACAGGATCATTAAATTCGAGCTCAGACCAATTCCGATTGGTAAAAGGGCAAGAAGAGATGATCGATGAAGAGAAAGAAAAATTCGGGGAGGATGAAAGGAAGCAGCAAATATTTCACAGAGGAACTCTGTTAGAGCAGAAATTTGAAGACGAGTTACACATATGGAGGCTATATGTAGATGGTTCATCTTGCACTACAGGATGTGACGCAGGGATAGTTTTGAGCACTCCAGACGAGGTTGACATGGAATACGCCCTGCGTTTCCATTTCAAAGCTTCCAACAATGAGGCTGAGTATGAGGCCATGATTGTAGGAATTAGTTTGGCAAAAATTATGGAGGCGCAGCAGGTTATTGTCTTCAGTGATTCTCAATTGATCGTAAATTAAATGTCGGGAGTATATGCAGTTAGAGGAGAATTAATGATCAGATATCATGCAAAGGCAAAGGAGCTGGTGTCAGAATTTGCCGCTATTCAGCTGGTCAGAATACCAAGAATGAAGAATGCGAGAGCAGACGCCCTAGCTCGACTAGCATCAGCTACTCGCACCGAGCTACAATGAACAATCCCAATTGAAGTTCTAGCTGGTCGGAGTATAGATGAAGATCTGACGATGAACTTTATTACCCTTGATTTAGGACCATCTTGGATGGATCCCATCAGGGCATATATTGAAGAGGGAGAATTACCAATTGACAAGCTCGCAACCAAGAAATTGAAGTTTAAAGCTGCTCGGTATGTATTAACTAATGGTGTTTTATATAGACAAGGAATTATGGCAGGTTTGTAGAGATGTGTATATCCCTTCGAGGTGAACGAATTGATTGAAGAGATCCATGAAGGGTCCTGTGGAGCACATGTAGTAGGTCGGACGCTTTTACAAAGGGTGATGATGCAGGGATACTACTGGCCGACGATGAGGGCTAATTGTATAGCCTGTGCCAAGAAATGTGACAAGTGCCAGCGCTTTTCCTCCATCCAAAGAACTCCACAAGCATTGTTGACACCCATAACTTCCCCTTGGCCATTTGCCATATGGGGAATTGATTTGGTTGGGCCACTGCCAACGACCCGAGGAAGATTCAAATACCTCATCGTCGCAGTAGATTATTTTACTAAGTGGGTAGAAGCTGAGACACTCATTGATATGACGTACGAGAAGGTGTACCAATTTTTTTGGAAGAACATCATTTGTCGATATGGTCTTCCTCATGATTTCATCACAGACCATGGAACACAATTTGATAACGAGGAGTTCACTACCTATTGCCATCAGTGAAACATTTTGAACGTCCACTCAGCACCAGGCCATCCTCAAAGCAATGGACAAACTGAAGTGACAAACAGAACGCTGCTGAATGGTTTGAAAAAAAGACTGGATGATGCGAAAGCAAACTGGATCAACGATCTACAATCAGTACTTTGGGCTTACCGAACTACTCCTCGAGTAGCAACAGGAGAATCACCATATATGCTGGCGTTTGGAAGTGAAGCTGTTATACCAGCCGAGTTGGGCCTCCCAACACACAGGGTTCTGAATTTCAATTCCCCTGTCAGCGACTTAATGAGAAGACTAGATTTAGACATGCTCGAGGAAGTTAGAGAAGAAGAAGCCATTAGAAATGCTACTTACCAGCAGCGAACAACTCTGTTTTACAACAAGAGGGTGAAGAAATGCGACCTGAAAGAAGGAGACTATGTGCTGAAGAAAGTAATTCAAAAGCACAATAAACTGGAAGCAAATTGGCATGGATAATACCGAGTTACAGAAGTTGTTCGACCAGGAACTTACCGAATAGAAACTCTAGAGGGGGAGGAGTTTAAGAATGCATGGAACGCAGAGCACCTGCGCAAGTATTATCAGTGATGTATATTCCCATGTAATGCAGTTCCATCAGTATGAATAAAATGAAGATATTCTGCCAAAGTTTTTCCTTTTATTAAGAATTTTTTGGGGAATACTAGTGCTACACACTACTCGGCAAAACTCGGCAAAGCTCAGACTACTCAGCAAAATATTCCTAAAAATGCCAACCTGTTTGGCTAGGAAACAAGATATTCCTAAAAATGCCAACCTCGGTTGGCTAAGAAACAAAATATTCCTAAAAATGCCAACCTGGATTGGTTAGGAAACAAAATATTCCTAAAAATGCCAACCTGTTTGGCTAGGAAATAGAATATTCCTAAAAATGCCAACCTGTTTGCCTAGGAAACAAAATATTCCTAAAAATGCCAACCTCGGTTGGTTAGGAAACAAAATTTTCCTAAAAAATGCCAACCTGTTTGGCTAGGAAACATAATATTCCTAAAAATTCCAACCTGTTTTGCTAGGAAACAAAATATTCCTAAAATTGCCAACCTCGGTTGGTTAGGAAACAAAATATTCCTAAAAATGCCAACCTGTTTGGCTAGGAAACAAAATATTCCTAAAAATGCCAACTTATGTTGGTTAGGAAGTAAATATATTCTCAAAAATGTCCACTTATGTTGGACGGGAGGTAAATATTTTCTTGAAAATGCCAACTTATGTTGGTCAGAAGGTTCCTCGCCAGCAGGCGGATCATTTAAAGCCAGAGGAGAATTTATAAAATTGAGATCCTTCAACATCCTGACATTCATCACGGATGGTCGATCTAAGAGATGCTCAGGATGAGATATCTCGGTTTGTGAATGGAGACTGTAATCACCGAGATACTTTGAAATCAAGCTCCGAGGAATGGATCGTGCAGGGATCCAACTCATATCCAATTTGAATGGAGGCACAGGCAGGTCGAGCAGCCCGGGGTCATGGTAGTTCCACAGGTAATGACCCTGTTCGAGTTGCAGCACACCTAGGGCATTCAACCAGCCCGACTTGTAGCCCTCATTATTGGCATTCTGGATACGATCGTCCAAGTGGTATAGCGCTTCGTTGTATCCAGCCATCCAGAACTCCCTGGTCTATTTGTGGAACTGATATGTTAGCCTATCCAGCTGCTCATGGAGATTCTTGATGAAGAGTTCCTTACGCTCCAAAACTGACTTCTACGCAGAGAGTTGTTCTTCCAGGTCCCTGATCTTCTTTGACATTTCAGCCAATGCCTGGTTCTTCGTCATTAATTGGAAGGCCTGGTTCTCTAAGGCAGACTGAGTCCTCTGTTCCTCAACAGGAACCCGAGCTGCTCTTGCTCGTCCCTGAGGTGCTCTTGCTCGTCCCCGAGAAGATGTGGAAGGGACAGACCTCTTCAAGGTTTCCAACTCGTCCCTCAAGTTGGCGTTCTCGACCTCCAAGAACGAAAATCCCTCATCAGTCACTGGGATTAGGGCTTTTGAAGAAGAGGCTGCAGACTTCAACTGTGATAGCTCTTTCTACAAGTTGTTGTTCTCTTTCTCTAGCAACTCGGTGATTTGTCTGCACTCCTCGACCTCTCCCTTCAGAGTTCTCTCCCTCACATCATACCCAGCCAAAAGCTTCTCGTATCCCTTGTCGGCAATGATCAGCTTGTACTTCTTCTCATACCCCTCATGCAACAGGGCAGTTGATTCTTTGTATTATAGTTGAAGGTCTTCGAGGGTGCCTTGGAGATCCTCGATCATATCATAATAGGCCACATTATTGGCCACTGGTCGATCAAGAAGACACTTCAGATATTGATATCCTTCAACTGCCTGTGCTGAAGCATCTTGGCCGAGGATGTCGACAACTTGTGCTGCACTCAGGTCTGTGTGACCAGCCTTAAAGTATTTATTGCATTGTCGCAGCAGCTTTGTATCATGGGCAAACAACAATTCCATCCTGGCCAGAAACTAGCAGAGAAAGAAAGAGCAATCATCAATAAGGAGTACAAGCATAATATGAATAGAAGATAGACAAAAGTATGCAAAAAGTCCAAGTTTTATTAGATCATAAAGTTCAGAGTTACATATGCTGGGTTATAATTGACAAAAGAAAACGATAAAGAGAAACTCGAACAACTCTACACCTTTTCCTTGTCTCCCAAAACCTTATCGGGAGGCTGGGACGAGGAAGTAGGTTGCTCGAAAGGAATGGATAGTTGCTCAGGGAGCACTGGCAGTTGCTCGGAGGAAGTAACAATCTGCTGAAGTTCCTCGACAGCAGGCTGAATGGCTGGGGGATTATCTCCCATCACCATAGAAGACTCTTCTGAGGCAGCTTCGTCCTCTTTAAGATCTTCTGGGGTTGGAGGGGGACCAAGAATGTGTTGCTTGAAAAGCTCAGAAGATTCATCAACTTTCATTTCCTGGAGAGCAGCAACCCAGCCATCCCTAAAGTATTTAAGGCTGCCATAGTCCACTTGCGACACCATGGCAGCCAACCCCTTGTTCCACCCTTTGTCCCAGCCAGCGCTGAAGGACTTCTTCATAGCCATCTTCCTCTTCAATTTTTCTGAGGAGAGCTTCTCGGACAGCAGGTTATCAGCAGCTTTCAATTTGTTTTCAATATCCTCCTTCTGCCGACCTACTTCCCTAAGTTGAGCCAGCTCCTCCTCAGCAGCCTTGAGCTTATCTTCAAGCTCCACTGCAGTTTTGAGCTTCTCTTCGAGCTCCTTATTTGCCTTCTCCAGGGAATTTATTCTCTTCTCCAACTCTTTAGAGGCATCAACAGCTCGATCTTTCTCTTGCTCGGTGGAGGTAAGCTTTTTCTCCCAGACAGCCATGTCAGTAGCATATGTCTGGCGAGAATCGTCCAAAGACTTGATAGCTTCTTCCAGAGCTCCCTCCACACTGGACGAGCAGCATGAAGCATTAATTGCTTCATCCTTCTTTAGGATTATATTAAAGCAGCTCGTCAACTGTGAAAGTAAAAAGAAAGCAAGTCAGAAACAAAAATGACAAGGGAAATATGAAAAGTTCAAAGTAAGAAGACTTACAGAGGCAAGGTGACGAGCAGCTAACGAGGTGACCATGTCCCGAGTAAGGTTTTCTTTAGTACCTTGGACCTCGAGAATGATCCAGGACTTTACCCAGCTCATGGCAGAGCTCGGAGGAACAAAAGTGGGAACCCCAGTTCCAGTAGCTGGGGGCTGAGCAATGGTGTCAGCCAAATTGACCGAGGAGCTCTTCTTCAGCCTCTTCGGGGGAACAGGAAAAGATTCAACTAAGGAAGAACCCTTGGTCGGTGATATTACAATCACCTCTCCAGGAGCAGCAGACCTGCTCGGAGCCACTTCGGGCTTCTCTACAAGCTTCATAACAGCAGCAGATGAAGAAGGCGCATCATTCTTCTTTGTCCCCTCCCCTGGGACATCAACTTTACTTCTTTTTGCCTCACCAGAACCAGAGGCAGGTTTCTCGAACAGAGTGGGAGGTCTTCTTCTCTTCATCCTTTCGCTTAAAGGGATGTGAGATTCAGGTGAAGAGCTGGTGGAAGCTGGTATTGGCCCTGATTCACTTATCACTGGACGAGCAGTGAAAGAAGTGGTGTAGCTCTTGTATTGCAGCAGATAAGAGGCTGATCTAATGTGCTCGTCGGCAACACTCTGATGCAGACTCCAGATAAGTTTTAGATGTCTTATATTAACATATGCTTCCTTTGGACACTTTCTTTTGTTATCAACTGCAAATAAATAAAAATTGCCATCAGTGACACATTTTATCAAACATAAAGGAAGCATAATTTCAAAATAAATAAAACGAAATAAAAATAACCTATCCCATTGCCATAAGGAGGGCATCTGGGACCCTGGTAAACCTCATCTCTAGTTAATGGAGGGTGTTGCTAATTTTTTATGACAACCCCGTGTTCAAAATAATCCCTAATAGCATCAGGGAGATTGACTACTAAGGCTCTATTCAAAATTCTAGTTTTTAAATAAAAAAATATTATCATTAACTGCCCAACTATAATAAAACATAATCTCAGGAATTCCTATGCGAGTTCCATGGATCTGATTTAATCTATGCACCCCATTAACTATTCTCCATGTGTTGGGGGCTATTCTTGTAGGAACAACGTCAAAGTAATGACAGAATTCCAGACACAAGGGATTTGGTGGAAAAGAAAATCCACACTCAGCAATAAAGAGGCTGGGGAACCAATGTCCCTCAGCCAAATGAAAATAATCCGAAGGCTCAGAAAGCTCTTCCAAAACAACCCAGGAGGGAATGGAAAAATCAGAGCGAAATTTATCAAGAGATTCAACAGGGTAAACCATGGTGAATAAAGGAAATGAAGAAGAAGGAAGAAGATCTTACAGAAAAGAGTGGATCTGATGACAACGAACGATGGAAGAGATGAATACACAGGAGAGAAAGAAACGACGAAAAACTCGAAGATAAAAATTTGAAAAGGTAGAAGACGATGGGAGTGTCTGTGAAGTTTAAATACCTTGCCTTGGGAAATGGTGAAGTAATGATTACAAAAAAGTATGATTACATTACCGGCGGCTAAAAGTATGAAAAGGGGCGCGGGAATCAAAGCGGGCAACAGCGGTTAAAAAGATGAAAAGGGACGCGGGAATCAAAGCGGACAACGGCGGCTAAAAAGATGAAAAGTGGGGAGAGAATCGAAGCGAGCAGAAAAGTTCAAAAAAGCATGATTCTACGAATTTGGAAGGAGAAATAAATACGAAGGAAACACTCCTAAAAATTAGGAAGACCATTTAAAGCTACCATATTCCGAGAAAGAATGTTCCCTACTCTTCAAAATTCAAACTATGAAACATATGGGGCTTCTGTTGATACCAAATTTAGTCTGCTGACATGGCCCAATTAAATGAAGACACGTGGTGATCTACATGGCAACAACAACACTTTCGAGGAACCCACAAGCTCCGAGGTACAAGATTACAACGAGGAAGACTATTTCCTCGAGGAACACTGCTTCCCCGAGGAACTCATACGCTCTGAGGAACAAGACCTCATCGAGGAACTCTTAAGTACCAAGAAGCTTAGGCGGTCCGAGTAACTCAGGCGGTCTGAGCTGCACCTCGAACAAAGCATTAATAGCGGGATAACCAACAGTTCAACTGATTCATTAAATGCTTATCATTCAGACGCACACGCTTAAGGGGCATTAAATGTATTACCCTTTCATATGTATCCCATTTAATATATTACCCTTTCACATTACAGCCTCAGGGCTATAAATACATTGTACAATCATCATTGTAAGGGGACCCAAGAATCCATACCGGAATTTCTTAATAGAACTTGTAATTGAGAATTCCCAAAACTCAGCAATAAAACAATAGTGGACGTAGGCCATTCTTATAAGGCTGAACCACTTTAAAATTCTTTGTCTCATTTATTTATCTGTGATTGAATAATTAGAGTGATCTAATTTTTTTCATTAACAATAATGATCTTCAGTTTTTGTACCTACACACATGAGATAAAGAAAAAATACCTTCGTGATGCATCGAGTTTGAAATGATATAAGAATAAATCATTAATAAATCAAATCTCCCCCATAATGCAACAACTCCCCCATAACATGATAATTATTTCTCCCCCTTTTTATGATGTCCCCAAATAGACAGATAAGAAGAAAAAATCAAAACATGGAGTGTCACGATAAAATGCATAGCAAACATGGATCAAACTACGCGCATGAAAAGGTATGTCTAAAAAACTTTCACAAACTATTCTTGATTTTTCATACAAAAATAAGATACCAAAAATCACACCATGGATTTAAACTCAAACAACCAAGTCATGGAAATGGAATGTATGGGTGTGAACACATTCGATAGGTAAATCAAACAAATCAATCATATGTGCACGTAGCATACATGTACTCCTAACGAATGAACATCAAAAGTATCCTTAGGTGTAAAAATTGTTGAATATTGATGACATCATCTTATGCAAATCAACAAATCAAAGTTAAAGTGATTTCCAAACCAATAACGTCCAAAACTATTTAACGCTTTTTCAAGACTTTCAAGGACATGCAAACTCGTTTTGATTCTCCATCCAAACTACCTCATTTATATTTTCTTTTTAGAAGTGTATAAGCTAAATTCTCAAACTTTGGGAAATTGGTGCAAAAACCTAATTCGCCCATAATTGGCATGAATTTCTTTTTATTACCTTTAAATTTTTTGGGCTCTTTTAAACCTCTTTGGACCCCGAATAATAAAATTCCTCAATTTTTTAGGTCCAATTTAAACGGCTGCTTAATTGCAAAGGATAAATGATAATCTTTCGTAGCCCTTCACCATTTTCAAACAAAGCACACAGACTCACAAACGGCTCTTACATGCACAACTTTCTTATCAAGTTTTATTGCGCTTGGTTCGTTTTAAGGACAGGATCGAAGTGAAAACACCAAACCAACATGTGATAAGACAAGCACAATAATAAACAAATTCGTGCACATGTGCAATAAAGGAAATTATGAGTCAAACATGTAGGAAGTAACACTTAATTACATCTTAATGACTCCAAACATTATAAAGCACATGGGTGAATTGAAATATTGTCTCAAAACACTATCAAATACTCACATGAAAAATGGAATGATGTTGTGACACGGTCACCCTAAGTGTCCATCCATAAATGGTACAAACAAAATACAAAAATCGTTTTGGATTTTTTCAAAAAATTTATCAAAATAAAATATTTTTGTATTTTTCAAAAGAAAAAATTTATACAAAAACGATACATACTAGCAATAGGCAAATAATGACATCGTGAAAACCATCCTATGCTACTAAACAAGTCAAACCTCAATCATTATGTGCGGAGGGGTTTTCCAAAGGTGGTGCCAACTTATGAAAAACCTCCATAAAATCTTGTGAAGTTTTGACTAAAAACTTAACTTGCTCACCTAAATGTGCAAACACTCTCATGTAGTCTCCAGGAGCATGTAAAGTATTATGTGTGGGTGCATGTGTGGAAAAATTACATGTAGTAGCAAAACATGACACATAACCCAACTTAAAGCAAAATCCTATGGTGTCCTCTCCTTTTGTAATGGGAACAAACATAAATAGGCCTAGGAACACCTTTCTCAAAAACTCTAGGATGCGCTCTCCCAGTAGCAATGGGACGCCTAGGTGGGTTAGGGTGAGACTCACGTGAATCTAACACTAAAGTGGGAACCGTCTCGTGTGCTAATTGGGAAATAGAAGCACCGTCATGACTTATTCCTAACTTCTCACCTTTACCCTTAAGAACCACCTTTTCAACCTTGTTAGGTACGTTCGATATCACTCTTGAGTTGGGATACATGTGTCATCAGACTAGACAATGTGTTGGTCAAATCAAACTTCTCCTTTCTTAAAACCTCATTTTCTCTCTCAAAATCTAAAACCCAACGACCTAAATCTCTATTATACTTCTTTATTTTCAAGGTCTTGGTGTACAAATCTCTCATCTCCACTCTCAAACTCACTCTCATCTCCACTAGAAACACTCGAGTCATCACCGGTGCTCTCATGACCTCTATCAACGTGAGACAAAGTGGGTGTACTCACACGACTTGAAAAAGCTACACACATCCCATGTGCTAAACCTTTATCAGACTCAACTCCTTCATCACCCTCACTATCAGTAAGTGTGGCGGGCAAAACAGTCTCTTTGCCCTTTCTCCTTATCCTAGTAGGACACTCTTTAGTTATGTGCCATTTTCCCTCACACTCAAAGCACCTGATCTCATCCTCCTTGTCACTATCTTTGCCGTCTACTTTATTTTTATTTGACTCAAAAGATATCTTTTTATTAGAAGAATTTTCTTTTTTCATTTTGAGAAACTTTTTAAAAAAATTCACAAGCATGGCCACATCATAAAAATCAAACTCACCCTCATAATCGGACTTACAAACTTTTTCTTTCTTTTTCTTAAAATGAGTCTTTAAAGCAATGCCTCTATCCTTATCCTTAATGGTTTGGGGAAACATGTCTATCTCATAGGATTGAATGTCTCCTACAAGTTTTTCTAACTTAAGTGATTTCAAATTTTACAAAGAGTTCAAAACAATGACTTTAGGAATAAAGAATTTTGGGAAAGATCTCAAAATCTTTTTAACGACACGTGTGTTATCAATCACCTCACCCAAATTAAAATTTGTGTTAACAATGTCCGACAAATGTGCATAAAAGTCATCAAAACATTCAGACTCAGACATGGTGATAGTCTCAAATTGGGTGGCCAAATTTTGTAATTTTGATTCTTTAACCGCGTTCCTACCCTCTTGTGTCAATTTCAAAACATCCCATGCCTCTTTAGACGTGGTGAGCCTCATAATTCGACGGAACTCACCTGGAGTGACAGCTCCAGAAATAGCACTCAGACCACGGGAATTAAAATTAGTCATTTTATAATCATCTTAAGTCCAGGACGACATGGGTTTTAAAGATGTGATATTATCAATGGTGACCATGGGAGGAGTTCACCCATTTTCACAAAGTAACCAAACACGCTCGTCAATAGATTTTAAAATAAATTTCATCCAAGCTTTCCAATAGGAATAATTAGACCCGTAAAAAATAGGCATATGCTTATATAAGTTTTCCATAAGAAAAATTGCGATTTTTCACAAAACTGATTTTTCAAAAAAATCAATATCACACGATTTTGCCACAAATTGGAATACGCGGTAAATTAGCGCAACCTGCTCTAATACCAATTTGTAAAACGTGTGAATACGATGTGTGATATCGATTTGAATTAATTCGCAAGTTTCCAAGTAAACCTCATTTAACTGAAGTCTATTTTTAAACCAAATAAATCCATCCCCTAAACATGGATCTAAATGTCATAAATCATTCTAACCATGCATGAAAAAATAAAGACGACCGATTGAGGAAAAAACACCTCTCGGGTAAAACCTTTTATAACACTTTGAAGAATTCACAAGACCTTTGACTTACATACAACCTGATAATCGTCCACAAGTGTGTAATGCACGGTGCCTTCAGCAAATCTTTAAAGATACGCGAGACAGCAAAATACCCTCCAGGTGTCAGTTCTTCGTCTTCGGCTCGTCCACACACAGAATGACTACGCTCGGTATCCACCGATCAAATATGGATATGCCTTCTCCACAGAGGTTGAAAAAGGGCAAAGTAGTGTTCTTGAACATCAAAACAATTCACTAAAGCATATGGGAGTTTTGTGAATTGAAAACAAAAAGGGATTAAACCCTAAAAGAAGAAGTCAAAAGGATTATGCACTTTTGCAGGTTTCTGTCTTTCAAAACACTGTGACTTATTAATGAAAACGAAACCATTTAATGAGTATTTATAAAAAAAATGCTCCGCCTCTGAATACGAGCTCGTTCAAACGAGATAAGGATCTCGCACGAACGACGTATAGATGTCGTTCAAACGACATCTCTCGACATTCGTATGTCGCTCAAACGAGATGGCTATCTTACTTAAACAACCTTGGCGTCAAAATTGAGGTACACTTCAGGACTAAAAAAAATAATCATACACAAATTTTGATGAAAAAGTCCGCTCCAACATTTAGAAAATATTTTATAAAAATATCCCAAAAGCTCTAAGTGGAAAGTTAAGGTATTTAAAACAAAACCTTACCAAAGTAAACTTCGCGGAGTCTTTTTGACAAAGAACTTGATTAATTCGGATCCGTCTTGATGTATATTTCTCTTGTACTTCTTTGATGGTTTTAACGGTATATGACATAATTAATTGTCACCAACATTTATAAAAATATGTCCTTACAGGTTCCCCCTCAGAAATTCAGAATGGCACTCCTTCCAACCGTCAAGAGCATTTTGGGTCTCACATAGAACCACCGTTGCAGTATTATGGCGGTAAGATTTCCATGCCGTTATCGCAACCACTTGGGGATCCACCATCAAGTCCTCTGTCATCAGCAAAAGCTTTGTAGTAACGCACAAGGCGATAGATCCAGCAAATCTAGCATCCTCAAAACCCCTTAGCGGACTAAATACATAACCGCCTGAAGAAAAATAATCCCTCTAGTAACCAACGGACGAGTCACCGAGGAGAAATATTAAAAAACTCGGCCAGAAGTGCCCGGGGAGAACGGGAAAAGTTAGGCATAGTCGCTGCCACACTATGGCTGACCCTTAATATGGCCGAGAATTCCTCATAAGTAGGACAGACCTCGTCTAGGTCTAAACAAAAGACATAGTCTTTAGGGTACCAGAATTTTACCGTCGTTGCCAGAAAGTTCCAATTTATGGCTTTAATAAGCCACAGAGAAACCCAATGCAGGTTGAAAGCATCATAATCCACATTGTAAAGGCACATGGCCTCCGGACCATCAAGGTAAGAGGATTATTCTTCATACATGGGAAGATCCACTCGTGAATAAGAAATGAGAATCGATAAGAGAAATCTTGGTATTGGTAGAGAAAGATCAACCCATACTCCTCCTTTTATACTTAAAATCCTTAGCAAAAAGCAAAACCTCTAGAAATCCGAATTAATTCTCGACCATACAGGAGTACACTAAGGTGCGGGGAAGTTCTCTCAAAGACTAGGGATGATTTGACTTCACCCCCATGACAATAAGCAGGTCAAGGGGTATGCCGATCGACACCCCCTTATTTTGAAAAATTCCATCTTTCCTCTTTTACCAACATCAATTTCAAGAAAAATACCTATTTTGAAAAATTGCCCATAGGTCATTCCTTTTCAATTACTCATCTTTTTCGCTCAAAAAATCATTTTCATTCTCAAAATAAATTCTTACTCAAAAATCTTTTCCCTGAGTTAATAATACACATTTTTCCTTCTAATTCCATACGCATCTCTATCTTTGAATAAAATAAACAAATCTCAGCATAAAATTAAAAGCTCATATAGGATAAGCCACTAAATCAAGAAAAAATACCAAAAAGAAAATGCATATTTTCATATATATGTTTCTTCACCTGGTTACATTTTGTAGATAGAAAATAAAAATAAAAAAATAAAAATAAGACTTCGCTCGAACCCTCAAGACCTCAGCCCCCGCAACGGATGCGCTTTCCCCAACCATAAGCAGTGGATCCTCCACTCCCAAAACCCGAACCGTCATCTAAAGTGGCAGGTGGCACAAAGAAAGAAGGAGTCGACTTTCTGATATAATCAAACATGGAGGACATCTAGTCCTTGATATCCCTCAGCCAATTAGTCGGTACCCAAACGTACTACAAGCAAAGAAGCAACAACAAAAGACAAATCAGTTAGTAAAGAAGAAAATAAGAATCAATGGAAAAGAGAAATAAAAATGATACACCTTAGGATAGATGGGCTCATCCGTAAGCCCCGTCAACCTAGACACCACATTATTCACCAGCAGCCTCCTTATCTACATATGCAATCCGGTAATCCCTTTGGCCCCTGAAAGAGGACTCCAAGAATATAAGTTCACCCACATCTCCACCAAAGGGTGGTAACTACCAAATGAATCCATCCACTTAGGCCTGCTTATTGGTAGTCCCCTAAGATTTGGTACAAAAAATGCTAAAAAATTTTAGAAAAATCCAGAAATTGCCCAAAAAATTCCTAAAAACCCCTGAAAATATATGGAACATCATTTTCCCCAAGAAAACCATTTTTAGGACACTAATCCTCTTACAAACTCTCAAAATATCCAGATGGATTAATCTTACACCATCAACCTCAGCATATGCCATAACAGAAAAATTGATGCACCCCCATCCAAGTCTACAACATTTCCCTAACCTGAATCCCTTAAACTAAACATCCCCCAATCGAGTTTCAAGATGAAAAAATCCTCAAACGGAACCCCAAGTGCACCTTCACCCCAATTTAATCTAAATTTCCTTAAGAAAGCTATTCTTTGCATTACAATTTAAGGTCAGAATTGACCTCGGCCCTTAGAATTGGTCATCATAACATAAAGTCCTCAAAATTGACCTCAACCCTCCGAATTCGTCCTCACAACTTAAGATCCTCATATTTGACCTCGTACCTCAAAATTAGTCGTCACAAATTAAGGCCCTCATAATTGACCTCGACTCGTAAAATTGGTCGTCATAACTTAAGGTCCTTAGAATTGATAACAGCCCTGAGAATTGGTCGTCACAACTTAAGGTCCTCAGAATTAACCATGGTCCTCAAAATTAGTCATCAAAACTTGAGGCCTTTAGAATTGACCTTGGCCCTCAGGATTAGTCGTCACAATTTAAGGTCCTCAAAATTGACCCTCAGAATTGGTCATCATAACATAAGGTCCTCAGAATTGACCTCAACCCTCAAAATTGGTTGTTACAATTCAAGGTCCTCAATATTGACCTCGATACTTAGAATTGGTCACTATAAGTGTAGGTACTCAGAATTGACCTTAGACCTCAGAATCAGTCATCCTCAGTGACACTTTAAGTCCCCAAAATTGACCTCAACCTGCTAAATTGGTCTCCTACTCCCTTATAACCAATCTTAACACATCTTCAACCCGTTCAATCAGTCATCCTCATCTCCTTAGGTCTTTAGAGCTGGCCCTGCCCCCCCTCCCCCTCATCGATCAACCTCATACTCTAGGTTCACATAATTGACCCCAAATCCTCTTCCCCAATTTCAATGTGGTGTCTATGATTCGATGGCCTTCACTTGTTCCAAACTTGCCTTTTGAGGGGCTCTCTATAGACAACCCATCATAGGACCCCCCAAGAACCTCCTTAGGTTCCTAGAACTCACTCGTTAACCATAAGCCCTAAGTCCTACTCTAAGTACCGATCTAGAAGCCAAAGGATACTCTCGAGCCCCGTTTAACTCTGATCTTCCCTGTGCATGAATGGGTCCTATAATACGAATGAACAATACATTTTACCTCAAAAATTAATCTAGAGACTACCGAGCGCTGTAGAGACCCGTTTGACCCTAGTGAACTCTTCAAATTGAACAAAGATGAAATAATCTTCAAAGGGATTTGAATACCATTTCTATTGATCTGACCCATGCACAAATTGACCTTACGGTACGGATGAATGACCCATTTTACTCTGAAGGTCAATAGGTTATTACAGGATCCATTTGGACTTGGTCAACACTCCGAACTGAACGAAACTGAATGAAATCTTGAAGGTCCTTTATTTTCCTTTCTAGCGGTTCGTCATGTCCATAAATCAGCCTTACATTTCTAGACTTAGGCTGGTTTTAAGCCTAAGTCTAGAAATATGCAAATTATCGTCGTATTCTCAAACCGGGAGTCCGGTGATCGCGCGGTCAGTTCCTACGAGTTACATTGGTCCCGTGCGAGGTGTTGGTGCCACTCACGGGGCCGTTCGGGGGCTATTTAAAAATATTAGTTCTTAGGCAAAACATGACGCTAGTGGGGGAAAACCCGAAACAGTCCCCGAACGGCCCCGTGAGTGGCACCAACACCTCGCACGGGATCAATGTAACTCGTGGGAACTGACCGCGCGATCACGGGACCCTCGGTTTGAGAATACGACGATAATATGCATATTTCTAGACTTAGGCTTAGAAACTTGGCGTTAGTGGGTGAAACCCCAAAACAGCCTCGTGAGTGGCACCAACACCTCGCACGGGACCAATGTAACTCGTAGGAACTGACCGCGCGATCACGGGACCCCCGATTTGAGAATACGACGATAATTTGCATATTTCTAGACTTAGGCTTAAAAATATGGCGTTAGTGGGTGAAACCCCGAAACAGCCCCCGAACGGCCCCGTGAGTGGCACCAACACCTCGCACGGGACCAATGTAACTCGTAGGAACTGACCGCGCAATCACGGGACCCCCGGTTTAAGAATACGGCGATAATTTGCATATTTCTAGACTTAGGCTTAAAAACATTGATATGTTGATAATTATAACTCATATATGCAATTTTCAGCTTGAATAAATTTTTTGTAAAACTACTTGGTTACTGATATCATTTTTTTTTTATCCTATCATTTGTAGGATTTTTGCACGTGGAACAAATGAAGAAGGCAATGTTTACGACATGAAGATTGTTTATATAATGGTTTGGGCGTTCCGGATTATGTTTTTTATTTGTTACAGCCATGCGGGCTTTTATTGTTTAGTTTTATGGCCGTGCGGGCTTTTATTGTTTAGTTTTATGGCCTTGCGGGCTTTTATAATTTAGTTGTTAAATTTTGATAGCCGTGCGGGCCTTATAATAAGCAGGTTTTATATTTACAGGGTTTGGAATGTCCAGAAAATAGGAAAAACTCTGCCCAATTGTTTTTTGGTCTGTGAATTATTAAGACGTGTAATATTTTTAAGTTTGTATATATATTAGTTTATTAACAACGTTCTCGATTCGCAATTTGTGATTTTTTTTATTGTTTTGTCAATATTAAATATTTGTAACATCTCGTACGCGTCCAATGTTACACGTAGCAACCGACAGTGCACTAACAGGACCCCCAATATTATAGCATTGGACAAAAAAAATATTTTTTTTAAATTCTAGTTAAATATGGTCATGGACTTTGTCCATGACCATTTTTATTTTTTCCGTCGCGCCTAAAAATGGTCGCGGCCAAAGTCCATGACCCCCAAACGTGACCAAAAATGGTCGCGGCCAAAGTCCGCGACCATTTTTTTCCTTTTTTTTTCGTCGCGGTTGTGGGTCGCGGCCCAAGTCCGCGACCAATTTTGTCACGGTTGTGGGTCACGGACTTGGGCCGCGACCAATTTATTTGTATTTTTTTGTCACGGTTATGGGTCGCGGCCCATGTCCGCGACCAATTTTGTCACGGTTTTGGGTCACGGACTTGGGCCGCGACCATTTTTTTCATTTTTTTTTATCGCGGACTTGGGCCGCGACCAATTTGTCACGGTTGTGGGTCACGGACTTTGGCCGCGACCCGTCACGGCATAGGTCACGGCTCAAGTTCGCGACCATCTGCCGTGACCCCCCTGTGGCCGTGACCATTTGTGGGTCACGGACTTGGGCCGCGACCCACGAAATTGGTCACGCCAAAAATGGTCACGGCCCAAGTCCGCGACCCACAGTCTTGGTCAGGGATTTTGGCCATGACCAATCGCCAGTTTTGGTGTTGTGGGCGTCTGCTCTCGCATTCTCCATTCTTGGTATTCTGACCAACTGAATAGAGGCAAATTCTGACACCAGCTCCTTTGCCTTTGCATGATATCAGATCATTAATTCTCCTCTAACTGCATATACTCCCAATATTTGATTTACAATCAATTGAGAATCACTAAAGACAATAACCTGTTGTGCCTCCATAATTTTTGCCAAACTAAGTCCTGCAATCATGGCCTCATACTCAGCCTCACTGTTGGAAGCTTTGAATTGGAAACGCATGGCGTATTCCATGTCGACCTCGTCTGGAGTGCTCAAAACTATCCCCGTGCCACATCCTGTAGTGCAAGATGAACCATCTACATATAGCCTCCATATAGGTAAATCGTCTTCAAATTTCTGCTCTAACAGAGTTCCTCGGTGAAATATTTGCTGCTTCCTTTCATCCTCCCCGGATTTTTCTTTCTCTTCGTCGATCATCTCTTCTTGCCCTTTTACCAATCAGAATTGGTCTGAGCTCAAATTTAATGATCCTGTAACATCCACTTGCCCTTTTACCAATCGGAGTTGGTCTGAGCTAGTGTTTGTTGATCCTGTAACATCCACAGGTTGATCAGCGAGCAACTTTCGCTCCTCGGGGGTATCAGGATAGGTGAACTCCGCTATAAAATCTGCTACAGCCTGCCCTGATGATCTGGGTTCATAAACTTTATCATATTCACCGAGTTCTATTGCCCAGTACATCAGTCTCCCTGATTTTTCTGGTTTATGAAGGGCTTGCCTCAATGGCATATCGGTATATACTACTATGGTATGAGCCTGGAAGTATGGCCTCATTCTTCTACCTGCCTCAATCAGCGCCAGTGCCAATTTTTCCAGCCTTAGATATCTGATCTCTGCTCCTCGGAAGGCCTTACTTGTGTAGTAAATTGGTTTTTTCACTCCATTCTCCACACTGATCAACGTCGAGCTAACTGCATTCTCGAACACTGCTAGGTACAAATACAATTTTTCTCCCATCACCGGCCTGGACAACAGTGGAGGTGTTCCCAAGTATTTCTTTAAGTCTTGAAAAGACTTCTCACATTCATCATTCCACTCAAAAGTCTTTTTGAGTGTCTTGAAGAATGGGAGACATTTATTAGTTGCTCGTGATATAAATCTGTTGAGTGCTGCTACTCGTCCTGTGAGACTCTGTACTTCCTTCTTCGTCGTTGGAGTTCGCAGCCCTAATAGAGCTTTGATCTTTTCAGGATTTGCTTCAATGCCTCGTTGATTGACAATATACCCGAGAAACATGCCTTCTCGTACTCCAAAGATGCACTTCGTTGGGTTCAGCTTCGTTTGATATTTATCCAGTTGATCAAAAGTCTGACTTAAGTCAACTAGATGATCGACAGCTTTCTTTCTTTTCGTCAGCATATCGTCGACATAGACTTCCATATTGCAACTGATTTGTTCAGCAAAGACATTTTTCATCAGCCGCCGATATGTCGCACCTGCATTTTTCAAACCAAAAGGCATAACATTATAACAATAAGTTCCCCTAGGGGTAATGAAAGAAGTACTCTCCATGTCTTCAGGTTTCATTTTGATCTGATTGTAACCAGAATAAGCATCCATGAAGCTCAGAAACTCGTGTCCCAAGGTAGCATCCACTAGTTGATCAATTCGGGGCAAGGGAAAATGATCCTTTGGACATGCCTTGTTGAGGTCGGTGAAGTCTACACACATCCTCCACTTGTTGTTCTTCTTTTTCACCATCACTACATTTGCTAGCCAGTCTGGATATTTAACATCTTCAATGAAACAAGCTTTCTGGAGCTTCTCTACTTCCTCCTGTATAGCTTGATTCTTCTCGGGACTAAATACTCTTCTTCTCTGCTTCACAGGCTTGATCTCCTTATTCACATTGAGCTCGTGACATAAGAAGTTTGGGTCTATCCCAGGCATATCTTCATGACTCCATGCAAAAGTTTGTCTTCTGCTTCTTAGGAACGTTATCAATTCCTATTTTAATGATGCTTCCAACGATGAACCTATTTGAGTAGTTCGCTCAGGGTGCTCGTCATCCAGAATGATGTTTTCAGTAGCTTCCACCACTTGACCCTTCACGAGTTGCGACTCATCTCGAGGATACAATGTTTCAATCTCTTCACCTTCATCCACTTGATAGGTAGTAGTCTTTTTCCTTGATTCCTCCAGTTCTTCTTGCTCGGCGGATGAATAATAGCATTCCTGAGCTACTTTCTGATCACCTTTCACAACTCCTACTCCAAAATTTGTTGGAAATTTTAGGCACTGATGCACTGTAGATGGTATAGCCTCGAACTTCTTCAATCCTACTCTCCCCATGATGATATTTTATGATGATTGAACATTCTTATCCATCACGAAGAAGCGTATTCTTTCTGTTCGACAAGTAGGCCACGTACCAATGAATATATCCAACTTGATCTTCCCAAGTGGAAACACTTTCTCGCCAGCAAAACCGAGGTGGGGTCTATGATAAGGCTCGAGTTGAGATAGCTTTAGATTTAAACTATCGAAGCACGAGTAGAACATGATGTCTGCCGAGCTACCATTGTCAACCAATACTCTTGAAATCATTACCTCCTTCATCCTCATTTTGATCACCAGTGGATCATCGTGAGGATATAAAACACTTGCAAGGTCATTCTTTGAAAAACCGATGACCAATTTCTCCTTGTTCACCTTTCTCGGGCGATCTTCTTCAGCTAGATTTATTCGCTGAATGTACGAGCAAGCTTGAGCCTCACCGAGGTAAGATTTTCTCTCTGCAGTAAGGTCTCCTGCTCCTGCATCTCCTCCTGTAATAACATTATAATCAAATGACCCAAAGCGTATTGAAAATACCTCTCGTTCTGGCTGCCTTGGTCTTTTGGGAAGATCGGGGTCATCCTCGGGATCAACTTCATGATTTCTTTTCTTGTTCTCCTCTCCTCGACGAGGATATCTAGACCTTTCTCTTGCTCGGCCGTTGTTTCTTCTTTCGTTTCCCCGATCAACATACTTTGACAGCTTTCCTCGTCTGATGAGTGTTTCAATATCATTTTGAAGAGCTATGCAATTCTTGGTCATATGGCCATGATCTTTGTGAAACTCGCAATATTTTTCCCTATTCTTCGTGTCAGGGACTGCCTTCATTTTCTTTGGCCAGTTTAACTCCTCGTTGTTCTTAATTTCTTCCAAGACGTGGTTGATATCTACCTTCAAAGGAGTGTAATTGTCAAATTTCCTTAAGACCTCCCATGACGACTTATTTTTGGATTGTTTGTCACCACCATTGTTCTTATGCTCTTTCTTCTTGGCTTTGTCGACTTCCACCTTGGTTTCTTTATCCATATTCTTCTTCGCAGCCATAGCCTGCTCGACATTCATGATTTTGGCCGCTTTCGCCATCAATTCTGACATAGTTGAGGGTGGATCTATGGCCAAAGTGTAATACAACTTATTAGGCAACAGCCCACTCATCAAGGCAGTGATTGCTATCTTCTCCTCATAATCAATGACTTCAAGTTTCTCGTAATTAAAACGAGTTATATAATCTCTGGTACTTTCACCAGCTTTTTGTCTAACACTTAACAAATGTGCTACTCGTTTAACTGGCTCTGCCCCAAAGCAGAAATTTCCAATGAATAACTCGGCCAGTTGAAAGAAAGTTGAGATCTTACCCCGAGGAAGATTGTTATATCATAGTTGAGCAGATCCGGTAAGAGTTCCCGAGAATGCCCTACATCTCATCTCGTTTGGGACATCATAGATGTCGGCAGCAGCTTGATATTGTTCTATATGAAGAATAGGGTCAGTCTTTCCATCATATTCGGGGGTCACAACTGGTGCTTTGAACTTTGATGGTGTTGGAAAATCTACAATGGCCTGGATAAAAGGTGTTCCTCGAATAAAGGTTCATTGTAAAGGATTCTTGGTTTTAACCATTTCCCCTAATCTATTCTCCAGCCTTTGAATAGAACCTTTCCATGCATCATTTCCTTCTTCAGGCCTATTGGTTCGAGCAGCTGATCGCGTTGAAGTGGCTTCCTGGGATCTATCTTGACGAGCAGCTGGTCGCGACTGGGCAGATCCTTCCCTTAAGGCTGTTGATCGTCGAAAGCTCCTTGACACTGCCTTAAGAGGACTTTTGTTCCTCCTAGGGCCTAATCGGTCGAAAGGAGAAACCCTACTTAACCTTTCCAATGCGCTGGTCCTTTCTGAGGAGAGAGTGACACGTTGTTCAGTATCTGTGGCTCGCACTGACGAAGTTCGTCAAGGTTGATAAGAGAAATCTGCAGATTCTTCATTGCGATACGAATTGGTACGCCTAGTACGTGAGGATGGTGCACGGGTGTTTCTTTGAATACTTCATGGTCCTGAATGGGCTGACGCACCGCCATGTAGAGTTTGGATGAGTTATCGCATTGTTTCTTGCATGATGGTCTGGCCTTGAGCCAGATTTGTCATTATGCCAGCCAGATCTGGAATATTTGGCGGAGCAGATGGGTTTGGAGGGGTTCCAACGTTGCGATTGCTGGATTCAGGAATATCAGCCATTTGTGATGGATTGTTTTTGGTGAGAAAATGATATTACCAGTCGTTTCCCACAGACGGCGCCAATCTGTTGATGTAAAAAATTAGATCACTCTAATTATTCAATCACAGATAAATAAATGAGACAAAGAATTTTAAAGTGGTTCAGCCTTATAAGAATGGCCTACGTCCACTGTTGTTTTATTGCTGAGTGTTTGGGAATTCTCGATTACAAGTTCTATCAAGAAATTCCAGTATGGATTCTTGGGTCCCCTTACAATGAGGATTGAACAATGTATTTATAGCACTGAGGCTGTAATGTGAAAGGGTAATACATTAAATGGGATACATATGAAAGGGTAATACATTTAATTCCCCTTAAGCGTGTGCGTCTGAATGATAAGCATTTAATGAATCAGTTGAACTGTTGGTTATCCCGCTATTAATGCTTTGTTCGAGGTGCAGCTCGGACCGCCTGAGTTTCTCGGACCGCCTAAGCTTCTTGGTACTTAAGAGTTCCTCGGTGAGGTCTTGTTCCTTAGAGCGTATGAGTTCCTCGGGGAAGCAGTGTTCCTCGGGGAAATAGTCTTCCTCGTTGTAATCTTGTACCTCGGATCTTGTGGGTTCCTCGGAAGTGTTGTTGTTGCCATGTAGATCACCACGTGTCTTCATTTAATTGGGCCATGTCAGCAGACTAAATTTGGTATCAACAACAATAATAATTTTAATTCGTATATGAAAATTATCATCTTGAATAAGATTTTTTTTAAACTGCTCGGTTACTAATATCATCTCCTTTTTGTATCTTACTTTTTTTGCAGGATAACATTTTGTCGTTAGCTTTTATCCACGTGGAATACACGAAGTCAATGGTTTACAACAAGGGGATTATTTACTTAATGTCGTTAATATTCAGAATTCTATTTTTTTGTGTTATGGCCGTGCGGACGTTTGTAGTTTTATTGTTATCTTTTATGGTCGTGCGGGCTTTTGTAGTTTTATTGTTATATTTTATGGTCGTGAGGGCTTTACATTACGTATGTATTATATCAGCTAGTTTTAGAATGTCCAGAAAATAAAAGAACTTCTGCCCAATATTGGTTATGAGCTATTAATACTTGTAATATTTTGAAGTTTGTATGTACATTAGTTTATCACCAACTTTTGAGATTCACAATTTGTGAATTTTCTTGTTTTCAAATAATTAATTTTTTTCTTTGATCCAAAAAATTTAGCACAGTTCAAAACTGTGCAAAAAGTGTATCAAATTTTGGTACGGTATTGAACTGTGCCAAAAGAGTACCAAAATGTACTCAATCTGGCACAGTTATAAAGTGTGCCAGAAATATCAAATTCTGGCACAGTTTTAAAGTGCGCCAGAAGTGTTCCTGTTTAGTCAAATCTGGCACACTTTTAAACCGTGCTAGAAAAAATTTCCATTTTCGAACACCTGATTCTGGCACAGTTCAAAATCGTGCCAGATTTGATCTGCCATAGTTTTAAACCATGGCATATTACTGATTTTTGTGTAGTGTTCTGCTCTAACTCACACCTTCAGACTTTTCCACCATATTAAAGTGAGTTTGAGATTCAAACCCATCGATGGAAGATCTCAACACCTTGATTTCATGACATGTACAAAAAAATATTTCACAAACCTTTATCTTCAAACTTAGGAGACCGCAAATGATATGAACCTTGAAAGAAAACTTCAAATATCATAATACTTATTGTTGGGAAATTTTCCAAAGTGTGTAATAATTTATGCAGTGGAAATGAGTTATTGATAAAAATCTTCATCTCTTATGATATTAATCAACCTCTAAAAAGATATGTGATTAAATGTAAATAAAATAAGGAGAGAAATATGAACTTGATTTAGAAAATGGTTTCAATATTTTTCACAAGTGTGTCCTTATTTCCTTGGAAAGGAAGAAGAAAAGAACGCACACAAAAAGATCTATAGGTATATTCTATTGAAAGATAAGAGAGGTATTTTAAAATGAAGAGCATTGATGGTTTAAACAAGAAAAACAACATAAGTGGATTTACCAATTACCAAGAAAGCCAAAGGACAGGTCTCTTAAACAAAGCATATGTGAAAGAGTTGATGAGGTTTAGCGAATCTAATCATCGTCCATAAAGGTGTTCTTCACAAAAAAAATCTAACAGATCGTCAAAGATGTTTATGTAAGGACATTTTTATCCATTATCAATTTGTATGTCGTTCGCCGTTACATCGTTGAAGAAATTCAAGATCGTATCTTCATCAATGGATTTGAATATCAAAGAAGAAAGGAATCAGATTTTTTGACAGCCGGACCGGTCCGCCTGTTTTAAAAAGGAACCGGTCCCCCCCCGGACCGATCCGCCTCAAGACGGAATGATCTGCTTGTGCTTCAAACCAGTATACCCCGGACCGATTGCGAACCGAAGAAGCCCTATTAAAAAAAGAACCGACCCGCCTCGGACCGATCCGCCTCAAATCCGGACCGGTTCGCCTGAGATAAAATCGTGCAGATCGTGCTGAGATTTTTTAGGGCCAGTTTTCCTTTTATAAACCCACTTCGGAGATTTTTTTAGTAAGACTTTCATAGACGATTTTCATAGTCCAAAAAACTCTAAGTCTTCATCTTTTGAGTCCCAAGACTCTTGTTTGATTCACACCACATAGCCAAACCCTTATGAATCTGTTTGCAACCCAAGAACACATTTGTGTGTTTGTTCATACCCTTATGGAGAAGATCGTTATTCTTCTTCATTGTTGCCCTCCCGAAAAGGGAAACTTTCAGTCGCCGACTACAGATTCGAAACCTGTGGGTAATTCTGTGTCACTGTATTTTCATTGTAATCCGAGAAATTGTATGTTACAATATTATAGTGAAAATAAAGGTTTTGCCCCTTTGGGGGATTTTTCCTCACATATATGTGTTTGAATGTTCTTGCATGAGTTATCATCTTGTTTAATCACTTATAGTTGCATGTTTAGGATTTAATTGATAAAAACTGAGTTTAATTAAATAATATCTCTATTTGAACGCACGCGCACTCTTTCAGTTTATGATAGATTCGTGAATCCACTTGCGTCACCGAAAGTATCACTGTAGCAAGGAAGCTTGTCACTAGAGTGAACCTATTGCAATGCAAGTCGTGCATCTGTTCAGAGATATTTTACAAATCCTTCAAGAGACAAGTAGACTAACGAGGAAGTATCATCCTAGCAAAACACATCGATGCTTCAATAATCAACCTACTTGTACCAAGTTCTAGTGATTTATCTAAAGGGACTTTCCCCTTTTTCACGTCAGCAACATAAATTGGCGCTAGAAGATAGCTGGTAAGTTTTGATTAATTTTGTTTGTTATTTATTTTTCAAATATTTTGAATACAAACAACATCAAGATAGCGAAACACAAGTTTTATACACATTAAAGTTTTAACCAAGAGGTTTTGAAATAGATTTGTAAAAAGACGTGACGTGTGTGAGGGAAATCTCCAATATACCTTCCATCTAATGATGTGATATATGAGTTAACGAGAATGATCAAAAATGGTTATTTAAAATCTTGAATGTTGATGAAGCGTTCTAGAGAGGTAAATCGAGAACCTAATGTGTTTTGGAGAACCATAATAAGATAACTACCTAAAAGGGCACAAATGAATATGTGAATACTCTTACAGCCTTGAATGCTATATTTAAATTATTTGTGTTCACTTAACTTAATAAACAACTAAAGTATAAGATAATGTTCATTAGTACAATTTTGGCCCAAATTTAGTTACATTCTTACTCACTGTAAACTTGTTAGGATTAATCATGTTTGTGGAATCATATTTTAGATCCTACGCATCAACAGTCGCATTATCCCTAATATACTCAATCTTTCATTAAAAGTTCCATATTTCTTCTAGTCCTTCATTCATACTTCCATATTTCTTCCAAAGGATGTAGGTGTCGAGCATGAACACTCATCTTTATTTATCGCATTTCCATTTAGTAGTCGGATTATTGGTATTGAGATTTATTTGGGATTCCTTTAATCATAATCAGATTTTCATATTGTTGATACGATTATTGTTATTCTAGTGATGGGATTTTATTCATTATGTTTGGCATTGGTAATAGTTATATTTATTTTAATCCTGTTATTATTGTTAATTTATTATTGTTTATTTTTTTTCTAGTCTTGCTTTAAATAACAAAAATTGTTTAGACTCTTGTATTATTTATATTTATAATTGACCAACCTATTTATAGATTTTACGAGGCGTCACAGTAAGTATAAAAGCAATCTCAGTTCTAGCATCCTAGGGTTTTGAGTGTGTTCGACGCTTTTTTGCATGCCGTTATTTGACACTTTAAGGATTCATTACTTATACTTTTGTAGTATTATCTCCTAGAGTATCACTACACATACACAATTTCATACCCGTTTTCCATACACGCCTAATAAGGCAAGGCTGTAAGGGGTTGTACTCTGTGCCCTGGCGGAACCTACAACAACAAAGTATAACATTTTAATACACCGAGTATGAAAAACGTGTACAAAAATGTGGTTGTGTATGTTTATCCTATCTCCTATGCTACTAAATGATATTGTTTATCATATTCTATAGGAAAATGATACACCACCCGGGAGTTAACCCCGGGTTAGTACATGGAGGACAATTCTTTTTTTTTTTTTTTTTATTTCTCATGTAAAATTAGTTTAAAAAAATAAAAAATAAATAAAAATTATTAGAATTGTTTTTTTAATTAGTTTTTATGTTTTAAAAAAAATATTTTTAAGTCATTTATTCCCTTAAACACCCATTTTTCCAATCTTTTCTTATTTTTACGGGTCAGCGCCAGTAGCACCCATTATTTTTAAACTTAATTAGCCTGGCACTATCTCTCGGGTTGTCTAGTATTATTCTTTTATTTTTTTTTGAATTATTTTTAACTCATTTATTCCCTCAAACACCCATGACCCAATATTCACTTATTTTTAAAGGTCCGCGTCAGCAACACCCCTTATTTTTAAACTTAATATTTTTTTTATAACATTTAAAACAATATTTCTATTTCTAAAAACGCTTTAAAAATGTAAAATAGTGTTTTTTAACAATACATGAGTGTTTGAGGAATTTTTTGAAATAAAATAACAAAGTTTCGACTAAATGTGTATCAAAAAATATTTGAGGGACTTTAGGGTATTTGATCATAAAGATAATTTAAAAAATAATTTCTTATTAGAATAGTTATTTTTTAAATTAATATTTTTTTATTTTTTTAAAAATTATTTTTAACTCGTTTAGTCCCTCAAACACACATTTACTCAATATTCTTTTATTTTTAAAGGTCCGTGCCAGCAGCACCCTTTATTTTAAACTTTTTTTTTACAACATTTAAAACAATTTTTGTATTTCTTAAAACTGTTTAAATGCCCGCGTTAAAAAACTATTTTAATAAGAAGTTGTTTATTTCTTATTATTTTTAACTCATTTAGTCCCTCAAACATCCATTTACCCAATATTATCTTATTTTTAAAGGTTCGCGCCAGCGACACCCCTTATTTTTAATTTTTATTTTACAACATTTAAAGCAAATTTTGTATTTCTTAAAACTGTTTAAATGTCCGCGTTAAAAAAACATTCTAATAAGAAATTGTTATTTTTTTTATTATTTTTAACTCATTTAGTACATCAAACACTCATTTACCTAATGCTCTCTTATTTTTAAAGGTCCGCGCTAACAGCACCCCTTATTTTTAAACTTATTTTTTATTTTAATTTTAAAACAATTTTTTTAATTTTTAAAACTGTTTAAAATGTAAAAAAAAAGGTTTTATTATTTATATTAATATTAAAATTCGAAAACTGTTTAATAGTTATTTATATTTACAACTGTTTAACTGTTAATTGAAAAAAAAAATTATTTACATTAACATTTTTTTGAAAAATAAAAAACCTGTTTAACAGTTATTTAAAACCGTTTAAAAATATATAAAAAAAAAGTTTTTTATTTATATTAAACTAACTTGTATTTTTTTAAACATTTCTTTTCAAAAAAAATATAATTTTTGTACTAAATAGTGTTTTTTTTAACAATACATTGTTTTAATTTATAATTTTTTTTTAATAAAATAGCTTTTTTTAAATATAAAAAAAAGCCAATAATCTAAAAAAACTCATTCATGTCATGAGAAACCAAGAAAAGAAAAAAAAATTCCCTCCATGTACCAACCCGGGTAGTCTAGCATTGCTCTATTCCATATGGTGAACACACGAAGAGGATTAGTACCTTGAAGAGAAGCCATAAGTGCCGAGTCAGAGGCAATCATAACCACAAGGGCAGGAACCAACACTTGTGCCGTCAGACTTAGCAGTTATTATAGCATGATTTTAAATAACGGTATCGAGTAACGTAACAGTTGCGGTGTCGGTGTAACGGTATCGGGAGTATCGGGCGTAATGTAACGGGAATCAGTTACATCAAGCGTGAATTTTTTTTTTCCATTCACAAATACCATAAATTAAAATGATGCTTTTATTTTGACTCTATAATGTTGAATTTAATTAATATATTGGTTCATTACATAGTATTAAAGAACATTAAAGCATTTTATTACTCAATCAAATACTAAAAGCACATAATAAAAGCATTTTATTACTTAATCAAATACTAAAAATACATCACTCAATAACAACTTGTAACATGCTTAAATTTAACAACTAATTACATACTTAAAGTCATTGCACAATTGTGAATCATTACCACCATACCAATAAACAAATATGATAATAAACTAAATTACATATATTACAAATGATTCTATGCTTTCACCACCAAAAAGAATGTCGTGGCGGGTCTTTAAGAATCTCCATATCATCATCATCATTATTATCCCGTTCATGTGGTTCATATCCAAAGTAATTAGAATGTGAAGTACTTGAATTAGATGCACCCATTCCAAAATTGCTACTTTCATTTGATGCCCCTTGTTGTGGAAAATAACCTTGAGGCACTGGCAGAACCATGTACCCATGTGGATAGTTCTCGGTAGATGAAACGGTATTATATGAAGGTTCAGGTGGATGAGGAGGATAATAATATGACCCGGTGGGTGGATAATAGTGTTGTGGTGGGGGGGGATAATATGAGAATTCAGGGGGATGGGGATACGTGGGTTGTGCTTGTGGGTTTCTTCTTTGTGCTTGTGGGTTTCTTCTTTGTGCTTGTGGGTTTCTTCTTTCGTTTCCACGAACTCCAAGATCAAGTTCAACAAAACGGTTCTTTAAATTATCTCCCATTGGACGACGTGTACGCCTTCGTGTCCTAGCCCATGGCTGAAGATTTTGTCTATCCTCCAAATTGTCATCATCACCCCGAATTCCATAACTTCCAGCTTCTCCTTGATACGGTGAGTAACTATCACCTGTTTTAGTAAATGATATATTTTTTTTAGAAGTGTAATATAATAATAATATAATACTAGAAATAAAATTTAGACTGCAATATTTATTTACCTTCATATTGCACATCTCTACCAGCAAAGCCACCTCCATAACTACCACTAGCACCACCTCCATAACTACCACTAGCAGTATCTCCACGAGTACCACTACTTGGTTGACTCAAGCCAACACCGCTACTAGTTCCACTACCAGAAGGAACTAAAGTAGCATGATCATCGTGGTCATTTTCATCGACATCCAACCATTCAGAATTGTCTTGACCGTCTAAAAGAGCTTCTTCCGTCTCTTCCAACCACGAAGACAATGGGTCATCTTCGTCAAAAATGTAATCCAAGTTTATAGGATTAAAAGATTCCTCAATGTCTTGTTGGCTTCTTCTGGTCGCATTTCTGATCTTTAACCTCATATTATAGTATACAAAAACCAGTTTATTTAACTTTTGGGATTTTAAACGATTTCTTGTCTTTGTATGTATGAGGCTAAATGTACTCCAATTCCGTTCACAGTTGAAAGATGAACATGTTTGACACAATACTCTCACAGCAATTCGTTGAAGTTCTGGAGTCGATGTGCCATAATGAATCCACCATTCACCTACACATGATGAACACAATGATTTATTTATATTGTATACTGAGGTATACAGTGAAATTGATAGTAAATAAATTAAGACATATTATTACCCAGATTTGTTCGTGACACTGCTATTTGGGATAATTCGATTCCAAAAGAATCATATTTGTCATGAAATAACAAAATTTGTAACATTTCACGAAATATTAAATACATTAGTGAAAAAACCTTAACAAAATATAAATATATTCTCGACTTACTTGGTTAATTGCCTTTATCTGATTGTCAATATCAGGTTCCAACCTCTGAATCACTTTTCTAAGCCCTACCATTGCATCGGAAAGGCTTGTAAAATTATCACCGTATTGGAACTGAGGATTCAAGTAATACCCTAATATATTGACATAAGAATAATATATCAAATTTTTGAACAAATAAAACACAATTAATTTTTTAACAAATAAAACACAACTAATTTTATACTCACCAGCTGCGTGCAAGTCTTGATGTAATTGGAACAGCCATCGTTTGTCAATGATTTTATGAAAATCTATGTAATAGCGACAATCTCTTTGAATTGCTTTCCTTGCCCTATCCATAGCTTCATAAATAAAACCCATGGTAGGTTTTAAATCTCCATCCACGAATAGAAGAACCTTCACTAAAGGCTCCTGCACTTTCAAAATATCCGCTGCTTTAGACCAAAAGTCCCTGTCAAATATTACCTTCTTCGCCTCCTTGCCTTTTGGCAACTTTGACCACTTGCATCGTTTCCACTCATCAGATCGAAACATGTCCTCTAAACCCTTTTTGTGTCTCATAATACTCTTCAATGTGACAAAATTCGTAGCAAAACGAGTGATGGCTGGACGCAGTAACTCTCGACCATTAGTGAATCGCTTCATGTAATCAACAACCCAATTCTAATTGTAAATGAAGCTGGTGATAATTTTTGCTTCATCCAACACTTTCGCCACGCTCTTCTTTTTACCAATGTCTTCAAGAATAAGGTCAATACAATGAGCTGAACATGTTATCCAATACAAATTCGGTCTCTTTTGCATAAGTAACTTACCACTCGCTTTCATAGCCGCTTCATTATCAGTTACTACTTAAACAACATATTCCTCTCCAATTTCATCAACCATCTTATCCATGAGGCGAAAGTAATAGTCCGTTGTCCTACTCACTACGTTTGTTACATCAATGGACTTGTGGAAAACTGTTCCATGATTGCTATAAACTAAAAAATTAATTAAATATTTTCTGGTAGGTCCTGTCCAACCATCACAAATAATAGTAACACCCCTTTCCTACCAAATTGCCTTTTGAGATTCAATCCATTTTTTCAAGCTAGCAAACTCTATTGGCAAAAAAACTTCATTGACCTCATACGGAGTTAGAGGCTTCACTCCGTGTCCAACTTCTCTAGCGACATCAAGCATCCGGTCAAACCACGGTCTTACAACAATATTTGCAGAATGTTTTCCAAACAATACAAACTGACTAACTGTTCGTCCTAACTTCTTTCGCAAACCCTTCATAAGTTTTGTTGATATTTTAGGTTGCTTAGGACCCTTACTTCGATGGAGGTCCACATCCACTTCAGCTAATCTATATTCAGGCGAATTTATATCCGCCCATTCCTTACGTCGCATTCCAGACATACTAGAAGATCGTTGAGGAGCTTTAGGTAAACTCATTCTACTTGAACTTCCAGCCTCATACCCACCCTTTGATTTAGACCTCTGTGTCTGCTCCCATTCCCTATATTCATTTCTACTCATATTTCTTGCCATGGTCATCTGGGGATCTGAATCATCACTTGAAACAACAATCCCCTCAAAGCCATCACCCACATACTCATTTCTAATATAATCAATGACTCCTTCCTTTTGGGCGACTTTATCTTTTTTTTTTTGCTTTTGTTCCTTGAAGATGTTTCATCATTTGCTCCCTAATTTCGGTTGTGACGTTAGGACACCCTCTTAATTGTCCTTTTACATGAGCTAAATGTTGTTTTAGTCTAGTTATACTACCATTTATTTCTCTTCCGCATAATTTGCAATTTAATTTCAATCTATTATTTAATATTGGAGTAGCAAACTTCCACCCAATATCCCCACTTGGGGCGATCTCCGGCTCATCTTCCTCTATTCTTCCACGAGGCATTTTCTTTTTTTAAACTATCATAGAAAACAATTGAATAATAATAAGTTGACTTTCAAGAAGTTCATTATTTTTATGCATTTATATAAAGAAAAAAATAATAAGTTGCCTTAATATTAAATTGAATAATAATAAATTTTTAAAACGTAATAATAAGTACTAAACTTTAACGAAAAAAATTCTAAATTATTTGGTAGAATTTTATTATTTTTGGTACTTTTATTAGCTTTTTTTAGACAATACTTTTGCTACATAATATCATATTAAATCATAATGCATATTAACTTGAATGATAATTAATTTTTTAAGATATGATAATAATTAATTGACTTAAATAATTTTTTGGGATAAACTTTTATAATATTTTGAATGCTTTTTTTGAACATTTTTTTGATAACATTTTTGAATGTTTTTTTTTAACATTTTTTTGATAACTTTTTTTTGAATGTTTTTTTTTTTATAAAATTATAACTTTCATAATTTATTTTAACATTTTTTTGATAACATTTGTTGATAAACTTTTATAACATTTTTTTATTATTTTGTCACCTCATCTCATCCGTTAAAAAAAACAAGATGAGATGAGGGTTTTCTTATGTTCACTTCACATCAAATAAAAAAGACTTCATAAGACTAGGTTCAAAGCCCTCTCTCTCTCTCTCTCTCTTACGGCTCAAGTTGAAAAGAACAAACCAACACCAACATTTTTTTTACTCACCTTGATTGATCCGAGACTGAGAGATTCCGGCACCGACTGGAGACGCTGAGATACGTCGTCTTCCTGTGCTCCTCCTGATATGCCGCCGCCGACGATGGGGAAATAGTTTGGAGGGAGATGAGGAAAAAATGGAAGGGTTTGTAACCGTGTAAAATGGAATGGGTTTTGTGAGTCTTCTTAACACAAATAAATAAGGGGAAGATGATGGAATCTCTTGTCAAACAAAGCCTAACTAATCTAAGGCTATACACTCTACAGCCTACATGTTTGTCTTTGTCCCTTTCTTTTTTGTCTACTTTTTCTTTGAGATGAGTCATACGATTTGAACACTGTTTCTGTTTTTCTTCATCTTTTTTTTTCCATACAAAAAACTAAATAACATTTGACCGTAACGGATGGAAACGGTTTAACCATTACGTATCGGATACGTATCGCGATACGAGTGTGAATTTGGTCAAATCCGATATATCGGTGTGTATCCGAAACGTGAACTCCAGATACCGTTACGTAACGGCCGATTCGTTACGTAACGGTCGTTTTTTGAAACTATGTATTATAGCATAGGCGGTAACATTTACCATGCGTCCATTCTCCAAAACCATCCACCAGTAGTGGGCTGTGGATGTACATTACTCGTACAATACTTTGGCTTAAGAACGAGTTAGGAGTGCCTTCAACAAGGCAATCCACTGAAGTTTGCTAGATCTATGAACCCCATTATCTCCCTCTAGTGGAGTTAATCTATCACGAGTCACCTATGTCTGGTATAGTACTCAATGGTAGGAGTCAGTCATCACGGATGACGATAGGTCAAGGATAACTATACAGTAGTTTTGGGACATGGATAAATGAAATCACTTCCCAATATCAGTCAGATAAGTATGAAAAGGATGTTTACGAGACTACCATAGGGGGTCGTACAGTTGTGGAGTACGAACATTTGTATAATCACCCCCGCACCCCGCACCCCCCACCCCCCACCCCACCCCAAAACAAGTTTAATATAGAGGCGAAGAACATGGATTGTTTCATTAGGGGCCTTACATGGAGGATTAGGCAAGTGTTTCTTGGAAACCTGACCTTCGCTACTAATACTCAGGTAGTGTACACCGATTTACTGAATTTCTAGGACCACCATGACTTTCAGAGTTATAAAACTCCTAAAAAGAAAAAGGTTTGGACTGGACAAGGGCAAAATATTAGGGAGAGTGGTGAAACGTCATATGAAGATTTAAAGCAGCAAAAGGGATCACCACAGGAAGGGACAAGCCCCTAATAGATTCATAGGGTTAGATAATCAATGCCTCCAGGTCGTCCAGGGATAAGGTTTATCTCCTTCTACTTTATAGAATGGTTTATTAATGCGTATAAGACTCTTAGAACGTTTATCTCGTCCTTTGGTTCATTATATTTTTTGTTTTGCTTTATCTCCTTTTCCGATTTTTCCTGATATAAATATGATTATGTTTTTGCGTGTTAATTGGCTCGTATGATAAATTATTGTAAGATCTCTTTCATGTAACGTCTTATCTTGGGTTTTTTTACGCATATCAAAGTTAAAATATAAAGATTGAAAGTCGTAATATTCTTAAAGCTTCATAAATATAAATTATATGCTATAACTCGATTGACTGTACACCACATAACATTCTTAAGTAGATGTCCGATCAAATGATTAAAACAAAGCAATTTAATTCTTGTTTTATGGTGCCTCAAATTGGTTGTGATTCAAAAAAGAGATCTCATTTTTGCATTATACATTTGAAGATTTTCTATGGTTGTTTTTTAAAATATTTAGAAAAATCTTTTGAAAATCACAAGTGTTGAAGTGGTTAGGACCATGATAGGTTGAAAGTGGGATGCTTAACTTTGAAAATTGAAAATAAATTATCCGCCTTGTAAAGTTGAAAGTGCCACAAGAAAAATTATTTCAAAATAAATCTCTCAAATATTTTTATCTATCAAAAAAGTGGGTAACACGAAGGATGTGAGATCAAATTATTCTAATCATAAATCATTTATTTGAGAAAAAAAAGTGTTCGTTAAAAAATTTATATTTTCAAGTAAAATTAAACTTTTTAATGATAAACATCAAAAGTTCATTTTCCATAAGAGTGAATTTTATTGAAATTTTATTTGTACTTTATCGTAAAACTCTCAAACACGTTAATTTTTCTTACACGTAAGTTATATTCATCACACCCTACATTGTGAGATTTAAACATACATTAAGTCTTCATTTGCCTATTCAATTTTGATTTTGTTGTGTATGGAATAACTTTAAACCTCTATTATAATGTTAAACAAGGAAAAATCTTGATGAGGGGAATGTTTGAATGACAAGAAGCATGTAACAATTCTCGAACACTGAATAGATAAGAAAGGATGACGGTCGTACAAGTCCAATCTACGATCACTCACATGGACGAAGGCTTTTGATCCAAAATGGATGAACAGCCTGTTTTAATGACCCAAATGCCAAATTAACGGTTAATAAGTATATAGATATTAAAGACTTCATCAACAAGTTATTGCCGCAAACTATTAGCACGTTCTCTATTAATGTGAATAGAGATATCGTAGCACGAATGACATAGAAAAACATGGGTAGGGCAGGACGAGCATGTGTCTCCATAAATTTGAATATCTCAAACGTGCATGATATAATATAGAAGAGATATTGTGATGATTGACAATACATAACGATGTGCATAACATAGACCATAGAGAGACATTTTAAGACCAATTACTTATGTAACCTCTCATAAAGTAGTATAATATCCCCTCCCCTTTACCCTGTGGATGTAGGCTTAACCTGGATGGACAATGTATATCTTGTATTCTATGTCAATTACTTATCCTATAATTTAATGTTCACATGCTCTCATTATTTAATAATTGTGTTGTGCGTCAATATTAAATTTTTTTACCAATACAATTGGTGTTGTTTGTGGGAAAGGACAATGTCTGTAAATCTATGAATAAAACCAAATGGCACGGGCCTTCGGAAGCCTCGGGGAAGAACAATAAGTCCTTGAGGATAAACTCGTCGTACTTCTTAGCCTTTTGCCACCACATCTACCTCCTCAGCTAGAGAAGCATGTTGCTCAAGGACTGGTGATGGGCATGAACTTGTAAAACCACCCTGCCCATGCCTAACACTCTCTTATAATGTACACTCGATGTCTGTCACTCGAGATGTTTAGCACAAGACTGGGTACGAGAATGGGGCGAATAAGTGAGGGAATCACCATTCAACAAGGAAGTTATCGACTGTCCCATACCGTCAAACTTCAAGCCTCCCAAGATAGAAACTTTTGACGGCATGACAAACCCAATGGACCATATCGACCAATATGGGGAGAATATGGATATGTTTATCCAGAATCAATAGGATATGGTGTAGGGAGTTCGCCACCACGTTGAAAGGACCAACAATGATGTGGTTCAACTGACCACCACCTCACTCTATTACCTGCTTTAGAGAACTCTCCAAGAACTTCATTAAGCACTCTATTAGGAGTATGATACATTGGAATACGACCGACCACCTGTTCAGTGTCATTTAGACCAGATATGAGATCATCAGAAAGTATGTGAAAATGTTCAATGGCGAGTTACTCCATAATGACCACCCCAACGAAAAGGTAGTTGTATCTGTCTTTTTAACACAACTATCCAACGACAATACCATATATTTGTTATCCAAAAACTCATCCACTAACATGATTGAACTAATGAAAAACGTGGAAAACATGTCCACAAAGAAGATACCCAAATATATCAATAGTCAAGTCACCAACCTATAGATTTTAGACATAGAAAGTAAGAAGACAATTAAGGAAAGAGGAAGACACCAACCGCGATAGGGGCCCCATGAATTAACTAAACTAACATTGAGTAGTTTAAACAAATCAATATGAATATAGGCAAGGTGAAAAACATCACGACCAACCCTAAAATGTTGAAATGACCCAACAAACCAAAGCACCATCTAGGAAGCCTAGGTCCAAATTGTATTGCCAATTCTACAGGGATTATGGCCACAACATTAATGATTGTCTGCACCTAAAAATGATATCGATGCCCTTGTACAAAGGGGATACCTAAGGGAGTTTGTCCCGATGGACATCCCTAGGTAAAACGAGAAATATGATGGGAAGTGAGGTGAAATAAAAAAGGGACAATCCAAGGAAAGGGAACCAAGGAATGAATAAAAGGGAGAAGGTATAATAAGTGAAGGAGGAAAGAGAATAAAAATGATTTTTGGAGGGTTCACGACAAAAGGAGAATCGACCTCAGTCAGATGATCATACTGGGGATAAATGAGGGAAATAATTGAGGTGCAATCTAGAATCACACCCCACAATGACCTTATTCTAATAACGATATTGATTTCCAACTAGACAACGGGGAGAATTATGGTCGATATTGGGAGATGGGCTAATCTTGTATACTATAAATGAAGCTAGATAGGGCCCAACTAAAACCAATGCAAGGCCCAATTTTAGGGCCCATTATGGAGAAAGTATACATGGAAAGTTCAATAGAATTACCATTTGCGATCATTAGGGACACACGATTGGTAACCCTCTAGGTTGAATTTCTAGTGGTTAAATCATCGTCGCCTTATAATATGATCATTTGACGGACGACCTAGATCCAACTTGATGCAGTGTTATCAATTCAATCCATCACCATTCAATTTCCACTATCGAATGTGACGCGAATAGCATGAGGAAGCCAATCATAAGCTAAGATTTTCTATTTTCATTTTTTAGGAAGAAGATGGAGACCATTAATGTTGATGTATTGGATCCAAGGAAGGAGCTAAACATAGGATCCCTGGTGGAAGGCTTGATATTAATCCTTATGTTGGATCGTCATTGACAAATGAAATATGGAAGGACCTTGTTCGTTTCTTGAAGGAATATCATAGGACATTTTGATGGAGTCACAAAGACATGTGGGATATTGACACCTTAGTAATAACTCATTAACTAAAGGCAGACCAAACCTATCGTATAGTGCAACAAAAGAAGAGGGAGTTCCCTGTCGAATAAAATTGGGCCACCCATGTTGAAGTAGGCAAGATACTTGAGGAATTATCTATTATGGACATCAGCTCTCTTAAATGGCTATCAAATATTGTCATGGTAAGAAAGACAAATCAAAAAATGGAGATTGTGCATTAATTACTCGATTTGAGTAATGACTATATAAAAGACTCATATATGTTACTAAGGTTTCAGGCCCTTATAGATTCTATAAAGGGGATTGTGATACTTTCTTTTATGGATTCCCACACTAAGTACAAATATATACAGATGCCCGCAGGGGACAAAAAACATCGTTCATCACAAACCTAGGTACGTATTCTTATAGAGTCATGTTGTTCAGTCTGAAAAAAGTCAGGGCAACCTATATGAGGTTGGTAAATGGAATCTTTTAAGACTAGATATGGAAGAAAATGTAGGTATCTATATAATATAGTGGTAAAGAGTTTCAAGGAAGGGGATCATGTAACTAAAAGGGAGACATTCAAGATTATAGATCGATACAAAATGAAGTTAAACTTAAAAAAGTGCAATCATTAGTAGGAATAATGGTAGCCTTAAATTAGTATGTGAGCAAGGCCACCAATCGGTACATGCAGTTATTTAAGACATTATAGAAATCGTTTGCGTGGGTAAAAGAGTGAGAATGAGAATTTTAATACTTGAAAGCATATATGATGGATGTCCCATTTTTTTTTTAAATCCCACACTAGAAGAAGTAATATGCCTTTATATCATCATGATGTTACAACAGTTAGTTCAGTGATGTTAAATGATGACGAGGGTGTACAAAACCCGATTTATTATGTTAGTAGGGTATTCAAGGGAGACGAATCTAGGTATTCAATTCTAGAAAAATTAGACTTCACACTGATCATAACAAGCCCAAAATTGAGACTATACTTTCAAGATCACAAGATAGTTGTTATGATAGATTTCCCTCTCAAACACATCCTTCATAAAATATAGCTCTCTAGGAGATTCATGAAATTGTCTATGCAGGTTGGAGAATTTTACATACACTACATATCATGGTAGAAGTGAAAGGGCAAGTCATTATTGATTTTATTGCAGAATTATGAAATGAAGGAGGGGCGTACACAATCTAACCAATTCAGCATGGTGTGACAATCTAGATGATCCATGTAAATAGATCACAAAATAAAAAGGGATGTAAAGAAATACTGATAGTCGAAACACTCAACGATGCTAGTGTGGATTATGCACTACGTTTTAACTTTACAGATTCCAATAATAAGGTCGAATATGAAGCACTCATAGTTGGAGAATGGCTTGCTCTCTCCCTTAAATTTAAACATGTAAAAATTTTGATAGATTGGAATGTGGTGGTCCAACGGTTTATAGGGTATTATGAATTAAAAGGAAATAATATGATATCCTACCTGAAGAAATTTCAACAAATAGCGAAATAGTTCAAGGCTTTCAACATCAAGCATATACCAAAGGAGGAAAATGCCAAAGTTGATCACATACGCCATTGGATAATATATTTTAATTCTACAAGAAGGGGATTTTTCGGATGATGGAGTGGAAGAAAGGAAAGCACCCATAATATCCATGAAAATTTACTATACGAAGGGGTTTTATAACAAAGGGAATACTCAAGACCAATACTGAGGTTTGGCCACCCTGTAAAAGTCGAGACAATCTTATTAAATCTCCATGAAAGTACCTATAGAGGGCATCATGAAAGAAGGATCCTAGGTAGAGAGATTTAACACAAGGTTATTACTGGTCAACGATGGATAGAGATAAGGAATGATATATGAAGAAGTCCAATTGATGACATAGAAATGCTAATGATATCTATCAATCATTTAAAGAGCTATGTCACATGGTCTCCCCCTCGCCATTTTCTCGGTGGGGGATAGATATACATAGACCATTCTTGACCAGCAATGGCCAATGCTAGTTCCTGCTAGTAGCAATTGACTATTTCAGTAAATGGGTAGATGTCCCTAGTTAGGATCACCATCATTCGATTATATGGAGGTTTATAATCAATCGGTTCGACATACTTAAACCTATCATCTTAAAAAATAAAAGGAAATTTAATATCACTCAAATAAAAAATTTGCATCAGTAGTTTTGAAATAAACACTGCTATTTATCCATGAGACACCCCATATGCAATGGTCAAGTCGAAATAAAGAATTTAACACTTATCCACGAGATTAAAACAAAACTTAATAATTCCACGGGCCTCTGAGTGGACAAGATAATCTCAATATTATGGATAAAACATGAGCTACTATGTTCGACCTCACTTATGGAACCAAATCAGTTATCTCAATTGAAGTCCCAAGATTAAGGGTATAGTTTTTCCATAAATATCCGAACGATTAACTATTTTGGAAAAATTTGGATCTCTTGGATAAGCGAAGGCAGCAAGCAAAGCAAAGGATTATAGCAACGCAACTGAAAGGGAACCTCTACTACGATCGAAGGGTCAAGAATCAGATCGAAGGGTCAAGAATCAAATATTTCAAGTTTGTGAGAAGGTATTGCGGAAGGCGATGTAGTCAACTAAAACCCCAGTCACAAAAAAATAGCAAACAGTTAGGAATAATCATATGTAGTGGCATACGTTCTTCCACCCAAAAGTTACATGCTCTGAGATCATGAAGGTCGAGACCATCCATGACCATTAAATGTTGAGAACTTTAATCTACATACTAGTAGAAGTTTATAACTAGAACTTATGAAGAACTTATAAGAGGTAAAAGCCAACTAATGATTTCTTTTTTATTTTAAATAGTTGCAATTTTAGTTAGTTTGGTCATGTATCACTTCTTTTTCTTTTTAAATATAGCTCTGAACTTTTCCAATATTAATAAAGATATTATCAAAATGTCATTCTCTCAATTTAATACTCTCCAACTGAAGTAAGTTTTATCTACCAGCCTAAGTGTTCAAGTCGCATCAAATTATGGACAAACCACTGGGCTGAAGAAGGCTCATACCAAGCAGCATCCCCATATGCCTTTCCAGCCTCTTAGCCTCTATAAATATGACTTGGTTGATCCTGAAGTTTACTCGCAACACCCAAATCAGACTCAATCTGCAAAATGAGATCATTTGAGTATAAATTGGGATAAGTCTGAGTCAAGAGGGTTGTCTTTGATCACTCAATTATTTTCAAATAAAAGGGAGATATACATCGCCAAGTAACACAAACACACCAACCAACACAAAATATTTTCCTAAGTGTTGAATCCATAAACAATTTACATCATAAATGTTTTTTACAACACAAATAAGTATAAATAATATAAAAAATTTGTTTACAACACAAAAGTGTAAATATTTTTTAAAAAATTGGACAGAGTTTCCTCTATTTATAGAATTATCCGCCCTGTTAAAAAAATAAAACTAATAATCTAATAAAAACAATACTATCATAATTATAGTATGAGTAACGCATAGTTGCAATGATATGTAGTAATCCCTCATAATCCAGAATTCTGGCGCATATACTTTTGTGTGTCACGCGGAGGCTTCGATCCTCTTCTAAATGCCTCAACTATCTTAGCGACTCGCTCTAATGTGATATCTTCATAATAGTTGTACGCATATTCATCGGATCCACTGGAGTAGTCAGCTACTGAAGATTCAACGAAGGTTTTCATATGAAAAAACATGGTGTTGGCTAAGTACACATTTTTTGGATTATACATAGATGAAAATAGAAAATAATTGAAGTGTTAGCAGATAAATAATTCCCCCTTTCATTGTACCACACTATCATCTACAATTACCAAATCATTGAGGAAATTAAAGTCCTGAATATGTAAAGAAAACACAAATTAAAATAAATATTCCAACTTGGGTGTTAATTACTTCCAACTTAGCTTATAATATAATGAATCCTTTTATGTTTCTACATACCTCTATTTGAACACGAAGGGACTGGATATAACTACAGTCCCTATTGGGACACTATACCCTCGGCCTTTAAGATGTTCATATAGTTTAGATTTAAGTAATCAGTTGTTATTTGGGACTAAATGCATCTAAGTAATCAGCTGGATTTAAGTAATCAGCTGTTGTTCGGATAATTGCAGTCCTTATTAAGACACTATACCCTTGGCCTATTAGTACTAGATGCATCTAAATAATCAGTTGTTGTTTGGATTTAAAGAACAACTACAATGGTTCTTATTCTTTCAGAAAGTTTATTTCAACAGAAACCGTCAGCAAGGGTGGGTCTTGAGATAAGCCACTTGAGATGAGGACGAAACCGAGCGATATCCTTAATTAAAACAAAAATAATAAAAGTAAGAATGAATTAAAAAATTAAAGGTTTGCAACAATTAATAAATTTAATTACTAAAAGGATCAATGGGAAGTGTAAATAAAAACCAACACGACGGTTAAGATAAATTCCAGCAGAGTAATTCAAACTATTAAACGCAAATTGTTGAAGAGAGAATCCAAAGAAAAATAAAATCAAACATATTTATTATAACGCATCTTATGAAACTCTCTCTTGGTATCTATTCATTAGCGTATATGGGTTTACTCAAATATAAACACAGTGCAATCTAAAATATACTGATTACCTCTGTTGGTACTACCATGGCCTTTAATCTTATTGCAAGCTCAATTACTTATGAAGTTTCTCCAATTGTCATCTTCAATACATTTTCCGCATACCTTCAAAACAACTTGTACCTCTACCACATACTCGTGACAATGCGAAACATACTCATACATCTAACCATATATCTTCAAAACAACTCGGACCTTTGCGCAAAATGTAATTAAAACAAAGCCTACAATAAAAATAACGCCTAAAAAAATTCTTCGTCGGATGGTTACCTTAATCCCGAATTTGTAAAAGGCCATTAATCACAACAAATTCATTATAGTTTGTGCTTATACTAACAGTCCTTATTTGAATCGTTCTGTAAGCGCTCCAATTTTTAGCCTCCCATTGTACCCAAAAAAAGGAAAAGAAAGAGAAATAGTTCAGTAAATATGTTTGCATCAACTCATTTACTTCATCACTATTTTTTTAACTGTTGTCATTTCTATTTTAGTTTATCAACCTGATGAATGGCTGTAAGTTCATATCTTCATCATGCAATTACTAACTGCAAAGATAATAATTCAATACATACTCTTCGGTTAGCGAAACAAATATGGCATGCTTTAGCCATCCGATTTGGGTCTCCATATTTATGGTCCTTGACTAATATGAGACTGCACTGGCCTTTATAGAAAACATCCTAATTTTGCTAACATCATTACCAAACAAATATTATCACACTTAAGTCAAGATAAAACAGAACACCTTGAGTAAAAACTAACAAACGATCAAAAGTATGTGGCATTCAAATACTTTTACATGAACTGTATTTCAAATGCTTCTACATGGATCGTATTTTAAAAGTGCATAGGTTGAAAATTATATCAAATAGATATTTTTTCACCCCGAACTTTGAGACATCTCTTCAAACAATATGAAACAAACTCGACAGATAATAAGTCCATGTCAAGTGTTATAAGAAGCCCTTATATGAAATAAACTGGACATAAACCAGTCAGTATTTTACACCTAAACTTCATATTTTGTGTTCAAAGAAATGGGCTTATTAGGAGTTATTGATGGAGGAGGTGGTGGAATTGGTACTAAACCCTCTTCGAGGAAGCACAATCACTAAGATGTAACCAAATATTAAAATTAAATACAAGAGAATAACTTTTTAAAAGTAAACTCGTAGTGGCAAATGGGCGGGTCAAAAATGGATACGGATAAATTTGGGTGGGCCAAGAGAAGGTCAGACATAATAATTTGGGTGGGTCGGGTCGGGTCAACCCCCGGTTCGGGCTGGGTCAGACCCGTATCGAATCAGGTTGACCCATTTTTTTTTATTTTTTTGTAAATTCAAAAGTCTAACGCATGAAAATTTTAACTGTTATACCTGATGAACACATGAAAATTTTAACAATTAACAGTTATAACTGTTTACTGTTATTCAAAAGTCTAAACTCCCAATAACCGTTATAATTGGTATTCAAAACTTTGAATTGTTATTCAAAATCCCCAAATCTAGGATTGGGAATGGCGGTTTTGGGGGTTTTATGTTTAGGCTACATAAGAGAAAAGCAGAGCATTAGTTAAACTAACGTTATTTTTTTGAATGACCCACAACTGACCCCCTGATCACCCATGATTGAACCGAACTAAAAGTCTTTCAAAAATTATAACCCTCAAATACGGACATCAAAAGAATGGAAAAAATAAAAGTACAATGCTGAAGTAAATAGATTGAGAGAGAGATCTTTGCATTATTACACTACCAACCGATATAAATACTAACATACCAACTGATATAAATAAAATCAAACACGAACTTGAAAAACTAAACTCAATAATCAAAAGTCTGCGTCTTTGGTTTATGTTTGATATCTTTTTTGCAAACTTTTGTTCCCAGATGATTACTAATCATGATGATAATCAAACATAAAAATTGATAATCAAACACAAACATGATGAGAAACCAATATCAACTGATGTTCGTAGATGAACAAAAGTCTGGGAATAAAAAGACTGTGTGGTAATGATATAATACTCCACAAAACATATAGAAGACTAAATGAAATTAGTGGAAAAACACTGTGTGAAAACCAAACTAGTGGAAAACAGATCTAATATATTAAGAAGAGAAGACTAAATGAAATAATACTCCACAAAACAGATAGAGAGACATGTAGTGGTAATGAATGGTGATTGTCGATTACCTAGGCAGGTGCGATTGAAGTCAGAGAGTGTGAAGGTTTCGACTTAAGGAAATATTGGGATTAAGATGGAGATGTGAGAGAGAGAAGAACAAAACAATATATGATCTTGACAACAAACTATGTAGATCTACAAACATGAAAAATACTATAAGTATATTTACAAATGGTTTGTGTTGGAGATCTCACTATCGATATGTCAATATTACATTGAAGATTTTGAAGACTCAAATGGTTTGTGTGGGAGATCTCACTATCGAGAAAGAAAGGTCTTTTTAGTTTCCTATCACCCAAAAATAATTTTAGTTAGAGAGACGGATTTTGAGATTCATAATAGTACATAAATGTGGGATATAATAACCTCAATTCATATTGATGGTTTGCAACTAATCCATCTAAGATAATAAATTCACTAAATAAAATTAAAACACTCACATTGAAATTAGGACAAACACTTTCTGCTCACCTGTGGAAGTTATAGAGCTTTCAACCTATCCGGGGCGATAATAGATTCGTGAGGTGTTCTCAACTCGTGGTTCTCTTATAATATCCATCTTTGATCTTTTAAACTTTTCATATCATAAATGAAATTTACATTTTTGAGAACAGAAAAATCTTAACATACCTGTACAGGATAATTAAGAATGCAAAAATATGTTATGCGTAATAAATTAAGTGAAAATTTGTACAATAGCAAGCATTAAGAGAGATATTATGAGTAAATCGTGATAGGTCTTAACATGACTGTATAGGGGATTTGCAATGATGCCATAATACTATATACACCTTCTATAAAAATCAGTAATCCAAAGAAAGCCTATCAATGCTTACACACTGTATGGTGTTGGACATTGCTGCATAACCACTACTTTTCTAGGAGAGGATCAGTTGAAACCCCTTCATGGTTTATTATGTGACTCAGGTACTCCACTGTTGGCATAGGATATAAGCACTTGTTTTTCTATGCATATAACTGGTGTCCCATCTAGGTCTATAACACTGGTAAAGTGTTATGATCCTGCAAGATATTAATGTACACCAAAATATCACCAAAGAAAATGGATAAAAAACATTTATAACTTTTGCCAAGGTCCAACTGAAATTCTTCCACTTCGAAGCGTATCTACCACTGATAAAAAAAAATAAAAGATGTGAAGCTAAACTAAAACTAAAGTCATAATATAACTAAGATTCCAGCCAACTTTTAACTTGGTATCAAATATTTCATAGTGGCAAGTGCTATAAGAAACCCTTATAGGGAACATACTGGAGCAAAAACAATCAGCATTTTACCCCATTTCCTTATCCACAATGCATACAAATTAAAGCTACCAATAGTAATTCGAGTATTTGAATAGATGTTTAGGAAAAAAGTCATTTCAAACTCAGCTTTTCCACACATGAAACAATTTGAAGCAGGGTAAGTTTTCCACAATGCATACAAATTAATGCAGCATATTTAAAATCAAATACCATTTGAAGTAGAGTAAGTTTAATTCAACTATAATGACACTGAATAAACAATCCAGTTAAAATCTAAATAATACTTAGAATCATCACAACCAAACCATGTAGGGCTCACCTGTAAACATGGTAAAGATAATCATTAGTCAAGTTAGAAGAGAAAAATGTCCCCAAACACGTATCAACTAAAAAAACCTACTAACTCAAGATAAAAAATCATCTCAAGATAAAAAATCATCTGAACCAAAAGAAAAATAAGAATTGTAACACTAAATTACAAATTGAAAAACCAAAAGGAAGAGAGAGAGAGAGAGAGAGAAAGAGAGAGAAAATACCTCTAGAAGAAACGTTATAATAGATTTATGGTCCAATTATATGATTTGTGATGTGAACACAATATGTGAAAAAATTCCTATATAATAAACCCAGAGTTAGAAGAGACATTCGTAATATACTATAGCTTTCGTAGAGTAAGATAATCCATACCTATGTAGGAAAGATGGATGAACAACGCACCATGGAGAAGAAGAAGAAGAAGAAGAAGAAGAAGAAGAAGAAGAAGAAGAAGAAGAAGAAGAAGAAGAAGAAGAAGAAGAAGGTGAATAAAAGCCGAAGACGAAGTCAGGGTAGATCGAAATTAGGATAGCGAGGGAGTGATATCGTGTAAGGGTGAGAAATAGTCCTTATGTCACTATAAAAATAACCCTTTTTGTTGTTTTACAGTAATAACCCTTGTATTTGAAATAAAGTAAAATCTTTAAGTGTAAAATGAGGGGGAAAGTAAATTGTAATGGGATAAAATTGTAATTAAAATTAGAGTAGAAAATGAGATGTGGTGAGGTACATAATATTATTGTGTATATATTGATCTCACCCTCAATTTAGTGCCTTGGTGGCTTCATCCTCGCCTCTAATTAAGCTATCAACTTATGAAATAGTAGCCAACATTCTACTCCTTATTTTATATATATATATATATATATATATATGTGTGTGTGTGTGTGTGTGTGTGTGTGTGTGTGTGTGTGTGTGTGTGTGTGTGTGTGTGTGTGCAGGTGTGTGTAAAAATATATTATTTTATATAGAGTCGGTTCGGGTCGATCATAATAGGTTTTTGGAACCTGTAAAAATTTTATCGGATTGACTTAGTCGGTCTTCCAGAAAATAAACCCAAACCATAGTGGTTAAGAAAAAAACCTAAAAAAGGGTTCAGTTCAGCACGATTAAGTTCGGTCCGTCGGTCCGGTCGATTTTTTAAACACCTATAATAAAAAAAATTAACTAGGTAATGAAAAATCACAACTCACCAAGGGGGTAATCAACTACCCATCACCTATCGAAGACCCTTATTAGAAATCTACATTGGTTTTCACCGATCTGTCTCTCGACAGAAAAACAACAACATTAGTTTTGACCGATCGCTTTCTCGATGGAGTCCAAACTATTTACTAATATTGGAGACAAAAATGTTTATTTCAAAAAACAAATGATTGGACTATAAACGAGACGGGTCATTCACCGTGTATAAACAAATAATTTAGAACAAATTGGATCATCGCCCAAGTATAAACAACAAAGATCACCAACTAAGTACAAATAAGGTAATCGACATAAAAAATGTAATCACCATTCGTCTTTTAACCGAACAACCTCAGCGATTCATTACCTTGTAGTAAATGTTTCAAAGCATACAAAGTATATAATGATCAAAGTAGAAATCAATCAAGAGGAGTACGTAAAAATAGGACGGGATGCGTAAAAAAAAAATTACATGTTCACAAGCCAAAGATAACAAAAATAAGTGTTCAAAGGCTGAACCAATATTATATTTAGAGAATAATAAATGAAGGAAGAAAGGAGGTAAATTCATGGATTAAGAGGTGGAGAAGGGGAAGACACACTTGAAAGAATGTGACCCATCTCCTCACGCATGGAAATCTAAAAATCTTCGCCCTTAGAACCTACCGAGGCCACGAAGCCATCAGTACTTTGCGATACTGAACATAACATGTGTCATTTAATAATGAAGGAGATGGCATCGAGTCCTCATTAGTCTACGCATCGCCCGGGTTGAATGCTGAATGGTCCTAGTGAAGATGAACATCCCTACTCGATTGACTAACTCGTTATAACTGTCGATGAAGGATTTATAACCCCCCATTATTTTTGGACCATAGATAACTCTTTATAAATCGATAATTGGAAAAAAAAAATTACTGGATTTAATTATTTTTTTATTTAAAAAATTTTCTTTTGATATATAAGAAATAAGGTTTTAACCGAATTTGAAATCGAGAACAAAATCGGATTTTTTCGTATTTTCTTTTTTGTCTGCAGAGTAGGGGGAAGTGATTTTCCTCTGGGGGGAATCTATTCGTCCCTAGGGGGAATTGATTCACCCCTGGGAAGATTTGGAGAAATTACTTACTTTTAGGTGTTTGAGTGGGCTTCAGACTCTATTAATTTCCTATATTAAAATGGCTCGGATTTATACTTTTTCAAACACTTTTAAGTCATCTCAAAACGTAGTAGGCTCCCAAATTATTCTCTCCTATCATCTACAAAACCTAAACCCCATTTAAAAAGCAATATTCAACCCAAGTTTTTAAGGTTCAACCCAAGTTTTCTCAAGAACATCCGAGAATGCGTCTTTCTTTTTTTCTTGAGAGGAACACAACCATCCAATCCGATTTCTCAAACAACTTTTTACAGGCATGAATACTTCTATTGTTACCCTCTAGTATTATGAGTTTTGAATATTGTCAACACTAATAATCATTATTTTCTTAAAATAAATTAGAGATGCTAAGTAGGGAAAATAAAATTTAAAGCTGGGACTGTTTTTATTCAAATCTCTAATACGAATTTAAACTCAAAACTCTTGCATTCTTAGATTAGAGGCTGGAATTTCATTAGAATTTATGGATGTTTGCATGTTAGAATAAATCATATGAACTTTATAAATTGAATTTGACTCTAAAATCGTGTTATTTATTTGTACCTTATAGAATAGAAATTTCTCGTTGTATGCACCCGAATTATACATGTGAATGCAAATTACATAAGTTATTGAAAAATGAATTATTTAACTAATATTATAATTAAATGGGCATAATTTGGATGAATAGAAATCAAATGATGGAACTAAAGAATTATTGTGAAAGGTTGAAAATATGCCTTATGTGATTCGTTAATTATGTAAATATTTGATACCGCGGGACGATCGGATTATTGGGATAACTATGCTTCCACCTTATTGTAGTTTTCTTGATAGGTATAAGATTAGTAGGTAGACTTTTTTTTTGTTAGCATTTTCTAGGCATGGGACTAGTTAGTGTATATTTTTACAGATGAAAAATTCTGGCGTGGGGCTGAATTGTACGTCATTTCAATTGGACCATTAGCGTAGGTGTGAGACTAGGTAGTAATATTGGTAGGTATTCTTCCTAGATGATAGGACAGGGTATACTAGTGTTTTCGAGACCTCTAGGTATGAGACTAAGGGTGGTTTGAGGATTTATTCTCGATTAAAAGGGTGGGACTAATAGAAAATAATGATAATTTGAGAAAATTAGTAATTAATGCCTAAGGTAATAAACAGGTATTAAAATAAATTTGCGTCGTGAGTATGTGTAGAACTAACGGTAATTGGGTTGACTGGCTATAGCGACGTAGGTGTGTATTGGCGTCACGAGTATGTGCTGAGCTAACGATAATTAGGCCAACTGGATATAGTAATGTGTCACGCGTGGAACCTCATGAGTATGTGTAGAGCTAACAAAATTGGTATGATTGGCTATAGTGAGGAGAATGGGTATGATTTGTAGAACCTTAAGCGCACTAAGTGTATGTGTAGGACCAATAAAAAGGTCGACTAGCTATAGTGGTGTCGCACGAGTAAGAATAATTAGATAATTAAATTAAGTAAGAATGAGAGAAGATATTTAAATTAAAGTTGTAATGGAATTAGGCTTAAATAATGTGAAAACTTTGTTATGTGGGTAGTTAGTTATGCTTTATTTATTCGCATTGTTAACATATCACGTCTGATTTAAAATACTCTATGGTGATATTTATCACCTATAATTATTTTGTCTCGGTTTACAGACCCTAATTGGGAGGAGTAGCTAGTATTCATACGGTGGGCTCTGACCCATTGCGCTGACTAATATTTCAGGTATAGTGCTGGAGTAGATGCATAGTATGGATTGGAGATATTTGGAGTGCAGCTCGATATTTATTTTTATTTGCTTTAGTAGTTTAGCTTATCTTTCCATTCTGTGATTTTATTATGAGACTTGTATTTCTGGACTTGGTGGGCCAATCGGTTCCACGGTTGTTTGGAGTTCTAAGTTAAGGATTTTAGAGTTGGATTACTTGATTTATCATTATTACAGTTGGATTTAAATTATGGAGTTAGCATGGTGATGGATTAAATTTTGTGTGAGTGTCCCTAATAATAGGATTTTATTTGAATTATATCTTGTCAAATTAAAGTTTTTAGTTGTCTCATATTTCTATAACATGTTGAGAATGTTATTATATTTAGAGATATCCGGCGTAGTTTGGTGGAGGTCGATGCTAGAATTCATGTGGCATTATATGATTGGGATTTGATCACCCTACAGTACTCTAAGGAAATAAAGTACCTCGGGTACCTAAACTTGATCAAGGTTGCTTGGCCCTTTTTCGCCTTAGTAGATTCCTCCTTCTCCTTACTCTGAAGGTCCAAGAGATGCGTCGACTCAATAACTTCATATGCTATATGATTTTTCAGAATAATCATCTCTTGTTTGGAGGCCTCCATGGGAACCTTCTTCGCATAATGCTCCCCTAGAGCCTCACCACATCCTCATCAACTTTGGTCTTAGCCTTTTTTAAAGTCTCCATCTCTGCCTTTAGTCCTAAGATATGCCTTGCCTCATCATTCTTACTCTACTATTTCTGGGACATGAAAAAACCCAGGCAGCTCACCTACGAAAAAATCAACAAAACTTAATTTAAGGTAATAGTAAAGTCAAAATAATATCTTAGGAAATAAAGATAAAAATTTACCCCAACCCCCAGTTTTATCATCTCCTTGGCAATTTTGATCCCCCCCCCCCCCCAAAAAAAAAAAAAAATCGACTGAGGTCTTTAGGGAGATAGGCATTCTAAAAATCTAGATAGCTCTCATCCGGGTCTTCATACCTAAAACATAGATTCTGAGTCCTCTCCTCATCTTAAGGAAACCTCTATTTTTTGGAGTCTTCATCATCTTCATTGATGATTACTCTCCGATGAACAGAGGTAGGAGTACTCGTACCCTCCATGGGCCTTTTTTTGCCTTCTTTAATAGGCTTCTTCATCCATAAGTTGAACATAGGAAGTTTCTTCTTCAATTACGTTGAGGGAAAGGAAGGACTCCCCAACTCCAACCCCTTTGACTAGAGGGTTTACATTGGCCAATTAAGGATTTACGTGAGAGGGAGAAGGTTGATTGACATACGAGTTTTGACTCATCCTTTCAAGTGCAACTCAGTTTCCATGATGGACTATGTGGAAGGTAAAAAATGTGAATATAACCACACTTGGAATAAAACTAATCGGTATAATGGAAATATCCCCGATGAACTCGAAAAATCCACACGCTAAAATCGAATGATAAGGATGAGTTCTTCCTCGGTGCCTCCCTTAAATAAAAGTGCAACATGATCTCATACTTCCTCCCCTCTTGCAATGAAATCCAGATCCTTGAACCATCTAAGATCATAAATATCATTGATGGGGAGAGATTTACTTATGGATTACTCAAAACTCTCTCTTTGGTTAGAAAGAATATCCAAAACCTAAATGAATATCTCTCCAATTTAACAAAGAAAGATAAATCATTATCACAGATAGGGGAACGTCATTACCAATTTACCAAAGGTAGTTAAGCTCATTCATCTCTAGCTTGATCCAGATCAAGTGAATGTTGAACAAGTTCCCTATAAGATTATTCTGATCGTCATGTGTCCCACCTCTCCCCTTGGACGTAAAGGAAATGGTATCTCCAAGTGTTATTAGATGAGTGAAAGGAAGAAAAACCTTCAAATTTACTCTTTGAGTAAAAGGTATACCAACCTCCTTAGGAGGCTCCAAGTTTGCACACATTCAACAGTCATCCATCTGACAGAGGGTGATCGACTTCAAGTAGATGTAAAAGTGAACCATAGAGCAGACCAGGATCATCCATGCGTTCAGATTAATTAGGATGGGGGGAGGTTTCTGAAGGAAGGTACATCACATAATGTATTTTTCAGGGGACTGATCCCGATCTAAAAGGAATGCTCGTAGAAATAAACTTCATCCTCATGAGCGATCGAGGACTGCTAAGTCTCCTCAAATACGCAAATGGATAAATCCTTAAAAGGGAAAGTAGCTCAACCCATTTGTTATCCTTATCTTTGATCCAGTAGATAACGATTTCATAGTGGCCCAAAGGGTTACCCCTATAAGGAAAGATCGAATAGGGATCAAATGGGCCAACCTCTGGGCTTTGTGATAGGATGGATTATAAGCGATAGAGGGACAATTGAGCCTAAAAAGGTGTGCTGAAGAAGACCCTCAGATAGAATCCTTTTGCTCATTATACTAAGGACTAAAGGCCTCAATGATTTCTACTATGTTCGTTAGGGCTCTTTGACGTTCAAGTCATGCTTTTCGATCCATGTGAAGATATTTACAGAACGGCTAAAGCCACTCGACATATTTCAATAATGGTGAGTTAGGAGACACAAAGTCTAAAATTAGAGGATTACCCTAAGGTAATTGAGGGAAGAATTACTAATTCTTGTGAAATAAAAAGAAAAACCATGACTAAGACAAGCTAAAATGAATATGAAAAAAAATTACAATAAAAAAATATCGTACAAGTTGAAAACAAGATTTGCTATGGAGGGACAAGGAACCTAAAGCACGAGAATAAAGCCCCAAAACAAAATAAGTGAGGGTTCACCGAAAAAAAAGCTAAAACATGGTTGGAAGGAAGTTCTTAAGAAGAGCAGAGAAGAATGGGGATTAGAGAATGTGCAAATTTCAAGGTGTGCAATGATTGGTGGATTCTTATAAATGATGTTCAATCTTAGAAACACCTCACACCGACTCAGACATTGATGAAATCATAATTAAATCAAGACCAATAACTTGTAAATCCAGTTATCGAAAGTCATCTTGAAATAGCACCAGTCGATGATCGCCTGGCATAGACCTCATTCTGCTACTAACAGAACTCTTCGGCTCACCTCACCAAATGCAAAGAGTCTGGGGTCTAACTAATGATGAATATTTCAGAATGCCAAGAAGCATGAAACAATTTCCTAATGTTGAACAGAAAATAAATGACGAGTAGCATATAATCCTGATTTCTAGTCACTCACATAGACAAAGGCTTCTGATCCCAGGGTAGGTGAATGATCATTGTTGAAGATCCAAATGCCAAATGAACGGTTACTAAGTTATATAGTTTTCTAAGACTTCGTCAAGAAGTTATCACATCAAACTGTTAGAATGTTCCATATTAATGCGGACGGAGATATCAGAGAACAAGCGACATGGAAGAACATGGTTAGAGGAAGAAAAACGTGTCTCTCCCTAAAATTTTAATATCTCCAATGTGAATGCTAAAAATAGGAGAAATGTTGTGATGATTTATTTTATAAAACTATGTATTTCATAGAGAAGGGAATGGTGCTCAAGCATATGTATATATACTCATAAACACCGCAAAAGACATAAAACACAATAAGATTTTCATACTCGTATGGCATATATGTGTCTAAACAAAATGTGATAAATGATGTGAAGGGGAGTAAACTGGAAATAATATAATTATGACCCAATTACTAATAAATGTCCATGGAGTTCTATTTGGTTGCATTACTTTTGTCAAACAAGGAGTTAGCCTCATAATAATAGATAAAGTGAAATCATAATGGACAAAGAAGCACAATTTATATTGGCTTAGAAAATATTGATGATTCTCAAATTAGTAGCATTAAACATTAATTAACTAGGACTCATTTTTCAAACCCATTAATCTTCAACTTATAACAAACTCAATATTTAGATATTCAATATTTTCTTTTTCACTCTCTTTTTGAAGATTGCAATTTAATTGATGCCACAAATTTTGAATTTTACAATATTTTATTTTATTTTATTTTGCCTCTTAATTTTCTAGAGTCTTGCCAATGTTGGCCTTGCATGTAAGGAAGATTTCTTCTTTCGTATACTTTCCCATACACACTCATATTTTTAATAAAACAACAAACTCATGGGCAATGGTTCTTACCAGCACAAATCCCCAATATTCAAATAGATATGTATAATGATAAGATTGATAGGAGAACACCCCCACTTAGCACATGAGACATATGAAGTTAAAATCCAAAATAGCTCATGCATGTGTATGAGGAGGCATATGCAAAGAAATCTTTCAAGAAATTCAAAGTATAACTACTCCATGCAAGCATGATTAAGAACAATTGAAGCATTGAAAATCTTAATCAAATGTCTTAGCCACATGGATATACATTACACCAAATCTGACAATTGGTCACGGAATTTGTCCCTAACCAAGACTGTGGGTCATGGCCAAGGGTCGTGACCATTTTGGGAGTGATCATTTTCGTGGGTCATGACCCAAATCCCTAACCAATCGGGGGGTCACGAACCTAAGGGTCACAGCAGATGGTCGCGGACTTAGGTCGCGACCAAAACACACTACTGGTCATGGATTTGGGCCGCGAACAATTTTGGCAAAGAAAATCGATAGTCATGGCTCTAGATCGTGACCAATTTAGGTGGGGGAAAATTATGGTCATGGCTCTAAACTGTGACCAGTTTAGGTGAGGAAAATCAATGGTCATGGCTCTAGGCCGTAACCCACAACATTACATCCCAAAAATGGTCACGGCTTTAGGCCGTGACCTAAGCCATCACATCATAAAAATGGTCATGACTTTAGGCCGTGACCCTATTTATGCATGATGAAAAAAATAAAGATGGTCATGGATTTTGTCCATGATCATTTTTTACTATAATAAAAAAATGGGTATAATTTTCTCTATTTTCTGTACATTCTAAAACATGTGTAATGTAAGGCCCATACGACTATAAATTACAAAAGCCCACACAACTGTAAAACTAAATAATAAAATTATAAAAGCTCATACGGACGTAAAACTAAACAATAAAATTATAAAGCCCATATGGTCATAACACATAAAAAACAGAATCCTGAATGTCAAAAATATTATATAAACAATCTTTCTATTGTAAACCATTGCATTCTTCATGTGTTCCACTGAATAAAAGGAAATGATACAATGTTATCCTGTAAAAAATAGGATACAAAAAAAAAAGATGATATCAGTAACCAAGTAATTTTAAAAAAATCGTATTTAAGCTGAAATATTGCATGTACGAGTTGGTCAGCCATTAAAATTCTCCACATCAGCATGTAAGCAACTAGGTGGTCACGGTCTCCATCCTTGACCCATAGAGTGAGGACAATGAGATGGTCACGGCCCCAAGTCGTGACCCACTAGGTGTGTATTCTGGCATTGGTCACGAATGAAGGTTGTGATCCATCGTGGCCATACTTGGTGGGAATTTTGGCGCAAATTTGGCACCAAGATGGTCACACCCTGGTCATGGCCCAAATTCGTGACCTACAGTGGTCAGGGATTTGGTTTGTGGCCACCTCCAAGAGCATCCATGACACACTAAGGTTGATATGGTCACGGCTTTGGGTTGTGACCCCTAGGTGTGACCATTCCCAAGATTTGGTGTAGCGATATGGAATGAAGTGGATTCAACCACACCACATGCTAAACATAATATGTAAAACCAAACTACACATAAACTAAAAATATATTGTGAGTTTCTAAATGTTTTAATAGACCAATTAAAAATGTGAGGTTTTATAACATGAAATGAAAAAATAAACTCAAAAGATAAACAAAATCCTTGTGTATTTTTTTCAATAAGACCTAATAAAATAATATTAAAAATACAAAAGAGGCAAAACATCATACATATAACAATAACATATAACATGAAGTAAAAAAATTAGTGCATGAAAACATGAAGCAATAAATAAATCATAAGAAATAACATGGGAAAAATCGTGTGATAGCATGGAAGAATCAACAAGTCTAATATCTAACGCCTCCAAATTGAATTTTCTAACCCACATAGGTGTAACGTGATGCCCTTGGTTTTGGAGAACCTTTGCTAGATTAGACTTAGACTTCTTAGGAAATTTTTATAAATCCAAAAAGAAATTCCTAAGGTGGCATTTCTTATCGTAATGTGTGAAAGTGTAAACACAAGAAATGTTACCCTTAAGCTAACATTTTCTAATGTCACTAGAAACATTTGACACTCTTAAAAGCATGGCCTTCGCTTTAGTTTCTAAAGCATTTAGATCATCAAAGTCAATAACATAATGGTCATATTTTATTCAAATGGTGTCTAACATATTATCTAACTTTTTCAAACTAGATTCCATATCAAATTTGACATGACTCGAGTCTGTCAACCTTTCCTATGACTCCACTATCTTGGAATCGAGCAAATGATGAGAATCTTCAAAATCAAGGAAATCCTTATTTAAAACCTCAATCAAACCATAAAGGTGATCTCTGTCTTATTCAACATACTTTAGCTTCTCCTGACGAGCCTTCTCACATGAATTAAGATAATAAATCAATTTACTCTCATCATTCCTTATGACACATTCTTTCAACTTAGCTTCTAACTTCAAGTTCTTATTTTCAATTTTGTCTTTTTCAGTTTCATCATCTACACATAAAACTCTCTGAAGGCACCTTAATGTTCACTATCCTCCTCCTGGTCCTCTTCTTGTTCATCATCACCACTCAATCGGGATACACAATTGGACTCGAAAATATCATATATAAAGTTATCTTTATCAAAAGACTTTTCATTAAGGCTCGCATTACTAGCCACGAACGTAGTGTAATTGCGCTCATTGGTGGAATAAGTTCCTCTTCCGATTCACTATCACTAAGAATGGCACGGTATGCCTTAGGCTTGTTGCCTTCCTTCCTTAACATATTTGGACACCCAATTTCCCTATATCTACAACCCTCACACCTAAATCATCCATCCGAATCACCCCTCTTAAAATTATTATTACGATTTTTAGGGAATTTTACAACTTTGTTACACTTGTTTTTCTCAATCTTCTTTTCATCTTTAGATTTTTTTTCATACTTAATAATTTTTTTTAAAATTCTTTGTAAACATGGACATATCATCATAATAGATATTAGATTCATCATTAAAAATACGTGTTTTTTCCTTCTAGGCTTATAAATGAATTCTCTTATCTTTCTTCATCTATTTATAGGAAAACATGTCAACCTCATAGGTTTGGATATGACCCATAATCTCTTCAAGTTTTGTGGAGTTTGAATTACCTAGAGAGTTTAAAACAATCACTTTTTAATTAAATCTAATATGTAATGCCCTTTATATTTTCTTAAAAACTCTGGTTTCGAGTATTATCTCTCCCAAATTAAACGAGGGGTTAAAAATATAAAAAAATGTTTCATAAAGCTCATCAAAGGTTTCATTATCCTCAACTATAATGGTTTCAAACTGAGTGGTGAGATTTTATATTTTCAATCCCTAACACCACTACTTTCTTGATCCATTAGTTAGAGTATATCCCAAGTTACTTTGGATGTTTCACATGTCATAATATGATAGAACTCCACTTGTGTGACTGCACAAAACAAAGCATTTAAACAACATGAATTATAATTAGCCCATTTTTTCTCATCCTTATTTCAACTCTCTACGAGTTTAGGGATATAAAGTTTGAAGCACCTTATACTCTTGACTCACTTGAGTATACATTCTATAAATGCTCATCTAGTTTGGAAATAGTGACAAAATTGAGTCCATTCCCTAGAATCCAAAGAGCCTCAGACTCTATTCTAATCTACTCTTCATTCCTCTTGTTTAATTGATTGAAGGTATATTAAAAAAAACTCACACATTAGGATTGCATACATTGTTCATATATTACATTAAATTGTTTGTGTGTGTTTTATGTGTGTTAAGTTCCCTTAAAACAATTTTTAATAATTTTTTGGGAATTTTTAATGATTTTTAAAATGATTTTTTTCATAATTAAAATTTGATTAAAAACCTTTTGGGGTCAATCTGTAAATACTGGTTATATGGTTTTATGCCTATAAGTTCATTTGAGTAGGATCCGAAATCACTAGAGACTATAGGGTGTGTGTGTAATTATCTTCATACACGCGTGTGAGGTTCGATATCAGCCATACACCTGTCACCCTTATATCGGTTGGATTTGTGTTACTTTAAAGACTCAAAACTGTTGTCCATTATCAGCCCTTGGATCGATGTTATCAACGCTCTGCATGCGTTTGAAGCCAATCCATGTGAAACCCTTATCATCCAATCAGAAGCCTTTTAAACCACCGCTTTTATCTCACCGTTGGATCAAAGTCAACTTGGGAAGACCAAACCTCAGCCCTTGATTTTGAATAGCCTTCTCGATCTTTCTCAACCCCCTATATAAGGAGGCTTACCCTCAGCCTTTGAGAGACTTTTGGCACTTCGTCTAAGTAGAGAGAGAAGAAAGAAAAGAGAGAAACCAGAGAGAGAGTGAGAAACCCTAATTCGTCCATACACAGTTTCAAACCCTAATTCAGTTTGTTAAAATAATTTACAGCAAACACCAACCCTGAGTCTTTGAGACTTATTTATGTGTTGGTTTGAAAGATGTTTCGTTGTTTATCCTCTTGGTTTAAAGATCTTGTGTCCAATTTAAACATTAGGTTAGATCTGTATTTCTGTTTCATAGAAATCATAGATGTGGTCATTTTATGTTATATTACACTTGGATCTGCATTCTTAGTTTGTAGTCTTGAGAAATATTTTGTTGATTATTTTCTGTAAATGTTTTTATCTTCAAAATCAACAAAATTATTTTTTGTTTCTAGTTCTTTGGAAACAAGACCTTTGACCTAGTTGGAATCGTACTTGGTGGTTTTCAATTTGAAAAGTATTTTCAAAACCCTCAAATTGATTAAGATCTTGAACCATCTTCTGAGAAAGATAATCGTGGATTCTTGGATCATTTTAAAGGTTAAATAAGTTTTTTTTTGTTTCCTAAGAAGGGAGAAACTGAAAATCACAGCATATAGATCTTAACTGTAATTTGATAGGACTGTTTGTATAAATAATCATGAGTGTGTGCATGCATATGTTAGAGCGCCATCACAAACACTTACACACTACAACACTGAAAGTATTGATAATAAGATCTTGAAACAAGGGTCGACGTAAAGACTGGAACAAAGTGGAAGTTAGCAAATTGGGAAGGCCACATCAACAATCAGAACGAGGGGGAAGTTAGAAGGAAACCAGTAGGTACATTCCTAAACTTGTATAGGAATGATTTTTGTGCATGTGTGTTATATAGTTTGTAAATGATATATTTTGTTTTAGTGGATTTTTGGTTTGTGACTTAGAAGTCACTGTGGATGTTTCCTCAGTTGGGTGAGGTTTTACCACGTTAAAAATCTCTTGTCATTAATCTTTCTATATCTCCTCATCTCATTCTTAATAGTGTGCTGATTTAAACTGTCTTAGTTTTGTTTTTCAAAACTTGTTAACAAATCTTGAACTGATCTCGTGTATATTTTATTAAACACTTCTTGTGATTAACCTGATTTGATTTAAAGAAAAGAGTTTCCTCAAAAAATAGTTCGGAGTTACATAAATAGTTTAATCTTGTATTAAACGGCTTTAGTAACAGTTTTTCAATTGGTATCAGAGCTTTGAAAATCTTTTTAAAAGATCTTGTGTTTCTGAAATTGTTTTCTTAAAATCAAACAATGGACGAGAAAAATGAAAAATTTCGCAACTTGAACAGACCGCCTCTCTTTGATGGAAACAACTTTCCTTACTGGAAGGTAAGAATAGTTTCTTTCATTCAAGGAACCTTGGGAGATGATGTCTGGGATATTGTTAAAAATGGATATACTTATCCTACTAAACCAGCCACTGAAAAGAGTAGTGAGAGGATTAAGAAAGAATTAAGTGAATTCACACAAGAAGAGAAGCAAACTTCTCAAAATAATAACAAAGGAAAGAATGCCATATTTATGTTCATAAATGAACATGAGTTCAAAAGGATCTCATCTTGTGCCACTTCTAAGGAAGCTTGGGATACACTGATCACTGCACATGAAGGTGACACTCGAGTTAAGGCTACTAAAACTCAAATGCTTGTCCAGTAGTATAACTCTCTAATTATGTCAGACTCTGAATCCTTTGATGACATTTACATGAAATTGACTGACATTGTGACCAAATTTCATGCTAATGGGATCACTTATGACAGATATGAAATTGTCTCTAAAATTCTAAGGTTATTATTACAGAAATTTGATAACAAAAGATATCCTATTGAGGAAATGAGTGACAAAAATCTCGCTCCTGAATTACTCAGTAGTAAACTAAGAACTGTGGAGATAGAATTATAATTTAAGAAGCAATTGATCCAGTCCCATAAGAAACGGACTAGTTCCAAATTGAGTTTTTCCTCTAAGCTGATGAAACCTTAGTTTACCATCCCCAATGATGACTCTGATGAGGAATGTGATATAGATAGTTTGGATAATAAAATTGCCTTGATGTCAAAACAGTTTAAGAAAATTATCAAATTTAGAAATAAAATGGTACACAGATAACGCAAGTCGAATTATCCAACTCAGTCTAACTACAAATCTCATGAGAAAGGTCAAGACAAACATCACAAGGACATGAGACCTAACAAAGACTTTAAGAACCTTGAATGTTTTAGATGTGGAAAATTAGGACATATAGCACAAGACTATAGAGTGAAATTGAACACGTCCAATAGACATACTAGGGCCAACATTTTCAAAACTTGGGATGATTCAAGTGATTCTGAAAATGATGAACCTGAATCATCTGATGTTTTTTAGCCTTGCATGTTTTTCTTTGCTAAGATAATCTATAATGATGATATGACTATGTATGATAATGATGATAGTAACTCTACTTCTGTTGTTATGAATCATGCTGCTAGTGGTTTAGATGCTTTAATTTATGAGAATATTGCTAGTTCTACCAAGGGGTGTGTGAGTCAAAGGGAAAGTGATAATGACGATGTCAATGGGTGAGTGAGTTTATGAAATGAATCCTTAGGGGTCACTTCACACACTAGACTTAGTGACTCAGACACTGAAGACCTCCCTGACATTCACATACTTTATGAGAAAACTCCCAAGAAAAGCACTAGACTAGAGAAGATAGTAAAAGATCTCACTAAGAAACTAGAAGACGTAAGTCTAATGGTTAAACTTAAAGCTGAAGAGTATACTACCCAATGTCTAACTCATGAAAATGAAGTCAAAATTTTTTATCAAAAATTGAAGAATTTGATTGAAGAAAATGAAACTCTGGAGAAAAAATATAAAGGGATATTATTAGAATTGGAACGATCAAAAGAGAAGACAACAACAGTTTTCAAAAAATTTACAAAATTTGAAAATAATTGAAACTGTTTTGATGGTTTTGTTGTTGATTCAAAAACCAATTCTGATGATCGAACTGGAATAGGTTTTTTCCCAAATTTGAAGACACAAACTAAAAACTTTGAACCAATTAAGTTTGCGTCAGGAATCAAAAGACCTATAGAAACTTGTCCATATTCTAATTCTCTTAAAAATGAGTTTGATACAAAGTTTGATATTGGGGAATCAAGTTGCTCTAAGTGTGAAAGTCCACGTAAGGCTAAATATATCTTCCCCCCGATTAGGAAGAGTGATTCTGCCTTTCAAACTGTACTCCCTAGGAATAAGGTTCAACCCCAAAATTCCATAAAGCCTATGTTTAGAGACTTTCTTAAGAAGATACTATCTTCAAGCAATTTATATTGCTCATGCTGTGACTTATACGGTCATTCTATTTAAGGTTTCTACTCTAGACGTTTAGTCAACCCTATCTATAATACTCCTGTGTACCAAAACTGTAACTATTCTAAGAGAAGTCGAAACTATTATGTTCTGCCTAGACAACCAGATAAAAACTCTAACTATAGAAAAAGAAAGACCAAACCTAAAAGATCATTTCCAAGAAGGATTCCTAGTCACTTTTCTAAACCAAATGCTCATACTTTCCATAAAATTCAACCTCATGCGCAAAACATTTTCCAACAAAAATCTAATGCTTGCAAATTTTATCAAATGAGAGCAAATAAGCGAAAAATTAAAACAAGAGATATTTAGGTCAGAAAAGATGAGCTATTACCCCAGATGAAGTGTAACATTGTGATTACTGCTTTAAAAGCTGAACACACTCCCTCTGGTTGGTATTTAGACTCTGGATGTTCAAAGCACATGACTGGGGATGATACCAAACTTTTAAACAAAACCAGCTTTGCTGGAGGAAAAGTTATTTCTGGTGATGGTGTATCATCTCAAATCATTGGTAAAGGAACACTCCAAGAAGAAGGATTACCCTTACTTGAAAATGTTCTTCTAGTAAAAGGTCTAAAGGCTAATTTACTTAGTATCTCACAATTTTGTGACTGAAATCATACTGTCACCTTTTCAAAGAATAATTACAAAATTTTAAATAAAAAAGGTGAGTGCATAATTATAGGACTCATGACTCTTGACAATTGTTATACTATCCAAAATAGTACTGAGCTCTATAACATTGGTAGAATGGATGATAATGAGATATGGCATAATCGAATGGGTTATATAAATTACGAAAATCTTAGTAGATTGTATTCACAAGAAATAGTTAGAGGTATTCCTAAGATCAAACCTATTTCTAATATTGTATGTGGATCATGTCAGGAAGGAAAAATTGTTAAGGCACATCATAAGAAAGTCAAAGATATCCTTACGTATAAACCCACGGAGCTCATCCATATGGGCCTAATGGGTCCCTCTCGAACTGTTAGTCTATGTGGGCACAGTTACATTCTTGTTATGGTTAATGACTTCACCACATTTAATTGGGTAGATTTCTTAAAACAAAAGTCTGACACTTTTCAAACCTTTTTGAAGATTTTACTTCGAATTGATAATGAGAAAGACACTCAAGTAAATATAATTCGTAGTGATAGAGGTGGATAATTCTTAGATACTTGTGTTATAGAGTATTATGACTATAATGGTTACAAATATGAATTTAGTGCTCGTAAGACTCCTCAACAAAATGGTATTGCTGAGAGAAAGAATCGTACCCTTCAAGAGATGGCAAGTTTTATGATTCATGCCAAGACTTTACCTAAGTATTTTTGTGTAGAATCTATTCGTACTGCTTGTCACATTATCAATAGGGTCTATCTTAGAAAGAATTCTAAATAAACTCCTTATAAAGTATGGTATGGGAAGAAGCCCAATCTTAAGTACCTTAGAACCTTTGGTAGTACGTGTTATGTCTGCAAAGACAGAGAACACTTATCCAAATTTGAGACTCGTGGAGATAAAGCTATCTTTGTAGGATGTTCTCCTAATAGTAGAGCACATCGTGTCTATAATCTTCGCACTAAGACCTTAATGGAATCCATAAATGTTATTGTAAGTTACACTACTGTAGAGAGTAAGACAGGTGAACCAACTATTGTGGAAGAGTATGAAAATGTTTTAGAAATTGACTCTCTGAAAATAGATGATTCTTTACCAATTGAGACACCTGAAGTACCTAACTGGTTTTCTAAAACCATCCCATAGATAACGTTGTTGGTAACCCTAGTGAGTCTATGCGTACAAGATCTCAATTAAGAAACTATGCTCATTATGCATGTTTTGTTTCCCTTGTGGAACCAAAGAATGTAAATGATGCATTGAATGATCCTCATTGGATTTCTGCAATGCAGGAAAAATTTCTTCAATTTGTCATTCATGATGTTTGGTATCTTGTACTTAGGCCTAATCACAAAAAAATTATTAGCACACGTTGGATATTTAAAAATAAATCTAATGAAAGTGGGACAATCATTATAAACAAAGCCAAATTAGTTGCTCAAAAGGATACTCTCAAATTGAAGGAATATATTTTACGAGACTTTTTGTCCTGTTACTCGATTAGAATCGGTTCGTCTTTTTTTTGCCATAGCTTATTACTTACATTTTATGCTTTATCAAATGGATGTCAAATCTGCCTTCCTTAATGAAATATTGACTTAGGAGACCTATGTAGAGCAACCAAAAGGTTTTATTGACCCTCAATATCCAAATCATGTCTTTCGTCTTAAAAAGGCTTTGTATGGCCTAAAACAAGGGCTAAAAGCCTGGTATGAGCGCCTTTCCAATTTTCTCTTAGCAAAGGTTTTAAGAGGTGGAAATGATCAAACCCTTTTTGTCAAATATTTTGACAAACATATTATCATAGCTCAAGTTTATGTTGACGATATCATCTTTGGATCAACATCTCCCTCAGAAGTTAAATCATTTTCTGAAATTATGCATAACGAATTTAAAATGTCTCTTATGGGGGAGTTGTAATTTTTCTTGGGTCTTCAAGTCAAACAGAATTCAAAAGGATTATTTGTTTCGCAATCAAAATATGCTTTAGAGATTGTTAAAAAATTCGGCCTTGGGAGTGCAAAAGATGCTAAAACTCCCATGAGTACTACGGTCAAACTATCTAAGGATGAGAATGGTAAATCCGTAGATCCTACTCTCTATCGTCCTGATATTATGTACGCTATTTGCATGTGTGCCCGTTCTCAAAACAATCCTAAAGAGAGCCATTTAGTTTGTGTTAAAAGAATCATAAAATACATAAAAGGCACTCTAAATTTAGGACTTTGGTACACCAATGATACTCCTAGAACTATAATAGGATACACTGATGCCGATTGGGCAGGGTGTACTGATGATAAGAAGAGCACATCAGGAGCATATTACTATATAGGTAATAATCTTGTAGTTTGGAGTAGTAAGAAACAAAACTGCACCTCTTTATCAACAGCTTAATCTGAATACATAGCTGCTGGAAGTTGATGTGCCCAATAACTTTAGCTTAATCAATTGCTAAGTGATTATGGTATTCAAGAAGAACAATTACATCTCTATTGTGATAATCAAAGCGCGATCAATATCTCTAAAAATCCTGTTCAACACTCGCGAACTAAACATATAAAAACTAGACATCATAGCATACGCGAACTAGTTGGGACTAAAGAATTAGAAATAAATTATCTTCCTACTGATTTGCAACTCACAGACATGTTTACCAAACCTTTTGGTTTCAATAAATTTATTACTTTGCGTAAATCGATAGGAATGATTTGTACTGAATAAACTCATTGACTTGCATATTTTTTCCCTTTGTCCATTTGAGATAAAATGAGGGAGAAATTTGAGTCTTATGAGTTCATTTTTTTTTTACATATTTCTAAAATGCTTGATCTTATTATTCTTTGCAGGAATTTGTATTATTGATGTAATAGGGTATTGATTTGTAATTGGTTGAGTTATGTAATTTTCGTTTCTAGGAAATGGGTAGATAGAATTCTTTTATAGGAATAGGTTTTTGCTTATCTCTTTGTTACCCTACGAGTCCTAGAAAACTCAAAGGAGATTTTATCTCATATTTCCAAAGGGGGAGATTGAAGCACCTTATACTCTTGACTCACTTGAGTCTACATTGTATAAGTGCTCATCTAGTTTGGAAATAGTGACAAAATTGAGTCCATTCCTTAGAATCCAAAAAGCCTCATACTCTACTCTACTCTACTCTTTATTCCTCTTCTTTAATTGATTGAAGGTATATTTACAAACACTCACACATTAGGATTTCATACATTGTTCATATATTACATTAAATTGTTTGTGTGTGTATTATGTGTGTTAATTTCCCTTAAAATAATTTTTAATAATTTTTTGGGAATTTTTAATGATTCTTAAAATGATTTTTTTCATAATTAAAATTTGATTAAAAATCTTTTGGGGTCAATCAGTAAATACTGGTTATATGGTTTTATGCCTATAAGTTCATTTTGGTAGGATCCGAAAGTGCTAGAGACTATAGGGTGTGTGTGTAATTATTTTCATACACGCATGTGTGGTTCGATGACAGCCCTACACCTGTCACCCTTATACAGGTTGGATTTTTGTTTCTTTAAAAACTCAAAACCGTTGTCCATTATTAGCCTTTAGATCGCTCTTATAACCGCTCTGCATGCGTTTGAAGCCAATCCATGTGAAACCCTTATCATCCAATCAGAAGCCTTTTAAACTACCACTTTTATCTCATCTTTGGATCAAAGTCAACTTGGGAAGACCAAATCCCAGCCCTTGATTTTGAATAGCCTTCTCGATACTTCTCAACCCCCTATATAAGGAGGCTTACCCTCAGCCTTTGAGAGACTTTTGGCACTTCATCTAAGTAGAGAGAGAAGAGAGAAGAGAGAGGAACCAGAGATAGAGTGAGAAACCCTAATTTGTCCAAACATAGTTTCAAACCCTAATTCAGTTTTCTAAAACCATTTACACCAAACACTAACCCTGAGTGTTTGAGAGTTATTTATTTGTTGGTTTGAAAGATGTTTCGTGGTTTATCCTCTTAGTTTTAAGATCTTGTATCCAACTTAAACATTAGGTTAGATCTGTATTTCTATTTCATAGAAATCATAGATCTGGTCACTTTATGTTATATTACACTTAGATCTGCATTCTTAGTTTCCCGTATTGAGAAATATTTTGTTGATTTTTTTCCATAAATGTTTTTATCTTCAAAATCAACAAAATTATTTTTTTTTCTAGTTATTTTGAAACAAGACCTTTGACCTAGTTGGAATCGCACTTGGTGGTTTTCAATTTCAAAATTATTTTCAAAACCCTGAAATTGATTAAGATCTTGAACCGTCTTCCGAGCAGGATAGCCGTGGATTCTTTGATCATTTTAAAGGTCAAATAAGGTTTTTTTGTTTCCAAAGAAGAGAGAAACTAAAAGTCAGAGCATATAGATCTTAACGGTAATTTGATTGGAATGTTTGTATAAATAAGTGTGAGTGTGTGCATGCATGTGTTAGAGCACCATCATAAACACTTACACACTACAACACTAAAAGTGTTGGTAATAAGATCTTGAAATAAGAGTCGACGTAAAGATTGGAACAAAGTGGAAGTTAGAAAACTGGGAGAGCCACATCAATAATCAGAGCTACAGAGAAGTTAGAAGGAAACCAGTGGGTACATTCCTAAACTTGTATCGGACTGATTTGTGTGCATGTGTGTTATATAGCTTGTAACTGATATATTTTGTTTTAGTGGATTTTTTGTTTGTTACTTAGAAGTCACCGTGGATGTTTCCTCAGTTGGGTGAGGTTTTACCACGTTACAAATCTCTTGTCATTAATCTTTCTACATCTCCTCATCTCATTCTTAATAGTGTGTTGATTTAAACTGTCTTAGTTTTGTTTTTCAAAACTTGTTAACAAATCTTGAACTGATCCCGTGCATATTTTATTAAACACTTCTTGTGATTAACCTGATTTGATTTAAAGAAAAGAGTTTCCTCAAAAAATAGTTCAGAGTTACTGAAATAGTTTAATCTTATATTAAACGGCTTTAGTAAGAGTGTTTCAAAGTTTACTTTTACTAAATTCGTGGGTGGGGTCCACCCCTTAATGGCATCAAGCCATACCCATTCATATCTATCCTTAATTATTAATTTCATACGCTCTTTTCAGTGGCCTATAGAGAGAAGGAACCTTCATATAAAATCGCTTAGATTCGTGTCTAAACAAATTATAGATAGTGATCTCATACTAATTTGAAAAGGCAAAAGTTTTTATATGGACAGGTAAACAAATGCTAATTTAATTAAACAAACTACAAAAATTAAACATTCACTATTTAATTTAATTTAATTATTGTGTTACAATGATTAATTGAAATTTTATCTTATGTTAACACGTGCATTTAGATTATAGCAAGATAAAATAAAATTAATCACACAATACGCCGATGCATTAGGAAAACCTATAATAGAAAAAATCTTGGAGGGCCTAGTCATGCAAAACTTACTACGTAGTGGATTACAAAGGACACGACCATATATTTACAACATGGACTGGACACCTTCTCAAGCATTGACGCTATTATATCATTCTAACTCTTCACAGTGACACACTGGAGTCCACACATGCCTCAGTATCCATAAAAAAAACTTAACAACCACTTACAGATCTGAACACGGAGTTCATCGCTTCTTCACCACAAAACTAAACACGGATTTCACCGTGTGTAATAAACAAACACATAATAAATAATGATCAGTAAACATATTTCATATCAAACAAAAATCTTAAGATATGATAAAAGGTTGAATCTTAGATCTCAAAGTGTTTAGGTAAAACTAGGGTTTTGAGGCCTTTGGGTTATAGATAGAAAACATGTGCCAAAATTATCAACTAAAAACAAAGGCAACACACCTACTAATAAAAAATACAAAATTTGAGGTGGGGAAATCCCTTTCAAGTGAAAAATATAAGTTGATTTGAACGAATTTACGAATTTCATTCGAACCAACCTAAACCTCGTTCAAACGACCTAGCTAACTCATTCTAACAGACTTCAAATTAGCTTCAAATGAGAATCCTTTGTAAACATAAGAAACTTCACTTGAAGGTCATTTCAACAAACTTCATTATCTAGTTCAAACGAATAATAATTCTCGTTCGAATGAACTTTAAAAAAACATATTTCTTTTTTTTAAATCCAAATTATGAAAACATAGCCTCATATATTTAAAAAAAAAACACCCAATGATATCTAGAAATTAAACTAGAATGCACTCATACCTTTTTGAGATTCCACATATGTTGAAGGAAAAACTGGGCATAAAGCATGACATGATGATGCAGATGCTCTATATTGTCCGCCCCTCGTTCAATCAAATACGTCATACACTTGAAATGTAAACCAATACAAGTCCTAACCTATTACACCGACAGTTTTATCCAAACACGAAATAAGCCAAAACATACAAATTAGCTTGATGCGAAAATTTTCCCTTACAATTCCAAATGGGTTCGTAAGCGCCAAAAGAGAGAAAATAGTGGAAACAATAGGGTTCGTAAATTAGGTCTTTTGAGTAGAAAATTTGCAAGGTAAAAAAATAGTATATATTTTTTTTTTGCCACTAACATTTGCCCCTAAAAATAATCCCCCCTCTTTTATGTAATAAAAAAGAAGGAAGATGAAAATTACTTTTTGTGGTGATTTTCATTTTTCCATTCAATGCAATTAATATTATTTTTGGTGTAGAAATTTTAATTTTTCTGATAACTCCTTTCCTCCCCACAAAAAGTTAGGTGGGAACCATTTAGCAACGAATTTAGTTGTGGCTTATATTAGCGCCAAAAATACTAATCTTAGACAAACATAATTTCGTCAAGAAAAATGACTTTTAGTGGTAAATTCTATATTTCCAATAATCGTTTCACCACTAATTACCAAATTTCCTATAGTCTTAGAAGACATGAGAAACTAGTGTCGAGATTTGGAAAAAACTTGGAGAGAGAAAGTGAACAATAAAAAGTAGGACAAGGTAAAAGGCAAGTTTAAATATCTCAAAAGGAATGTTTGAAATTCAAAATAATACTAAATAGAATCCGACATGTATCTCTAAAAGGTTTTCCTATCAAAAGGAAAAACTATAGGGAATCGAAAAAACCACAAAGTGCCTTTATTGGCTGAATAGATTAGAATTCATCATGATTAAACTGGAGACTAATAGTTTCCCTAAGAAATTGAAATCAGGTAGCGAGGGTCCCCAAAATAGCCGAATAAAATGGTTAAAAGGAAAAAAAGATAGTTACCAAAGTATGGGGTTTAATTATTACAATTAAAGGCATAATTTATTATTTGGACACTTCCACATGTGCAATTTGATTTGGTGGGACCATTATTAATGAGAGGTGTGTCTATGCAACATATGAAATTTGGGTACAACATAAATCATTCATTAAATGGCTAAAATACACATAATGTGAGGTTGATAAAATTGGTTTAATATAGAGTAACCATCAAAGTAAATATAGCATATGTCACAAGGAGTGAAGTAATATACAATAATATTGACAAAGACATAGGCCCACGATAGCCACTAGAAGTAAAAATAAAATTATCCATTAAAAATTGGAGATTACAAAACTAGAGAAAACTAAATATTACTTTATTTGGATTGAATAATAATGGAAAATGCATAAGTGATAAATTTATGGAATATCTTCCATAAATAAACATTATTTATATGCTCCAAGTCCAAATAAATTTATCCGGAGCTAACATCACAGGAAATGCCTCATGATGCTCAAAGCATTGATATGTCTCTCGAGCTTTTCCTTCAATTCCCTGGGTTTAAAGGAAACTCCCTCTGAGGAAAGAACCTCAAGTACATAACTCCCTCCAATCTTTAAAAAACATATGGGCGATAATGTGAAGATCATCTTGGGTTATGATTCGATCACTATAATCTTCAAACTAAGCGAGATTTTTCCAAACCATCCTAATTAAAGAATAATAGATCTCAAAGAAAGAAAAAATTTGATCCTTAGGAGTGAGAGGGGAGTCTTCGAGGTTTTGGATGATCAGGCAGGACCAAACGATGTTGTTTTGGGCATGGGCTCTCAACAACACACAATGGGTAAATTGGAAGAATCCGTGAAGAACTTCCAAAGCATTGTTAACACTTCTAAAAGTGGAAGGAAATTGCAATAAAGGGTAACCAATGTTCAAGTCATCTTGAACATGCTCTAAATCAAGGATTAGACCCAAAATAACAAATGTGGGAAAATAATAAGGTCAGAGAGGGGAGTATCATAAAAACTGACTAAGCCACCAAAGCTTCAAAAAATTCAAATAAAAGATAGCCCCAACAATGAAATAAGAGGTGTGGAGTCCACTGGTGAAGACGTAAGTTTTTCTGGTTTTGACAAGACATAAGATCGCCTAGGATGGTCGATAAAAGTGCTAAAATACACTTGAATTTGATGCTAAAATGAGAAACAAGGAGGAGTTAGAGAATGGTCATAAATATAACCCATTTTTTCAAGTGTGTTTGAATGGGTGATTCCCATAAATATGTAAGAAAAGGAGATAGTAAGGGGACACTATGAAACAAAATAAGATAGTGCTTGTAATCATTTGACTGAATAGGCATATGGTAGATGGGTTTGTACTACTTAGGTTCTACCACATAGTTATCACAAGCCGAACAGTCATAACATCATTGAAGTACTCCTCGTTTTCAGATTGAGGTGCATTGATAATAGTAGAAGGATTATCAACAACAACATAACAAATATCATCCCGAGTAGGTGGAGGAGGGACATCAGTACACAAAATAGGGTCACACTCAATATTACCAAATTTATCCAAGGTGTCCCTGTCACCATTTTTATCCCACTCATCATCCCAGAATTAGTTAACTCAAGGATCACCATTATTACCAATTACTTTTGGCGAAGAAGACTATCTGAACTCGAAAGTACTATTTGTGGTGATATTATCATCTCTATTGGAGGACATTTTTATAATGCGGAGAAGATGGATTTAGAAAAGACAAGTGCTCAAATGAAAAAACAAAGAAACTAAAATGATAATAATGGGTATCTTCTTAATGCCAAAGACATCTACTTAAGAAGCCTTAACCATAGAGTGATTATGACCAAACGTGGACAGATGGTGTAGTTACATTTCCGTCACATTATTACCGACCAATAGAGCATTATCGTGTGGAATTATAAACTGATTATTATAGCCGAGAAATACATTAAGCTAGATTAATGAAAATGGCCGCATAAGTAATTGATACTTGTAAAGACCTTGAACTTGGGGTTACCAGTTAAATAACAAATAAACGATCATGAGTTCACCTAGATGAAAACATGAAAATGGGTAACTACGCAGATGTTACAATGGAAATTTTAAGACAAAGGATTATATAAATAAACAACTCAAGGATGGATTAAGAGGGTACTCCTTCAACAAAAAACCACTCTTGCTCATTTAAATCCTTTTCCTTTTGTTTCCTTTTTCATTTTCTTTATTTTCTTTACAATTTTTCAAGCATAGTTTAGCATTTCTTATTCTTTGAAGTAATTTTAGGGTAGATTTATTGTACTTCCCTTTCCATTTTACGAAAAGTTCATTGGCCTTTAAACTTAAATTTTCTATTACATTTCTTAGTGTAACTTGCTTTACTTTTCTTAATGTAAAGTATTTTACTATTTTAATTCCAGTTCAATTTAGTATTTAGTCATTTCACTTCACTATTTTAATCACTTTGAATCCTTTTTTTTCCTTTATTTTAGCACTTTCTATCTATTTATTTTGGATCCTAGTTTAGTTAGTTTACAAATTATTTAGTAATAACTACAAAGTCTTCATAATTGAAGCATTGAATGACACACAATCTCTTGATTATCATATGCTAAGATAATATTCTTATTGTTAGGACCGTAATCTTTCCTGACACGCTCACACATAATTCAAATACATAAACCAACCAAACCAGCAAAATCGTATCCACTTCGTCTCTGTCAGTTTATCGCCCACAAAACTAATTAATTGAACCAAGCGAAGAATATTGGTTTGGTATGTCTTCTCTCATGTTATTCGTTTTTATTTTCGAAAATTTCATAAATGATTTTTGGACTATTTCCTGTTTCCAACACAAACTCAAATCAATCTAAATTCATAATTGTGATTAAATCGAAACTCAACTAAAAACCTTGTCTTATTTGAAACCGGTCGCACCTTTAAGGTTTTTAAATTTTAATATATGTAAAAATTCAATGTTTATTCTTTAATTTAAGGTTCTTAAATTATTTTAATATTTGGGATTTGGAGTATATTTATAGAGAAAAGATCTCATGGAGTATAACTTTATGCTATCTATATACGAGATAAACTTAAGTGAAATCACTTTGTAATGCGTCATTTTGGTTATATAATCTCTAATAATAATAAGAAGAAAAAACAAAAGGGTTCCATTGGAAATCTCCCACCCCCAAACTCAAAAGCACATGTAGAATCCTAAACCCCTAATCCTCCTTCTGCTCTCATCTTCACACATAATTAGACTGCTAAAACTCCTTCCAAAAAGTGAGATCTTTGTTGTTGAATTTGTTAATTCTTGAAATATAAATAAAGAGAAAGCATAAGAAAGTTGAAAATTACTCGAGCGTCACCTATACTTGTACTTCAAGAATTTAATTAATTAATGATAAATTATTAAATAAGTTATGATAGAAATAAATATTTATAAATTATTAAATGTAATAGATTAATAATGAATTTCAATTATTTCAATTAAAAACAAATTATTAAATAATTAAAAAAATGCTCTTTAGGGAAAAAAGTGGTGTAACTCGAGAACTTACTCGAGGGTCACCTATAATTGTACTTTATTTATTTAATATATTAATAATAATTAATAAAATAAATAATAAAAACCTAGTAAAATTCATAATGACATTTATGAATAAATAAATAAAATGCTCATATTTGGTGGAAAATGTAGTGAAACATGAGGACTTGCCTGGGGGTCACCTATACTTGTACTTTTATTATTTAAGTAAATAATAAAAAAATTATAAATTAATAAAAATACAAAAATATCTAAAATAATAGGTAAATTATAAAATAATTAAAATATCCTCCTCACAAGGGAGAAAAGTGGTGCAACACGAGGATTTGCTCGAGCATCATCTATCCCTGTAATTTAATTATTTATTTAATTAATAATGAATTAAAAAGATTTAAAGAAATTTGTAACAAATAAAAAAATTCAATTAATAAAAAAATTATTAAATAACTTAAAAGCACTCTTCTTCAACGAAAGAAGTGGTGAAACATGAGTGCTTTCCCTGGGTGTTACTTATACGTGTACTATAATTATTTAATTTATTAATAGTAAATTATAAATAATATCCTTACTTCGGGACAAAGAGGCATGTAATTCTGAAACTCTAAAAGAATTAATAGAAAATTAAGAGACCCTCCGTCGACGTAGGCATTTGTCGAACCACGTAAATTATGTGTGTCGTGATATAATTCGCTCTTTATTTTTTTTGCTATTAGAGTTAGTAATTGCGATTATTTACACTCATAACTGGCGCCGCCGGTGGGAAACGGTTCTCCTTTTTAAAAGAAACTTCAAATCAATGAGTAAAACAATATCTCACCCACATAGTGCACCCATTACAGATGACCTACGAGCTAGGATGTCCTTACATAAAGTCAAATATGAGATTCATCGATGCAAAAATCTATGATTCCACTTGCAAGAGCAACCTTTTCAACATAACAACAAGCAACCTAGATCAATACAAATCTCATGGTTAGTTGACTCTTATAAGGAATGACTCCATTAGTAAAAGATAGTAGCAAGCTTTGAGGTGGAGGAAAATGCACACCTCCAATAACATTTAGAAAAGATGGAGAGAATAATTCATGGGGCAAACCGCAAGTGACGTAGTGGGACGCTTAGTTTTTAGGCGAGCAAAACTCGTAGCCAATGAAGGTGTTCAGGTCGCGAATAGAATTATTCAGAACATGGGAGTCATCTGACAAGACAAAACCAAGATAAAGAGCACCATAAGCACAATAAGAAGTCTGGTCCTAAGATAAATGGATCAATACCTAGTTCATCATGGGGCTAGATCCACAAAAGAGCTGTTACGTAGGGTAGTCACCACTCAGATAAAGTCCCCCTTTTCAAGGATAATTGAGGAAGAAGATCCTTTAAAGAAGTTTATAGCCCCATGGTTTAAGATATACGATGGAATAATCGACCCCACAGATCACGTGTGCCAGTATAGGCAAGCGATGACTCCGTGGAACCAGAACGACGATCTCATATGTTATATATTCCCATCCATCCTAGGAGATGTCACTTAAAATAGTTTAAAAGGCTAACCTATAAGTCATCCAAGAGCTTCAAGTAACTCGTATTGGCTTTCACAACTTGTTTTATAATAAGCAGTTGACACTCGAAGAGGATGGATTCTCTCCTCCTATGATGAAGACATCTGAGGAGACTTTACAAGACTATGCAAGACAATGTTAGGAAACCTTTAATGAGGTTGAATATTGCTCGGAGCAGGTTATCATAACATCGTTCAAGATAGCCTTCCCCATAACTCCATATTGCACCAGTCCCTCACTAAGAGGGAGACAGAAACCATCGATAATCTAATATGTCACATTGAGAAGTATACAAAGGTGGAAGATGTGGTCATCCATATCAAATGAGAGAATGGTCGCACAAAGTCAACCATGGGAAATAATAAAGACAACTCCCCCAAAAAAGGGAGCACAAAGTAGAACAGATGATCCCAAAATGGGAGCAAAACAGACCCATCCAAGGTGTTCCAGGAAGTCAAAACCATTTTCAAAGAGTCAATTACAAAATCTTAAGCAAGATCAAGGACCAACAATTCCTCAAATGGCCAAAGAAGATAGGTGATGATCCGAGTAAGTGGAAAAATGCACTCAGATGCGCCTACTACAAGGAAAATGGACACAAGAGAGAGAATTGAAATGGCCTCAAGTCCCATCAAGAGGAGTTAGCCCAAGCGGGGAATTTAAATGAGTACATAAAAAGAAAAAAAATCAGACGAGGTCGTCACCAGCGCTGAACCAAAACTAAGTAATGTTCTAGATGAGTAAGTGGAGAACGGATTTACTGTTATTCACGAAGCATCAAACCCTAGGAAGATCTAGGACACCGTAGTTTGGATGGAAATAAAGAAGGTCATGAAAGTCATAGAGGCCTTTAGAATTAACCCCATCAAAAGATAATCTAGCAAACACAGGCGACCAGAGGATGTGGACTACAACAAGCACATAGTCTTCATAAATGACGATTTGATCAGAGTGAGAATCCCATAGCACAATGCACCAGTAAGCACTCTTGGGATTATAAAATTGGACTTGGATAAGCTACCACTGGATTAAGGTAATTATTCTGAGGTGATGTACCTAGAGTTATCCCACAAGCTCACACTAAAGATGACGGACCTAAAGAAAATGACCATCCCTCTAGTTATTTTTTCTGGAAAAATGACCATGTCATTTGGGAAGGTGGTCCTTCTAGTTAGTTCAAGAAATATATCTAATCTCATTTAGTTTTTTTATGGTAGACATTGACTCGCCCTACCACGGCATCCCTGGAAGGGGATGGATACACTCCATAAGGACAGTTACCTTAACCTATCACCCAAAACATCAGTGCATTATAGAACGAGGAATAATGGAGATCATGGGAGCTCAGTGCATCGCTCAAAAGTGTTTCATCATTGCATATGTCCTAAGTAGGAAAAAAAGAAAGAGGAATTCATCAGCGTAATGTCGGAAGACGGAGTTATTCCATTTAAATTGAAATTAAAGTATGGGAGACCAGAGGTGGAAGAGACTAGAGTTAGCCCCGTAGATAGAGTCGCAGAAAGACTGGAGGGAGTAGTTTTTTATGATAACTGGCCGGAAAGAAAATTTTTAATCGGCACCACACTACCCGAGTAGGAAAGGAAGGAATTAATCATTTTTCTGAAGTAGAATCTAGATGTGATTGCATGGTAATCGTACGATATGCATTGAAGTGATCTCAAAAATACCTGTAATCAATTTCGCATTGATCACACAAAAGGATCATCGCACTGCCATAAAAAGGCCAAGGCAATAGAAACTGAGGTGGGGAAACTTTTTAAGGTAAGGTCCATTAGAGAAATTTCATTCTCCAAATGTCTCTCAAACCTAATGGTAGCATGAAAAAACAATGGTAACTAGAAAGTATGCATAGATTTAACCGACCTCAATAAGTATTCTCCCAAAGAAATTTCCCTTGTCAAATACAGATCAGTTGGTCGATGCCACAGTAGCCCATGAATGGATGAGATTTCTAGTGCATACTCGTGGTACCACCAGATTCCCCTGTTCATCATCGAATAAGACAAATGAGAGTGCTTAATGATTTAATGGCGTTAACTTATTAAATTCAGATAACAACTCGCACTAATTTTTAAATCTATTTTATGTTAGAACATTGAACTAGGTGATTATTGTGTAAAACATTAAAACATGTATTCAAACCACAGAAGACAGTTTTCACAATAAATCCCCTTTGGGGCAAAACCTTTTCTTATTCACTTTATAAAATTTACAAATCGTAACTTATAAATTCTATAAGGAAACAACAAATTTTCGACCAATCTTCTATAGGTGACCTTCATCTTCCTTCAGCAATGATCCCTGTAAGAATCATAATAACAGCAGTGGAGACGCCTCCTCCATAAGATGTAATTTCGATAGATATTATGTGAGGGTTTCAAAGTGGATTCACAACTATATATGGGAGGTGATGTGCGTAAATCAAAAGATTTTTTTCCTTTTAAAATATGAGACTTTTTTTAATGGGTCTATAGAAAACGTGTTTTTAAAAGTCTTGTCAAAACCCTACACAAAGCACGTATTTATAGGAAAACATGAAAATCGAGACACCACCAGTCATTCGAATAAGTTTCATACTCATTCGAATGAGATCAACTTTCCGTTAGAATGAAGACAAGTTTCATTGGAACTCCAAGACTATCTTGTTTGAATGTTCTTCAATCGACCTTCTAATGACTTGAAAAAGTACACCTTCGTTAGATGTCCATTTGATGTAGACTTCAAACGACCCTTCTAAGAAAAAGTCTCTTTCGTTCGAACGAGATTCTCGTCTCGTTTGAATGATTGGGGGAAAAAAATATTTTAAGTCCAAAAATGCCTCATTGTTAAATAAAATAAAATAAAATCAACTCCCAATATAATTACAAATAAACTTCGAACTCAAAATATAAAGTATACCATCATTAGGTGGAGTAATGGGGCACAATGAAGATGAACGTGATGCACGTTGAAGATGTAGTGGTGCACGTTATAGATGCACGTTGGAATTGATGGATATTCAAATCTTTTATACATCGTGATGATTGTGATGACATGATGTAGAGTAACGGGATATGCCATAAAGTTTGTGACCTAAATACTACGGGAAATGTTTGAAATGTTTCCCTTACAAATCTCCCCCTATGGTTATTTTAATATAAAATTAAAAAAAATGAATTACCGAAAAAATTCCTTAGACAAACATTACTCTAAAACCTCCTTAAATCGACAAATAGAATGACATCAAAATACATAAGTCTTTAAAATCTTCAACATCTTCAAATCTCAAAATCTTCAAATCTTCCACTTTCCCTTGATATTCTTTTTGGGATCTGTCTTAAATGTATGTTGCATATGCTCATCAAAGTGTACCTTCACGCAATAGACAAAGAAATACTCATGATGCAATAAACAGTTTGAAATATAAAATGATAGTTAGAACTTATGTCTCCCCCATGAATCAAAATCCAACTCCCCTATAATTTGGTCTCCCTTTTTTTATGTTGTCCGAAATAGACAAGGACATAAAAGACTAAAGTAATGAATTGGAGTGTGCCACACAAAATTGAAGAATATGATCACAAATATACGAAAATAAGTATCGTTCAATGATAAACTAAGAAAAACCAAACCAACTATTTTTCAATTTTTCAAATTTTTATAAAGTATAAAAATATACAAGTATAACACTCGCCATGAACTAACACTAAGATGACCAGGTTGTGAAAGCACAAGGACTGCGTGTGAACAAATTTGATAGGTAAATCAACTCAAAAAAACATAATATATGTGCATGATGGATTTGAGATATTGTTAATGAATGTACTTGAGGTCTGCCTTAGGTGTAAAAAAAGAATTCATATGAAATTGACTCAATCCAATCGACAAATCAAAGTCTAAAATGATTTTCACACTAATAGTGCCCAAAAATAGTTAATGTTTTTTGAGATTATATGGTATGTGCAAACCCATTTATCTTGTACTTTAAGTCCCTAAAAATGCTCTCATAACGTAGGAATTCACTCACAAGAATTTTAAGAGATTAATACTCGTGTGTAATGAAGCATTAATGTTCAAATCTAAATCTGGCCTGACACTCTTATTTTTATGTGCCATTAATCTATTAGGCTCTTTTCTTTACAAATGGTGGCTTTTCAAGCAAAGTCAACTTGTCTTTCGTATCCCCTTTCCATTTCTTAATATAAGATAAATTTTCAGAGAAAACAAGTTAGTCCAGGCAATGTTTTTTACAAGCACAACCTTTATTTCGTATGATATATTTTTCATTTTAGGGAAAATTGAGATGAAAACACCTTGACCAAAATGTGACTAATAAGTGCAATGCTTAAATAAATCTATGTACGTGTGTACTAAAGGAGACAACGAGACAAATAGAAAGGAAGTAGTCATCTAATCACAACTCAATGACTCCAACACATTATAAAGCACATGGATGAAATGATGTTGTGCCTCAAACACTATGAAAAAGTCACATGAATAATTGAATGATATTATGAATCGGCTATCCTAAATGTCCATCCGTACAAAGTGTAAACAAACTACAAAAATCTTTTTGTGTTTTTCCAAAATTTTATAAAAAGAAAAACTTTTTTCCTTTTTCATCTTTCTTAAAAGCCAAAAATATTTTTGATTTTTTTATAAAAATAAAAATCTTTTTGTATTTTTCAAAAAATATATAAAATATAAACTATGAATACAATGATAGTACACGCTAAAAATAGGGATATACGGATAAGATATGAAAAACACCCTAGTCTAGTGAAAAGTCTCAAACTCAATCATTAGGACCGGATGAGCTCTCAAAAAGAGATGACATCCTATGAAATTCCTCCAATAAATTTTTTGAAGTTTTAACTAAATACTCTACTTGCTCTCAAAAACTCTCAACATCTCTCTCGTGATGTGTATAAGTGTGTGGAGCAACATGTGTGGGAGTGCATGCAGGGACTCGTGTACTTACTTGTGTAGTATCATACTGAAGAAGATATTTATGAGACACTCTCCCTAACTTAAAGAAAAACTCCCTAAGATGAAATTTTTTCTTGCAAGTTGAACATACACGAGCTTAGGTCCACCTCTCTTAAAAATTTTAGGATGAGGTCTCCTAGATGGGTTAGGACGCCTAGGTGGGTTAAGTCTAGGGACATATGGATCTAACACAAACTCAGGAACAGACTTAGGTTCTATATGGGAAGTGGATGCACTGTCACAACCTATTCCTAGCCTCTCAATATTACCCAAAGCGGGATCGAGGAGAATCTTTCCAACCTTCTTAGATGTGTCCTCTAAAGTGATTTAACCTCCCGAGCACATTCGAGATCTCTCTCGAGTAGGGATACATGGGCTTTAAGTTTCTCATGAGTCTCTCATAAAGATTGAAGATCTCCCGTAAGACTAGCCATAATGTTGAGCAATTATCTATTTTCCCTAATTATTACGATTGACTGCTCACTCAAAGATATCTTCACCTTCGCGAGTTAACTCGTCGATGCCTCATACACCCTCAAAACTTTCACCTCTCTCTCCAAATATAACACCCTAAAGGACAAATCTTTGTTCAAATTTTTGGTTTTTAACGTCTCGAAGTACATATCACTAAAAGATTTTTGGATACCCCCTTATCCCTCACTCACGACCTCATCCTCACTCTCTCCCGAAATGCTTAAATTATCATCGAGGCTTTAACGTTAACATGTGTCCTCATCATCACGGGACAAACTAGTAATGCTCACGTGACTAGCCATGAACGCAACACACGTTTCATGTGGTGATTCTCCCCTGAATCAATCGACTCGATGTCACTATCGTTAAGAGTGGGTTTATGTACAATCTCCCTACCTTTTCTCTTTCGCTTAGTGGGACATTCATACGACTTATGCCCTTTACCTTCGCACTCATAATACCTTATCTCTTCCTCTTTCTCACCAATATCCTTGACCTTATTCTTATTTTTGTTTTTCTCAAAAATATTTTTATTGGAAGAATTTTCTTTGGAAAATTTGAGAAACTTATTAAAAAAATTCCCAAATAAGGCCAAATCATCAACATTAAAATCACCCTTAGATTTAGACTCACAAACTCTCTCATTTCTCTTTTTCTTAGTTTGAGTCTTTAAATATACCCTATATCCTCAGGTTTAATGGTTTTAGGGAAGATATCGTTCTCATAAGTCTGAAGCCCTCCCACGAGTTTTTTAGCCTTAGAATTTCTAAACTCCCTAATGAGTCCAACACGATGACCTTAGGAATAAAGCGGGCAAGGAGTGACGGATACGGCATAAACAAAGGTATATTTATTACCTTAATTTCGGTACCTTTGTGAATCCGAGTGGTGGAATTGATATGGATTTAACTCATAATTATGTTACTAACCTTCGTTTGCAAGTATTTCGTGTTTTGTGTTTCTTTTATGTGTTTTACAGGTAAATTATTCAAGCGGTGCAAAAGAGAAATCGAAACAATGAAAGAAAGGCTAGGAAGGAAAGTTTAAGGGAATTTTTGTAATTTTGTAGCCCGATCCCGGAGGTGGGGAGAACTGGAAAGTTGAAGATCTCAGAACATCGAGAATACTGAAAGAATCGACACCCAAATCCGAGCTACGGTGAAGGAGTTATGACCCCTTGAAGTTGAAGAAAACCCATAGAAGAAAGGAAGAGAAGCTGGAAAATATTCTAAGTGTTGGAAAGAGGCCTGAAACCGACAATATTTACCGAACCACACTGTGAACCAACTCGGGGGCGAACCGGTTCGGGGTACCTACGAATCGTTTCGAGGTGTCTAATGCGCAAATTTGTCCCTTAATACTGATTGGTACAAAGAGTCCTATTATGTTACATCTTCTTCTAAACCGTACATGTATTATTGTATTAACTTAGAAAACAGAGTTTTGATCAATTTTTGACAGAGTGAAGAGTAGAAGAATACCCTATGAACATATCTTTGATTTGGTGATTCAAGATTGATTATTTTCGAGTTTGATTTCAAGTTTTAATACAAGTTTCATTCTCTCTATTATTATTCTTGCACGATCCAGACAACTTCTAGGTTTATAATAATTCTTTGCATGCTTCAATATACTTCCATCATGATTTCTTTCACATGCAACATAGTTAATTCATGCATAGTTAGGTTCAATATGTCCGGCTAGATTCTTGTGGTTGGGATGCATGAACTCAACCCGATGTGATAGTTGCATGTGTATAAAATTAATCCTCTAAACTTAAGGATTTATTATGACCGTATTGCGTAACAAACACTCCCATTGTAGATATTTGGATCTCGTTTGCTTCAGGGTAATCGGGATGCTTTATAATTCAATGAGAGTGTAGCTATCGCGTTACTGCTTTACTCATCCTCTGATTACGTATGGTGCGGGATTGAACCTCATATACGTAATTCTTGGGAGTACTAAAGTCTGGGTCTGATTAATCACTTAAATTTACGATTAGTTTTATACCAGCAATACACTAGGGTTGAGGGATTGTATTCCCGACCTATTTTTCGCAGCATATAGTTCAAGTTTTAATTCAATCATCATCAGTCATTTAGGTAATTTAGAGTAATTGCATCTAGTTGTAGCTATTTTACCATTCAAATCACCTTTTCCTTCTTCTTAGAGTTGAAGTTAGGTTAACCATCTATCCTTCCGTCGTCACGATTCTCTCGTCCTACTTTCCTGTGGAGTCCATCCTGATTTACGGAGTTTATTACTAACGCGACAGTCTTGCACTTGAGCCTAGAGAGAACGAACTTTAGAGATACATTCTTAGTCGCGTTAAGTTTTTGGTGCCATTGTCGGGGATTTAGTTAAACGTAGGTTAGATTCCGTTAGTCTAAAACTTTGACCAAAAAAAAAATTCAAAAAGAACAAAAAGATACATCATCTCTCAAAATCCTGTTAATGAAAAATTTTGAACTCACTCTAACTCCCCAAAATACTCCGACCAGCATTCACGAAAACCCGATAGTTGAGTACGACCCCGATAGCCCTTACACTCCAAACGTTCCACAATTCTGGGCTCCACGTCCCACACCTCCACACTCAATTGCAAGTAACACTCCGACATCCCTTTTAGGACACACTACAGAGCACGCTCCGAGCATACCATGTGAGGATACAGAGTCATCAAGTGAGAGAGCCATGTCACAACACGGTAGTGAAGCTGCAGTGAGGAAGAGGTCCTGTACCGCCCTTTGAGAAAAATCTTATATCCCAAGCGAATCGTAACTCCGGGATGCATTTTACTCCCGTATAATGTAGGGCAATTTTTCTTTAGGAATGGGATGATCCAGATACTTCCCAACTACCATGGAATGGAGTCTGAAAAGCCATATCTCCACATCCGGGAATTTAAGGAGGCGTTTGAGACCCTCAGTGACCAAACTTGCACAAAAGATATGATCCACCTCAAACTCTTCCCATTCTCTCTAAAGGACAAGGCTAAGACCTAGCTATGGTCTTTACCTCCAAACTCGATTGCATCATGGAATGACTTGCAATCTAATTTCCTTAACAAATTCTTTCCTCCACATCAAACAAACTCCATCAAGGCTCAAATTCAAACCTTTCGACAATCAGAAAATGAGTCGTTTGATTGATTTTATGAGCATTTAAACGAGTTAATCACTTCGTTCCCTCATCATGGATTTGATAAATTGCAAATCATTTCCTTCTTTCATAATGGACTGAATATAAATTCCAAACAACTCATTGAAACCATGTGTGATGGTCCCTTTGTCGATCTAGATGCCAATGATGCTGAGCTTCACCTGAGGTATGTCATCGAGACTACCCAAGAATGGGATAATTCTAACCCTAGTGCTCATAATCGAACACGCCAAACAACCACCACTCCATCGGCGATCGATCTATTTCACGTAGAAAAGGATACCATGACGGCCAATCGACTCGATATACTTGAGAAAGGAATGCGAGAAGTACTTGTGATATGTGCAAAAGGACCAACTGGCTCCATCCCAAATCCCATTGAGAAGGTGTGTGCTATTTGTGAGGCATGACATTTAATATATGAATGCTCGACGATACCCGCCTACAAAGTTATGCTTCAAGAGCAAGTGAATGGTGTAAGAGGATTTAAGGGTAGTTTTGGTGCACCACACAGGAATTCCTACAACCCTTCATGGAAAAACCACCTTGGTTTTAGCTATGGGCGACAAAATGGTGCGATGAATCCTAATTAACATGTTGCCCCTCCCCCACCATCACACTTTTAACAAGCACCTCACATGAAAGTACATGTGCAAGAACCACCATCTCTAGGGCCATATATCACTCCACCACGGAGAAGTCTCGAGGATACGATAAACCAATTTATCACTGCCTAGAATGCAACAATTGCTAGACATGAGCGCATGATCAACGACATAAATGCGACTATTTCAAAGATGCAATCATCGTTGAGTATCCAAGAGAAAGGAAAGTTTCCTGCCCAAGGCCAAAGACCTCCCCAAGGTCAAACTAGTGTTAGCTCCACCTCTACGGAACATCAGCAGCAATGTCAAGCTGTGACCACTCTTCGTAGTGGAAGAGTCGTTGATTTATCACCTCCTCCACACGATGCAGCCAAAGAGAAGGAGATTTCTCCCATCACGAAAGAGGACGAAGATGTCCCCTTTAAAGAGAGTGTTAAAGAAGACACTAGTGAGTCCGAGGTAGTAGTGAAACCACCCTCCGTGGCATCGTTTCCTCAAAGGCTAGTTCCTTCCCACAAAGGACACCCCCATGATGAAGTTCTAGGCGTGCTAAAGCATGTAAAGTTAAATTTACCTTTCCTCGATGCCATTAAGCAGATTCCCGCTTATGCAAAAGTCATCAAATACTTGTTAACAGTGAAGAGGAAGATGAAGGTAAAGAAAAATGTATTTCTAGGATAGAACGTGAGCTCCATTCTACTTAATGATCTCCTACCAAAATTTAAAGATCGCGGTGTACCCACCATTTCTTTCATCATTGGAGAAAATAAATTTGAAAAGGCCTTACTTGACTTGGGAGAAAGTGTCAATATCCTCCCTTACGCCATCTATAGACAACTTTATCTGGGCGACCTCAAGCCCACAAAGATCACTCTCCAATTGGCAGATCAAACCGTGAAGATCCCAAGAGGTATAGTTGAGGAAGTGATCATTCAAGTTGACACTTTCTATTTTTCGATAGATTTTGTCAATTGGGACACGGAACCCTCCTTCGCCTCGAATAATCATATTCCTATTATTCTCGAGTGCCCATTCTTAGATATGGCTAACGTAATAATCAACACTCGAAATGGGCAGATGCAACTCACCTTTGGGAATATGACCCTCGAGATAAACATCTTCCATATAGCCCAGTATACAAAGGAAGAATATGATCTTCACGCGGTGAGCTTAATTGATGAGATCATAGAGGAGTATTTTGAGGAAAACTATTGTGGAGATACCCTAGGGACTTGCTTAGTGTCGAGCCACGAGAGTGAGGGGTCGTATACTGAATTCGAGAAGGAAGTTGAGGAGTTGAGTAGTTGAGAGAGTTACTTGATGAGAGAGCATCGGACGAGGATGCGAGAAATGTAAGTTGGATTTCTTGATTCGAGGAGTTATCGTTGAGGGAGGCACGCATGCTTCTTTCCAACGATAAATTTCCAATCCTCGAATTGAAGAAACCGCCCTCCCATGTTAAATATGCATATTTAGTAAAGAACAAGACATTTCTGTTGTTGTCTCCTCTAGCCTAGACGAAGAGTAGGAGGGTAAGCTATTAATGATTCTGAGGAAGCACCAAAGTTCTTTTGATTGGTGTATTGATGATTTGAAAGGGATAAGTCCTTTGATTTTCACCCACAAGATCCATCTTGAGGAGTATGTAAAGCCCTCGAGAGAAATGCAAAGAAGGCTAAACCCCAATATGAAAGAAGTGATGAGGACTAAAATAATTAAGTTATTGGATGCCAGGATCATCTATCCAATCTTGGATAGCAAGTGGGTGAGCCCTATTCAAGTTGTCTCGAATAATTAGAGCATGACAGTGATTAAAAATGCTAAGGGAGAGCTAGTTCCCCAACGTACCACCACCAGATGGAGTATTTGCATTGATTACCAGAAACTCAATGCCGGAACTAGGAAGGATCATTTCCCTTGCCATTTATTGATCAGATGCTTGAGAGAGTAGCGGCCCACCCTTACTATTTCTTCCTTAATGGTTACTCCGAATATAACCAAATTGAGGTAGATATACTTGACCAGGAAAAGACGACTTTCACTTGCCCCTTTGGTACGTTTGCCTATAAACGTATGTCATTCGGTTTGTGTAATGCACATGTGACCTTTCAAAGGTGCATGATGGGTCTATTTAACGACATGATTGAGAGAGAGGACTTGAAGTGTTCATGGATGACTTTAGCATTTTTGGCACCTCTTTCGATCTTTGTCTGGTGAATTTGGAAAAAGTACTTACCCGGTGTGTGGAGAAGAACTTAGTGCTAAATTGGGAGAAATGTCATTTTATGGTCACTGAGTGAATAGTTCTTAGCCACATAGTTTCATCCAAATGGATTAAAGTTGATAGAGATAATATAGATGTCATATCCAATCTACCCACACCAAAATCACTCAAAGACATGTGCTCCTTTTTGGGCCACGCGGGGTTTTATTGAATGTTCATTAAGGATTTCAGCGCCATCGTTGGGCCCTTAAGCAACCTCCTTATAAAAGATACCCCATTCGAGTGGAACGAAGCATGCCAAAGTGCTTGTTGATGTAAAAAATTAGATCATATCTAATTATTCAATCACAGATAAAATAAATGAAACAAAGAGTTTTTAAAGTGGTTCAGCCTTGTAAGAATGGCCTACGTCCACTGTTATGTTATTGCTGAGTGTTTGGAAATTCTCGATTACAAGTTTTATCAAGAAATTTCGGTCCCCCTACAATGAGGATTGTACAATGTATTTATAGCCCCGAGGCAGTAATGTGAAAGGGTAATACATTAAATGATGTACATATGAAAGGGTAATACATTCAATGCCCCTTAAGCGTATGCGTCTGAATGATAAGCATTTAATGAACAGTAGTTGTTGGCTATCCTGCTATTAATGCTTTGTTCGAGGTGCAGCTCGGATCTCCTGAGTTGCTCGGACCGCCTAAGCTTCTTGGTACTCAAGAGTTCCTCGGAGAGTTCTTGTTCCTCGGAGCGTATGAGTTACTCGGGGGAGCAGTGTTCCTCGTCGTAGTATGGTTCCTCGGAGCGTCTGAGTTCCTCGAAAGTATTTGTTGTTGCCACGTAGATTGCCACGTGTCTTCATTTAATTCGGCCATGTCAGCAGACTAAATTTGGTATCAACAGAAGCCCCCAATGTTTCATAGTTCGAAATTTGAGGAGTGTGGAACATTCTTTCTCGGAATATGGTAGCTTTAAATGGTCCTCCTGATTTTTAGGAGTGTTTCCCTTGTATTTATCTTTCCTTCCAAATTCATAGAATCAGGCTTTTTTTGAATTTTTATATTCGCTTCGATTGCCGCGCCCTTTTTGTCCTTCTAGCCGCCGGTAGCGTAATCGTTTCTTTTTGTAATCATTACTTTTTCCTTTTCCCAAGGCAAGGTATTTAAGCATCACAGACAATCCCATCGTCTTCTACTTTTTCAAATTTGTATCTTCGCGTGTTCCATCATCTCTTTCTCCCTTGTGCGTTCATCCTTTCCATTGTTCGTTGTCAACAGATCCACTCTTTTTCTGTAAGATCTTCTTCCTTCTTCTTCATTTCCTTCTTTCATCATTGTTTATTCTGTAGAATCTCTTGATAAATTTCGCTCTGCTTTCTCTATTCCCTCCTGGGTTATTCTGGAAGAGCTTTCTGAGCCTTCTGATTATTTCCGTTTGGCTGAGGGACATTGGTTCCCCAGTCTCTTTGTTGCTGAGTGTGGATTTTCTTTTTCGCCCAATCCTCTATGTTTGGAATTTTGTCAATATTATGACATTGTTCCTGCAAGAATAGCCCCCAATACATCGAGAATAGTTAATGGAGTTCATAGGTTAAATCAAATTCATGGAACTCGCATAGGAATTCCAGAAATCATGTTTTGTTATAGATGGGCAGTGGGTGATAACACTTTTTATTTAAAAACTAGATTTTTAAATAGGGCTTTAGTGGTCAATCTCCCGGATGCCAATAGGGACTATTTTGAGCACGGAGTTGCTATAAAAAATTGGCAACATGCTCCTTTATCTGGAGATGAAGTGTATCAGGGTCCCAGATGCCCTCCCTATGGCAATGGGATAAGTTATTTTTATTTCATTTTATTTATTTTGAAATTATGCTTCCTCTATGTTTGATAAAATGTGCCACTGATATTTTAATATTTATTTATTTGCAGTTGATAGTAAAAGAAAGTGTCCAAAAGAGGCAGACGTTAACATAAGACATTTGAAACTTATCTGGAGTTTGCATCAGTCTGTTGCCGACGAGCACATTAGGTCAGCTTCATATCTGGTGCAGTACAAGAGCTACACCACTTCTTTTACTGCTCGTCCAGTAATAAGTGACGCAGAGCCAGTACCAGCCTCTACCAGTTCTTCGCCTGAGTCACACATTCCTTTAAGTGAAAGGATGAAGAAGAGAATACCTCCCACTCTCTTCGAGAAACCTGCCTCTGGTGCTGGAGAGGCAAAAAGAAGTAAGATTGACGTCTCATAGGGGACAAAGAAAGTTGATGCGCCTTCCTCATCTGCTCCTATGAAGGTTGTAGAGAAGCCCCCAGTGGCCCCGAGCAAGGCTGCTGCTCCAGGAGAAGTGATTGTAATATCATCGACCAAGAGTTCTTCCTTGGTCGAAACTATTCCTGTTCCCCCGAGGAAGCTGAAGAAAAGCTCCTCGGTCAATTTGGCTGACACCGTCTCTCAGCCCCCGACTAGTGGAGTTCCCACTTTCGTTCCCCCGAGCTCTGCCATGAGCTCGGTGAAGACTTGGATCATTCTCGAGATCCAAGGTATCGAAGAAAACCTTTCTCGGGACATGGTTACCTCTTTGGCAGCTCGCCACATTGCTTCTGTAAGTGTTATTATTTTGAATTTTTCGTCTTTCCCTTGTTATATCTGTCTCTGACTTGCTTTCATTTTCTTTTCTCAGTTGGTGAGCTGCTTTAACACAATTTTGAAGAAGGATGAAGCTATTAAAGCTTCAAGCTCCTCGTCTGGTGTAGAGGAAGCTTTGATAGGCTTGGGTCAGTCTCTGAAAGAGTCTCGCCAGAAATATGCTGATGATAAGGCAACTTGGGAGAAGAAGCTTGCCTCCACCAAGCAGGAGAAGGCTCGAGTTGTTGAAGTCTCCAAGGGGTTGGAGAAAAATTTAAAGGACTGGGAAGAGAAAAATAAAGAGCTCGACAAGAAGCTCAAAGATGCTGGAGAGTTTGAGAATAAACTCAAGGTTGCTGAGGAAGAATTAATCCAACTTCGCGAATTAAGTCGTCAGAGGAAGAAGTTGAGAATATACTGAAGACTGCTGAAAGTCTTCTGTCCGAGAAGCTTTCCTCGGAGAAGTTAAAGAGGAAAATGGTTGTGAAGAAGTCTTTCAGCGTCGGCTGGGACAAGGGGTGGAACAAAGGCTTGGCTGCCATGATGTCTCAAGTAGAATATGGCATCCTTAAATACTTTAGAGATGGGTGGGTCGCTGCTCTACAGGAGATGAAGGTTGATGAAAACTCCGAACTCTTTCAGCGATACATCCCTGGTCCCCCTCCAACTTCTGAAGACGAAGAAGAGGACGAAGCTTCCTCCGAAGAGTCTTCCATGGTGATGGGAGATCAAGTTTCTCATCCCCCATCCATCCATCATACAAACGAGGAACTCTCTACTTCCTCCGAGCAACCTCCAGCACTTCCCCAGCTACTATCTGCTCCATCCGAGCAACCTACTTCCTCGTCCCAGCCTCCCGAGAAAGTTTTGGGAGACAAGGAAAAGGTGTCGAGTTGTTCGGACTTCTATCTATTTTATTTTTCTTTGACAAATGTAATCCTGAACCATGTAACTCTGAACCTTGTGATCTAATAAAACTTGAAATTTTGTTTTTGCATACTGTTGTCTCTTCATCATGCTCTGTTTTGATTATTGCTTTTTCTTCCTCTGCTAGTTTCTGGCCATGGAATTACTGTCTGCTCATGATACAAAGCTGTTGCGGCAATGCAATGAATATTTTAAGGCTGGTCACACAGATCTGAGTGCAGCACAAATCGTCGACATCCTCGGCCAAGATGCTTCGGAGCAAGCAATTGAGGCCTACCAATATTTGAAGTGTCTGCTTGATCGTGCAGTGGCCAATAATGTGGCTTATTATGATATGATCGAGGATCTCCAAGGAACTCTTGAAGACCTTCAGCAACAATACAACGAATCCACTGCCCTTTTGCACGAGGGGTATGAGAAGAAATATCAGCAAATCATTGCCGACAAGGGATACGAGAAGCGTTTTGCTGGCTACGATGTGAGGGAGAGAAATCTTAAGGGTGAGGTCGAGGAGTGCAGATAAATAGCCGAGTTGTTGGAGCAAGAGAACAACAACTTGAAAAGAGAATTGTCACAGTTGAAGTCTGCAGCTTCCACTTCAAAAGCCTTGATCCCAGTGACTGATGAGGGATTCTCATTCTTGGAGGTCGAGAACGCCAACTTGAGGGACGAATTGGAGACCTTGAAGAGAGATGGCCCCTCTACATCTTCTCGTGGACGAGCAAGAGCTCCTCGGGGACGAGCAAGAGCAGCTCGAATTCCTGTCGAGGAACAGAGGACTCAATCTGCCTTAGAGAACCAGGCCTTCCAATTAATGGCGAAGAACTAGGCGTTGGCTGAAATGTCAAAGAAGATCAGGGACCTGGAAGAGCAGCATTCTACGCAGAAGTCTGTCTTGGAGAATAAGGAACTCTTCATCAAAAATCTCCACGAACAGCTGGGAAGATTGACATATCAATTCCACAAACAGCCCAGGGAGTTCTGGATGGCTGGATACAACGAGGCTCTCTACCAGTTGGACGATCGTATCCAGAATTACAATAATGAGGGCTACAAGCAAGGTTGGTTGAATGCCTTAGGTGTGCTGAAACTCGAACATGGTCATTACCTGTGGGACTACCACGATCCTGGGCTGCTCGACCTACCCGTGCCACCATTCAAACTGGATATGAGTTAGATCCCTGCTCGGGCCATTCCTCGATGCTTGATTTCCAAATATCTCGGCGACTACAATCTCCATTCAAATGTCGAGATATCTCGTTCCGAGAACCTCCTAGATCGACCATCCGTGATGAATATCAAGATGTTAAAAGATTTGAACTTTATAAATTCTCCTCTTGCTTTAAATGATCCGTCTGCTGGCGAGGAACCTGTTTCAAAAGCAGAGGGGAAGAAACCAATAGAGTAGGAATATTAATGTAACAAATTTGTATACATTTCATTATCAATGTAATTTGTTTTGGAGTTAATGAAAGACTTTCATTTTTGTTCACAATCTTAATTGCCATTGTTTGTAATTATAAAACACTTTACATTTGTGCATGCGTATCTGTTAAAAAGATAACAATATTGTGTAGTTTGTCGATCAACTTATTGTTGAATAGCTTGAATTTGTTTGTCGATCAACTTATTGTCGAATAGCTTGAATTTATTTGTCGATCAACTTATTGTCAAATAGCTTGAATTTTTGGTAGTCATTTGGCAAACATAATGTTTTGTTTCTCGACCAACTTAGTAAAAAGTTACGAGTATCAAAAATGTTGTTCGATCACTTTCTCATTTTCATAAAATGTTTTCGACCAACCAAGGTCGGTAAATTTTCCTTGTCGACGAACTATAGTTAGTGGGTTTTTATCCCCGACCAGCCATAGTTAGTGAATTTTTTCTCTACGAGCAACTTTGGTTTTTTTTTTGGGAATAATTGTACCTCCCGACCAACCCAAGTTGGCATTTTCGAGAATATATTTACTTCCTAACCGACATAAGTTGGCATTTTTAGGAATACTTTTACTTCCCTATGAACATATAGTTTTACTTCCCGTTGGAATACAAGTTTTACTTCTCGGAGGAATACAAGTTTTACTTCCCGGAGGAATACAAGTAGCTTTACTTCCCGGAGGAATACAAGTAGCTTTACTTCCCGGAGGAATATAGGTAGCTTTACTTCCCGGAGGAATACAAGTAGCTTTACTTCCCAGAGGAACACATGTAGCTTTACTTCCCGGAGGAATATAGGTACCTTTACTTCCCGAAGGAATATAAGTACCTTTACTTCCCGGAGGAATACAAGTAGCTTTACTTCCCGGAGGAATATAGGTAGCTTTACTTCCCGGAGGAATATAGGTTTCTCGACCAACCTTATTTGGCATTTTCGAGAATAAATTTGAGTAGTCCGAGTTTTGTCGAGTAGTGTGTAGCACTAGTATTCTCCGAAAAACTTTCAATAAAAGGAGAGAATATCCATCACTGATAATACTTGTGTAGGTGCTCTGCATTCCATGCATTCTTAAACTCCTCCCCTTCTAAAGTTGCTATTCGGTAAGTTCCTGGTCGAACAACTTCTGTAACTTGGTATGGTCCATGCCAGTTTGCCTCCAGTTTATTGTGCTTTTGAATCACTTTCTTCAGCACATAGTCTCCTTTTTTCAGGTCACATTTCTTCACTCTCTTGTTATAGAACAAAGTTGTTCGCTGCTGGTAAGCAGCATTTCTAATGGATGCTTCTTCTCTAACTTCCTCGAGCATGTCTAAATCCAATCTTCTCATTAAGTCATTGACAGGGGAATTGAAATTTAGTACCTTGTGCGTTGGGAGGCCCAACTCGGCAGGTATAACAGCTTCACTTCCAAACGCTAGCATATATGGAGATTCTCCAGTTGCTGCTCGGGGAGTAGTACGATAAGCCCACAGTACTGATTGTAACTCGTTGATCCAATTTGCTTTCGCATCGTCCAGTCTTTTCTTCAAGACATTCAGAAGCGTTCTGTTTGTTACTTCAGTTTGTCCATTGCTTTGAGGATGGCCTGGCGCTGAGTGGATTTTCAAAATGTTTGACTGATGACAATAGGCAGCGAACTCCTCGTTGTCAAATTGTGTTCCATGGTCGGTGATGAAATCATGAGGAAGACCATATCGACAAATGATGTTCTTCCAAACAAATTTATACACCTTGTCGTATGTCATATCGATGAGAGGCTCAGCTTCAACCCACTTAGTAAAATAATCCACTACGATGACGAGGTATTTGAATCTTCCTCTGGTCGTTGGCAGTGGTCTGACCAAATCTATTCCCCACATGGCAAATGGCCAAGGGGAAGTTATGGGTGTCAAAAATGCTTGTGGAGTTCTTCGGATGGAGGAAAAGCGTTGACACTTGTCACATTTCTTGGCATAGGTTATACAATCAGCCCTCATCATTGGCCAGTAGTATCCATGCGGCATCACCTTTTGCAAAAGCGTCCGACCTGCTACATGGGCTCCACAGGACCCTTCATGGACCTCTTCAATTAAATCTTTCACCTCGGTGGGATGCACACATCTCTGCAAACCTGTCATAATTCCTTGTCTATATAGAATACCGTTAGTTAATACATACCGAGAAGCTTTAAACTTCAATTTCTTGGCTGCGAGCTTGTCAATTGGTAATTCTCCCTCTTCAATAAATGCCCTGATGGGATCCATCCAAGATGGTCCTAAATCAAGGGTAATAAAGTTCATCGTCAAATCTTCATCTATACTCCGACCAGCTAAAACTTCAATTGGGATTGTTCTCCGGAGCTCGGTACGAGTAGCTGAGGCTAATCGAGCTAGGGAGTCTGCTCTCGCATTCTCCATTCTCGGTATTCTGACCAGCTGAATAGCAGCAAATTCCGACACCAGCTTCTTTGCCTTTGCGCGATATCTGATCATTAATTCTCCTTTGACTGCATATACTCCCATCATTTGGTTTACAATCAATTGAGAATCACTGAAAACAATAACCTGCTGTGCCTCCATAATTTTTGCCAAACTAAGACCTGCAATCATGGCCTCATACTCAGCCTCATTATTGGAAGCTTTGAATTGGAAATGTAGGGCGTATTCCATGTCGACCTCGTCCGGAGTGCTCAAAATTATCCCCGCCCCACAGCCTGTTATGCAAGATGAGTCATCTACATATAGCCTCCATATAGGTAACTCGTCTTCAAATTTCTGATCTGTCAGAGTTCCTCGTCGAAATATTTGTTGCTTCCTTTCATCTTCCCCTGATATTTCTCGCTCTTCATCGATCATCTTTTCTTGCCCTTTTACCAACCGGAGTTGGTCTGAGCTCGAATTTGATGATCCTGGAACATCCACTTGCCCTTTTACCAACCTAAGTTGGTTTGAGCTTGTGTTTGTTGATCCTGTAACATCCACAGGTTGATTAGCGAGCAACTTTTGCTCCTCGGGGGTATCAGGATAGGTGAACTCTGCTATAAAATCTACTACAGCTTGCCCTTTAAGCGATGATCTGGGTTCATAGACTATATCGTATTCACCTAGCTCTATTGCCCAGTACATCAATCTCCCTAATTTTTCTGGTTTATGAAGGGCTTTCCTCAACGGCATATCAGTATATACGACTATAGTATGATCCTGGAAGTATGGCCTCATTCTCCTACTCACCTCAATCAGCACCAGTGCTAACTTTTCCAGCCTTGGATATCTGATATCTGCTCCTCGGAAGGCCTTACTCGTATAATAAATTGGTTTTTGCACTCCATTCTCAACTCCGATCAACGCCGAGCTAATTGCATTCTCGGACACTACAAGATATAAGTATAATTTTTCTCCCATCACTGGCTTGGATAACAGTGGAGGTGCTCCCAAGTATTTCTTCAAGTCTTGAAAAGCCTTCTCACATTCATCATTCCACTCAAAAGTCTTTCGGAGTGTCTTGAAGAATGGGAGACATTTATCAGTTGCTCGTGACACAAATCTATTGAGTGCTGCTACTCCTCCTGTGAGACTCTGTACTTCCTTCTTCGTCGTTGGAGATCGCAGCCCTAATAGAGCTTTGATCTTTTCAGGATTTGCCTCAATGCCTCGCTGATTGATAATGTACCCGAGAAACATGCCTTCTCGTACTCCAAATATGCACTTCGTCGGGTTCAACTTCATTTGATATTTATCCAGTTGATCAAAAGTCTGACTTAAGTCAACTAGATGATCGGCGGCTTTCTTGATCTTTGTCAGCATATCGTTAACATAGACTTCCATATTGCAACTGATTTGTTCAGCAAAAACCTTGTTTATCAGCCGCTGATATGTTGCACCTGCATTTTTCAAACCAAAAGGCATAACATTATAACAATAAGTTCCCTTAGGGGTAATGAAAGAAGTACTCTCCCTGTCTTCAGGTTTCATTTTGATCTGATTGTAACGAGAATAATCATCCATGAAGCTCAGCAACTCGTGTCCCGAGGTAGCATCCACCAGTTGATCAATTCGGGGCAATGGAAAGTGATCCTTTGGGCATGCTTTGTTGAGGTGGGTGAAGTCTACACACATCCTCCATTTTTTGTTCTTCTTTTTCTCCATCACCACATTTGCTAACCAGTCTGGATATTTAACATCTTCAATGAAGCAAGCTTTCTGGAGCTTCTCGACTTCCTCCTGTATAGCTTGATTCTTCTCGGGACTGAATACTCTTCTTCTCTACTTCACAGGCTTGATCTCCTTATTCACATTGAGTTCGTGACATAAGAAATTTGGATCTATTCCGGGCATATCTTCATGACTCCACGCAAAAGTTTGCTTTCTGCTTCTTAGGAAAGTTATCAATTCCTGTTTTAGTGAGGCTTCCAACGACGAACCTACTTGAGTAGTTCGCTCAGAGTGCTCGTCGTCCAGAATGATGTTTTCAGTAGCTTCCACCACTTGACCCTTCACGAGTTGAGACCATCTCTAGGATTCAATGTTTCAATTTCTGCACCTTCATCCACTTGATAGGTAGTAGTCTTTTTCCTTGATTCCTCCAGTTCTTCTTGCTCGGCGGATGAATAATAGCATTCCCGAGCTACTTTCTGATCACCTTTCACAACTCCTACTCCAAAATTTGTTGGGAATTTTAGGCACTGATGCACTGTAGATGGTAGAACTTCGAACTTCTTTAATCCTACTCTTCCCATGATGATATTGTATGATGATTGAACATTCTTATCCATCACGAAGAAGCGTATTCTTTTTGTTCGACAAGCAGTCCACATACCAATGAATATATCCAACTTGATCGCCCCAAGTGGAAATACTTTCTCGCCAGCAAAATCGATGAGGGGTCTATGATAAGGCTCCAATTGAGATAGATTTATATTTAAACTATCGAAGCACGAGTAGAACATGATGGTGAAATTATTACTTCCTTCATTCTCATCTTGATCACCAATGGGTCATCATGAGGATATAGAACACCTACAAGGTCATTCTTTGAGAAACCAATGACCAATTTCTCTTTGTTCACCTTTCTCGGGCCATCCTCCTCAGCTAAATTTATTCGTTGAATGTACGAGCAAGCTTGAGCCTCACAAAGGTAAGCTTTTCTCTCTGCAGTAAGGTCTCCTCCTCCTGCATCTCCACCTGTTATAACATTACAGTCAAATGACCCAAAGCGTATTGAAAATACCTCACGTTCTGGCTGTCTTGGTCTCTTGGGAAGATCGGGGTCGTCTTCGGGATCAACTTCATGGTTTCTTTTCTTGTTCTCCTCTGCTCGACGAGGAGATCTAGACCTCTCTCTTGTTCGGTCGTTGTTTCTTCTTTCGCTTCCACGATCGACATACTTTGACAGCTTTCCTCGTCTGATGAGTGTTTCAATCTCATTTTGAAGAGCTATGCAATTTCTGGTCATATGGCCATGATCTTTATGAAACTCGCAATACTTCACCTTATTCCTCTTGTCAGTGTCTGCCTTCATTTTCTCTGGCCAGTTTAATTCCTCGTTGTTCTTGATTTCCTCTAGAACATGGTTGATATACTTCTTCAAAGGAGTATAATTATCAAATTTCTTCATTACGTCCCATACCGACCTAGTTTTTGAATGTTTGTCATTACCATTGCTCTTATGCTCTTTCTTTTTAGCTTTATCACCTTCCACCTTGGTTTCTTTGGCATCCATATTCTTCTTCGCAGCCATAGCCTCCTCGGCATTCATAATCTTGGCCGCTTTTCCCATCAGATCTGACATGGTTCTAGGTGGATCTTTAACAAAGTGTAGTACAACTTGCTGGGCAGTAGTCCACTCATCAAGGCGGTAATCGCTGTCTTTTCCTCATAATCAATGACTTCGAGCTTCTCGTTATTAAAACGAGTTATATAATCTCTGGTACTCTCACCAGCTTTTTGTCTAACACTTAACAAATGTTCTACTCGTTTAACTGGCTTTGCCCCAAAACAGAAATTCTCAATGAATAATTCGGCCAGTTAAAGAAAAGTGGAAATCTTACCCCGAGGAAGATTATTATACCATATTTGAGCAGATCCGGTAAGAGTTCCCGAGAATGCCCTGCATCTCATCTCATCTGGAACAGCATAGATGTCGGCTGCAGCTTGGTATTATTCTATATGAAGGACGGGGTCAGTCTTTCCATCATATTTGAGGGTCACAACAGGTGCTTTGAATTTTGATGGTGTTGGAAAATCTACAATAGCCTAGAAAAAAGGTGTTCCTCGAACAAAGGTTCGTTGTAGAGGGTTCTTGGCCTTATCCATTTCCCCTAATCTATCTTCCAGCCTTTGAATAGATCCTTTCCATGCATCATTTCCTTCCTCGGGCATGTTGGTTCGAGCAACTGATCGCGTTGAGGTGGCTTCCTCGGATCTCTCTTGACGAGCAGCTGGTCGCGACTGAGCAGATCCTTCCCTTAAGTCTGATGGTCGTCGAAAACTCCTTGATGGGGCTCTACGAGGACTTTTGCTCCTCCTAGGACCTAATCGATCGAAAGGAGATACTCTGCTTAATCTTTCTAGCGCACTAGTCCTTTTTGGAGAAAGAGTGATACGTTTTTCAGTATCTGTGGCTCGCACTGACGAAGTTCGTCCAAGTTGATAAGAAAAATCTTCAGACTCCTCATTGCGATATGAATCGGTACGTCTAGTACGTGAAGAAGGTGCACGGGTATTTCTTTGAAAGTTTTGCAGTCCTGAATGGGTTGGTGCACCGCCATGGAGGGTTTGTATGAGTTGTCGCATAGTTTCTTGCATGACGGTCTGGCCCTGAGCCAGATTTGTCATTATTCCATCCAGATCTGGAATATTTGGTGGAGCAGATGGATTTGGAGGGCTTCCTGCATTTCGATTGCTGGATTCTGGAATATCAGCCATTTGTGATGAATTGTTTTTGATGAAAAACGATATTACCAGTCGTTTCCCACAGACGGCGCCAATCTGTTGATGTAAAAAATTTTATCATATCTAATTATTCAATCACAGATAAAATAAATGAAACAAAGAGTTTTTAAAGTGGTTCAGCCTTGTAAGAATGGCCTACGTCCACTGTTATGTTATTGCTGAGTGTTTGGAAATTCTCGATTACAAGTTTTATCAAGAAATTCCGGTCCCCCTACAATGAGGATTGTACAATGTATTTATAGCCCTGAGGCTGTAATGTGAAAGGGTAATACATTAAATGATGTACATATGAAAGGGTAATACATTCAATGCCCCTTAAGCGTATGCGTCTGAATGATAAGCATTTAATGAACAGTCAAGTTGTTGCTTATCCTGCTATTAATGCTTTGTTCGAGGTGCAGCTCGGACCACCTGAGTTGCTCGGACCGCCTAAGCTTCTCGGTACTCAAGAGTTCCTCGGAGAGTTCTTGTTCCTCAGAGCGTATGAGTTACTCGGGGGAGCAGTGTTCCTCGTCGTAGTATGGTTCCTCGGAGCGTCTGAGTTCCTCGAAAGTATTTGTTGTTGCCACGTAGATTGCCACGTGTCTTCATTTAATTGGGCCATGTCAGCAGACTAAATTTGGTATCAACAGAAGCCCCCAATGTTTCATAGTTCGAAATTTGAGGAGTGTGGAACATTCTTTCTCGGAATATGGTAGCTTTAAATGGTCATCTACTACGCTAGTCGAACTCTTACCGAACCACAACTCAATTACTCCACTATGGAAAAGGAATTACTAGCCGTAGTATTTGCTCTAGACAAATTTCGATCCTATCTCATTGGGTACCCCATTACTTGTTTCACCGACCACGCGATTTTAAAATACCTACTTGCGAAGAAAGACACAAAATCGTGCCTCATTAGGTCCATCCTACTCCAACAAGAATTTAATCTTTCCATTAGAGATAAAAAAAGGAGTAGAAAACGTCATCGCTAATCATCTATCTCGGCTTTTGTTTGACGTACCTAGTGATTTGATACCCATAGACGAATACTTTCTGGATGAGCAACTCTTTGCTACCTCTTCTTTGCCCTAGTTTGCAGATATAGTGAATTATCTTGTCACGGGAGTCGTCCCTCTTGAGTGGACACCGCAAGATAAGAAGAGGTTCATTACTTGGTCGCACATGTTTTTCTATGACGACCCCTTCCTTTTTAAATATTACGCTGACCAAATCATCCGACGACGCATACCGGATGACGAGATATCGAAAGTCATCCAATTCTGTCATTTGGAAGGTTGTGGAGGTCACTTTTGTACAAAAAAGACGGCTGCTAAGATTCTTCAAAGAGATTTTTATTGGCCCATAATATTCTGGGATGCGAGAAATTGTTGCAAATCTTACGATAGGTGTCAAAGGATGGGAGCGATAACCCGACGAGACATGATACCATTAACCCCGATACTCATTATTAACATCTTTGACTACTGGGGTATTAACTTCATGGGCCCTTTTCCCCCATCTTTTGGTTTCCTATACATCCTTGTCGCGGTAGACTATGTTTCTAAATGGGTGGAAGCCATAACTACCAAGACAAATGACAACAAAGTGGTGATTAGGTTCCTACATGAACACATACTTTCCCGCTTCGGTGCTCCGAAAACAATAATTTGTGATAATGGCAAGCACTTTTGCAACAGGCCATTCGCGAAGCTCATGGGAAAGTATGGCGTCGTTCACAAGGTTGGAACGACCTATCACCCACAAACGAATGGGCAGGCCGAATTAGAAAATCGATAACTCAATCACATCCTCGAGATGACCATCAATCCCAACCAAAAATATTGGTCATTTCGATGGAATGATCCACTATGGGCTATCGTACCGCATATAAAAATCCACTCGGCATGTCCCCATTCCTCTTTGTGTATGGAAAACCTTGCCATTTTCCCGTTGAATTAGAGCACAAAGCATATTGGGCAATTAAGAAGGTGAATTACGACATGGATAAAGTCGGTGAAGCTCACAAGCTTCAATTAAATGAGTTAGAAGAGATACGTAATGCCGCGTATGAGAATGCCAAAATTTCCAAAGAAAGGATGAAACTCGCCCACGATAAGATAATTCGACGCAAAGAGTTTCTTCCTTGGTAAAAAGTGCTTCTCTATAACTCTCGGCTTCATCTATTTCTGGAAAAGTTGCGGTCTGGATGGACTGGCTCGTTTGTTGTGAAGAATATTTTCCCCCACGAAGCCGTGGAATTAAACGATTTAAAAGGGGGGAATACATTCAAGGTGAATGGACAACGCCTAAAGCCATATCTAGAGGTGTGTGTGGAAGAAGTCGACACCATGTGGTTGTCGAACCCCGTCTACAGGGAAGATTGAGCTGAAAATGAGGGGTCGTCGCACCCCCGATGCGTATGGGGTGAACTCTTGTGTACAGTAGTAGTGTTTGAGTTAGGATATTTTTTAGTCCGGAAGCACGGGTATGATAGGGATCGAAGTAGCACACTTTTTGAGAGAGCTTGCACGCATTTTGAGGGCATGGTCGAGGAATTTTTAGGGAACCTGAGGCTTTAGGACATCTTAAGGGGCCATAAGAAAGTCATGAGGAGTGGGAGAACATTTAAATTTTGAGAAATGAGAGGCCACTTATCTGATTGGATATTAATTGAGAATCGCCGAACACCTGTAAATGCTTTGCTCCCAAAGTGTGCGCCTTCTGGAGGTCGGCTATTAAGGCTTCGTATTCTGCTTCGTTGTTGGAGGCTGCAAATCCAAGTCTGATTCCTTATTCAAGGATTGTATCCTCTGGAGTAATGAGGACAATGCCTACTCTTGCCTCCTTTGAGTTGGAGGCTCCATCAACGAACAATTTCCAGGTTCCCTTCGTCGCGTGGTTCCCCTTTTGTCTTGTTGGTTGAGGTTGGATGGAAGGTTGCTCGCCTGTGAATTAGGCTATGAAATCAGTAAGAAACTGCCCCTTGATTGCGTTCCTTGGTTGAAATTGGATATCAAATCGTCCGAGCTCGACTGACCATTTAGACAGTCTGCCCGATAAATTCGCCTTCCTCAGGATTGCTTTAAGGGGGTGCGAGGTAAGGACGATTATGGTGTGGGCTTCGAAATAGTTCTTCAGCTTTCTTGAAGACACTATTAGTGCAAAGGCGAGCATCTCCAGTGGTAGGTACCTCTGCTTGACGTCTAGTAAGGTCTTGCTCGCGTAGTAAACGGGGTGCTGGATTCCTGCAACTTCACACATTAATACAGAACTAACAGTGTGGTTGGAAACAGAGAGGTATAAGTACAAGTAATTTGTTTCCTGTGGTATGACGAGCAGTGGTGGGGAGCTGAGGTAAGTTTTGAGCTCGTCCAATGCCCGCGAGCAATCTTGGTTCCATTCTACCGTTTTGTTTGCCTTTAGAAGCTGAAAGAAAGGCTTGCACTTCTCGGAGGACTTAGAGATAAAGTAGTTTAAGGCGGCGAGCATACCGATGAGCTTCTGTACGTCCCGGATTGTGCGAGGAGGTTATACCCTGTTTATTGCATCGATCTGGTCTGGTTTAGCCTCGATGCCTCTCTTACTGACCAAGTACCCAAGAAATTTTCCTGACTGGACACCGAAAGAACATTTTCTTGCGTTAAGTTTCATCTGGTACTTCCTGAGGATTTAGAAGGTGATTGATAGGTCTGAGAAGTGGTATTCTTTCTTCTTTCTTTTAACGAGCATGTTATCGATGTAGACCTCCATGGTGTCTCCCATCTGGTCCTTAACCATCTTGGTGACCAGCCACTTGTAGGTTGCCCTTGTGTTTTTGAGCCCGAAGGGTATGACCTTATAGCAGTATAACCCAACTGTGGTGATGAATGATGTTTTGTACTGGTCAGATGATACCCTGAGTATGTGTTCAGAAAACTCATTCTCTCGTGAGCTGCAGTGGCGTCTACCAGTTGATCAATTTTTGGGAGTGGGAAACTGTCTTTAGGGCACGCTCTATTGAGGCCAGTGAAGTCGATACAAACTCTCCACTTCTAATTTCTTTTTGGAACTACTACTGAGTTGGATAACTATTTGGGTAATTGTACCTCCCATATGGATCCTGCATCTAGCAGTTTTTCCACTTTTTTTTCTACGGCTTTTGCCTTCTCGGGTGCAATTCATCGTGCCTTCTGCGTGATTGGTTTGAAGGTGGGATCGGCGTGCAGCTGATGATAAACCATACTAGGATCAATTCCAGGCATCTCGTATGGCTCCCACGCAAAGACGTCTATATTGTTCCTTAGCAGGGTCGTCAATTCCTTCTTCTCCTGATCTGTGAGAGAAGCTACAATCATGAAGATCCAGCTGTCATCACAATCTCCAGCTGTGATTGCCTCCAGGTCCTCGATGACACGTTCAGAGGGGAGGAGCCTAGTCTCCTCAACTCCGGGCCTTCCGTATTTTAATTGCTATTTCGAAGGTATCAGACCTCCTTGTTCTTCAACCTTCTAGTTGCGCTTGTCGGCCTTCTTCTCTAGTTTTAGGCGGATGGCTGCTATGAAGCATCTTCTCGCCATCGCTTGATTGCCATGGATCTCCATTACTCCTCGCTCGGTCACATACTTAAGTTTCTGATGGTAGGTCGAGGAGACTGCCTTCATTGCGTTTAACCACCCTCTGCCGAGGATAGCCTGATATGGCGAGTCAATGTCGACCACCAGAAATTCGATCATTTTAGAAATATTTCCTGCCCTTACTGGCAGCACGATCTTTCCCAAGGTCATAGTCATCTTTCCAGCGAAGCCAACCAAGGGACAGTAGCTTCCTTCAGGTCGTCGATGCTTAATTTCAATTTTCTGAATAGGTCGAGATACATCACTTTGGACGAGCTTCCTTGGTCGACGAGCAATTTTTCAACGTCATAGTTCGCTATCTTGAGAGTAATGATTAAAGTATCATGATGTGGGGTACTCACTCCCACCAGATCTTCATCCGTAAATACGATATGCTTACTGTATTCGACGTCATCTACTCGTCGATGCTTTCCTGACTGTGTTTTCCCTGGATCAATCTGAAAATCTTGTATTACTGCCGTAAGCTTTTTTACCTTCATTCGAGCTGAATTTCCCTGAATCTGCTTCACGTCAGATACCCCATGAATTACTGCGAATTCGTGGCCGACATCGTCTTCAAGCTCGTTATCGAGCCTTGCCTCTCTATGGGCAGCAACTTTCTTCGCCTTTTTTTCCACGAATTCGTTTAGATGTCCAGACTGGGCCAGCTCTTCGAGGTGGGACTTCAGAGCTTTGCAATGCTCAGTCTTATGTCCTCCTCTTTGTGAAAAGCACATCTCAGCCTGTTATTTCTCTTCAAGGGATCTCCTCCCATTTTCTTGGGCCACTTGATGAATGGTTCGTCTTTGATTTTCATGAGAATTTTGTAAATTGGTTCTCTAAAGACTGTGTTGACCGCTTGAAATGCTTTCGACACGTCATTGTTGCCTCCGTTCTTGGAGCCATTTTTGCCCCCGTTCTTTCCTCCTTTTTCTAGTTCTCGATTTTGTCACTGCCCTTGGTAGCGAGCTTAACTCGACCGTTTTGCCCTGTGCTGAGATGGGTGACATCTTCCACCTTGGCATATTTCTTGATGCAGGATATTAGGTCGTCGATGGTCATGGCCTCCTTCTTCGTTAGGGACTGGTACAGAAGGGAAGAACTAGGTAGCCCAATTTTGAAAGAGGCCACTGCCACTTTCTCTGAGCAGTCCTCGACCTCGTTGAATAACTCCCAATACCTCTTCGCATAGTCTTGGAGGGTCTCTTGAGGTGTCTTTTTCATTGTCAGCAAAGCATCCATCCTTTTGGGATAGGAGCTACTGGTAATGAATCGGGCCGTAAAGAGCTTGGCCAGGTACTTGAAACTCCTGATGGACTGGTGGGGGAGCTTTTTGAACCATTTCTGCGCCACGTCATGCAAGCTCGAGGAAAAAATTCAGCACATTAGTGCGTCTCGATTATTCCAGAGAGTCATGGCATGCCGGTACTGCCTGACGTGATCAATGGGATCAGTCTTACAATCATAAATCTTGAACCTTGGAATAGAAAACTTCTTGGGGGCTTCCTCTTCTTCTATTTCCCTCAAGAAAGGTGATTTCATATGAGTTTTGAGATCTCGCCTTACGAGTTCTCGGATCAATCTGGTACCTTGATGTGCAGGGTGTTGGTCCATCTCCCTTCGGACCAGACTTCGTATGTTCTCGTTGCTGCGATCCGAGCTCCTGTGATTGCGAGCTAATCGGAGTTGCTCGAGCAGGTCGTCCTCTGACTCGTTTCCCTCAGCTTTTTGGGATCTGCGCCTGGGGCTCCTTCCTCGGCTGCGAGACTTGCTCGCCTGAGGGCTAGGAGTGTGGTATGGGCGTCTCTTGGTACCACGGTAGAGATCTCTCTCAATTCTTTCTAATCTTCTTTTTAGTCGAGTATTCTCAGCCTCATTCCTGCGAGAAGACTCCCTTTGCTCGTGGAGCCTCGCCTCATATGCATCAATCAGCCTGTATATCTGCGTGGACCTCGCTGGTCCTTGGCTTTCTTCGGAGGTTGGCCTTTCTAAGCGAGCCCTCTGATCTGAACGTCGAACTTCAGATCTAATCCTGCGGGGAGCACATGGTTCTTGGATATCTCCTGCCTGGGGAGCATTACTACTGTGACCAGACATTTCGAGCTTTTTTCTGGGTGTGGGCTTTCTCAGGGAAGATAAACGCTTCCCACAGATGACTCCAATTGTTGTGACAATTATTATTCAACACAAAGAGATAAGAGAAGCGCAATCACCAAGCAAAAAAAGAAATACAAAATGTCTAAATCACACAACAAGAGATGTACGTGGTTCAGCAAAAATGCCTACGTCCACGGTGGTGCAGTCAGTATTATTTCTATATACTCCGGAGAGCGATTACAGAGAATACAATATGTCCATATGCCCCGGACTAGGGTTTATTATATAGATGTCCATTTTCAGGGAGTGGGGGTGTTGGATTCCCCCACATTTTCCATCTTCTCCTAGAACCCCTCTTAATGGGAACATGGGAGAAGACTAAATCATAACTGGTTAAGATATAGGGGGGTTTGGACTTTGGGCCGCTACAATTGGGCTACTCGTCTAGGCCCATTATTCTAATTTCGGGTACCCATAATAGCTACATGGAAGTCCTATCATAGTTATTATTTTCTAACACAAGTAGTTAATTTAATCTAGGGTTCTCACATGAAATATCAAAATTTACTTTCTAAGGGCTACTCTACATGCACATGCCCATAATACAACCGACTATGCCAATACAACCCAAAGAACAACAGGGTTATACGTATTAAGTAACATTAATATTTCATGCAAAACAGTCCCGAAATTTATCTCTTTAATAATTAAATTCATATCTTATTTTAGAAAACTGGAGTTTAATGGAGGTTATAATCAAGACACATAACAATAAAGGAAAAGAATAGGGTAAAAATGCATGCGATTATCTAGATGAAAATATAATTAGATATATGAGTTTCTCTCGAAATATGGATCACAAACCCTTATTGAACCAACTTGGGACAAATTAGTTTAGGCCTTCCAAACTGAGCTTGAAAAGTAATTTTGATGGTGGCTAGCGTTTTGAGGTAGAAGATGATGAAAAATAGATAGTTATCTCCTCTTAGGGTTTTCACAAATGAGTGTTTTAAAACCTAGCCCCGTCACTATAATTATATCAAGGTGAAAGAGTTTTAATATAACTCAAATTCGTCCAAAACAGACCTGTTGCGTACGAAATCTACTGGCGTCGATCGATCGATCACCCAGTTATTTTGATAATTTGGCTTAAAAATATTTATAAGGGATAAACTTTAAAAATTCATATAAAATTCGTTTTAACTCCAATTTCAATTCCGCTTAAAGTTTTATTCGTCTAAAATCATAACCAACATATTTAACCGATAAAAATTATAAAATTCAAAACTTTCTTTTCCCAAATTTTTCAATCAATTAATTAAATTAAATAATAAAAACATGGAGTGTTGCAGTACTATAAACATAAAAAATGAATCAAAACAATTATTTTTGATGATTTTTTTTATCCATCAACCACACCTCTAGAGTATTATTAAAATGATGGATAAGTAAAATTATTGTTTTACTTATTTTTTAAATAAATTTTGAAAGTGAGAACCAACTCAAATGAAGAAGCACCAGTAGAAATTGGTTCGATAATCGATAATCGACAATATCAATTCTGTTGAGAAATAAAATATGTGGAACCATCAATTTCTGAATCTGATTAGGAAAAGAGTATTTAATATTGCCATAGGCAAAATATATGGTAAAGTCACATATATGCATTGTGCATTAATAGGCGTCCACTAACATCTATATCTATATAACTATATAAAAACTGTAGATCCAATTCGTGTGAGACTGACACGTGGTAGTAATAAATGTACAAAGCTTATGAGGCTGACATGTGGCAATAAGTAATAAAGGCTTACTAGCATTTATCATCAATGTTTGTTTCTTCCTCTTTCACGGATTACGCTTGATGATGCTAGAAACAGCACCACCCTTCAAGGTGTTTGTGAGCTCAATTCAATGTTAACAATGGCAGCATAAGGGTATATACACATTTAGTAGAAGGAGGTGAGGAGAAGAGGATTCACACCAGGGTATAAGTGGTTCAGCCAATCAGGCCTACGTCCACTGTGCAAGTGTGTGATTAATATCACTGTATGAGGGCTCTAATGGCCATAGATACAAACTCTCAAGCTTTCTCTCTCTACTGTGAATTTGAACAGAGTTTCAGCTAGGGTTGCCAATTTCGGATCCTTTGCAAGGTAGAGGATGACCTCTATATATAATACCTAGGGGGTGTAATGTACCCCCCATGCATGTAATGTGCATGTGTGTGTTGGCCTCAGCAATATGGAGAAGCCATCTGTCACTGTCACATGTAGAGAATGATGATGAAATATTCTCCCCACGTGTGGAGAATAATCTTGTTATAACTGATTTGTGTCCACGTGCCCTTATCCAAATGTCAACAGATGCTCGTCTACCGTGCTTGGTGCATGACCTTGGCCTGGGAGAGGCTGAGGTTGACAAGTCTAGTTGCTCGTTCAATCCGAGATGAGCCATAGGGGCCTCGGCTTGATCTCAATCGAGACAATGGGTAGGGGTCAGCCTGAGCCGAGGTTGAGCTGGTGTGTGCTTGGGGCATTAACTGATATCTTGATGATATTGGTAAAAAGGCTTCTTGCGAGCTCGGCCTACATCTGGCCGAGGTTGCCATTCCCAGGTGTATGAGAGTGCTGCTGATCCTTATGATGCGTGCGATGTCCTTTGGAGAGGCTGATGGTAGTGTTGGCCTGGGCCGACCTTGCTATGGCCTCGGTCGAGGTTGGTGTGTTTGAGCCGAGGTCACACTTGGGGCATATCAATCACCCCCCAACCCTTAGTTATATGTGAGAGAAGGTGACTGTGGGATTTACACATCTCCGAGGCCTTTTTAATATGAGCCAATATTTGTTTGACACTTGTCCAGTGTTGAAGTGTGGCTTGCTTAGTGAGCGTGTTTTATCAGCCGCCTTTTGGGGCTCCCAAGGCAATGATGGGCCTTGGGAATCGCGCCTGTATATTTAAGGGTTTTGAACCCTCATTTTCCCTCCTTCCTCAATTCTCTCTCCTGCACGATTTGCATTCCAAGTGTTTCTCTCTCTAAAGGCATTCTCTTCACGATTCCACTACAGAGGTCCTTGGTGGTGATTTTCTCGAGTTTTCTTCGTTTCCTTCTACTACTTTTTCCTCAGGTATTCTCTGCCCTCCTTTTCTCTTCGTTTTTCCCTGTTTTTGTGTTTTTCGGCGAGCATAGGGGTTTTCAGGCGAGAACTCCATACTTTCAGGCGAATTGTATTTGCCTTAAGTTTCTTGGTTTGATCTTTAAATTGCCTTACTTCATTTGCCAATCTTGTTTGTAGTTTAGGAAGTCTCCCCAAGTGTAGTGTCTGCCTCTGATGCTCAGACCCCTCTACCAACTTCTTGAGGAGTTACCCTCCCTTAGAGAGAAGACTTTAGAAAAAAATAGGCAAATTGAGAGAGCACAGGAAGAGGCTCGTAGGTCACAAGAATTCCCTGTTAGACCCATCTGTCCACCACCTCTGAAGGTGATATATCCTGGTCCCTCGGAACCTTTTAATCAGGCAGAGGTTCCTTCCGATCCAATACCGATGTCCGAGTCCGAGTCTTCCACCTCAGACCCCATGTCTGTGGATTCCTTCCAGGAGGCCATGGCCTTCACAACCCGGGAAGATCAAGCCCCTGATCAGGCCGAGGTCTCTAGTCGAGTCTCGTCCCATAATAACTCGAGCACCTCGGCCTCTTCCTCAGAGGTTGAGATCATTGAGCCGAGTGTGGCCATTCCACCACCACTTGACGCCATTCCTCTGTCGGCCTTCACCGGTGCCGAGTTCGCTCAGAGGTTCCCGAGTAACTCATCAACATCTGCTCCGGCCGACGTTGAGCTAGATAATGATGATGAGGTTGAAAGCGATGTCGACGTCTCTGAGGCGGCCGAGATCGTGGGTACTGTTATTGAGGTAGACCTTATTTGCTTCAGATATCTATATTCTATCAGTCCTTCAATAAAGCTTAGGAGACCTCTGAGGGAGGAGAGGGCCTACAATGGCCGAGATGGTGAGATCTGCTTGTACGAGCAGATATTCAAATTAGGATTTCGTTTTCCCATTCATCCCATTATTAGGTCCATCATTGCCTTTATTAATTTGGCCCCTTCCCAACTGTCTCCCAATGCTTGGAGGGTTATAATAGGGGCCATAGTCTTATGGAGGGTTGTCCACCACTCAGACCTTCCAGTTCAGGTCTTTATTGATTATTATGTTCCCTCCTCGGCCAAAAATCATCCGAGATACTATCATTTTGTAGCTCAGAAGCCTGAGAAAAAGATGCTCCAAATAACTCATACTTCCAACCACAACTGGAAGCCTCGATACTTTTTCGCTTCTGGGCCATGAGAATTTGGCCCATGTGTACCCTCGTCTATTCTAGAGCCGCGGATGCCCCTGAGATGGGGTAAGGTCACGATTTCTGCGAGGGCCGACCCTGGTCTGAGCCCGCAAAACCTTCAGAAGGTGAAAGCCCTTCAAGATCAGGGGATACACGGTCTGCTTGTCAAGTTCGAGCGTTTGATGACCCCCCACTACCTCTCTGAGACAGGTTTAGGTGGAAGTCCCCTTGCTAAGATTGGTAAGAATTTTTTATTCCAAGTTGAACCTCTGAGTTTCTTCATATCTGATTCTCTAACTCAGATCTATTAATTTTTTGCAGAGCGCCCAGAGAATATCTCAGACGAACTTTGGGAAATGGCTGCTCCTAGCTTGACGAGGCTCGCAAAGAAGGCAGGTCTTAATGCTCCTCCTCCAGCTCCCTCTACCTCAAAGCCCCAAGCCACGAAGAAGAGGGCTTCAACTGATCATGCCCCTGAGGATCAGAGGCAGAAGAAAAAGAGTGCTGATACAACCATCCCAATCTCTTCAGCAAATGCTTTGTCGGCTTGTCTAAAGAAATTGAAGATTACTGACAGCATCGTCGGCCACAACCTGCAGGCCCTAGATGCCTTCGGATCTACGATGACCGAGGCCGATAAGCGTTTCTTCCGGTCATTGGATACTCCCTTGCTGATTTAGTTCGGCATCCACAGATCTATTCAGGTATAACCTCATATTTATTTGTAATTTTCCAAGTGTAACCTCTGATTTGTCTCTGACTTACTCATGATCACAAAATTTGCAGGGCCTGGCAGCTATGCACCACCTCTCCAACTGGACTCTGAGGAAGTTTCCCCTCATCCAGAAGGGTCAAGAGGCCGAGAAGGTCCAAAATACTTTGAACGCAAAAATTGACCGCCTGGAGTCTGAGCTGGGTGAGTCTGACAAGAAGGTGAAGGGGCTAGAGAATGAGGTCTCTCAGCTTAAGAAGTACCATGTTGCGGCTCTGAAGGCCAAGGAAGACAGTCTTCAGCAGAAGGTCAGCTCGGCCGTGAAGGCAACCCTCGATGACGCCTCTGAGGGGATAATAGCTGAGTACAAAACTTCTGATGAATTCATGGGCTTTGGCTTCGAATACCTCGAGAGAGGTATCAAAGCTACTACCAAGTGGGCAGCTGCCAAGGAGAAGGAGGCTGGAACTTTGAAAGCCTCTTATTTCTTAGGCCTTGGCTTCGCTAATCCCCAGCTTACCCAGGCCCTTCAGGAGGTTGAGGAGGAGGTTGTTGCGCCTGCCGAGACTGCAACGTTGGACGACACTGAGGTTGGAGGGGAATACCACAATGATGACATTGCCGAGGTGACTAATGTCGTCCAGTCTAACCAGGCTGAAGACACCAGCATTCCCCCTTCAAACCCTTAGAGAGAATTTCTGAATATTGTTTGTAACCCCCAACATTGGGATGCTTGTTTGTAACCCTTGAATATTTATAATTTCTGAATGAATATGGTTCTTACTTTGAATCTTTGTAACCTCTGAATATTTATAATCCCTGAATGTGTCATTCTCTGAGGAGTATCATCTTCTTTTCTTAAATGTATGTCGTGATGTTTTGGCTCTGAAGCTTATGCAATGGTGTTTGCTTAAACCAAATATGGTGTCTGAGCTCAGACCTCATCACCACTAAATGGTGTTATGAAGGTCTGAGGTCATCACCTAAGATGTTATCCTCATAATTAATCTCACCAAATTAATGATGTTAAAGGTCTGAGGTCATCTCATTATGGTGTCTGAGCTTAGACCTCGTCACCACTGAATGGTGTTATGAAGGTCCGAGGTCATCACCTAAGATGTTACCCTCATAATTAATCTCACCAAATTAATGATGTTAAAGGTCTGAGGTCACCTCATTATGGTGTTTGAGCTCAGACCTCGTCACCACTGAATGGTGTTATGAAGGTCTGAGGTCATCACCTAAGATGTTATCCTCATAATTAATCTCATCAAATTAATGATGTTAAGGGTCTGAGGTCATCCCATCATGGTGTCTGAGCTTAGACCTCGTCACCACTGAATTATGTTCTGAAGGCCCGAGGTCATCACCTGAGATGTTATCCTCATAATTAATCTCATCAAATTAATGATTTTAAGGGTCTGAGGTCATCCCATCATGGTGTCTGAGCTCAGACCTCGTCACCACTGAATGGTGTTATGAAGGTCTGAGGTCATCATCTGAGATGTTATCCTCACAATTTCTACCGTAAGTGCACAATGTAGTAAGAATCGTCTTGGGAACTGATCTTTTATTAATAACCTCTTCATAATAAGATAGTACATTTACATAAAATTCTTTGCAACATCATATGTAATACTTCTTTAGGTGATCATCATTCCATGGGTTAGAGAAAGGTTCTCCCTCTAGATTTTCTAGCCTGTAAGTGCTGGGCACAACCTCTTCTGTCACATGGTAGGGACCGTGCCAGTTTGGATGGAGCTTGTTTATCTTCTGTAAGGTCTTCTTTATCACTAGATCTCCCACCGCGATGGGTCTTGACCTCACGCTTTGGTTGTAGAATTTTGTTGCCCTCTGTTGGTAGGCTGCTTGTCTGATCTCTGCGTCTTATCTTCTTTCTTCAATTAGATCTAGGTCTAGCCTCCTCTCTTCCCCATTTTTATCAGGGTTATAGGTCTGAACCCTATGAGTTGGGAGCCCTACTTCCGTTGGTATTACAGCTTCTGAGCCATGTGCCAGCATGAACGGGGTTTCTCCTGTAGGTGTCCTTGCCGTAGTCCTGTAAGCCCATAACACAGCGCAGACCACTTCAGTCCATCTTCCCTTCGCATCTTCTAACCTCTTCTTGATTCCATCGAGAATTGTTCTGTTCATGACCTCGGTCTGTCCGTTTGCCTGAGGTCGGCCAGGAGATGAGAAGAACTGTTTTATCCCTACTCTTAGGCAATGCTTTTCTAAAGAGGAGTTCTTAAACTGGGTCCCATTGTCCGAGATGAGAGTGTTTGGGAGGCCGTATCTGCATATGATGTTCCTCCAAATAAATTGTAAGGTCTTCCGTTCGTTGATCGTTATCATCGGCTCTGCCTCCACCCACTTTGAAAAGTAGTCGATGGCAACTATCAAGAATCTATAATTATTGGCAGCTCTTGGTAGGGGTCCTACTAAGTCAATCCCCCATATTGCAAATGGCCATGGAGAATTGATTGACGTCATAGGCTGATGAGGTTGATGAGGGATAGCGGCGAATCTTTGACATTTGTCACATTTCCTCACATAGGCAGCAGTGTCCTTGGATAAGGTTGGCCACCAGTACCCTTGGGTGATGATTCTTTAGGCCAAGGGTCTTCCCCCTATGTGGCTAGAGCAAGAAACCTCATGGACTTCCTGTAAGACCCGGGGAACTTCCGTGGGGTTCACACATCTGAGGAGAGGTAGTAGGAATCCTTTCTTGTACAGGACGTCTCCTACCACTGAGAACTTGGCAGCCTTACATCTCAATTTCAGCCTCTCTAACTTGGATTCAGGTAGCTCTCCCTCTCTGATATATCTGACGAGGGGGTCCATCTACGAGTCTCCTAGGTTCAAATTGTGACAAGGGTTACATACCTCTTCTTCCTCAATGGTTGCCTTCCCCAAGACTTCGATCGAAATGGTCCTTCTAACATCTGTCTTCGTTGCCGAGGCCAACCTCGCCAATGCATCTGCGTGGCTGTAACTTTGTCGAGGCACTCTCTTCAGTCTTGCCTCTTCAAAATATTCTAACATCGTTCTCACCTTTTTTAGATACTTGGCCATCCTTTCATCTTTGGCATCATAGGCTCCCAGTACTTGATTGACAACTAACCTTGAGTCGCTGTGCAGTATGAGTCGCTTTACGCGGAGAGTCTTTGCTAATGAGAGACCTGCTATCATGGCCTCATACTCGGACTCGTTGTTAGAAGCCTGGAAGTTGAACCTCAAAGCGTATTCAATGTTGGCACCATCTGGAGCCAAGAGTATCAACCCTGCACCGCTTCCACTGTCGTAGGAAGAGCCATCAACGAAGAGGCTCCAAACGTCTGTATCTGACGAGAAGACCCCTTCTGTCATGACTCCTTGTTTGAAGAGGTACCGATCTTCCTCGTTCTACGCAACTCTGCTCCTGCATAGCTTATTGTGTTGCAGCCAAAGACCTCAAGGCTGTAGCTACCTCGGCCATTTCGCACTGGGGCGGCGCCTGACTTGAACTAGGCCCTCCACCTCCGGGTGGCGGAAGAGGTGGCGGTAATTCTGGTGCCATACGTTAACACTATAGAGCTTGAGTAGCAGATGAGCTTAGTACGTCAAAGGACCTCTTTCAATGGTGAAACATCTCCATGCAAAGGGTGGTGCCTGGTTCACCACCAGAGTCTCCGGTGAGGTTAAGATGAAGAAGAGGAAGAGACAACTTCTCTCTTTCCTACAGACGACGCCAAAATGATGATGATGGAAACAACACCACCCTTCAAGGTGTTTGTGAGCTCAATTCAATGTTAACAATGGCAGCATAAGGGTATATACACATTTAGTAGAAGGAGGTGAGGAGAAGAGGATTCACACCGGGGTATAAGTGGTTCAGCCAATCAGGCCTACGTCCACTGTGCAAGTGTGTGATTAATATCACTGTATGAGGGCTCTAATGGCCATAGATACAAACTCTCAAGATTTCTATCTCTACTGTGTATTTGAACAGAGTTTCAGCTAGGGTTGCCAATTTCGGATCCTTTGCAAGGTAGAGGATGACCTCTATATATAATACCTAGGGGGTGTCATGTACCCCCCATGCATGTAATGTGCATGTGTGTGTTGGCCTCAACAATATGGAGAAGCCATCTGTCACTGTCACATGTAGAGAATGATAATGAAATAATCTCGTTATAACTGAAATAATCTCGTTATAAATGAAATATTCTTCCCACGTGTGGGGAATAATCTCGTTATAACTGATTTGTGTCCACGTGCCCTTATTCAAATATCAACAGATGCTCGGTTACCATGCTTGGTGCATGACCTCGGCCTGGGAGAGGCCGAGGTTGACAAGTCTAGTTGCTCGTTCAATCCGAGATGAGCCATAGGGGCCTCGTCTTGATCTCAGCCGAGATTATGGGTAGGGGTCGGCCAGAGCCGAGGTTGAGCTGGTGTGTGCTTGGAGCATTAGTTGATATCTTGATGATATTGGTAAAAAGGCTTCTTGCGAGCTCGACCTACATCTGGCCGAGGTTGCCATTCCCAAGTGTACGAGATTGCTGCTGATCCTTATGATGCGTGCGATGTCCTTTGGAGAGGCGGGTGGTAGTGTCGGCCTGGGCCGACCTTGCTATGGCCTCGGTCGAGGTTGATGTCTCTGAGACGAGGTCACACTTGGGGCATATCAACGCTGCTTCACAATTTCTAACTCATCTAATTGTTCACATTTGTGTATTTACAAATATTCCTACATTCATGTACTTACAAATATTATGTACTTACAAATATGCCTACATTCATGTACTTACAAATATACATATAATTCATCTCCCACCGCATCTATTAGATTCCCTTTCTGATGGTTAAAATACAAATTTGGGAGTTGATGTCAAACCTCTATGGTCGAACACGGTTAAATAAAACAAAGGGCAGTTGGCCTAATAAAATAAAAGACAATACTTTCTTCTCTTTATTTGCTTTCTCCAACTCATATCTTTATTTTTCATTTCTTCTATTTTGAATTGGTTGTATTGGAGGAGGTGGTATCTTGAAAGACTGTCATCATTTTAGAGGTAATATAATCCAACACTTTCTCTTCTCTTTTATTTATGTTCTCTTTTAGTCACCATGTTTAAGATGATTTTAACCACTAACGAAAACTGCTAATGTAAAATTGCTATATATTATTATATTGTAGATTTTATTATTAATAATTTCAAACAACAAGCAAAGAAAAATGACATCACACGAAGTTCGTGTGGTCCTAGCACGTCAAAACATAGAACCCGTCAAAATATATTCATATAATTTTGTATTTAATGATTTTAAATTATGTCATGTTTTTTTGGAAGGAAGTGGAATGGAAGGAATTCATCGAGTTTCAAAACATATATTTCTATATTTAGGTAAGGGTATTAATATATATGAATTTGAAAGCTTTAATATATACAGTTGCTATACATTTACCCATTTTTTGGGTGTCAAAATGAGAGATTTTGTTGTTAGAAGCTATTACATCAAATAGTGTGAAATAACATCTAATAATAATCTATTTTTTACTTTCATACTTTACAAATGTTGTTGGTTTTTTTTATATTGTTCTCTAGAGTTTGGATGTGCATTTCATTTTATTTTGTTTTTTTGGAACTAGGTTATTAGCGTTGATTTTTTTTCCTAATGATTTTGACTGTTGAATGTTGTTTCCACTTTTGTGTCAACAAATCTGAAATTTGGATTCATTTTTTTTCCATACGTTAGATCCCAATGACTCATGCATTTTCATATGATTTAAGGATTTTTTTATTGTAAATCATGGTTTAAGAATTGAGTTTTTCATAATTTATTATGTATACAGTTTATGTTGGTAGTTCCAGTTTATGTTGCCTCGATTAACTCTTTTTTTAAAAATGAAAAGACTCCATGTATTAATCGGGTGCATACATCTGTATAATCACTTTTGTTGGTTTTAACAAAAGGGCGGTCTCCAAGAAACATTAAATTGTATTTTAACTAGCAACAATCGTTAAAGTAAAAATGACCTTTTATTTTTAAACGATCGACAAATGAACTATTTTACGTGCATAGAAGTGCATGCAATTGAGTACGCTTCTTTTCCACGACACCACTGCTTAAAAAATGGGTGTAAGTTCATGCTTGATTGATTGTTTTCTTTTTTGTTTTACACCAATTATGATTTGTATATGTATTGGTGTGTAAATAGGTCTGCAGATGATAGTCAAGGCGCATGGGGCTGCTGAGGCAGCCAAGGATGCTCTTGACTTCCCTCAATTTTTGGAGCTCTCACTTTGAAAGTAACATATAATTTTTTCAGTCATTAGATAAATAAATTTACTTCTTGTAAATGATTATAATCATTTATAAATTATTCGCCACGCATCGCGTGGCCTATATGCTATATTAATTTAAAATTCTATCTCCTTTCATTCATGAAATGTATTATGTGAAAAAAGACACAATAACAAAATAATAAAGCTTTCCTAAATTCGGCCACGCATCGCGTGGCCTTCATGCTAGTAATTATATAAAAATTATAGACCCAAGTCCTCTGAGAATGACACGTGACAATAATAAAGGCTTGGTATTATAACTCTCAGTTTGCCATGTGGACTTCATTATTATTCTTTACCTTATCTCTCCTAAAGTCACCCATTTCTCCCTCCGCCTATTCTTTTCTCAAGTGAATCATAAATGTCAGTTCACTGTATGGGGTTTAAAAATGCCGATAAACTGAAGGGGCTTAAGAAAAAAATTATGTTCATTCCCCTTCCCATCCGGATGATGACGATCTCCAGAAACTCGAGTTAAAATCCTGTTTTGACGCGCAAGTTTTCCTATTTCTTCCCTTTTGCCTCTTCAATTAGCCAAAGTCTTTTCATTTGCCCATCCTTTTCTTCTGGCTCTATTTAAGCTCGATTTTCCCCCCCGAAGGCGTTGGGTGAAGGTTTTGGTTAGGGCATAAAACACTTGGTCTAATTTGGAGTTTAAGAATTCTGATTGTTTTGACTTGGGCGATGGTGATCTGAGATAAGATGGGTTTTTTTCTCTCTCTTATTTTGGGACGATGGCTGTGTATATTTCACAGTGGGCAGTTTTGTTGTTTTTACAATTATGGTTTGGCTACATGTAGGTTGAAGTAGCATTAGCTTTACACGTAGCTATTATTTTTTTTCACAAACAGAAATACGTAGCTATTGTTTTTGCGTCTCTATTGGACATGTGTATATATTTTTTTACTCCATTAATATATATAAGTCTAGGCTAACGATTAACGAAAAAAGTCACTTGGATTATATATGGATGTGGACAGTTTGATAAAGAAATACTTAGTCTTACATACGAAAATGATTAGTTTATTACCACATGTCATTTACATAATCTTTGTTCTTAAAATATAAATGAGAGTTTTATGCTAATATCCATAGGTGAGACCTTCATTATGTACAAACAAGTCCATAACACGAAAGGAAATAAGTGAAAGTTGATTCACCTAGGACTTTAATTTTTTGACAGATAAAAGAAGAAAATTCTAATAAAGGTCAAAAGAGTAAGCAACTTTGGTGTTGAAAATATTTTTTTTTTCTTCAAGCTATCTTAGTATTTTAATTTGAAATTTTTGACTTTTAATATAAACTAATGTTAATTTACGAAGTCAAATGATTAGGTTTTAATGAATTAAGTTAAATTTTTTATTACACATTACATATATATATATATATATATATATATATATATATATATATATATAGAGAGAGAGAGAGAGAGAGAGAGGCAGGCTCCTGTGCACACTAAGTTTGCACATTACCTTTTAAAAGTAGTAAAAAAAATATTTTTGAGTTGATTTTTTTTGTGTGATATTTAAACATTTCAAGGAACCCATATAAAAAAAATCAGCTCAAAAAAACTTTTTTTGCTATTTTTAAAAAATCGGTCAAACTTTCGCAGTTTTTAAGCCCTTTAAAAACTGCGAAAGTTTGACCGATTTTTTAAAAATAACAAAAAAAGTTTTTTTGAGCTGATTTTTTTTATATGGGTTCCTTGAAATGTTTAAATATCACATAAAAAAATTGGTGTGCGCCAGCACTATGTTTGCCTACTTTTAAAAGGTAATGTGCAAACTTAGTGTGCACAGAAACCTGCCTCTATATATATATATATATATATATATATATATTCGGCCACACGACCTTTCTATTTGAAGAAACATAATATATATATAATATTATTTGGTCACGCTAATTTGTTAATAGTTGCCGTGAACTCTTTTCAACTTGCTAATTAGTGTCCGGTGAAATTATAGTCTTGATGATGATGATTTGGTACCTAATTGGTCCCTTGTCTACCATGATGATAAGTCGCACCAAACAGCTATCGGATAAGACCAACCGAAAAAGCTGTTGGATAACCTGAGAGAAAATCACATTTATAGTTGCCCTCTCCCTCAATCCATTATGAAAAGTCCAATTCACGATTCCAACGCAAACAAGAAAATGAAAAAGACAAAAGAAGAAGCACCTGTGTTAACGGATTCTGTGTTAGTTGATGAGAATTTACTATACGAGGTTCTGAAGCACGTGGATGCGCGCACGTTAGGCATGGCGGCGTGCGTGAGTAAGCAGTGGCACAGAACGGCGCAGGATGAGCGTTTGTGGGAGGTGATTTGTACAAAGCACTGGGTTAATATTGGTGGCCACAAACAACAGCTACGGTCTGCTGTTTTGGCTCTTGGTGGTTTTCGTCGTCTTCACTCTCTATATCTATGGCCCCTTTTTAAACCTTCTTCATCATCAGAAGCTTTGCCTTGTGTTTCACCCCCGGCTCAGGTTTTTGCAGCTAACTCAACCTCAAATAAAATCCGCTACGGAAATGATGAGGTTCATTCTTGTCTCTTCCTTCCTATAATTGATCTTATGTGATTAATTGAGATTGTGATGATCTGCTTTAGAATTGGGGTGTATGTGATATTCTTGTTTCTACAAGTGGTAAAAACTTCCGGGTGAAAATTTAAAAAACGAAATAGTGGCGAAGCCATGAATAGTAAAGTTTGTAAAAGAAATGACTAGGTTATGTATCATAAAAAATTGAAGGGGTGAATTTCAAAACTTTTCAAAAGTTAAGGGTTCATTTCCCCCTTCAATAAAGGTTAGTTTGGCCCCTTAAACTAGGGGTGACAATTTTTGACCCGACACGATAACCCGACACGAACTTGACACGAACTTAGCGGGTTAGGGTTGACGATTTCTTGACACGAACCCGAATATGATACGATTCACAAACATGAATAATAAACAGGTTGAGTTAGTGTCAAACACGTATAACTCAAAAATGACACGAATAGACCCGCTTAACTCGTATTTTATGGAGAATATATTAGATAATTTATATATCTTGATACGCATTCTATAAAATTCATGGAGAATCGGATGATAAATTATTTATGTGTTGAAAGAAGTTAAAATTAATTAAATTTAAGTTATTGTAGGCCTATGATTAGTATGATTGGTTAAGAGAGAAGAAAAAAATTATTTTATATTTTTCTTAATGGGTTATGCGGGTCAACCCGAACACGACACGATAATAAATAGGTCGGGTTAGTGTTTGCTCATCTGACACGATTAGTTAAATGGGTCAGGTTAGGGTTGACTAATACTTGACACGGATCCGACATGACACGACCTGAACACGACACGATGCACACGAATTGCCACCCCTACCTTAAACGAAACGACAAGGAGCTACGCAAAACTCATATGTTATGTTCGTGCACGTTTTTTTTACATGAAGTGTGTTATGTCATGTTTATCAAAATTATGAATCGTATTAATCCTCTTGTGATCATGTCTTGTCCGGTCATTTATATTTTTATTCGATTTATGATATTTATTGTTATTTAATTGAACGTAAAATTTAATAAATTATGTTAATTTTGTAGGATTTTGTATTGAGTGTGTTTGTATCGCATAAAAGAAATATGAAGTTGTGTTCCAGTCAAAAATTAAATATTAATTATGTATTTTAGTTGATAGGCGAGATCAAAGCTTTTGAAATATATAAATTTAAAATAACTGGAAATATAAATAAAAAGGCATAAAATATCGATATTTTGTATAAAAGAAAAGACTAATAAGGTAGTGTATATTGATGTTATATATAAAAAAATTATTTTTTACTTGGTGAGTTGGAAAATCTATATACGATTGATTGCGTTTTTTTGGTTGTAGAGTGGAAAACTCAAAGGAGGGATGTGGATTTTTGACTTGCTGGGCGTTATATCACGGTTTCTGGAGTCAACCTTTGAGCAGCTAAACCAGTTAAACCAAAAGATGTAGTAAAAGTACATGGAGACGCATGTTTGAGTACTTGTAAAGAATGTTGATAGTGTCCATCTTTATGGCTGTTACTTCTAGTGGCACTATGTGTGTGTGTGTGTGAGAGAGAGAGAGTGAACTGGATGGAAAAATTCAAAATAATGTGTCACATTCATTGTCCGAAGAAGAGCATATGGGTTTTTAGATTTTTCACGAGTCCAACCATGTTCAAGCAAGCATAATTGGCAATGGTAACAATGGGGCCATGCGGGGAGCATGGTTGTCCTAGCTTGTGTTTTTTCTATTTTATATTTTGGAAGTTTAGACAAAAAAATAAAATCATGTCTACTATAGTAGGCAGTAATGCTACCGTTATCGTTATTGTTGTTGTTTTTCTTTTGTTTTTTGTTACCATCCTCACGTTGAGCTATACTTGACATTCTAGTAATTAATAATAAATGGTGATCTAAAAATTATCAATTATTAAAATCATATTACTATATTTTTTTAATTGTATCTCTTCACACAAAAAATCAGCAAGGTTTTGAAGTATATTTTTAAACATTTCCATTGTGGTGACAATAAATCTCAGCACAAAATAATAAGTAAATGCGATTACCAGAATAAATAAAGAACATAAAACAACTGCAATGACACTCAACACAAGATATACGTGGTTAGGCAGAATTACCTACGTTTACGGTGGTGCTCTTTTCAAGAAGGGTTGGGACAAGGCTTTGCTTGCTGTCGAGGTGGATATTGACTCCCCCTCTTTGACGAGCACGATCCTGGACCCAAGCCTGTTGTCGATGAGACGCCTGCCCCTGCTATCAACGAAGGCGCTCCAGCTGTCCAGACCACTTCTACTGGTACTCCTCTTGACTAGGGGACGGTGACTGCTCTGTCCGAGGGAGGCGTATCTGGAGCTGTCGTAGACAAGGGGAAGCAACCACTGACCTCAGAGCAGACTGAGGTTGCCAACCAGTCTTCTTTAGGGAGCCCCTTGTATTTTTGTTGTCTTTTTTTATGATGTATTTTGAACTTTCTTTTAATGAAATGAAATTCAATTCCCTTCCGCATACTGATTTATTTGTTCTTTAATGCTCATATGGTTTATAGCTCATCGATGTTGATGGGTATATTCCTGCTACCTCTTAGTTAGGAAAAATTCTTCGACCTGACGCGAGCGATCGAGTTTGCAAAGCCTTTGCAAGGATCTGCAAGTCTCTTAGGTCGAGGAATCAAGACTATAAGGACCAGTTAGAGCTCATTGCCATGCTGAAGGACGGGCTCCAGGAGATGGAGGAGATCGGCGCTTTTGTTCAAGAATAAGTGGACGCTCTGAAGGTCAAGCTTTTGGATGCGTCCGAGGTCAATCAAGTTATGAGGAGAGAAGTCTCGCGACTTAGGGAGAATGCGTCGAGCATTTCTCCTCGAGTTATGTGGTTCCTCTTCATCGACCGGACCGTGAGCCAGTATTGATGACAGTGGTTCAGTGAAGGAGATTGCTGAGCTTCGAGGTGATGTTCGTCGGGCGTATGTGATAGTTGTCGATCTTCAAAGAGATGTTACCTTACTGAGGCACCTGTTCAAGAAAGGTCATCGGCGAGTGTGGGTTGATAGTTATGATTAGGGTTGGACCGATGCTCCGACGAAGTTGGGGGAGGTTGAAGAGTTATCCTTCATTAGAGGATGGTTGAGTTATCCTTCATGAGATCTCCCCCTCAAATTTGATGTCGAACTCATTCAAAATGGATGATCAACGGGTTCGCATAGATGCCATCCCAAAGTAGCTGTTGGAATCAGATTCGAATGAAGTCGAGGAGTAATTAGCTCATCATCGAGATGATGGCCGAATAGCGCAAGTGGCTGACTATATTGCTCGAAGACCTGATCCTCATTAGGATTTATTTCTCTCAGCACATGTAACTCTTTGTATATGTAATGATGTAATAAAATAGTTATGTTTTGGGCGATTCGCCGACTAAACATGTGTTGTGTATTTTTTAATTCACTAATGTTCTGTTCGACTATCTTGGGCTCTTCTTAGCCGACTAGATTTGATATAGATAGAGTTGGTTTTTTGAGTGAGTATCCCCCCAGTACAGTATGCTTATAGGATACCATTCTGCCTCACTTTACATTTTAGGTTGTGTCGTCACACTTCCTTAGGCCTAAGTGTGGCAATGGCGAGGACACACCTGGTGTTGGATGTTCTATCCGAGCAGTTTTTTTAGCCAAACATTATTGGTGACCTGGATTGGCTGTGCTGCCTAAGGGCCCCCTGTAGGGCTTCATATATTGCCAGGGAAAATACTAGGAGGTTATTCATGTTTGATGACGAAAACCTAAAGAGGGTAATACCCAGCTTTTATATGTTAAGAGGAGAGCTTGTGACTTGGAAAAGGTGCATGAATTATAATGTAATTAAGAAAAATCAACACTTCATAGAATGCTACTGCCAAACAAATTTTTATTAATCATAAATGAATTGAAAATCTCGACACTGGGTTAAAAAAGATGAAAGAAAAACTAGAAGTAGAATTTCTTCAAATTGGTTGTATTCCAAGCTCTAGGTATCTCCTTTCCCTCCAACGTTTCTAACTCATAGGCTCTTTATAGGTCGTCTCTTATCACCTTGAATGGTCCCTCCCAGTTTGGCCCTAGTTTGTCGTCCGATGGTTTTACAGCGCTGCCAAGAACTTTACTTAGGATGTAGTCCCCAACTTGGAATGCTCTTGGATTGACCTTCTTGTTGTAGTACCTGGTTAGTTGTTATTGATAACCAGCTAATTTCACTAGAGCCAACTTTCTTCGTTCCTCAGCTAGATCAAGTTCAACGAGCATTGATGCGTCGTTCTGGCCTAGCTCGACCAGGGTGGATCGCATGGTAGGGAGTTCGGCTTCTAAATGGATGATTTCCTCCATACTATATGTTATTGCGAACGGGGTTTCCATAGTTGCTCGTCGTGGGGTAGTGCGGTAAGCCCATAGGACATGGGGTAGTTCGTTTACTCATGCCCCTTTGGCTCGCTCTAACCGCTTCTTCAATCCATTGATCACTGTTTTGTTGGAAGCTTCGGCTTGCCCGTTGCTCTGAGGGTATGATATAGAACTGTACTAGTGCCTGATCCCGTGGTCGCTACAGAAATCCTGAAAGAGGTCGCTTTTGAACTGGGTCCCATTGTCAGTGATGATGGTCTTGGGGATTCCAAAATGAGTGACAATGTTCCTCCATATGAATCTTATCATGTCCGCGTCTCGAATGTTTGCCAGCGGCTCTGCCTCTATCCATTTGGTAAAGTAGTTTATTGCGACTAATAGATACTTGCGATTACTGGATGCAGTAGGAAGAGGGCCTACGATGTCCATTACCCATTGGGCGAAAGGCCATGGGCTGATAAGTGACTTCAGGTCGCTGGCTGGCTGGTGAACCATAGGAGTGTGAAGTTGGCATTTTTTGCATTTGCGAGCATAAACTACAGCGTCTTTCTTCATGTATGGCCACCAGTAGCCTTCTTTCATTGCTCGGAAAGCTAGCGACCTGCCCCAGTGTGACTTTCGCAAATTCCTTCATGGAGTTCGTGAAGAACTTGCTCGATATCCTTCGGGTGAACGCATTGGAGGTAAGGACCAGTGAAAGATCTTTTGTACAGTTTGTCCTCAGAAGATAAGTGACAGCGAGCAACTTTGACTCTAATGTGATGAGAAGTCTTTTATCGTCTGGAAGCGCACCGTCCTTCAAATAATCCCTTAGGGAATCAATCCAACTTGGGGATTTCGCAATCTGAAGAACATGTCCCACATTTACAGTTCGTTGATCTCGTTGATGCTTGGCTGGGCGAGGAAGTCAATTGGAAATATTCTCGTCAAGTCAGAATTGATTGCTGAGCTCAAGGCCACTAGGGCGTAAGCATGGTTGTTCTGTCCTCTGGGAAACTGTTGGACGCTGACCTGTTCGAAGTTAGCCATTAATTTCATTGTTGTGCTGAGGTAGGCCGCCATCCTCTCATCCCTAGCGTTGAAGTCACCACTTATCTGGTTGGAGACCAGCTGTGAGTCACCGAACACTTGGAGTTGCTTTGCACCAACGTGTGTGCCTTTTGTAGGCTTGTTATCAGTGCTTCATTTTCTTCTTTATTTTTGTAGGCTTCAAATCCAAGCCTGATTTATCGCTCGAGTATTTCATCTTTAGGGGTAATCAGCATGATGCCTACTCCTGCCCCTTTGGAGTTGGAGGCATTGTCAACGAACAGTCTCCAGATGCCTGATGCCGAGGTAACTTCCTACTTTTGAATAGTTTGAGGTTGATCGCAGGGTGTTCCCCTATAAATTCCACGATGAAGTCGGCGAGGACTTGTCCTTTGATATTGTGGCCATCCCCGCCGCGGAGGGAGGAGGAATCCTTCGGGTCCCGCGCGTCCCTTCTCGGGAGAGCGCTTCGGTCGGCCTCGATTTTGTGAGGTGTGAAAAATGTAGAGAGATTCAGAGTTGCCAATCTATTTTTCTCAAAACAGACAAAAGAAAAAGTGGAAGCCACCCCGAAGGATGACATCCAAAGACATACTGGTGCGTTCGAAACCAAAATGATTCAAAAAGGGTTCGGAGGCTTAGTTACGAAATGGGAAGGTCTTACGCACCCATTCCACCCTTTCGGTCTCTCATGGATAGTTACTATTTTCCTTTATGTTTCCCCCCGTGAGATGTGTGCATGTGTATATATATAGAATGGAGGTAGGAATCCTCGGCTTGTATCATGGAAAAGATAAAGAGAGTCATCCATAGGAAGATTATAAGAGTAATATTAGAAAAATAAGATTTACGCGATTACCCCTACGTTGATCGTTATAAGGGAACGATAACGCATATAAGGTAACGCCTCACTAAGAACAAATATATGTATAATATAAGAAAAATGGATTTAGAGAAGATAGAAATGAGAGAAAACGTGAGAGAAAGGACTCGAGTCTCGGGTTTTACATCGAGACGCCTACGTAGCCTATAAAGGCATCGAAGTCCATGTAGTTCGCAAGTAAAACGAGGGGTGGGGTTTAACCCATAAATCCAAATGGAGAAATCTCTTATTTGTGAGTGTGTGTGTGTGTGTGTGTGTGTGTAGAAAATATATTTTAGTTGTGAGAAAAGTGTAGAAAAAGTATGAGAATCCCTATTTGGAATTTATGAGCAAACCCTATTTTTCTTGTTTTTTTGGATTTTTATTTATATGAAAATAAGAGATGTGCAATAATACTAAATAAAAAATATATTAGGATGTGTGAGATGATATGATAAAAGTGTTAAGTAATAAAAAAACAAGTTATTGAGAATTTAAGAGAATTCAAGAGAAAGTTGAGAAAATTGGACCTTCTTGAAGATTTTGAGCTTGATTTTGGATGTTGGAGAGCATCCCTTGCACTTGGATGATGATGGAGAGTGGTTAATTCCCCAAGTTTGATGAAGAGGATGATGTAAAGTGGAAGTAAAAAGAGGATTTGGAAGCTGAAATCACGCTGCCTTCGAGAGAGGTTTCTGGGATTCGTTCAGAGAGATTTCTATCAGATCTGGGCTCCCCTTGCAAATGAGGCCAAGGCCTCCTTTTATAACCCCAGGGGACTGCCGATCGGCCCTATCATGGCACTGCCTATCGGCAGGTGCCGATAAGCAGGATCTGGGACCTGCCATTTGAAAGTGCGCCTCAGGATTTTTGGGAAAATTGGCCGCCGAGGGCAAACCGTTGGTCAGAATCGCGCACGGGGCATACCGTTGGAAAGGTATTTCAGAGACCTTCGAAAGTCTTTTGGACCGCTCCCGAGTTCGGGAGTTGACTTTGGGTCAAATGTGAATCGGAAGCGTTTGTCGGTTCATTGGACGGGGAATCGCGCGGACGCAAACGGCGCGTTCGTCCGCATGGTAAGTCCGGATCGCGCACGGGGCATACCGTTGGAAAGGTTAGGAGATGTATTTCGACATTCCAAAGAGTTTGACCCGGTTTGGAGAGTTGACTTTGGTCAACCGGGCCCGAGAAGCGCTCGGTGGATTCTCGGAGTCAAACGGATCGTTCGTCCGCATGGAAAGTCGAAATTGCGCACGGGACGGACCGTTGAAAAGGGTATTCAGTGCCCTTAGAAGATTCATTTAGCCTCGGTTGAGCTGAAGAGTTGACATAGGTCAAATAGAGTCCGGGAGCGCCCGATGTCCTCTAGGTCAGGTTTCGAACGCAAATAGTGCGTTAGTCCGTATGGTAAGTCAAAATCGCGCACGGGACAGACCGTTGGAAAGGGTATTCAGTGCCCTTCGAAGATTCATTGAGTCTCGGTCGAGACGAGGAGTTTGACTTTTGGGTCAAACTGAGTCGGGGGGTGCCCGATGGCTTCCAGGTTAGTACTCGGGACGTGACCTGGGTTTATAGTGATGAAGGGAGGTACTAAGGACCTAAGGAGAGTTAAGGGGTAACGGAATGGGGTGTCTACAGAGCCCCTCGACGGGTGAGTTTGGAACAAATGATAGCCGTCGATTAGACACCGCATGATGCTTTTGAGGGAGTATGACCAATTCTGAGGGTCGAGGTCGATTCCGAGGACCTAAGAAGTATGCTGGGGATGATCAATTCAGAGGATCGAGGTCAGTTCTGAGGACCTAAGGAGATGAGGATGACCAATTCAGAGGGTCGAGCTCAGTTCTCACCTAAGAGTGGTGACGACCGAGGACCGAGGTCAATTCTGACCTAATTCAGGTGACGATCCAAGATCGGGGTCAATTCTGACCCAAGAGTGATGACGAACGAGGACCGAGGTCAATTATGACCTAAGAGTGGTGACGATCGAGGACCGAGGTCAATACTGACCTAACTAAGGTGACGATCCAAGACCGGGGCCAATTCTGACCCAAGAGTGGTGACGACCGAGGACCGAGGTCAATTCTGACCTAACTAAGGTGACGATCCAAGACCGGGGCCAATTCTGACCCAAGAGTGGTGACGACCGAGGACCGAGGTCAATTCTGACCTAACTAAGGTGACGATCCAAGATCGGGGCCAATTCTGACCCACGAGTAGATAAAGATTGTATTTTGATTCTGCTGGAGAAAGAGCTTTGTGATTCTGATTTGAGCTGGGGAGATGCTAGCTGGGGGAAGCTTTATAGGAGGCCTTGCAGGGGGGAACAACCTATTTTGGGTGTTGTGAGAGAATTCTACTAGGAAAGTGATCAGATGATCCTTAGAGATCCTCCGGAGTTTGTCGGGAGGAGATTTCACTTAGTTTTTGAGGATTCCGTTGGGGAAGAGGGGTTCCCCTGGGAATAAGAATTTGGATCTGAGATTCCGCTGGGGAATGATGAATGGGCCAGGGAAAATTTGGATTGTCCTTTGGGAGAGATTGCTCGGGGCGAGTGGTTCTTCTGATTTCTGCTGGGAAAAATACCATGTGATATTGTACCGCACCGGATAGCCGATGGTTGTAAAGTCTGATGAGGAGGTGATTAGGTGGTCCGGGCGCCTTGCCCGAGAGGTCAATCTCTTGGATTTTGAGGGCTCCGTTGAGGAAAACGGTTTGTCGCCCGAAGGAGTGCGAAATTTTCTTGATGAAATCATTCTAAATCCCTCCTGGGATTTTTAGGAATTTTTCGGGGATTTTTCGAGACTTTCTGGTATTTTCTGGGAATTTTTGCACAAAATTTATAGGGGGTGCTGGTCGGCATAGACTGAGAGGTGCCATTCGGCAGTGGAAAGGACTTTTGGGCTGCCTCGGGAAGGTCAGGAGACAGTTCCGATCGGTATGATGAATGAATGAATGCATGCACATGCGCTTTTTAATTTTCTGCTGAGACCATAAAAAAGGAATATTTTTAGAAATCTTTTAAAGGAAAGTTATATTATTCAAAACGGGGAATCCCATAAGGAGGGAACATGATTCTTGAAATTCTTTTGAGAATATCAATTTATTTGTATGGAGTTTTCTGATTTGGCAAAGAAGGAATGGATGAAATTTTAAAAAGGGGAATTATATAAGGAGGAAAAGGGGTTTTGAAATTCTGTTGAGAATATCAATTTTTATTTTTCTGATTTTGACAAAAGAGGAAAAAGGGAGATTTCCAAAAATGGGGGGTTACCGACCGGCAAGCACCTTGGCCTGCCTATCGGCAGTTTAGTCCAGTCCCATCAATTGAAAGCTTTGATTGATACCCTCTTCAGCCTTTGGTACCTTGTGGGGTAGGGTTCCTTTCGATTTCTGCAGGGATTATGTCCCTTGTGAGGATTTTTAAGTATAAAAAGGGAGAAGGGTGGAGTGTTTTCCTCACACCTTTTGCATTCTTCATACCCACCCATCATCTTTTAGTCTTGCAAGATGGCTCTCCCTGGTAGCATCGAGTTTGCCAATTACCTAGAAGCCTTGGAAGCTATGTGCTCTTATAATGTCGACTATGATGCCTTCAATATGCGTCGAGTCTCCTTGTGGCGTAATCGACCTTTTGAGTGGAATATGCTGATGGTGGCAGTACAATTTTGGTACCCCGAAGACCATGTATTCCGCTTTGGGTTGGAAGAAGTTTGTCCTACCAATGAGGAGTTTTCTGCCATACTGGGCATGAATCCTAGTGTTTTCGCGGCTTTACCCGAATTTTCCCTTTCTCTTAGGGATTTGTTGGCCGAGCTTCTTCATATCTCGCCTTCGGCGGCCAGGTCATTGGTTACCGGAGGAATGATCTCCCTCCCGGCGGTGTTGCAGTCCGTGCGTTCGCGAAAAGTAAGTGATGCTGGCTATGCTGGAGCCGTCGTTCTGGGCCTGGTTTCAAAATTTCTGTTGGCGACTGGGGAGGTGCGCGTGGACCCACAACTTGCATCCATTACCTCATGGATGTCATACCGTCGCAATCCTACGGCGGTGATATTGGCGGAGACTCTGAATGGCCTGGAATCTTGGAGAGAAGGCCGTTCAGACTTTTTGAGGGGTTGCCCTGTGATGCTGTTCATGTAGTTGTCTGAAAGATTCCGCTTTTCGACTCCTCTAGAATATCCTTTGTCGGCTGTGCCCAACTTCTTTTCGCGCTACTTCATCCGTATGGGCTTGTATGTTGAGAACTAGGAGAATTGACTTGTGGAGCATGGGGCTTGTGGGCTGTATTGGTCCGTGCCTTGGTGGGGACAGTTGCAGCTTGTTCTGGAGCTAGGAGAATATTCATATGTGCGGCTGGTTGGTCTCAGGCAGACCTCTTTTTATTTCCCTTGGCGATTTTTGCGCCAATTTGGCTGGGCGCAGGTCGTGCCCCCTCAGACCTCAAATTTCTTTCCGGTAGAAGATTTGACCGAGCGCTTGCTTCTGTTGCTTGGATCTCTGTGGGAAAATCGGCGTCCGTCGACCCGTCCCTCTCAGTCTGTTGGGAAGGTTTTCCATGTCCCCAAAGATTATATGAAGTGGTTGTGGAGGGAAGTAGTCAGCAAGATATTGGCAGTAGAGACCGGTCAGAGGTGGTTTATTTTATCTGACTCCATGGAAGGGGGTGTTGTGGTCTTTTCGAAGATGGTTAAGGCTCATCGGTCCATGGAGTGTTCGCGGCACTCCATTCAGGCAGGAGAAAATTGGGGTCCTCAGGACGTGGATGATGAGGGTGAAGGCTCTTTGGGTAGCTGTGGGTAGGACTCCTGGGGAGTTTATTTATGTAACAGATGTGGGGATTTTGTCTGGTTTTTATGGTAGTAGGGGGAAGGGACTTATCCGTTCCTTTTTCTTATGCAATTTGTAGTTTCTTATTTAATGAAATAAACAAGTTTCTGATAATCCAACTGTGCCTTTTGATGCGTTTTGCATTTTGAATTATCTATACCAATCGCTAAGGCATACATAATCCTTTTGTTCAAGTAGATGTTTAGAATGAACTATCGTTCTCGAAGGTAAGAAAAGAATGGTATTTTGTGAAAAAGAAGGGGTCGTGCTCACGTGAGGAGTATGAGCTGCCTACGTACCTCTGGGGTTTTTGAAAAAGTTCTTACCTGTTTGAAAATAGTTTTTGCAGAGGATCAGGCCCATGTAGTTCTGGGTAGAGGGAAATGGAGAGAGTTTTTTTTTTAGAATAGAAGGGGGATGAGAAGAGTCGTAGCGCGCCGAGATTTTGGGCTAGGGGTAGAACTTCTTGAGACGGTCTAGATTGACTGGACGAGCCATCTCTTCCCCATCCAGGTCAGTGAGCATGGCGGCACCGCCGGACAAGATCTTCCTCACAATGTAAGGGCCGCTCCAATTGGGTTTGAACTTTCCTCTGGGGTCCCAGATGGGTTTGATTATCTCTTTGAGGACTAAATCCCCCTCTCGGACATCGCGGTCCTTGACTTTCTTATTGAATGATCGCGCTATTCGGCGATGGTATCCTTGTATGTGGTAAAGAGCTTTTAATCTCCGTTCATCTAGGAGGGTCAGCTCATCAAGACGGCCTTGACACCAGTCTTCTTCACTAACCTTGCTTTCGCGCATGACACGTAACGAGGGTATTTCTAGCTCCACAGGTAGGACCGCCTCCATGCCGTAAACCAGGGAGTAAGGGGTAGCCCCAGTAGAGGTTCGAATTGAGGTTCGATAGCCCCAGATGGCGTAGGGGATCTGGTCGGCCCAATCCCTACAACTTTCGGTCATCTTGCTAATGATGGCTTTGAGGTTTTTGTTTGCGGTCTCAACTGCACCATTGGTCTGAGGTCGGTAGGGAGAAGATTTGTGTCTCTGAATCCCATATTCGTTGACTATTTCTGTGACTTCTGCCTCAAAGTGCAAACCATTATCCGACACTAGCTCGTGCGGGACCTCATATCGGCAGATGATATTCTTCTTGATGAATTTGGATACCTTCTTGGAATTTAATACCGCGTATGACTCAGCTTCGACCCATTTGGTGAAGTAATCGATGGCAACCAGGTTGAACTCATGCCCGTTTGACGCTTTTGGTGTAACTTTCCCATGATGTCGATACCCTAAGTGGAGAACGGCCAGGGAGAAGTCATGTTGTATAATTCCCGCGGAGGTAGATGTTGGAGATTGGAGGATTGTTGGCATTTAGGGCACCTCCGAACATAGGCGGTGCAATCCTGGGCCATGGTGGTCCAGTAGTAGCCTTGTCGGATGATCTTTTTGGCAAGCATGTGACCGTTCATGTGAGGTCCGCATTCCCCGCTGTGGATTTTCTGCATTATCTTTTCAATGTCAGCCCCTGGAATACAGTGCAAATGAGTTCCATCGAAATTCCTCTTGAGTAGTGCTTTATGGAAGATGATGTACTGAGCGGCCAGCCTTCGTAGGGTAGCTCGGTCATTCTTGTTGGAACCCTCGGGATACCTACCGTGTTTGAGGAGGCACAAAATATCATAGTACCAGCAATCGGCTAGTTCGGGATCTTCAGTGGAGACAAGCTCAATATGGTAGCAATGGGTCGGTCTGTCTTGTTTTTGAACTAGGAAGGGGGTCATTGTTATTCCCTCGGGCATGTCGACCATGGAAGCCAAAGTAGCGAGAGCATCGGCTAGGTTGTTCTTAGCTCGGGGTAGGTAATGGAAGGTGATATCTCGGAATTGGGAGGACAACTCTTCTAATTGGGCATGAAAGGGTTGAAGCTTTTCGTCTTTGACCTTCCACTTTCTGAGCACTTGATCGATGATAAGGGCAGAATCCCCGTATACATCAAGGTATTGAATACCTTTCTCGAGAGCGACCTGGAGGCCCACTGTGCATGCCTCGTATTCTGTCATGTTGTTGGTGCAAGGGAAATCCAATTTAATGGCGATGGGAGTCATCCATATCCCTTTTTGTTGGCAGCGCTGTCGAAGAACATTTTCCATCGGAGGCGGTCTAAAGTGGTGCAGAGGATGTTTTCATCTGGGAATTTGGAGATCCAGACATCTGCTTCTTCTATAGGGTAGTCAGCGAGGTAGTCATAGATGTCTCTTCCTTTAACGGCTTTCTATGTGACATACACGATATCAAACTCGGTTAGGAGCATCGACCATCGGGCCATTCGGCTAGATAAGGCGGGTTTCTCAAGCAGGTATTTGATGGGATCCATTTGGGATATACTAGTTTAATGGAGAAGGCGAGCATGTAATGTTGCAACTTTTTGGTGACCCACACAAGTGCGACACATGCTTTTTCCAAAGCAGTATAGTTGACCTCGTATCCGGCCAACTTGCGACTGGCATAATAGATGGATCTTTCTTTGCAGGAGTCCTCGAGGTACTGGGCTAGTAAAACCCCGGCTGCAGTGTCTGTTATGGTTAAGTATAAGAGCAAAGGGAAACTAGGATATGGTGGCATGAGAACTGGAGGTTGGGTTAGGTATTTTTTGATTCGATCAAAAGCTTCTTGGCAAGCCTCGTTCCAAACCTTAGTTGAATCCTTTCGGAGGAACTTAAAGATTGGTTCACAGATGGAGGTTAGCTGGCTGATGAACCGGCTGATATATTATAATTTCCCCAGGAAGCCTCGGACTTCCTTCTCTGTTCGGGGAGGTGGCATCTCAAGTATGGCCTTCAGCTTGGCGGGATCTGCTTCTATCCCCTTCTCACTGATCATAAATCCTAAGAGTTTTCCCTTCGTAACGCCGAAGACGCACTTATGTGGATTAAGTCTCATCTGATGCTGCCGCAGTCGTTCGAAGAACTTCCGGAGAGCGGGAACATGACCTTCTCTAGTTTTGGACTTGATAATCATATCATCCACGTAAACCTCGACCTCTTTGTGGATCAGATCGTGCAGGATGGTTGTGGCAGCCCTTTGGTGGGTAGCCCTAGCATTCTTGAGATCGAATGGCATAACGGTGTAGCAAAAAGTTCCCCATGGGGTGATGTATGCGGTTTTCTCTTAGTGGTCGGGATGCATCTTAATTTGGTTGTATCCGACAAATTCGTCGATAAATGACTTGAGAGCATGACTGGCTGTGTTGTCCACGATCATGTCGATGTTGGGTAGTGGATAATCATCCTTCGGAGAAGCTTTGTTCAAATGCCGGTTATCCACACACATTCGAACCTTTCCTCTTGATTTTGGTATAGGTACAATGTTGGCCAGCCACGTGGGATATTCGATTACTCGAATGAAACCCACGTTCAACTGTTTGATCTCCTCTTCTTTGACCTTAAGCGACCATTCGGTGCGGAGCTTTCTCAACTTTTGTTTAACTGGCATGGCATCTGGGAGAATGGGGATCTCGTGCTGAGCTATTTCGGGATCAATACCGGGCATGTCATCGTAGGACCATGCGAACACATCCACGAACTCCTTTAGTAATTCTTCGAGTTGTGCGCGCTCATGTTCGTCGAGGGTGGCCCCTATCCTAATCTCGCGCAGTTGGCTACTAGAACCGAGATTAATAACAACAGTCTCTTCTTCATTAACTTGAACGCGGCTATGTTGTTTATTATTAACCTTATTTAGATTAGTTAAGAATTGTTCATTTGCAAAATCATCATCATCAAAAGTTTGATTAAAATCCACACAATTAATGTAAGGCACAGCAAGATACTCAAAATCTTCGTTTATTTCATTGATAGGAAAAACAGCATTGAGAACCTCATCAAAAGAGGTCTCGATTACATTTGAGCAAGGATGGACAATAGTAGATAAAACAGGGTAAACATTGGGGTTGAGGGAGATTTCAAGCAGTAGAACTGGCGCAGCATGCTAGTTGAGGAGAGGTGTATCAACAACTTTAATCAGACGGGATGGGTTCCTTGATGTAGTGCCTGAATGAACCATCCATAGTGTCAGCCCCAGTGTTTGCAGGTTGAAGGAATCTTCGGAGTCACTTTCCTCAGTTTCTTTAGTATCTTTGATAAGCGGTTGCACCTCGTATTGGTAACTTTCGGCCCATGGGTAGCTATCTTCGAAGAAGATCTCCATTCCAGGCTTCATCTTCTTATCTGTATGGTCATACCACGGTTCTGGAAAATCGCAAAAGGGGAAATCTTCACCCTCCTTGATGAATCGTCCATTTAAAGAATCTCCCGAGATAGTTCGGACGAAGTCTAACCTTCTCTTTGATCGAGTCTGGCGGATCATTCTGAGTTCTGGTTCTGATGGTTGATATCCCAAGCCGCAAGGAGGGAAAGATTTCTTCAGTTTGATGGGCTCAAGTATCCCCTGCTGCCTTTGTCCTAGCCCCAGTCCGGGCATGAAGTGCATGTTTCTGAACATCTGAATCACATTGGCATTGCCATAAGGGTCGTATTCTGGACAAACCTTTTCTTTGAAATCGTCCCCTGCCGGGAGTAGGGATGGTTCGATTCGGAAACCTGATAGGAGCATATCATTTGACCCGTGCTGTATCTCAAGAATTGGACTGCTGGTGCTTGCACCCTTGGCGTTACCGTCGTCACCCAGGATGGTGATGACTCGCCCATCGGCGAAGAACTTCAATTTCTGATGGAACGAGGAAGAGTCACCCTTTATACTGTGGAGCCAGGGTCGTCCGAGCAACAGGTTAAAACAGGCCAAGATATCGATGACTTGGAATTCGAAGACAGGCTTTATAGGTCCAACCCCTATTACAAGTTTTATGGATCCCATCACCTCACGACGGGTATTATCGTAGGCACGCACGACAGCGGATGTTGGAGCGAGGTCACTTTCTTTCAGACCTAAACATTTGAAGGTTCTCAGCGGGCAGACATTCAAAGCGGATCCGTTGTCAATGAGAGAGAGTGGTACAACCTTCCCCATAACTTCGACGGAGATGTTGAGTGCATGATTGTGATTTGGCTCAGCTTTGTGGATTTCTTCTTCAGAAAAGGACAGCATTCGGGTATAGGTAAAGGATCCGACCAGGTTCACCGCTTCTTCTGGTGTGGTAGAGGGAGGAACTATGGGTCAGTGAGCAATTTGATCAAAGCATTTCTATGTAGCTGGGAAGACATGAAAAGCCCCCATAGAGTGATGTTAGCTTGAGTTTTCTTCAATTGATCGAGGATCTTGCTCTCCTCGAGGGTCATTTCTGGCATAGGAAGGTTTTCAACGCCCTTCCCCTTATCATTGGTTGGTAGCGAGTTTGGAATTTGGTAATGTCTCCCAGATCTGGTCATGTGATTTACTGAAGAAGGGAAAAACTTAAATCCAGTTTCCTCATCAATCTCAGGTTGTTCTGCCACCTTATCTATTTCTTTGAGGAGTTCTTCAAATGATATCATCCCATATAAGTCAGCTATTGGGACATTTCCTCCTGAAGCTCATTCTCCATTTGAAACTTCGAATTCTTCCCCCCATCCGGTGGCAACAATTCTATTTTCCCTTGTGAAGTCAATGCATTCCATAACTTCAACGGCTTCTTCATATAGGTCTTCCCATTCTGTGGGGATGTGTAAGGGTGAAGGGACCAGGTGCCCTTGCAGCTTTAAAGCGTCAAGTAACTCGGTGATACTGGAAATGTTGTTGGTTTTCCTGAATGCTTCCGTCATGATCCGGACAACATCATCAAAGAATATTTCGTCGGTTGGTACCATCCACCTATCTGATTCTCGAGCCCATTTCCGTGCTTCCAAAAACAACGTACTGAACCTCTGGTAGTCGATAATCATCTGTGAGGGCAATTTCAGCCCGAACTCTAGGAGTTGGTTTAACACCTCTGGCAATTCCATACCTCCACTTTCAGAACAGGTCCGGACAGTGATGCACGCTCTGGTAAGGAGTGACAAAGCCTGATAAGCGGGGCTAGCAGGGTGTAGAAGGAAATATGGGCAAAGTTGAAGGGGTTTAGGAGGGTATAAGGGTGTGATTTGAGTTGATGGATCGAAATCTGGGTTTCCTTCCAAGAAGATGGCATTGGTATGATTTGGGAGTGGGTTATGAGTAGTGTTTGGTTTAGAATTGGCTGGTGGGGCGATGGTACCCCGGTCAATGAGATCTTGGATTATGTTTCGAAGGTGGAAGCATTGGTCGGTGGTATGGCCAGCTGTTTGGTGAAAGGCTCAATGAGCATCGGTCTTGAAATTTTTGGGAAGTGGATTGGGTAATGGACGTGGATCCAGGGGCTTTATAAGGTTTCGGCTTAACAGGGCTTGGTAAACTTTGGAGAGGGGAGCATGGAGCTCAGTGTATTCCCTTCGGACGGGACTAGGGCGGCTTTTCGGTGCCCATGATGTGGTTGGTTGAGAGATGTTGTTGATGGTTGAGACTGCGGCACTGACAGGCTTGTCATATTTTCTGGAGGTGAACTGTCCGGACACCTTCTTTGGTTCAACTTCTGTTTTGCAAGACCCTCTTCGATTTTTACTCCTGCTTCTCTGAGAGCTCGAAAATGGCGGTAGTACTATCCTCCCATGGTTTCTCGAACATGGGGCAAGAAATTCTTCTTCACTATGCTGACATGTTCTTCTTCAGACGGTCGATTGGTCATGGTAGCCGCTTTTTCCCTCCATCGGGCTATAAAGTTACTGACTGATTCTCCAGAGTTCTGTTTGAGCAACTCTAAATCACGGCGGGTGACCTCAAGCTCTTCGTTGTATTTGTACTGCGTCATTAATTCTCGGGCTACATCCTTCCAGCTACGGATTCTGGATTCCCCAAGAGATAAAAACCATCGGAGAGCACTGTCTTTCAAAGTTTGCTGAAACAATTGGGCCATCACTTCTTCGGAAGCCCCTAGTAGAGTCATGGAACGATGATAACTGCGAAGATGAACAATCGGGGGACCACTCCCTCCAAATTTCTCAATATTTGGCATTTTGAACTTCTCGGGTAACTTTGCTTTAGGATAAGGAGACATATGGGTGTAGTCCATGTAATTTCCAGAGATCCTGACTTGGTCAAACTTCTTGGTGAGCATCTTGAGATCCTTTTGGACTTTGTTCAACTCCTCCTCCTTTGTATCAACAACCAAAGGCAAGTTAGCCATAGGCTGGGAAATGTTTGGCATTGGAAGCTGGGCAGGCGACGGCCCATTAGCAGGAGGGGCATGCAGAGCGTGCTGATATTCTTACGGGACCCAGATGGGCTCGGGTGGACCCATAGCACTAGGGAACAGGGCCTCGGGTTCTTCAGGAATAGGAACTTGGTTTCGTTGCATTTCTCGGAGCTCATCTTGGAGGTTGTCAATCTTGGCCACGAGCTGAGCTAGGACTGTCGGCAGATCCGATTGTATGACTGGTGCTTGATCTGCATTCTCCATAGAAGATGGATGGATTCCGGACTCGGAAGAAATAGTAGAGGAACGGACGAAACTCCGGGGTGATTTGACTGAAGACCTAAGACAATAGGGAGCCAGGCCAAGGGCGTGCGATCAACTTGAGAAGGCGTAGGATGAGATTTATTTTTGAGAAAAGGGAAGGAACTATTTTTGGATTTTTGATAAAAAGGGAGAAATGTTTTTGGATTTTTTATAAGAAAGGGAGAAATGTTTTTGGAGACGGAACTCAGCATGATTATTATGATTATTATGTTCTCACTTGTATTTAATTCTCCTAAATGCAGTGCCGGACGAGACCCGATCCTGGAAAAGTGGGGTTTTAATATATGCAAAGCTATGGTTTGGAACTTGTAACCAGGCTCGCGGACAGAGTCCCGTTTTAAAAATGCGCGAAAATTGGGCAGAAGATCGACCCGAAATTTTGGCAGAGTTTCAGGTCGAAACCGGCAATCTAAAGTGCGTGTCCTAGGTTTGACACCTATATGCGGGTATGCAGTTGGTTGGGTGAATCGACATGGGTTCCCCCCTTTGGCGTGACTTCCACGATATACGTCTTGCTCTTGCGGGCAATCGGTACGTGTGGACAAGCCATTTGATATACCTGATTGTACGTGAATTGCCTCACCATATACCTCGTGAGGACGGTACGTGTGAGAGAGAATTCAATATACTCGGCGTACGTGAACGAATTCCCTACGATATACCTCCCGTCATGACTTCGGTAAAGAGATACGATGTGGGGGAACCGTTCGATATACGTCGAAGGTACTTGGCCAATGGAAGATGAGAGTCATATCGCTTAGGCTAACTGCGACCTGCCGGACCAGCACCCATCACGAAGTGACCCTCCAGTTACTGGGTAAAATTTGGTCAATATCAATGCTCTTTGGTGATGTCGTGTGAATCATGCATGATTCTCTTATTAGTAGTTTATGATGAGAATGCCTTTCTTTGATTATGCCAAACCGGGAACAAAGTACAAGCACCCCAAAAGGTACGCCAAGTATGGATAGGTGATGCGTGCAACATGGGATATGTGATCCTAGGTGCACGTGGTGTGAGGTGTACATGGAGGATTTTCTACAAGTGTGTGAACATAAGCATAAGCATGGGATACACATGTGAGAAAGGGGAACACGCGGATATGGGGGGGGGGGGGGGGGGGAGCATAAACAAATATAGCATCCATGTAAATAAAGTCAAGCCCTCAAAATAAATAAAAGTCCCCAGCAGAGTCGCCACTGTGTCCATCCCCGCCGATCCCCTCTGCGGAGGGAGGAGGAATCCTTCGGGTCCCGCGCGTCCCCTCTCGGGAGAGCGCTTCGGCCGGCGTCGATTTTGTGAGGTGTGAAAAATGTAGAGAGATTCAGAGTCGCCAGTCTATTTTACTCAAAACAGACAAAAGAAAAAGAGGAAGCCACCCCGAAGGATGGCATCCAAAGACATACTGTTGCGTGCGAAACCAAAATGATTTAAAAAGGGTTCGGAGGCTTGGTTACGAAATGGGAAGGTGTTACGCACCCATTCCGCCCTTTCGGTCTCTCATGGATATTTACTATTTTCCTTTATGTTTCCCCCCGTGAGATGTGTGCATGTGTATATATATAAAATGGAGGAAGGAATCCTCGGCTTGTATCATGGAAAAGATAAAGTGAGTCATCCATAGGAAGATTATAAGAGTAATATTAAAAAATAAGATTTACGCGATTACCCCTACGTTGATCGTTATAAGGGAACGATAACGCATATGAGGTAATGCGTCACCAAGAACAAATATATGTATAATATAATAAAAATGGATTTAGAGAAGATAGAAATGAGAGAAAAAAGTGAGAGAAAGGACTCGAGTCTCGGGTTTTACACCGAGACGCCTACGTAGCCTATAAAGGCATCAAAGTTCACATAGTTCGCAAGTAAAACGAGGGGTGGGGTTTAACCCATAAATCCAAATGGAGAAATCTCTTATTTGTGAGTGTGTGTGTGTGTGTGTAGAAAAGATATTTTGTTGTGAGAAAAGTGTAGAAAAAGTATGAGAATCCCTATTTGGAATTTATGAGCAAACCCTCTTTTCCTTATTTTTTTGGATTTTTATTTATATGAAAATAAGAGATGTGAAATAATACTAAATAAAAAGTATATTAGGATGTGTGAGATGAGATGACAAAAGTTTTAAGTAATAAAAAAACAAGTTATTGAGAATTTAAGAGAATTCAAGAGAAAGTTGAGAAAGTTGGACCTTCTTGAAGATTTTGAGCTTGATCTTGGATGTTGGAGAGAAGCCCTTGCACTTGGATGATGATGGAGAGTGGTTAATTCCCCAAGTTTGATGAAGAGGATGATGGAAAGTGGAAGTAAAAAGAGGATTTGGAAGTTGAAATCACGTTGCCTTCGAGAGAGGTTTCTGGGATTCGTTTAGTGAGATTTCTATCAGATCTGGGCTCCCCTTGCAAATGAGGCCAAGGCCTCCTTTTATAAACCCAGGGGACTGCCGATCGACCCTATCATGGCACTGCGTATCGGCAGGTGCCGATAGGCCGGATCTGGGACCTGCTATTTGGCAGTGCGCCTCAAGATTTTTGGGAAAATTGGCCGTCGAGGGCAAACCGTTGGTCAAAATCGCGTACGGGGCATACCGTTGGAAAGGTATTTCAGAGACCTTCGAAAGTCCTTGGGATCGCTCCCGAGTTCGGGAGTTGACTTTGGGTCAAATGTGGCTCGGAAGCGTTTGTCGGTCCATTGGACAGGGAATCGCGCGGACGCAAACGTCGCGTTCGTCCGCATGGTAAGTCCGAATCGCGCACGGGGCATACCGTTGGAAACGTTAGGAGATGTATTTCGACATTACAAAGAGTTTGACCCGGTTTGGAGAGTTGACTTTGATCAACCGGGCTCGGGAAGCGCTCGGTGGCTTCCCATAGTCAAACGGATCGTTTGTCCGCATGGAAAGTCGGAATTGCGCACGGGATGGACCGTTGGAAAGGGTATTCAGTGACCTTAGAAGATTCATTCAGTGTTGGTCGAGTTGTAGAGTTGACATAGGTCAAATAGATCCCGGGAGCGCCCGGTGGCTTCTTGGTCAGGTTTCGAACGCAAATGGCGCGTTCGTCCGTATGGTAAGTCGGAATCGCGCACGGGATGAACCGTTGGAAAGGGTATTCAGTGCCCTTCTAAGATTTATTGAGTCTCAGTCGAGACGAGGAGTTTGACTTTTGGGTCAAACTGTGCCGGGGGGTGCCTGATGGCTTCCAGGTCAGTACTCGGGACGCGAGCTGGGTTTATAGTGATGAAGGGAGGTACAAGGAACCTAAGGAGAGTTAAAGGGGTAACAGAATGGGGTGTCTACAGATATCATTTCTTGGTTTGATTTGAATGTCGAATCGCCCGAGCTTGACTGACCATTTTGATAATTTGTCTGATAGGTCCGCCTTTCGTAGTACTGCTCTGAGAGGGTGGGACGTAAGTAGAATGATGGAGTGGGCTTCGAAATAATGTTTCAATTTTCTTGAGGCTACCACTAGTGCAAAGGAGATCTTTTCCAATGGTAGGTATCACTGTTCGGTGTTCAAGAGAGTCTTGCTCGCGTAATAGACAGGGTGTTGGATTCCCGTTCTTTCGCATACCATTGTAGTACTGACATCGTGGATGGAAACTGCGAGGTATAGGCATAAGGAATCGTTCTCTTGAGGTATTATAAGCAAGGGTGGTGTGTTGAGGTAAGCTTTGAGCTCCTCTAATGCCTTCGAGATATCCTCGTTCCACTCCACATTTTTACTTTTCTTCAACAACTGGAAGAATGGCTGGAACCTTTCGGATGACTTTGAGATGAACCGATTTAGGGCAGCGAGCATCCCCGTGAGCTTCTACACGTCTCTAATCGTTCGAGGGGGCTTCACCCTATTGATGGCGTCCATCTGGCATGGGTTGGCTTCGATGCCTCTCTCACTAATCGAGTACCCGATAAATTTCCCTGACTAGACACTAAAGGAACACTTATTTGCGTTAAGCTTTATTCAGTATTTCCTGAGGATTTCGAAGGTCCTTGATAGGTCGGAGAGGTGGTCTTATTTAATCCTTCTCTTGACGATCATATCATCGATGTAGACCTCCATGGTGCTTCCCATTTGGTCTTTCAACATTTTGGTGACCAACCGCTGGTAAGTCGCTTCAGCATTTTTGTGCCCAAAGGGCATGACCTTGTAGTAATACAACCCGATGGTGGTGATGAATGATGTCTTGTCCTGATTTGGCTCGTGTAGAGGGATTTGGTGATACCCGGAGTATGCGTCTACGAAACTCATTCTTTCATGATCTACTGTGGCGTCCACCAACTGGTCAATCTTTGGGAGAGGAAAATTGCCTTTTGGGCAAGCTCTATTAAGGTCGGTGAAGTCAATGCAAACTCTCTATTTTTCCTTTCTTTTTGGGACCACTACTGGGTTGGATGGCCACTTAGGGAATTGAACTTCCCGTATGGATCCTTCATCCAGCAGCTTTTCCACTTCCTTCTCCACAGCCTTGGCCTTCTCGATTACAGTTCGTCGTGCCTTTTATGCGATTGGCTTGAAAGTCGGGTCAACATGCAGCCGATGACAAACCATACTAGGGTCAATCCCAGGCGGCTCGTAGGGTTCCCATGCAAAAACGTCCAAGTTATTCCGCAAAAGTACTATTAGTTGCTTCTTCTCTCGATCTGTGAGAGTGTCTCTGATCAAGAACATCCTATCTTTCTTGTTGTCGCCGACTGCGACTTCCTCCAGGTTCTCAACTTCCCGCTTAGAGAGGAGGATCCTGGTCTCCTCCACTACATGTCTTCCATATTTTAGCTGCTATTTGGAAGGTATCAAACCTTCCTATTCTTAAGCCTTCTCCTTGGCTTTCTCGACCTTCTTCTCTGGTTTGGGGCGGATGGCTGCTATAAAGCACTTTCTTGCCATTTCCTGTCTCCATGGATATCCATCACTCCTCGCTCAGTCACATATTTGAGTTTCTAATGGTAGGTAGAGGCGACGACATTCATCACATGTAGCCACCCTCTGCCAAGGATCGCCTGGTAGGGTGAGTCATTGTCGACCACCAGAAATTCGATCATCTTGGAGATACTTCCTGCCCTCACTGACAGTACAATCTTTCCCAAAGGGATGGTTACTTTACCAGAGAAGCCAACTAGAGGAACGGTGGCTTCCTTTAAGTCGGCGACTCTTAACTTCAAGTTTCTGAATAGGTCGAGATACATTACTTCGGATGAGCTACCCTAGTCGACGAGCAACTTGTCGATGTCATAGTTACCTATCCCGAGTGTAATGATCAAGGCATCATGATATGGGGTCCTTACTCCCACTAGGTCTTCATCCGTGAACACAATATGCTTGTTGTAGTTGACGTCCTCTGCTCGCCGACGTTTTCCTGCTGGCATTTTGGCTGGATCGATTTGAAAAGCTTGCATTACTGCCGTAAGCTTTTTGACATCCATCCGAGCTGAGTTTTCTTGAATCTGCTTTAGATCGGATGCCCCATGAATCACTGCGAACTCGTGGCTGACGTCCTCCTCGAGCACGTTGCCATGCCTTTGGTCTCCACTGGCAGCGACCTTCTCTTCCTTATTTTCCACAAATTCGATCAAGTGGCTAGTTTGAGCTAACTCTTCAAGGTGAGACATGAGGGCCTTGCAGTGCTAGGTTTTATGCCCACCCTCTTTGTGTAAAGCACATCTCAGTGTGTTATTTCTTTTTTAGGGGTCTCCTCCCATCTTCCTGGGCCACTTAATGAATGACTCGTCCTTGATCTTTCCTATAATCTTGTAGATTGGTTCTTTAAAAACTGTGTTCACTGCCTGAAATGCTTTTGAGGCATTATTTTTGTTCCCACTCTTGGGTCCGCTCTTGCCCCCATTTTTGCTTCCTTTCTTTTGGTTCTCATCTTTGTCGCTTCCCTTGTCGGCGAACTTGGCGCGACCATTCTCCCCTGCACTGAGACGGGTCACATCTTCAACTTTTGTGTATTTTTCAATACGATCCATTAGGTCGTCATTGGTCGTGGCCTCATTCTTAGTGAGGGACTGGTGCAAGAGGCAGGAGCTGGGTAGGCCAATCTTAAAGGATGCCACGGCGACCTGTGTTGTCAATTTTATAAAATATCGCAATTGCACAGACTATTATAGAATAGCGAGTGTAAGTATAGGTCGAACCCACAGAGATTTATCAATTTTTCATTCAAACTAATTGTGACTGTCCAACTAAACTAAATGGGATAGAGAATGATTATGAACTACACTAAATAAAAGCAACTACGATAAATGAGAGTAACACAAGATATTTGTAAACAATTACGATTCGGGGTCAATTTATCACGTAACTAATATTGCACACTAATTCAATGTTGTCATTCCCTTTTTATAACTCAAATTAAATCGACTCTCACCATGTTTAATTCGAAAAATATGACAGTTATGATCAAAATATTTTTAACATCTCTAATAGACGGTTAAAATTCCTATTCCCTTAGAAAATACATGTTTTAAAATTCGCAAATGTATTTAAGCATGGACTATCAAAACAATCAACGTGCAAGCATAATCCATCAAAATTTACTGATTTTAAATCTCAAAACTTGATTTGACAAAACAATCTTGAAGGTTCTAAAACACACTCTCGTGTCGCTTTAAAATGAATACTGAAACTTTAATAACAATTAAAACAAGTAGGGAATAGAAAACGATAAAATTAACGTGACAATATTAGCTAACTATGATAAACTTCACCATACTCCTAATATAAGAGTCAAGCTACCATAATGAAAGAGAAATTGTAAGAATGAGTAGAGATCTTCATTAATAAGCCAAACTTACAAATATTTCACTCACAACAATCTTCAATCCTCTAAAAAAATGATAAAAACTTGGCCCTCCAATTTATTACAATCACTCAAAGTTTCTCCTCGAAATCCTCCCTGAAATTCAGCTATAATTTTCTACGAAATTATTAGCCCAAGGGTCCTTTTTATAGGACAAGTGGTGAGGTATTTGAGTTGTGGTGAGACTCTTTCTGATTGGCCGAATGGTGTTTGTAGCTATCCCTCCACCTCTTTAATCTTTGGATCGTGATAAGGGACGGAATTTCTCCCCACTCAAAAACTCTTAATTTTTCTTGCTAAACACGCATGCCGACTTTCGTCCAAATCAGAGAATAAAAATTTCTGACTTTTCTACAAAGCTTTTTTTCGAACGATCGTAAAATTCGCTTTTTCGCGACTTTTTTGAATTGATCATGAATTTGCACCCAATTTCATCATTACCTGTAAAAATTTCACTAGGCAAATTTTTTCACAAATTAGTACAAGAATATTATAAAATTATCGAAGTGCCCAATTTTTACTTAAAATTGCCATTTTCAATATGAATTCAATTATTCTCGCATTTTTTCCTCTTTTTAATAAAATAGTCCTAAGAACTTATTAAATACACTAAAATGGGACTAATAAAGTATAAATTTGTCCATAAAATATACAAAATAATGCACTCATCAACCTGATCCGAGCAGTCCTCGACCTCGTTGAATAACTCCTAATATTTTTTCGCATATTCTTCGAGGCTCTTCTGGGGCGTTTTCTTCATTGTCAACAAATCATCTATCCTCTTTGGATGGGAGCTGCTGGTAATTAAGCGATCTGTGAAGAGCTCTGCCAAGGAATCAAAACTTCTGATGGATCTATAAGGGAGTTTCTCAAACCACTTCTGAGCTACGTCATGCAAGCTCGATGGAAAGATCCGGCACATCAATGCATCCTTATGGTTTCAGAGGGTCATGGCCTGCCTGTACTGCCTAACATGGTCAATAGGATCACACTTACAATCATAGATCTTGAATCGGGGCATCGCAAATTTCTTGGGAGATTCTTTTTCTTCTTTCTCCCTTGAGAAAGGGGATTTCATCTGGGTCCTGATAGCTCGCCTGGATACCTCTCTGGTCGACGTGGCCTATGCGCGGGGTGTTGGTCCATTTCCCTCCGGACCAGATTTCGTATGTCGTAATTTCCTCGGCCTGGGCTCTTATTACGGCGATCTGATTGTTATTGCTTGGGCAAGTCATCATCTGAACTTTGTCCCCCAAATCTTTGAGATCCACGTCTAGGTCTCCTTCCTCGGCTGCGAGACCTGCTCGCCTAAAGGCTAGGAGTGTGATAGTGACATTGCCTCGTGCCGTGATGGAGTTCTCTCTCCATATTCTCCAGTCTTCTCTTGAGGCGAGCGTTCTCGGCGTCCTGCTTGGAGTGGCCTCCTCCTGCTCTTAGAGCCTGGCCTCATAGGCGTCGATCATCCTGGAGACTTGCATAAACTTGGCTGGTCCTTGGCTTTCTTCTGAAGCTTGCCGTTATGGGCGAGGCCTGGGATTTGAGCATCGAACTTCAGATCTAACCCTTCGAGGGGCTAGTTGCTCTTGAATATCCGTTGCTTGATGGGCATTGCTACTGTGACCAGATATTCTAGGTTCTTGTTGGTGAAGGTTTTTTTAAAGGAAAACAATCGCTTCCCACAGATGGCGCCAATTGTGGTGACAATAAATCTCAGCACAAAATAATAAGCAAGTGCGATCACCAGAATAAATAAAGAATATAAAACAACTGCAATCGCACACAACACAAGATATACGTGGTTCGGCATAATGGCCTACGTCCACGGTGGTGCTCTCTTTGTATTATATTTCTCTTTACTCCGTGGGAGTGTTACAATTTTTGTGCCCTCTTCCTCGGGCTAAGGGTTTGATATATACATGTCATTTTTCAGGGAGTGGGGGTGTTGGACTCCTCCACGTTTACCCATAACCCTAGAATATCTCTCGAGAGATTTTAGGGGTTGAATGGGTCATAACTGAATTAGTTATGCACGAGGCCTCCAGGCTTTGGGTTGGACTTAATCGGGGTACTCATCTGCGCCAGAATAATTAATCGAGGTACCCACAATCATTTATAGAAAATTATAGCGCACGTCTTGCATAATAAAAAATAGTAAGGAAAAGTGACAAACTCCATTTGAATTATGTATATTCTTATTAACACTCCATTTTAAGACTATTTATAGATACATGTATATTTGCAACAAAGTGCATAGTTGAAAGGTTTGTTTTGCATTATAATTAATTTAGGGTGATGACTTATCAAAACCGGCATAGTTTAAAGGAATTTTTGCAATTGACCTCCATATATATAAAAAAAAAGTGTGGATTGAGATGAGATAAAGACATTGTAAAAATAAAATAATTTTTCTACATGAAGAAAAAATATATATTTTGTCTCATGTCATTAACTCTTTTGTGACCTATAGATTATTGTATTATATAAATATGAAGGTGCATAAATATGTGTGTATATATTACTATAAATTTCTATCAAATAATTAATAATATAGGAGAATTCTTTTCATAATTATTAATTATGAAAAAATAGAAATACCAATGATCTATTTTGGAATTATTTTAATAATTTATTAATTATTAAAAAATAGAAATATTAATTATCTATTGTGGAACAGAGTTGGTTCTTGAATTTTTTATTGATTAATAGACTTATGAATATATCAAATATTAATGATTAGAGTGCCAATTGTATGTTATTTGTAAAGATTGGATTACACAAAAGATTTGACCCTAAAGGGTTGTCTAATTGGTTCTTGGAATGAGTTTTCAAAACCTCGGAACTCTCTTGGGTCTAGGCCATGGGTGGAGTTTGCGTTCCCCATGAAATCTCTAGTTTCGATGTGAATGTCATACTTTTGATCGTACCGTCTATGAAAGCTTGCCTAATGATACTCATTACCACACGACCAAAAATAATAAAACACTAAGGGGTTAGTTAGACTTTGTCCTCCTCCACTTTACCTATTAAGAAGTCCGGTTTTTGTCAAGGAATTGGGCACATATGGACTCGCATAGGTCGCACATGAGTCTACATAAGCTATTTCCTAATCTCCGAGTTACTTGAACTTAGAACTGAGACATACAAGTATAAGTTCTTGGTCCGATCTTCCCCACGAGGGGGATCAAGGAGGATTTGTGATCTCTCCCTATCCATTCGACTTCAAGTAGAAGTGGGGTGTGTTGCTTCTTATCTTCTCTAGGTAAGATTGACTTAAGGAAACTGCAACAGGGGAATTCTCTAATGGTTACGGATCGAATGTAACGATTTACAAGTGCTGCAAAAGTCATCCCAAAAGTCCTTGTTTTTAGTTGAAAGTCTATTTTAGACAAAAGCATTACTCTCATATCGGCTTTGACTTTTCAAATATTCCATACTCAAAAAACAAATGGCCCTAAGGGAAAAAAACAATTTTTCATCCGATATCGGACAAATATTCAAAAATCTTGAGACTTAGAAGTACCATCTACCGCTTCAAGAGTAGGCCCTTTTCGACTGTGTACATGGGTTTGCATATAATCTCGGATTTATGTTCTCGTCCAGATTGAGTTTAAAGTGTGTTGTGTTGTGTTTGATAAAAAAAAACAATGGCCCTAGGGGAAAATAACAAATCTTCATCCCACATCGGACACATATTCAAAAATCTTGAGACTTATAAGTACCATCTACCACTTCAAGAGTTGGGCCCTTTTAGAGTGTGTACTTGGGTTTGCTTATAATCTTATGATTTATGGTCTCGTCTATATTGGGTTTAAAGTGTGTTGTGTTGCGTTTGACTCAATTCTAATGATGTTTTATTGTTTGCACAAACAGTTGATTTTACATGTGCAAGTGAGGATATTTTTCAAACAAAATAAATGAGTGCAATTTCATAAAAGTTCTTAAAGTATCTAATATTAAAAATGTCATGAAAAATTTTAAAAAAAATCACAAAATCACATCAAAATGTATCTAATAATTTTTTAGAAAATCAAATCAAATTTGTCTAAAAAAACGTTTGATTTTATTTATATATTTTTTTAAAATTATGATATTTTAAATGAATCGAATTTCTATAATTTTTTTCAAAAAATTTTGGATTTTTTTTTCATAACACAAAGAAATATCCAAAAGAAATAGCCTAAAAAATATAAAACATAAATATAGTAATTGAAAAATAAAAGTCTGAGTCATCAAAACAACAATTTTTTTTGGAATCTTTTAAACCAGAAACTTTAAATTTTTTGTATAATTTATATTCATTAATAATGCATATAAAGTGTTTTTTAAACCAAACATATAAACATAAAAAAATTCCCAGAACAATGTTTGGCATCCACCCAAATCTTAACACCTTCTTCTTCCACACACAAATATAGAATAAGTAGAATGTTAAAAGTAAATGGTCTTCACATAGACACATATACAAAGATTTATATGATAATTTGTAATGGACCAACTATTTTTGCATCCAAAATTAGAGCAGGTCGGAACTCATTTTCCCTTTTCTTTATCTTCTCGAGAAAAGTATCAATAAATCACGAATTCCAAGTATGAAGTTAAATAAGTTCTATATTAGTTTTGCTCCAAGAGAGCTCCCATTACTATATATGTAATAAATATTTATTAGATGTTCCACTTGGTAATAAATGTTTACTGTGTGTGCAAAACAAACAGGTAGTAAATATTTACAACATGTGTAAAGGTGGTATAATAAGACTTAATGACAAAATTTTATTTTATAATAGAAATTTTGAGAAAATTTTCTTTTAATAGGTTCTAAAGAGGACCTATTTTTCAAGGTCCCTATTTTCTTTGCCTTTGTAGTAACCATATCCCCACACCTAGCATCAGTGGACAGAAACAATCGATAGTGGAGGCTTCAAGGCATCGTTGGAGGCCATTTGAGAATGGATGGTTGAGATTGGGTTAGGGTTTTGGATTGGTCACGTCAAGCAAAATGTGTTGGCGATCTCCAATTTAAGGTCATGAAAACCTCCATCATTCGTTCCTTATATCTATTATTGTATGTTATCGGAAGTTCGTTATTACACACACACACACACACACACACACACACACACACACACACACACACACACACACATATATATATATATATATATATATATATATATATATATATATATATATATATATATATATATATATATATATATATATATATATATATATATGTATATATAGAGAGAGAGAGGTGTCGTATTTTTGTTAGGGGTGGTGAGATGAGATGAAAGGATGAGAGAGGTAGTGGTTTTTTCGTGAGATGGTAATGAAAGGACGTTGTCACTAAGGGGGAGATTAAACAGTAGGTGGGGGTAAAGGTAGGGTGAGATGGTAATGAAAGGACGTTGTCAATCATTGGCGTTCCATACCATCAAACTATAATAGGTTCAGGGTGGGTTTGGATTTAGGAATTAAAACCCCAACACACCCCGATTACACATATCTTAGCAAAAAAATTATATACATGTATATATTGTATTATAACTTGCCCCGAAATTTATAGGCATTTAAGACCGGGTCAAAATAAGAGTTATACCATGCTAACATAATAAAATAATCTCACCTCTTAAGTATGATAATTTTACTCCACACATAGTGGGATAAGACGATTACTTAGCATAATTGATCTCACTTGAAATCATATCCCATAAACTCCAAACATGTAATGGGATAATTTCTCACTTTCAATTATATCCCATCTCGTTATATTGCACATTAAGCGAGGCCTAAGAGAAGTATAATTAAGTTATATTTGTCCATCAATATTCATATAAGTTTCAAATTATGGTGGTACACTTATGCTTTATTCAAATATTCAAAAAACCAACTTCAACAAAATTTATAAGTTTAATAAGTGAGTTGGGCTCAATCTCCCCCCCCCCCCCCCCCCACATATATATATATATATATATATATACCCCCCTATATATATGTTAATGGAAATGGGGCACAAAGAGAATTTTAAAAAGAAAAAGTTCTCATTAATTGGTGTCTAACAAATGGGGGGTCATCCCTTATTTATAGTACAAGTTGGTTGCAACTTTGGTTTCTCTCTCTTATCTCCATGTTTGGAACCATCATAGAGAAAAAGCTCTAGATAACAAAGGGTAATGTTTTTTTCAGCCTTTATTAAAGGAAAATGCTTTGAGTCCCAAAAAACTTCCCCAAATATCTCCCAAATCGTACGTGGATGCCGCGTCATTCTTCCACTTGCCTGTCATCTATTGCCATGTGGTGCGGGTCCCGTCAGGACACAAAAAAGTCATTTTGGGGGAAGTTTGGGAGAGTTATTTTCCTTTGTCTGGGATTTGTTATTTTTATGGTTTAATATTATAATCAGGCTTTTTGTTTGTCTTTTTTTATTAATTTGGTTTATGCATCAGGGTATTCTGGACGACCGTTGTCCATCACCTCTTCGACTTCAACATCGCCAGCAGGTACCTTAATTTGGTGTGTGGTTTGTCGGTTGAATGGGTCGGGTTTGCGAGTAAGATGCTGAGAGGTGTGTGTGTGTTTGAAGTGGGTTGATGAGGGACTATTGGGTGATCTCCTGATAGGTATGTTGTCGGATATAGGGTGAGATGGGGTGGCGGGGTTGAAAGGGTATATTAGGAGCTCGTCGGATTAGGGTTTTCGGTATGGCTGCAGGTTAGTCGGCGGGGGAAAGTGTCGGATTAAGGCATGGATTAGGTTTAGGAGCTGGGTAGGTGAGGTTCACATGGGTTGGAGTTCATGTTTCGTGTTGCGCGAGCACATGTGAACAGGGTCTTGCCGCCGGGTGAAAGATAGCGGGATTAAGATTGGGTTTGGTTTAGGAGAGAGAAAAAATAAATGAGTTGCGGGAATGTTATAATTGTGCGTGTATTTTTATAGTGCTTTGTTCATCATATCAATTGTATAATCACATTATTCCATTTCTTGATTTATTATACTCTTCCATTTACACACAATCAAATATCTTTTATATCCAATCTCTCACCAAAACCAGGACTCCCAGTCAAGCCATCTCTATGTGAAATTTTTGAAGGACAAAACAAAATCATTCACACCCAAACTCAACATTAATTATCTCTTCAAAGTCACAAACGACTCTTACACACCTCTCAACCCCTCTATTCTACACTACGTTATATTACTATAATTTTATAAGGTTTTATGGGCTCACAGGAGAGTCTTCATTTCTGTTTAATTCTGCACTGATATATATATATATATATATATATATATATATATATATATATATATATATATATATATATATATAGAGAGAGAGAGAGAGAGAGAGAGAGAGAGAGAGAGAGAGACTTTTGATTTATTTGACAAAAATACCTTCACATGACCAACTTTCCATCCAAATTATTCAAACGGTGGGGTTGTAGAAGGACACCAAATTGCTGATTTTTATTTATAAAATGTAATTTCTAAGTGTTCTAAGCACTTATAAATGTGTAAATGCTTACAACACACACACACACACACACATATATATATAGTCAAAAAAATTATATGTTTGCTAATTTAACACGCATGAGCACCTAACTCTTGCAATTACCAATTGCACAAGGGTTAAAACATAATTTATTTTTGTGTATATTTTCTTTCCACATACTCACTCTATATCTCTCTCTAATAGACACATGCATAAGTGGAAACCCAAACTCGTGATCGAGGAAATCGCCAACTCGTCGCCTTCCATTTATCTTTGTTGCCTCAAAGCCACCACATTTATATCGCCTCTCAAATCTAAGCAAAAATCCTAAATCATGATATAAGTATTTATTGGTTTTTATTTCGATTCTCTCTCTCTCTCTCTTTCTCCCCTTCTCTGTGTGTGTGTATATATATATATGCAATTTAAATGAAAAAAAATGGATAAATAAATTATTTATATTTCATCATAGTTGGAGATTTAGGAGTGGGGGTCAGTTTAAAGTGTGTTTTTCCCAAGTTGCCACATTGGGTATTTGAACCTCAAAAGAAAAAGACTTTAAATTTATATCCATTTTTTGTGTAGTATGTATCAATTTTGATTGTTTTGTTCTAAAACAAATTATTTATAGGGTATTATATATTTGTTTTTAGAATCGAGTGCATTTTATTTTTATTTTTATTATATTTAGCTTCAGATTAATTCCTTCACAAATAGTTGTTTCTCTTCTCTCTTATATATTCTTTGAAGCTAGTAATTAGATTTATGTTCTGACCTCGATTTTTAATTTGTTGGGATTTGATATTTAGGTTTGGATCACATCACGCGACACTAAACTAACTTTTAAAACCAATCGTTGCAGTCGTGTGACTCACGTGGTGTAGAAAATTTAAAAATATAAGGCTTAAGCTTGAAAATAGGGCGTTCAGGAGTGAAAATGTAATTTAAAAACAAAATTGTCCGCAAAGAGGCACGATCATATCCCATGACACTAAAATAACTTGTAGAAACAACATGTGCAGTCGTTTGACTCACGGAGTGAGCATTGAGTAGGAAATTCAAAAATCCAAGGCTTAAACTTGATAACAGAGCATTATGGGATGAAAATATAATTTAACAAAAAAAAAAATTGGACAAAAGAAGGCACGATAACTTGTAGAAATAACAGGTCCAGTCGTATGATTCACAGTGGTGAGACTTTAGTATAAAGTTAAAAAATACAAGGCTTAAGCTTGAAAATAGGGCATCAGGGGGTGAAAACGTAATTTAACAACGAAATTTCTTGAAAAGAGGGATAACCACATCACACGACAATAAATTAACTTGTAAAAATAACCCGAAAGTTGGACTAGTTTTGTGTTATTTAAATTCTGATATCATTATTGAGTACTTTCATTTGATTTATGTTATATAATATGCTACTAAATCCTATTTTTTACGGAATATATCTACATCCGCCCAACGTACCCCAAGATAAAGCTGAGGGCGAGGGTTCATCAAATAAAAAACCCATTAAATTCGATAATACTGGAAGCGTCATTGAAATTAAAATGGCTTTAATGATGAGATCAGGATTATTAATGAAATCAATAATTGGTTCCGAGTGCGATAATTGGAGGAACGCGATTTGCATGTCAATGATGAACATTTTCGGGGGCCTAAAGATATCAAAATATCAATATTTATATTTAAAATATATGACTTTCATTTAAGATTTTATTATATGTTAATTTAATGTTAATTCATTAACTTTCTTATATTATATGTTTATTGGACAACAACCACGAACATTACAACCAGATAAGGTCCAATATGCAGGAAGTTCGTGGATCGCCCATATCGCCATTGCTTTAACTATGAACTCTTCACTCTTATGAGAGTCAAAATGTCGTCATGCATTTATCCCATAACTCTTTAAGCTCTTCGATTAATGGGGATAAGAATATATCAATATCATCACTGAGAGACTTTGGCCCGGGTATCAATAAAGATAATAATATAAATTTCGTTCTTATGTATAGTATCGGAGGGAGACTTAAAGGTGTTATGAGAACAGACCATTAACTCTAATTAGTATTAATTTACTGAAAGTAAACCCATCGGTTAAGATTGCAAGATGGTAGTCCGCGGTTCCTTTGTAAAATTCATGGTGTCGTGCGTTTGAAATTTTCAAAACGAGTGAATCAATGGGATGACACATCAGATTCCCACTTACCTCGCATTGAGCGTGCCATGTCATGGCCTTTGCATCCACGGTACATTGAAAAATCATTTTAACAGTGCCTAAGTGGAAAATACTTCAAAACCTTTTGCTGGACTTACGATATTTTGCAGCTTTGTCCTTTTCATTCTCCCAAACCACATATCTAGTCTCACTGAGGACACCCATCCTTATATTTTTGCTCGTTGAGGTACAATATGCAACCATACTTGCATGCATGAATAGATTTATGTTTCAAACCCAAACCCTTTAAGCTCTTCTTCATGGTAGGATAATTGTCTGGTAATGTGTTCTCTTTTAGGATAATTTCTTTAACCCACTTATCAATTCCAGTGACGTTGTTGCTAAACAAACCAAATTGACTCTTTAAATTATTAAAAACATTCATTTCATATAATATCGAGTGATCTTAATTGTAATCTTTATACAATGATCTAGCGGCATCATCTTTTAACCGTATGTATTCCGAATATTTTGATAGTTCAACATCAAATTGTTCATTTACTTGGTCATAATGTGGATTACATGTATCCATAGGTTAGTGGTTTTAATGGTAGTGGATTTCGTAAGCATCATCAATTAAATTGGTCATTGACGATGTGTTAGTGAATCATGTACCACTTCCACTCGTTGGGGTTTCGTTAGGCGGTCGGGTACCGATAATTCTTTCGGAACATAAGGTATATTTTTTTCAACATGGTATGTCCATATTTTATATTCTTGACAAATTCCCCACTTTATTAAATGCAACTCAATGTCTTCTAATGACTTATATTTTATGTTCATACAATGGGTGCACGAACTCGAAATCTTATCACTTTTAAGATTTTTGTAAGCGTATTTAAGAAATTCTTGAACACCCTTTACATAATTATCTGTTATTCGGTTAGTCTTTCTCATCCACTCTTTGTATTGTGGGAAATTAATTTAATAATCTTTAAATTTCAATCATGTATTAATAGGTTAAAACAAATGTCATGTTGTATTCAGGATATTAATATGATTACGGAAATATCACAACCAAAACCCTAAATTAAATAAAATTTCCAAGTGATATTATTACAACTGAAATAAAAAAAATATATATTATTAAAACTGAACTGAAAAAAAATCTTATAACTAAAAAACATTATTATTACAACTGAAACAAAAATATTATATTACTAGAACTTGACCAGCAAATAAATTAGCCAAGTGAGAAAATTATTTGCATAATGCTTCAATTATGTCCTTTCCTCGCAGTCAACGTGCACAGTTACATCTTTGCATCCGTTGTATATTTCATCAACCATCACCTGAGCCTCACCCTTTTGCGAAGGTCAACTGTGTACTTTAGCTCCTACAACTACGGAGATGGGTGTGCACACACCAACAATTCATATATTGCACAGGTCATTAAAATATAATTATTCGCTATAGTCACTGTGAGTGGTTGACAATGATCCAAGACTTGTGATAGCCGGAGGCACTGAAAAGGGGAATATTGAAGGAGGCGGTATTGGGGAGGGGAATATTGGAGGGGATAGTATTTGGGAAGGGGATGTTGAAGAAGGAAACATTTGGGAGGGGAAACTGGCAGAGGGAGGAGAGGGGATGTTTAACGACATTTGTACCATCATTTTTCCTACTCGACCATTCATTCTTCAAATCTTCATAAGATTTGGATCCCAACCTGTAGACATCAGTTTTTTTTGCCCTGTTTTGTTTGTTCATCTCCCTCTGGACCAGCTTCTTGTTCTTCATCTCATTCTCCAAAAAATCATTCCACTTCTTCACTGGTATGTCAACATTTAGAGATAATTTTTCTTTCAGAGCTAAAATATTGGAGCTCGATGCATCCTTCGGGAAATGTCTTCGCCGAAGGTTTCGCCTGCTTGTTCTTAATTGTTCAGTAACCTAAGAAAGAAGTTTATGGTTTGAATGATCGGGAGATGAAAATTGCTTGCAGAGTTGATCATGGCCTGATCAATAAGGTTCCATTTGTCTTCTCTCCCGATTCCCATGTTCATTTTCCCCAGTGACAAACACTGGGCTTTAAATCTTAGTAGGTTATTTTTATCACCTGTGGGGTTATTCCCGAGAATGGAGAACCTAATGGGCTTCTTTTCATTTGAGCGGGAAGTGTCGGGAGCAGTGGATGGGGGCGTAGGAGCAACAGGGGTTTGTTGCCTACTCGTACTTGGAGTAAGGGAATAAACCAGAGGTGGAGTTGTGAATTGCTCAGCAATTGGTGATGAGAATTCATATTGTTGTGCACGCAATAAGGATCCTCGTTGGGATGTCACCTCGTCACTTGGTACATTTTGGCCGTTGCCTCCCGACATTATCTACAAAAATGAAAAGCGACTAAATAGTTATAATAATATGAAATTATAACTAAATAATTAAGTTATGACTATATATATATATACACCTTTTCAAAGTAATACTTTAAAATATATTCAATGTGTTTGATCTCCATCCATTCAATATTAGTTTTTAAAAACCTATGGATTTTTTCATGTGGCCAACTAGGAGGAAGCATATCTATGATTGATGTATAAATATTTTTTTCTGTGCTCTCTAACAACTAAAGAAAGGTCAGGGTTACATTGGGATTATGTGTGTGGAATATATTCTCTATAGCATCATCCTAGCTTTCTGGCAAGGAGAATAGAATACGGTCAAATAGGTAATCGTGCTAGAGATCAAACCCATAATTTTCAAGGTAGTTAAATTGGTCAATCTTCTTATTCCCATGACTATAAATAGGATTACCCTCTATATGCGTGCACTAACAAAAGAGGTATATGTACAGTCCAATTTTAACCTCTCATACTCTTATTTCCAGTGATTATTACCGTGACTCATTTTTCCTGAGAAAAATATACGAGAGCGTGAATATGAGTCCTACAAATAAGGTCTCTAATTAATCGATAACTATTTATTCTAAAATATGGGGTATAAGAGTATATTTTCTTGAGTAAGGTTTTGATTGATCATTACCCTTATATATAAACTTGTGCATGTTGGATCTCACCACTGTGAAATCCAAACAACAACCCACCGTAAGTGTTAGGACACATTTTGTTAGGGTTTAGTATGATAGAGTTTGAAAGTGTATTGCATCATCAACCCAAGAAATCCAACATACTATCCAATAACCTAACCAATAATCAATATTATCCCGCACTCCTTCTATCATCTACGTGATAAAATGTATAGTAATAATCATAATATCTCACTAAAGTTGGGTAATTTGTCATTAAACATATACATGAAGATAAGGTTTCAATTTTAAATAGGGTTAAATTGAATAAACATAAACATATACACACACATTAACATATACATGAAAAATAGGATTTCAATTTAATTAAGGTTAAAATAAATACACATTAACATATATATGACGATTAGGGTTTCAATTTTAATTAGGGTTAAAATAAATACACATAGACATATATATGAAGATTAGGGTTCAATTTTAACTAGGGTTAAAATAAACACACATTGACATATACATAAAAAATAGGGTTTGAAACTCGTTAGGGTTAAAATAAACACCCATTAACCAATAAACACACACATACACACAAAATATACGCGCACATACACACACACACACACACACACACACACACACACACACACACACACATATATATATATATATATATATATATATATATATATATATATACACACACTACAGGGATTATACGCACACACACAAACACGCATAAATGCATAAAAATGCATAAATATACACATATATATATATATAGAGAGAGAGAGAGAATGTTCGCGTGAAAATAGAAGGGTTGGGGGGGTTAATATAAAGAAACTGGTCACGGCCTAAATCCGTGACCCAATGCCCTGACTGTATTTTTCCCATGCCAGTTGACATGACCATGGCATTAAAATAGTACTAGTCACTGTCCTAAACTGTGACCACTCTTTGAGACCATTTTGAATTGGTTACATCCCAAAACTTTGATCCCTTTGGAGGGAAATTTGGCATTAGTCACGTCCATAGTCCGTGACCATATTTGGATGGAAATTTGGTGCGAATTTGGTCATGCCTTAGTGACGGATGAATGTTATGACCCACTGGGCTAGGGCTAAAGGCTGTCACCAGCTCCATCTAGTTCTATGATGGTCATGGAACTAGTCACACCTTTATTAGCTATGGTCACAGCTTTAGGCCATGACCACCTGGTCATGGACCAAATCCGTGACCATCTTACCATGACTATTCGCCTAATTTGGTGTAGTGAACAATTTATTGGTTGTTTAACGAGGTCAATGGAATATGTGGAAGAAGAATATGAGCACCTACTATTTCGAGAAGTAGCGATAGTTATGTGCTGCAATGGAGGGACCCCTTCCTGGAAAATGAGAAGATCACATTGTCCCACTAATAGAGGTTTGTAGATGTTGAGGTGCTCGATAGCCAGTTGTCCAATCATGAGTTAGCGAGAACTAATCGGTTAAAGAAAGTGAATGTGCAGTACTCCAGATGGATATCTTACACAGAGGAGGGGGGTAGGATATAAATTGATTTTAATTAGTCACATTTTGTTTAATAATCAAATTAAATTTTTGTTATTAATTTAATTTATGTAGGAGTCTGGGAGTGACCCGAGAAGAAAGCCACATAGGATCGTCTCCTATATAAAGGTTCTACTGAAGAGGGGCGAGGCTTTTAATTCGTAGGGCGCTGAGACTTTGGTAAATTATACTTGATTTTATATTATCAATTTTAGTAATTTATTAGTATTTTTTTCAAGGTTAAAAACGTATTTATACTATTTTAAGAGAGGGTAAACGAGTTGCACAATAGCCAGAGTGATTCTGACAAGGTATCTCTGAGTACAGATGCACTGAGTTAAGTTAATGGCCAAGATAAAAAAGATCATAGTCAGGGTGTCTTCTCGCAGATAGAAAAGTTGAAGGTGATGGGCCTTGCTTGCAGTTATAGTGGGTTGTCCTCAAGGGTCAACACGTACATGTTGGAGATGGACTCGATGTTGAATAATGTCCAACAAGTCATAAATCATATATTCGAATGGGTTAAATGGGAGCTCGCATATGGCAGAAAGGATAAGGGGAAGGGGAATGCAAATGATAAACGGAAAGGGTAAGGATAAGGATAAGGTTGGTGAGGGGATCTCTACTCCTATAATACCCTGGCCTAATATTTCACTTAGATCTTATATAGATTGTAATTAAGTGAGGTTTGAGGATAATTATTGAAAGTTTTGGGTCAAAACGGAAGAAAAATCAAAGAATTGGAATTTGAAGGGCTCGAACGACAGTAGGGTCATTCAAACGAGACTGAGGTGTCATTTGAAGCGAGGTTCAAATGACCTTCACGCGAGGTACCACTACATTACACTCCCAGATTGTGCGAAACCATGTATTGAACGAGATAGACATGTCATTCGAACGAGGCTCGTGTCATTTGAACAATGTGCCTCAAAAATATTTTAATCTGATTGCGTTGTCACATTTTTTGCCCTTGGATCATTGAGTTGTCGAAATCTGGAGATCCTAGATAGGCAAAACGGGATTTGGATGGCTTGGGGGTGTTTATAAGGGGTGTTTGGCTCATTTAGGATCATTTTGGGTTGGAAGAAGGAGAGATGGAGATCGGTGGGTCTTCCACCATTTTTTGGGTGTTCCTCCACCTCTCTCCACCATTAACTACCATGCTACCACCACACCTACACCTTATATGCCTATATTTGTTACGTATTCCTCCATATTTGAACCATACACACCCATTTCCCCATTGTTAGGCATAACTACAAATTTGTAAGGTGTTGTTGGGAGTTTTTGAAGAAGATAAAGATGGAACTTTATTGGAGTTTGAAATGAGTTTTTGAAGGGGTTTTTCTTGGAAGCTAGATGGAGCATGCCTTAAGGTGGGACAACATACTTGAGGCCAACGTAAGAGGTGGTAGGTTTCCATCTTCCTTGACATTCCATGCCTACCATTGGTGGAACTCCATTTGAGGTGAAAAATCTTACTCTTAGTATTAAGACTTTGTTTTGCATATTTGTAGTCTTGATGTTAGATTACATTAGTAGGGTGCATCTGATCAAATGATGGAAGACATGTGTAATAAATAATAAATATTTTTATGACATAAAAATATTGTAAAATGTTATTTATTGAAAAATAAATGATGAGTAAATATGTCAAAGTTTCTTATAATAAAGTTTTTTTTTTTATGAAAATGGTGTATTTTCTAGAAAATATATGTTACACATTTTATGAAATAAAATGTTTGAAAATGAGAATTTCTTTTGTTAAAACATTGGTTTAATAATGTTTTAAAGTTTCCTGCAAGAATAAAGATTTTATAAACAATGAACATTTGTTGAGATTTAAGAAATAAAAAATGTCTTTTAGGCCTTGAAAGTAATGATGATTTATTTTGCGAATGAAGATTTTATGAAACATTTGTTGAGATTGAAGAAATAAAAAATGTCTTTTAGGCCTTGAAAGAATAATATTTACAAATGTTAGGAATTTCTAAGATGAAATATATGTTAAATCCATTTATAGGATTTATGATTTAAAATATATCTTCTCATGCATATAAAGGGATCAAAGTCAAAGTGAAAAAAATGAAGTCTTTTACAAGATTAAGATGAATTAATTTGGATAAATAAGGTTTTTCGTAAGTAAATCGTTTCAAGCATTAAGTACATGTATATGTATGTTTATATATGTATACAAGGTAGTTGTATGTGCACGTATGTATAATGTGTTAAAGTCTTCTTTCTTCCATTCAATTCTATATTGCACTTCTATATTTTCCACTGAGCATTTGACATATTCCCTCATTTTGTTAGGGCAGGTTGGGTGTGGTTTCGTATTTTGAGATCGTTATACATGTAAGTACTCTCTTTTATATTACGTTAGCAGCTCTGTATGCTTGGACTCCGGGGTGCTCCCTATGGATCCCTCATGTAGTTTAATTTGATATTGGAATTGCATGTTAAATAAGTGAAACATTAATTAAAATAAAACTCGACTATTAACATTATATAGGTTGTTTCAATGCACTTCACACCTGATGCTTGGGTCGGACCGGATTGATTATGGGTAACCCATAAATTCGGGTCGGGATTCTACAACTCCATCACATTCATCGATGACTGCTGACTCATCATCGCTTTATATATATATATATATATATATATATATATATATATATTCTACTCTCATCTCTACTATTCCGACGAAATTTTAGCGAGTTGGGGAGAGATTTTATATTCATGACGTGCGTACAGGATCACGGATTACCAAGGGAGGGAAGGATCTGAAATCCACTTTGGGTACCGTGGTGCACGACTTTCAACTATAGCCTTGCGAGTCCTGAGTCAAAGTGATTGAGGAGTTGGTGGAAAAATATGACGAGGTCTTGTGGTTGGACGGGCAAGACTATGTTTGAGATGTCAACGATGTGGTGGGGTCATTTGTCGTATGAGCTTTTGTATATGGGTACTTATGGTTTGTAATTAAATTGTTTCTTTTATATAATTAAACTTGTATTTGATGTAATTTTGTTCGATTTTTTAATTGCATGTTTGGTTTGATTAATTTTAATTGCATATTATATTGAGATTGTTGATGTTTTGTTTGAATAAAAATATATCTTTTTGGTTATTGTAAGGGCAACCCTTACGGGTAGTTCATATTAAGAATAAACTAGGCTAAAAACAAACTACGAAACTGAACGAATTTGTTGTGGGTAACAATTGGCTAGGGAAAATATAGAATATTGGTTTGAAAAGAAGGGAGAACGCTGTCGTTTTGGACAAATTTATTGGAGCCTTGGGCGGAACATCATGTTCCGCTTAAGGTTTCTTTGATTTATATTTTACCCCCAAATGTCTTCGCCTATTGTGTTTTACCCCGAATTAATTACCTCAACTACCCAACCTACCATCCAACCACAAAATTAAATGCAATATCCCTATTTAAATCATCCCACCGTAAATGTTTTTTATCACTTCAAAAAAAAACATCCAGTATATACTAGCAAGTAAATCCTCTCCATTTTTGTTATCTTGTAAATTTTTTATTTGTTAATCTTAATATTTTTTTAATTAGGTATTACTTAATGTTTTATTTATTTAATTAGAGCAATCCTTATGTACATAATATCAGTAATTATTTTCCTTAAATAATTTCTTATTATAGTAAATGTTAAATTATATGTTCTGTTTTTGTTAATTACTAAATATTTAATTATCTTTTATGTTTTTATTAATTAGTAACTATTTAATTAAATATTCTATCTTTGTTCCGTTCTGTTTATAAGAAATTAATTAAGTGAATGTTTATAATAAATTAGTGAATGTTTTTAAGAAATTATTTAAAAAATTATCTCTTCTGTTATGTTTCTTAAATAATTGTAAGTGAGGTATTTATTAGGTATTTAGTAATTTTCATGTAAACCTATGTTATGTTAAAGTTATATTTAGTTATTAGTTAAAAAAATCAAATTTTAGCCAAATATTTAGACAAAAAAATTCTAATTACATAGACGTGATATTGTATAGCCAAAGTGGCTAAAAATTTACTTATTGGCCAAAAATGAATATACTTTAATTTTTTTACCAAATAAAATATTACATAATATTTTTATATTCATTACCCAATATTCTAGAAAATTAATAACTTTTTGTTGACATTGCAGTGTTGATAATGGAACAAATTGAAAAAAAAAATTAGACGGGCTAGAAAGTCTCGAAAAATCGGAGAAGGAAGGCGAGAGCTCGAAATTACTACTTCCGAGCGACCTATAGTTTTTGAAAACTATAGGCGTATAGTGGACGACGGAGATCACATTAAACCTTCTCCGGACACGGCCACAAATGGCAACTCAATAAAGATGCATGCCATTGGCATAGTCTTAGAGCCACGTACAAATATTTAAAGACATCTCCTGAGGTCATACATTTTATACACCGTAGTGCACTACACCAAAATGACAAAATTATCACCTTTCAGTCGGCCACCCTTGTCACGATCATTGACCGTGACACAAATCTCGCGTTTTGTGTCCGGTCATTGACCGTGACAAGTCCGTGATAAATTCATTGCCACGATCAATGACCGTGACAATTCTTTAAATAATTGTCACGGTCAATGACCTTGACACGACCGTGACAACTTCTTTAGCAAAAACCCTTACCCCTTCTTTTTTTCCCTCGCACCATTCCCTCCCCCCCTCTCTCTCTCTCTCTCTCTCTCTCTCTCTCTCTACTTTCAGGTTTATTTCTCTCTCTCTCTCTCTCTCTCTCTCTCTCTCTCTCTCTCTCTTCCATTTATATAGATGTTTGTGTGTATATATATATGTGTGTGTGTATATATATGTGGGTGTGTGCGTGTGTGGGGGTGGGGTGGGGCAGGGGGCTGTTGTGTGTGTGTGTGTGTGTGTGTGTATGTGTGGTGGGTGGGGTGTGTGGAGGGAGGTGGGGCAAGGTGGGGGGCTATTGTGTGTGTGTGTGTGTGGTGGTGGTGGGTGGGGGTGGGGGTGGGGGTGTGTGTGTATGTGGTGAATGGGGGGTGTGGAGGGAGGTGGGGGTGGAGATGTGTGTGTGTGTGTGTGTGTGTGTGTATTTGAATTAACCCATGAATTTGTATTTTTGTATTTGAATTAACCCATGAATTTGTATTTTTGTATTTGAATTAACCCATGAATTTGTCAATTTGTTTGTGGGGGGTTGGGGTGGGGGTGGGGAGGCGGGGTAAGTCAAGGTACCATTGTAATTCTCTTAATATCGTGGAAGTACCATATGAAAGTAGGATTGTCCCTCAGTGTAAATTAGTAAATTAATAATTCTATACGTTAATTGTTAGTTTAATTGATGAAATGAATTAATTGAGTAGATGAATTAGAAGGAGTACGGGATACACATTTGTTGTTGACATTGCTGTTGGATTATTTTTTTTAGTAAATGTTTGGTTGGCTAGTTTTAAAAGTGGCATGACCACTGGATTATTGTACATATGGGGGTGGAATTTTTCAACTTTTTTTGAAAATTACTCTGTATATCGAACAATATATATATAGTATGATAATTAAATGAAACATACTTGAAATTAAATATAGTGCGCATAGATACTAGCCTTCTAGTTCTTATGCGTACGCATTCAATAGACCTTAGACCCGTTCGAGAGTCATTACTCCTGTAATGAGATCTCTCGAATTGTCCTCTTTGGACAGTTTCAGACTGTATAATTTTTGTATAATATTCTTATTGGCTTACAGTTGTTACTTTTGGAGGAAGTTCTGTAGTCGTATCTTAATGTTCTCTAAGTACATACTAGATTGACAAGTGTGATTGTTATTTCAATTGATCAATTGAAATAACACTCACACCTGCCAATCTATGTCATGTACTTGGAGAACTACGTGGATATGCTGTCGAATTTTTTCAAATCGTAACAATGTACATGAGCTGTTAAGTATATTACAGAAAAATTCAGTCTTGAATGGGATAGGACCACTCACCCTTTAATAGGATAATTAAATGATGGGATAATTAAATACAACATACTATAAATCTAAGTTTTGTTTACCTTTAATAGGTGTTTAGTTGTGGTAGCTATGATGGGATATCTGAAATACAAAGAGTTGATGGGTGAGACTAATAGAATGGGGGATGTGTTTCGCAGAGGTGCTAACGAATTTGTGAAATATGCAAAAAGATGTCATAATGATGAAGAGTTTCCGTGTCCATGTTCTAGGTGTAAGAATGGTAAGGTGCTTGAGAGGAAAACAGTTGAACTACATATGTTAAGATCGGGTATGCAAGATAGTTATCGATTTTGGAGTTTTCACTGTGAATTGAAAGTTCCTTTTGTCCCCGACCAACCTTCACAACAACCATCAACAAGTAGAATAGATGTAGAAGGGGACGACGTAGATCATAATATGTTAGAGGATTTAGTTGATGATGCATACGGAGTTTATGAAGCAGAGGAGAATGAGGTTACTCATGATGTAGAAGATTCAAGTGCTCGTGAAGATAACACGATAAAACTTGACAATGACTACCAAAGTTTAAAATTTAAGTCTACCCAACCGTTATACTCTGGCTGAGAGAAAGATCAAACAACTTTACATGCTATGGTTGGTTTGCACAATTTGAAGACGCAGTTCGATTTGTCTGGCAATAGCGTGGGGCTTATTACCCAAGGTGAATACACTTCCAAATAGCTATCATGTTATGAAGAACAGTTTGAAAGGTCTGGTAATGAAGTATAAATTGATTCATGCTTGTGTGTATAACTGCATACTATACCGAAAGGAGTATGAAAATCTTGATCGTTGTCCGGTATGCGATGAACCTAGATATGTCCAATCTACTAGTAAGGAAGGCACAAGCTCAAAAGTGCCTCAAAAAGTATTGAAATATTTTCCCGTTGAGCCTAGATTAAAGCGATTTTTCATAGTACCATGGATTTTGGAGGCGATGACTTGGCATGCTAGGGCAGAAGTAGGGCGTAATATCATGCGTCATCCTATTGATTCTACTGCCTAGCGGAGGATGAATTTTGAGCATCCCAATTTTGCTCGAGAACAACGCAACATTCGTTTGGCTATATTAACAGATGGTTTCAATCCATTTGGAAATCTATGCACCAATCAGAGTGTATGGCCAGTGATCCTAGCCCCACTCAACCTCCCTCTTTCACAGTGTATGAGACCTGAATTTTCGATGATGGCTTTGTTGATACCTGGACCAAAAGCACCAAGTGATGACATTGACGTCTACCTGGCTCCTTTGGTAGAAGAATTAAATGAGTTATGGGAAGAGGGTGTGCAATCATTTGACTCTTTTAGAAAAGAAGAGTTTATGCTGAAAGCTATGTTGATGTGGGCAATTCGTGATTTTCCAGCTTATGGGACATTATCCGGTTGTGTAGTACATGGGTATTTGGGGTGTCCTATTTGTGGAGAGGAGACTGAATGTCATCGTCTATCGTCTAGCTTAAAAAATGTATACCATTGCCACAAGAGGTTTTTACCCCCAGCTCATAGTTTCAGATCTGAGAAAGGTTCTAATTTTTTATTGGGCGGAGTTGAACATAGTCTACCGCCGAGACAACTTTCGGGTTCAGAAATTGAAAGTAAATCTTCTGAATATGGCCCTAATATGCTAGGTAAATACCCCAAATTTAAGAATGTCAAGCATAAGAAGACCCTAACTGGGAATGAAATTGAGATAAGAAAGGCATGGTCTCGGAGGTCAATATTATTTGACTTGCCTTATTGGAAGAATAACCCGGTGCGCCATGTATTGAATGTGATGCATGCAGAGAAGAACTTCGCTGAACATATTGTGGGTACTTGCCTTGGGGGAGTCATTCGAAGGATGGATAAAATGAATGAAAAGACCTTAAAACGTTAAAACTTAAGCCATAACTATGGTTGAAAGAAGATAGTAGGGGTAGGACAATAATTCCCCCTGGTGCGTTTACTTTGACGAGTGGGGAAAGGAAGGTGCTTCTAGACACAATATATAATTTGAAGGGCCCATCTACTTTTTCGTCCAACTTGTAAAGGATTGTGAGTTATGCTACTCATGATTTACATAAGTGTAAGTCCCACGATTGGCATGTGATCATGCAATTGGTTCCTCTATTGTTTAAGCACTGTTTCTCCCAGCACAAGGATTTACGTAGGGCTATTATGAAAATTAGTATTATCTTCTCCCTCTTGTGTGAGAAGGTAGTGAATCGAGAACACATAGTGGCCGCAAAATTGGCTGTGATCGAAGCGATTTGTGTATTGGAGAAGTACTTTCCCCAAGCATTCTTTGACATAAGTGTTCACTTGTTAGTACACCTATGTTATGAGGCACTTCTTTGTGGTCCAGTTAGATATCGGTGGATGTATCCGTTTGAAATATTGATGAAAGTTTTTAAAGATTACGTCAAGAATACATTACAGGAACAATTGCAGAGGAATAAATTGTCGTGGAGTCATCAATATATACTCGGTAATATATGCCTGACTCGACCAGCGTTGATGACACTGATAAATTCGTCGATGATGGTGGTCATGTGATGGGAAAACGAGTGAAATTAACGAGTTTGCAACATGAACAAGTAGCTCGTTATCTATTTGACACACATGAAGATGTCGAAGAATGGAAAAAGTAAGTTTCGATTATTATAATGTTTAACATTATTTTAGATTATTTTATACATGATTAATTTTGTAATATGCAGAAAATATGAAGCCTGTGAGAACAATAAAAGACGAAAAACAATGGTACAATCAGACAGCGAATTTAGGGTGTGGTTGACACAAGATGTAATTATAATGAAAACAGTCGTTATATAGCGTTACATTACATTCAAATTTTACCACTAATATAATTAATTTATCTATATTCTCAACTCCTAAAGACGGGTGATGCGACATCAAGGCTTGCCCATCTAGCCACTTGACCCTTGTTCGTGGTACAAGAGTACAAAAAATTTCGATTCAACGGTTGCATTTTCGGCGCTAAAGTGTACAAGGAAAGTACAAATGTATGAAACTCGAGAATTTTATACAAAGCTCTTACTATCTTTCGAGCGAGCACAAAACATAAAAACCTCGTTAAAGCTGAAATGACTTACTATGGTGTAATCCAAAATATATTTGAACTGGATTATATAAGATTCAAAGAGGTTGTATTTTACTGTGACTGGGTCAGATTTGAGGATAAAAATGCTTGTAAAGTTGATCCTCCCACCAATTTGATCATGGTTGACTTGTCCAAGTTTAAGAGCAACGACCACGTGAGCGATGAGCCGTTTGTTTGTGCATTTCAAAATGTTAAGAAAGTGTTTTATTCGGAGTATATCAATAACGAGCCGTGGTCAATTGTCCAACACGCTCCAAGGTGTCTAAATAGTAGTTTGGATGACTTGGCTTCTTCTACCGAATGTCAATCCATTTTTTATGATAACCCTAATTTGAAACAATTTTTCAATTTGTAATAAATATTTCAATTTGTACTGAAACATCCATTTCTAATGCTTTTAATTGATTTGCACTTTATCATTTTCACTCTTATGTGGTGTGCGTGTGTGGAGAGGAGATTAATACATAAATATTCCAACTACATCTAAGTTTTCTTTATACTAATCCATGAATATACGCTTTTTACCTTGAATAGGTGATTAGTACATAGTTATTTGGGGTGTCCTATTTGTGGAGAGGAGACTGAATCTCTTCGTCTATCCGAACACTAAGAAATGCCATAATCCTATGGAGTATGTTCTGCAAATTCCTCCCAACCGTTATGTAGCCAAACATTACCAGTTGAAGTTGTCAATTCCACTTTCCATACCCCACCACTTGGAATATTTACCAAAATATGGGAGACCATTGAAAAGTGGAATTGACAACTTTAACTGCTGATTTTTGGCTACACAACGGTTGGAAGGAATTTGCAGCGCATAACTCCATATGATTATGGCATTTATTAGTGTTTATATATGAAGAGAATTATATTTGACACGATTGCCCGGGATACATTAGTTGGAAGGAGGTGCCATATGAGCTCAAGTTAGCTGTTTGGGTGACACTACAGGTAATGTATTTATATTTATATGTCAATTTCGATTTCGATTTATATTTATCTATATTTGCGGGACGGATATTAATTTTACTTTATTTCAATTCAAGGGACAGGGAGTGGCCCTGAGGGTAGGCCACATATGCTCGATAGGTATGTGGCTATTCGAACGAGAAGGGAAGGATAAGGAGGTGTCCCCGAGCGTCGCGGTACAAAATCTCTTTTCCAGCTAAATAGGTTATAGATTTGAGATAATTGATGGTGATGTTGTTTCTTCTTAAATAGTTTCAATTTTGAATATATACTTGCATTATCTTTAGTTTGTTTGAATATATAATGTTTGAACAGGTACAACGTTGCTATAACAGGTACAAATATACTATTGGGCAGTGGCTGGGGCCATACTGTCCAGCAGATTTTTTTTTAAATTCTGCCCAGAATTGTCACGGGCATTGACCGTGATAAGTCTGTGACAACAGTTATCACGGACTTATCACGGTCAATGACCGTGATAATTTTTTTAAAAAGGGTCAAGGCTTTGTCATGATTTTTAACCGTGACTAAACATGTCACAGTCATGGCCCGTGACACGATTGTGACAATTCTAACGAACTTGTCATGGTCAATGACCGTGACACGTCCGTGACAAAAAAAGTTGTCTCGCCCCAAATTGTCACGGTCATTGACCTTGACAAGTTGAACTTGTTAAGGTCAATGACCGTGACAATTAGGCAGATTTGGTGTAGTGGCGGTTGGGGAGAATTGTTGGACGCTCAAATTCCCAAGACAAGCTGGGGGTTGGTACAAGAGCTCGGTGAGCGTTGGTGGGACACAACCAACACGTTCCAACTACCTTCTGGGGAGCCGACCATTAATCCTTATGATTTTACGGTTTTGACTAGTTAGATTTTGTATATAAAAAATTACTTCATTAATAACATTGATTGATATCGTTACCATCTTGTAGGTATTCCCAGCGGAAGCGGTCCTATGGTACCGATGGATGATAGAAAATACTTGATCGCACTTGACGGGAAAACTCAAATTCGGGGTGAAATTATACATAGATACTTTCCCGGCATTGAACCAAATTGCAGTGATTCTTGTAGGGTGAAAGTTTCGACCTTAAATAAGTGGTTTGAGGCCATAAAGTTAAATAATGTGATTGTTGGCCCTGAGGACACTACTAGGGCATTTTTATTTTTTGTGTGGGACATATTTTTTTCCCGATCGCAAGAGACAGCTTTCCTATTGGTTGGTTGGCTGCTTTGGAGGATTTGGAGATTGTGGGATCATACAATTGGGGTTCGACAATTCTAGCTCGCATATACTACTCTCTCCATCTCTTGTCAAGAAGTTGCGTAGACTCTATGAATTATTTTTGGCAACTCGTTTTGGTAAATGTTAAAAAGTGAAATTATATGTATTTAATATATAATTAATAAAAAAAATTATGGTTTAATAATGCTCATTTTTTTATTGCAGTTTTTCGGGTTTGAATACATACAACAGGCGTGTCTCTTATTGAGGGAAGATACTGGTGACTGCTAGCCTAGGATTAATCGATGGAAGAAAGAAAATCGGTTAAATTGTAAGGAGACAAAGGGCTCAATCCAGTATAATTTTCCCACCGCCCAAAGTCAGATTGAAATGTGATCGTCGGGTTCAATCAACTGGCTACCTTACTCAGGGTCTACTGTGGAGAAGAATGCATATGTTCAACATGCGAAGTAGATATCATTGAAACGATGTTTTCTTATGGATCCTCAATATGGGGGGATATATTACTTGGGTGATCGATACCGTCGACAGATCACCGATGAAATTTCCTTTCCAAATGACCCTCCCCAGCAAATGATGAGGATACCCTTTCACCCTGATAGGCATGGGATTATTATTGACGAGATGGACCCCAGTGTATCTATTATTTCTCAACCCATGTATGACCGTTACTGAAAGCAAGTGTCCCTAGGCCTTGTAATGCCACCCCTCTACCGAGCAATCAATAAGGATGTCATAAGTCCCAGCGCACTGTCATAGCATATCCAAATACCAACTGTCCCTTCATAGGCACCTAGCGCATATGAGACTCGCAGAGGTCAGGTACATCCCACACAACCCCAAATGACTTGGAATCTACCGTTTTGCAGTCCTGCAGGTGTACCCATATTGATTCTGGTTCCACGGCCGGACATGATTGCGGTCGATGAAGAATTGCCCGCATACGATGACCTCCTATTTACTAGTCGAGAATTTTTTGATTATTGGCAATCCTCGAGAGCCACCGCTCTAGGTGCATCCAAGCATCTTAATAACTATTGGAGTCATGAGTTGGATATAGTTACAAGGAAGTTTCAAGAGTTGGGTGTATCTCATGAGCGAACTGCTCCCCCACCTAATTTTTTTGGTGGTACACCCTCGGCCTTTTGCAACCCCACAGAAGATCCTCGACTTGTGACCACAGTGTATCGATCGCACATGGATGATATTGGTGTCCAAGAAGATATAAGCCAACTTGATCCATCAATGCAAAATTATGACATGTCTGATGCTGTAAATTTGGATGATGTAGATTGGGATTTCGATAATTATCAAATATAAAATGTAATGTGTCGAATACCAAATGAGTTTGCCAATAACAGTCTGTGATTTAACCCAATTAGTGTTTCTTTTGTAATGTTGTTATCTTTATTATTAATGTTGTATCGTTAAGATTGTACCCAACTAATGTTTATGTATGGAAATTTGAAGCAAATTCATTTCACAATTTTTATAATCATATTACAAAGTAGAACAAACGATAAAAATAAATAAGAGGTTACATACTCAAAAGCATAGAAATTTTAAAATCCAAAATGACCTCCATATGGTGGATAATTTGGAAATTTTGATTGCATATATTGGCCCCGTTCTTTGTTGAGTATATTAAGCACAAGGTATTCATGGTACTCCTTCTGGGATGAATTCATCCCAGAGGTGTCGGTTCTTAGAATTTGTTGATCAAGCAATATGTGTTCACGCATATCTTTCCTCTCCATATTCAATATATTTCGTTCGTTGAGCTACAAACTTTGCTCCTTAAGTTGCAGTGAACATTGAAGCCCCTCACGGACCTCTTCGTCACGTACACGATCTGCCTGACATGATCGCTCAAATGATTCATTGAACGAAGATCAACTACTGAGTTTTTCTCAGTTCACCTCAATATTTGTAACCTTCGCTTTTCCTTTAGCCTGTTGCTTCATCACTTTACTTCCAGGTGGCCTCGAATAAGGCCTTTCTATATCAACTTCTACCTCATCTTTGGAATTTCCTAGGGAAAACCCAATATTCGGACTTCCTTCACTTTTTGTCGCACCCGTCATTGGTGAATCAAAATGAAATTGAGGGGAGTCTAAAAATGTTTAGGAAATTTGAAATTTGTGGAGTTCTTTTAAATTTGGTAACAAGATTCAAAATTAAATGATTTTCCCTTATTCTCTCACTGGAATGCTAGATTAGCGGCAATAACCTGAAATATTACAACAATGTAATTTTATTAACTCGTTAGCAACAGATTTAGGAGAAATAATATTTAAAATAAATTACAAAAGATAAAAGTGATTTTACCTAATATGTGTTCACAATCCCACTACCACGATTTGTCATTGATGCATCTTTCAATTTAGAAACATATAACATTACGTGTCTCGAAATTTTGCTGTAGCGGGTTTGTAGGCTCGCTCCCGTCCGACGTTCAGTGATATCCGTCGTTGTATTATATTCTTCGACGATCGCATCTCAAAATAATGTGCTAGGTTGATTAGTCCCTCGTAAACCATCTTTTGTTTGATTTACATAAGCGATGCATAATGCTTCATCGTCGTGTTGAGACATATTTTGACCTCAAACCATTGTAAAATAATCACAAAATATTTTTAAGCAAATATAAAATTTTTGAAATTATTTTTGGGTAAAAAAATAATATTTATTGTACCTAAAAAAATATTTTTTTTAATAATTAAAATGAAGATACTAGAGAGTTGTTGAATAAAAATATAAATGAAAATAGAGAGTGTTTAGAATAAAAATATAAATGAAAATGAAGATAGTGTTTTGAACCTTCTATTTATAAAAAAAAAAAATAACCGTTGGATAAATATAGCCGTTCAAACTGTATGAATAATTTCGGGGTCAAAATAGAAATAGGGGGAAATGGATTTAAGCTTGGGCGGAATATGATGTTCCGCTTTAGCCTTTTTTTTCCTTCCTTGCGCGGAACAAGATGTTCCGTTTTGAGAGTGGGTCCCACAAAAAACTAACTAGTCTAATTGTATCTTTGTTATTTTTTACCCTACCAACGGCTAAATCTGGACTTCTATCCTACCCATAACATACATATATACCGCATATATACGGGTTTACCCTACCTGTAAGGGTTGCTCTAAAGCATATTTTCAACTGCGCATTAGCTACTGCCCAACATGTTTTTTTTTTTTTTTTTTTTTTGGGGGGGGGGGTGTTACAGTTTTGTCATGGTCCTTCACCGTCACAAGACCCTAACAAATTGTTTGGGTATTTTCGTAGTCAAGGATCGTGACAAGATCGTGACAATACTTAATTGTTGCCATAGTGTTTTATCACAACAAGACCGTGATAAGAGAAGAGTTGGCACGGTCTACCATGACACGACTGTGACAAGATTTTGGTCATCCCTATATTTGATAAAATTTTCAGTGGTAAAAGGACCATGACAACAAGAAATTGTCACAATCGAGTGGACAGTGAAAAGGGGTGTTGTCATGCCTAGAATTGTCACGGTCCTTGACCATGACAATTCCTTCTTGTCACGATCAAGGACCGTGACAATCCGAATGTTTTGGTGAAGTGAGTGAACACCTTTATTGCCACCTCAGACATTTTACATATGTTTCTCAATGATATGGAGGTTTACATGTCTGCTTGTCAAAATCTTTAAAAGACATAATGATTGATGAAACAATTACTAATGGACTAATTACTCAAGACAAACTCTAAGATTCACACTTGCAAATTTGAAATCAAACGTGTATGTATGTATATATCTCTCTCTCCGTTTGCGTGCGTACCTCATATAACACAAATGTGAGGCACATATTTCGTAATAGCAAAAAAATCTATTACTATAAAAGTTTGGAGGGATCAAGAGAGACACATGGGTGGAGGAGGTATTATGTTGGTGCAATTGAGTGGTGGTCGTCTCAAAGGTGGTGGTTATTATTTTAGGGTTGAGTCGGCGAAGACAAAGGGGGAAAAGTTCGGGAGTGACTTATGAGTAGGAATTTAAATTTATTGTTGAGAAAATTAAATTTTGAGCTTATTTGTTCATTATAACCTCATAAGAAGGTCATTTGCGAAGCACATGATTATTTGTTCATTAGTTTTGCAACCCCCTTAATCCATCTAAACCCATTGTAACATTGCCAAATTCAAGATTAAAATTGAAATTCTTAATTTGGGAAGTAGTGAATCAATAATTTTAAGGGGAGACAATTTGACTTATACAATGATGTGTCTTTAATTTATTATTCAATCTCTATCAGCAAATCCATGTCAATTAATTGTGGCCCTCTAGAGTTAATCTACTATAATATGACCACCAATGTTTAGGAGGCCAATTGCAATTAGCCCTATTTCATAATTCTAATGATTCCTAATTCCCCCCTCCCTCCACTCCAACCACTCAGAATATTCCAAGAAGGTTTATTTAAGAAGCGGCTCCCCACGAGCCATTTCAACCCATCCACGTGTTTGAATAGACGATTCCCTTCCCTCCATCTCTTCTCAAATTAGCCTTACATCATTTACCTATTATGGTTCTCGCTGATTGCATGCATTAGTATATATAGAAACCATCACCCTCACCTCCATTGCACAATACGCAATTTTCTTCTCAAATTTTACAATGGCACAAATCCTCAAGCATCTCACGGTGTTCCTTGTTGTTTTCCATTTAGGATCTTTATCTTTGGTTACCAAGGCCCGCCCTTCACTTACCTTTTTAGACGAACCAGTGGAGGATAATGATATCACCGATCCTTTCCATATGAAAGAAACTGAAACAGAAGGCCCAAGCCAAGATTTAGAGGGATACATGCTCAAAATTTTCCAAAATATAGGAGAGATTGAAGAGTCTGGTCCCAACTAACATGGCGAGGCTCACTAGTTTGGTTTTGTTAATTATCAGCATTCATCACCAATGGAGGACCTTAGAATTTGTCTCTGTACACGCATATCATATATATTCTTAGCGAAGTAGTTATTATGATGGTAAAAGTTTGAGAGGGATTTAACCTATCTCACTATAGGTGTTTTTTCTTTTGTATTCCATATTGTTAGAATTTCATCATTTTGCAGAGGTCCATGGCCCCCCAGCCACCCACATCGACCTTTGTTCATCACTGGTTCTGTTTGTCCTTCATTTAACACAAAATTCATTCTTTGATTTTTCAAAATAATGTTAAGGTCGGTTGATTTTTCAAAACTCAAAAAGAATGAGTTTCACAATTATAGTTCACCCTCTTCATGCTAAATTAGCTCAGGGATAATCAACCAATAGGTTGCTGAACTAGCTCTTGTATTTTTAGGATGACCAAATGAAATAATTAAAAAAATGTTATGTCATAATCTCCTGTGTACATTACAAGTATATTTTTGTTCTACGAAAAGTGGTGTTTGTTTCGGTATCAACTTCGTGTTTGTTTGATATTTGAGGGATCAAGTTATGCTTTCTTAATTTGATATTAAAGGTCGTCACATTAAGTGTTAGGCTTTCTTAATAAGACATTTGAGTTCATCAAAGAGTTCAACAAAATAAGCTTCATAGTAAGCCTTCTCGTTCTAGTGGTTAAAACATTAAAGAGATTTGTACGCATAGATTCCATTTGAAAACATTTTTCATATAAAAGTGCCATTACCTTAGTAACTATTAACTATTAAATGTGTCATATTTTTAAATTTTTGGGTTTTATTTGACAAATTATCAATTTTCAATCAGCCATATATAACTATTGAAAGAAGTTACCACAAGCATTTGAATTTTTTAATCTTCAAATGGCCATAATTTTTATTTAGAAATCAATTATCATAAAATTATCATTTTTGAAATCTATTTGCCAAAATCTATCAAACGATATCTATGAACACTATAAAATTCTACAGAAAAATATATGCATATAGTAAATATGTATTGTGTTAATAAATATTACGCAGAATTTATTGTGATTTTTCTCAGACAATAAATATTTACTATGTTAATAACCATTTATTATTAGAACATTATACAAACAAAAATAACATTTACTTTACTATAAACATATACTATGGAAATATAAAACATGACAAAGAGGATTAACATTGATTTACTATCAAACCATTAAATACAATAAATATATATTGTGATAGCGATATAGAGTGATCTAGAGTATTTCAATGACAGTAAATATTAATTATCTAAGCAAAATTGCAATTAGTAGATGTTTTCACAAATAGTAAATATTTACCGTCTGGGCAAAACAAGCAGTGATTTGAAGATTTTAACGATCATCAGCCACACCCATACCCATTTTAATTCTTACCCAACAATATTTGCATCGATCCTCCCCATAAAACATTCTTGTTAAACACCACCCATCACTACAATAAAACCACCACCAAAATCTTAAATTCCACCATGAATCGAAAAATTCACCATTAACCATTTCCCAACCACCACCTCTAACACCATTACATGAAAAAAAAATGAAAAAATAAAGAAAGTAGGAAAAAACGTGAAGAAGATGAGATAACCAAGGAGTCAAAATCTCCATTCTCATCATCGCCGAAGAAACATACACATAATGTGTGTGTTTGTGTGTGTGTGTGTGTGTGTGAGAGAGAGAGAGAGAGAGAGAGAGAGTGTTCAAATGATTTTTAAATTTCGATATTTTGGTAAACATTGTGGTATGTATTTAAAAAAAAGGGATTTGGTTGATGTTTGACTAGTCAATATAACTTAAATATTGATTAACTATTTAAATAGGACTCAATTATAATAATCCAAATATTGAAACTCTAGGACACAATATAGATATTTATTTTTTATTCTATTTATTTAGTCAATAGTGTGAGAGTGCCACCATGATCATTTTAAGTGGATCAACAAATTTGAGCTGCAAATTAAGAATTTCGTTCATTTTACCTTATTAAATTTCGAGCATGTCATGTAATGGTGTCCTTGACTCTAAAAATGAAATTAGAGTTTAGTTGTCCCGAATAAATATTTTTGTTGAAATTTTAGAAATAGACTTAAAACATGTACTCGATAAAAAAAAATATATTTCTTATAAATTTTACTGGCTATTTGGATTATCTAGATAATAATACTTCTATCACAAATTAAGAGGCCCTATCTTTTTTTTTTAATAAATTAAGGATACAGTCAATCAACGACTGAGATCTTCATTTGTTTACTATCGTTGAATTTGTATCTTCGATTATATTCAAAAAATGAGCTAAATACATGCGGAACAGACAAATAATGCGATCCATTAAATGATAATATCTTTTATTAAAATCTTTCACAATATAATATACCACAAAAAGAACTGGGGTCAAAACAACAAATGGTAAATAAAGTATAATGACTAATAGCAATTACACATATTTAGGATCTAAGGAAGTGAACATGACTCCATGGGAATTAATTAAACAATTCAACTTTATGTTTAAGAACAAAATAATATGTATGTACAACGGAAGAAGAAAATTAATAGTGAATGTTAGAAAACCAAGGGAAAATTATTCCATGCATAGAAATAGAATTTAGTCTTAAAGATAAGTAAAGAAAATAATGTTTTATTTATGAAAGAGGGAGAGGGCTCCCCCACATATTATTTATAAATGGGAGAAAAGCCTCTCCAAAGTGAAAAATAACAAGCTCACAAATATAGAAAGACAACTGTTATGTCTAATGAGTTGACTTGAAAAAACTATAAACATGGAGATTTATAAATATCTCCATTGCAAAGAAAACTGATGATATACTTGAAGAAAATTAGGGCTTTATAGATAACCCCATTACAAGAAAAAACATGAACTATAGGAAATCTCAAGAAAACAAAAATAGACTAAATGGGACAGAACTTTGGATCTTGCAAACTTTGATCGATGGAACTATAGCTTTATCCATATTAAGAGCATCATTAATGGATGGAGGAAGGGTAGAATTGTGGACGCTTCATTATTATTGCAACATCTACATCTTGAAGACATTTTAACACCAAGATTTTTAATTTGAGAATCAAGAGGAACTGCAAAATTAAGAATCCTTCATTTAAATGCTGAAATTTTAAAAGAAGTGAATGGATTCCAGATAAATTTATTGCATAAAGAAACATCGTTAGTCTGTTTAATCAGATTAAAAGATGATTTAAAAGTAAACCCTCCTTCAAAATTCATTTAGATCCTCTATATGAGATAACCTTCTCGATTGATACTTTGATACATATAATCCTCTTCATAGTACGAGAAGCATTACAACCACTGATGAAAAAAGTTTAGAGTGGTCCGATTTTATGGTCAAATATAGAAATAATAGATTAGGTCACAAACAAGCCAAATTGAATTTTTAATCCAATTTTATCTTAATTAATTAGGTGAAACTAAACATGAAAGATATTGAATCTATATATAATCAAACAAACAAGAACACAAGGTATGAGAAAAAATTCTTTCAGAAAAAACCCTTATTCAGTATTCTTAAAACTAAAGTATTACAGAATGACACAGAAGAACTTACAGAGTAGGCCCCACTAAGTATCATAGTTATGTAATCTTACTTGTTAATAACATGAAGCTGTATAGATCCATCAACGCTCCACAACAATCTGTACTTGCCTCGTTCTCAACCGATTAGCCTTAGGAAACTCCTTTCCTATCTTCAGAAGTGAAGATTAAACTCTACAGGGATATGAACATGTGATGCATTCTTCAAGGTCTGATAAAGTGATCACAAAACATCTACGAGGCTTGGATTTGCAAAACTAAAGTGTTTGATCATAAAATTGGAAAAATACTTGCCACGAAGTGTAAGTTTGTATCTCTTTAAATAGGGAGAAAAATCTCCAAGAAATAGACTTGAAAATATTATGTTTGAAATCAAGTAAAAAATATTTTTTCGCAAGCTCGTTCAAATGAACCGGGCCTCATTCGAACAACCTATGCAAAGTCATTTGAACTAACATCGAACGAGATATCATACGACATTCCAGAGCGATGAGAAAATTGTATCGTTTGAAGTTCCGTTCGAAAAATTGATATCAAACAAGATAAGGAACCTCGTTCAAACGACCCTTTGTATCTCGTTGTAACAAGTTGCCTTAAAAAATCATTTTTTAATAAAAAAAATTTGAAAAAATATTTTATGTTTCCAAACACTTTTAAAATACCCCAGAACATACTAATTACACAAAATTAAACCCCTATACATTCTCCGATGATTGTAGTGTCGATCTCAACTTTTTGATCTTTGATTGTCGCATTCAGACACTAATTTATTTTCTATTAAAGCTTTTGGGAATGTACATGACGATTAAAAGTGTAACGGAATACGTCAAACTTAAAAACATAATGAGAAATTATAAATATTGCTCTTCTAGATCTTCCCATGTAGATATTGTGGTAAAAAACACCATATAAAAAAAATACCCCCTAAGATAAGTTCTACTAATTTTCCTCCCAAACCCGAAAATGTAAAGACACTTGCATCTTTGTCAGATCTCTACTGAAAATCTTCATAGCGTAGTCCATGATATATCAATGTGGAAAAAAACTTTTACACATGAAACAAAGAAAATATCGTAATGTGTGGAGTTTTACGAAAAACAAAATTCCCCTTTAATACGTTGTCCCCCTTTTTTGTATGTAATAGAAAAATGGTTGGAAGCCAGACCTGAAAAGTTAGCATCACTGAAAAATAAATTTGACATATCAACAAAAAGTATAGACAACTAAGAATAAGAGATGAAACTTCAACAAACCTACAAACTATTTTTGAAATTTTTGAGTATAAAAATATATATATAAATACAAACAATCACACTATGGAGTAGCATGAAAACATATTAATCATAGATATGGCATGAATTTGTGCAAACTTAATGCACGTGAAAGTAAATATAGGCATACATAGTGATGGTGCACAAAGTCAAATAGAAACTCCTGAAGAAAGAACTCAATGCATCCTTTTGTTAAAAAAAATATTGAAAAAATTAAAATTGACTCAACTCATACAAAATGTCACGAATTTCAATATTTTTTAATTTAATAATCACAATCTATTTATTATTTTTGAAGGAGTTTTATTGTGTAAAATCATTGATCATTATAAACTCGTTAATCATTTACTTATAGCACCCTCAAAATCTTACATGTTAAGCATAAACTCTCAATTTTTTTAAGGAATCATATTGATTATTTTTAATGAGGTATCAATGAAATAAAATTGGCCCAGTCGCTTCAATTTTTTTGTATTGAAATCATCTTTTAGTCTCTTTCCAATGGTGACTTTTAACGTAAAGAATACTACTTCTTCCATTGCACCTTTCCATTGCTTAAGCATATATCAATGAATTTTCCTGTAAAAAAATTCTGGCAATGATTTTTACATGAACAATTAGTTTCTAGGACATGTGGTTCGTTATTAAGAAAGATTGATATGAGAACATACTATTCAACATATAACAAGCAGGTACAATATTCAAAAGTTCGTTCATGTATGCAATCAAGGTGATGTAATGAGTTTAACATGAAGTAAGTAAGCAAATATGAACAGCGCAATGCTAAACATGCATTATTGAGCAACAAAACAAATGAAACGAAGTCTCATAACTCCATGATTCAGTCACATGAATGGATGAAATCAAAGTGTGATCCGAACATCTTAAATGGGCATCCATATAAGGTGTAAAATAAATACAAAAATCTTTTTGAATATTTGAAATTTTTTAATCAAGATAAAATATTTTTGAAATTCTTAAAAAAATTTCTATAAGAAAAAAATACTTTTGGGACTTTTCAAAAAATAAACATAAGAATACAATTATTTTAGGGGCAAATGATAATAATGAAAATCACCCTAAACTATAAACAAGTCCTGGACTCAATCATTTATTTTGGAGGTGTTCCCAAAAGGTGTAAACATCATTTGAAATTCCTCTATTAAACAATTTAAAGTCTTGACTAGAAACTCAACTTGCTCTCGAAGACTAGAATTCTGTGTATGGTTGTATGTGGGAGCATGCGTGTGAGACTCTTCCTAGCTTTTAAGAAAACTCTCTAAAGTGTCCTCTTTGATTGAAATGGGTAAAAACATAGATTTGTTTGGGTCGACCTTGATTAAAACTCCTAGAACGAGTTCCCCTTGGTGGGTGAGATGGAGGCCCATAAAGATCTAACACAAACTTAGGAACCGGTTCGGGTGCAGTATTAGAAGTGGATGTACCATCATAACCTATTTCTTTCTTTTCTTTAAAACCCAAATTGTGACCTGAGAATATCTTTCCAAATTTCTTGGATGTGTCTTCTAAAGTGACTTTGACCTCCTGGGCACGTTGGAGATCTTTCTCGAGATAGAAAATATGAGCTTCAACTTTCTCACGAATCTTCAATGATGCTTCAAGATCTCTCGCAAGACAAGCCACTTTGTTGGTAAAGTCGTTCTTCTCCACACCCATCGAAACAAGCTACTCACTTAAAGAAATTATCAGTAAGGCCTCACTCTCTCTCTCAAAACTTTCAACTCCTTATCTAAAGACAACACCCTAAGAGTCAAATTTTAATTTTTCTTTTTAGTTTTTCGCGACTCGATTTAAATTTTGGAGTATGCGAATTCGAGACCACATCCTCCCTCACTCAAATCATCACCCTCAAACTTTTTGGAATGATTCAACTCATTGTCGAGGCTGTCATTAGCATGAGACGTACTTGTAGTGCTAACGTGACTAGCCATGAATGTCCAGTATTTATGTTCATGTGGTGATTCGTTACCGGAATCCACCGACTCAACATCACTATATCTTAGAGTGTTATTATAGGCGACTTCGCCTTTTCCCTATCTCTTAAGACTAGTGGGTCACTCATGGGCTTTATGACCTTTCTCCTCACATTCATAACACCTCTTTTATTTGACTTTCTTCGGATACTTACCCCTATCTTTTTATTGATCATCCTCATTAAAATTCTTACCCATCGTGAAATTTTTATTTTTCTCAAAAATTTAATTTTTTAATTTGGATGAGTGTTGATTTTTGAATTTCAAAAATGTTTTTATTTTTTTCAGCAAACAAGACAAGATCATCATGGTCAATTTCGAAAGCAAAGTTCAAAACCTTCTCTTTTTTTCAATTTAGCATTTAAAGATATTACTTTTTCTTTCTTTCTTTTGGGTTTTGGGGAACATGCATAATTCCTAAGTCTGAAGATCATCTACGAGTTCTTCTAACATAATTATGTCTAAAATCCCCAAAGAGTTCATGGCGATAACTTTCGTACTAAAACGGGAGGGAAGAGACCTAAAACAATTATTAACAACGCTCACTTCTGGAATTTCCTCACCCAAATTAAAGCAGAAATTGACAATGTCACATTTATGAGCATACAAATTATAGAAAGTGTCAGATTCAAGCATGAGTATAGTCTTAAATTGTGTGGTGATATTTTGAAGCTTGGAAGCTTTGACAACATTGGCCATGTGTGAGCAAGAGGATATCCCAAGCTTTTTTAGATGTGGCACACGTTATGATACGAATTTTTTTTTTGAGTCTTACAACACCAAAAATAGCATTCAAACCTCGAGAGTTGAAATTACTCAATCTAAAATCATCCTCGGCCCAATTTGTGACTGGCTTGAGACTAATGACATTTTCATTAGCCACAATAGGAGGAGTCCACCCCCTTTCAAAAGCAAGCAAAATACTCTCGTTGATCGATTTTTGAGATGATCTCATACAAGATTTCCAATAAGCATAATTCATTCCATAAAACAGAAGTGGCCTATTGTATGAATTCTCCATATAACCACAGGGATTTTTCTAAATAACTTGTAGGAAAAAGCTCTTATAGAAATTTAAAAACATTTAGAATGGTCTGGTTATATGGTCAAATGTAGAAATCTTATATTAGGTTACAAATAAGACAAATTGGATTTAATCCAATTTATCTTGATTAATTCGGTAAAACTAAATATGCAAGACATTCAATCTAAATCGAATAAAAAAATAGCAACATATGACACCCTTTCGGGAAAAACCCTTTTTCAGCACTTTTAAAACTAGGGATGGCCATAGGCCCGAGGCCTGCCAAGCCTGCCCTGCCCACTCGAAAAAAATTGGGCTTGGATAAGGTAAATAGGCCCATGAACCGGGCTTGATAAAACTTTATAGGCCCAATTTTTTTTAGGGCGGGCATGGGCATGGGCATGTATTCTTAGTCATGCTTGAGCCCGGTCCGGCCCAAGGCCTGATAATTAGATATAATGTTGTCACACACACACACACACACACACACACACACACACTAGTTTAGTTTTCGTTTAAGGTTAATAGTTATGAAAAAGAATATAAACGGACACTACACCGAAATGGGTAAATTGGCGCCCTTCCAGCGGCTAGCTTTGTCATGGTCATTGATCGTGACAAAAAACATGCATTTTTTTGTCACGGTCAATGACCGTGACAAGACCGTGACAAAGTCTTGTCACGATCATTGACTGTGACAAGTCCTTGACAACAAAACTTGTCACGGTCAATGACCGTTACAACTCTTATAATATTGTCACGGTCAGGGACCGTGACACGTCCGTGACAAATTTCCCAGCAAAAAATCCTATCCCCTCCTTTTTTCCCCCCATCGATTTCTTCCCTCATTTTTCTCTCTCTCTCTACGCTGCCCTCCCCCCCTCTCTCTCTACTTTCAGGTTAGTTTCTCTCTCTCTATCTTCCATTTATATATATATATATATGTGTGTGTGTGTGTGTGTGTGTATATATGTTCATGTGTGTGTGTGCGTGTGTGTGGTGGGTGGGGGTGGTGGAGAGGGGGGTGGGGTGTGACACCCCGCCGAATTAAACATCGGGTGATCAGGCCTTCATTAAATTAAAACAGGTTTCTCAAATGGTTCATTCTTAGCATCACTGTCGAAAACTTTTTAATTACTAATTCCCTAAGTAAAATTAGACTGGTGCCAAATTTTATCTTTCTTTAAAATAGATAAATCAACTAAACGGAACAAAGTACAAATAATCATGTACTGTAATTCAAACAACAAAGTAAAAGTACAACAGAACAAAAGTATTACCGAATAAACCATCGGCTAAAAAAAATCCCAAACAATCAATAGAATAACCACTAGTCTGAATCTAACATCTGAGACTAATACCGGACAACAAGTCCATACATAGAAGAGTGCGAGATCATGTGCTAGATCTGAATGAGAGATATCGTCTAGTCAAATCCTGTAAGCATCCACAGTACTACAGTTCCGAGTCTGGAATGGAATCATCACACATGGCGTCCCTGTGGCTGGACACCTAAAAGGTTTTAAAAATATTTTATAGCAAGAGTTAGTACTCAAAACATTATGAAAATATTTAGCAAGCGTTTATCACAATATAAAATGCGGTTATTGATTACACATGTTAGGTTCTCGTACACTCTCTTGAGTTAACTCACCCCTCATCTTTTGTGCACACCTAACGTTCTACACTTAGTTTATCTAGCCATACTTCTCAAGCTAACTAAAACCAAAGTAGTGAACTGAACTTATCTGTACCCAAGTTCCAGTACCGCCCATACAGTACAACCGTTTTACTAACATCTCGCGTATGTTAAATAATTCCCAAGTAACATTTAATTTATGTTATTTCTCAAGACTTCTTATTTAGTTTCACTACTAAAATTACTACAGTTCTCACAATTGTTAACCTTCCCACTTATGTAATTAAGTTTCACTACTTGAATTACTAAATAGATTTTCTCTATCTAAAGGTGCATTTCGTAATTAAGTTTCACTACTTAACTTACCATTTCAGTATGTATCTTTAAATACATACTATATATCAATCTACTAATACACGGAAGTAAAATATCGTCAAGTATATATATTTTACACATAATATATACTAAATATCAGTCATTACTATTTTGCCCTTTTTATACACGTAAAGGACTCTTGGTTCGGAATGATTCATCGACCCCAAGTAAGAATTGGTTCGGAATGATCCATCGACCCCAATTATTTTTAAAAATATATATATATACATATATTCTGGTTCGGGACTCTCTCATCGCGACCCCAGTTCAAAGTTTGGTTCGGCATTTCTCATCGACCCCAAACACATAATAACTTTATGTTAGTTCGGAATGTCTCATCAACCCTAACATAATTAATTTAGGTATAATCTCCCTACCTAAAAGATCACATAATTCAGTAGGTACACGCCCGACCTATTAATCATATACGTACGTAATATTTTAAATTTCATACATTTACCGTACAATATTCGCTTTACGATTTATCTCATTAATCGTATTTATTTGAGTATTCACACAACTCTAAGGGTCCTAGTTACCCCTTACATATAATTTCAGTAGTTATTTCTTACCCTACTGGTCTATTACTTAAATTGAATTTACTTCGCCCCGTGACTCAATTTTCGAAGTCCCCGATACTCTACTAAATCGGATTATTCTCCTCGATCCGTAATCCAAGCCCTACACCCAATGGCCTTATTGGACCTCAACAATATACCTACTGGTCCTATTCTTACTCCCAAATAAGTATAATGTAAATCCTAGAATACTCATTCATTCTCGAACTCAACGAAGGATTAAACACAAAATTTTCGAAAAATAGCTTTCGTCGATCGATCGACGGCTGGGTTCGATCGATTGACATAGTCGATCGATCGACAGTCCGAGATCGATCGATCGATCGAACAGGGGCAGACGCAGTCTTCTTCTTCGTTAAGAGTTTTCCTCCATTAAAAAATCTTCAAACTCCATTATAGTCCACCAAACTTTAACCCAATGATCCTAACATATTTCCACATATACTAGGACAGTTTCTAACGTGTCAAATACATCAAAACTCCAATTACTTTAAAGAATTAATGAATTAAAACCCAGAATTTCTTGAAACCCTAGTTATGGTGTTCTTCCCATATTATCATTCAAAATCCAGATTTTTATTCCGAAAATCATCAAGTCTAATCTGAATATTAATTCTCTACATAGTTTAAATCATTCTACATGCGATTCCTATCCCAACATGCATAAATATCATCTTTCTCCAATCAAAATATTGATTTAAACAAAACTATTCAAAAACCCTACACATGGGTATTATAACTTTATAATTTGCAATAAACAACTTGCCTTATGATCAGTAGGGTCTGATTTCATGGTTCTTGTTGATGATTGATGATCTTCATCCTTCAATCCTTCTTCCCCAACAAGTTGATGGTAGGAATCCCTTTGAATCCTTCCCAAATCTTCTTTTTGCTTTATAAAGTTGTGCCTCTCTTCTCTCTAATGGTATTGGTGTTGTCATGGGTGTTCTAACCCTAATTCATCTATCATACGGCTGATATAAAACTCTCAATTTCGTAGGTCTCCATACCCTCTTATGTTAAAAGACTAAAATGCCCCCGAACGGTCTCGGTTTAGCCCAAAATTACCCCGGGACTCAACTAGTACCCCCGGGTATACTATTTTGACTAATTTGACCCTTCCGGACTCTTTGGTGACCTCTAAATTATCATTTGAGTCACTTAAAAAATATTACTCGTTCTCACCCCAACGCGGTCTATACGCGTTAAATAACTATTTACCACTCGCACTAAGTAAATAAAATGATGCAATATATACCGGTATCTATCTTTCGATTAATATACCATAATTACAATTTTAAATAAAACTCTTTAAATTACTACTCTTACGTAATTTAAATCAAGCCGATATTTTCTCATTTAATTCTCCAATCTAATTAAATGGAATATTTGGAATATTCAGAAATACGGGGTATTACATACTTCCCCCCTTGCAAAGGAATTTCGTCCTCGAAATTAGGATAAGGCTGGTATTAAGGCTAAGGACCTTAAATATAATTTCACCCTCTAATACCCAATACCAAATCATAACATCCTAACGATCGTCCCAAGCACATGACCATTTCATTATAATTTCTTATCGCCTGTTACCCATGCCGCATATATCATAATTAAGTCCCACTACTTAATTTCTCATCGATTTTCCCAATCCAACGTTAATTCTTGAAATTAAGTTTCTCCCTACTTAATTTACCCATTTGATGTATATCTCTATATAACATCTAAGTGTCTACTATCACTCCTAAGTAGAATATTATAAGGTATATATTTCACATACAATATATACTTTTTAAGGAAAATTGGTCCGGCAAAAATCATCGGCCCCAATAATCCTATCATTTACATTGGTCTGGGAATTCCTCGACCCCAAGGTAAATGTAATGCACATGTCGGTTCAGACCTTCCGTCGATCCCAATATTTATCATCGATTTGGTTCGGAAAATTATCGACCCCAAATCGATCCCCCCTGTATTGGTCCGGAATATCATCGACCCCAATACAGAGATTAAGCACACTTACTATCGCACATAAGTAGGAAAAATCAATAGGTATATATATCTTACACATAACATATACTACCAACACTTATTTTATAATCACCCCCCTTCTATAACACTTTTGGGGTTATTGGCTCAGAATTCCACCTCGATCACCAATAGTTATTAATTACTTGTCTCGGGATCACATCTCGAGCACCAATATATGTATATATATCTCATTGCACATGAGTAGACAATTTGTGAGCCATATATTTCACATTTCATATACCTTAAAATGTCACACTCCAATAGAATGTCCTCATATCACGCGTTAAGGACTAAAAGTTCAAAATGTCTCCTCGAACCACACCCAAAGTACATGTATTGTTCTTAATCGGAACCCACGAACCTAATCCTCATGTACCGTTCATATAGGCACTCACTTTACCTATAAATATGATCTTATAGGCATACATTCAACCTATAAATTGATCAGTGGGCTTCTCCAAAATTTCACTATCATAAGGGCGTATCATCATTCTTTCTCACTAACATTGAGTCATAGGTAGCACTACGTACTCAAAATAAAACTTTATCTCTATTCCTTCCTGACCTTCTCTCACAGGGTGGAATTTTAGGATTTCATCCTGATTCACAATCATGTAGAGCGGCACCGTACACTCTCCCTTTTCAATTACATACTAATCCATCCCGGTCACCCCATTTCGCTACCCCCAACGAAATGTTGACTTAATTATGATGTTCACAATCCATCAACAATTTATAAGTCTGTCTCCTCATTCCATCATTGGAATTGCAGGTTCACTACCATATTCCAGTTGCTCATTTCGAGTCCATCTCGCTCTATTAACTAGAGGTGTGTCTCGAGGCAATCTCACTATGTCTCTCCTCAACATCTCTTCCCACTTACATCATCTTTCCTCAAGTGGTACTCTATTCCCCTTTATCTCCGGGTTTATTATACTTTACAATCTGTGCACTCTTCGCAATTGGCACACCTTTTTGGGTTGGTTACTTTATAAGAATCAACATTTTAGTAACTCGTAAGTCACTCACAACACTCAGTCAAGTAGCACCTTGCGCTACTTCTTCACCACAGTTAGGTCTCCCATATCAAGAGATAACCTTTGAACGATTTCCCACCGACTTTCATCCCATAGGGTGTGCTGGATCTCTCAGCACATATAATCTTGGATTATCGTCAATCTCCCATGACGTTCAACCCATTTCATCGATACGACTTGTTTCCTATTTTCTCCACCGTCGTACAGAAATATTCCGCATCCCTCTATCTCGGATGTCTAAGGAATCCAATTGACTAGGGCGCCCATACACCCTTTTCTCCGTGCACATTTGTAAAAACATTGCAAATGTCGCACCCGTATCATGCGTTTCTTCAACTCTTGCCTAGTCTACATGACGTGACTACAATCTTGTGGGTATTCTCAATACCCTATAGGCCAAAAATCAAATCCTTGCCCACAAAGTCCCACTTATCCCTTCGTGGTGAGGTAAGCCTTTCAGTGTTTCTCCTCAACACTACCGGCTCCACTGATGCCCTAGCATCTAACAATGCCACTTCTCCTGACGTGCAAAAATTCAGTCGTATTCCCTTTCGCAACCGAACTTAAACAAGGGATTTCTCCCCCTGTATTCTTACTGAGCATTGTCGGAACAACACATAGTCAAGATACTCAAATTCGATTCCTCGACAATATGTGCAACTATACTCCAATATTTCTAACGGAGTCAAGTGGCACCGCGCTTATACTATCACTAAGTCTTTAGCACTAACTACAACAGTGAGCTCGATCTCTCCGCTCAGCAGTCATACGACAAACATTGACTCACATCATTTAGGTTCCCACACATCGAAATCAATTACTAAGAGATGTTCATAATCTCCTAAGTCTCTCACATTTTGATGAATAATGACAACTCGACCCTTTTTCAGGTGAGGAGTCGTCATATACCCCATTCACTCGAGGCTAAAACTCATATACTTCCTTAACCATCGCTCTAGTGATTTAGATGGTTTTCGGACATAACACGCTTGTCCTATCCGGAATGCAAAACTTATTGGAGTTATTATTTCTTCAAATAACTTCAAGCTAAATTAGAAGGCGTGGCTCTACTAGCCACACTAGACATCTTTAAAAAAATCCCCTTACTCCAGGCCACCCTGACCGTTTTGGGGTCTCCCTCCTCTCGGACTTGGTAGCCTCGATTTTGTGCACTATCACCCTGGTTCCCTTAGTTCTGCGACCAAGAGGAACGCACTATGGGGCTTAACAGTTCCGACTTAGGATCTAATCATTAAATCCTCTAGTGGGTTTCCAGTTATACCTTGCACCAGCCCCATTACATTCAGTCTTACTCTTTGACTAAATCTTTAAACTCTCTTAACTTCGCCCCCTAGGAGCATTTACCCCAACCTTGTAAGAAGTAACATACTGCCTTCATATACATAAGTCGTCCAAGAAGAGTTTTACCAAAATTGCGAATCATAACTCGAGGGTCTATTCTCTCAAGGGATCTTTTCCCTCGTACTCATCTCATCAATACAAGTTCTCTTCAACGGATAATTTCTCTCTCACGATTGGCCTCTACCAGGCATTCACGTGGGGGTTCATATATTCCCATTCACTACGCTTCCGAATTATCATTGGAGAACTTTGCGGTTAAACTATACGTAAAGTTCTTCTATTTATATATACGGACCCTCGATCCGAATGTAGTGACTGGTATCCCCGCCACGTTGCCTGAAAATTTACTCAAATTTTCACTTCTGAGTATTTCTAGTCAGTCCTAAATGCCAAAACCTTTGGACATACTACTTCCATTGGTTAACATGCACAGTCGCCGCTTTATCACATTTACGGCACGTTCTCATCAAATTTTCTTCAGACCTACTCCCACTATCACTGCATTGAGCGGTCTAGACTAGCATCCCTCTTGCTGTCGCGACACTTGGAAAATGCCTGCTATGCCTCAACAACCCTTGCAGCATTTACTTCCATTACACGCTAAGAGTGACCTCAACCACGGTCATCTCTACTATGATTTCCATCTTCGAACACCCCATGCTTTATGCCGAGCTCCTCCCTCCTGTAGTCCTTCTAACGCCAATGCCGGTCCTACCACCATATTCGACGTACCGTGCCCAATCGGACTAGTATATATAACACTACGTATACCAAATAGCTGGAGAACGTAAACTACGTACGTAGAGGAGTACAATCATCCTAAGATAGGGCTCTATATCAATCAAACGATACGCTGAAAACGTAGTAAGCCGTACAGATCCTATGGACACTAGAACCTGATGCTCTGATACCATCTGTGACACCCCGCCTAATTAAACATCGGGTGATCAGGCCTTCATTAAATTAAAACAGGTTTCTCAAATGGTTCATTCTTAGCATCACTGTCGAAATTTTTTTAATTACTAATCCCCTAAGTAAAATTAGACCGGTGCTAAATTTTATCTTTCTTTAAAACAAATAAATCAACCAAACGGAACAAAGTACAAATAATCATGTACTGTAATTCAAACAACAAAGTAAAAGTACAACAGAACAAAAGTATTACCGAATAAACCATCGGCTAAAAAAAATCCCAAACAATCAATAGAATAACCACTAGTCTGAATCTAACATCTGAGACTAATACCGGACAACAAGTCCATACATAGAAGAGTGCGAGATCATGTGCTAGATCTGAATGAGAGATATCGTCTAGTCAAATCCTGTAAGCATCCACAGTAATACAGCTCCGAGTCTGGAATGGAATCATCACACATGGCGTCCCTGTGACTGGACACCTAAAAGGTTTTAAAAATATTTTATAGCAAGAGTTAGTACTCAAAACATTTTGAAAATATTTAGCAAGCGTTTATCACAATATACAATGCGGTTATTGATTACACATGTTAGGTTCTCGTACACTCTCTTGAGTTAACTCACCCCTCATCTTTTGTGCACACCTAACGTTCTACACTTAGTTTATCTAGCCATACTTCTCAAGCTAACTAAAACCAAAGTAGTGAACTGAACTTATCTGTACCCAAGTTCCAGTTTCGCCCATACAGTACAACCGTTTTACTAACATCTCGCGTATGTTAAACAATTCCCAAGTAACATTTAATCTATATTATTTCTCAAGACTTCTCATTTAGTTTCACTACTAAAATTACTACAGTTCTCACAATTGTTAACCTTCCCACTTATGTAATTAAGTTTCACTACTTGAATTACTAAATAGATTTTCTCTATCTAAAGGTGCATTTCGTAATTAAGTTTCACTACTTAACTTACCATTTCAGTATGTATCTTTAAATACATACTATATATCAATCTACTAATACACGGAAGTAAAATATCGTCAAGTATATATATTTCACACATAATATATACTAAATATCAGTCATTACTATTTTGCCCTTTTTATACACGTAAAGGACTCTTGGTTCGGAATGATTCATCGACCCCAAGTAAGAATTGGTTCGGAATGATCCATCGACCCCAATTATTTTTAAAAATATATATATATACACATATTCTGGTTCGGGACTCTCTCATCGCGACCCCAGTTCAAAGTTTGGTTCGGCATTTCTCATCGACCCCAAACACATAATAACTTTATGTTAGTTCGGAATGTCTCATCGACCCTAACATAATTAATTTAGGTATAATCTCCCTACCTAAAAGATCACATAATTCAGTAGGTACACGCCCGACCTATTAATCATATACGTACGTAATATTTTAAATTTCATACATTTACCGTACAATATTCGCTTTACGATTTATCTCATTAATCGTATTTATTTGAGTATTCACACAACTCTAAGGGTCCTAGTTACCCCTTACATATAATTTCAGTAGTTATTTCTTACCCTACTGGTCTATTACTTAAATTGAATTTACTTCGCCCCGTAACTCAATTTTCGAAGTCCCCGATACTCTACTAAATCGGATTATTCTTCTCGGTCCGTAATCCAAGCCCTACACCCAATGGCCTTATTGGACCTCAACAATATACCTACTGGTCCTATTCTTACTCCCAAATAAGTATAATGTAAATCCTAGAATACTCATTCATTCCCGAACTCAACGAAAGATTAAACACAAAATTTTTGGAAAATAGCTTTCGTCGATCGATCGACGGCTGGGTTCGATCGATCGACAGTCCGAGATCGATCGATCGATCGAACAGGGGCAGACGCAGTCTTCTTCTTCGTTAAGAGTTTTCCTCCATTAACAAATCTTCAAACTCCATTATAGTCCACCAAACTTTAACCCAATGATCCTAACATATTTCCACATATACTAGGACAGTTTCTAACTTGTCAAATACATCAAAACTCCAATTACTTTAAAGAATTAATGAATTAAAACCCAGAATTTCTTGAAACCCTAGTTATGGTGTTCTTCCCATATTATCATTCAAAATCCAGATTTTTATTCCGAAAATCATCAAGTCTAATCTGAATATTAATTCTCTACATAGTTTAAATCATTCTACATGCGATTCCTATCCTAACATGCATAAATATCATCTTTCTCCAATCAAAATATTGATTTAAACAAAACTATTCAAAAACCCTACACATGGGTATTATAACTTTATAATTTGCAATAAACAACTTGCCTTATGATCAGTAGGGTCTGATTTCGTGGTTCTTGTTGATGATTGATGATCTTCATCCTTCAATCCTTCTTCCCCAACAAGTTGATGGTAGGAATCCCTTTGAATCCTTCCCAAATCTTCTTTTTGCTTTAGAAAGTTGTGACTCTCTTCTCTCTAATGGTATTGGTGTTGTCATGGGTGTTCTAACCCTAATTCATCTATCATACGGCTGATATAAAACTCTCAATTTCGTAGGTCTCCATTCCCTCTTATGTTAAAAGACTAAAATGCCCCCGAACGGTCTCGGTTTAGCCCAAAATTACCCCGGGACTCAACTAGTACCCCCGGGTATACTATTTTGACTAATTTGACCCTTTCGGACTCTTTGGTGACCTCTAAATTATCATTTGAGTCACTTAAAAAATATTACTCGTTCTCACTCCAACGCGGTCTATACGCGTTAAGTAATTATTTACAACTCGCACTAAGTAACTAAAATGATGCAATATATACCGGTATCTATCTTTCGATTAATATACCATAATTACAATTTTAAATAAACCTCTTTAAATTACTACTCTTACGTAATTTAAATCAAGCCGATATTTTCTCATTTAATTCTCCAATCTAATTAAATGGATTATTTGGAATATTCAAAAATACGGGGTATTACATGGGGCTGGGCGTGTGTGTGTGTGGTGGGGGAAGGGGGTTGGGCAGGGTGTGTGTGCGTGTGTGTGTGGTGGGGGTTGTGGCTGTTTGTGTGTGTGGTGGTGGGGTAAGGGGGTGGGGGAAGGAGGAGGGGGCAGGGATGGGTGGGTGGGTGGTGGGGTAGGGGTGGGGGATGCATGTATGTGTGTATGTACGTGTGTGTGTATATGTGTGTGTAGTGTGCGTGTTTGTGCGTAGTGTCCCTTGTAAACGAATTGATTGATTATTAATTTTTTTAGTAAATTAATATATGATCGCCCCTCATTATAAATTAGTAAATTAATATATGATTAATTATGAAAGTAGGATTGCCCCTCATTGTAAATTAGTAAATTAATAATTTTATACTTTAATTGTTAGTTTAATTGATAAAAATAATTAATTGAGTAGATGAATTAGAAGGAGTACGGGATACACATTTGTTATTGACGTTGCTGTTGGATTATAGTGGATCGTTGTTGGGTTTGTTAATTTTAAAACTGGCATGACCACTAGATTATTGTCAATATGGGGGTGTGATTTTTCAACTTTTTTTGAAAATTACTTTGTATATCGAACAATATATATATAGTATGATAATTAAATGAAAATACTTGAAATTACATATAGCGCGCATAGATACTAGCCTTCTAGTTCTTATGCGTATGCATTCAATATCCCTTAGACCCGTTCGAGAGTCATTACCCCTATAATGAGATCTCTCGAATTGTCCCATTTGGACAGTTTGGGACCGCATAATTTCTGTTTAATATTCTTAGTGTCTTAAAGTTGTTACTTTTGGAGGAAGTTCTGCAGTCGTATCCTAGTGTTCTATGGGTGTATACTAGATTGAAAAGTGTGACTGTTATTTCAATTGAGCAATTGAAATAACACTCACATTTTCCAATCTACGTCGTGTACTTGGAGAACTACGGGGATATGTTGTAGAATTTTTCTCAAATCGTAACAATATGCATGAGTTGTTAAGTATATTACAAAAAAATGCGGTCTTGAATGGGATAGGACCACTCACCCTTTAGAGGAGATGAAGGAAATAGAAATTTTTATTATAAATTAAATTTGAATTTGAAATTTAAAAATCGAATTAAATAAGACATAATTACATGATCAATTGCAGAGGAATACATCACCATTGAGTCATCAATATATACTCGGGAATATATGTCTGACTCGACCAGCGTTGATGACACTGATGAGTTCGTCGATGATGGTGGTCATGTGATGGGAAAATGAGTGAAATTAACGAGTTTGCAACATGAATAAGTAGCTCGTTATCTATTTGACACACATGAAGATGTCAAAGAATGGAAAAAGTAAGTTTTGATCATGGTTGACTTGTCCAAGTAAAATATCAACGATCACGTGAGCGATGAGCAGTTTGTTTATGAATTTCAAAAGGTTAACCAAGTGTTTTACTCGGAGTATATCAACAATGAGCCGTGCTCAATTGTCCAACACGAGCCAAAGCCTATAAATAGTATTGTGGATGACTTGGTTGCTCGTGCCAAATATCAATCCATTTTTTATGATAACCCGAATTTTAAACAATTTTTCAATTTGTAATAAATATTCAATTTGTACCGAAACATACATTTTTAATGCTTTTAATTGATTTGCACTTTATCATTATCACTCTTTTGCAGTGTGCGTGTGTGGGAAGTAAGGGTGGGGGTGGGGATGTGTAGCGTGCGTGTGTGTAGTAATTGTACATATTTGTAGTAATAATGCATTTTGATTTGTACATAAATGTGCGTGTGTATGCGTGTGTGTGTGTGTGTGTGTATGTGTGTGTGTGTGCGTGTGTTTGTGTGTGGTGGGGGAAGGGGTGGGGGTGGGGAGGAGGTGGGACTGTGTGTGTGTATGTGTGGTGGGGGTTGGGGTGGGGCAGGGTGTGTGTGTGGTGGTGGGGGGTGGGGGGCAGGGTGTGTGTATGTGTGGGAGGGGGGGGGGGGGGGGGGGGAAGGGGGTGGGGAGGGGGAGGGATGGGGGGGATGTTTAACAGTAACAATTCATTTTTATTTGTATTAATTGTACATATTTTCATGTCTTCTTCGAATTCATTTTTATTTTTACTAATAACATTTTGTTACAGCAAGTGTCTCCTTCAGGTATTAAGGCGAGGATAATGATGATGGTTATGATGATGTCATCTGAGCTCGGTGGTAGCGGAGGCGACGAGAGCTCCTCGGCTCCCTAAATATGGCAAATTGGGAATTTCCATCGAGAACAAGTCGGGTCTATTAGCGAGATTCCTCGAGCTGGTAAAAACGATCATCGGCCTGAGGTACATTAGATGGAAGAAGGTGCCATATGAGCTCAAGTTAGCTGTTTGGGTGGCACTACAGGTAATGTATTTATATTTATATTTATATTTATATTTATATTTATATTTATATTTATATTTATATTCATATTTATATTTATATTTATATGAATATTTCAATTTCAATTTCATTTTATATTTATTCGCAACTAACATTGTATTTGTTGGACAGGAACAATTCAGCCTGGATCCAAAGCTACGCAATTTCGTCTTGGAGCAGTTGAGGGAGCAGCACAAGACGTGGAAGAAAAATATGCGGACCCGATACTTTGGGAAGACACGAGAGTTCGTTATCCGAATGCGTGAATCCGTCCCGCCAAAGGAGCCGATCTCATTGGGAAAATGGCAACAGGTCGTTGACAATGAGATCGGGGAGCGACAATTGGCATCTCGCCAATCGAAGAGGGAAAACCGGGCAAAAACGACGGATGTGCAGTACTCCGGCCGGACGTCTTACGCCGAGGTGGAGCATAGGATGATGGTAAGATTTAATTTTTCTATAACTATAGAAATATATTATTCTGCATTATTTTACTTTGCGGGGCCGAGACTAATTTTACTTTATTTTATTTCAGGGGACAGGGAGTGGCCCTGGGGGTAGGCCACATAGGCTCTATACTTATGTGGCTCTTCGAACGAAGAAGGGTAAGAACGAGGAGGTGTCCCCGAGCATCGCGACCACAATTGTAAGTAATCCGACAGTTTACTTTTTGTTAATTACGTTATAATTTTTTAATTTACTTATTTTACTAATCATGTGCTTTTTGTCATTTCAGCAGACGCAGCCAAGTGCTGATACCGAGAAGGCATCTTTGTTCACAGACGCAGCCAAGTGCTTGGCTCTGATCACAAGAGGAGGATAAGGGGGTGAGCTCGCGGGTGGCCAAATCTAGGATCATTGGATTGGAGACGAGCGACACCATGTTGGCTCAAACGGTGGACTCACATGATGCGAAGCTGTCCCATTTGGAGGCGACGATCTAAGATATGTTCTCATTCATGAAGCGTTCGTTGGGTCAAAAAATGTAAGGGGAAAGGGAAGGATAAAGTAGTGGAGGAGGAGGTGAGAGAGGACGAGGTGCAGGATGATGAGGATGTGGACCTCGTTGCTTCATCACCGACACATGCGGACTTTGATGATCCACTTCCCTATTTGGCTCCCTTCGACCGATCGATGTCGACATTTGGTTGGCCGAGCGTATTTATACTGGACATATGTGATGGCTAGCGGATTGGGAGGAGGTTAGGGACCCGAATATCGTCGAGGGTGGACTAGTTGATAGACATGAGCTTCAAGACATCGAGTCCAAGGTGCTCGTCACGCATATGATACCCAGGAAGGAGAACTCCCCATTGTGGTTGCGCGAACAATGCGGCACGATGTATATCAGTGGGTGTGTCAATTCGTATATCATGTGGCCTACTCACCTCCTCAGATTTAACCTTACCCAAGACATGTAGTGACATTATTTGAATGAATTGTTTTTAAGTTGGTACATTTGAATTATATTTGGTTTATATCATGATGCATATTGTCTCTATTTTGAATATATATTTGCATTATCTCTATTCTATTTGGATATATGATGCTTGAACATGTACAACGTTGCTATAATAAGTATAAATATATTGTTGGGCAGTGGCAGTGGCCAAGCTGCCCAGCATATTTTTTTCAATTCTGCCCAGAATTATCACGGTCATTGACCGTGACAATTTTTTAAACAATGTCACAAGTTTGTCACCGTCCTTAACCGTGAAAAAACTTGTCAAGGTCAAGGACCGTGACAAGTCTGTGACAACAAAAGTTGTCACCCCCAGAATTGTCACGGTCATTGACCTTGACAAGTCTAACTTGTCAAGGTCAATGATCATGACAATTCGGCAGATTTGGGTAGTGGGAGAATATTTAGAAATATCAATTTTAGGCTTTATTTACTCTTAGCATTAAGCGTACATTCTAAACTAAATTTTCTAAATAATAAAATAAGTCATAAATTTGTTTTAAGTAAAAAAATTGTGTTAGGGCCATGATAACGGGCCTGGGCAAGAAGCTTCCAGACTTGGGATTACACAGTGATGCTCGAGTTGGGCCATGGTGGGCTTGAGATTACTTAAATATTTACATCCCGGCCCATGGCCACCCCTAGTTATGACTAAGGTATTACATAACGACACATACAGACTTACAGACTTAGACTCCACTGAGTATCGCAATTATGTCTTCTTACTTATTAATAATAGGAAGTGGTTCAGATATAACAAAGCTCCATAACAATCTTCCCTTGACTCTCTCTCCACCGATCAACCTCAGGAAGCTTGTTTCCTATCTTCAGAAGTGAAAATTAAACTCCATAGGGATATAAACATATGCTTTGTTCTTCAAGGTTTGATAAAGCGATCACAAAACATCGACAAGGTTTTGATTTGAAAAACCAAATTGTTTGATCACAAAACATGTTCAAAAAGGCTTGCCAAGAAGTGTAAGTTTTTATCTCTTAAAATAGGGATAAAAATATCCAAGAGATAGATTTGAAAAGATTATGTTTGAAATCAAGAAAAAAATAATTTTTCGCAAGCTCGTTCGAATGAACTAGACCTCGTTTGAACGATCGATGCCAAGTCATTTGAACGAACATCGAATGATATATCGAATGACATTCTAGAGTGATGAGAAATATGTATCGTTTGAAGTTTCATTCGAAAAATTAATATCGAACGAGATAAGGATCCTCATTCGAATGACCCTACGTACCTCGTTCTAATGAGCTTCCTTAAAAAATGATTTTTGATTAAAAAACTTTTGAAAAAATATTTTATGTTGCCATACACGTTTAAAATACCGTTGAACATAATGATTACACAAAATTAAACCCTTATACCTTCTCCGTTGATCATAGTGCCTATCTCACCTTCTCCGTTGATCATAGTGCCGATCTCAACTTTTCTATCTTTGATTGTCACATTCGGTCACAAACTTGTCTTCCTTTGAAGCTTTTGAGAATGTACATGATGATTGGAGGTGTCACAAATTATGGAAAACTTCAAAACATAATGAACAATTATAAATCTTTCCCTTACAAATCCCCCCCCCCCTTTTGGTTATTTCGATAAAAAACATAGTATCGAAAATCTAACCCCTTAAGATAAGTTCAACTAATGTCCCTCACAAACCTGAAAAGGAAAAGACACTTGTAACTTTATTTCTACTTAAAATCTTCATCTTATAGTCCATGATATCATCAATGTGAAAAAAGTCGTAGACTCATGAAATAAAGGAAATGCAATGACGCATGGAGTTTAAAGAAAAACAAAACTCCCCCTTAAAACATTATCCCACTTTTTGTCCGTAATAGACAAAGGGTTAAAAACTAAACCTAAAAATTTAGTGTCATCGGGAAACAAATTTGAATATCAACACAAAGTATAGAAAACTAAGCATAAGCGATGAAACTTCAATAAACTAATACAATCACAATATGTAGTAGCACGAAAACATCTGAATCGTGGATATCGCATGAATGTTGAGAGTGCGCTATCTCGACCTTAATGGATAATTTTTATAATGAAGTGTATAGCACACACAAGTCCAAATTTTATCTTATTACCCTATGCAAGAAATTAGGTGATAAAGCAGATAAAATAAGCATGCAAAGATGACAAGGAAGTTTCAGGAAAAATCCCTCAAGGTAAAAACATTTATTCAATTTATAAATTTTTCAAATAGCAACTTACAAATTCTATACACGAATCTACTATGGTCCTCGTAAGAACCACAAAACCTCTACTTTCCTTCAGCAATGATCCTCAGGGATCACACGAACTGCAATCCTTATCCTTTAGCAGTGAATACCCTTGGGTTTCAGAAGTCAACCATGGAGATTCCTTGTCCACAAAGGTTGTATGCAAGATACATGCTATAGGTTTTAGACTTGATTCACTCAAAATTCTGGGGAAGTGATTTGTGAATCAAAAAAAGATTTCTAAACTTAAAAGGTTGAAAACTTTTTCTAAAGATATGCAGAATCAGTTCTGGAAAGTCTCAATGAAAACGAATACGAAACATCTATTTATAGGATAAACACATAATCTCGAGGCGACAGACTTGTTCGAACAAAAAAATAGTGTTGTTTGAAAGAGAAAAAATCTTGTTAAAATGACAAAAATTTCATCCGAACGAAACCTTAATCTCATTTGAACGAGCTTCAAATTAGCTTCGAATGTGGAAAAACAGCACACCCTCATGAGATGTTCAATCGAAGTAAACTTCACTTAAAACGAAAATCCAACCTCGTTGGAACGATATTCCCATCTTGTTTGAACGATATTCCCATCTCGTTTGAATGAGATACGCATCCTTTGAACAATTTTAAAATAAAGAAAATTCCTCGAGTTTAAATAAGCATCCCAAAATAAATTCAAGAAATAAATTTAAACTCGATAGCATTATACCTTCATAGAATGGAGATGCTTGAAAGTAGGAGATGTTGGATCTTCGGACTTCGTGTTGGCTCGAATCACACAGTAACGAGATATGCTAAAAACTATGCTAACCTAAGCTATGAGAAAATTATGCTCTTATAAATCTCCCTTTTTGTTATTCAGGTAAAAAGATAAAAACGAAATTCAAATTACAGATAAATCCCCTAAGATAAATACAATATCCTAATATCCTCTCAAACCCCCAAATGCATAGGTACAAGATAACGATGTCTTCAATATAACTTCTTCAAATCTCCACTTCTTCTTTAACTTCTCTTGGTCACTTTGTCTTTTTCGAGTGTAATCCAAATATGATCTTCCAACAGTACCTACACACATGAAACAAAGAAAATATCTTGTGATGCATCAAGTTTGATATATCAAAAGAAATGGTAAATTCTCCCCTATAAATCAAACTTCCCTCGTAATTTGTTCTCCCACTTTTATTTTGTCTGAAATATAGAAGGAGAAGAAAATAAACATGAAAAATATAGGGATCATCACCAAGCATAAAAATATACCATCACAATAAGATATGAATGAATAATCATGCAATGATAATCTCAAAAGACATTACAATTTATTTTTTATTTTTCAAAATTTTCAAGAAAAAAATTTGCAAAAACAATACACTATGGAGAAACACAAAATAATCGAATAATGAAATGGGATATAGGGGTGTGAACACATTCTAATGTAGACAAACATAACATATGTGCACAAAGGAATGAGACACCGCTAACGGAAGATCTCAAAGTCCACATTAGGTGTAAAAACGGTGAACTCAAGTGAAAACGACTTAACCTATTCAACTAATCAAGATCCTGAGTGATTTTCACACCAATAACGCTCAAAACTATGTAATGCTTTACAATATTTTTTCAGGACATGCAATCCCATTGATCTTCAACTAAACTCCCTCAAAACTCACATATTGAATTGTTTTCTCTAAAATATTTTTAAAGAAATCTATGCCCATATATAAGGAAGCATCAATGTTCTTTGAAATTAGCCTAGCACTATCGTTTTTCTTTTTATGTGCCTTCAATTGTTTAGGCTCTTTTCTTTTTGCAATTGGTGGCTATTCACGAAAAGTCAACATGTCTTTCGCAACCCGATTTTATTGATTTGAATATATCAAAATTAAGCACAGATATGATTTTCAATTTTTCTAATCTGGGCAATAGTTCTTACAAGCACTACTTTTATTGTCTCGTTTTCACATTTTTTTTTCATTTTAAAAGAATTATTAAGATGAAAACACTACAATCGACATGTGAAAAGTTATTACAGTGCTCAAATAAATTTGTGCTCGTGTGCATAAAGGAGACAATGAGTCAAACATGTAGCAAGTTGTCATCATATCTAATCTTTGTGCTCCACACTTTATAAAGCACAATAAAGAGATGATGTCACATCTCAACACAATATAAAATGGACACATGGATATGCAATGAATTGGTGACTCGGACACCTTTAATGCTTATCCACATATGGTTTAAAAAAAATACAAAATTCTTTTTGGATTTTTTAAAAAATTTATAAAAAATAAAATATTTTTGTTTCTTTCACCTTTTTCTTAAAAAGAAACCAAAATCTTTTTTTATTTTTCTAAAAAATTACAAGAAAAATAAAACTCTTTTTGAATTTTTGAAAAATAGATCAAACTGAAAAATATAAGTAAAATGATAATACACGTTAGTAATAGGGATATATGATATGAGCATGAAAAATAACATATGTTGCAGAACAAGTCTCAACCTCAATCATTAGGCCCAGAGGAGTTTTCAAAAGGAGATGACATCCTATGAAAAATATCCGTCAAATCTTGTAATGTTTTGAATAAATACTCAACTTACTCTCGCAAGCTCTCAAAATCTCTTATGTGATATGCGAGAGAAATCGGAGTAACATGTGTGGGACTGCGTGCGAGAACACGTGTAGTAGCATATCGTGGAAGAAACCTATGAGACATTCTACCCAACTTAAAGAAAAATTCCCTAGGATGACCTTTTCGCTTGCAATGGGAGAAAACATAAACCGAATTAGGTCCACCTCTCTTAAAAAGTCTAGGTAGAGTTATCCCACATGGAATCGAACTCCTAGGTAGGTTAGGTCAAGGGTCATAAAGATCTAATACAAATTGAGGAATCGGATCGGCTGCTACATCGGAAGTGGACGCACCGTCATAACCTATTCATAGCCTCTCAACATTACCCAAAGAGGGAGCGAGGAGCATCTTTCCTACCTTCTTATATGTGTCCTATAAAGTAACCATGACCTATTGGGCATGTTCTTGATATCTCTCGAGTAGGGATACATGGGCTTCAAGTTTCTCACGAATCTTCAATGAAGATAGAACATTTCCCATAAGATTATCCATTGTGTTGGTTAAATTACTTTTTTTCCCGCCTAATATGATCAAGTGTTCACACAAAGAAACTTCACTTTCCCTAGTTGACACTACACCAAAATGCTCTTTTAGTAACAGACTGATTTTTAGATTAGTAACACTATTATACCATTGCTAAATCTAACAATAAATTACCTTTGGTAATATTTTATATCCGTGAATAATTTTAGTTCAATTTTTTAAAAATGAAATTAAAAACAAGAAAATGGAAATTTTCCCTCCCAATTAAAAAAAGGTGTTGACTTTGCATTCTCCAAAATGAAAACCCCCAACTCATAGAGAGAACCCTAGGAACGACATACACAATAAACCCTAGTACCTCATTTAAATTTCCGTAGTTAGAGCAATTTAATAACTTTCAGATTTGTTATGATTGGGGATTTGTTGATCGACGACGATGCAAACATGAATAGGGTTTTTTAAGATTATTTTCCTAATTGGAGCAGGTAATATATGCTTCTACATCAAAACGATTTTTATTTCTTTCTCGGTACAATTATATACTGATATACATGTATACATATATACAGGTTATACTAGTACGATGCTTCTTCAGGTACTGAATCATTATCACCCATCAATCTTGTTCAAATTGAGATTCGATTAACATGTTATAGTTGGAAAATATATGCATGTATTTGTTAAATTAAAGCATTTGATAGATGGTAATTATTTGTCTTTGGTTAATTTTTTATTGTAATGGGTATAGGCAGTCACTGGTGAAAGAAAAGCAGGGGTTCCCATCAAATGCATACGCAGATGCCTCATATGCCATTGATGCACAAGTATGCTCAACGTAAATTAAGTTACACAATTTTTTTTCTCTTATGTTGAATGACTTTTGTTTATATTTGGACTTATATCGTATATTTTATAGAATAAATTTTGAAGGTGAAAGGATGTGTTGAACCAATTTAGTCCTTATGGTCTGTCCAGAATCTTAATCCAAAGGAATTAAAACGGCAAGTTAACTCTATGAATAATGTTGGGATCAATTTCAAAATTAATTTTTCCATACAGAATATGACTTCAACATCTTTCACATTTTGGAGAATATCCCCATACAATGCCTTTCTCCATCGAAATAATAATGGTCTCAAGTTCTCTAAATTTGTAGAAAAGGGCATTATAGAATTCTCAACTTGGTATTGTACCCAATTATTCTTATTAAACTCTTTGAATGTGACATGCTTCAACCAAAAATTAAGAAAACATAATTTCTTGTTGCTCCTATGGTGTTAGGGGTTATAGACAATAGAAGAGGAACATGATTACATGCCAATTTTTCTATGTGATAAATTTAAATACAAGTGAAATCTTCAAGAATATCATTCGAGCATGACACTTTATCCAAACTTCCCTAAATACTATCTTGAATATATCTTTTGTTGCACCAAGTAAACTTAGACCCTCTATAAACCAAATCATTTACCCTTATGTTAGAAACGCAATCATTGAATTCTTCGATACCTCCAAAGTTAATTACAACACCTATTTTGTTTGATTTATCTTGTAGGTCACTTCGTTATTGTTCATTATGTCTGAAGGATCCCATTTAATGTCGATAAATTACTTCCTCTATGTTGATGCAACAAGGAAATTGGCTGATTCTTGTATTGGATAGGCAGTTCGATTTGTGCACTTACTAGATATTATGACGGGCTCACTTGTTGGTTTAGCACAGTAGGCCCAAGAAACCCAAGAAGCCATGGGGGAGGCAGAGGCTGTAAAAACGTGTCAGGATACAATATTGCGCAGGAGAACTGATAGAGGGTGAGCATTATTGTAAAGGATCTAAACATGTTTATTAGTTTCTTAAGATGATCAAACAATGATCGGAACCAATATTAAGATGATCTAACAGTGATCGGAACACACTACTACTAAAATTTAATTCCTTTCATTGTGTACTGTCTCTAAATCCTAGATTGATGCATCAGTGAATAATGTTAAATCTTGGCTAATATTTGGTGTTTATTGCTTAAAAATGACTGGATCCATCTTCTTGAACTCATTGTGGGGATTTACCTTTTCATCTATGGATTTCATGATGTTGTCATGCTCCTATAATACTGCAATTCCTGATCACTTTTGCTACCATGCTCCTGATAAAGTTGAATGGAGGTTTGATACATATCTATATTATCTAAAGTGGATGGAGGTTTTTTTTTTATTTAACTGTACTGGTCTTCTCAAGAGTGGCCCAGATCACCACCCCATTTTTTTAAGCACATTATTCTAATTCCTACTTACCTAAACCATTTACATTTATTTCTTCCTGGGATGACCATGGGTACTTAATCAATTTAGTGATTAGAGAGTGGAACAATACTTCTTGCCTTCGATTCCCTATGTTCACCTCTAAAGAGAAGTTCAAACATATGAAACATATTCTAAACAAGTGTAATTATTAGAGCTTTGGAAATGCTCCTGTCAATCTCATTCAAGACAACGAGAACCTGTGTAAAATATTGCATATGATTGAGAATTTGGGGACATATGAGCATTGAATATATACTTCTCACCAGTTTAATTGATTTTATGTGAAAAATATTTTACTTTGAACCTCAAACGAGACATAAGTCAAAAAAATTTGGACAAAACACGATTGGCGATGGAGCAGTTAGCTATACCTATCTCTTGATTTCATACACCAGCAACACATTCCCCATAATTAGTCAATTTTTATCCTTTTCAATTCTCAATTTTATGTATGTTTCTTTCTTATTTTTGGCTATTATTGTTGAAATAAAAGGTACTTATGTTGCATAGATTTTTGGGAATTTAAATTTGTTCACTCTCTAATATCATTGGTTGAAACATAAACAAGTCATTAAAAAGTGATTTATTGTTGAGTCGTTAATATTTTGACCAATCACTATGCAAGGTCATTTAGTGAGGGTCAAAAAATTTAGACTTGATGTTTGGTTCTAATTGTGAGTATGTATATTAAAGATATGAGTAGTTTTAAGGATTACCTGCAAGTTTGATGCAAATGACATTTAGGGTGTGCTTGATCGACAATAATTGCAAGATTTTTTATGTTTGTCATACAACCTGATAATGCAATATTTTTAAACATACACTTCTTTAGATGATTGGGATGCTTTATAATTTTCTCACACTTTTAGAAGAGCTTAGAGTTACTTTCAACGAACGATTAGATCTTTTTTTTCTTATTTTGTAATTTAATTTATTGCAAACACGACTATGTGCCGACTGTATTCGACAATTTCAACGCAAATGTGGTTGTCAATGTGAGCACTGTTAAACTAGGCTTGTGGGACACAGCTGGTAAAATTATGACATGTCATCAATTACTTTATATTTTTAACATTATTATGATATTATCGGCATATCACATGTGACAAAAAATTTGAGCATAGTAAGAATAAAATGTATTTGTGTACAAACATATATGTATTGTGTTGTCCTATATATATGGAATATCATTGGTCCTGAAACTGTTCTTTTACGACACAGGTCAGGAGGATTATAACAGATTAATACCTTTGAGTTATCGTGGGGAATATGTTTTCATTTTGGCATTCTCTCTCATTCGCAAAGCTAGCTACAAAAATGTCTCCAAGAAGGTGAGGGTTTAATTGTTATATATGAAATCCTTTTCTTAGTCTTGCATTGAGGATTTAATTATTTAACATTAGGCAACGATCACCAATTGTTACATTTGCCTCATTTCTTAGTGGATTCCCGAGTTGAAGCATTATGCCCCTAGTATCCCGATAGTTGTTGTTGGAACAAAACTTGGTTACTTTTTCTCACCTCATTTAATGCATTCTTGATGTTTCTGTTGTCTTTATAGTCAATGATATTTCATGATATTGCTAAGAAACATATTTTTCCCATTTCTTGTTTGTATCTTGGGGAGAACTAGTGGAAAAGGGGGAGGGTAATGTAGGAAGTAAACATGTATGATATATTGATTTAGTTTGTAGTTTATAGAGTGTTTTTATAATGCAACATCATATTAGTTAATAGATGGATATTTTCTCTCTTATCTCTTGTTTTAAATCTATTATTGCAGGTAGGTTACTATATGGTTCTTTTTTCTATTACATTCTAAATGTTGATATTATAACTAATATGATAATTTTATTTTGTTTGACAGGATGTCATTTTAGGATCCTCGTCAAGTTTCCAGTGTTGTGGGTTGCGGCGTTGATGGCAATGATAATAGAACGAAAGTTGATAGTCAACAACAACGGACTTATTTTTTATATTTCATTTGATTGGTTATAATATGAAAATATCTCATTTGCGGATGATTGTATTCGGATGTCATATTGGATGCTTTTATTAAAATAATGTAACTTTCGGGGCGATTGTATTACAATGTTTCATTTGTTTGGTTTAAGTTTCTTTTATAAATAAAGAGTGGAGGCTTATATTAATGTAAATTTTGAATATAATGCACTTATTTTTGTAACAGTAAAATTCTGTTATAAATAGTAATGGTAAAATTCATAATTATTAACGGTAAATTTTGTTACTAATAGTAACGATAAAATTCAGAGTTAGTAACGGTAAAGTTCAGAATTACTAATGGTAAAATTATGATACTAATAGTAACAGTAAAATTCCGTTACTAACTCCGTGCCCCACACCTTTTTTCTAACAGAAAAATTGTGTTACTAATATTTTTAGTAATGGTAAAATTGTGTTACTAAAGGCGCGTTTTGGTGTAGTGTGACTCGTCGATGCCTCACATACCCTCAAAATTTTCACCTTACTCTCCAAATCTAACACCCTAAAAGGCAATTCCTTATTAATCTTTTTCGTCTTCAACGCCTCGGTGTAAAAATCACTACAGGCTTTTTAGAGATCACCTTCTCCTTCACTCAAGGTACCGTCCTCATTCTCACTATCGCCCGAATGACTCAAAACTTCATTGAGGCTCTCACGTTTAAATGTGTCCACATCGTTGTGGAAAAAGTTAGAAGTACTCATGTGACAATCCATGAACGCAATCCACTGTTCATGTGGTGATTTTCCCCCTGAATCAACCGACGCGATGTCACTATTGCTAAGAGTGGCTTTATTTACAATCTCCTTGACCTTTCTCTTTTTCATAGTGGGACGCTATAATGACTTGTCCCATTTACCTTTTCACTCAAAATACCTTTTCTCTTCCTCTTTATCACCCCTATCCTTGACCTCATCTTTATTTTTGTTTTTCTCAAAAATCTTTTTATTGGAATAATTATTTTTTGAAAATTTGAGAAACTTTTTAATTTTTTTTTAAATAAGTCCAAGTCATCAACATCAAAATCACCCTTAGATTCAGACTCACAAACTCTCTCATTTTTCTTCTTCTTAGCTTAAGTCTTAAAAGCTACCCCTATATCCTTAGGTTTAATGGTTTTAGGGAACAAATCTATCTCATAAGTCTAAAGGTCTCCTATGAGTTCTTCTAAACTAAGACTATCTAAAATCCTAAAGAATTAAGCACGTTGACCTTAGGAATAAAGCGAGATGGGAGTGACATATAAATACTTTTGACGACCCTAGTGTCATGAATTTTCTCACCCAAATTTAAAACTAGAATTGACAATGTCCGATAAATGCGCATAAAACTCATCGAATGACTTAGACTTTAACATAGTGATGGTCTCAAATTGGGTGGTCAAATTTTGAAGCATTGATGCTTCTATAACGTTTGTACCCTCATGAGTGAGTTGGAGGGTGCCCCAAGCTTCCTTAGACATAGTGCACGACATGATGCGACGAAACTCGTCAGTGGTGACGGCTCTAGAAATTTCATTAAGTCCACGAGAATTAAAATAACTCCACTTCAATTCCTTATCATTCTAGGAATAAACAGGTTTAGGGCCAACAATATTATCAACAGTGATAGCTGGAGGACTCCACCCTCTTTAACAAATAAACTAGATTCTCTCATCTATGGCTTTAAAAACGAACCTCATCCTAGCTTTTTAGTAAGCATAATTTGTACCATCAAAGTTGGGTACTTGATTATACAAACTCTCCATTAAAATGAAAAATTTCAAAGATGAACAGTTTTTAAAAAATTTGATATCAAGAGAAAAATAATTTTGCAGAAAAGATGGCACTGTAAATTTGTGCAACATGCTCTTATATCAATTTGAGAGTGTGCTATCTCGATCTTAATGGATAATTTCTATAAAGAAGTGTCTAGCACACACAAGTACAAATTTTGTCTTATTACTCTAAGTAAGAAACTAGGTGATAAAGCAGATAGAATAAGGATGCAAAGATGACAAGGAAGTTTTAGAAAAAATCCCCTCACGGGAAAACCATTTATTCACTTTATAAAATTTACAAATGGCAACTTACAAATTTTATAAAGGAATCTATTATGATCCTCTGAAGAAACATAAAGGCGCAACTTTACTTCAACACTGATCCTCAAAAGAATCATAAGAACCTTAGTCCTCTGTCTTCAGCAATGAATACCCTCGGGTTTCACAATGTAATACCCCGTATTTTCAGAATAAGATACTATTACAAAAAACAATTTAATAATTTTGGATTAATTTGGGGAATAAATTAAATTAGATGGATTTAAATTTGGAGGGGTAAGATTTAAATTTAAAATAAATGTTTATTCATGATTATATAATTACATGACTCAATTTGGCGTAATGAGTTCACCAGTGAAAATAAATCATACGTCAATAAACTTATGCGTGCGTGTCGTTTAAACACAATAAAAGTGTCTAAGTGGAATAAAAATAATTGGGACGCGTATTATGGTCTCATTTAGGTATTTTAGACTTTTAAAAATGGTCCCGTGGTATAGGTATATGAGTTGGGAGGCTATTGGACTAGTTTAATTATGAGTTGAGGCCCATTTAGGGGTCTAAAAATGGGGTATAACGCTTATCTTGGGATTTGGGACTAATATAAGTTGAAGAGTAGGGTTAATAACTCCCCACACATAGTCAAAATCTAAACCTAACAGCCACACGTTAAGGGAGAAGATAACATATTCCTAAAAGAAGAGGTGGAAAAGGATTCAAGAATAAGTCATCAAACCATTATAATCAGGCAAGAATTCTCTTGCTTAATTTAAATGTCCAAATTACATCTTAAGTCATTGTATTTTTTTTTAACCCATACAAGTGGGTGGGATGGTGTTTGGGTAAACAGGGATTTTATTAACAATACTTTTGTGGCACAAATATTAAAAGGGTAACAATACTAGATGGTTAGGTATTCTTATAAAGAGGAAGCAATTAATAAGTAACTAGATGGTTCATTATAAAGGCGTAATTATATATGGGTGATCATTTGTGATATCTTGGGTAATTATAGGGTAATTACCTATACATAGTATATGAGAATATGATGTACTCAAATTTATTGTGTGAACATACCTATATTCATGAACGGTCCTGTCGATTGGGGTTACGCGCGTTCGAGACCGTAGAACTCATCGAAACAGGTGAGTTATACATTGTGTAGGTCATTATTATAAGTACTACGTCGCAACACCACTTACAAGAGGTAAGTGTTGATGCTGGGATCATTTGTCAACACTGAGTATGGGCTTTGAACTAGTGTACTGCGTAGGGACCACCCCGCTTATGTGTGTTTTATGTTGTATGATTGGATAAGAGATTCCTTCGAACTTAACGATAGATCACAAATGTGATACTACTGGTAGATGCCTTTAAGTGTCGTATATATGAAAGGATATATATATGCAAATATAATAAGGTTAATTCATGTGTCTAATAACGTAGACAATAAATTATAGACCTAATGTTCTGAAATGTGCATAACAGATGTTTTTGTCATTTTTACGGGTAATATGGTTGGGTTACTTTGGGGAAATGGTAATTACTTAATGCATATTAATGCCTTAGTATGTTGGTTATTACTTAATGCATCTTATATCATATTGGAACATTTAGTATTTATTATTTGGGACTTGTTTAGTTACACGGGATATATCACACTTAGATGAGGGGTGAGATACTTGACACAAGCGAGCGATGATGGATTTTACTTATTTTGAACTAATTGTATATTTTCATTTAAAATTTTCTAAGTTAATTCTTCCAACTTTAGGACGCTGACCCAAAATTATAAATGCTTTCCCCCCAGGTTTGCTCAAACAGGGTTAGTGTGACTGCAGGAATATTAGACTTTTTGTCATGAGTTTCTTCTCGAAGATTCATTCATTAATTTTAGCTTAGGTTGCTACTTCTTCATATCTTTATTTGTTTTTTATTATTGTAAGTGCATAAGCTTGGATTCATTTGATTTATTAGTCGAAACATATTTGTTCATGTTGGTTTTCATTTTGTTATATGTGGATGTTGGTGTTGATGTAAGAAACTAGATTGCTCTAATTATTTAATCACAGATAAATAAATAAGACAAAGATTTTTAAAGTGGTTTGGCTAGGAATAAAGCCTACGTCCACTGTTATGTTATTGCTGAGTATTTGCAGAATTCTTGATTACAAGTTCTCTCAAGAAAATTCCGGTCCCCTTGAATGGGTTTGATACAAGGTATTTATGGCCTTGAGGCTGTACATGAAAGGTTTGATACATTAAATGATATACATGTGAAAGGGTAATACATTTAATGCAGCGTGCGCGTCAAGAATATAAGCATTCAATGAATATCTGAACTGTTGATTATCTGGCAATTAATGATACGACCGAGGTGCAACTCGGACCGCCATAGCTGTTCACTGATCAGGAGTTCCTCGGAGAACTAGAGTACCTCGGTGTGCTAGAGTTCCTCGGTGCGCTAGAGTTCCTCGGTATATCCTCGTTGCTCGGAAAGAAGCATAGTTGGTCGGGAAATGAACTTCCTCGCTGCTGTCGTGCCACGTAGATTGACACGTGTCTTCGTATTATTCGTCCACATCAGCATATTAATTTTGGTATCAACAGAAGCCCCCAATGTTTCATATTTCGAACTTTGAGGAGTATGGAACATTCTTTCTCGGTATATGGCGATATTAAATGACTTTTCCTGGGTTTCAGGAACATCGTGTTCAAATTTCCTTCTCATTTCGCAGCTTCCGCCCTTGTTTTTGAATTTTTTATAAGCGCTTCGATCTCCGTGCAGTTTTTGTCCTTTTCACCGCCGGAAGTTCAGTAGTTTCTTTTTGGTAATCATTTCTTTCGCCGCTTCCCGATGCAAAGTATTTAAACTTCTTGGGTAATCATACCATCTTCTACGTTTTCCAATTTTCTGCATTCAATCTTTCTATTCTCTCCTTCTCTCTTGTGCGTTCATCTTTTCCTTCGTTAGTTGTCAGCAGACCTCCTTTCTTCCTGTAAGATCTTTTTCCTTTCTTCTTTTTTATTCAGTATGGTTTATATTGTGGAGTCTGTTGAGAAATTTCGTTCTGATTTTTCCATTCCTTCATGGGTAACTCTAGAGGTTCTTTCTGAGCCTTTAGATTACTTCCGATTGCCTGAGGGACATTGGTTCCCCAGTCTTTTTATTGCTGAATGTGGTTTTTCCTTTCCACCAAATCCATTGTGTCTTGAGTTTTGTCAATATTTTGATCTTGTCCCTGCAAAATAGCCCCCAATTCATGGAGAATAATTAATGGGGTACACAAATTAAATCTAACTCATGGGACTCGTATTGGGATCCCTGAGATTATGTATTGCTATAAGTGGGCCACTCTAGATAGTATTTATTATTTAAAAACTAGGTTTCTGAATAGGGCTCTTGTAGTTAACCTCCCTGACTCAAATAGAGATTATTTTGAACATGGGTTGGTTATAAAAAATTGGCAATATGCCCCTTTAGCTGGAAATGAAGTATACAACGGTCCCAGATGTCCCCCAGATGGCAATGGGATAGGTTTATTTTTCATTTTATTTTACTTATGAAATTATGCTTTCATCATGTTTGACAAAATGTATGACTGGTATCTCAATATGTATTTATTTGCAGTTGATAGCAAAAGAAGAACTCCAAAAGAATCAGAGGTTAATATCAAGCATCTAAAACTTATCTGGGGTTTGCACAAGAATATTGCAGACGAACACATCAGGTCTGCCTCATATCTGCTACAGTATAAGAGTTACACAACCTCTTATACTGCTCGCCCTGTTGAACCAGCTTCAACTCCAGAAGGTTCATCTTCAGATTCTCATCTTCCTTTAAGTCAAAAGATGGGTAAGAAAAGAGCTCCTCCTGCTCTCTTTGATGATGTTACTTCTGTTGCTGGGGCCAAGAAAAGTAAAACTGATGTCCTAGAGGGGACTAAAAAAGTGGATGCTGGGTCTTCTAAAGCTGCCGAGAAGCCCCCAGTGGTTCCGAGTAAGAAAAATGCTCCTGTAGATGTAATTACAATCTCTCCGACCAAGACCTCTTTGGTTGAAGGTTCTGATCGCCCGTTGAAGATATTGAGGAAATCATCCTCTGTTACTCCGGCTGAAACTGCCTCCTCCCTACCTGCTGGTGGTACTGATGTTCCAAACATCACTCTTCCAAGTTCTGCAATGAGCTCGGCCGTACCCGAGGTCCATGGTATTGATGAGAGAATTCCTAGGGATATGCTGACATCCTTAGCTGCTCGTCACCTTGCTTCAGTAAATTTCTTATACTTCTGATTTTTCTTTCTTTCTCTGAAAGCTTGCATTTTGTGTTGACTTTTCTATTTTTCTCATCTTTCAGTTGGTGAACTGTTTTAATAATATTGTGAAGAAGGATGAAGCTATCAAAGCTTCAAGCTCCTCGTCAGGCGTAGAGGATGCTCTGTTGGGTTTGACCCAGTCTTTAAAGGAATCTCGTCAATAGTATGTTGACGAAAAAGCTGTTTGGGAGAAGAAATTAGCTGTGGCTGAAGCTGAGAAGGTGAAAATGGCTGAAACCTCCAAGAATTTGGAGGAGAAAGTAAAAGGTTTAGAGGTTAAACATCAGGAATATGATGGCCATCTGAAAAAGGTAGAGGAAGAGTTATCTACCCTGCGAGATATCAAGGTCAAAAAAGAGGAATTGGAGGTGAAGCTCTCCTCGGAGAAGTTGAGGAGAAAAGTCGCAATCGAGAAACATTTCAGTGCTGGTTGGGAGAAAGGATGGGAGAGTGGGATAGCTGCAATGACATCCCAAGTCCAATATGGGAAGTTGAAATACTTCCACGATGGCTGGGTAGCTTCTCTGCAAGAGCTGAAGGTTCAAGACGATTCTGAGCTATTCCAACAACATCTACCTGGTCCTCCTCCACCAATTGTGGAAGAAGAAGAAGATGAGCCTGCCTCAGATGAGTCTTCTATGGCTATGGGTGACCCAGTCTCTGCTTCTCAACCCTCTGTAGTTGAGGACGTTTCTTCTATGCCTCCTCCTGCCGAGAAGATTCCTGCTGATCAACCTGTTGATACCACCGAGCAACCGAGCTCCTCGTCCCAGCCTCCCGAGAAAGTCTTGGGGGACAAGGAAAAGGTGTGAAGTTGTTCGGTATCATTTCTATATTTCAATTCTTGTAATCGAACAATGTAATCTTTTGATGATCTAATAAAACACATCTTTGCTTCTCTTCATTGTTGATCCTCTGTTTGCTTTTATTTAACTGCTGCTTTCTCTTCGTTATTAGTTTTTGGCCAGAATGGAATTGATATCTTCTCCTGATACTGAGTTGATGCGACAATGCAATGGATATTATAAAGCTGGTCATACAGACCTAAGTGTATCAGAGATTATCGACATCCTTGGTCACGATGCCTCAGAACAAGCAGTTGAGGCTTACCGGTATCTGAAGGATTTGCTTGATAGATCTGTGGCCAATAATGTGGCGTATTACGAACTGATCGAGGAACTTCATGGTTCCATAGAGGATCTTCAAAATCAACACAATGCAACAATGGCCTCGTTGCACGAGGATTATGAAAATAGATACCAGCAACTCTCTTCTGAAACAGGCCATAAGAAGATCATTGCTGGATATGATATTAGGGAAAGGACCTTAAAAGGTGAAGTTGAAGCTTGCAGGCAGATTGCCGAGATCCTGGAACAAGAAAATAACAATTTTCAGAAAAAGTTGGCTCAATATGAATCTGCAGCATCATCTTCCACTGCTCTAGTGCCCGTTACTGATGAAGGTTTCTCTTTCTTAGAGGTCGAAAATGCCAAATTAAGGCAAGAACTGGATGATTTAAGAAGATCTGCAGTTTCTGGGACTGCTCGTGGACGAGGAAGAGGTTCTCGGGGGCGAGGAAGAGCTGCTCAAAATGTTGCCGAGGAGCAAAACTCTCCAGTCGCTTCTCGGAGCCGATCAAGAGTTCTTAGTCGCAATGTTGAAGAGTCTCGTACCCAATCTACTTTGGAAACTCAAGCATTCCAGTTAAACGTCAAAGATCGGGCCCTATCAGAAATGTCCAAGAAGAATCTATCCTTGGAAGATCAACTTACAGCGACGAAATCTGCTCTGCATAATAAGGATCTTTTTGCCAAAAGCCTTCATGAACAATTGGATAGATTAACCTTCCAATTCCATAAACAGCCAAGGGAATTCTGGATGGCAGGATACAATGAAGCCCTTGTTCACCTGGATGCTCGTATTGAACATGCCAACAATGAAGGTTACAAGCAAGGATGGTTGAATGCACTGGGTGTGTTAAAATTGGAGCAAGGGCATTATTTATGGGATTATCATGCTCCATCATTATTAGACCTGCCTGTACCACCTTTCAAATTGGACATGGCATGGATCCCAGCTCGTTCCATTCCTCGTAGCTTGATTTCAAAGTACCTTGGCGATTATAGCCTTCATTCTCAGGTTGAATTGTCTCGTCCTGAGCATCTCTTGGATACACCTTCTGTGATGAATGTCAGAATGCTCAGGGATGTTAATTTCATTAATTCTCCTCTTTGCCTAGAGGATCCTCCTGCTGGCGAGGAGCCTGTTTCAAAAAATAAAGGAAAGAAACCAATAGAATAGGTTTTCAATGTAACAGTTAGTACATTTATGTAACTTGTAATTTATTCTAGATTAATGAAAAGACTTTCATTTTCTGTTTGCCAATTTTGCTATTGTCTTGTGTTTATCAAACACCTTTATATTTGTACATATGTATTTATGTATTTGTTAAAAAGATAACAATATTGTGCTGTTCATCAACCAACTTAATAATAAAAATTTACAAGTATCAAGGTTGATCCATCACTTAATAATAAAGTAATGAATATAAATTGTTCAAACTGTTTCCAACCAACCAAGGTGGATAAATAATGTTTGTCGACCAACTACAGTTGCTGGGTTTCTATCCCCGACCAGCTATACTTGGTTCAATTTCGAATATAAAAATGCGTCCGACCAACTAAGGTCAATAATTTGTCCTCATCGATCAACTACAGTTATTGGGTCTTTATCCCCGACTAACTATACTTGGTGTATTTTGGAATATTTTGTTCTTCAAAGAACTTTTTGTAATAATGTTATCTTTCGACCAACTGTAAGTTGTAATGTGAGAATATATTTTTATTTTACCAACCGTAGTTGATCATGCTGGTGTACACCTCCTAACCAAAGGAGTTGTAATGGTTCTTTCGAACTTTTTGGCTCCTTAGAGCTTTTGGCTCCTTAGAGCGCTTTTTGGCTCCTTAGAGCACTTTTTGCTCCTTAGAGCGCCTCCTAACCAAAGGAGTTTTGGCTCCTTAGAGCTTTTGGCTCCTTAGAGCACTTTTTAGCTCCTTAGAGCATTTTTTGGCTCCTTAGAGCACTTTTGGCTCCTTAGAGCACTTTTGGCTCCTTAGAGCGCCTCCTAACCAAAGGAGTTTTGGCTCCTTAGAGCTTTTGGCTCCTTAGAGCACTTTTTAGCTCCTTAGAGCATTTTTTGGCTCCTTAGAGCACTTTTGGCTCCTTAGAGCTTTTGGCTCCTTAGAGCACTTTTTGTAGTGTATTACACTAGTATTCCCCGAAAAACTTTCAACAGAAAGAAAATGGTGAAACATCCTCGTTTTATTCATACTGAAGGAAAAGCTTTACATTTTACATTACTGATAATACTTGCTTAAGTGTTCAGCATTCCACGCATTCTTAAATTCTTCTCCTTCTAGAGTTGCTATTCTGTAAGTTCCTGGACGAATAACCTCTGTAACTCGGTAAGGTCCATGCCAGTTTGCTTCCAACTTATTTTGCTTCTGAATGACTTTCTTTAGCACATAATCCCCTTCTTTTAGGTCACATTTCTTCACCTTTTTGTTGTAAAACAGAGCTGTACGTTGTTGGTAAGCAGCATTTCTAATGGATGCCTCTTCTCTAACCTCCTCGAGCATATCCAAATCCAGTCTTCTCATCAAATCGCTGATCGGGGAGTTGAAATTCAGCACTCTATGAGTTGGTAGACCCAACTCGGCAGGTATCACAGCTTCACTTCCAAATGCCAACATATATGGTGATTCTCCAGTTGTTGCTCGGGGAGTTGTTCGGTAAGCCCATAGTACGGATTGGAGCTCATTAATCCAATTTGCTTTAGCTTCACTTAACCTTTTCTTCAAACCATTTAGTAATGTTCTGTTCGTCAGTTCAGTCTGTCCATTGCTCTGGGGATGGCCTGGTGCTGAATGATACTTCAAAATGTTTGACTGATGACAATAAGCAGCAAATTCTTCATTATCGAATTGTGTTCCATGGTCTGTAATGAAAGCATGAGGGAGACCATATCGACAAATGATGTTTTTCCAAATAAACTGATATACTTTCTCGTACGTCATATCAATTAGTGGTTCTGCTTCCACCCACTTAGTAAAATAATCTACTGCCACGACGAGATACTTGAACCTTCCTCGGGTCGTTGGCAGTGGTCCAACCAGATCAACCCCCCACATGGCAAATGGCCAAGGTTAAGTTATGGGTGTCAACAATGCTTGTGGAGTTCTTCGGATGGAGGAAAAACGTTGGCACTTGTCACACTTCTTAGCATAGGCTATACAATCAGCCCTCATCGTCGGCCAGTAATATCCCTGTGTCATTACCCTTTGCAAAAGCGTCCGACCTGCTACATGAGCTCCACAAGATCCTTCATGAATTTCTTCAATCAATTCTTTGACTTCTGATGGATGCACACATCTCTGCAAGCCTGCCATAATTCCTCGTCTATACAAAACACCATTAGTTAACACATACCGAGCAACTTTATACTTCAATTTCTTGGCAGCTAGTTTGTCCTCCGGCAATTCTCCTTCTTCAATGTATGCTCTGATAGGATCCATCCAAGATGGTCCTAAATCAAGGGTAATAATCTTCACCGTCAGATCTTCTTCTATGCTCCGACTTTCTAATACTTCAATTGGTATTGTTCTTCGCAGCTCGGTGCGCGTAGCTGACGCTAGTCGGGCCAATGCGTCTGCTCTAGCATTCTCCATTCTCGGTATCCTCACCAATTGAATAGCATCAAATTCTGTCAATAACTCCTTCACCTTTGCATGGTACTTCACCATTAACTCTCCCTTCACTGCATATATTCCCATCATTTGATTCACAATTAATTGAGAATCACTGAAAACAATTACTTGTCGTGCCTCCATAACTTTCGCCAAATGAAAACCTGCTATCATAGCCTCATATTCAGCCTCATTATTGGAAGCTTTGAATTGGAATCTCAAGGCATACTCCATGTCAATATCATCTGGGGAGTTTAAATCAATCCCTGCTCCACAACCAGCTGTGCAAGATGATCCATCTACATATAATCTCCATGTAGGTACCTCGTCTTCAAATTTCTTATCTGTCAGAGTTCCTCGGTAAAATATCTGTTGTTTTGTTTCCTCATTCCCTGGTATCTTTCGTTCCTCATTGGTCATCTGTTCGCGCCCTTTTACCAACCTTAGTTGGTCTGGGTTTGAATATGATGATTCTTCTACATCCACAAGTCCTTTTACTAACCTAGGTTGGTCTGGATTTGTGTCTGTTGATCCTGTATCGTCCACAGGTAAGTCAGCAAGTACCTTTTGCTCTTCGGGGCTATCAGGGTATGTGAACTCTGCTATAAAATCTGCTACAGCTTGCCCCTTTAATGATGATCTGGGTTCGTACACAATCTTCCTGATTTTTCTGGCTTGTGAAGGGCTAGTCTTAATGGCATGTCGGTATACACTATGATGGTATGGGCCTGGAAGTATGGCCTCATTCTTCTACTTGCTTCAATTAATGCCAGTGCCAATTTTTCTAACTTTGGGTATCTGATTTCTGCACCTCGGAAGGCCTTGCTTGTGTAATAAATTGGCTTCTGGACTCCATTCTCCAATCTGATCAACGTCGAGCTAACTGCATTCTCGGATACTGCCAAATACAAGTACAACTTCTCTCCAGTTATTGGCCTAGACAACAATGGTGGGGCTCCCAAATACTTCTTCAAATCTTGAAAGGCCTTCTCACATTCATCAGTCCACTCAAAACTTTTTCGCAGTGTTTTGAAGAACGAGAGGTATTTATCAGTTATTCGGGATACAAATCTGTTGAGCGCTGCAACTTGTCCGGTAAGACTCTGTACTTCTTTCCTCGTCGTTGGGGATCGCAGCCCTAAAAGAGCTTTGATCTTTTCTGGATTTTCCTCAATACCTCGTTGATTGACGATGTATCCGAGGAACATTCCTTCTCGTACTCCAAAGGTACACTTCGTCGGGTTGAGCTTCATTTGGTATTTGTCCAGTTGATCAAAGGTCTGGCCTAAGTCAACTAGATGATCAGTATCTCTCTTGCTTTTGGTGAGCATGTCGTCGACATAGACTTCCATACTGCAACTGATTTGTTCGGCAAAAACCTTGTTCATCAGCCGCTGATACGTTGCACCTGCATTTTTTAGACCAAAAGGCATAACATTATAACAATAAGTTCCCCTTGGGGTGATAAAAGAAGTACTTTCCCTGTCTTCAGGCTTCATTTTGATCTGATTGTAGCCAGAATATGCATCCATAAAGCTGAGTAGCTCATGTCCCGAGGTAGCATCCACTAGTTGATCAATTCTGGGCAATGGAAAATGATCTTTTGGGCATGCCTTGTTGAGATCAGTGAAATCAACACACATTCTCCATTTGTTGTTCTTCTTCTTTACCATCACCACATTTGCCAACCAATGTGGATATTTCACATCTTCAATGAATTGGGATTTCTGAAGTTTTTCGACCTCCTCTTGTATGGCCTGGTTCTTCTCGGGACTAAACACTCTTCTTCTTTGTTTCACAGGCTTGATCTCCTTATTCACATTGAGTTCGTGACATAAGAAATTTGGATCTATTCCTGGCATGTCTTCATGACTCCAAGCAAAAGTATTTTTCCTGTTTCTCAAGAAAGTTATTAACTCCTGTTTTATTGAAACATCCAATGACGATCCTATCTGGGTTACTCGTTCAGGATGCTCGTCGTCCAGAATAACATTTTCTGTAGATTCCACCACCTGTCCTTTTACAAGTTGAGATTCATCCCTAGGGTCAAGAGTTTCAATTTTTGTACCCCCTTCCACTTGGTAAGTAGTAGTCTTTTTCCTTGACTCTTCAAGTTCCTCTTGTTCGGCAGACGAATAATAGCATTCCCGAGCTACTTTTTGATCACCTTTCATAATTCGACTCCAAAATTCGTTGGGAATTTTAAACACTGATGTACTGTAGATGGAACTGCTTCGAACTTCTTCAATCCAACTCTTCCCATGATGATGTTGTAGGCTGACTGCACATTCTTATCCATCACAAAGAAGAGTATTCTTTCTGTTCGACAAACAGGCCAAGTTCCAATGAGTATATCCAACTTGATCGTCCCAAGTGGAAAAACTTTCTTGCCAGCAAAACCCAGAAGGGGTCTGTGATAAGGTTCCAATTGAGATAATTTTAAATTCAAGCTATCAAAGCATGAATAGTACATGATGTCTGCCGAACTACCATTGTCTACTAACACCCTTGAAATGACCACATCCTTCATCCTCATTTTGATCACCAAAGGATCATCATGAGGGTAAAGAACACCTACCAGGTCGTTTTTTGAAAAACCAATCACTAGCTTCTCTTTATTTACCTTCCTCGGACGATCATCCTCGGCCAGATTTATTCGCTGAATGTATGAACAAGCTTGAGCCTCTCCGAGGTAAGCTTTTCTTTCTGCAGTAAGGTCTCCTCCCCCTGCATCTCCTCCTGTAATAACATTACAATCAAATGACCCAAAACGTATGGAGAATACCTCTCGTTCAGGCTGCCTTGGCTTCTTGGGAAGATCAGGGTCATCATCTGGATCATCTTCGTGGTCCCTCCTCTTTTTCTCCTCTGCACGACGAGGAGATCTAGATCTCTCTCTTGTTCTATCAGCATTCCTCCTCTCACTCCTGCGATCTACATACTTTGACAATTTTCCTCTTCGGATGAGTGTTTCAATCTCGTTCTGAAGGGCTATGAAATTTTTGGTCATATGGCCATGATCTTTGTGAAACTCGCAATATTTGGCCTTATTCCTCAAATCGGGATTTGTCTTCAGTTTCTCTGGCCACTTGATTTCCTCGTTATTCTTGATTTCTTCCAGAACATGATTAATACCCATTTTCAATGGAGTATAATTATCGTACTTCTTTAGGACTTCCAATGTTGTCTTATTATTCCTGTAATGCTTGTCACCACCATTACCTTTCTGATCTTTCTTCTTAGACTTGTCGACCTCCACTTTTACTTCTTTATCGATATTCTTCTTTGCAGCCATAGCCTCCTCGGCAGTCATAATTTTGGCTGCTTTTGCCATCAACTCGGACATAGTTTTAGGTGGATCTTTGGCCAAGGTGTAGTACAACTTATTAGGCAGCAAACCACTCATCAAAGCAGTGATTGCTGTCTTTTCTTCGTAATCTACGACTTCCAACTTCTCGTTATTAAAACGAGTTATGTAGTCTCTAGTACTTTCTCCTGATTTTTGTCTAACACTTAACAAATGTGCTACTCGCTTTACTGGATTTGCTCCAAAACAAAAATTGCCAATAAACAACTCGGCTAATTGAATAAAAGTTGAAATCTTACCCCGAGGAAGATTGTTATACCATATCTGTGCAGATCCGGTAAGAGTTCCCGAGAAAGCTCTGCACCTCATCTCGTCGGGAACGACATAAATGTCGGCGGCAGCTTGATATTGTTCTATATGAAATACAGGATCTGTTTTTCCATCGTACTTAGGAGTCACTACAGGTGCTTTGAATTTCGATGGTGTAGGAAAATCCACAATGGACTGCACAAAAGGTGTCCCTTGAACAAAAGTTCTTTGTAAGGGGTTCCTTGCCTTAGCTATTTCTCCTAATCTATCCTCCAACCGCTGAATAGAACCTTTCCATGCTTCATTTCCTCCCTCAGGCCGCTTAGTCTGAGCAATTGATCGCTCTGATGTAGCTTCCTGAGATTTCTCTTGACGAGTAGCTGGTCGTGATTGTGCTGATCGTTCTCTCAAATGTGATGGTGGTCGAACACTTCTCGATGGAGCTCTAGGTGGACTCATGTTTCTCCTTGGTCCTAACCGACTGAAAGGAGACTCCCTGCTTAATCTTTCCAAAGCGCTGGTTCTCTCCGGAGAGAGAGATATAGGTTGATTTGTATCCGTAGCCCGTATCGATGAAGTTCGCCCAGGTTGATAAGAAGAATCATTAGACTCCCCATTGCGATATGACGCAGTACGTCTGGACCGTGATTGCCCACGATCACTCTGTTGTTCTGAATAGGTAGGTGCACCGCCTTGAAGAGTTTGAATGAGTTGCCTCATAGATTCTTGCATGGCGGTTTGTTCTTGAGCCAGATTTGTCATAATTCCAGCCAGATCTGGAGTTGCAGATGGATTTGTAGGATTTCCAGCATTTCGATTACTGGATTCTAGATTATCTGCCATTGATAACAAATGATTTTTGCGAAAAACGATAGTAACAGTCGTTTCCCACAGACGGCGCCAATCTGTTGATGTAAAAAACTAGATTGCTCTAATTATTTAATCACAGATAAATAAATAAGACAAAGATTTTTAAAGTGGTTCGGCTAGGAATAAAGCCTACGTCCACTGTTATGTTATTGCTGAGTATTTGCAGAATTCTTGATTACAAGTTCTCTCAAGAAAATTCCGGTCCCCTTGAATGGGTTTGATACAAGGTATTTATAGCCTTGAGGCTGTACATGAAAGGTTTGATACATTAAATGATATACATGTGAAAGGGTAATACATTTAATGCAGCGTGCGCGTCAAGAATATAAGCATTCAATGAATATCTGAACTGTTGATTATCTGGAAATTAATGATACGACCGAGGTGCAGCTCGGACCGCCATAGCTGTTCGCTGATCAGGAGTTCCTCGGAGAACTAGAGTACCTCGGTGCGCTAGAGTTCCTCGGTATATCCTCGTTGCTCGGAAAGAAGCATGGTTGGTCGGGAAATGAACTTCCTCGCTGCTGTCGTGCCACGTAGATTGACACGTGTCTTCTTATTATTCGTCCACATCAGCATATTAATTTTGGTATCAACAGTTGGGTTCATTATTATTGACTGTTATTTAATTTAGTTTTAATTTATATGTGGTTCATTATATGAATGTTTATTAGGGTCGATGATAAGAATGATATAGATTGTATAAAAAGCCCCATCTTCGACGTGTTGTGCCTGGACGGCCTTTACGTGAGAAAATTGTAACACCCCGCCTAAAATAATAACGGGTGGCCAGCCCTATACTATATTAAATCAAGAGTTTCAAATGGTCCAGTCTCAACATCAACTGTCGGTACTATATAATATAGGACTAATTACCCGATATCATATAGGCGAGATGTTAAAATTAAATAAAATGTGCAACAGATAACCAACTAACACTACTAATAATAGAAAGAAAGATGCATGAAAGAACTAGATAACTGAAATGCTAAAAGAAAAATGAAATAAATAAATACAACCGTATGTACCACAAAAAGTAGACCTGAAGAAGCTGTTGGGTCACAGCCAATACAATGACTGAAGTGTAATAAATATAAACATGTATATAAATATCCCTTGGGTACAAACCCGATATACAACATGAATCATACCAAGAATTTTAAAGAAGTAGGAAGCGGCTACAAGATACATCCCGCAACAGTCCACACCTATCACGGCTCCCAAGACTCTGGATAGAAGGTCATCCGGCATCCATGCGGTAGGATACCTGTAATAATATATATATATATAGGCATGAGAAAAAAGTAAACGGGTCAGAGCCCCGATTGTGAAAAATATTTAGCAAGTGTGTTAACCGTGCATAATAAATACTGGTGCACTTATCTCATAATTAAAGTGGAATCGCACTCTCGTGGAACCCCAACTCACCTCTCATCTAAAGGCGCGCACCTACTCGCGTCCTCAAGTTTTAGTTAAATTACCCCCATTGTTATAAGGACAACCTAACTTATCATAAGCCTAGCGTATACCCACGAGATCTACCTTCCTATCATACCCCAATAATCCACCCCCTTTAAACACAATTAAGCATTTATTTTCAATCATATGTGCCTTATTAGGCTTAGTGGATTCTGGTTTATACTTTAAACAATTATAATTTAATAGATTACCCAATATGCAATTGGGTTGAAACATATAATTTAAATTTCTAATTAATAAGCATGAAAAAATCATTATTGACACAACTTCCCTCCAATTTCAACACTGCGCTGCGTTTCGTGCGTGGGGTGTCTCGCAAAGCGAAATCCAAACAAGGAACCACCCCGTTACACTACTCCATGTCAACGTAGATCCTGGAGATCCATCATGTCACACATAAATATCGACAGAACTTCTCTCTACTCTCAACAATGTACTACATTTCGTGCGTGGGGAGTCTCGCAAAGCGAAATCCAAACAAGGAACCGCCCCGTTACACTACTCTTTGACAATGTCGATCATAGAGATCCATAATATCGTGCATACCATAACTGGCAGAACTTTTCTCCAATTTCAACACTGCACTGCGTTTCATGCGTGGGGTGTCTACCAAAGCGAAATCCAAATAAGGAACCACCCCGTTACACTACTCCTTGGCAATGTCGATCCTAGAGATCCATGATTCCATATATACAATATAATACTACTACTACAACTAACATCTCCAATCATATCCTTGGGATGATGTAATCGAAATATTCCTTAAATGCGATACATCAACCCCCATCAATCTAGTACACCATAATCATCCAAGATGTACTCTACCAAAATTCTATATCCTTTCATCTATAGGGTATATAAATATATATATATAGGTATTTTATGCTCACCATATATATACATATACCAATCATCCATACCCATGACCAAATGTACGTATCATATCTGATGTACAATGGACATGCACATAATCCACCCGGCTATATATATCGCCGATAAAACTGCATCAATGCTATCATCTTCCCAATGCCCGGCTCACGTAGCAACTGGGGACCACCTCGTGGGGATCAACGACACCCACCTCGTGATAACTCACACACACGACGTCCCGGGAAGCGGTCATAGCTCCACTGGAAATGAGACGAAACATACCCACCACGCCTCATCCCAAAAATATATCTATCGTATAATAACACACCGGACGACTATGACCTGGGGAATATCCACACCCTGCTCTATATGCCAGGATGCTCAACCTCTGCGCGGAAACTTCCCAATGATAGCATGAGCGGGGTATGCTTAACCACATAAGTATATATATCGCTCACATGCGCAATATACATATATCCATATGATCCCATCATATGATCAAATAGTAAACCATCATATACGGTTTAAACATCCATACCATGTATGCCCACAACATAAATATATCCATATATTTATATGCATACAGACATATATATATACACATATTCTCATATCCATATATATATATATATAAACTAGTTCTCGTTCATATGTATAAGATATACAAACCCGGCTATAAGTATACATAAATCCTCAATATACAAGCCGTCACCACAAACTCATATCATTTACCTTGATATGTGAATACAATTCCTCACTTGAAACATATTCAATCATTTTTCCTATGATGAATAGTCTCCCAAAACCATATGTATATATCTATACATATATATTCAACATTAGGGTTATCACCCAAGACTTTGTGTAGGAATCCATCACTACACATTTCATCCATCTTTAAAGTACATATTTTCCTTTAGTACTATTTAACCATAGGCACATCAATGACTTAATAGTCTAAAACCTCAAATTATTCCAACCTCGTTACAAGTATTGGAATCTCAATGGTCATATCCCCACAATTACGTGTAAACTATCCTAACTAGAATTTATGCCACCGCTTATTCTAGTCGATAGTACGATCCCAATCGTTCCCAATTTCACCTATGGTTCAATTTATCTTATGAACCCTTACTCCCATTGAGTTATCAATTTTTCCTTAGTCTAAATATGTCTAAGGATATGAGACCCCTCACTCTCTAAGAGCTCTCAACTTCACATCATATTTATACCTTTATATCTAAAATTGGTATTTCCAACCTCTATGAGGTTTCCCCACAATCACCATATGTAACTCCAACACATACATGGATACATTTCTCCCAAGTTACCCTAAGGAGTCCCCAAAATCCTAATATGTGGGAAACTCCTTATATGTCTCCAAGAACATATCTCTTACATCATAAGAGAAGGCCCCAAATCAATAAACCCAACCAAAAAGGGGTTTGGAATCACTATGGAGAAAATACCTCAAAATGCCCTGTTTCCGAATCGATTCGGCCCTAATCCGAATCGATTTGGCCTAGCGAATCTATTCGACCTCCAAGGCGAATTGATTCGGTTCCAAAGACCTGGGCTTCTGTCACAGGCCGAATCGATTCGGCTTTGGTCCGAATCGATTCGGTCAATGCAGACCTGCCAATTTCCTTAAACCGAATCGATTCGCTTAAGGGGGCGAATCGATTCGGACCTGCAATTTTCGAAGGGTTCTTCTTCTTCACCAAAACCCACGAATTTTAAACCCTAAATTTTCATTTCTAACCCTTAAACCTTCATCGATTTTTAGATTTTAAGCCCATAAGTCAACCCAAAGTTTATCCCAACCATTTCTATGCCACTAAATCCATATATAAACATTGATTTCAAGATTAAACCTAAAAATCTGGGTTTTGATATTAATAACCAAAAATCCATTTCTTTAACCCACAAATTATGAAATGAAATACACAAATAGCTATTTAGCAAGATTAAACACTTGCCTCAGATTTGTAGAGGTTGGTTCGTCCTCGATATCGCAATTGGGTCGGAATCTCCAAGCTTTTCTTCCTCTCTCTCCCTTTTCTTCTTCGTTCTCTCTTCTTTCTCCCTTTAGGGATTTTTCTCTCTTTCTCTAAGTGAGAAAGGCTTGATCCGTAAGCCTTAAATCCTTTAAAACAATAAACCCAGTTTTAAATGTTAATACACACTTTAAATGACTCGTTCACTCTAATTCGAGTCAAACTGACTTAAAAATATTCCGTAGTCGAAATAAAACCAAATGACAGTCATTTTGACTATCTCGACCCTTTCGGGATCAATGGTACCCTCAAAATCATCATCCGGAATACTTTAAAATGCCCTCTATTTTTGGACTTAAATTCCCAAATTTTAGAATTCTCCAATTTAAATTAAATTTTATTTTCCTAAAATTTAATTTCTCAGTCTCAAAATCGTGGGGTGTTACAATCTTCCCCCTTTACAAAAATTTCGTCCGCGAAATTTAAAATACACATAAGACCTCAATATCATCTAGTCCTAACATCAACTCTTAGGATCACTACACCGATCCTTCATGGTTCTCTTGTCGAACCATATAGATTTAGAAATCACTAGCTACCCAGGGCGCCCAAACACCCTGTATCCGAGTTTCCACTCGTAAAATTAAAATCAGGCTCCATTAGCCTCCAATTGTACCATAACCCTCGGCACTATAATCTATAATAACATACTAAATATATAAGTTCAAAAATTCCCAATGGTTGAACTCTCCTCAATTCGTGACACTAGCTACCTTCGTGCGGGGGAGGTCTCGCAAGAGAAATCCAAACAAGGAACCCTACCAATACACTACTGTGTAGCTAGGTCGGGGATTGAGATTAGTTGAACCAGGGTTAAGGTTTTATAAAAAGAGGGATTTCCATATTGTAGTTATCACCCGAGGGCCTATACAATAAATACAAGATTGCTAACCAATATCTAGTTCTCAAAACTAGCACAACTATGAGCCAACTATCCGCTCAACATAAATATACTAAACTCTGAACCAATAACCTTAGCAATTTACATTCCCAAATTCAATAGAGCCACTCTCTACTAGCTCATCCTAAGACGTTTTACTATTCCCAAAAGATGTCCCACAAATACCACACTTTCTCCCTCCTTCTCAAGGCCTAATTCTCCTCAAAGAATTTTCTTCCTCATAAATCCTTCCTAACCATTTTGAAGGACAAAACGCGATGGTGACTACCGAAAACTCCCTCAGTACTACACAACGAAACTGAGTCTCCATATTTTCTCCCTCTTCCCAGAAGGCAATACTCTTGACATTGGGACATCTACACTTTCCTCACATCGGTAAGAGTCACCAACACCAGATTTCCTAACAAAGGCTGACTGGTTTCTCAACCTAAACCTCCCAAAGACTACACTAACCCCTCCTCATACTTTCCTTACTAAGTCCAAGGTTCACTATTCAAGTAATTTTCCTTTCTTACTCAACTGCCGATAAATCACCTCACACCAATGCTAGAAATCTCCTCAATATCTCCTCCGGAATCGGGGAAAATAGAATACCCCCGATCAAAGCATACCCAAAATATGCTATGGGTATTGTAATTTTAATCCTATCCTTTCCTAGAAGACAAAATCTAGGCGACGTCTGAAATGAAACGAGAGCAACCGTTCTCAGAACGTCAATCAAGTGAATATGCTTCACTGAAGAAAACAACGCAGTGAACACAACAGTCCTAATTATAGGGCTTTATGTCAAGAACGTTAACGGAAGAATCCATAAAACTCGCACAGATCCTAAGGACTCTAGAACCTGATGCTCTGATACCATCTGTAACACCCCGCCTAAAATAATAACGGGTGGCCAGCCCTATACTATATTAAATCAAGAGTTTCAGATGGTCCAATCTCAACATCAACTGTCGGTACTATATAATATAGGACTAACTACCCGATATCATATAGGCGAGATGTTAAAATTAAATAAAATGTGCAACAGATAACCTACTAACACTACTAATAATAGAAAGAAAGATGCATGAAAGAACTAGATAAATGAAATGCTAAAAGAAAAATGAAATAAATAAATACAACCGTAAGCACCACAAAAAGTAGACTCGAATAAGCCGTCGGGTCACAGCCAATACAATGACTGAAATGAAATAAATATAAACTTGTATATAAATATCCCTTGGGTACAAACCCCATATACAACATGAATCCTACCTAGAATTTTAAAGAAGTAGGAAGCGGCTACAAGATACATCCCGCAACAGTCCGCACCTGTCACGACTCCCAAGACTCTGGATAGAAGGTCATCCGGCATCTATGCGGTAGGATACCTGTAATAATATATATATATATATACAGGCTGGAGAGAAAAGTAAACGGGTCAGAGCCCCGATTACGAAAAATATTTAGCAAGTGTGTTAACCGTGCATAATAAATACTGGTGCACTTATCTCATAATTAAAGTGGAATCGCACTCTCGTGGAACCCCAACTCACCTCTCATCTAAAGGCGCGCACCTATTCGCATCCTAAAGTTTTAGGTAAATTACCCCCATTGTTATAATGACAACCTAACTTATCATAAGCCTAGCCTATACCCACGAGATCTACCTTCGTATCATACCCCAAGAATCCACCCCCTTTAAACACAATTAAGCATTTATTTTCAATCATATGTGCCTTATTAGGCTTAGTGGATTCCGGTTTATACTTTAAACAATTATAATTTAATAGATTACCCAATATGCAATTGGGTTGAAACATATAATTTAAATTTCTAATTAATAATCATGAAAAATCATTCTTGACACAACTTCCCTCCAATTTCATCACTGCGCTGCGTTTCGTGCGTGGGGTGTCTCGCAAAGCGAAATCCAAACAAGGAACCACCCCGTTACACTACTCCATGTTAACGTCGATCCTGGAGATCCATCATGTCAAACATAAATATCGACAGAACTTCTCTCTACTCTCAACAATGTACTACATTTCGTGCGTGGGGAGTCTCGCAAAGCGAAATCCAAACAAGGAATTGCCCCGTTACACTACTCTTTGACAATGTCGATCATAGAGATCCATAATGTCGTGCATACCAAAACTGGCAGAATTTTTCTCCAATTTCAACACTGACTGCGTTTCATGCGTGGGGTGTCTCGCAAAGCGAAATCCAAACAAGGAACCACCCCGTTACACTACTCCTTGACAATGTCGATCCTAGAGATCCATAATGCCATATATACACTATAATACTACTACTACAACTAACATCTCCAATCATATCCTTGGGATGATGTAACCGAAATATTCCTTAAATGCGATACATCAACCCCCATCAATCTAGTACACCATAATCATCCAAGATGTACTCTACCAAAATTCTATATCCTTTCATCTATAGGATATATAAATATATATATATATATATATATATATATATAGGTATTTTATGATCACCATATATATACATATACCAATCATTCATACCCATGACCAAATGTACGTACCATATCTGATGTACAATGGACATGCACATAATCCACCCGGCTATATATATCGCCGATAAAACTGCATCAATGCTATCATCTTCCCAATGCCCGGCTCACCTAGCAACTGGGGACCACCTCGTGGGGATCAACGACACCCACCTCGTGATAACTCACACACACGACGTCCCGGGAAGCGGTCATAGCTCCACTGGAAATGAGACGAAACATACCCACCACGCCTCATCCCAAAAATATATCTATCGTATAATAACACACAGAACGACTATGACCTGGGGAATATCCACACCCTGCTCTATATGCCAGGATGCTCACCCTCTGCGCGGAAATTTCCCAAAGATAGCATGAGCGGGGTATGATTAACCACATAAGTATATATATCGCTCACATGCGCAATATACATACATCCATATGATCCCATCATATTATCAAATAGTAAACCATCATATACGGTTTAAACATCCATACCATGTATGCCCACAACATAAATATATCCATATATTTATATGAATACAGACATATATATATATACACATATTCACATATCCATATATCTATATATATAAACTAGTTCTCGTTCATATGTATAAGATATACAAACCCGGCTATAAGTATACATAAATCCTCAATATACAAGCCGTTACCACAAACTCATATCATTACCTTGATATGTGAATACAATTCCTCACTTGAAACATATTCAATCATTTTTCCTATGATGAATAGTCTCCCAAAACCATATGTATATATCTATACATATATATTCAACATTAGGGTTATCACCCAAGACTTTGTGTAGGAATCCATCACTACACATTTCATCCATCTTTAAAGTACATATTTTCCTTTAGTACTATTTAACCATAGGCACATCAATGACTTAATAGTCTAAAACCTCAAATTATTCCAACCTCGTTACAAGTATTGGAATCTCAATGGTCATATCCCCACAATTATGTGTAAACTATCCTAACTAGAATTTATGCCACCGCTTATTCTAGTCGATAGTACGATCCCAATCGTTCCTAATTTCACCTATGGTTCAATTTATCTTATGAACCCTTACTCCCATTGAGTTATCAATTTTTCCTTAGTCTAAATATGTCTAAGGATATGAGACCCCTCACTCTCTAAGAGCTCTCAACTTCACATCATATTTATACCTTTATATCTAAAATTGGTATTTCCAACCTCTATGAGGTTTCCCCACAATCACCATATGTAACTCCAACACATACATGGATACATTTCTCCCAAGTTACCCTAAGGAGTCCCCAAAATCCTAATATGTGGGAAACTCCTTATATGTCTCCAAGAACGTATCTCTTACATCATAAGAGAAGGCCCCAAATCAATAAACCCAACCAAAAAGGGGTTTGGAATCACTATGGAGAAAATACCTCAAAATGCCCTGTTTCCGAATCGATTCGGCCCTAATCCGAATCGATTTGGCCTAGCGAATCGATTCGACCTCCAAGGCGAATCGATTCGGTTCCAAAGACTTGGGCTTCTGCCATAGGCCGAATCGATTCGGCTTAGGTCCAAATCGATTCGGTCAAAGCAGACCTGCCAATTTCCTTAAACCGAATCGATTCGCTTAAGGGGGCGAATCGATTCGGACCTGCAATTTTTGAAGGGTTCTTCTTCTTCATCAAAACCCACGAATTTTAAACCCTAAATTTTCATTTCTAACCCTTAAACCTTCATCGATTTGTGATTTTAATCCCATAAGTTAACCCAAAGTTGATCCCAACCATTTCTATGCCACTAAATCCATATATAAACATTGATTTCAAGATTAAACCTAAAAATCTGGGTTTTGATATTAATAACCAAAAATCCATTTCTTTAACCCACAAATCATGAAATGAAATACACAAATAGCTATTTAGCAAGATTAAACACTTGCCTCAGATTTGTAGAGGTTGGTTCGTCCTCGATATCGCAATTGGGCCGGAATCTCCAAGCTTTTCTTCCTCTCTCTCTCTTTTCTTCTTCTTTCTCTCTTCTTTCTTCCTCTAGCGATTTTTCTCTCTTTCTCTAAGTGAGAAAGGCTTGATCCTTAAGCCTTAAATCCTTTAAAACAATAAACCCAGTTTTAAATGTTAATACACACTTTAAATGACTCGTTTACTCTAATTCGAGTCAAACTGACTTAAAAATATTTCGGAGTCGAAATAAAACCCAATGACAGTCATTTTGACTATCTTGACCCTTCCGGGATCAATGGTACCCTCAAAATCATCATCCAGAATACTTTAAAATGTCCTCTATTTTTGGACTTAAATTCCCAAATTTTAGAATTCTCCAATTTAAATTAAATTTTATTTTCCAAAAAATTTAATTTCTCAGTCTCAAAATCGTGGGGTGTTACAAAAATAGGGGTCGTTACACACAAGTCATCCATGGAGATACCTTTTCCCCAAAGGTTGTATGCAAGATACAGACTATAGGGTTTAAACTGGATCTAGTCAAAAATTCTGGGGATGTGATTTGTGAATCAATTTTTTTTTTCTAAACTCAAAAGGTTTAAAACTTTTTGTAAAGACATGCAAAATCAGTTCTGACAAAAGTCTCAATAAAAACTAACATGAAACATGTTTTATAGTAAAAACACAAATTTTGAGGTGACTGACTCGTTTGAACGAAAAACCAATGTCGTTTAAATGATAAAAGTCCCTCGTTAGAACAACAGACAGGTTGTTTGAATGAAAACCTAATCTCATTTGAACATTCTTCAAATGAGCTTCGAACGTGACAAAACATTACGCCCTCATGAAATGTTCGATCGAAGTAAACTTCAAACGATCACTTCAAATGAAAAGCCAATCTCATTGAACGAGATTCCCTTCTCGTTTGAACTATATACGCATACTTTGAACAATTTTAAAATAAAGAAAAATTCCTCGAGTTTAAATAAAAAAATCATCTTTCAGTTTTAATAAAAATAAACATTCCAAAATAAATTCAATTAATGAATTTAAACTTAATATTATACCTTCATAGAATGAAGATGCTTGAAAGTTGGAGATGTTGGATCTTCGAACTTCGTGTCAACTCGAATCACACGGTAATGGGATGTGCCAAAAACTATGCTAGCCTAAGCTATGAGCAAATTGTGCTCTTATAAATTTGTGTGAACTTAATGCATGTGAAAGTCAATATAGACATACGTAGTGATGGTGCACAAAGTCAATTAGATACTCCTAAAGAAATAACTCAGTTCCACCGTTCGTAAAATAAATATTGAACAAATTTAAATTTAATCAACTCATACAAAATGTCATGAATTTCAGTGCTTCTCAATTTAATAACGTAAAACTATTTATTATTTTTAAAGGAATTTTACTATGCAAACCTATTCATCATCAACTTTTAACACCCTCAAAATCTCACATGTTAAGCATAAACTTTCAATGTTTTTTAGGAGTCATATTTCTCATTTTTAATAAAGCATCAATGACATAAAATTGGACTTGACACACATATTTTTATGTACCTAAACCATCTTTTAAGCTCTTTCTGATGGTGGCTTATAATGCAAAGAATACTTCTACTTTCGTTGCGCCTTTCCGTTGGTTAAGCATATATCAATAAACTTTCCTGTAAAAAAAATCTGGGCAATGAGTTTTACATGAATAATTAGTTCCTAGTACATTTGGTTTATTATTAAGAAATATTGATATGAGAACATCCTAATCAACATATGACAAGAAAACAATGTTTAAAAGTTCATGCATATGTGAAATCAAGGTGATATAATGAGTCAAGCATGAAGGAAGTAAACAACAATGAACAACACATTGCTAAATATGCATTATTGAGCACGAAAAAATGAAACCAAGTCTCACAACACCATGGTTAATTCACATGAATGGATGGAATGAAAGTGTGATTATAACATCTTATATGTGCATCTATATGAGGTGTAAAATAAATACAAAAATCTTTTAGAATTTTTGAATTTTTTTTATCAAAATAAAATCTTTTTGAAATTTTTAGAAAATTTTCTATTAGAAAAAAAAATCTTTTTGGATTTTTCAAAAAACAAACATAAGAATACAATGTAGTGTTAGCGACAAATGATAGGAATGAAAATCATCCTAAACTAAAAAAAAAGTGCCGAACTCAATCGTTTGTTTTGGGGGTGTTCCCAAATTCTGTAGACATCCTTTGAAATTCCTTCATTAAACAACTAGAAGTCTTTACTAGAAACTAAACATGCTCTCAAAAACTAGCAATGTCGTTATGGCTATATGTGGGAGCATGTGTATGAGAGACTCTTCCTAGATTTTCACAATACTCCCTAAGGTGGCCTCTTTATTTGAAATGGGTCAAATCATAGATTTGTTTAGGTCGACCTTGGTTAAAACTCCTAGGATCAGTTCTCCCTTATGGGTGAGGTGGAGGCCCATAAGGATCTAGTACAAACATTGGAACTAGTTCGGGTCCGGTATTTGAAGTAAATGCAACATCGCAACCTATTTATTTCCTCTCTTTAAAACTTATAACGTGACCAGAGAAAATCTTTCCAAATTTCTTAGATGTGTTCTATAATGTGACTGCATCCATATGAGTTAAACAATCTCAACTTAATCTAAATTACCTACAAAGCATTGTAAATGACATGTATTTAAAGGAAAGCAAGAAATTAAGAAATAAACTAATTAACAAAGCTTCAAGAAACTAAGAAATACAACGTATAATAATAAGGAAGATGATAAATACTGCACTTACAAAAATCAAAGGAATCAAACCCTAGGAGAGGAAAGCTCCTACCAAAAATATCCCTCCTAACTTAACCCTAATGAAAAAGTAAATCATAACTAATAAAAACCAGCTTTTAAACACACACACACACACACACATACATACACACACACACACACACACACACACGCGCGCGCACACACACACACACACACATATATATATATATATATATATATATATATATATATATTGTAAGTTAGGGAAAAAATCAAAATCTTGAAAATATCTGAAATCTGGATTGATCGATCCATCTAAAAATTGCATAATAACTTCAGCTCCTTCATAAAAGCTGAGTTATTGATCGATAGATTGATGAATCCTAAAATATCCCACTCTTTTAGATTCAAGTCAAACTCTATTTCATTGATCGAATAATGAATTTGATCGATCGATCGATGCTCTATTTTCTTTGGCAACTTTGCTTCAAAATGGGAATTATTGCATCGAATGGAAACGACTCTAACATGATCATTCGAAATCAAAATGACATGTCAATTATAGACACACAAAGCTAATCTATGAACTATGCTTCAATGGAATTCCTCTGTCCGGACCAAGAAGTATGAAATGACTAAAATTATCTTGAATTTCATCTTGTGATGAAACTTTTTCGAAACGCAATCAATTGCTCCGTTAATGGTTCCAACACTTATAAAGTCTCACATAAACTATGCAAAGCGTGTATATATATATATATATATATATAGAGAGAGAGAGAGAGAGAGAGAGAGTAAGGCTCTCCTACATCACACCTAGTTCTAGGCCTAAGAAACCTTTTTCCAAATTTTTTTATTTTTCCCGTGAAATTAACCTTTCAATCAACACATGTTCAAAAAATTAGGTCAAAATACATTTTATAGCTATTTTTAAAAAATTCACAAAAATTTGTTGGCATTTATAAGGTATTTTCTACAGTTTTTGTTGGATTTTTAAAAAATAGCTAGAAATTATATTTTGATCTAATTTTTTGAACATATGTTGGTTAGAAGGTTGACTCCAGGGATAAATAAAAAATTGAAAAAATAAGTTTTTTAGGGCCTAGAACTAGGTATGATGTATGGGTGATGTAGGAAACATGATGTATATAAGCCTTTATATATATATCCCTAAAATCAAGGTTAACCAATATAAAAGCAAAATAGTAGGAAATAATGGAGAGAAAAGTTTTAGAATGGATAAGATTAATTGGTGCAAATATATAATAATCATGACATATCACACCCCCTATCTTAGACATTGCTAGTCCCTAGTGATGAAAAAAACAAAACCATCCAATAGAGATAAATAACAAAAATAGATAAGCATACAAATATAGAAATGTATGTGAACAATTGCATTTAGTGTATGCAATAAACCGTTAAACACTTAGGTTACCCTAGTGACGAGTGTTGTCCCCGGAGGATTTACAGGGATGGAACCCACAAACATGTAGTTTCCCTAAAAAGTATGGCCATTAATCAATAAGACAAGCTCAACAATAATGAAAAGGATTTCAACATGTTATTAGCAAAGTGACTCAAATCACCCAAAAGTTCGTAGTTATGAACATTAGATTAACTTCAATCACAATTGAAACCTTAAGTGTTATAGGAAGAGCGAGCATCTGAAATAGTATTATTTTAAACAAACTTTTATAAACCAGAAAAGTGTTTAATCGTGCATGAATATCAATCATCCTGGGTGTTTATACTCAATAAATGAAATCACTATTTATTAGATGTAACATACACGGGACATTCAAGCATAAAGAGTAAATGGAAATGGAAATTATGCCGATCACATGTCATCAATGAATAATTCTATATATAAAATAAAAAATTGCACCTTAAAGAAATGATACTGTTCATTAAGTAAGGCGAAATGCATTTTCACATATTATCGCAATTATTATGATATTTGAACTACATTCAACTTAGGATCACATAGGACTTGGGTAGGGTTGTAATGTAGGCAAGGTGAGGTGAATTAAAGGAAGGGGAATATGTATGGATTCAAATGTGTTTGGGGATGAAACACTTGGGATAATAAATAATTATGGGCAATTTCAAAATTAAAATACGACTTCCATAACAAGCATTTCGTAACAATGGAGAGTAACAAAGATTACTTAACACTATATACAATAGGGAAATACTTTATATTTGTTTCATCCTTTTTCTCTTTTTCTTTTTTCTCTTTTTTTTTCTTTTCTTTTCATTATTTTCTCTTTTTCACTTTTTCTTTTCTTTCTTTTCACTCTCACATGATCAATTGCAACTACATAACAAGAACATCATTAAATCCCAAGCATCATTCAGACCAAAGGTATGAAAGGTGATATGTATGGTTTAAAAACTCCAATGTAGAGTTGGTTATGGAATTTTGGGTTTCGAAATGAAAAGTTAATATATAGGTTCAAAAGGTTTGCCAAGGTGATACATATAAAGTGAGGTCAATGTCAATATATGTTAAATAACAAAGAGGGATTATGATCATTTCCTAAATTTTATGTAATTATCGAGTCAAAATAACTTTAAAAATCATGCTCAACTAACACATTTCATAGATGAGCTCAATAAACGAATGATCAAATGAAAGAATAGTAAGATTACCAAAAAATGCAACATTTTCAAAGAGGAAAGAGTAATGTATAAAAACTCAAAAATGAAGAAAAGCACAATGCTCACTTGGTGTAAGTATATACAAATGAAACGAAAGATTACCGAGTTATAAAGGCCTTAAACCAAATCATTTACACAAGAAAGGTACATGTGATAATGGGTCTAAAGATAAATTCATGCAGTTTTTTATAATATCAATGATTCGAGGACTAAAGTCTAATAAGTTTTAAAATCAAGAACATACATCATTAAATTATCTATTGAATTGGATAATTATTGAAATTTATCTTCGAAAATATAGGGAAAAGGCCCAACAAAGGAGAAAAATGAAAGAAAATATTTTTAAAATTTTTAATTTAAAACAAAAAGGCATACTTGGTAAGAACATATGATAGAATCAAAGAAACTTCCAATGAATGGGGAGAATATCCCACACCCCCTAACTTAAACCTTTCATTGTACTCAATGTGAATCAAGAATTAAGTTAAAGAGAGGAAAAGAATGATACTACCTAAAATGGAGCGATCTTTAAAAAGTACAAGTCCAGATTCTACAAAACATATTAGCACTTCTCATAACAAATAAGAACTTAAATTTTAACTAATTACAATAGACAATAAGTAAAAATAAAAATGAAAAAACTACTATGTACAACCTATAGTTGGAACTTCTAACTAATTATACACTAGAAGTTGAAAGTTTTGAGCGTCCACCTAAAAAATGATTTAACTTTGAGGGATAATTGAAACACCCTCATTTGAATGCAGACCTTTTAGAAAGTAGAAATTTCATTTTGAACAACGAAATGCTTTATTTGGGTAAAGAGAAAGAGCCATCACTATTTAAAAGTTTAAGGCGGATGATGGGGGGTTTGGATTGAACAGGTGACAAGTATACATGGTATCATGGAAAATTGGAATTTTCTCCCAAAGGTTTTTCGAGTATAATGGGAGGTGGTGAACATGGAGGGAAGATTTCCTTCTTAGAAAAGAACTCAAGAAATTAATCCTCATCGGTGAAAGGGTTGAAAGTTTTAAAGTTTTGAACCAATTCATGGGATACTTATAACGATTCGACAATGAAGAATGAATATGGTGAGAAGAAATTCAATCTTGAAAGATGACTCATCATCGCTCGAGGATTGAATTCCAAAAAAGAAAGATTGAATGAAATGAAATGTTCTTCCAAAATAGTTTGAGGTGAAATGAATGTCTCAACATCCTCTTATTTTTCAAAGAAGAAATAATCTCATTGCAAAGTAAATCAATTTCCATATCCTCACTATTTTTATTCTCCTTTATGCCTTGGACAAAAAGAAGATAGTTTGTTCCAAAGTAGGCATCGATTCCTCATTTGGTTCAAGACATTCCTTAACTTAAAAAGTCTAGAAATAAAAATCATCGTTGGATTCGAATAATACATCCAAATCTTATTCAAATTAATAAATTTCGTTCCAAAAATGATTTTTAGACTTTTCAAGAACAAGAATGCGAATGTCCCCATGAAAAGTGATAGGAGGCAGTACGGATTCTTGAAAATTAAAAGTTCGAAAACTGTCCTCAAAAATATTATAAAAATCATTCTATAACCATTTTGAAAACTATTGCAATGAGTTTCAACATTCTTATTATAAGGATCTTGTGATCCTCTATCAGAAATATCATTTCTGAAATTCTTAAAATTCATTACATCACTTTTATAATACTCATCCAAAGTCATATAGATGTATTGTGTTTTTTACATTATGAGTATTCACCAAAAGTCGTAGGTTTACGGAGATTTTGAGAATTATCGCTATGATTATCGAAGACATGAGAGTGAGACATGTTTACCCCAATAAGCTCAATATGGTAAAATCCAAAAGTGGTGCGCGACCTATAAATTCAATCATTTCTCGGTATTTAAATGTCAAATGCGAAAATCCTACAAAACTAGTTAACAAAGAATACAAATAAAATTTGAAACACTAAATCTATTATAATATAAAACAAAACATTCCCCTGCAACTATGCCGTTTGATTTCGTTGTCAAAACTGAAAGTTTTCCACTGTCTTCATTCTCTCACAAAATTAGAACCACGGATCGATCGATAAAATTGATTGATCGATCGATACTCTGTTTTCAGCCCAAGTCTTTGTCACAAAAATCAAGAAAATGTACCTTAGGAAAATGGTCATAACTCGATCATTAGAAATCGAATTCACACACTATCAGTGTTTTCACAAAGCTAACTCAAAGAGCTACAATATTCGTGAAGAGTTCGGGCACGAAGATCAAACACTAAAATGACTAAAATACATACCCAAAAGTTGTAAATTGCGTTGAAACTGTAAAAAAAATATCAATTGCAACGTTAAGCATTTCAATATGTACAAAAGCTCAAATAGACCATGCGAGGCATAATTTATTTTATAATTAAAAAAATCTTTCTAATTAACCTTGTTGGATAATTTTTCAAATATACTCTTCATGTAGAAAAATATCTTTTTTTAGGTATTGCATATTTTCTATATATTGTAAGTATCAGTGTTTTTGGTTGGAATAAAAATACATAGGGTTTTGCCAAAACATATTTCCAAAAACTTTTGTAATCAAAATTGAACAAATGTTTGGACAACAGTGTGGGGCAGCATCGCCGCAACAAAGGATTCTCCCATTGCAGTAAACAAATCTTCCTTGGTACTTTATCCTTCGTGTTTTTCCCTCGAATTTTGCGCAGCCTATTTCGCTTCAGTTTCTCTCCAGCAAACAATATGACACCAAAAGTACCTTTTTGGATGATCTTTCCTTAAAATCTCCTTAGTAAGTGTTCCAAGTACACTTTTTCAGTTAATTCAGCTCTACATGTGACTACTTGAGACCTTAAGAGTTTGACACCTAACAATAAGATCCGTTGCCAATGGGGATCATTATACATTTGAAAATTTTACACTCGATGCATTAATACTAACATAACCCGATCGACAAGACCTAAACTTGCAAACTTCCTTTCATATAGTTAACAAAATCAGCTGGCTTTGAGTTTGACCTTTTCTTTTACTTTAATTACGAGAATACAATAAATATGCAAAAGTCATCCTAAATATAAGTTTACGTATAGTTATTTCCCAACGATACCCTTTAAGGGTAAAATGGTAACTTTATGCTTTTAGCTCGTATTATCAATATTATACTAAATGGTTATATTTTCTATTAAAATGCATATGAGACCTTACACATTTCATGCTTATAAATTCGTAATATAATCCATATATTTCAAAATATATTTTCAAAACTTTCCCATTTTTATTTTATTTACACAGTAGTCCACAATAGTCAGTGTAACTATTTTTGCCTATAAAGTCCGAAAAATCCTCCACTAAAATCATCCCGTTTCAGCCTCTAAATATTTTTTTGATAATAACTAAAATCAAGGAAAGCGTTGAGGATAATATTTTATATCTCTTCTGAGTGACTCAAAAAAGAAATTATATTCACGTGGTCAAAAGCATGATTTATGACTGCACCAAACTACGTGACCGAAATCTTAGCAATCTTAATTACTTGTAAACATGACTCAAATGATTTGTTTTCCAAAAAGTGTAAAACTAGAAAGTTGTAAGAAATTATATATTAGATGCCTATGTGATGTTTCATAATTGTATGAGTTAATTTAATGTTTTCAAGGTAATTAAAACATAATCGATTTTATCTCCACAATTCTCCCTACTACATTTCACAAGTGTTGAAAATAATTATTTTTCTTCAAAAAATTCTTTTACATGTGTATTTTACACACACACACACATACATACATATATATAACATGCTTTAAAATTTGTAAAAATAGTTAGTTACTCCATCTCAACATAGGCATCGAAGACAAATTATTGAAGAAGATGGTGACCGCAAAGCACTAAAGATGTCCTCTAATGGAGGCCAACATAAGCTCAAGGTTCTCCAAAAATATCAGGCCAACAAGTCCCTCACATCAAACTAAAACATTGTATTAAAATAATTTATTTAATTTAACAAATAAAAAACCTAAACAATAAGACTATCTTACGTTAATGTGTCTTCAAAGTAATCAAATGGTTTTAATGGCTCAACATTTTTATTATCATCTTTTTACTGTCCACTTTTTATTTTGGATCATCATCAAATTGTCATTTTTTGGAAAAATCAATTTCATCTATTATCCTTCTCATTTTCTCTCCAATCAAACACTCCAATAAGATAGTCTTTCTACTTTTTTTCACATATCATGTTTTATATGTATGGAAATGGTTTGTTGTGCCTTGTTTTATGTATGTACATGTGTAAGGATATTAAGAGAAGATCCTCAAATTTAAATCATTCAAAACTATTTGAAACTATTATTTATTTCCATCAAGACATCACTCTTTCTATCAATTGCCCAAAATATTAAAAGTCATTCACGAAATTTCCCCGTCAATGGTAATCTCTTAAACTAATTATAGTTAATTCTCAAAATCTTTCACAAATGTAGATTCTACCAAAATTTAAATTTTTTATGATTAATTCCACTTTAATTTCTAGATAAGATTTTCATAGATTTTGAATAATTTTGGAAGATCGCCAAAACTTCTAGAATAAATCAAAATAATATTAAGAAGGTCCGTCAGTGTGTGCTTCAGGTAAAATCAACTTTTTCTAATTTTTAGTAAAATTCAATTTTATCTTCTTAAACCCTAAACATGCATCTAAATGAATTTTATTCATTAAATAATTAAAGCATACAGTAAAATAAAAAAATTCAGGAAGAAAACTCTTTTGGGTAAAAACTTTTTATTTCACTATGGATAGTAAATCGTAACTTACAACATAGAAAAATCTGCAATGAATCTACCGCAGTAAATCCACATAGACACGCAGTCTAAAACAACAAAGGACTCCTGCAAGAACCCTCAAGAACCGCAGCTCTTGTCTTCAGCAAGGCATACCCTCAAACATCCCCAATGAATTCAGTCAGTGTGATTAATGAATGAAATTTCTTCCGATAAACGCGTTCAAGATCACACAGTATACAATTGAGTAATTTGATCTTAAATAAACTCCGGATGATAAAGAACTATACGAGAATTTTTAAAACTGTTTTGTTCTGAAAAATGTCTATGTAGTGGGGAATTTATTTCTTAGCAAACAAGAGTCCTACAAAAATAAAACACGAAAACTGAGGCAGCAGATTGTTCAAGCGACATGAGCATGTCGTTAAAATGATACATTTTGTCGTTCGATTGACAATTTAAAACGCTTTTCTTTTTAAATAAATTCTTCAAATTTTCAATAATTATTTTAACTCAAAAATATTTCAAATACTTTTTGCAAATATTTAATTCCCAATATTTAAACATTAAACTCATCCTTCATTTAATCAAAATTCTAAATCACATCAATTCTTTTAAGTATTCATACAAGTGTGATCAAGAATAAACTGAGTATGTATAATGCAACTTGGCTTGATTTCTTCTTCGAATCTTTCAATTGCAAATTCTTCAATCTTGAACTATCATATGCTTCAATTAATCTCAAATTAAAAACTAGCCAAGACTCAAATTATGTTGTCCGGAATTAAGCCCATTATAAACAAATTGAGAAATTTGTTCCTATAAATCTATCCCTTTGTCTCTTTAGGGACAAAATCAATAAAAAAAATGCTATAAGTCGTAAAACATATGTCCTATCCCATAAACCCAAAATGATAAAAATACAGGATATGAACAAAACTGTAGAACCGGCATTTGACTCTGAATGTGATGTAGAAATAAAACTCTGAATCTCTAGAAAATATACCTACAGGCACGAGAGATAAACATATACCTAAGTGAAGTATCAAGGAACAAAAATATATATCAATAAAGCATAAATAAATAAAATCCCCCTACATCGCATATCTCTCCCCCTTTTTGCCTAGAATAGACAAATCGTGGGACAGACAAACCAAACGTAGAAACCATAAATGGATAGTAACTGCGTGACTAGATAAGCAAATCAAAGTATTATAATACCCCGAATTTTGGTGTATTTTTATTTAATCAATTTGAGGAATTAATTGAGAAAAATACGTTTTAATTAAATTAAGCGAGTGAAGTAATTTTAAATGATTAAATGGTAAATGTGCAAATGGATATTAATCAGGAGTAAAATATGGATTAATATTACATGATAATAATTACTAAGTGCAAATAGTAAATAATTGATAATTATGGTGATACGGCATAGCGAGTGATATGCACGTATTTTTACTTTATCTCACCTGGAATCGTGCGTGTAAACTGTTTTGTGGTGAGAAATGAGAAATATATTTTAAGTGACTCGGATGATAATTTAGAGGTCACGGATGGTTCTGGATGGGTCTAAATAGTCAAAATAGTGTACCCGGGGATATAGTTTGAGTCTCAGGGCAACTTTGGATCAAACCAGCTCCTATCGAGGGTGTTTCAGCCATTTTTATAAAGTGGGTTAAATGACTTACGAAATTTAGAGCCTTAGATATGATATTTGGAGATTGGGGATTAGGGTTCATAACACAAAAAACTACTAGAGAGGCCATTAGAGAGAAGGGAGATCTAATTCTCAAAGCTTAAGGAGAAATTCTAAAGGTGGTGAAGAGTTCTTGCACATCAAGCCAAATTGGAAGGGAAGATTGGAGAAGAAACAATCAAACTTCAATAAAAAAACCAAAACATCAGATTTACCAATTCAAGGCAAGTTCTTATTGAAAATCAAATTCAAGTTATAATACTCATGTGTAGGGAGTTTTAAGAATTGGTTGTTTCTATTGAAGAACCTTTAATTAAATGTATGAATTGATCACATGTTTAGGTAGGATTGCATGTTGAATGAATACCTATGTAAAGATAAAATTAAATTTTAATATATTTGATTACTAACATGGAATCTTTATGGGTTATTGGTTGAAGAACATGAATCTTGAATGATTTAGGGTTTATTGATGAACACAAGATGTCAATCTGCCAGGATTTTTGATGTAATTTTAAACGTATGCCATTTGAATTGTACTTCGAATTAGAGTGTGAACCATACATGCCAGGAAATTTCTATCTCTTAGCTATCCAATGAACTTAGAATCCGGTCAATTGGAGTTCTGTAGAGGGAGTAGTCGATATGTTACTATAGGGTGTTTGATCTGCCAGCATAGTAATCTGCCAGAATCTTGACGTGATTTTAAACATGTACGATTGAATTGTACTTATAATTAGAGAGTGAATCATAGATTTATGGAAGTTTCTATACCTTATATTTCCAATGAACTTGGAATCAGTTCAATCGGAGTTCTGTAGAGTGAGAAATCAAAATTTTACTAGAGGGTGTTTAATCTGCCAGAAAATTTATGATTCGATTTGGTTGCCAAAAAATGTGAGATTTTTCTTTCTAAGCCTCAAATGCCTAAAATTTTATTGGGGAAGTGTTTGGGACATTGATTAAATATATTGAGGTAATAATGATATGGCATTAGGCCTATGATTTAGTGTTGGACTTTAGTTTTATGAGAGAATTAAAGTGAAGATTCATAGACTTGATTGTGACGTATTCTAATTTGAGATGATAAGAATATAATTACAGAAAAGCATGAGAGAGCTTAAATTTATTGAGTCAGTAAGTTAACAAGGGTAACTACTGAATTGATATAACAAGGGATAACTAGGACCCTTAGAGTTGTGTGAATACTCGAATTAACACGACAATGAGATAAATCATAAAATAAAATGTACAGTGAGTATTTGAGAGAAAAATACTACGTACAAGTATGAATGATTAGGTTGTGTGGATATCTATTTTTATTAAAGCTCGGGTTGCGTGAACACCTATTATTTGCTAAATTAGGTATTGGGGGCGATGTATTTTCGTACCAATAAACTTAAATTCGAGTTGGGGTCGATGGACACTCTGGACCAACATCGAAGATATGTAATATTCATTGGTATTGACGGAACGTCTAGCCAATATACATATGCATTGGTATCGACGAAAGGTCTGAGCCAATATGCCTGTACATTACATTTACCTTGGGGTCGATGGATTTTCGGACCAATGTAAATGATAGGATAATTGGGGTCGATGGCTTTCGGGACCAATAATCCTTATAGTATGTATTGTGTGTGAAAAATATATACCACATGATACTCTACTTATGTGCAAGGGTAGACTTGTAGTTGATATATATAGAGATATACATCTAGATGATAAATTAAGTAGATAGAAACTTAATTATGAGATTAAAGATATATTGAGAATATGCAAGTACATTACATTTACGTTGGGGTCGATGGCTTTTCGGACCAATGTAAATGTTAGGATAATTGGGTCGATGCCTTTTCAGACCAATAATCCTTATAATATATATTGTGTGTGAAATATGTATTCCAAAGTAAGAGATATAAATCACTATTGGTGCTCGAAGTATGATTCCGAGACGACAACCCCCAAAATGTGATGTGGGGAGGTGATTATAAAGTATGTTATTATAATTTATATTGTGCGCAAAATATATACCTGATGATACTCTACTTGTGTGCGGTAGTATACTTGTAGATGATATATATAGAGATATACATATAAATGGAAAATTAAGCAGAGAGAAGACTTAGTTATAGGATTAAAGATATATTGGGAATATCTATGGTTAATTAAGTAGTGAAACTTAATTATGAATTAAGTAGTGAAATGCTATATGAATTAAGTAGTTATGCTTAATTAAAATGATTAAACATAACATATCTGAATGTTATATGGGAAATGAATAACATGTGAGAGATGTTACTAATGAAGCATGTTGTATGGGCAGTACGAGAAAGTAGATAATTGAGAAGATCGGTTATATACTTTAGTCGAGATAGCTTGGGTTTGATAGCTAGGTGGGCTAAGTATAGAACGTTAGGAGTGCACATTAGATGAGAGGTGAGGAAACTAAAGAGAGTATGCTTGAACCTAACATGTATAATCAATAACCAATTTTAATTCCGATAAATTACTTATTAAATGTTTTCAAAATGTTTTGAGCACTAACTTTTGCTAGTAAAATATTTTCAAAACATTTTAGGTGTCCAACCACATGGATGCCATGCATGATGATATCATTACTGGGACTCGGAGTTGTAGCATTGTGGATGCTAACAGGATTTTGAGTAGCCGATTCTCTTATTCAGATCTAGCATATGATCTCATTTTATATCTATTATATAGACTATTGTCAATGGACAACCTTGCATTTTCAGTCTTGTAATTGATTTACTGTACAGTTTGGCTTTAGATTGTATTTGACTTTGGGTATTTTTGCTATTGGATTTTAGCATGTATTGGATTCATTTGCATATTATGATGGTTTGGATTATAGTCTATTACGTATGACGATTTAGACTTCAAAAATTTTCTTTTATTCCCAGTTAATTGAATGTTAAAATTTTGGCACCGGTTTAATTTCACTTAAGTGATTGGTAAAAAAAATCGATAGTGATGCTAAGAATGAACCAACTGAAAAACCTGTTTTAATGTAATTTAGGACTGATCACCCAGGATTTAATTAGGTGTGGCGTCACAAATGATATCAGAGCATCAAGTTCTAGTGTCCATAGGATCTGTATGGCTTACTGCGTTTACAGCGTATCGTTCGATTGGTATAAAGCCCTATGTTGAGGATTTTTTATTCCTATTTTGAGATTTTGTCCTCCTACTATTGTGTATAATTATAGTACATTTTATACATGTTCAGTAATGATTCTCTTGTCGAACAATAGTGGAAGATCGGTGAGGGCCATTGGGAGGACATCAAGAAGCGGGGCTCAGTTGGTATTGTAAAATATATTTCAGGGACGATGATCGTAGTCGAGGTCACCTCTATTGTGTTTGAGTAGTTGATGCTTCTACGTGGAAGGAGCTAAAAGACTTTGAGAAAGTAGTCAGGGTGTAAGACTGGAAGTAAAGGTGCTAGTGAAACACCACTGGGACAGACCCATTTAAATGATGCAGATAATTGAATTTTGACTGAGTTAAAGTGAATTCAATCAGGGCTGGTAAGTCCAGTAGTGTGTTCCTTGGGGCCAGCGGAGCTAAAGGAACAACAGGGGGTCCAGCATGGCCACAGATATAGGGAAATTTATCGAGAGATATTTTTATGTGGAGAGTGAGACCACACACATTGATTTTTCCCAAAGCGAGTAAATGGACATGAGTATGGTGCCTAACAGGGCAATGATTAAGATAGTTTTGGGGTTAAGTTCGGATAGGTGTGTTATGTTCGGGAACCGTTTGAGCAGCCAGGGAGATTGGCAAGGTAGAAATGTGAGTTGTATTCTCGAGCGAATAAGGTATGTTTTGTATGACAAAGTGAGTCATGATATTTTGATTAACGCTAGATTCATGTGTGAGACAAGTTTAGTGGATATATCGATAAATTATTATGTGTATATATTATACCGTTGTATAACGGAGTTATCATTGATTTCATCCGCATGGGAGAGGGTATGGACTTAGTGGGGAAGATATTAGAACTACTCATTTTAGTGATGTGTTATACGAGTATGATATTGTCCTGGATATAGACTGGTCAGTAATGGTTAGAGTGGTAGTGAGCCGTTAGTGTAAGGCTATCGTGTTCACTATTCTAGGATAGGATGTGCCATTTGGCGATTCCTTACCTGAAAGAGGGTTGAGCTCACAGTTATGATACATTTTATTGGGGACTTTGGAGAGCATAGAGGTCTCATTACAATTAATCCCGATGTGTAGGGACTATATTGATATGATTCAGGGTATACTGGGTTACAACCGAGCGGAGAGATTGAGCTCGTTATTTTGTTTAGCGCTTTTTACTTAGTAATAGAAAGAGCACATTTTTATATCACTCCTTTAGAGATGCGGGAGTTGAGAGATGTGTTGGATGCTAGGGTAAGGGCTAACACTGTAGTTATTACTCGTTTTACATGTGGAGTGAACACGTCGAACTGAGAGATATTATGCAAATAAGGCATGTGAAGCCTGTAGTGCCTTGAAAAAGCACTAAAATTTTTTCTCTCACCACAGGTTGATGGGCGAGACGATGTCAAGGAAAATTATATTATGATTAGTGGGGTGGTTAAGAATACCCATGTTTTTATGGGCACGGATTATATTAAGGTTGTGCATATATGCACGGATGATAGGGTGTATGGGCACCCTAGTTAGTTAATTCCAAAGATGTCCGAGATAGAAGGACATGAAAATGAATGTGCAGAATATATGCCTGAGGGGCAGCTATAAACAAGGTTAAAATGTTAGGATGGATTGAATGTCGTGTGAGAAAGATGACAATTCAAGCATATATGTGCAACGAGAGCTATCACACCTGAGATGGGTTGAAAGGCTTTGGAAATCCATTTAAAAGATACCTCTTGATAAAGAGGATACCAAATTATTGTGAGAAAGTAGAGTAGAGCCTTACTCGAACGAGTGTTGAAGAGTGGTTTGCACATGACTATAATGTTAGCATACTCCAAGGAAAGAAGGGGTGTATGTAGTACCACATAATGTAAGATATTATAAGTTTAACGTGGTGTTGGGTTAGACAAAGTGAGATTGTCTCCGGGTGCACCACTCGTAGATGAGAAAAAGATTAATGCGAAATTATCAAGCTACAAATTATGTATTAAGCTGACGATTCTAGTGACGGAATGGGAAGTCGGGCTGATAAATTTCATTGATGGGTTGCCAACATCAGGACAAGGTCACGATTTCCTTCGAGTGTGTGGAATGGTTTGACTAAGGTGGAGAAATTGTTATTTACCTGGGGTGAGTTACACTGTTAGGTGCTACCCACTACTATTGTGTATCAGGATGAGATCCTTGAACCCCACCTTCGAGAGGAATTTTAAGGAGGCATTGGGGGATGATGTTTTGCTATGAGAAAGTCGTGTCATTTATGGCCCGATGAGTAAACGGGAGGTGAATAACGACTAGTAATGTTTTATGAATGCGACTCTGGAGTCATTGAGGATAGTCTACTTCCGTAATGGACCTAGCTCAAAATTGGCGTAGAGCATTGTACAGTAATTGGTGAGGAAATTACCGATTGGTAGAGTTGTGTGTAATAACTCATACATGTTTGTTATGGACGAGGTGCCTTTTGAGGTTTGGTATGGAAAGCCTTCTCGTTCTACCTTTGGTTAATCCGAAGTGAGAGGATAAATAGACTTTTGGATTGGACATGATTTAAAGTCTGTTGTTAAGAGTGGAGTGAGCCATAAAGTATTTTAACTGGCTTTTAAATTTTGTATGAGTGAAGTCGCCACGAATCGATGTTTTGAGAACTGACATGATAGGTCAGATGTTCGTGTGATTTCTCTCAGAATGGGAGTTTTGTTTCTGGGTGGGAACGGGAAGCTAGCACTCAGTGATGTCCGACCTTACATTAGTATTTAAGGCGATAGAGCCAATTTTGAGATCACATGACTGATGGAGTGTATCCATACATAGTGAATCAAATAAACTTGGGCTACAGTGATTAAGCCTTTGATAGGTGGATACCACAAGAGGGGGTATAGTGGAGTGATCCTTACGTTATTATGACTGGAATTTGAATACTAGAGGATGTCGTGATGTTAAAGATCCTAACTTTTAGTACCAGTCTTCTGCTAATTTCGAGAACGAAATTCCTTTGTAAGGGGGGAATATGTAATACCCCGAATTTTGGTGTATTTTTATTTAATTAATTTGAGGAATTAATTGAGAAAAATATGTTTTAATTAAATTACGCGAGTGAAGTAATTTAAAATGATTAAATGGTAAATGTGTTTAATTGGATATTAATCGGGAGTTAAAAATGGATAAATATTACATGATAATATTTACTAAGTGCAAATAGTAAATAGTTGATAATTATGGTGATACGACATAGCGAGTGATATGCACATATTTTTACTTTATCTCACCTAGATTCGTGCGTGTAAACTATTTTGTGGTGAGAAATGAGAAATATATTTTAAGTGACTCGGATGATAATTTAGAGGTCACGGATGGTTCTGGATGGATCTAAATAGTCAGAATAGTGTACCCGGGGATATAGTTTGAGTCCCGGGGCAACTTTGGACCAAACCAGCTCCTATCGAGGGTGTTTAAGCCATTTTTATAAAGTGGGTTAAATGACCTACGAAATTTAGAGCCTTCGATATGATTTTTGGAGATTGGGGATTAGGATTAATAACACAAAAAATAACTAGAGATACCATTAGAGAGAAGGGAGAGCTAATCCTCATAGCTTAAGGAGAAATTCTAAAGGTGGTGAAGAGTTCTTGCATATCCAGCCAAATTAGAAAGGAAGATTGGAGAAGAAACAACCAACCCTCAATCAAGAACCATAAGATAATATTTACCAATTAAAGGCAAGTGTTTATTGCAAATCAAATTTAAGTTATAATACCCATATGTAGGGAGTCTTAAGAATTGGTTGATTCTATTGAAAAACCTTTAATTAAATGTATGAATTGATCACATGTTTGGGTAGGATTGCATGTAGAATGAATCCCTATGTAAACATAAAATTAAACTTGAATATATTTTATGATTAACATGGAATATTTATGGGTTCTTGGTTGAATAACATGAATCTTGAATGACGTAAGGTTTAATTAATGAACACAAGATGTCAATCTGCCAGGATTGTGATGTAATTTTAAACGTATGCCATTTTAATTGTACTTCAAATTAGAGTGTGAACCATACATGGCTGGAAATTTCTATCTCTTAGCTATCCAATGAACTTAGAATTCGGTCAATCGGAGTTCTATAGATAGAGTAGTCAACATGTTACTATAGGGTGTTTGATCTGCCAGCATAGTAATCTGCTAGAATTTTGACATGACTTTAAACGTATAAGATTTGAATTGTACTTTGAATTAGAGAATGAATCATAGATGTATGGAAGTTTCTATCTCTTAGGTTTCCAATGAACTTGTAATCAGTTCAATCCGAGTTCTATAGAGGGAGAAATCAAAATTTTACGAGAGGGTGTTTAATCTGCCAGAAAATTTATGATTCGATTCGGCTGCTAGAAAATGTGAGATTTTTCTTTTTAAGCCTCAAATGCCGAAAATTTTATTGGGGAATTGTTTGGTACATTGATGAAATATATTGTGGTGATAATGATATGGCATTAGGTCTATGATTGAGTGTTTGACTTTAATTTTGTGAAAGAATTAAAGTGGAGATTCATTGGCTTGATTGTGATGTATTCTAATTCGAGATGATAAGAATATAATTACGAAAAAGCGTGAGCGAGCTTAAATTTATTGGATCATTAGGTTAACAAGGGTAACTATTGAATTGATATAACAAGGAATATATGGGACCCTTAGAGTTATGTGAATACTCGAATTAATACGATAATGAGATAAATCGTAAAATAAAATGTGATGTGAGTATTTGATAAAAATATACTACGTACACGTATGAATGATTATCTTGTGTGAATACCTATTTTTATTAAAGATTAGGTTGTGTGAATATATATTATTTTCTAAATTAGGTATTGCGGTGATGGATTTCCAAACTAATACACTAAAATTCGAGTTGGGTCAATGGACTCTCCGGACCAACATCAAAGATATATAATATTCATTGGTATTGACGGGACGTCTGAGCCAATATACATATGCATTGATATTGATTGGTATCGAAGGAAGGTCTGAGCCAATATCCATGTACAATACATTTACATTGGGGTCGATGGCTTTCCGGACCAATGTAAATGTTTGGATAATTGGGGTGGGTGGCTTTCCGGACCAATAATCCTTATAGTATATATTATGCATGAAAAATATATACCTCATGATACTCTACTTATGTGCAAGTTTAGACTTGTAGATGATATATAGAGAGATATACATCTAGATGATAAATTAAGTAGATAGAAACTTAATTACGAGATTAAAGATATATTGAGATTTTGCATGTACATTACATTTAGCTTGGGGTTGATGGATTTACGGACCATTAATCCTTATAATATATATTGTGTGTGAAATATATATTCCGAACTAAGAGATATAAATCACTATTGGTTCTCTAAGTATGATCCCGAAACGATAGCCTCTAAAATGTGATGAGGGGAGGTGATTATAAAGTATGTGCTTATAGCATATATTATGTGCAGAATTTACACCTCATGATACTCTACTTATGTGCGATAGTAGACTTATAGATGATATATAGAGAGATATACATCTAAATGGAAAATTAAGCAAAGAGAAGACTTAATTTCAGGATTAAAGATATATTGGGAATATCTATGGTTAATTAAGTAGTGAAACTTAATTATGGAAGTTAAATGATGATAGATGTGAAATGCTATATGAATTAAGTAGTGAGACTTAATTATAATGATTAAACATAACATATGTGAATGTTATATGGGAAATGAAGAACATGTGAGATATGTTACTAATGAAGCGTGTTGTATGGGCGGTACGAGAAACTAGACTATTGACAAGATCGGTTATATACTTTAATAGAGATAGCTTGGGTATGATAGCTAGGTGGGCTAAGTATAGAACGTTAGGAGTGCACATTAGATGAGAGGTGAGGAAACTGAAGAGATGTGCGTGAACTTAACATGTGTAATCAATAACCGATTGTAATTGCGATAAATTACTTATTAAATGCTTTCAAAATGTTTTGAGCACTAACTCTTGCTAGTAAAATATTTTCAAAACCTTTTAGGTGTCCAGCCACAGGGATGCCATGCATGATGATCTCATTCCAGGGAATAGGAGTTGTAGCATTGTGCATGCTAAGAGGATTTTGAGTAGTCGATTCTCGTATTCAGATCTAGCATAGGATCTCATTTTATATCTCTTATATAGTCTGTTGTCAGTGGACAACCTTACAGTTTTAGTCTTGTATTTGATTTACTGTACAGTTTGGATTTAGATTGTATTTGAATTTGAGTATTTTTGCCATTGGATTTTAGCATGTATTGGATTCATTTGCATAATATGATGGTTTTGATTATAGTTTATTATGTATAATGATTTAGACTTCAAAAAAAAATTTCGATTCCGAGTTAATTAAAAGTTAAAATTTTGGCACCGGTCTAATTTTACTCAGGTGATTAGTAAAAATAATCGACAGTAATACTAAGATTGAACCAACTGAGAATTTTTTTTTAATTTAATTTAGGACTGATCACCCGGGATTTAATTAAGCGTGGTGTCACAAGTATCAGTATGACAATGGATAGTAAAAGATTGCAGTTAATGGATAAAAGTCATAAATAATAAAACTGCATCATCAATAAGAATGTACGTCCATGTTATAAAAACACAAAAATGTAGGTATAAAATGTCCATCAGTAAAAGAGTACATCATATTAGAGAAAGAATAAATACATCATACATATCAATAGTCTCAAATATAATGTCACAATAAATATACAACTAAACATCTATATCATCATCATCATGAGAATTTGTATAAGCAATATGTCCTAAGCTAGAAGAAACAGCTCCTCTGCTTTGCTCTTTACATCGCATCACATTAAAAAATGTTGTCAATCGTGAATCACTACGGGCATGGGCCTCGGTCTCAGCATCAAATCTATCCATCATAGTGTCATACATCCTGGCCTGAGAAGCTACCTATGCCTATAAAGTGTAGAACTCCTCCTCGGTAAGGCGTCTCAATGCGGATGTGGAAGGGCAAGGCTAAGAGGCATCAGGAAAGGGATCAGTGGGACCCGCTAGCTGGGAAGAACATCCAGCTGCTGAAGAAATTCCCTCTGTGGGTGGAGGTCTTACTCTCACCCCTGCTCTCGGATGACTCTCTGAATGAGTAATCGTGTTGTGATCAATAAAAAAAATCTTGAAGAGACTCTCAAGTCATCCTCTAAAATAGGAACTCCAGTAGATGTGCAAATTCTAGAAGCATAGGGAAGAGCAGTGAGAGCAGGGATGTTACCGATGATGGTAACCTATGTCATCCCTCTGAACAAGATGGTGGGCAAATTTATGTCCCACCCCCGAGATACAATGTACATGAAATAAACTATATCAAAATCAATGAGGGTGTGATTAATCCTAGGATAGATCAATGATGACACAAACTTATTAAGAATATAGAAGGCAAAGTAAAGTTGACGATGATACATAGTAGATCCAGTAGGAGGGATCTCCCATAAATAATGGCGGAGAATCTCCTCAAATGATGGACTATCATCACCCATCCGGGGGAAAACAGCATCAGGGACATGTGGAATCTGTAGCATCTCGGCTATCGAATTAGCTGTCACGGGAATAGGAATGCCACGAATGGTAGACTGAATCCCTGCAGGAGTGTAGATAGCATGGTAGAAAAACTCTCTAACGATGTCAGAATAGACCACACCATAAGCCTCAAATAAGGAATACCAGCCCCTACCTAACAACCAAAGAGGAATAGATAATTGGTCGAATGCAAAGACCACAAAATGTCACTCCCTAACAATCGCACGGATATGAAGTCCGAGCATATAATAGTGCTCGTACTCGACAGTGGTTGCCCATATCACAGCAGAGTAGGGAGGATGGTGAGTCCGAGCTCACTGGGTGTGAGGGGACATAGGAAACTCATCTAGATAACCAGACGGGGCACCTCTACGTCTAGGAGGCATAGCTACCAAATAAAATACCACGTAGTGTAAGGAAATATGGGTGTAATAGAGGACTAAACCCATATGACTACGAACCTATCTCCATACACAAATCCAATCGAACTACCGCATATACCAAGCACAACAGCAACACAAACAATCAAATATGAATATTCTCCTAATATAATCCAGTAAAATTACACAAAGGGTGGTCATCCAAAAAAAATCCAATGAGACAAATATACCAGAAAGATTTTAAAGCAAATTTCTTGGATAAATTTGGAATACACACAGGGCACACAAAAAATGGAGCATAAACTCTACTGGCAGCCCCAAAACTTGAAAATTTTGAGGTTAAAAACAACATAAACACCCTACACACCTGATTTGATTTTTTTTAAATACCAACAGCAATGTAGGAGTGCATGTGTTTTGTTCCCAAAATTACAAACAAACCCTAACTCAAATAAGAATTATGATCCCAAGCTAAAAATGAGAACAAATAACATAGTATTCAGTAGCAAAATGGTGTAAATTGTGTATATTCACTTAATTCACAACTTGGAATAAGAAACCCATCTAACAAAAATCAACTAAGGCAAAATAACATAAAAAATGCCTCGAATAGCGAAACTCAATCTCGGTGATGACATGACGACGAAAGGGGTGACAATGGAAAAAATCCTAGCTCCAACTCAAGAGAAAATACCCGCGAACTTAGAACCCAAAATATTGTTTTTTCAAACTCCAAACAAGCTCGAGTATAGTGCAAATAAGTGAGAACACGAACCAGAGGAAATCGTTTTTGTAATCAGGGTTTGAAAGAGGAAATCGAAGCTTGGAATGCAAAAAAAATGGAGTTTATGACATAAAATTGCACAAACAGATTGTTCTAATAAAGAGAGAGTAAATATGAACTAAAGACTTCAACTAAGGGATATAACCAAGAAACCCTAATGTCACTCGAACGATAAAGGTGTCGCTCGAATGAAGAGCAATGTCGTTTGAATGACAATATCGCGCGACAATAATCTCACTCGAACGATATATGTGTTTCGCTTGAGCGACAAGCGACATGAAGAAACTTACATAAAAGTCTCAAAATATGATAAGGTTTTGTCCAGTGAATTTTTTTTCATAAAAAGCCTACTGGAAAGGCCAAACAGTTTTAAAACAGACTCAAAACAGGGAAAAAAAAGAAACCATGTGACCTACGTGCGAATATAGCACCGATGTGCTCAAATATGGTTATGGAGTGTATGGGCGTGAACTACAACAAATGAGTCACAATATTAACACGTCGAATCATTCAGGAAGATCTAATTGATAACGAAATATCATCAAACTTTATTTTAGCCATATGTGATAATTAATGTGTGAGCTAAATGAACTAAACGATCAAATATGCACACAAATCTAGAATTTTGACGATTCTACACACAATAGCGTCATGATACGATTTTTCAACGTTGGGATTAGTGGTACGAACCCATTTGAATTATCCATCCAAACTCCCTTAAGTATAACAAAATTTTCTTTTCAAATTAACAAAGAAAAATTGGACCATTTTTGGCATATGATTCTTTTTATTTCCTTTTATGTTTCTTCGGGCTCTTTTAAACGGTGGATTTCACAACAAGTCAATTTTACATTCTCGCAGCCCTTTCCCATGAACGCTCGTCATTTTTTAATTACAATCCTCGTGAAAAATGGTTCTTACGTGCACATCTCCTCCTTATGTTTACTTATGTATAGATGACAAAATTGAGATACAAACGTCTCACCAAACTCAAATATGCAAGAGATGTCAAATATCGTGCATGTGGACTAAGATGGCATATATACAAAGTTTAATCAAAATGCATATCAACTTAGAAACATCCCCATAATACAATGGTTAAGATCATTTTAAGCATCAATAATTATGACCAAATGTCGTAGCCACATGTATAATGAAAGGATGGGGGTTCAAGCACACCTATATGCCACATCAAACATTTAAAATCATGAACAAAGAAAAGAATAAATCTTTTTGTGTTTTTCAAAAATAAAATTGACCGAAAAATAAAATATTTTTGAATTTTTCTCAAAAATATTTAAAACCAAAAATCTTTTTGTATTTTTCAATAAGACTCAAGAAAATAAAAAATACAATCAGATACCAGTCATAACACAAGCAAATAAAAACTCATGATTCAAATATTATCATATGACAACCCTATGAACGTGATCAACCAAAATATGAAACATGGGGAGAACCATGGACAATGACACGCGTGCTACCAAGTCTAATACCTAATGCCTATAAATCGGATTTCCTAACCCAAGTAGGTGTCAAACGATGCGTGGAGGTTTTGGAAAGTGGACGACCTTATTCGTAGACTTTCTAGGAGCATTTTTGAGATCGTAGACCATCTAAGATGACCTCTCCTACCACAATGAGTGCAAGTGTAGAAACGATGGGGAGTGTTTGCTATGGGATGATTATTTTTAACGTTCCTACGTGGTTCTTTCCTAATGTTCCTAAGGAGCTCTTTCCTAATAATCCTAGGTGGCTCTCTTTCTTACATGGTTTTATCTTTGGGAATAGGTGCAACATGTTTATGGAAACCAATACCACACCTATTATCTTTGATCTGTACGGTTCCTAGTATTTTGTCTAACTTTTCGGACCTAGCTTCCAAATCAAATTTAACCCTACTGGAATCTCTCAAGTTCACTTAATTTCGACTCAAGTAAACGCCTAAAATTCTCAAAATCAAGTAATTCCTTTTTGATAGCCTCCATCAACCCTCGAAGATTATCTCTCTCTCCCTCGACATATTCGAGCTTCTCTAGAATTTTCTTCTCATGTGCCCTAAGTTCCTCAATTAAAGTATTGGAATTATTATTTTCTATGGCACATTCTTTCAATTTATATTCTAATTTCAAATTTGCCTTCTTTACTATGAAGGTTTCTTCATATAACTCATTAAAGGCAGTTTGCAAGTATCTCTTATCCTCACTCACCTCACCCTCACTCTCTAGGGTATCTCAACCTGTGACTGTGGTAGAATCATGGAAAAGTATGTCGTCTTCACTTACATGATTAGCCACAAGGGTGAGAAGGTCTCACTTACTAGAATAAAATTTTTCTTCTTTCGGGTCACTCTCACATAGGGTAGAAACACGATTTATCGATTTATTAAAATTCTCCCTAATTTTAGTGGAGCACTCATGTAACTTATGGCCAAACCCCTCGCAGCAAATACACTTCTCACAATTGTACTTTTTAACAAAAAATTTAAGAGCAGACTTCATGCGATATTTCCAATTAGAAGTTTCAAACACGTGAGTTCTAAAATCATCAAAATTACCGAAGGGCATACCTAAAGTCATGGGATCACAAACACAATAAAATAGTGCAACAAGATATGATACCAATTTGAGAAGGTCCTTTAGTGTGTGCTTTAGGTAAAAATAACTTTTTTCCATTTTTTTGTGAAATCCAATTTTATCTTCTTAAACCTTAAACATGCATCTAAATGAAATAAATCCATCAAACAATTAAAGCATGCGGTAAAATAAATAATTTTAAGAAAAAAAACTTTCGGGTAAAACCTTTTTATTTCACTATGAACAGTAAATCGTAACTTACAACATAGCAAAATCTGCAATGAATCTACCGCAATAAATCCACAATAGCAAAGGACTCCAGCAAGAACTGCAGCTCTAGTCTTCAGTAAGGCATATTCGCAAGCATCCCCAATGATCTCAGTCAGTGTAATCAATGAATGAAATTTCTTCTGATAAACGCGATCAAGATCACAAACTATAGAACTGAGTAATTTGATCTTGAATAAACTTCGGATGATAAAGAACTATATAGGAATTTTTAAAATTATTTTGTTCTAAAAAAAGGTCTATGCAATGGGGTATTTATTTTTGAGCAAACAAGAGTCCAAGAAAAAACAAAACACGATAACCGAGGCGGAAAATTGTTTGAGCGGAATGACATGTCGTTCGAGCAACATGAGGATGCCGTTAGAACGATACACTCTATCGTTCGAGCGACAGTTTAAAATGCTTTTCTTTTTTAATAAATTCCTCGAATTTCAATAATTATTTTAACTCAGAAATATTTAAAATACTTTTTTGCAAATATTTAATTCCCAATATTTAAACATTAAACTCATCCATCATTTAATCAAAATTCTAAATCACATCAATTCTTGTAAGTATTCATACCTGTGTGATCAAGAATAAACTGAGTATGAATAATGCAACTTGACTTGATTTCTTGTTCAAAGCTTTCAATTGCAAATTTTTCAATCTTGAACTGTCGTAGGCTTCAATTAATCTCAAAGTAAAAACTAGCCTAGACTCAAATTATTTTTCCTAGAATTAAGCCAATTACATATAAATTGACTCAATTAGAAATTTTTTCCTACAAATATTTTAAGGGGCTTTGTAAATTTAGGACCTATTGTAATATGTATTTTGAAAATAGGACAACAAAAATTTTATTTATAGTTTTAGTCCCTATTTTTGAATAAAGTCGCTGGCGCGGACTCATATTCATAAAATGTCAACCAATCACAGCATGCCACGTGTCCGTTTAATTTGAAAATAGGGACTAAAATTGGAAATGAAATGTTTGTTGTCTTATATCCATAATTAATATTACTTTAAGTCCTAAAAGTACATAATCTAATATTTTAATACATCTCATAAATATTCTTAATTACAAACGTTATTATTATAATTTTTTTAGGCCAATTTACGATATTGATTTTAGATATATTCTTATAATTTCTCAAATTTTATTCTTAGCTTGATTGGGGGTACACAATGTCCTAATAACCCATGAAAATAAAATCATATATAATAACTTTTTAAATTAAAATAATTAATAATTCCCAATTTTTTAGAGTGTTACTTAATTTACCATTTGTTAAGAACAACTAAGTTGCCATATAAATCATAATACCCCATAAGTAAAGCAGTTTTCTAGCCTAACTAAGATATTAGGTAGTATTTTTTCTCCAGGACATTGGGATCAAGACTTGTCTCAAGTAGCTACATGCCACTACACTACTAGCCATATGCTCATGAAAGTAATTCATGATCTCATGTTGATCATTAAGTGGTATTATATCACCATAAACCACCAAATAACCTTGAGAATATTATAAATATGAGACTGGGTGTGTGACACCCCGACTATTCTAATATCGATTGATCAGGCCTTTATTATATTAAACGAGAATCATATCTAATTTCATTCTTAGCATCACTATTGAAAACCGATTAATAAAAATAATGACCTATTAAGTTTGGTTCCAAATTTTAAATCTTATTAGCATGCATACATGAAACCACGCAACAGTATAAATATAAACATCCACAGTGACTGAAACATAAGAATATTGATAGCATGAATAATAAACCAAATAAGTTATTGGTATCCCAAATACAATAAACCAAATGTTAAACAAAACACAAAAAATAGTGTCTAATAATAAAACTATCCAACTGCAGGCAACATGCCCAAGAGAAATACTGAAATGACATCCTAGATAGATACAATGGAATAAAGCATCTAATCAAATCCTATATGCATCCACAATTGTTGCAACAACATATGAATGGAAAGGAATGACCATCCTTGGCGAACCTATGCCTGAGCACTTAAAAGGTTTTCAAAATATTTTTGATACGGGTCAGCGCCCAAAACAATTGAAAAAAAGTTATAAGTATTTAAATGCAATAATAAATAAGCAACAAGAAATATCCATTTTCATTTGGTGTCGTACTCACATGAGATTATCCTCACCCCTCATCTAAAGTGAACACCTAATGCACTTATGTCATTCGTCTAGCTATGTTACCCCACCTAACTAGTCTAACAATCCTTAACATATTATACTCCGCTAACTACAAGCCCATCCAATATTCTATATTACGTATCACATAGCTAACACAAAAGCTATAACTTAGGATTTCTTAATTGCATTCATGCCGTTACATGTGACACCCTGCCTAATTAAATACCGGGCGATCACTCCTTTATTAAATTAAATCAAGGTAAACAGTTGGTTCATTCTCAGCATCACTGTCGATAAAAATAATTTTTCCAATTTAACACCCTAAATAATTAAGCTAAGTGTCAAAACCATTTTTCATACAAACTTCCAAATTTTAATTAAAGAAAAGATTTATTAATTCAAAACAACATTTCTACAATATAGAATCACACCACGATGAACTAAAATAAAACCATACATTCACCAATCGAATGTCAACATAATAAAACTAAACATCATAAAACATCCTGAATAAATCCCGTAAAACAATACTGGAATAACTGAAATATAAAAAAAATCCCAACAATAAATGAAATGATGAAAAGGGCGACACGTGCCCAATAATGAGAGTGATAGGAGTGGAGTCAATAACAGAAGTCGTCTACTCAAGTAACCTGCAACTCCTACCTAAGCTCCAGCTCGTTTTTCTCAAAGGATCCTAAGCAAGACGTCCCTGTGGCTGGGCACCTGAAAATATACATATATATACACAAGAGAGAGAGAGAGAGAAGGAAACGGGTCCGGGCCCGAAAGTGTGTTTGATTTTAAAAATACGTTAAGAAAGTATTTAAAATGATACAGGCCAATGCAACATCATATTAGTTCGTCTCTCTCTTGAGAAATACTCACCTCTCTTCTAATGTGCACTCCTATCGCACTAACCTACCCAACGATTCGTTTATCTTAGCTTACACATATATTTTCAAAACCGAACGATGTCAATGTTTTAAAAAGGTTATTTTCAATATGTAGTACTCCTCTCGTTTTAGCTTCCTTAAATTATAAGGTTTCCCAGTGTCTTCTCATACTTTCACAAAACAAGTATTTAATAATTGAGTTAACAACCATGTTCTACTTATCAAATCACAATAGGCAGTTTAAAGTTTATAACCTCATATATATATTAACTACTCGTATAATATATATATATAACATCACCCCAACTAAACTATGGTGCGGGCATACTCTGCTATCCAATCCCCGTATCGCTCACACAAAGGGAAATATAAGTTCGGAATCACTCTCGAACTGTATTAACATATACAAAACAACGTTGAGGCGAAGCATAGATTCCAAGTCCAAGAGGTCAGTACATACCCACACGTCTCTTAGGACCGTCCGACTATCAATCTGATAGCCCGTACCTAGGATCTCTATCTTCTAGGGTACAAATCAATATCCCCCATAAAGCAACACAGGATAAGATCGTCCCAGCGCGGTAACCTCAGGGATAGCAAGTAGCGCGGGTACGTTTTTCACATGTATATAATATATGTACACACAATTATATAAATATACCCATTTCATCATATTAATATAGGTTTCTCTCGTAACCCATAGTCACAACATTTATCTTTAATTTCCCATTATCATGATTACGTATAAGGTTTCGTCTCTAACCTTAACTCGAAGAGTTTTCTCACTCATAACCTAATACTCATGGGTCATATCCTTACCAATCTAAAATTCAGTAAGTGACTATATTTAATTCCAACGTAACTCTCTTACGCACCTCACCCTTAAGTTTCATAAATTCAACCTAAAGTAAATATCCCATAATTACCCTTCTCGTTGAAGATTAAAGGTTCTAACATTTATCCCTATACCCTACTGGTCCTCAATATCTCCCAAATCCTTTTATTTATAATGCCCAAGAAATATTCCACGGTAAATTAATTCAACTAATTAAACAAGGGGAAAAAGAGTTTGCCAGGAGGGGTCGATCGATCGACGTCTGGGGCTCGATCGATCGAACCTTCGATCGATCGACGCTCTAGGTTCGATCGATCGATCAAATAGGTATTTCGATTTCTGCAGAAGTGCAGTTACGGGTTTGACTAATATTCTTCATTCAAATCCATAATTTCCAACACTAACCGTCCCAAAACTTATACTACAATCATGGTAATATATTTCCAGATGTTTCTAACGTTAAGCATGCATATAACCATCATTAAACATGATTAAACAACCTAAAATCTCATCTAATCATCAAGAACCCTAAGTTTTCTTAACTTTTGTTCTAATCAGTTTTCTCCAGAATTTCCTTCTAACATAACATCACAAATTCGTGGGTTGATCATCTACTTCACATATTATTTTCAGAATATGGTTATAACGATTTCTACATGCAAATCCCTATCAAAAATTGGGGTTTTCTTCCTTTAATTATACTCCTAATCATTCCAACACTAATATGATTATTGCACCAACGAAAATACGAAAGTTAAACACTTGCCTGGGATTTCAGAGGTCTGGTTTCCTGCTGATATTGGTGTGGTTGCGTTCTCCTCCTTGCGATCTACGCGTTGGTGGTGACGGCGGTGAAATCGGTGGTGTTTTGGGCCTTGAATCACCTTGAGAGCTCTCTCCTCTCTTCTCCAATGGCCGTTCTAGGGTTCTGAATGTTCTAACCCTAAAAGGCTGACTTAAATGGCTGCTAAGGATGGCTGAAATTCGTGGGTTTAATTACCCTATTTTGTAAAATGACCAAAATGCCCTCCCGGGTCACAAATTAAGCCTAAAAACATCCCGAGACCCAAACTAAACCCCCGGGTACACTCTTCTGACTATATCGACCTTTCCGGATGCGTTGGCACACTCAAAACGACCATACGGACAACTTATAAAATATTCACTTTTTAATTAACATAATTAGTCCCGACGTGGCACTGGCACGTCCCGACTTAAATTTCCGAAATAGTCATATTATTCACTTATGACATTCAATATAACCAATATAATATATTACTATGCTCATTAGTAATATTCAACAAGTTTCCCATAATTACTAACTCTAGTCACGTTAATAATTATAACATAATTAATTTCCGGATTTTTATTAAATAAACCATCACATTAAATTTAATAAATCCCCAAATTAAATATAGCGTAAAAATATGGGGTATTACATACTTCCCCCCCTAATAACGGAATTTCATCCCGAAATTCAGAAAATAAGATATACCTGGTAAAAACAACTCTGGATATCTCTCGCGCATATCTGCCTCACGCTCCCAAGTGGATTCCTCCACATTATGGTGTTCCCACTGTACCCGCACAAGTGGAACTATCTTTGACCTCAATCTCCTCTCACTGTAGTCTAGAATAGCCACTGGTCTCTCCTCGTAAGAGCTATCCGACTGTAAGTCGATCTCATCTATCGCAATGTGAGTATGGGCCATATCATCCCGAAGATATCGTCTCAGCGACGAGATGTGGAATACATCATGGATGCGATGTAAATGTTCTGGCAATCCCAACCTGTATGCTACCGGCCCAATCCTCTCGATGATGGGAAATGGTCCTACGTACCTCGGAGCCAATTTCCCCTTCTTCCCGAACCTCATCACTCCTTTCATAGGAGATACAGGCAACAACACTTGATCTCCCACATTAAACTCCCGGAAGAACCGTTTCGCATCGGCGTAGCTCTTCTGCCTGTCTTGGGCTACCCGAATACGACTCCTGATTATCTCAATCCTCGCGGAGGTCTCCTGAATCACTTCTGGTCCTAATAACTTGTTGTCTCCAACCTCGAGCCAACAAGTTGGAGAACGACAAGGCCTGCCGTACAAAGCCTCAAATGGAGCCATGCCAATCGTAAACTGATAGGAGTTATTATAAGCAAACTCTACCAGTGGAAGGTGTGGTTCCCAACCCCCTCCGAAATCGAGAACACACATGCGTAGCATATCTTCCAACATCTGATTAGTACGCTCTGTCTGTCCATTTGTCTGTGGGTGGTAGGCTGAACTCAGTCTCAACTCTGTACCCATAGCCTCCTGAAAGCTTTCCCAGAAACGTGACACAAAAATCTTATCTCTATCTGACACAATATTCAGGGGCACCCCGTGTAATCTGACAATCTCAGCAATGAACAACTGGGCATACTGACCCGTGGTATAATCTGTCCTCACTGGCAGAAAATGAGCCACCTTGGTCAAACGGTCTACAATCACCCAGATAGAATCGTGGCCCCGCTGTGATGTAGGCAACCCGGTAATGAAATCCATGGAAATACTTTCCCACTTCCACGCGGGTATTTCCAACGGCTGAAGTAATCCTGACGGTTTCTGATGGTCCACCTTCACCAGCTGGCAAGTAGAACACTTGGACACAAATTCAGCGATGTCCCTCTTCATCCCACTCCACCAGTATTGTCGTCTCATGTCCTGGTACATCTTATCTCCTCCCGGATGTACTGCAAATCGGGACCCATGAGAATGAGTCATCACTTCATGACGTAGCTCCGCTCCTTCTGGGACCACTATCTCCCATTAAACCGCAACCCTCCATCCGAACTAACAGAATAGGACTCAGCACCCTCGGCTAGAAGTCGTACAATCTGCTCCTGACAAAACGGGTCTGTGGTCTGTGCCTGTATCACCCTTGTAACAATCTCGGGTGTGACTGACATGACGGATATGAACGAACGGGCTACTGCGTCTTGGTGACCCAACTCTTTCCACTTTGCTTTCCAAACGTCGGCTACATCGTCTACCGGTCTACGGCTCAACGCATCAGCAACTACCTTGGCCTTCCCCGGATGGTACTGTATGTCGAACTGGTAATCTTTCACAAACTCTAACCATCTGCGCTGACGCATATTCAGCTCTCGCTGAGTAAACAGGTACTGCAGTGACTTATGGTCTGTGAACAAACGAAATTTCTCGACCAATAAATAGTGCCTCCAAATTCTCAATGCAAAGACGACCGCAACTAACTCCAGGTCATGGGTGGGGTAATTCTTCTCATGCGACTTAAGCTTGCGGGAAGCAAAAGCTATAGCCTTCTCCTCCTGCTGAAGTACTCCCCCAAGTCCTCGTAAGGATGCATCTGTGTAAACCAGGTACTCTACACCCGGCTTCGGTAAAGAAAGGACTGGTGCCGAAGTAAGCTTGTCTTTTAGCTCGTCGAAAGCTAATTGACAAGCATCATCCCAAACATACGGTACCCCTTTGCGAGTCAAATTCGTCAACGGACCCGCTATTTTGGAGAATCCACGAATGAACCTCCTGTAGTATCCGGCTAACCCCAAGAAACTATGCACTTCCGTCGGTGTCGTGGGCTGCCCCCACTCCCTCACCGCTGACACTTTGCTCGGGTCAACTGCTATCCCTTGCTCAGAAACAACATGGCCCAAGAATTGTACCTCTCGCAACCAGAATCCACACTTCTCGTACTTAGCATACAACTGATGCTCTCGTAGGGTCTGAAGAACCTGCCTCAAGTGTTCGGCATGCTCCTCCTCGGAGTGTGAATATATCAAAATATCATGTATGAAGACGATGACGAACTGATCCAAGAACTCTCTGAATACTCGGTTCATCAGGTCCATGAAAACGGCTGGGGCATTTGTGAGTCCGAACGGCATCACCCTGAACTCATAGGACCTATATCTCGACAAGAAGGCAGTCTTTAGAACATCCTGCTCTCTAATTCGTAACTGATGGTACCCCGACCTCAGATCTATCTTCGAAAAGAAAGTTTCTCCCCTCAACTGGTCGAATAGATCATCGATTCGAGGCAACGGATACTTATTCCGTATCGTGACCTTATTCAACTCCCGGTAGTCCACGCACAATCTCAGTGAACCATCTCTCTTCTTTAAAAATAAGACTGGAGCGCCCCAAGGTGAGGTACTCCTACGAATGAAGCCCTGACCTAATAGCTGCTCAATCTGATCTCGTAGCTCTCGCATCTCTGCCGGAGCCATACGGTACGGTGCGCGTGCTATAGGTCTCGTATCCGGCACTAAATCTATAACGAAGTCTATCTCATGACTGGGCGGTAGGCCTGGTATCTCCTAAAACACATCGGAATACTCCCTAACAACTGGGATCGAATCCAAAGGAATCACAACCTCCTAAGAGGTATCCTCCTCAATGTAATATAAATGAGCGGTCGAACCTCCCTCTGGGCGAGGCATTGCCACTACAAACATCTCTTGCCCCGGAATGGCAAAAACAATGCTCCCACTGAAGCAATCAATCATGGCTCTATAAGATGCGAGCCAATCCATACCAATAATCACATCATGCTCGTGCATGTCTAAGACTAGCATGTCTGCAGGCAATACCAAGCTACCAATCTCTATCCCTACTCCCCGGCATATAAAGAATATAAGTGACCCACTCCCCAGTGGTGAGTCGACACATGTCACGGTGCTCTCTGCTGTGGCTAATAACCCTAAGGACTTCGCAAAATGCGTAGCTATAAAATAATGCGTTGCCCCCGTATCAAATAAAACTTTACCCATAGTACCATGGATAGGAAACATACCCTCAATCGCGGGTGGTGCCTGTGGAGCTGCTGCCTGGTGGACGTTATAGACACGTCCATACTGTAATTGCCCCTGCTGTACTGGAGCTGCTGGAATGGCTGGTAGGGCTGGCACCTGGGCTGGAGCTGGAAGGGCAGGTGGGAAGAGTGGCCTCTGCGGCTCATTACGGGCTCCCTGCTGCTGTGGGGCCCTATCGCCCTCTGGGCAATCCTGACGCTTATGGCCGTGTTTACCGCACACAAAACACCGGCCTCTGAAATTACCTCCCCTCTGTCCCTGCTGACCACGGCCCTGCTGGCCGTTACCTCCACGCCATTGGCCCTGTTGGCCCTGATGTGCACGCTGTTGGCCTTGCTGGCCCTGCTGCTGTCCCTGCGGTCGGTGTTGGCCCTGCTGGCCCTGCTGATTAGGCTGACCCTGATGTCCCTGCCTGAATCCTCCGAATCTCTGCCTAGAATCACCTGAACGGAATCGCTTAGCAGGGTCCCCCTGATGGGAACTCTGCTCGTGCTGACGAGTCTGCCCATGAGTTGGTGTCCCACCGGCACTATTACCCCCGGTCCTGCCCTGCTGGCTGAACTCTCCTGCTCTCTTGCTTCCCTGAAGATGGAAGCGGTGATCCTGGCAATGTAGTAACGCTGCATTGAGTACGTCAGTGAAAGTACTCAGGGATAGATTCCCAATAAGGTGCTGACGGATCCTCCAAGCTAACCCGTCGACGAACAGCAAAATTTTCTTGCCCTCAGTGGGTGCCTCATCTGGCACAATAGTGAGAAGTCTCGTGAACTCCTCCTCATACTCGGCTACAGTAAGGTTCTCCTGCTTCAGATTTAGTAATCTCCGCCTCATCTCAGTCTGCACTGCGGGTGGAAAGTACTTGCGGTCAAACCGCTCCCAGAACATCTGAATAGGGATCGTGTCCCTCTCCTCCAAAGTAGTAGTGGACTCCCACCACTGTAATGCGGCTCCCACCAGCTTAAAAGAAGCCAATAACTGCTTTTGTACCTCGGTACACTCATACATGCGAAGATGCCGCTGGATGTCTTTCTTCCATTGGCTGACAGTAACAATATCAGAGCTACCAGAAAACTCAGGGGGATGTGCTTTCTGAAAAGCATCCTGAACCCTCTCCCATGCAGATGGAAGCTGTGCTGGTACTGGCGCCACTGCCTGAACCTGGGGTGGACCCTGATGAGTCATTGCTATCGCGGCATTCACCGCCTGAGCAACTATGGCGGCTACTTCATTAGCATTCATTGTGCCTGGTGCCGGAGCTGCAGGTTTCTCGGCCTGGGCACGTCTATCTTTCGGAGAACGTCTCGGAGGCATCTGAAATGTGAACAAAATTTATCAGTCTACAGTCATCATCGAATCTCAGTTAACTGAAGACTTAAACGTAAAAGCAGGAATACAACAATCCTAAAAATAGGGCTCTATAGCAAAAACGTTAAGCTGAAAGCGAAATAAGCCGTACAGATCCTAAGGACACTAGAACCTGATGCTCTGATACCACCTGTGACACCCCGCCTAATTAAATACCGGGCGATCACTCCTTTATTAAATTAAATCAAGGTAAACAGTTGGTTCATTCTCAGCATCACTGTCGATAAAAATAATTTTTCCAATTTAACACCCTAAATAATTAAGCTAAGTGTCAAAACCATTTTTCATACAAACTTCCAAATTTTAATTAAAGAAAATATTTATTAATTCAAAACAACATTTCTACAATATAGAATCACACCACGATGAACTAAAATAAAACCATACATTCACCAATCGAATGTCAACATAATAAAACTAAACATCATAAAACATCCTGAATAAATCCCGTAAAACAATACTGGAATAACTGAAATATAAAAAAAATCCCAACAATAAATGAAATGATGAAAAGGGCGACACGTGCCCAATAATGAGAGTGATAGGAGTGGAGTCAATAACAGAAGTCGTCTACTCAAGTAACCTGCAACTCCCACCTAAGCTGCAGCTCGTTCTTCTCAATGGATCCTAAGCAAGACGCCCCTGTGGCTGGGCACCTGAAAATATACATATATATACACAAGAGAGAGAGAGAGAAGGAAACGGGTCAGGGCCCGAAAGTGTGTTTGATTTTAAAAATACGTTAAGAAAGTATTTAAAATGATACAGGCCAATGCAACATCATATTAGTTCGTCTCTCTCTTGAGAAATACTCACCTCTCTTCTAATGTGCACTCCTATCGCACTAACCTACCCAACGATTCGTTTATCTTAGCTTACGCATATATTTTCAAAACCGAACGATGTCAATGTTTTAAAAAGGTTATTTTCAATATGTAGTACTCCTCTCGTTTTAGCTTCCTTAAATTATAAGGTTTCCCAGTGTCTTCTCATACTTTCACAAAACAAGTATTTAATAATTGAGTTAACAACCATGTTCTACTTATCAAATCACAGTAGGCAGTTTAAAGTTTATAACCTCATATATATATTAACTACTCGTATAATATATACATATAACAGCACCCCAACTAAACTATGGTGCGGGCATACTCTGCTATCCAATCCCCGTATCGCTCACACAAAGGGAAATACAAGTTCGGAATCACTCTCGAACTGTATTAACATATACAAAACAACGTTGAGGCGAAGCATAGATTCCAAGTCCAAGAGGTCAGTACATACCCACACGTCTCTTAGGATCGTCCGACTATCAATCTGATAGCCCGTACCTAGGATCTCTATATTCTAGGGTACAAATCAATATCCCCCATAAAGCAACACAGGATAAGATCGTCCCAGCGCGGTAACCTCAGGGATAGCAAGTAGCGCGGGTACGTTTTTCACATGTATATAATATATGTACACACAATTATATAAATATACCCATTTCATCATATTAATATAGGTTTCTCTCGTAACCCATAGTCACAACATTTATCTTTAATTTCCCATTATCATGATTACGTATAAGGTTTCGTCTCTAACCTTAACTCGAAGAGTTTTCTCACTCATAACCTAATACTCATGGGTCATATCCTTACTAATCTAAAATTCAGTAAGTGACTATATTTAATTCCAACGTAACTCTCTTACGCACCTCACCCTTAAGTTTCATAAATTCAACCTAAAGTAAATATCCCATAATTACCCTTCTCGTTGAAGATTAAAGGTTCTAACATTTATCCCTATACCCTACTGGTCCTCAATATCTCCCAAATCCTTTTATTTATAATGCCCAAGAAATATTCCACGGTAAATTAATTCAACTAATTAAACAAGGGGAAAAAGAGTTTGTCAGGAGGGGTCGATCGATCGACATCTGGGGCTCGATCGATCGAACCTTCGATCGATCGACGCTCTAGGTTCGATCGATCGATCAAACAGGTATTTTGATTTCTGCAGAAGTGCAGTTACGGGTTTGACTAATATTCTTCATTCAAATCCATAATTTCCAACACTAATCGTCCCAAAACTTATACTACAATCATGGTAATATATTTCCAGATGTTTTTAACGTTAAGCATGCATATAACCATCATTAAACATGATTAAACAACCTAAAATCTCATCTAATCATCAAGAACCCTAAGTTTTCTTAACTTTTGTTCTAATCAGTTTTCTCCAGAATTTCCTTCTAACATAACATCACAAATTCGTGGGTTGATCATCTACTTCACATATTATTTTCAGAATATGGTTATAACGATTTCTACATGCAAATCCCTATCAAAAATTGGGGTTTTCTTCCTTTAATTATACTCCTAATCATTCCTACACTAATATGATTATTGCACCAACGAAAATACGAAAGTTAAACACATGCCTGGGATTTCAGAGGTCTGGTTTCCTGCTTATATTGGTGTGGTTGCGTTCTCCTCCTCGCGATCTACGCGTTGGTGGCGACGGCGGTGAAATCGGTGGTGTTTTGGGCCTTGAATCACCTTGAGAGCTCTCTCCTCTCTTCTCCAATGGCCGTTCTAGGGTTCTGAATGTTCTAACCCTAAAAGGCTGACTTAAATGGCTGCTAAGGATGGCTGAAATTCGTGGGTTTAATTACCCTATTTTGTAAAATGACCAAAATGCCCTCCCGGGTCACTAATTAAGCCTAAAAACATCCCGAGACCCAAACTAAACCCCCGGGTACACTCTTCTGACTATATCGACCTTTCCGGACGCGTTGGCGCACTCAAAACGACCATACGGATAACTTATAAAATATTCACTTTTTAATTAACATAATTAGTCCCGACGTGGCACTGGCACGTCCCGACTTAAATTTCCGAAATAGTCATATTATTCACTTATGACATTCAATATAACCAATATAATATATTACTATGCTCATTAGTAATATTCAACAAGTTTCCCATAATTACTAACTCTAGTCACGTTAATAATTATAACATAATTAATTTCCGGATTTTTATTAAATAAACCATCACATTAAATTTAATAAATCCCCAAATTAAATATAGCGTAAAAATACGGGGTATTACATTACATTGGCGACGTAACTATACACTAGTAATAATTTGATGTTCGCGTAATCATTTAAGTAAACTTATACATATATCATTCTTATACGTATATAAATAGTATCCTCAGAGCAATACCTACCAGATGTATCCCTAGTATGCTATCAGGCACCATGTACATCACGTACTACTCTTGGTCCACCAGGCCAAAATGTCACACTGAACCCATAATGTAAACACATATCGAAGGTGGTCATAAACATACATTTGTGGGTCATAACCATACCACATCACCCCCAACAAGACTAAAAAATAATACATATTCCCACATACAAATAGTGGTCATGCAATAATACTATGACCTTAGAAAAATAATCCAACACCTGCTAGTCAACGACAGAGTGGATCGTCCGCTACTTTCCAACATCCAAAGTTAGCATATTAAAAAAAGTATGTTAAAATAAAGTCATTCATAATTGACATATATATGTTGGTCGCAATCAATACAAACATATATATAAATTCAGCTAACATGCATAATATCTCTCGTAGCACTAGGCTACTAAATCCCAAAGTCTATCCCGACTTCCTGATCTTAGCTAAGTACTCACTTACTTATTATTTAACTCTCTAGTTTTTTACTTCTGTCCAACATGCTATTCTAACCAAGCACTAGCCTAGTCATTCCAAAAATCCTAACCCGATTTCTCGATTCCTACAGGTGAACATTCACTTACTTATATACATTTTTCTTCCCGACGCTAAACCCATCCCCGGTTAGCCTGCGTACACTTCCTAACCATCTCACTGGATTACCAAAGACCTAAACTCATCCCTGAACCCAGGATTCCATATTCAAGCCTCGAACGGCTCGAAAAAACCAACACAATGCAGAGGAGGCCAACCAACAGAATCGAATCAATTTGTTGGCTGAACCGAATCGATTCGATTAGCGAACCGATTTGCTCCCCCAAGCGAACCGATTTCAGATTGTTGGGTTGTGAGAACGAACTTCTGACGGGATTTCTTCTCCAACATTCATCCATGGAGGTCCTAGCCTTACCCAAACCCTAATATATGAATCCTATATCATCACCAAACATAAAACAACCATTTTCTAAGAAAAAACTATCCTGAAACAACATACAATTCATTCAACAACAAATTAAGTCAAGAATCATGCAATACTATCAACCATAGTTTCAAGATTCGATATTTTCTTCTTAAATCATTCAAGAACCTATATTTCTTCTTCAATTTATATTAGATTCAACATATAAATATCCTTATACTCATGTCTTTATGTTTAATTCATTCAAAACCCGAATTTGCATAGTTTTCCCAATTCAAAATTTGTGTTATTCTACACCAAATTGCATGAACAATTAAAACTACATATGAATATTAAAGAAAGCAAATACTTTCCTTTAAAGTGATGAATTCTGATATTTTCATGATTGAAACTCTCCTTTTAAAGATGATCCTCAATCCGAAAATAATAGATCTTGTCCCCGAATCATATTTTCCTCTTATTTTCTCCCTTTCTCTCAAGCCCTAACCTTTTTGGGTGGATGGATAGCAATCCCCCTCTATCCACCTTGATTATATATTAACCTAAAACACTCTAATCAAGAAATAGGGTCATCCCTCTTAGTAAAATAACCCGTATACCCTTTTCTGATTCCCACTTAGTCTAAAAATCCCTCGGAACCTACTTGTAACCCCTGGGTACCTATTCTGGACCATTTTGGCCCATTCCATATAATTAGCCCACTCAAAATTACCATCCAAGTCACCCAACATGACTTTAACTGCGTGTCCCGAATGAAATATGAATAAACCTGTCACTTTAACTCACTTATGACGTAAAATAATTTAATACATTTATGACACCCCGACTAATTAAATACCGGGTAGTTACTCCTTTATTAAATTAAATCAAAATGCCAAGTTGGCTCAGTTAATAGCATCACTGTCGAAAACATTTTATTATTTCTAACCACCTAGTATTTAAAAAGTAAGTTGTCAAATTTTAATTAAAGTCTGATTAACATGCAGTAAAAGATTTAAAGCAAGAATAATATCACCATTCACCATAACGAAATAATAGAATGACCATCACCTGATATAAATAAATCCGGAGGAAAAACTCCTCATAACAAATCCCACAACTGAAATAAGTAACGAAATACTGAATACTGAATTAATACATGCCAAAGTCTGAAAAACTGAAATGGAAATGTCTCTAATAGAATTTGGGCAACATGCCCTACAACTGAGGAATACTGAACATGGAATCCAAATGATAGAATCGTCTAAAAGCAAATCCCTGTAACTTCCACAAACAGCTACAGCTCGTCATCGGAATGAGAATCCTATGCGTGGTGTCCTTGTGGCTGGGCACCTAAAATGGTTTTACAAGAAAATAGATTTGAAAGCAAACGGGTCAGAGCCCGAATGTGGAAATATTTTAAAAACCTGCAAGTGCTTTAAAAAAATTTAAAACATTAAATGCAGAATACATGTTAGGACGTGCACTCACATGAAATTCTCACCTCTCGTCTAACTTTTCACTCCTAACGTAAGCACCCATCTAAAATGACACAAACCCCTAGCTAAGTGACATCATATCTAGCTAGATTGTCATAGGTTCTACCCTTATTACTCGGTTCCCATTAACATTATAACGATCGCAATTAAATAGGGGGCTTATCGTAAACTTAGGTTCTCATATAAAATTAATACAACTCATTATAGATTATCCCTTTTATGTTATTCCATAGTTATACACACGATACCATATGAAAGTTCCCATTTTATTAAGTGTATATTTTCCACAACATAAATATACAATATAAGCATCCCGAGACTAAGCTGCGGTACACACATACTCTGCTATCCATCCCGGTACATCATATACATAAGGAATCACGTATTCCGAATCTCTCAGGAATAGTTCAGATAACACAAATCAGAAACAGTGGAGGCGAACACAGTCACATCACATGGGTCACGCACATACCTACGCTCCCACGATCAGCAGACTTATTAACATCCCAATAAGTCCTTCTCTGACCTATGTTCTCTAGGTACCAGTCTAAATCCCCCCCGTAGGCACACAAGGATTAGAGGGTCCTAAGCGAACGCAAACCTCCCGTGATAGCAAGTATGGTAGGTATGTCATACACACAAATCATATATCAATACTAAGTAAACACGCATCTTAGTAATCACCGTAGTTTAATTGTAGTACTTATCACATTCTCGTACCATTTTATAATTTATACAATTTATATACTCCCGGTTCATAATCATACACGCCATAATTTATTCTCACGTCGTAGTAGGCACTCACGTCTCGACTCAAGTGTCAATTTGATTCGTTCCACAATTATAATTTACTCCTCATTATATCCCAAATGTCCCAAGTATACCAATACATCATCAAAGGAATGTTATCTCTATCCTCGAACAAGTTTACGGGACTCCCAAAATCAAAACAGGCCAAAAAGGCCTAAACTGCCAGCTCGTTAGAAGTCTCGTTCGAACGAGGTTGTTCGAACGAGATTCAGTTCGTTCGAACGAACTGTACCTTCTAACGACATCTCGTTCGAATGGAGGTATCAAATGAAATTTCCCCTCGTTAGAAGAAACTGGTCAATTCGAGAGAAGCTCGTTCGAACGAGCTCGTTCGAACGACCTAGGAAGGCCTTCTAACGAACGACCAGTTTCGTGCCCAGAATTTCTACTTTCGTTTTTCACCAATTTCTACTCCTCAATTCTCCTCTAAAATTTGTCCCAACAATTTTTTAAGGTCTCTAATCAATCCTAAACATATTATAATCACATATTAATGAGTTTCAAAGGATTAATTTGTCCTAATCATCATTAAATCACAAGTCTCTACACTTTTCCCCAATTTTTTTCAAGAACATAAACCCTAAAATTTTAAGTCTTTAATTTATCCAATTAAATCCGTTTTTGTTTCTTGCAAGATATATCAACATCAGATTAGTCCTCTAAATACGATTCTACATGCAATTCTTTCCTCAAAATATAGTATTCTAATTCCAAACTCATGGGTTTTTCATTAACTTTCAAGAACAAATGTAAATCTTAGAATTATCTAACATGGAAGAAACATTCTCTGAATTAAATGGAATTAAATCACTTGCCTTGATTTAATCTATGATTTTGATGACGATTTGATGTGGTTCTCTCTCTCTCTCTCTCTGCAAAATTCTCCTATTTCTCTCCCTCTCTAAGCTTTCTTCTCCAATGGCTATGGTGGCTAGGGTTTGTTTTAGGAAAACTTTAGAAACCTAATTCTAATAACCTACATAGCCTATTAGGTTAAAATGAGTTGGTTAGTGGTTTAGTGGGTCAAATCCACATCAGATATAATTTACTAATTTTCGTCACTTTTAATTCTCAAAAATGCAAAATTACCAAACTACCCCAATATGTTGTCGGTATGGCCTAAAAATACCCCGGGACCCAAACTAAACCCCCGGCTAGTGTTTTCTGACTATCTCGACCCTTTCGGACGCGTTGGCGCACTCAAAATGACCATACGGTTAATAGAATTTAATTTCACTTTTATAATTAAAATAATTATATCCTGACGCGACTGTCTCACGCGTCCCAATAAAATGTCCAAATTGTCGTATATCAATCTCACGACAAATTTCATAATTCAATATTCACATATCATCATATATACTCAATATAGTCAAATACCAACTCACATCTCGCTAGTATTTTATCCGGATTAATTCCCAATTAATTCTCATTTAATTAATTAATCCCAAAAATATATATCGCCAAAAATACGGGGTATTACAACATTTTCATTTACTTATCACTCAAGTAAATATAAATATACATAAAAATTAATCCTTTTATTCGCTAATCAATATTTATTTTTAAGTCACTTGATTTTCGATTTAATTAAAATTATGTGCACACGTGCAATTTTAAATACCTTAAAGAATAGGGATGTTACATACTTCCTCCCTAACAACGAAATTTCATCCCCAAAATTCGAAAACACCTGGTATGAAGATCTCCGAATACTTTTCCCACACGTCATCCTCACGCTCCCAACTCGACTCGTCAACATTATGATGCCCCCACTGAACCCGAACTAACGGTATCACCTTCGACTAAAGCTTATGATTGCTACGATCCAGGATGGCAACATATCTTTACTCATACAAGATGTCTGGATATAGGTTAATCTCTTCTAGTGGTTTTTATCGTAAGCCATATCACTCCTTTAATACCTATTCAACAACGACACATTAAACACGTCGTAAAATACTCTACAGATTCTCTAATAAGGTGAGCCTTTATGTAATTGGCCCAATCCTCTCAATGATTAGGAAAGGCCCCACGTACCTCGGTGCTAATTTCCTCTTCTTTACAAACAACATAACTCCCTTCATGGGAGATACCGTTAATTACACCTAGTCACCCAATTCATACTCCAAGTGTCTCTGATCTATGTCTGAATAACTCTCTTGCCTATTCTTAGCTAGTCATATACGGCCCCGAATCAACTAAAGATTTATAGAAGTATCCCAGATCATCTCCGATCCAAGGATCTTATTGTCCCCCACCTCTAACCAATAAGAAGGCAACTGACAAGGTCTACCATACGATTCTTTAAAAGGTTCCATACCTATCGTGGACTAGTATCAGCTATTATAGGCGAACTCTAACAGTGGAAGGTACTTCTCCTAACCTCCCCTGAAATCTAGTATGCACATCCCCATCATATCTTCTAACATATGATTAACTCTCTTAGTCTACTCATTTGTTTGTGGGTGATAAATTTTACTCAACTGCAACTCAGTCCCCAAAGCCTCCTAGAAACTCTGTTAAAAATGGAACACAAATATTTTGTCTCGATCGGACACAAAATTAATCATCACCTCATGCAACCTCCTTATCTCTGCAATGAAGAGCTGAGTATACTGGCCTGTCGTATAATCTAGCCGAACTAGCAAGAACTGGGCCACCTTGGTCAGATAATCGATAATGACCCAGATGGAATCGTGATCCCTCTGCGATATAGGTAGCCCCGTGATGAAGTCCATTGAAATTCTCTCCCATTTCTATATTACAACCTCTAATGGCTATAAAATTTCGAATGGTATTTGATGATATACCTTCACCAACCGACAAGTAGTGCGCCTAAAAACAAACTCAGCAATGTCCCGCTTCATCTCAACCCACCAATACTGCCTTCTTATGTCGTGGAACTTTTTATCCCCTCTGAGATGTATCGAAAACCGTAACCCATGAGACTGTGTCATCACTTCATGTTGTAGGTCCCCATACTCTCAAACTATTAAACTCTCGTTTAAGCGTAAGCTTCCTTCTGAACTGATCGAGTAAGACTCTACCCCTTCTGCTAATAACTGGCATATCTTATCCTGACAAAATGGATCCCCTGCTTGTGCCTTCATAACCCTCATGATGATCTCGGTTGTGATAGTCAAAACCTCCATACAAGCCATGGACACTGCATCCTCCTTTAAAAGCTCACCCTACTTTGCCTTCCAAACCTTTGCTAACTCTCTCGTAGGCCTTGGCTCAACACATCTGTCATCACACTAGCCTTCCCTGGGTGATACTAGATGTCGAACTGGTAGTCTTTCATGAATTCGATCCACCAACCCTGCCTCATATTAAGATCCTTCTATGTGAACAAATATCGTAGTGACTTGTGATCCATGAATTTACTGAACTTCTCCCCTAGTAGATAGTTCCTCCATATCCTCAAGAAAAAAAACACCGTTGTAAGTTCTAAGTCATGTGTGGGGTAGTTCCTCTCATGAGGCGTAAGCTTGCGCGAAGCATAAGCTATAGTTCGATCCTCCTGATGTAACACACCTACAGGTCCTTATAAGGATGCATTTGTTAAAATAAAGTACTCCACTCCTCCCCTAGGGTAGTGTGAGTATAGGTGACGAAGTTAATTTGTCCTTTAGCTCATCAAAATATAATTGACACTGATTATCCTAAATAATTGACAACCGCTTATGAGCAGGTTCGTCAACGGACCCAAAATCTTCGAGAACCTATTTATAAAATGGCGATAGTATCCATATAAATCTAGAAAGATATGAACCTCTATCAGTGTCATGAACTGACCATACTCCCTCCCTGCTGCTACTTTACTTGGGTCCATCAAAATACCCCTATCTAATACAATGTGGCCCAAGAACTTCACCTCTTGTAACCAAAATTTGCATTCTCAAACTTGATGTACAACTTATGATCCTATAAATTCTTAAGAACCATACACTAGTGATCTGCATGCTCGCCCTCTGTCCAAGAATAGACCAAAATTTCATCTAAGCAGACAATGATGAACTGGTCCACGAAATCTCTGGATGCCATGTTGCTAAGATACATAAATATTGTTGGTACATTGGTTAGCCTCATTAGCATAACCCCTGAACTCTAATAACCCATAACTCATCAGGAATACGGTCTTAGGGACATCATGCTTGTTGATACGTAGTTGATGGTACCCCGATCTCAAGTCATTCTTCGAGAAGTAGAATACTCCTCTCAATTGGTCGAATAAATCGTCAATATGTGGCAACGAGTATTTGTTTCGGATCATGACCTTATTCAACCCTCTATAGTCAATGCACAGTCTCAATGACCTATGCTTCTTCTTCACAAACAACATGGGAGCACCCCACGGTAACGTATTTATGTGAATAAATCCCTTCTCCAAGAGCTTCTAAATTTGGTCCTTCAATTCTTGCATATCTACTGTAGCCATAAGATAAAGCGCATGTGCTATCGACCTAGTTCCCGGTGCTAAAATCAATAATAAACTCAATCTCTCAACTCAATGGTAATCCTGGTATATGCTAAAAAATATCAGCAAATTCCCTCACTGTGGGGATAAAATCTAACAGGATGAAAACTCCATGCAAGGTCTCCTCAATATAATAGAGATGTGTGCTCGACCCTCCCTCGAGATAAGGAATAGCCACTAAAAATATCTCCTACCCTAGTATAGAGAACATTATAGTCCTACTATAATAGTCCATCATCACTCTATAGACTGCCAACTAGTCCATAATAAGAATGACAATGTAACCTATCATATCCAACACAAGTAAATCGATGGTCAAACACATTCTCCCTATATCTATATATTCACTCATCTACAAATAGAATGGATAAGAGCCTCGCTACCCAACGATGAATCAACACATATAATAATACTATCAACCGTGTCTAATAAACTGTCCGCTCCTATGAATCTAGTATCAATAAATGAATGTGAAGCCCCTGTGTCAAATAAAACTCGAACCATATGCTCATGGATAGGAAACATACCCTCTACAAGTGGTGGATCCTATGGAACTATAGTATTTTAGATGTTGTACACATGCTCATACTATAACTGACCCTGTTGTAGTGGGATCGCTTGAACTGCTAGTGGTGTTAGCCGTAATGGCACTTATGGCCTCCATTGGGTGCCCTGTTGATATCCTGCAGCCCGATTTGGGCAAGCTCACAACATGTGGACCTAATCCCCACATACGAAGCACATACTCGTAAAGTATCCTTGTCTCTAACCCTACTAGCCATGTTGAGGTTGTCCAAGTCTCGGCCCAAAAGGCCACCCCTATTATTCCACTGGCCCTGCCTGAACCCACTGTGTCGGGTCGAAACCCTTCTAATCTAAATATCTTATCCATATCCCCTGTTGGGAATCTTGCTCATGATGCTTACTCTAGTGTTGATGCTGTGGTGCCCTACTAGCACAGCTACCTCCGATCTTGTCGAACTTTGTATACTCCTGAACTCTCTTCGCTCCCTTAAAGTGGAAGAGGTGATTATAGACGTGTAGAAGTGAGGCATTGGAGAAATTATCATAAGCCTTCAATATTGGATTACCAAGCAGATGCTTTCGGATCCTCGACGTAAGTCCATTCGTAAACCTCACTATTTTCTTCTGGTCGGTATCCACCTCGTTTGGAACAAAGATCTCTAAGAAAATGAATTCCTCCTCATAATCGGCCACTGTTCATCCCTCCTGAGAAATATCTATAAATATCTTCCTCATCTCCATCTAAATGGCTAATGGGAAGTACTTGTGATCAAACCGCACTAAAAAAACCTAGATTGTCATAGTGTCACTCTCTTTAGAAGTGGTGATAAACTCTCACCACTGTAACGATGCTGCCACTATATTGAATGTAGCCAGTATCTTCTTTTGAGTGGCATTGCACTCAACCATACATAGATGTCGCTAGATGCCTTTCTTTCATTAGCTGGAAGCAACAAGATATGTGTTCCCATAGAACTTTAGCGAATGGACTTTCTGAAAGGCCTCTTTGACTCTCTTTCACACCAACGCCACTGGGTGATCCTAGATAATTGGCTTCACTGGCTGTTGTGGATGTGCCTGGGAAAAATGTTACGCCATGATATTCATCTCATCTTTAACCTCTTGTGCAATAATGGTGGCATCCTCAGTAGTTGTCACTGTCCCCTGAGCGACCTGCAACTCTAGCTGAGCCTCTCCTCTTATAGGTCTCCTAGCTGCCCGAGTTGGTCGTCCGCTCCTGTTGTTTGGCATCTGAAGCCAAATTGAATTTATACAAGATCATAGTTAAAATAATATAATATGGCAAAATAACATAAATTCGCAAATAAGAATGCCACAATCTTAATCATAGGGTTTTATACCAAAGAAACACAATGCTAAAAACGCAATGAAGTCTCATAGATCCTAAGGACACTAGTTATTGGTGCTCTAATACCATTTGTGACACGTCGCCTATTCTAATAATGATTGATCAGGCCTTTATTAGATTAAACGAGAATCATATCGTATTTCATTCTTAGAATCACTGTCAAAAAGTAATAACCTATTAAGTCTAGTGCTAAATTTCAAATCTTATTAGCATGCATATATAAAAACACTCAACAATATAAATATAAGCATCCACAATAACTGAAATGTAAGAATACTAATAGCATAAATAATCAATCGAATAAATTTTTGGCATCCTAAATACAATAATCCAAATGTTAAATGAAATACTAAAAACACTGTCTAATAATAAAACTATCCAACTGTGAGCAATATTCCCAAGGGAAATACTGAAATAATATCCTCGCTAGATAGAATGGAATGAAGCGTCTAATAAAATTCTGCATGTAACCACAGTTGCTGCAGCATTGTCTGACTGGAATGGAAATGTTATCCCTAGTGAACTTGTGGTTGAACACCTAAAAAAATTTGAAAATATTTTTGGTACGGGTCAGCGCCCAAAACATTTGAAAAATAATTACATGTATTTAAATGCAATAATAAATAAGTATCAATAAATATCGATGTTCATCTGGTGTCGCATTCACATGAGATTATCCTCGTCCCTCATCTACAGTGCACACCTAATGCATTTATTTTATTCACCTAGTTATGCTACCCCACCTAACTAGTCTAACCACCCTTAACATATTGTACTACACTAACTATTAGCCCATCTAATATTTTATGTTACGTATCACGTAGCTAACACATAATCTATAACTTAGGATTTGTCAATTGCATTCGTACCGTTGCATATGCAACATAACTATACACTAGTTATAATTTAATGTTCACATAATCATTTAAGTATACTTATACATATATCGCTCTTATACGTATGTAAATATCATCCTTCGAGCATATGCTCCCTGATGCATCCTTAGTATGCTATCAGTCACAATGTACATCATGTACTACTCCTGGACCACTTGGTCGGAATCTCACACCGAACCCATAACGTAAACACATACTGGAGGTAGTCACAAATATACATCCATGGGTCGTAAATATACCACATCACACCTAATAAGACTCAAAACTAATACTTATCATCACATACAAATAGTGGTTATGTAATAGTATTATAACCTTGGGGAAACAATCTAACACCTATTCGTCAATGCCAGGGTCGATTACCCATTATGCGCAACCTCCAACGATAGCATATTAGAGTTGGTGTGTTCACATAAAGTCATTCATCATATATATATATATATATATATATATATTGGTCACACTCAATACGTACATATATATAAAGTCTGCTAACATGAGTAATATCTCTCGTAACACTAGCCAACTAAATCCCAAAGTCTATCCTGACTTCCCAATCTTAGATAAGTATTAATTTACTTGTTGTTTAAATTTTTTGTTTTATACTTCTAGCCAACATGCTATTTCAACCAAGCATTAGCCTAGTCGATCCCGAAATCCTAACCTGATTTCTCAATTCATGTAGGTGAACATTCACTCCCATATACACATTTTTTTCCTTACACTAAACCATCCACGGTCAGCCTACGGACACTTCCTAACCCCGTCACTAGATTCTCGGAAACCTAAGCTCATCCCCGGACCCAAGATTCTATGTTCGACACTTAAACGGTTTAAAAAAACACATAGGTAGAGGAGGCCAGTCAGTAGAACCGAACTCGTTTGTTGGATGAACCGAACCGATTCGCTCCCCCTAGCAAATCGACTCGGTTTGCTAGGCTGCTAGAACAAACTTTTGGTGGGATTTTTCTCCAACCTTCATCCATAGAGGACCTAACCTTCCCTAAACCTCCATAAATGAATCTTGTATCATCCCCAAATATAAACTAATAATTTTATGTGCAAAAACTTGTTTCAAGATTCTATATTTTCTTATTAAATCATTCAACAATGAATTAAGTCATCCAACAATGAATTAAGTCAAGAATCATGCAATACTAAAAGCCCTAATTTCAAGATTCGATATTATATTTTTAAATTATTCAAGAACTTATCTTTCTTATTCAATTTATATTATATTCAACACGTAATTATCCATAGATTCATCTCCTAACGTTTACTTCATTCAAAACCTAGATTTTCATGGTTTTTCCAACTCGAAATATATGTTATTCTACACCAAATTGAATGAATGATTGAAACTACATATAAATATTATAGTAGTTAAATAGTTGCTTTTAATGTGAAGGACTCTCAGATTTTCCTTATTGAAACTCTCCTTTTGATGATGATTTTCAACTCAAAAACAATATATCTTCTCTCAGATCCTCTTTTCCTCTTATTTCCTCCCTTTCTCTTCACTTTCCGTACTTTCACTCAAGCCCTAACCTCTTTGGGTGGATGGATAGCATCTCCCCCTCTATCCGCCTTAATTAATATTAACCCAAAACACTCTAATCACGAAATAGGATAAGCCCCCTTAAGTAAAATGACCGGTATACGCTTCTATGATTCTCACTTAGTCTAAAATGCCTCCAGAACCAATTGAAACCCCCAGATACCTATTTAGACTATTTTGACCTATTCCGTACCATCTATGCACTAAAAATTACCATTTGAGTTAAACAACATTAAATTTCATCCCATGATCGATACGACTCTATCCGAGTGTCCTGAATAAAATATCAATAAACTCGTCGCTTTAATTCACTAACTAGTACATGCGGAGGATGTGGCGCTAAAAAATGAACAAAATTAAAATAGAGGGAGAAAAGTTAAAAAATAATTTTTTTATGGCTTACTAAACTATTTCGTGACCCCCTCAACAATACTTAAGTTTTTAAAGAGAGTTGTTTGGTTTGGAGCTTCAATGATGATACCTAAGCTTTTAAAGAGAGCTCTTTGGTAAATGTTGTTCTTTTCTTTTAAAGAGTTTAGCATCTGATATTTGAATTTAGTGTTAATCCTTAAAAGGCTCCAAACCATCATCCCTATCATTTTTATATTTCCTCTATATAAAACATAAAGTAAAAGACCAATAGCCAAAGATTTTACCCATATTAACCATTTGTGAAAAAAATTAACCGGAAATAGAATGATGGTTGTGCTAAAATCCCCCAATCTTATTGCCATTACTCTGCATTCTTATTAATATAGATCTGTGAAATTTTTTTTACTGTTTTATTGTGTCTTAATGATGCTTTGTCTTTGTTTGAAAATATAGACTTGAAAGTCCAAGTTAAAAAGGAATGGAAATGGACATTACATTCCCTCTCATGATATGTCTATTTGAGAATTTTTTTCATTTCTTCCATGCAGAACGTTTCTCATTTCTCACATATTTCATAAAAATGTCATTATTTGTTTGAGTTATGTGTTTTTCCTAATCTACCTATTATATAGCATCTCAATGATGCAATCTATTTATTTAATTAATTTTTTTCCTTCTATATTTGTAGAATGCTTCCATGCCATGGTTTGTGAAAATATTGCCATGTAAGTTTTTTATCACTCATTTTTTGTTGAAGTGATGTGTTCCATCCTATTTTTACTTTTTTATGTGTAGGAATATGATAAACGTCACATACATTTTAACTATTTATCATAATTTCACAATTCAATACTAAATAATTATTTACACATTATATTCATCCGTGCATTGAACACATTACCACTAATTGAAGGAAAAACATATGGGCCTAGTGTAGTCAAACGCGTACGCCTCGTCAACCATCAGAGCACATATTCAAGTTTTATATCATAAGTGGAAAATCATAAATGCATGTGAAAATCAAAACGGAGTACCAGAGCAGCTATAAAAACAAGCCCCCTTTTGGTTTTACTCAAGCATCCACCAAAGAAACGCAATTAACAAACATCGATCAATCGACTTGCACAAAATAATTGTTACACATATATATTCCTAGATTAAACTTAACATAAAATTATAAAAACCCTCTCTCAGTCTCAGCCTCAATATGGTTACCTAAAACACTATTATTATTGAGGAACACCAGGCCACAATCGATACCAAAATGGACGGCGAAGATGAAGTGGTTGATTCTCCCCAGACGTCTGATTTCAGTCCCTATCTCGAAGGAGAAAAGATTCTTGCTTATCATAACCTTTGCATTTATGAAGCCAGGGTACAATTTACTCTATCTCAACCCAAACTCAAATAAATAAATAATGTTGCTTAAAACAAAGCATTATTTTATACTAATTTTATTATCTCCCATTCTTCATTTACTAAAGAATCTTTGGGCTCGATTGCATTTTAATTTTGGTTGTACTGTCACATTAAGGGAAGGAGTATTAATGGTCATGTCGAGGCAATGGGTCTTTTTGAGTAGTGTTCATATCGATATTTTCGTGTTCAAGTCTTATCGAATTCATGTTTAAACGATTGACTTTTTTATCACGCGAAGAAATCATATTCAAATCCGATCCATTTTCCTTCACATGTACCACAAAATTAGATTCATTTATTCATTAACATTACTAAATCTCTCACGAAGCAATATTCACTATAAATAAATTAATATTAAGATACATAAAGTATTTCGAACGCCCAATAATATTTCTTGTTTATTGAAATTATTGAATCTTAATGGGTGAAGAGGGTTAACACTAATCTGACTCATCAACTATCAAGTCTTATCGAAGTAGCACTAATATGATATGAAACCATTAAGGATTCACCCATCAATCAATAACTTCGTGTCGTGTCGTGTCGTGTCGTGTCGTGTCGTGTGCCATTTTATTAGGTCTAATTGATATGATCCCAAATAAATTATAGACAATCTATTAAGATTTTTGTGTGCGATCTAACAAGTTATAATGATACTTTGCCTGCGTGGTCCAACAATGTATAGGGGTATAACTTGGACTATAATATGATTATTTTTAATAGTTATATTTCATTATACAACACTTTCACATTGTTATATTTGACAAATTAAGTGATAATATAAATGTATTTAATTATCATTTTATTATATAACAGTTACACATGGAACCGCCTCCTAATTATTTTAAGAGGAAGGGACCGCAATCTAAACATCACAAATGTTACTTTTAAGTACAAGGGGTATACGACCAAAGGTCCCAATAATTAAGGGTGGTAATTTCCACGTTTTTTGTATTGTAATCTTGCATCTATAAAAAAAGAAGTAATTTCCACGTTTTATATCAATATATTAAGGGTGGTCTTCTGGATAAATATATTCATTCAAGGTTTATTTAAACATAAACACAAACATGCTTTTGTGGCTTCACATTCAAATGGAAAAAAACAAACGTAGCCTTACTAATATTAGAAGTTGATGTCATATTGCGAATTAATAGATAATATTACTCTAAAGACATTAATTCAAATGCTTAATTTAGATAAAAACCGAACAAGTTTTCAGATTCAAATTTCGAACACCTAGATGAAAAAAAAATGCCATATCTTTAAGTGGCATTACAAGCTCTAGAAAAAAACTAAATAATGCTTTGGGGAGTCAATAGTAAAAATAATAACTTAGAAAATAAATTTGGGTATTTATAATGTCCCTGTTGATACCAAAATTAGTATGCTGATGTGGACGAATAATAAGAAGACACGTGTCAATCTACATGGCACAATAGCAATGAGGAAGATTATTCCCCCGACCAACATACTCACTCCGAGCAATAGGTATATTCCGAGGAACGCCAGTCTTCCGAGGAACACCAACCCTCCGAGGAACTCTTATCCTCCGAGGAACTCCAATACTCCGAGGAACTCTTGGACGACGAGCAACTAAGGCGGTTCGAGCTGCATATCGACCACAACATTAATTGCCAGATAATCAACAGTTCAACTATTCATTGAATGCTTATCATCTTGACGCACACGTTTGAAGAGAATTAAATGAATTACCCTTTCATATGTGTATCATTTAATGTAACACCCTTTCATGTACAGCCTAAGGGCTATAAATACCTTGTATCACCCTCATTCAAGGGGACCGGAATTTCTTGATAGCACTTGTAATCGATAATTCCCAAACACTCAGCAATAACATAACAGTGGACGTAGGCCATTCATATAAGGCTGAACCACTTTAAAATCTTTTGTCTTATTTATTTATCTGTGATTAAATAATTAAAGTAATCTAGTTTTTTACATCAACAGATTGGCGCCGTCTGTGGGAACGATTGTTATTATCGTTTTTCACTAAAAATCATTCATCATCAGTGGCGGATAATCCAGAAGCTAGCAATCGAAACGCTGGAAATGATGGAAATCCTCCAAATCCCTCTGCACCTCCAGATCTGGCTGGGATTATGACGAATCTGGCTCAAGGACAAACCGCCATGCAAGAAAAAATGAGGCAACTCATACAAACCCTTCATGGCGGTGCACCTGCACGTTCAGGACAGCGAAGTGGTCAGAGGCAAACTTATATACTTTCTTCACGATCCAGGCGTACTGAGTCATATCGTAATGAGGAGTCTGATGATTTCTCTTATCAACCTGGGCAAACTTCGTCGATAAGGGCTACAGATACTGATCAACGTATCACTCTCTCTCCAGAAAGACCCAGTGCCTTAAAAAGACTGAGTAGGGTGTCTCCTTTCAGTCGATTAGGCCCTAGGAGGAATAGGAGTCCACCTAAGACCATGTCGAGGAGTTTTCGACAACCATCAGATCTAAGAGAAGGATCAGCACAATCACGACCAGTTGCTCGTCAAGATAGATCTCAGGAGGCTACTTCAGAACGATCTATTGCTCGAACCAATAGGCCCGAGGAAGGAAATGAAGCGTGGAAAGGATCCCTTCAGCGGTTGGAGGATAGATTGGGAGAAATGGCTAAGGCAAAGAATCCCCTACAACGAACTTTTGTTCAAGGGACACCTTTTATCCAGGCCATCGTGAATTTTCCTACACCGTCAAAGTTTAAAGCACCAGTAGTGACCCCCAAATATGATGGAAAGACAGATCCTATTCTTCATATAGAGCAATATCAAGCTGCTGCCAATATCTATGCTGTCCCCGACGAGATGTCTCAGGAACTCTTACTGGAGCTGCCCAGATATGGTACAACAATCTTCCTCGGGGTAAGATTTTAACTTTCTTTCAGTTGGCCGAGTTGTTCATCGGTAATTTCTGTTTTGGAGCAAAGCTAGTAAAACAAGTAGCACACTTGTTAAGTGTTAGACAAAAATCTGGTGAGAGTACTAGAGATTACATAACTCGTTTCAATAAGGAGAAGTTGGAAGTCATAGATTGTGAGGAGAAGACAGCAATCATCGCCTTGATGAGTGGGTTGTTTCCAAATAAGTTGTATTACACCTTGGCGAAAGATCCACCTAAAATAATGTCAGAATTGATGGCAAAAGCAGCCAAAATCATGAATGTCGAGGAAGCTATGGCTGCAAAAAAGAATATGGATAAAGACACCAAGGTGGACGTCGACAAGTCTAAAAATAAAGAGCATAAGGGCAATGGCGGTGACAAGCGTTCCAGAAATAATAAGTCATCATGGGAAGTCCTGAAGAAATTCGATAAGTATACTCCCTTGAAAATGGGTATTAATCATGTCTTGGAAGAAATCAAGAATAGCGAGGAGGTAAAGTGGCCGAAGAAACTGAAGTCAGATCCTGATGCGAGGAACAGGGATAAATATTGCGAGTTCCACAAAGATCATGGCCATATGACTAAAAATTGCATAGCTCTTCAGAACGATATTGAAACACTCATCCGAAGAGGAAAGCTAGCAAAGTATGTTGATCGGGGAGGTTAAAGAAGAAATAATGATCGAACTAGAGAAAGATCTAGATCTCCTCGTCGAGCAGAGGAGAAAAAGAAGAGAGGGCATGAAGGTGATGCCGAGGATGACCCCGATCTTCCCAAGAAACCAAGGCAGCCAGAACGAGAGGTATTTTCCATACGCTTTGGGTCATTTGATTGTAATGTTATTACAGGAGGAGATGCAGGAGGAGGAGATCTTACTGCAGAAAGAAAAGCTTACCTCGGAGAGGCACAAGCTTGCTCGTACATTCAGCGAATAAATTTGGCCAAGGAGGATCGTCCGAGGAAGGTAAACAAAGAGAAGCTGGTTATTGGCTTTTCAAAAAATGACCTGGAAGGTGTTCTTTACCCTCACGACGACCCATTGGTGATCAAAATGAGGATGAAAGAAGTAGTGATTTCAAGGGTGCTGGTAGACAATGGCAGTTCGGCAGACATCATGTACTATTCCTGCTTTGACAGTTTAAATTTGAAATAATCTCAATTGGAACCTTATCACAGACCTCTTCTGGGTTTCGCTGGCGAGAAAGTTTTTCCACTTGGGACGATCAAGTTGGATATATTCATTGGAACTTGGCCTGCTTGTCGAACAGAGAGAATACGCTTCTTTGTGATGGATAAGAATGTGCAGTTAGCCTACAACATCATCATGGGAAGAGTTGGTTTGAAGAAGTTCGAAGCAGTCCCATCTACAGTACATCAATGTTTAAAATTCCCAACAAATTTCGGAGTGGGAGTGGTGAAAAGTGATCAAAAAGTAGCTCGAGATTGCTATTATTCATCTGCCGAGCAAGAGGAGCTTGAAGAGTCAAGGAAAAAGACTACTACTTACCAGGTGGATGAAAGTACAAAAATTAAAACACTTGATCCAACAGATGAATCCCAATTTGTAAAAGGACAGGTGGTAGAATCTACAGAAAATGTTATTCTGGACGACGAACACCCTGAACGAGTAACCCAGATAGGTTCGTCGTTGGATGCTTCAATAAAACAGGAGTTGATAACTTTCTTGAGAAACAGAAAGAAAACTTTTGCGTGGAGTCATGAAGACATGCCAGGAATAGATCCAAACTTCTTATGTCATGAGCTCAATGTGAATAAGGAGATCAAGCCTGTAAAGCAGAGAAGAAGGGTATTTAACCCCGAGAAGAATCAAGCTATTCAAGAGGAGGTCGACAAGCTCCAGAAAGCCCAATTCATTGAAGATGTGAAGTATCCAGACTGGTTGGCAAATGTGGTGATGGTAAAGAAGAAAAATAATAAATGGAGAATGTGTGTTGAATTCACTGATCTCAACAAGGCTTGCCTAAAGGATCACTTCCCATTGCCCAGAATTGACCAACTAGTGGATGCTACCTCGGGGCACGAGCTGCTCAGCTTCATGGATGCTTACTCTGGTTACAACCAGATCAAATGAAACCTGAAGACAGGGAAAGCACTTCTGTTTTTTACCCCTAGGGGAACTTATTGTTATAATGTTATGCCTTTTGGTTTGAAAAATGCAGGAGCGACATATCAACGGCTGATGAACAAGGTTTTTGCCGAACAAATCAGTTGCAACATGGAAGTCTATGTCGACGATATGCTGACAAAGAGCAAGAAAGCTACTGAGCATCTAGTTGACTTAGGTCAGACCTTTGATCAACTGGATAAATACCAGATGAAGCTCAACCCGATGAAGTGCACCTTTGGAGTACGAGAAGGAATGTTCCTCGGGTACATCGTCAACCAGCGAGGCATTGAGGCAAATCCAGCAAAGATCAAAGCTCTTTTAGGGTTGCGATCTCCAACGACGAAGAAAGAAGTGCAGAGTCTTACAGGACGAGTTGCAGCGCTCAATAGATTTGTATCTCGAGCAACTGATAGGTGCCTTCCATTCTTCAAAACACTCCGAAAAACTTTCGAGTGGAATGATGAATGTGAAAAAGCCTTTCAAGACTTGAAGAAATATCTGGGAACACCTCCACTGCTGTCCAAACCAGTGATGGGAGAAAAGTTGTACTTATACCTGGCAGTATCAGAGAATGCAGTCAGCTCGGCATTGATCAGATTGGAGAATGGAGTCCAGAAGCCAATTTATTACACAAGTAAGTCTTTCCGAGGTGTAGAGATCAGGTACCCAAAGTTGGAAAAATTGGCATTAGCATTAATTGAAGCAAGTAGAAGAATGAGGCCTTATTTCCAGGCCCATACCATCATCGTATACACCGACATGCCATTGAGACAAGCCCTTCATAAGCCAGAAAAATCAGGAAGACTGATGTATTGGGCAATAGAGCTTGGTGAATATGATATTGTATATGAACCCAGATCTTCATTAAAAGGAAAGGCTGTAGCAGACTTTATAGCAGAATTTACATATCCTGATACCCCCGAGGAGCAAAAGTTGCTCACTAACCAACCTGTGGATGTTACAGGATCAACAGACATGAGTCCAGATCAACTGCGGTTGGTAAAAGGGCTTGTGGATGTAGAAAGATCATCAAATTCAAACCCAGACCAACTCCGGTTGGTAAAAGGGCAAGAAGAGATGGTCGACGAAGAACAAAAAGTACCAGGGGAGGATGAAAGGAAACAGCAGATATTTCACCGAGGAACTCTGTCAAAAAAGAAATTTGAAGACGAGTTACCTACATGGAAATTATATGTAGATGGGTCATCTTGTACAACAGGTTGTGGAGCAGGGATTGTTTTGAACACCCCAGACGAGATTGACATGGAATATGCCTTACGATTCCTATTCAAAGCTTCCAATAATGAGGCTGAGTATGAGGCCATAATAGCAGGTCTTAATTTAGCAAAGATTATGGAAGCGCAACAAGTGATGGTATTCAGTGATTCTCAATTAATTGTGAATCAGATGATGGGAACGTATGCAGTTAAAGGAGAATTAATGGTCAAGTATCATGCAAAGGCGATGGAGTTGTTGGCAGAATTTGATGCCATTCAGTTAATCAGAATACCAAGAATGGAGAATGCACAAGCAGACGAACTGGCCCGACTAGCATCAGCTACTCGTACCGAGTTGCGAAGAACGATACCAATTGAGGTGTTAGAAAGTCGAAGCATAGATGAAGGCCTGACGATGAATGTTATTTCCCTTGATTTAGGACCATCTTGGATGGATCCCATCAGGGCATATATCGAGGAAGGAGAATTATCGAAGGATAAGATCGCTGCCAAGAAATTGAAGTTTAAAGCTGCTCGGTATGTACTAACTAATGGTGTTTTGTATAGACGAGGAATTATGGCAGGTTTGCAAAGATGTGTACATCCCTCCGAGGTGAAAGAATTGATTGAAGAGATCCATGAAGGGTCTTGTGGAGCCCATGTAGCAGGGCGAACACTGTTGCAAAGGGTGATGACACAGGGATACTACTGGCCAATGATGAGGGCTGATTGTATAACCTATGCTAAGAGATGTGATAAATGCCAACGTTTTTCTTCCGTCCGACGAACTCCACAAGCATTGTTGACACCCATAACTTCCCCTTGGCCTTTTGCCATGTGGGGAATTGATTTGGTTGGACCATTACCAACGACCCGAGGAAGATTCAAGTACCTCGTCGTCGCAGTGGATTATTTTACTAAGTGGGTAGAAGCTGAGCCTCTGATTGATATGACATACGAGAAGGTGTACCAATTCGTTTGGAAGAATATCATCTGCCGATATGGTATCCCTCATGCCTTCATCACAGACCATGGAACACAGTTTGATAACGAGGAGTTTGCCGCCTATTGTCATCAGTCAAACATTTTGAAGGTTCATTCAGCACCAGGCCATCCTCAAAGAAATGGACAGACTGAAGTGACGAACAGAACATTATTAAATGGTTTGAAGAAGAGGTTAAGTGAGGCTAAAGCTAATTGGATTAATGAGCTACAATCAGTATTGTGGGCTTACCGAACAACTCCCCGAGCAGCAACTGGAGAATCACCATATATGCTGGCATTTGGAAGTGAGGCTGTAATACCTGCTGAGTTGGATCTCCCAACACACAGAGTGCTGAATTTCAATTCCCCAGTCAGTGACTTGATGAGAAGATTAGATTTGGACATGTTCGAGGAGGTTAGAGAAGAAGCAGCCATTAGGAATGCTGAATATCAACAACGAACAGCTCTATTCTACAACAAGAGGGTGAAGAAATGCGATTTAAAAGAAGGAGATTACGTGCTAAAGAAGGACATTCAGAAGCACAATAAATTGGAAGCAAATTGGCATGGACCTTACCGAGTTACAGAAGTTGTTCGACCAGGAACTTACCGAATAGCAACTCTAGAAGGAGAGGAATTCAAGAATGCATGGAATGCTGAACACCTACGCAAGTATTATCAGTAATGTAAAATGTAAAGCAGTTCTATCAATATGAATAAAACGATGATGTTTCACCATCTTCTCTCCTTTTATTGAAAGTTTTTCGGGGAATACTAGTGTACAACACTACGCTGCTCGACAGCAAGAAGAAGACGATAGTTCAGACCCACGACCAACTCCGGTTGTTAAAAGGGCAAGAACAAACTATACTCCTTTGGTTAGGAGGCATACACTAGCGTGACCAACTCCGGTTGGTAAAATAACTAGTGGACACTGATAGTTCAGACCCACGACCAACTCCGGTTGGTAAAAGGGCGAGAACAAACTATACTCCTTTGGTTAGGAGGCATATACTAGCGTGACCAACTCCGGTTGGTAAAATAACTAGTGGACACTGATAGTTCAAACCCACGACCAACTCCGGTTGGTAAAAGGGCGAGAACAAACTATACTCCTTTGGTTAGGAGGCATACACTAGCGTGACCAATTCCAGTTGGTAAAATAACTAGTGGACACTGATAGTTCAGACCCACGACCAACTCCGGTTGATAAAAGGGCGAGAACAAACTATACTCCTTTGGTTAGGAGGCATACACTAGCGTGACCAACTCCGATTGGTAAAATAACTATTGGACACTGATAGTTCAAACCCACGACCAACTCCGGTTGGTAAAAGGGCGAGAACAAACTATAATCCTTTGGTTAGGAGGCATACACTAGCGTGACCAACTCCGGTTGGTAAAATAACTAGTGGATACTGATAGTTCGAAGTCAGACCAACTCCGGTGGGTAAAAGAGCGAGAACATGTGATTCCTAAAAATACCGATCTCGGTTGGTTACGAAACAAAATATACCAACTTATGTTGGTCGGAAGGTAAAACTATTCCAGGAAATACAAAATATTCCAAACTGAACCAAGTATGGTTGGTCGGGATCAAAATCCACTAACTGTAGTTGGTCGACGAGGATAAAATTATCGACCTTGGTTGGTCGGACACATTTTATGAAAAATTTACCAAGTATGGTTAGTCGGGGATAAAAACTCTCACTAACTATAATTGGTCGACGAGAACAATTTAACAACCTTGGTTGGTTGGAAAAATTTTAAACATTTTTATACTCATTACTTTATTATTAAGTGATCGAGCAACATTACTGATACTTGTAACTTTTTATTACTAGATTGGTCGATGAGCCACAAAGTATTGTTATGCAATCACAAATATAAAATTGTTAGACAAGCACAAAACAATAGCAATACAGATTTGCAAACAGAAAATGAAAGTCTTTCATTAAAATTCAAAACAAATTACAAATTACATGTATACTAACTATTACATTGAGATCCCTACTCTATTGGTTTCTTTCCCTCAGCTTTTGAAATAGTTCCTCGCCAGCAGGAGGATCATTTAAGGTCTGAGGAGAATTAATAAAATTCAAGTCCTTCAGCATTCTGACATTCATTACCGAAGGTGTGTCCAATAGATGCTCGGGACGAGATACCTCGATCTGAGAATGAAGATTGTAGTCACCGAGGTATTGTGCAATTAAGCTCCGAGGAATGGCACGAGCTGGGATCCATTCCTTGTTCAAATTGAACGGTGTCACAGGTAAGTCAAGTACCCCAGGGTCATAATAATCCCACAAGTAATGTCCCTGTTCAAGTTTCAACACGCATAAGGCATTCAACTAGCCTTGTTTATAGCCCTCATTAGTGGCATTCTGGATACGAGCATCTAAATGGAATAGTGCATCGTTGTACCCAGCCATCCAAAATTCCCTGGGCTGCTTATGGAATTGGAAAATTAGTCTCTCCAACTGCTCATGAAGGTTTTTTACAAAAATGTCCTTATTATCTAAAGCAGACTTCGTCGCAGTAAGTTGATCCTCCAAAGTTAGGATTTTCTTGGACATTTCAGACAAAGCCCGATCTTTTGCATTCAACTGGTACGCTTGAGTTTACAATGTTGACAGAGTACGAGCTTCTTCAATACTACGAGGAGTTCTTGATCGACCCCGAGCAAGTGGAGTACTTCGTTCCTCGACAACATCCTGGGAAACTCTTCCTCGCCCACTAGAACCTCTTCCTCGTCCCCGAGTAGAAGTAAAAGTACCAGGTCTTCTCAGGATATCCAACTCTTGCCTTAATTTGGCATTCTCAACCTCTAAGAAGGAAAATCCCTCATCGGTCACTGGGATTACCGCTGATGAAGAAGAGGCTGCAGACTTATATTGTGCTAGTTCTTTCTGCAAATTATTATTCTCTTGCTCCAGCAGTTCAGTAATTTGTCTACAAGCTTCAACTTCTCCCTTTAGGGTCCTCTCCCTGACATCATACCCAGCAAGGAGTTTGTTGTAGCCCTTCTCGGCAGAAAGCTGTTGATATTTCTTTTCATACCCCTCATGTAACAAGGCATTTGACTCCTTGTACTGAGTCTGAAGATCTTCTAGAGTATATTGGAGCTCCTCGATCATATCATAGTAAGCCACGTTATTGGCCACAGCTCGATCAAGTAAGCCCTTCAGATATTGATAAGCTTCTACTGCCTGCTCTGAAGCACCATGGCCAAGAATGTCGGCAACTTCTGATGCACTGAGGTCTGTGTGACCAGCTTTATAATATTCATGGCATTGTTGCATCAACTTTGTGTCATTAGAAGACAGAAGATCCATCCTGGCCAGAAACTAACAGAGAAAGAAAAAGAAGATCAAGACAGAGTGCAGATAAAGAAGAGACAATCATATGGAAGAAAAGAACTCAAATTTTATTAGATCATAAGGCAAAGTTACAAAGATCTGGGATACAAAGTACAAGTAAGAAGAAAAACAGAAAGAGAATACCGAACAACTTCACACCTTTTCCTTGTTTCCCAAGACTTTCTCGGGAGGCTGGGACGAGGAGCTTGGTTGCTCGATGGAAATAATGAGTTGGTCGGCGGGAGCTGGAACTTGTTCTGGAGGAGCTGGCATAGATGAAAACTCCTCGTCAGCAGGCTGGGTAAGGATGAGATCACCCACTACCAGTGAAGATTCTTCTGAGGCAGCTTCGTCCTCTTCTTCATCCTCGATGGCTGGGGGAGGACCAGGGAGATGCTGTTGAAATAACTCGGAGTCCTCGCTCACCTTCAATTCTTGCAAAGCAGCAACCCAGCCATCTCGGAAGTATTTCAAACCTCCATATTGCACCTGAGTCATCATGGCAGCTACTCCCTTGTTCCACCCTTTGTCCCAACCTGTGCTGAAAGACTTATTTATTGCTTTCTTTCTTTTCATTTTCTCCGAGGAGAGCTTCTCGGATAGAAGGTCCTCGGAGGCTTTCAGCTTGGCCTCCAACTCCTCCTTCTGACGATTTGTTTCGCGCAGAAGGGTCAGTTCTTCTTCAGCTGATTTCAGCTTATTTTCAAGCTCCCCGAAGGTAGTGAGCTTCTCGGCGTATTTCTTATTCTCTCTTTCCAAGTCCTTCACTTTATTTCCCAACTGCACCTTCTCTGCTTCAGATGAAGCCAATTTCTTCTCCCATTCACCTTTATCCTCGTCGTACTTTTGACGAGATTCCTTCAGAGATTGGGCTAAACCCTGGAATGCATCCTCTACTCCAGACGAGGAGCTTGAAGCCTTGAGCGCTTCATCTTTCTTCACTATGGTGTTAAAGCAACTCACCAGCTAAAAAAAGAAGGTAGTGATGAGTTAGTGCCGAGATACATATATTGATAGAAGGAAAGAAGAATTCAAGATAAGAAAAAACTTACTGAAGCAATGTAACGAGTAGCTAGGGATGTCAGCATATCCCTAGACATGTTTTCCTCGATGCCTTGGACTTCAGGAATAGTCCAGGTCTTTACCGAGCTCATTGCAGAGCTCGGGGGAATAATGGTTGGAACACCAGCTCCACTAGCTTGGAGCTGGGGAATGACTTCAGAAAAACTAACCGAGGAGGACTTCTTCAATCTCCTCGGTGTCTCCTCAACAATCTCAACCAAAGAAGAATTTTTGGTTGGAGAGATAGTGATTACTTCCACAGGCGCATCCTTCTGTACAGGAGCCACTGGGGCTTCTCGGCGGCCTTCTGAGGAGCAGCAGAAGGGGCAGCATCCATTTTCTTTGTCCCCTTAGGGACATCAGCTTTATTTCTCTTTCCATCTCCAGCAGAGGAGGTCTCTTCAAAGAGAGCAGGAACTCTTCTCTTGCCCATCTTCTGACTCAAAGGAATGTGAGAGTCTGGTGAAGAGTCTTCAGAAGCTGGCAATGGTTCGCTAATGCTAGCCACAGGACGAGCAGTATAAGAGGATGTATAGCTCCTGTACTACAGCAAGTATGAAGCAGACCTAATGTGCTCGTCTGCAACCTTCTGATGCAAACTCCAGATATGTTTTAAATGCTTGATATTAACTTCTGTTTCTTTTGGAGTTTTTCTCTTGCTGTCAACTGCAAACAAAAACATAGTGAAATATCAGTCATACATTTTGTCAAACACAATGAAATCATAATTTCAAAAAACAAAATAAGATGAAAATAACCTATCCCATTGCCATATGGAGGGCATTTGGGACCCTCATATACTTCGTCTCCAACCAAAGGGGCATGTTGCCAACTTTTTACAACTACTCCATGTTCAAAATAATCCCTGTTGGCACCAGGGAGGTTGACTACTAGAGCCCTATTCAAAAATCTAGTTTTTAAATAATAAACATTGTCTAAAACAGCCCATCTATAACAGTACATAATCTCAGGAATTCCTATACGAGTTCCATGAGTTTGATTTAACCTATACACCCCATTAACTATTCTCCATGTGTTGGGGGCTATTTTTGCAGGGACAACGTCGAAATACTGACAGAACTCTAAGCATAAAGGGTTTGGTGGAAAAGAAAATCCACATTCAGCAATAAAGAGGCTAGGGAACCAATGTCCTTCAGCCAAATCAAAATAACTTGAAGGCTCAGAAAGAACCTCCAAAATTACCCAAGATGGAATAGAGAAATCAGAACGGAATTTCTCAAGAGACTCAATAATGTAAACCATGATGAATAAAATAAGAAGGAATAAGAGCTTACAGGGAAAAAGGAGATCTGTTGACAAACAAATGAAGAAAAGGATGGACGCACAGGAGAGAGAAAAGCTATAGAAAACTCGAAAGCAGAAATTGAAAAGGTAGAAGACGATGGGATTGCCTCTGAGGCTTAAATACTTTGCCTTGGGAAACGGCGAAAGAAATGATTACAAAAAGGAAACTATTACGCTACCGGCGGCTAAAAGGACAAAAAGGGCATGAAGATCGAAGCGCCTATAAAAATGCAAAAAGGCGGATTCTGCGAATTTGGAAGGAAATTCAAATATGAAGAAAAGGCTCCTAAAACCCAGGAAGGTCATTTAATATTGCCATATACCGAGAAAGAATGTTCCATACTCCTCAAAGTTCGAAATATGAAACATTGGGGGCTTCTGTTGATACCAAAATTAGTATGCTGATGTGGACGAATAATAAGAAGACACGTGTCAATCCACGTGGCACAATAGCAACGAGGAAGATTATTCCCCCGACCAACATACTCACTCCGAGCATCAGGTATATTCCGAGGAACTCCAGTCTTCCGAGGAACACCAACCCTCCGAGGAACTCCAATACTCCTAGGAACTCTTGGACGACGAGCAACTAAGGCGGTTCGAGCTGCATCTCGACCACAGCATTAATTGTCAGATAATCAACAGTTCAACTATTCATTGAATGCTTATCATCTTGACGCACACGTTTGAAGAGCATTAAATGAATTACCCTTTCATATGTGTATCATTTAATGTAACACCCTTTCATGTACAGCCTAAGGGCTATAAATACCTTGTATCACCCTCATTCAAGGGGACCGGAATTTCTTGATAGCACTTGTAATCGAGAATTCCCAAACACTCAGCAATAACATAACAGTGGACGTAGGCCATTCATATAAGGCTGAACCACTTTAAAATCTTTTGTCTTATTTATTTATCTGTGATTAAATAATTAGAGTAATCTAGTTTTTTACATCAACAGTCCCCATTACAAATATCTACATGCTTAAACAGATTAATTATATATAGAAGATCTAATGTAATGTCATCTCATTTTATCAAGATTGTAAGCTAATGGTTTAAATGTGTGTTTCTCAACATAAGTCATCTTATATATAATCGATAATCGGTAAGAAAAATTAAAGATGGTTGATTTCACAGTTACTACAATTTATGTAACCTACATTTTTTCTTTAAATAAAATATAATTTAGTTGAAAATGATATTTTCATGTAAAGTTTGACAAAAAAAATGAAGAAAAGCTAGTATATCACCCTACTTTGGTTTTGAATAAATGATTGTGTTTTTATATTTTCAATATTGAAAATTTATAATACCATTTCCTTTGTAACTAAAGGCAGATGGCTAATCTCCGAGGGCACATGCAAACCCTTCAGTTCGAGACATTGCCAATTTTTCTAGATTGTTTGTGTGAGTATTTAGAAATTTAAACATCTCAAAACTATTGATTACATCTATTGAATTAATGCAAAAATAGAAATCACTCACTATATGTGTCAAAAATCACAATACTATGTTGGAGGGTAATGAGTGAAAGGTATGAATGTTTTGGGGTAGCTCAAAAAGAGGTGTAAGTAGTTTCCAAAGGCAACACCAAGTGTGGAACCTTAGTGCAAGGCACACGCCTGAACGAAGTGAGGCGCAAGGTCTATAAAACATGTAAAAATTATATATTTATAATAATAAGATCAATTGTTATCTAACATTTGAAATATATAGCATATATTATTATTATTATTATTATATACGGTTATGAAGAGACACATCAGAAGAAGATAAAGCTTAATACCATATCAAAAAAAATTATATATTTAATTTATTTAACTATTTAACTATCCAATAATCAACATAAGAAAATATATAGATATATATGAAAAAATATTGCATTTCGATTTGTAATTAACTATTACCAATTCCATAATTATACAATGGTGAGTGTGATATTAAAGGAATATTTTTAAGTCCCTTTGAAATCTTTTATATTTTAGTAATGGAACTCTAATTATATATAATTAATAATTTAATATAAACTAAAATTCTTATATGTGAGGGTTGACATTTTTTTAAAATAACATGTTAGAACATGAACTCAAACACAATTTGTTAGGGGAAATTTTTCTGGAACCCAACACATGAATAACTCAAATTTAGGACAGTCCGATTTAAATACTAATATTTAGACCAAATGGGTGATTTTTTTTTATTAATCACTATATGACGAAAGTTTTAAAAGGTCATGGTTCGTGAAAAAAAGATAAAAAGGCTTTTCTAGTAAAATAGAGAATAAGTTCCATTGAATTGTTTGTGTGTGTGTGTGTGTATATATATATATATAGCTCTCTACAGGAATGATAAAAGTCATTTTTTTTAAATGTTGATGGGTTGTTCCTAAGTGAGAAGTAGTCCCAACATTAGTAATGTGGTTGTTGTCTGATGAATGGAGCTGAGCAATAGATAAGAGTTGCATTATGATAGATCATCCCCTTTCTTATTGGCCACATGAAGAAAACTAACTAAAATATAAGCTTTAGGTATGAAAGTTGACTAGTGTAAATTTTTTGGAAACATTGGGGGGGACATGGCCCCCCTTGGTCATGTTGTGGCTTTGTCCCCTACATTCTTGCATTGGGGGTGTTGTCTAAAAAAATTAATGATAGAGTCTAGGTTCATAAAGTGCACGCCTACAAGGCTTCAATGTTGTGGATAGGTGAGCCTAGCTTAGGCGCGTCCTTAACAAGTGTAACCCACTTTTATAGATAACAATACAATAAATCGAGTAGTATATGAAATTATAGGCGAAGACACAAGCACTCCATACTTGTCTTAGTCTGACAGGAAACAAGGCACCAGTGTTTGAGGGTTTGTATTATATTTTAGAATATCTTTTACAGGTGGCTTTTTTTTAAGAAAAATATGGTAACCAAGGGGGAATGTGACATTTACTATAAATTTATAGTAATATCATGGATTGTTATTAGCAATGCTTCTTTTAGAATTATGTACTAATTATTCACTAATTACTTGTGTAATTCCCCGTATTTTTATGCATATTTATTTTATTATGAAATTATTGAAATTGGGATTAATTAATTTAAGAGAGAAAAATTATTTTATAATTAATCCGACTATATGGTAATAATTACTAGCGTGACGAGAGTTAGTAGTTATCGAAAATTATTATGTTGAAATCATGTTGAATAATAACTATGTTGAGCATTACTTAGTGATTAACATAATAGATGGTTTCGAAAATGATAATATGGTCGGAGGTCACGGCAGTTAATATATAATTATTCGGAATGCGCGTATGAGTCACGTCACTATTATATATTTGGGGGTTAATAAGGTAAATTATTTTTATATAACTCGAACGACTATTTTGAGTGCACCAGTGTGTCCGGAAGGATCGAAATAGTCAGAAAACATTACTCGAGTATTTATTTGGAGTTCAGGGCATTTTAGCCCAAAAAGACACCTCGGAGGGGTATGATATTTTTGGGAATTTAAATGGACGGAAATTAGGAATTAAAATAAAGGTTGAACGTGGGTTAGATATGACTGCCAGTTTCAACCTACATGAGAGAGAGAGAGAGAGAGAGAGAGAGAGAGAGAGAGAGAGAGAAAACCAAAGAGGAAGAAGAACTCCATTGGAGCCCTAAGCTAAGAACTCAAGTTTTTATACCAAAAATCACACCAGCATGTAGATCGTGTCAAGAAGATCGTTCCTATACCAGTTGCAGTTAGAGATTCAGAAATTCGTAAAAAGGTAAGTTTTATCTTGCTCCTCTTTTAGCAAATATTGTTCTTGTTAATTTAGTCTATATGATATAAACTTAGTGCAATGAAATCTTAGGGTTAATTAGACTGAATTGTAAAGAAACCTTATGAATTAGAGATGGGTATGCATGTAAAGGTTTTTCCCTTGGTTAGACTATTAAAGTTGGAGTTTTGGGTTCACTTTATGCAAAATTTTAGAGATTTAAGTAATTGTTGGGTTTCCCTTTAAAAATATATTGATTTGAACCCTAAATTGTGTTAGAAAGTGCCCCATAATGATTAGGAATAGTTTAGAACTATCTAATTGGATGTTGGATGAATATTGGGTTGAATTTGAGGTTTAACATGTAGGAAAAATCAAATTTGGGGAAGAACTGGGCCTGTTCGGATTTTTCGTTAAAAGACCAGCCCATGTCGTTCGAACAACTTCGTTTGAACGAGCCTTCTAACGAGAAATCCAACGACCCTTCTAACGAAATGTTGAAGTTCGTTCGAAGTGGAAACTTCATTCAAACGAACTCGTTCGAACGACCTCGTTCAAATGATAATTATGGAACTTCGAATGAGATTCCAAAACTTGATTTTTGGGTTCGATTTAGTTAAAACCCACCATAGGTTTATCCAAGCGAGTGTATTAACCTACGTAAGTAACGGGTGACTTAAATTACAAAGTTTTAAGGAATTAAGGGTGTAATAATCCTCGAGGTATTGAACTTGTATGGAAACCTAGTAGAGAATGTAAGTCCTAGAGAGATTATATATAAATGAATTTTGTGGAGAGTAGTGAAGTCAATATGACTTACGTATTATGGTAATTGAGTTGCGTGAATGCCTATTAAGTTGTATAAGTTGTGTGCATGCTTATTACTTAGAATATTATGTGTATGACATACCTAGCTACTGGCTATCGAATGGAGGTTGGCGCATTGTGGACGACCATATCTTGTGTGCCTTCGAAGGATTTTGAGTCGTACCACTAGAGCATGGAACCTAGGTACACGCTATCTGTGAGAATGATAGTGATGACGATCGTATGAGTGCGTAGGTATGTGCGTATCCCATCAGCTTGGAACTATGTTCGCCTCCATTATCTGTATATGTTTTATTAGTTCTTGAGAGATTGAACATGTTGTCCTTTATGTGTGAGTGTTGCAATGGGACTGGGTAGCCGAGTATGCCTAGCACCGGAGGTTTCTTAACCATGGGTGCATTATATATATATATATATATATATATATATATATATATATATATATATATATATATTGAGATTTTATATATGTATATCGAGTTCCTATTCTATGTTTCATGTTGTCTACTTTATTAAAGTACTTACTTATTGGGTCACCAGTTGAGAATTAAGAATGTTTTGAGAATGAGTTAAAGTATCCTTAAACCTATTCCTAAATAATAAAGATATATTGTCATTGGGTTATTTAGATATTTTATCCGGCATAGTGGTTATACCACGCATAGTCAGGCAGAGCATAGTGACTGGTATGGTTAGTTAGGCTCGCTAGGTGTGCACATTAGATGAGAGGTGAGCATCCCAAGTGAGTACGCTAAGTTAACATGAATAAAATTTGTTCTAAGTAATCAATTTAAGCACTTTCTATATTGAAATTGTTTTCTACTCGGGCTCTAACCCGGTTTTTTGCAAATCTCTTTTCTTGTTTTATTATTTTAGGTGCTCAGCCACAAGGACATCAGACTTAGGTGATTCCATCCATTTTTCGAGCTGTAGCTATTATGGAAGCTACAGGATATTTCTAGTAGGCGCTTCTGAGCCTATTTCTCCTTATCTATTAGTCATTTATTTCAATTGGATATGTCGTCCATCCTATTTTATATTCAGAGATTTAGAGTTGTTTTATTCTATTATTAGACTTTGATTTCATGTTATTGGATTATTGTATGGGATTTTGACTGGAAGTGTTTACTCCAGTTCTTTATTTAAATTCAGTTAGTTCTTTCCTTATGATATTGTGATGTATGGTAATGATTAGATATTTCCCTTTAATGATGATGGTTAATAATAAGATCAAATTTTGACACCAATCTTTTTAAATATTAGGTGGTTAGATTTTATTAAATTAAAATTTGAGTTTTCGACAGTGATGCATTATCTCAACAAACTTCATATTCTGAAATTAATTAATTAAGGGTTGATCACCAGCCAATTAATTATGCGGGGTGTCACAACTTGTAACGCTACTTGAATGTGTTTGAAATTTACAACATTTTCCATATATTAATAGGGATTGAGTCGAAGCCTCCTCAAGACAGCAGGAAAACATCCTATAACAACATGTCTCCATTTAATAGTATAAATCTTCAACGTCATATGGATATTTATAATCAATGTCACTTTCATTCTTGACCATTTATGAATATTGTAGATCATCCACTAGTGAGTGTACACATTACACTTATTTTACTCCTTTCCCTTCAAAAGTGCACATATCTTATGCTTTCCATTCCAAATTATTTTTTCAGTAAAAATATTTTTCAAAATTTCATAACCAATTCACAAAATGGTCTCTTGCTATAACCTATAAAGCACCAATACTCTCTCAGAATACATTTGTTCGTGTCTGACATTATAGTACATCTTTCAAATACACCCACTGAGTGACTTAAATATTTATTTTTTGACATGTTTGCACATATTGGAGCATGTTAGAGGACATGCTTAAATAGATTTTGGTACTGTAATATGGTAACCCTCAAGAAACAAATGGGCTGACATTATAGTACATCTCCCAAATACGCCTACTGAGTGACTAAAATATTTATTTTTTTACATGCTTGGACACATTGGAGCATGTTAAAGGGAATGATTAAATAGCTTTTGGGACTGTAATATAGTTAACCTCAAGAAAAAAATGGGTTCATAATGCAATATTTGTTGCTTAAAATTTGTGTGGGACACATTCCACACACACCTAGAGAGTGCCTTAATTTTTTATTTTTTGACAAGCTTGGATATATTGGGGCATGATAGAGGAAATTCTCAAACACTTTCTGGGGACTACAATATAATTATCCTAAAGAAAAAATCGGCTCAAAATATAATATATGCTGGTTAAAAAAAATTCTTTCTAATTTAGGCCATAAAAGTAGAATACTTATTAACTCATTCAAACAATGTTAACCTTTTCTTATGGAACGAATAAGAGAAAAATAGACTTTTTCATTACTAGGAAAGGAGACATATTAACATGTAAAGATTGTAATATTATCCTGGGAGAAAGCCTGACCTCGCAACATAGGGCAATGGTATTGGATATAATTATTAAAAATCAATCACAAGTGCAAAAAGAGAAGATTAACCAGCGAACTAGGTCGTGGATTTTAAAAAGAGAGAAATGATAACTATTTAAAGATAAAATATATAGACAATATGAATTAAATTCTTACCTGTATTTCTCTAAGACGTGCTTATAATTCATAAATATAATGACTTAGTCACGGAAAAATAAAAAGGTAGAAACTGCTGCCTAGATTTTCAGCAAATTGCTGTCAACATTTTAAGGAATTTGTCAGTAGAGAAGCTACCTAGATTTGAGGAAATATGTTTCTAATTTTTTTCTTTACATTCAGGAAATTTGTTAACACTTCCCCTTAAGTTGGTGTGCAAATGTTGTCCATTCCCATCTTTCTTGTAATTCATTGGAATGAAATACTTGGTAATCCTTTAGTGAGGATGTTCGCAAGTTGTCCATTGGTTGGATATAAGGAGTGCAAATTAGACCACAATCCAGTTTTTCTTTGATAAAGTGTCGATCCATTCTACGTGTTTAGTGTGATCATGTTGTACAGGACTGTGACCTATATTAATTGCAGACTTGATATCGCAATATAACTTTATACTTACTTCCCACTTGATATCTAAGTCTTCCTTGAGAATTTTGAGCCACTGAAGCTAATAAATTATGTGTGCCATAGCTTTAAACTCTGCCTCAGCCCTTGATTTGGCTACTCCATCTAATTGTTTAAACCTCCAAATCACCAGGTTCCTCTGAAGAAAGTATAATACCCAGATTTTGATCTGCAATCCACCACTGAGCCTGCCCAATCTGCGTCTGTGTAGGCTTCCATAATGAGTTCTTTGTTATTTTTGAAGAGAACATCTTTTCATGGGGCTGACTTCAAATATTGTAAGATTCGCTGAACAACTTCCAAATGACACTCCCATGAACTTAATTACTACACTCACAGCATACACAATGGCTTATCGTGTATGAATCAAATAAATGAGCTTCCCTACCAAAATTTAGTATCTCCCTCTTTTTATGATTCTATCTTATGTAGTATCTCTGAGATTGTGATTTTATTGGATAGGAGTTTTAAAGGGATTATAACCTAGCATCTCTATCTCCTATAGTAGGTCAAGAATGTATTTTTGTTGGGAAATGAATATGCCATTTTTGGAGTATGAAACTTTGATCCCCAAGAATTATTCCAGATTCCCTAGTTCTTTTATCTCAAATTCTTTGACCAACTTTTTTTTAAGCTTCCAAATTTCTTCAAGATCATTCCCAGTTATGATAATATCATCAATATAGAGTGTTAAAACAATAATTTTCTCGATTCTTGATTTCTTGTTGAAGAGTTTATGCTCACCTTGTAATTTTTTAAACTCCATCTTTTTCATTGCACTAGTAAACCTTCCAAACCATAGGAGATTGCTTCAATCCGTATAGAGGTTTCTTTAACCTGAACAATATTACTCCCAAAATCTGACATAAAACCTGGAGCTATCTCCATATAGATTTCTTCCTCCAAGTCACCATGTAAGAATGCATTTTTACATCTAATTATAGGATCTTGTGAGATTATCAACCAACTAAGGTTCGGTTACAAATATATAAATAAGCATTAGTAAAAATGGTGAAGCATATGGGGGCACCAAAAGAAACACATGCCAACATTCACAAACCTAACCAAAATACTCATAGGCACTCACATTAAAATAAACTATAATGGAACATAAAAGGTTATGTGGTATAGCAAAGGATAACACCTTAGGAGTTAATTGTAGTATCCCTCAGAAGGGGAGTATTAAAAATTATAAAGCATACAAAAGTATTTCAAAAAAAATAAAAGCAAAGCCACGTACAACCGAATAAAGTGTTCTAATAAAATAAGATAAAAGATAAAGAAGATGGAGACTAAAATGTTCCGTTTTCAACAATGCCATCATCAAGAGTGGGGTCATGTTGATCATCATCATCATCATCATCATCTCCTTCTTGTGGATTTTACAATCTGATGTGTAGCACTACCCTCTATAGTTTCCTTCTCCTCTTCTTTGGTATCGAACTCCAAAGAAATGGCTTTACCCACATCATGATTAATAAGTCACTAGAAACCTACTTGGCGATCTCAGGAAAGTTATGGTTGACTTTATCTAATCATAACCACGCCTGGCGTATTACAATCCCAAATCCTAAAAGTCGGGGTAACTATGAAACTTAGTGATAGAATCCACCTTGTCCTTCTTAACGGCCTCATCCAGACTCTTAGAAAAGTCATATTCAATTAACGCAAACGTAAACTTAGCATATCCTTTAATCTCAGTGAATCAAGCATCTTTATATTTCTTGCAATCCCCAATATCCTTATTTATTTTACCCACCACGCTCTCATTATACCCTTTGTACTTTTCTAATGCCTTTTTGGAAGTATTAACATTCTCCAAATTTCATTATTTTTTTGGACCCACTGCTCAAGGTCAGTTACCATCATTAGACTTAATAAAGAGAAAATGGAGGAAATAGATGAGCACAAGTTATAAGAAAATAATGTAGAAGCTAAGAAAAGAAAGAGTGTGAGTGAGGACGAACCTAAAATAAATTGGTAATGACCAAGCCAACCTCATCCCCTCGGCTAAGGTTCACAAAGTACCTCTTATCACAGTCAAGAATTTTGTTGTGAAGAAACTCATTTTTTTATAGGGAATTACTATAAAAGGTTATGGTATCACTCTGAAGATCCCGATAGAGCTCATGAGACCATGGTTGGTCCTACATGGGTAATGGCCAATTGGGAATCAAACTACCATCTATTTCTTAGGGGGGCAACGAATTTCTTAGAAATCTTATGAACCTTATCAACATTATGCTCTTTCCCTTTCCTCTTATAAGGGACCTTCTCATTTGGCTTGCCCAATGTTTTACTGGTTTCAGTTACTCTGTCACAAACTAGCTCGAGGATCAACATGTCCACTTGTCCGAAGATAAATCAGAAGGTTGTACTTCAAAATTAACAGTGGAAATTCATGAGTATCTAAAGTGAAAATGGTAAAATAGTAATACTAAAAAAATATAAAGGATATTTGATGGGATCTTCTAGAAGAAGAGGGTTAACAATGATGGCAAACTCCCCAAGTTTTTTCAATAGCTGAAGATCTTCAAAAGATTTAATGCCCACCCTTACGACTTCATCTATAAGCAACTAGTTGGTAGAAGTCAGACCATGATTAGCTCTATCTTCATATGCAAAAACATGGAAAACTGTATGAGTACCCAAATATAAAGAATTAATAGCAATCGATGAAATAAAAATAGAAATAAAAGTATAAGACATAGTATTTCTCAAAGAAAGCTTCCCCTAGTCACAAGGAGCCCTGATTTTTTTTACCTAAGAGGGACGGAACCCCCACAGGTTTTATTAAAAACTAAAAAAGAGAAAAAGCCTCTCTGTGGAAAATAGATCTAACAAACCAGCTAGAGGTCGAGCCGAAAGCTATAATTGGGGAGCAATTGAAAACTTGGGGATTTATAAACATCCCCATCATAACGAGTAAATGAAAATGTAAACTTGGGGCTTTATTGACTAACCCCATTACAAAATATCATGTCTCCTTTTAATTTGAGGAAACATTATTTGTCCAAATTCAAGAAATCTTTAATAAGTGATAGAAGAGAACTAAATGTCTAGAAAACTCTGAGTTTTGAGAGGAGGAAGCCATCGATGATAATCCATCAACAGCAGTGTTGATTTCTTTCCAATTGTGAATGATTTTAAAAGAATAAGGGAGGTTCATATCATCTGACAAGTCTCTGATTTCCCAATGAGGTTTGATTTTCTTTAGTAAAAATTCAACTAAGCATTTTGAGTCAATTTTAATGAAAACATTTTCTAGGTTCAGTTGCTTACATAAATTAATATCTTCCCCTAAAGATCTTATTTCAGATCCAAGAGAATTATTAATTACCAGGGCCAAGCTAAATCCAGTAATAAATTTACCTTTGTGATCCCTAATAACACCCACAATGCCACTAGGACTTGGGTTCCCTTTAGAAGCTCCATCAATGTTCATCTTGAAGGAACCTTCCATTGGATTATGCTACACAAATTTATGTATTGAGACTTATTTAGAACTAATTTTTAAATTAAACCAATTTATAGATAACTATTCTTCAGAATTGCACCTTTCTTTAAACACATTAAAAGAAGCAATGTCAATCATAAGAGATAAGATATTTTTTATAATATTTTCTGATTTCACAGGAATATTATCAAAATGCTTGTGATTTCTAGACTTCCATAATTCCCACACTATGAACTTTGGGAGACTGGAGAGGATGAAGGTCTGATGGTCCCTGTTAGGTATATACAACCACCAAGACATAAGAAAGGATTTACAAGAATTGAGGTTCACTAAAATTCCCAGTCTGCTACCAAAATAGTCCCATACCTCCTAAGATACACTACACGTAGTCAAAAAATGATCCATAGATTCAATGTTAAAATCATAATTTTTGAATTTAGAGACCAATTTGATCCTAAGGCCTTGAATGACAGTTTTAATATGGATAGCTTTATGCAACACCTTCCAAATAAATATTGTAATTTTAATAGGGCATTGCCTGTTCCATATCCGCTTCCAACACATGGATGATGGTTTAGATTGACTGACAATCTCATATACTGATTTTTGAGTGAACTCACCAAAATTATATGGAAACCAAATCTTCCCGTTTTCATCAATTAATTATTATGCCTCGTCTTGTATAGAGATGATTCTTTTAAATGATTAGGAAGTTTTTTCTTTGTAATTTATTGAGTTGAATTTATTTCTCATGATTTTAGGTCATAAACCATTATCAAATTTCCACTTTTAGTATAGTTTCATCCTAGTTGTAGCTACGATATCTTCCAAGCTTCTAATATTCAGTCCCCTTCGTCTAAAGGATAACAAGATTCTTCCCTCTTAAGTCGCTAGTAGTGTTTGCCTTTGTAACTACCTCTCCAAAAGATTTTGTTGAATGGGTCATTAATTCTCCTTAAACAGTCTTAGGAGGACTAAGAATTTATAACATGTGGATGGGGATAGATGATAGCACATGGTTAATAATAAGATTCATTCTTCCTCCTTGGGAAATAAGCTTGGAAAACCATCTAAAAAGCTTGCTTCTTATGTTATTCAAAAGCTGAGAGTAATGAGAAATCCTCTTGCTGCCTTTATTTAATAGACAGCCCAGGAATTTTATAAAGAAAGTTTTGTGGGAAAGACCTGTCAAGTTGGAAATGGTTTTAATTCTACCATACCTCGTCTTTTTATCCATATAAAAGGAGCTTCAAGATATATTCCCCAACTGCCCAGAGACTGATTCAAATTTTTCTACAACTTTTAAAAGAGCTCTGATGGGCCTCTTCCCTCCATTACTAAATAAGATTAAGTCATCTGCAAATCCCAGATGTGTCACTAATAAGTTTCTAAGAGGATGGGAGAATGGAATTTCTTTGTTTCAACAAAATAACTTGTCTAAATGTTTTCTCAGCACTTCAGTAATAAGGATAAACAGATAAGAAGATAAAGGGTCTCCTTGTCTAAGACCTCTATATGAGTTAAAAAAACTTGCACTTTGCCCATTAATAATTATATATAATCAGCTGCAATATATCAACCTCCAAACCATGTCATTAAAAGCTTCACAAAATTCGAAACTTCTTAACACTGAGAACAAGAAATGACAATATACTATGTCATAAGCTTTCTCCATATTTAATTTGAAGATGATATTAAATCCATGAGTTTTCCTTCCCAGTGATTGAATCATTTCTTGAGACAATAATATATTATCTTGGATGCTTCTCCCTTTTACAAATCCACTTTGATTAGGGGATATAATTAAAGTAAGGATATTTGACAATCTTTGACATAAAATTTTGGAAATTATTTTATTTAAGAAATTACACAGGCTAATAGGTCTAAAATTAGCACAAGTAATAGGATTACTAACATTAAAGGTAAGCATGATATTAGTAGAAATAATACGAACCCTGATTACACCTAATAACTCCATCCTAAAATAACTCCCAATCCCCGCCAACATAGAAATAGAATTTCTTCCAGTTGTGTTTGGAAGTTTGGGACACATGCATTAGCTTCCTCTTTGGATTACAAAGTCTAAGATAGTAATAATTGGGATACTTTTTAATAGAAGTCATCAAGTAATCACTCGAAAATACCTCACAACCGATGTTATTAATATGAATGGTTCTCCAATCCATAATGCAACCGAGTATGATCCACCAAGAGTTTGGCGCAAGCTGGGTGGGGACAACTAAGGCATGAAAATATCTACCAAATACATGGATGAAAGGGGATATGAAAGATTAAGAGGAACATGAAGTCAAAAAGTTCTATCTTATTGACGTTATTCAAATCACATGCTCTATCATCGTTTACTGGATCCCTCACATAAATGGTAGACTTAATACCATGCAAGTGCCTAAGTCTACAAGCCTTCTTCCTATGAATAACACTCTTGGAAGAACAATATTTGTAAGGTCTAATTTTTACTCAACGTCATCAGTTTCATATTCGCACTCATTGGTCTGAGGGGGACAACCTTTGGCAAGGATAAATAAGAAAAATTGTCTTATGACTCCCTTTCCCCCTCTTCACAGTCAATAGGCTCATAAGCACGGGTTTCTCTCTCAATAATTATAATTTCATAATCAAAGGAAGATGATTCCTAATAAGAAGAAGGAGAGCATTAAAAGGAAGACTAGGGAGCATTATTTCCACGGGAGCCTTAGATGAAGTGGCTAAGGTAATAATATGAGCAGAATGATGTACAAGCACACTGATGGTAATATCATACATGGCAGCCTCAAAAGAATTTTCATCGTGATTCATGGTGTTATCGTCGATAGAGCAATCACTTGGATGCTGAGATACCCATGGTCTGGGTAGAGGATTTAAGTCTCCTATGGTATGGGGGAAATAATGAAGTGTCTGAGGATAAATAATTTTTAAAGGGGTCATCTCATAATAACAAGAACATACTCTCTCATCATGAAAGGTTTCTGTTGCTAAGTTCTCTATAAACTCTTTGTAAAATTACTCAATTGGGTTGGGTATTCACAAACTTCACAAACACAATTTTTTCTTGAATTAAAAAATCAAAACATGATAAACTTGAAGAACATAATTAAGAACTATAAAGAAAAATGTCCAAAGGATACCTAATAATTTTATGTGTGATAAACAGATATAAATTAAAAATCATTACCGATAAAAGAACGAAAGGCAAAAATTCTTACCGGCGTAGGGTGGATAGACAATGAACATAAAGAAATGGGCTCAGATTGTCGAGATTGTGAACAAATCAAGTATCGTGATCTCAGATTAAGGGTCGACAAGAGTGATTTTATAGGGATTAGGCAATTCAAAAAAATCTCCAAATCATAAACCATAACATAGATCGGGTGGTTGAAAAATTCATTAAAAATAAGCTGATGGAAGACTCAGTCAGCTGATTCGGGTGTTCCCATTAAGGGTCGGTGATCTCGTGAGGATCATCTTCCTAAAGTGGTGGAATCAACTACCGAAAAAATAAGATTTGGTAGGACATATCTAAGATCCAAACATGGATTTATTGGGTCAGTAATACCATTTAAGGCACCTAGCCAAGACTCGACCTTTTATGGGTTAGCAGTACCATTTAAGGCACCTAGCCAAGACTCGAGCATGAAAATTATTGTATGGTTCATAGAGTTGGATTATAATTAGTCCAAATAGAGTCGGCTTACATACAAGTGGAAACAGAGACTAATTTATGTGCAATATATGATTTTATGGTTCCTAAGATTACTTCGGCTACATAACGCAATAATTTGACATAAAAGACATATTTACTGAAGTTCGGTGATAAAGGGTTCAGACTATTAAAAAAATATGGGATCATTTGCTAGTTAAGAATATTCAATGGTTCGGCTATTTGAACAAATAAGAATATTTCCTAATTTTTAAAATTTCCAACAAATAAAAAATATTTATCAAAATTGGGCAAGTAAGATTATTTGTTGAGTTCAAGTTTATGGCAATTTGAAAGGTTCGGCCAGAGTGAATTTAGATGCCTTATCATGCATTTATACAACATCCATCAAGAGTAAGAAATCAGTCAATTTGAACTCCCTCTCACACCTCGACTATTTATATCTCTACCTATTATGCCTCTTCCATCAAGGGTTTGACATCATTCAATTTGGACATCCTCTCATTCCTCGACCATTTATGCCCCGGCCTATTATGCCTTCAAGGGTTTGACATCAATCAATCTAGACTCTCTCTCATGCCTCAGCCTATTATATATCCGCTACCAAGGGTTCGACATCAGTCAATTTGGACTCCCTCTCATTCATTAACCATTTATTCATCGACCTAACATGCCTTTTCAAACAAGTGTTTAGCATCAGTCATTACGGAATCATTTTTGTGCCTCAACCTATTAGCCTTATCCATTAAGGGTTCAGTACCGATAATTCTGGACTCATTCTTATGACTCGATCTATTTTTCCTTATCCATCGAGTGTTCGGCTAGTATGAATTGAAAATTTCATAGCCTCCAATCTCATATCATTATTGAAGACATGCCAGAAGATTGAAGCTTAAGGGCAATCGATGATCCCAACTATGACATCTCCTCATTATTATAAAGATTTTACCCCTCAACTTTTATGGGTCAGCCTCTTAGGGTTAGCGTCATAGGGTTGGCCTTATATGGACAATCTCATAAGGGTTGGCCTCACAGGGGTCATCCAAAATTAGATAAAAATATATGAACCTCCAAAATTCACCAAGAATGGTAATTTCGTAATTCCAGGACCAAGTAAGTGACTATGCATGGCGTCATCACACGTAGATAGAATAACCATATTCCCCAAGCACATTCCATAAGGATAGGTGGTGTGCATCCAATAGTGGAAATAGACTAGACATTCTTTATGTGACTTCAGCTGCACACTACACCTCAAGTCACCTATATATATAGTTTTACTGTTACTTGCAAACTAGGTCGTTCATTTTATACCAAAACTAAGCTACTTATACTCTTGTAACTCACCACAAGTATATAATGGAAAATGGACTACTCAATAGTGGATGTAGGTCCAATTGGGCAGAACCACTCTAAAATTTTGTGTTTGATCTTGTTTACTACATCTAATTACTTTACTTATTATTTATCATTCTTGCCCAGAACGACTTCTTAGCATAACTCACTGAGTTTTATTTTTATTGTTTAAGTCACTATTTTCATGTAACATCATTATAAATTCTGGAAAGATATTTGGAAAGACGTACTGATGGCATTCTCTTAGAGTGACTAAGTAAGAAGGAAGGCTTAACATCCATAGGATTAGTTTATGAAAGTCTTTATAGAGCTGATCAAATTGGCCCCAGGATGCGATGGTTGTTAATAAGCAAAAGATTTAAAATTAGTTACCCAATATGAATTGGTAGATTTCTTACAAGACATTATGTACAAGTTTGGGATCTCAAAACCATAACCTCAAACAATACTAGTATTTTTGAATTACAGATTATGTTGGAATTCACGTCAATATTGGGAACAACTTTGACAAAACCAGCATCTTAATGTGCCTAATCAAATGGACATGGTGAAGATACAAATAAGGTAATTAAAAATAATTTCAGAAAAGTTATCAAGAAAAATTCAAGAGATTGGCACGATTTGTTGCCTGAAGTTTTATGGGCATATAAGACCTCTAAAAGGTCAAGTAGTGGGGTAACTACCTATGTCTTAACGTATTGTCATGATGTTGTTTTGCTAATTGAAATAACTCTTGATTCATTGAGAGTAATGGCCCAAAATGAATTGACAATAAAAGGTTATGACCAAGATATGAACGTGGAGTGAGAAAACATAAATGAAGATATGGCCAGAGCCTTAAACAATATTTAGGTCCTAAAGAAGAAAATATATAACAACTATAATAAGAAAGTTAATAAAAGGACCTTTAAATAATGGGACATGGTTTGGAAAACCATTTTTCCTTTAGGTTTGACGGATCAAATGTATAGCAAATGTTCCCCAAAATTGAAAGGGACATTCCAATTATATAAAGCATTCAAAGGTGGATCATACAATTTGAGAAACAATAATGGTTACATTCACTTGAGAAAAATAAAATGCCAAATTTCTAAAGCCATATTAACCAACCATTTGGGGAGCAAGGCAACTAGAAAAAATACATTTTCATTAAACATTGGTAGAAGTACATATTAATAAAAATATTTGAATACAAGAGACCTAAAATTGTTCAAAAAACGTTCATAAGAAATATTTTTATTTCTAATTGGATCATCCCTTGCATCAAAATGGGCAACATCGTTAGCAGAGACATGCATCTCTCCAACCATTTGGCCAATTCTTTATTGGAAATGTTCCTTCTCTTTGGTGTCCATCTCTAGTGCAATATCAACTCTGGCCAATTGCCTCTCCAACTCCTCCTTCTCATAAACAAGGGAAGATTCCCTTATTCGAATGGCTCCCAAGTCATACAAACCCTTGGTAGCTTCAACTTTTAGGAATAAGAAATGGACTATGCCTATAGATTATCTATGTTCTTAAGCCTATGCTTGAGCCATCATTGGGAGGTGATATGAAAGTGAAGGAATCCCAATGCGTACTGCATTCACAATATCTCCCTCTAAGCCTTAAACCTTGGAAACACAAGAGCAAGATGCCTTAAATCCATTGATTAAAGTAAGTCATTTAACCTTCAAATGGCAGTCTCGCAAAGCTTTGCAATAAATCTAGAGCTTATAGAGCATCTAATAAACTAAAATGAGGAGATAGATAGACTTGGATGAAATTTTTAAGTTGTTGTCCAACACTGTTGGCCATAATCTCTCAAACTTATACTAGGGATTTATACATAATCTCTTACAATTGTTCATAGAAGGTAATAACCTCGGTTAGTATCATAAATCTTGACACAACATCAACTAGAGGATTATCCCTTGCCTGTGGAGATGCTTATGTTAATGGAGAAGTTCTTGAACTTGGAACATCTTCAAAAATTAAAAAAAGAGTCGGTGGTATTGGAGCATTGCCAACAAGGGTTCTTCCACGGGTTCCAGTCCCTTTTGAATTAAGGTTACATCTATCTCATGGCAGTGTCACACAATCATTAGGACTGTCTCTTTGCTACAATTAAATTCGAAGCAGGATTAGTTAATGAAGTAGTAATATCAACTGCCGCATTTATTGGCTCAAGAACTGGGGATGCTGGGGGAGATGTACTAGAATCGCTAACCAAATTTGGTTCATCTATGCTAACTGAAACACCATTTGGATCTTAAAAAGGGAAAAAGGTAATTTAAAGTCAAATTTATTTGTATAATTATACCAAATAATTAATGGATTGCTTTATAATGGCTGACCTAGAAATTGGGTTTGATGCTCGAGTTTCTTTTCTATTGTTTCACACATCTCTTCTTACGAATGATGAAAATGGCAGAGATGGGAAGCTCGTCAAACTTAGTGGCACCGAATGAAGTGCTAATAGGATTATATACGAAGTACTTGATCTATTTGGTCTAATAAGACATAGCTCATCTTCTTTATCCCTATATTCTATAAAAAGTTTCTCCCTCAATAGCCTCCCATGTTCAAGAGTTAATTTCCTCTTTAGTGAGGATTCGTAATCTTTAAGGTGGGAGATTCTACAAGAAAATCAAATGGTTTATCTAAGGTCAATACAGATAAAAACATAGTTATAAGAAATAACTAAATCCTTACTAAAGGAAGATGGCTTTGAAGGCTCTGTGGATGGTGGCAACAGTTTTAAGTAGAAATAAATATACTTGGACCACCAATCCTTAAAAAGTGAGGTTACCCCTGCATTAACATGAGCTTATATAATGCTAAAATTTCTTCAAAGCTTGTGATACTCAACTATGCCATGCAAAATGACTGCCTTTAAAAGCTTAGATGATCTAATACACACATAGGGATTGGCTTAACTTCTCACTGGGATATGAATGGATTAGTAAAACCAAAACTACCTTATAAATTGGGCGGTAAAATATATCTTCCCAAAATATTTAGAGCTGGGAAGAGTGGGGGTAATGTTCCAAGTCTTTCGAGATAAAGAAGCTTTCCCGATAGAGATCATCCTGTGGTACAGTGTGATAATTCTTCAAATGTGTGACCAACCAAAGTGGTGATTTAACTGGTGACAACAAGGGATGAAAATTAGCCATTGGCCTATCAATAGAGAAGATTCTAAACACGGCAATAAGAGCTTCAAAGATTTTATTCCCTAGTTTTGAGCGGTAATAAGCATTGCAATGGCTAAATTTATAATCATACTTGAGGTAGCCAATTTCACGAAATATACATGAAGCCACATTTGAAGAACCCATAGTATCCCATCTTGTTTGACATTGAATGGGTCCTCAGCAAGATCATAACAACTCTTATAAAGAGAGCCCTAGAGATAGAGCAAAAGCCCAACCTTCTTACCTTTCATGAGATTGGTAACTAAGAAAGAGTATTTTAATATTACTCTTTGGAATTTGACACAGAAAATATGTCTTGACAACTAAAATAAAAGAAAGAAAAATTACTCCAAATCAGTTACACTTAAAATAATTTGCATATGTGTATGCATAAAAGTGGGGTAGGCTAAGTGAGCATCGTACGCTTCAATTTCAGTGAAATCTCAACTAGTCACATGAATGGGTGAACTTATTCTTCCTAAAGACTTGAACCCATTCAGTTAACAAATATCCAAGATAAGGGGACCTGACATCCCAAAATTGAATTTGAAGAAATTGAACCCTTCATTATAAAAGAAAATAGTACTGGCAATGACAAGTGGGTTCATATTAATGTCTAATAAACTGAGCTTAAAGGCATAAAAAATGAAATATCTCTCCATGTCTGAGTCTCTGGAAACTACCATCATATTCACCCACTTGGTACAATCATCATTTAGCGTATTGGGCAAAAATCTAAACTTGAATGTATGAGGTACTTGGAGTTTAAAGAGTTTTGACAAAAGGTTATGATCCCCAAACTTGGGGTAAGAGGTACATACAGGCAATGGAAGCTCCTTTATAAAGTAGGCCCATAGTATTAAGTGATTCCCCACATAAAGATTTGATTAATAAAATAATACTCCTAACGAAAATAAATGTATCAACTAAAAATCGATTAACAATTTCATTGAATGGAAGGTACTCATTGACCTTTGTAGATCTAAACACTATTTATGGTGAAAGCTTGGAGAAAAAACAAGTATATTTGATAGTTGAATTGAGTTTTGAGAGAGAAGATAAATGGTGACAAAAAAGAATAAGCTTAAATAGCTGAAGGGAAATCATTTGAAATGCAAAAATTCTAAGGCACGGGTTGACACCTGTCAATTAGCACATTCCCTACAAATCAAATAAGTTATGGAGAAGTGGAAAGGCAACGTGTCACTTTTGGTGGCTATGTAAATCCAAACGCCATAATTATTAGATTTATAGTCTATTAATGACCACAAAATGGAAAATTAAGTGGTGAGAATTCCAAAACAACCAGGTGCATTGGTTGAGAGATAATTGCAAAAATATTCCCATGTTTAAATTAATTAATCACAAATGACAACTAAAAGCCTCATTTGGACGCATTCATGCATGTTATGAGATTTGATGGGTCCTTGCCAATAGAATGACATTTACACAAAAGGATTATAAAATGTAAATATTTTAGGGCTAAAAGGTGCAAAATTATTGTGAATACCTTGTATACTAAATTATGTTATGGTGCACTCATTTACCAACTTGTGAAATTAACATTAGATACCAAGGTAAGAAAATTGGTTAAAATAAAAGACTATATACCAAAGAAAACTAGAGAATAAAAATTTAATGACATAATTAGTTTGATAAAAAAAACAATCCATAATCATTCAAAACAAAATATTTGTTCCACTAATCACTCAAAAAAGGGGAAAATACAAAATTAAAAATAAATACAACCCTATTGCCCAGAAATGGTAAAGTAGTGAGGGAAAGAATAAAGGAAAATGGTGAAAAGTATCCCACAAATATTCAAAGTACTTTTCTACAAGATCAAAACATGACTGAGAATGAGCTACCTCCAAAAACAAGGCCTCATGAGATTGGAAGTTCGACACAACCTCATGTGATTTGTGCCTCAATGTTTCTTATCTTGAATGGATAATATGTGGAGGCAAAGGTTAGAATCCCAAATTTATCACATTTATGGGATCATGAATATAGGATCTCTTAAAATTCCTCAATTCTTTCAAAATTCTACTGCAACCATAGTAGATTTCCGCACGAATGTCTGCTATTTCTTGTGGTCTTCGAGGTCAGAAGAGAGTTGATTGTGTCTCTTCAAAAAAGGAAGTAAGAAGAAAGGGAATAAAAAATGTAGGCCTTAGGAACACTGCGATAATTGGGAAGAATCTTCAGAACCATGCAAGCCCAAGACAATTTTTTTTTTGCATAACCCTTCAATATAATAGAAGGATGAAAATGAGAAAAGGCATGAAGGACCTCCAAAGCCTTGCCCACATCAATGACTGAGGGTGGACACTCTAGTTGAGGATGGAAGGTAGGAAGTCTGTGATTGACATATTTCTATCTCGAAGGTATGAGGATGATAAATGAGATCATGAAGGGGGATATGAGACAAAATGGCCTTAGGGACTAGGGATTCGAAGGCATCTAAGGCAAAGTTGTCCTTAGATAGAAAAAAAAAGAATTATACATAAAATTTAAAAAACTTGGTATGATTGTTGGACAAGCGTGTGGAAAGCCAATCCAAACTAGCCAAACCTAGGAAAACTATAAGTAGAGCAATGTAAAGTTACCAATATACTCAGATATTCATTGGCAAAGGGATGGAAAGGATAAAATTTCTTGATGGGAAAATACCGAGTGTAATATCTCCTAAATTTATGATTGAGTTAATGGAATGTCACTTAAGGCAGATACTCAAAAGGAAACTGGGGGCGTATGATGACCTAATGGAAATTCAACTCATCAAGAGGAGAAGATGGTAAAGATTAACAATAAACTAAGACAGGGTGTCTCTCATCAATGGCCATATTAAATCCTCCAATAACCACCTCAATATCTATTAGTCTCTCATCAATTTGAGGTTTGTTGATTGTAATATATAACTTAATATCCCCACATGGTACTAGAAAATCAAAGGTGCGATCATTCTAACCATCGAAAAGTCTAAAAAAGAAAGACATGTCATATTCAATAGGCTTAGAAGGAAAATTCGTACAGGAGTTAACAACAAAAAAACATAAATAATAAGAGTACAGGGGAAATGATATATGCGAAAGGAGAAGAACATTCAACTTATATGTCAGTGTCCCAAGTATCCTAACCATCAGCATTGAATTGGTTAATATGTATAGAAGTATGAATAGTGGCAATGACTTGACCCCAAGGGTCTTCAACCATGTTAGAAGTGGAATTATATTCGAAGGTGCTACCAAAATTGCCATTGTTGTCTCCCAAAGGTGCCATCGTTGCACAAAAAAAGAGATGGGGAATAAAAAGGCAAAGGGCTCAGAGTGAAAGTCCAAAATGATGGTTGGTTAATAGAAATGATGTTATCACATTCATTATTCGTGTATCTATAAAGAGGGGTAATGCTGGTATGAGGTGGGATAATGGCATGAGATGGCTCAATAGTCCACTAGTCATTTTTTCTCAAAAGTTAATTAGTGCGGGGGGTATGTTTACACCATATTATCACAACCCAATGAGATATTTCCATATATGTCATAAATCACTATTAATAGCCAAACTATGATATAAATGTTAGACTTGTTGATTAACGCATGAGTTCACATCAGTCACAAACCTATGTTCGTCATATTACACCTATGTGGATTAGAAAATCCAATTTATAGGCATTAAATGTTAGACTTTTGATTTTTACATGAGAAAAAGTGAAAGGGGTATAAGAATTCAGTTATATAATAGGTCACAAACAAAAATATTCACTTTTTACCAAATTTTATCTTGATTTAAATTAAAGTGAACATACATGGTTTGTAAAACCAAATTCCAACCAAATCTCCAAACTAAAACGAGAAGAGCAAGAAGAAATAGAGAAAAAATCCCTTTCGAGCAAAAACCTACATTTAGAACTGTTTAAGACTCAACTGACCACAACACCTTACATACTACTTGGATATCCACTAAGTATAATGCTATACGGTCTTTGAATCTTTAACAAAAAGTGATGCAGTCCATCACCACCCACAGGAAGCAGATCTTCCCTCGATATCCACTAATCAGCCTTTGGAATATGTAATTTATGTCTTATTTAGCAATAGATCATCGACCTCATAAATCAAAAGTAGAGAAAAATATCCACAAGGGTTTCGAACTCAGATTGTGTTCTTCTTAGTTTGGAAAAGTGATCCTAAAAGATGTAAGGGGTTTGGATTGAAAAAATATAGAGGTTGATCACAAAAAATACTCTAAAAAAGCTTGAAAATAAATGCATCCCCGCATCTCTATCTATAAGTAAATTTTTATAGGAAATAGGGATTAGATATTGAATGGAATCATTGTTATAGGTAAACATCTTCAACTGAAATTCTTCGTCTTGTGTGATCCATAGATTCATCATTAAGGCAAAATGACCTACACACATGAGACAAAATAAATACGTTGATGCAAACGAGAGTTTAAAGAAAATAAACAAAACTCTCCCTCAATTTTTTCTTCCCCTTTTTATCCATAATTGACAAGGGTAAGATACTAAGTATGAAACAATATCATCACATGAATCCAAAAAAATCACATCACGAAGATAATCAATTAAGCACATGTAATGAATTTTCCAAAGGTAACTATGCAAAATAAAGAAACCCAAAGCTGGTAGCCTTTTAAAAAAAATCAATTTTTTTAGTATAAAAAGGATATGTATAAAAGGTACATAAGAGTACAAATACATCACACCATGGAATAACACAAAAATATCTAATCATCAAAGTGGAATATAATTATGAACATTTTTCAAGAGCAAATCAACATCGGCATTCATAACATAGGCACATGAAGTCAATGGTATACTTCAAAAGAAAGAACTTAATTTCAACCTTAAGTGTAAGAATGTTGAACAAGATGAAATTAATTCTACTTATACAACATGCCATGAACTTAAATGCTTCTTAAAATAATAAAGTCAAACTATTTAATTCTTTTCAATAGAGTCCATTGTGCAAACTCATTGATCTTCTTCACTCTCAAATTTTTGAAGATATCATAATGCTCTTATGTAGCGAAGCATCGATGTAAATAGAATTGGCCTTGTCACTTCTATTTTTGTGTGGAGTTAATCTTTTAGGATCTAGCCAATGATGGCTTTTCACGCAAAGAAAAATTTATCTTTTGTAGTCCCTTTCCATTGCTTAAAAATAAAACAAATTTTTCAGGGAAAGAAGTCTGGACAATGGTTCTTATAAGCACAACTTTTCTCTAGTACATTTGGTTCGTTATTAAGTACGATTGAGATGAGAACACTGTATTCGGCATATGATAAGCAAGTGCAATGTTAAAAAATCACATGCATGTGTGCAATAAAGGTGATAAAGAGTCTATCATGAAGAAAATAATCATCAATGAACAACGAAATGCTTTCCACGCATTATTAAACACATTAAAGAAATGAAGAAATGTGTTAAAACACCATTAAAAAGTCACATTAATGGATGGAATGAGATTTTAATTCGAACATCTTAAATGTACATCCATAGATGATGAAAAAAATACAAAAACTCATTTTGTCTTTTTTAAAAAAATTATCAAAAATAAAATCTTTTAAAATTTTTCAAACTGTTTCTTCAAAACCGGAAATCGTTTTGGATTTTTTAAGATTTTTCAAAAGAAAAACATATAAATACAACCTAGTAATACGTATAAGAGATAGCAACATGATAATAACTCGATAGTAGATACAAGTCTTAACCTCAATCATTTGGCCAAGAAGAGTTCTCAATGGGACCAGACATCCTTTGAAATTCCTCCATTAAACATTGAGAAGTCTTAAGTTAAAACTCTATTTTCTCTTAAAAACTCTCTAAGTTTCTATGGTGATTTGCTGGAGCATGCGGAGTATACATGTGGGAGTGCTTGTGGGAACACCTGTGTTAAAAACTCTCCCTATCTTTAAATAAAACTCTCTAAAGTGACCTCTTTCTTTGTAATGGGAACAAACATAAAGAAGCATGGGTATGCCTTGGTTAAAACTTCTAGGATGCTTTATCCTAGGTGGTTTATGTCAGGGTCCATAAGGATCCAAAACAAACTCAAGAATAGATTTGGGTGCATCATGAGAAGTGGATGCACCATCGTAACCAATTCCTTTCCTATTATTAAAACCTAAGGCATGAGCGAGAAGCATCTTTCCAATCTTCTTAGATGTGTCCCCTAAAATGACTTTGACCTCCATGGCATGTTTGAGATCTTTCTCGAGTTGGGATAAAAAGGCTTCAGGTTTCCTATGAGTCTCTAATAAAGCTTGAATATCTCTCATAAGACTAGCCATAGTGTTGTTCAATAAGTCTCCTCCCTACCAACCACAATCAATTGCTCATATAAAAAACCTTTCAACTTATGAAGTTGACTCACTGATACCTCACACTCTCTCAAAACTTTCACCTCTTTCTCTAAATTAAACACCCTAAGAGTCAAACTTCTATTTTGTTTTTTGGTTCTCAAGGACTCTTTATAAAGCTAGGCGTAGGTGAGTTGAAGTTGACCTTTTCCCTCACTCAAATTCTCTTCATCACTCTCACTCTCTCCAGAAGAGTTGGACAAATCATCAAGGCTATCAAATTTAGAAAAGTCCTCACCGATGTGGGACTAAATTATAAGTACTAATGTGACAGGCCATTAACACAAGACACGGTTCATGTGGTGATTCATCCCCGAAATCCATCGACTCGACGTCACTATCGCTAAGAGTGGATTTGTATGCAACTTTACCGTTACCTATTTAGCCTAGTGGGACACTTAATTGATTTTTTACCTTTTCTCCCACAATCAAAATATCTCACTTGATTATTCTCATAAATATTTTTGACCTCATTGACATTTTTATTTTTCTTAAAACCCTTATTTTCTTTGGAAGAATTTTCTTTGTTAAGTTTACAGAATTTCTTAAATTTTATTTAATTAAGGCAAGATCGTCAAGACCAAAATCAAACTCAAAGTCAGAATCAAAACCTTTTTCTTTTTCCTCTTTTAAACTTTTAAGGCTATTCGTTCCTTTTTCTTTTTTAGTTTTGGGGAACATAACTAATTCATAAGTTTGAAGATCTCCTACAAGTTCTTTTAACCTAAAAGTATCTAAGATTCCAAAAGAATTTAGGATAACAACCATGGGATGGGATTGATCTCAAATTATTTTTAACAACCCTCGTCTTAGGAATTCTCTCATCAAATTAAAACATGGATTTACAATGTCAAATAAATGTGCATAGAATTCATTAAAAGGGTCAGACTCATTCATATTGAGAAATAGGATTTAATGGATTGATTCATATCTTAGGCTAAACACACACAAATTCAAATTTTAGCAAATTTCATCTTGAATTAATTTAGTGTGCATGCAACGATGAAGTCCAAATTAAATGAATCAAACCAAGCAATCAAATATGCGAAGAAGTAGGAAAAATCCCTTTCGGGTAAAACCTTTATTTTAGTACTATACAAGAGTTGATAGACACTATATGACTTAAAGACTACTTAGCTCACTAAGTAAAATATGTAATTCTTTAAGTCTTATATATCAATGGCACAGTTGAGCACCGCCTGAAGGAAGTAGCCTTCCCTCTATATTAACCTATCAGCCTTCTCATTTAGCAGTAGAGTCTTAACTCCACAATTCAGCTATAGAGATGAACTATACAACGGTTTTTGAACAAATATGTGTTATTCCTGATTTGATAAAGTGAACTCTAAATTTTCAAGGAGTTTAGATAAAAAAATGGTAGAGTTTGATCATAAAAGGAATTCCAAAAGGGCTTAAAAAAGGTAAAATATGAGTTCTTCAAGGCTCCAATCCCGTATCTCTTTTTATAAGTAAGTTTGTTACAAAAGGATAAACATAAGATATTTGGATCATATTTAATTAAAAAAACTCGTGCTCCCATTCGAGCACTATAGTACTCATTCGAAGGGCGTACCCTTTTTAATTCGAACATGTTTCTAACGACACTTCGAACGACTCTACAGTGCTTTAAGCTTTAGGTAACGTTCGATCATGGGAACTTTCGTTCTAACGACGTACCCAATATCGTTTGAACAACTTCCAACGAGACTTTGAACGATATTCCAAAACTAACCAAAAGGCGTCATCCCAAATTTCTTTCGAACATTTGGAATCTCATTCTAACGACAGTGTGAAACTCGTTCGAACGACATGACAAACTCGTTCTAACTAATTATCAAGATTTTCAAAATTATCTTTTAAAAAAAACTTTAAAAACTTTTTTTAAATGTAAACTCTCAAAAATATAAATCCCTAGAAAAATAAAGTCTTTACCAAACTACCATAACTCTTTTAAATATTGTTGAGATGAACGATTATTCAATCTTCCAAAAGTCTTTAACTTTGTCTTCGAATACGTGGAAGCAGTCACGATGGTCTAATGGTATGTAGGGATAAGCCAAATAAAAATAAACTGAGCAATTATAAAACTTGCTCTTACAAATTTCCCCCTTTGTCTATTCTGGCGCAAAACACAAATCGAAACCAAATAGATACCTTAAAGACTAACACCACTAATTCCCTCCCAAATTAAGAAATGAAAATGCATAAATATATAAGTCTTCAACTGAAAAGTCTTCATCTTATGTGGTTCACGAAATCATCATCAAGGCGGAATAACCTACACATGAGACAAAATAAATACCGTGACACGTATGAGTTTTGAATAAAAATAAATAAAACTCCCCTTAATTTGTTCTCCCCCTCTTTGTCCTTAATAGACAAAAGAGTAGAATTTAAACATGAATAACAAGCATCACATGAAGAAGCAATGATGTCATCACAAAGATAATCAGTAAGCACAAGTGATGAATAACTAAAAGGAATAATGCGTTCTCCCTTTGACAAACTACTATTTTTTGAAATTTTTCATTTTTTTGGGCATATAAAGAGTTCGAGTATAAAAATGCATATAGGTACAAAAACACATAGTCATCATGAAATAACACTAAAATATCCAAATCATGAAAACGGAATGAAATTGTGTGAATATTTTCTCAAGTCAAATCAACATAAACATTCATAACATAGGTACACAAAGTCATGAGATATTTCTAAAGAAAGAACTCAATTTCAACCTTAGGTGTAAAATGTTTAACTCAATTAAAATTGACTCAGCTTATGCAATATGCCATGAATTTTAATGATTCTCAAAACAACAACATCAAACTATTTAATGTTTTTCGAGAAAGTCCGTTGTGCAAACCCATTAATCTCCTACTTTATAACTCACTAAAAATCTCACACATATAAGAATTCACTCTCAAAACTTTAAAGAAATAATAATGCTCATATGTATTGAAGAATCAATGAAGTATAAAATAAATGGTCTTAGAACTTCTATTTTTGTGTGTCGTTAATCTTTTTAGGCTATTTTGCCAAATGGTGTCTTTTAATGTGAAGAGAATTTTTCTCTTTCATAGCCCCTTTCCATATCTTAACATATATCAATATTTTCTGGGAAACAAAATTAGGGCAATGTTTCTCACAAGCACAACTTATCTTTTTATATTTGGTTCGTTAATAAGCATGATTGAGATGAGAACATCGTATTCAACACAAGATAATTAAGTACAATGTTCAAAAAGTCCATTTTTGTGTACAATAAAGGTGAGAAAGAGTCTAACATTTTGAAAGTAATCCTCAATGATCAATGAAATGTTATCAACACATTATTAAGCACATTAACAAAACAAATCCATGTCTCAAAACACTATGAAAAAGTCACATGAATGGATGGAATGTAGAGGTGATTCGAATGTCTTAAATGTTCATCCATATATAGTGAAAAACGAAAATTTAAAACTCTTTTTGTCTTTTTCTAAAATTTTATCAACATAAAATCCTTTTCACTTTTTCAAACTTTTTCTTAAAAATCAAAAATATTTTTAATTTTTTCAAAATATATCAAAAGGAAAAATATATGAATACAATTATAATACAACCTAGCAAAAGGAATATAAGATATATGCATGATAAATATCCTACACTAGATAAAATACTCGAACTCAATCAATGGAGAAAATTCCCAAAGACTTCGAAGAACCTCGAATCTAAGTGCATCTAAAAGTGTCATAAAAATATCGGCTAGTTGACGTTCGATGCTCATAAAACTCAAGGACACGACCTTCTCCTCAAGGACATCACAAATAAAATGCTCATATATCCTAATGTACTTTATACGAGAATGTTTTACCAGATTACGAGATATATGGATCGCACTCGTATTATCACATAAAATAGTCATTGTGCCTTGTTAAATATCATATCATGGACAAAGATATGGAGTTTGGTTTCTTTCTCAACCAAAATAGAAGAGCACTCCCAAAGTAAAAGCAGCCACTCGAGGTGCTCCTACAACCATTAACATCCCAGGCCTGAATAGGCGGACAAATGGTCATCGATATCAAAGGAATACTAAATCCCGTAGGAATGAGTGACACTCATGTATTTGATGATAAATTTAAGAGCAAGAAAGTGTGAATCTTTCAAGGATGCTTGGTATCAGGCACAGACTCTAACGCTAAAGGCAATATCAGAAAGACTAGTTATCAGTAGAAAAGATTACCTATTATGCTCCTATAAAGGTTTTTCTCTACTCCCTTGCCTAAAGTGCCTTTACTAAGCTTAGTAGATGTATTCATAGGGGTGTGTGAGTGCTTAGCGGGGTCTAAATAAAACTTCTTCACTTGTTCTCTAGAATATTTGGATTGAGATATGAATATCCCATCATCTAGCTGACGCACCCGCAGAACTAATAAGAACGTAAGCTCTCTAACCATGTTCATCTGAAGCTCCCTCGTCATCTCCTACTTAAAAGTGTAAGAATGTCTGGAGCACGTGGATCAAAATACTATGTCGTTCACATAGACTTGGACAACCAAGATAGCACCACTCTCTCCTCATAAATAACGTCTTATCCAATCCCCTTATCTTGAAGCCACGAGCTAAGAGATAGGAAGTGAGCCTATCGAACCAAGTAGTGGGTTCTTAATTTAAACCATATAGGGCCTTCTTAAGATAAAAGATGTGTCCTGAGTGATTTGGGTTTTCAAACCCCTTTCAGTTGTTCCACATAAACTACCTTTCATAGAATGTCATTTAGGAAGGCACTCTTGACATTCATATAATATAAGTTGAAGCACATATGTTATGGTGAGTAGTAAGAGGATGGACTAAAGCCTAGTAACAAGAGTGAATATCTCGTCAAAGTTTTCACCATCAATCTGTGTGTAGCTTTGAGCAACCAACTTAGCCTTATTGAGAACTATGGTTACATTATCATCCATCTTATTCTTATAAATCCACTTGGTAACTATCACAATAGTCTCCCTAGGTCGGGGGACTAACTCCCTAATATTATTTGTGTAAACCTTAAGCAAATCATCTTGCATAATGAATATCCAATGCTCATACTTAAGTGCGTCTTTAACATTCTTGGGATCGACTAAGGAGGTGTAAAAAAACGTAGCTAACCACATTCTCAAGTCGAGTGTGAGTCTTGACACCTAGTGTGGGATCACCAAGTATAGCAGAGTGGTCATGACTCTTTAAAACCCAAGCGGGTAAATCCTCTAAATCAAGAGTGGGATCTATCTAGGTAGTATAAATAAGGATGGGATCATCGCCAAGGGATGCATCATCCTCACACTAGGTGCTAGGGTCCATAGACGCCGGCAGCTGGAAATCTTTAATCGTGATGTGTATTGACTCCATAAACTTAGAGCTTACAAGGTCAAACACCCTATAAGCCCGCTCGTGTGACACCCCGACTAATTAAACACCGGGTAGCTACTCCTTTATAAAATTAATTCAAAATGCCAAGTTGGCTCAGTTAATAGCATCACTGTCGAAAACGTTTTATTATTACTAACCACCTAGTATTTAAAAAGTAAGTGCCAAATTTTATTAAATCTGATTAACATGCAACAAGAGTAATGAATAACTAAATAACACCATTCACCATACTGAAGTAAAACGAATAACCATCACAATAGAGTAAATAAAGTCTGGAGGAAAAACTCCTCAATACAAATCCCACAACTGATAAGTAAACTGAAATAAATAAGTAAAACTGAATACTGAGCAACACATGCTAGAATCTGAAAACCGAAATGTAAAAATGTCTAATAGAATTGGGCAACATGCCCTACAACTGATAGATGCTGAGACTGGAATCCAAATGAGAGAGGCGTCTAAAAGCAAGTCCCTGTAGCTTCCACAAATAGCTACAGCTCGTCACCTGAATGAGAATCCTATGCTTGGTGTCCTTGTGGCTGGGCACCTAAAATGGTTTTACAAGAAAATATATTTGAAAGCAAATGGGTCAGAGCCCGAAAGTGGAAATCATTTTAAAAACCTGCAAGTGCTTTAAAAAACATTTAAAATATTAAATGCAAAGTACATGTTAGGACGTGCACTCACATTAAATTCTCACCTCTCGACTAACTGTGCACTCCTAACGTAAGTACCCATCTATAACGACCCATATTACTAGCTAACTGACAACATAACTAGCTAAAATGCCAAAGGTTATACCCATATTACTCGGTTCCAATTAACATAACAACGCTCGTAATTAAATAGAGGTTTAACGTAAACTCAGTTACTAACTATGCCATTGATATAAGTATCAGCTAACTCATTATATACCTCGAAACAATACCGTAATATTTTTACAACATTAACATGAGGATTTCCGTTAATTTAATGTATATTATTCACATCATAAATATACAATACAAGCACCCCGCAATCTAAGCTGTAGTGCACACATACTCTGCTATCCATCCCGGTACATCACGTACATAAGGACTACATATTCCGAATCTCTCAGGAATAGTTTACCGATAACAACATCACAAATAATGGAGGCGAACACAGTCACCATCACATGGGTCACGCACATACCTACGCTCCCATGGTCATGCAGACTTATTAATATCACAATAAGTCCTTCTATGATCTATGTTCATCAAGGTACCAGTCTAAATCCCCCCCGTAGGCACACAAGGATTAGAGGGTCCTAAGCGAACGCAAACCTCCCGTGATAGCAAGTATGGTAGGTATGTCATACACACAAATACTATATCAATACTAAGTATACACGCATCTTAGTAATCACCGTAGTATAATTGTAATACTCTACATCATTATACCATTTCCAAATTTATATATTTTTCAAGTCTCCCGTTAATATAAAGTTAAATTGCCGACACGTCTCACGCCGTAGTCCCTTATCCTTAAAACCTATCTTGAATAGACTTTTAAGTTCCCATAATTCCCACATATAACATCTTTATTCCTAAGGTCTTTACTTCTCCTCTAAACCTTATTTCATCAAATTACACAATTTGTACTATTAACCCAAATATCAACTCACATAACGAATTTCATTTATTTAGAATAATTCCTCAAATTACATTCTGATTAAAGTCCCACTTCATAATCATGCCTACTGGTCTTCCTTAAAGCTAAGGGTATTCACAAAGTCTCCAAACATATTCTCCGAGGGTTTCCATCGTTAAAATCATATTAAGGAAAATTTCACTCATTCTGGGAAGGTCGATCGATCGACCTATGAATATCGATCGATCGATCTAGTCGATCGATCGACTGATGAATGTCGATCGATCGATCGAACAGGTATGGCTACGGACTGCTTCGTTCTGCAGATTTTGAAAATGTCCCAAAACTTATTTCTAACGTATGATTCTCAAATATAACGTTATAGTAATGTCATACAACAATCCTACAATATTACTAACGTCCATAAATCAATATTTCAACAACTATAGGCTACATATGGATCAATCTTCATCAAAAACCTAGTTTTTCTGATTTTTCTCAAGAACAGTCATGAACCTCATCTTAAATCCGTTTTTGGTATAACAAAAGTCGATAATTCTCTTAATATAATCTTCCCATAACATTCTACATGCAACCTATATCCCAAAATTTAAACCAATAACTCCAATCTTATGGGTTTTTCATTATCTTCAAAGAACATACAAAATTTATGAATAATCTAACATGGAAGAAGCATTCTCTGAAATTTAAATGGAATAAATCACTTGCCTTGGTTTGATTTCGGATTTGGTGTTGATTTGGTGAAGAATCTCTGCAGAATTCCTCTCTCTCTCTCTCCTTCTTCAAGCTTTCTTCTTCCAAAGATGGCTATGGTGGCTAGGGTTTTCTTTGGGAGAGTTGGAAGACTAAATGATAACCTACGTAGCTTATGGGGTTAATAAAGGGTTGGTTGGGTCAATTCCTTATCAGATTACAACTCTCAATTTCGTCACTTTTAATTACCCAAAAATACCAAATTACTAAAATACCCTTTAAGTTGCCGGTATGGCCTAAAAATACCCCGGGACCCAAACTATACCCCCGGCTAGTGTTTTCCGACTATCTCGACCCTTCCGGACGCGTTGACGCACTCAAAACGACCATACGGATTATAGATTTTAAATTCACTTTTATAAATAAAAATTTATACCGTGACGCGGCGGTCCCACGCGTCTCAACAAAATTTCTAAAATGCCGTATATAAATCCCACGACAAATTTTATAATACCAAGTTCATATATAATCATATATGCACATAATCAAATACCAATTCGCATCACATTAGTATTATTAACCCGGATTAATTTCCAATTAATACGCAATTTAAATTAATTAATCCCAAAATAAATATAGTCAAAAATACGGGGTATTACAGCTCGATGATGAATAACGTAAAAATATCCCCTCTTTGATTCGAGAGTCGAACTTTCCTAAGTGCTCTCTATTTTTCAAGATGTAGTAAGTACTCCCAAAGATACATAAATACGATAGGTTAGGCTTCTTCCCTATCCACGATTCATAAGGCATGTGTAGCATGTGTGGACGAAGATATACCCTAGTCACTATAGGTGCACGGTACTCATCATATCTTCCCATAAATTTCTAGCCCCATTTATCCCAAGAAGCATAGATCTAGATATCTCGTGTATCGTTTGGCTCTTCCTCTCAACTATCCCATTTTGTTGAGGAGTACGAAGGATCGAAAACTCATATTTAAGGCCCACTCCATCACAATAGTTATCCACTTCGGCTTCTTTAAATTCAATGTCATTATCACTATGAATCAAATTAATAGTGACACTATGTTGGTTTTGTAGGACATGACACTCGGTTGATATCAGACTTTTCTCTAAGAAATCCCATTATATAAAAGTCCTCGACCATCATGAGAATATATCTCTTACTACCTAAACTCTCTGAGTGAGTAGAACCCATAAGATCCATATGAATCAACTCCAAAATACTTATGGTGGTAATGGGATTCAACTTTCGATGTGGACTTCGAATTTTTTTTTCTTTATTGTTAAGGTCCATAAATCGAGGAAGTTAGTTTTCCAAGTGACGGTAAGCCACGAACTAGGTCCTTTGTCACTACTCACTAAAGATCTCTAAAATTCACATGATCTAATTATTCATGCCAAAGATCCATAGTGGAGACCGTGGCACTATTTCACCCAAAGGAGGACTTGGGAATTATCCCATAGCTTTTATCTTCATTCCTCGCTCCTTATAGTAAAAGTTCATCGAATTAATCATATACGTTACATTCAGACCGGTCAAACTTTATCGCAAAGTTTGTATCGCATAATTGGCTTATGCTAATTAAGTTCGCTTTATACCCTTTTACGTACAACACATTGTCCAATTTAGGAAATCCGAGTATCTCAATATATCAACGTTCTAAAATATTATACCTAAACTTTTCCTTCCTTGCGATCCTCAGTTGGTAAAAAATGGTATGTCACCGGTTATATGCCTAGAGAACCTACTATAAAAATGTAATTATGAAGTATTTTGAACCTTGAGATCAATGTGAAAACCCAGGGCTTTGTCTTTTTGCTTAGGTTTCCAAGTGGAGGTAAATTTTTATTTTCCCTTATCGTTGTTGGCTCTAGTCGTAGCATTAGAATAATTCTCAAATGGCATAAACATCCGTTAAAATTCTTTGATTAAGAGTTGTGAAGTTGCGACTAAGAACTCAACTTGCTCCCTAAGACTAGCAAAGTCGCTATAGTGATGCGTGGGAGCATGTGTACGTTTAGTTCTACCTAACTTGTAGTAAAATTCCCTAAGGTAACCTCTCCTCTTGCAATAGGTGAAAATATAGACTTGTTTGGGTCTACCTTGGTTTTCTTTCTTAGGTTTAACTCTCTTTTGTAGTTTAGATCGATGCCCATAAGGATCTACCATAAATTTAGGAACCGGTTCTGATGCAATATATGAAATAGATGCACCGCCATAAATTATTCCTTATCTCTCCCTAAAACCTAAAGCGGGATCGATGAGTATCTTTCCAACCTCCTTTAGTGTATCTTCTATAGTAACCTTAACCTCTCAGGCATATTCTAGATCTTACTTGAGTTGAGATACAATGGCTTAAAGTTTCTCACGAGTCTTCATGGATGCTTGAACATCTCTCATAAGACTAGCCACTTTGTCAATCAAGTCACCATTTTCCCTTTCTATAAAACCAACTCTCTCTTCCGAAGAAACTCTCACCAAGGACTCACTTTCTCTCTCCTCTTTCAACTATTTGTCTAGACCTTAAACTCTAAGTACTAAACCTTTGTTTTATTTTTTCACTTTAAAGGACTCAGCGTAAAGATTAGCGTAAGCACGTTGAAAGTCACTCTCTCACTCATTCAAAACGTCACCTCAATCACTCTCTTCAGAATGAATAGACTCACTATAGAGGTAATCACGTTTAGTATCTTCCTCATTGGTGTGAGGTGAACTAGATGTACTAACATGACTAGCCATGAACACGGTGAAGTTACGCATATATGGTGATTCATTCCTGAAATCCACCAACTCGACAAATCTCTCACTAAGCATAGCATTGAAGGAAACTTTGCTTTTGCCTTGTCTATTTATTCCCGTAGAACACTCATGAGATTTGTGACCCTACCCTCACACTCATAACATCCTTATTCATCTTTATTAGGGTAATATTTTATTTCTTTTTCAAAAATTTTCTTAACTGATTTATATTTTTTGCCTTTCTCAAAACTTTTATTTTCTTCGGACGTATTTTCTTTTCTAACTTGGATAATTTTTTTGAAAAAAGTGCTAAATCATCCAAATCAAAATCACACTCGGAGGCGATACTTACTCTTTATTTTTAGATTAAACTTTTAATGCAATTCCCTTTTCATAAAGTTTAACAATTTTTTGAAACATGTCGATCTGATAAGTTTGAAGGTCTCCAATGAGTTCTTCTAACATAAGGGTATCTAATATACCCAACGAATTAAGCACAGTAACATTAGGAATAAAATGGACCGAAAGTGATCTCAAAATCTTTTTAACTACGTGCATCTCAGGAATTTTCTCACCTAAATTAAAACTAGAGTTTATGATATCAAATAATTGTGCATAAAATTCATCCAAAAACTCAGACTCCAGCATGGTAATAGTCTCAAATTGTGTGGTAAGGTTTTAAAGATTAGAATCTTTCACGGGATCGGTACCCTCGTGAGTGATCTGGAAGGTATCATAATCTTCTTGAGACATGGTACACATAATGATGCGGCAAAACTCGTCAGGGTGACGGCTCCAAAAATGGAACTTAAACTGCGTGAGATAAATAATTCCATTTAAAGTCATCTTATGTCCAAGCAGAGATGGATTTTGGACCTATGATATCGCCATCGTCACTGTGGATGGTGTCCACTCTCTTTCACAAACAAGCCATACTCTTTCATCAATATATTGTAAGCCAGACCTCATTCTAGCTTTCCAGTATGCATAATTAGTGCCATCGAAAACAAGCATCATATTATACAAATCATCCATAAAATCCAAATTCTTAAAGATCACCAATTTAATAATATGGTATCTGTTGATGCAAAAAACTGGACCAAATCCCATTTTTATGATCACAGATAAATAGATAAAAGAAATTCAATCAAGCACATGAGAGACAAAGATTTTTAAAGTGGTTCGACTATAAGAAAAAGCATACGTCCATTGTTATTTTATTCCCAGGGGTTTACAATAGCACAATATTGTGGAGAGAGCGAGAAAAAGATGTGTATCTTGTGTATGGTCTCTCATCGTTGGCAGATCCCCTTTCTATGATGGGGTTACAATGTATTTATAGCCTTGAGTCTATCCATATGAAAAGGTGATGTGTTGTCATCTAGTGGGCATCTATTGATATAGTAGAAATGTACATTAAGGCTCATTAAATGCGTTGTTATCTGCATTTAACGCACATTAAATGCATAGTTATCCTTTGATCTGTCTGACTAGAGTTGCTCTGCACGCCTTGAGTTGCTCTGCAAAGTTGCTCGTTGCTCTGCACACTTGCTCGTAGCTCTGCAGACTTTCTCGTTGCTCTGTAGACCTGCTCGTTGCTTTGCACAGCTGCTCGTTGCTCTACAGACTTGCTAGTTGCTCTGCAGACCTGCTCGTTGCTCTGCAGACTTGCTAGTTGCTCTGCAGACCTGCTCGTTGCTTGGTGATAGTATGTATTAGCCACGTAAGGTGACACATATCTTCATTTAATTGGTCCACGTCAGCTGACTAATTTTTATGTCAATAGAATCCCCTAATGCTTCATGCTTGATGGTTTACTGAAGGGATGGAGCATTTATTCTGTAGTGTTGCTCGGTGCTAGTGAAATTCTTGATCTTCCTTCTTGATTTGTTTAACATAAAGTGCACTATCTCCTGGATGACATATGATGCAGGCTAATCGATGGTTGTTATTATCTCTTTTGAGGAACTTCGTTCGTTAAGTGACCGTGTGCTATGTATCACCCCAGGGAATTTGGATGTATCCATGCCATAGTATGCAGCTTGTAGCTTGTCATAATTTTCAAGTATGTTGATTGGTTTGCTAGCTGACCAACTGCCTCCTGTGCCGAGCAATTGAGTTATAACTTCACGTGCTTGATTTTTCTGATTTATGCTCCTCTGAATACTTCGTCGAGCAACATACTAGCTTTTGAACCCAACTCTTCAATCTGATTAGTATCGAGCTTGTGGTGGACTTCAAAACATTTTCATACAACTTCTTCTTTAATATTGGTCGGGACAGTAGTAGTAAAGATCTCAATGATGCAGATGTTGAACCTGACTCTTGAACTTCAATAGCATGTGCACAATAATTCCTGAATATACCTCCTGAACTTCTGAATACGCCTCCTGAACTTCAATAATAACTCCTGAACTTCTGAATACGCCTCCTGAACTTCAATAATAACTCCTAAACTTCAAAAAGATAACTCCTGTACTTGCCTCCTGAATTTCTGAATACGCCTCCTGAACTTCAATAGTAAAAATTAATTTCTGAGCAAGAAAAACAACTCCTGAAAGATGATTGGTCGGGGGCCCAACCATGTAAGTTTGCGGAGTTAAATTTGATGCTCGACTGCATGATGTTATAAGAATGTGCCACCGAATGAACAACTATATCTATAATAGAAGCCCCCCAAGTTTGGAATATGAACTTTGAATGCTTTCTTGGTCTTTAAGTATATTGGTCTTGCTAGAAAAATAAGGCCGAAGAAATGTTCCCTTAAATGATTCCTTGAGATCTTTGCATGTTTGCATTTTCATTTTCTTGGAAATACTTTGTAAGATGATTTACTTGTTGTTTGCTGATGAATATATATATGTAGAAGGACAAATTGTCCTATTTTGCATAGATAATGAAACTTGCTCCTCCTGCTGTTTAATTATAGTGACTTGTCACTCTTTGGGCCTAAGCAATGGAATGATTTTCATCCCATATTCCTGCCTAGTTGTAGTAATCCCGTTAAGATTACCTGGTTGCCTAGACAGTGGATGCCCCGGGAGGTCACCCATCTTCTTGCCTAGTTTGGTACCAACCAACCGAAGTTGGTGGTAATTGAGTTCCCGACCAACCGGAGTTGGTGGTAATTAAGTTCCCGACCAACCGGAGTTGGTGGTAATAGATAATAAATACTAGAGACTTCCTCGAAGCTGACCAACAGATTGTTGGGAATAAGATATAATAAATGTTGGAGACTTCCTTGAAGCTGAATATATATAGAGAGAAGAAATCTTCCGAGCTCCTTCTGAGATAAATATAAAACATGCATAGACATAAAGAATGATTTAGAATAATAATAAACTGTCTTGCTGATCTGTCGAGGCAAAATTTCATACTGCCGAATAAGAATAATATTTTCCAGAATATAAGAAAATGGCCAAGTACTTTGCCGGGCCTGAATATAAATAAGAATGACTCAGACCAACTGTCCGTTGGGGGTGAAATATAATAAATGTTGTAGATCTCCTCGGAGCTGAATATGATAATAAATATCTCGCCGAGCTCCATGTTGAGATGAATATATAATATGAATCCCAGTGGATATTTATAATAATTTGTGCTTGAGTATAGATCAGAGAAATAATCAAATGAATAGTGCCTCACCGAGATAAAACTTCATAATGCCAAGCAATGATAATATTTTCCAGAAGTTTAAGATTGTGGCTGAGTAGCTATTTGTGCTCGATCGAATATATATATATATATATATATATATATATATATATATATATATATATATATATGAGCATTAATAAGATTCCCAGGCAATCACGTCTGAATACTTAATTGAGACTAAAAATTGTACCTATAAAAATTAATAACTTGCTCTACCATATGTGTAGGCTGAATTGATTAATCATGAGAATAATTTAGTCATCTAATCAATATATATGATATGTATATGCTCTGGAAATAAAAATGTCAATTTCAAAATATGAAATAATATATGTCTGGTTGATCTGTCGAGGCGAAATTGCCTGATGTCGAGCATTAATAATAGTTACCATAAGTTTAAGATTGTGGTCGAGCTTTCGTCGGGATTGAATCTTGTACCCGTGAAATTTAATAAGTTACTCGAACTCCTGTTGAGACTAGTTCAAATAGTTAGTCATGAGAATAATTTAGTGATCCAATCAATATATAATATGTATCAACACAAGGCAATAAAAATTTCAAAATATGAAGAATATGTTTGTGCCACACGTGTGTCATGTGGGCATATATTTTTTTATCAAATATGCAAGACATGAGGTTTGATTTGGACTTTTTACCAAATAATTTCAATTTTAAGAAATGCCTAAATTTAAGTTGGTTTTAAATTTATTCTCACGATTGTGCAACATATGGCTTTGGTGTCGGTATGAGCATTTTTTTATAAAAAAATACAAGACATTTTAATTTTAAGTAAAACACCAAATATAAGTTGATTTTGAAAAATTGTTTTGAAGTATAACTTATGTAGCTTTAAAAATTTTGTTGTGTTCAAAAGGTATGAATTAAGAAATGGTAGGGGGTGAATTTTTCTTTTTAACACCATGGTGATGATTTGGACAAAGTCAAAATGAGAAATCTAGGGGAACACAATTTCCACTCCTTCATTCTTCCATTTGTTGTGAGCGAACTATCGCCGGCCAACAACAGCTGTCGCCGACCAATGATGAGTTGATGTCGACCAGTGAGACGTTGACGATGATTGTTGATGTAAAAAATTAGATCACTCTAATAATTCAATCACAGATAAATAAATGAGACAAAAGATTTTAAAGTGGTTCAGCCTTATCAGAATGGCCTACGTCCACTGTTGTTTTATTGCTGTTTGTATGGGAATTCTCGATTACAAGTTATCTCAAGAAATTACGGTCTGGGGGTCCGTACCCAGAGTTTGGATTCAATCCTCCCCAATGAGGATTGTACAATGTATTTATAGCCTTGAGGCTGTAATGTGAAAGGGTAATACATTTAATGCCCTCTTTGCGTGCGCGTCCAAATGATAAGCATTTAATGAATCAGTTGAACTGTTGGTTATCCAGCTATTAATGCTTTGTTCGAGATGCAGCTTGGACCGCCTGAGTTGCTCGGACCGCCTAAGCTTCTTGGTATTCAAGAGTTCCTCAGAGAGGTTCGTTCCTCGGAGCGTATGAGTTCCTCGGAGTAGGTGAGTTCCTCGGGTAAGCAGTGTTCCTCGGGTAAGCAGTTTTGTTCCTCGGAGCGTGGGAGTTCCTCGGAAGTGTTTGTAGTTTCCATGTAGATAGCCACGTGTCTTCATATGATTGGTCCACGTCAGCAGATTAAATTTGGTATCAACAGAAGCCCCCAATGTTTCATAGTTCGAAATTTGAGGAGTATGGAACATTCTTTCTCGAAATATGGTAGCTTTAAATAGTCTTCCTGATTTTTAGGAGCATTTCCCTTGTATTTATTTCTCCTTCCAAATTCGTAGAATCATGCTTTTTTGGACTTTTCTTCGTGCTTTGATTCCCGCGTTACTTTTCGTCTTTTTAGGCGCTGTTGCCCGCTTTGATTCCCGCGCCAATATTTAATGCCCTTTTAGCCGCCGGTAACGTAATCATCATTACTTCGCCAGTTCCCAAGGTAAGGTATTTAAACTTCACAGACACTCCCATCGTCTTCTACCTTTTCAAATTTTCATCTTCGAGTTTTTCATTGTCTTCTACTCTCTTGTGTATTTATCTCTTCCATCGTCTGTCGTCATCAGCTCTACTCTTTTCCTGTAAGATCTTCTTCTTTCTTCTTCATTTCTTTTAATCACCATGGTTTACCTTGTTGAATCTCTTGACAAATTTCGATCTGATTTTTCCATTACCTCTTGGGTTGTCTTGGAAGAGCTTTCTGAGCCTTCTAATTATTCAATTTGGCTGAGGGACATTGGTTCCCCAGTCTCTTTTTTGCTGAGTGTGGATTTTCTTTTCCACCAAATCCTCTGTGTCTAGAATTCTGTCAGTACTTTGATGTTGTTCCTGCACGAATAGCCCCCAACACATGGAGAATAGTTAATGGGGTGCATAAATTAAATCAAGTGCATGGAACTCATATAGGAATTCCAGAAATCATGTACTGCTATAGATGGGCAGTTAATGATAATATTTATTATTTAAAAACTAGGTTTATAAATAGAGCCTTAGTAGTCAATCTCCCTGATGCCAATAGGGATTATTTTGAACACGGGGTTATCGTAAAAAATTAGCAACACCCTCCATTAACCGAAGATGAGGTTTACCAGGGTCCCAGATGCCCTCCTTATGGCAATGGGATATGTTATTTTTATTTTATTTTATTTATTTTGAAATCATGTTTGTTTTATGTTTGATAAAATGTGTCACTGATAACAACGTTTGTTTATTTGCAGTTGATAGCAAGAGAAAGTGCCCAAAAGAAACAGATGTCAATATAAGGCATTTGGGACTTATCTGGGGTCTGCATCAAAGGGTTGCCGACGAGCACATCAGGTCGTCTTCGTATCTGCTCCAGTACAAGAGCTACACAACCTCCTTCACTACTCGTCCAGTGATCAGTGAAGCAGAGCCAGTACCAGCCTCTGCAAGTTCTTCGCCTGAATCTCATATTCCTTTGAGCGAAAGGATGAAGAAAAGAAGAACTCCTGCTCTGTTTGAGAAAATTGCCTCCGGTTCTGGGGAGGTAAAAAGGATTAAGATTGATGTCCCAAAGGAGGGGACAAAGAAGACTGATGCAGCTCCTCCAGCTACTCCTGCTAAAGTCGCCGAGAAGCCCGCAGTGGCTCCGAGCAGCTCTACTACTCCTGGAAAGGTGATTGTGATATCACCGACCAAGGATTCATCCTTGGTTGAATCTGTAACGGTTCCCCCGAGGAGGCTGAAGAAAAGCTCCTCGATCAATTTTGCTATCCCCACTACTCAGCCCCCAGCTGCTGGGACTGGAGTTCCCAATTTTGTTCCCCCGAGCTCTGGCATGAGCTCGATAAAGTCCTTGACCATTCCCGAGGTTCAAGGTACCGAAGAAAACCTTACTCGGGATATGGTTACCTCACTAGCTGCTCGTCACCTTGCTTCTGTAAGTATCTTTATTTAGAATTTTTTCATATTCCCTTTGTCATTTCTGTTTCTAACTTTCTTTCTTTTTCTGTTCACAGTTGACGAGCTGCTTTAACATAATCCTAAAAAAGGATGAAGCCATTAAAGCCTCATGCTCCTCGTCCAGTGTGGAGGGAGCTATGGAAGAGGCTATCAAATCTTTGGAAGACTCCCGCCAGAAGTATGCCACTGATAAGGCTATCTGGGAGAAAAAACTTTCCTCCTCCGAGCAAGAAAAAGCTCGAATTGCTGATGCCTCCAAGGAGTTGGAGAAGAAAAAGAATGGCTTGGAGAAGGCAAATAAAGATCTTGAGGAAAAGCTCAAAGCCGCTGGAGAGCTGGAAAATAAACTCAAAATTGCTGAGGAGAGGTTGGACCAGCTACAGGAAGTAACTCGACAGAAGGAGGAAGCTGAACAAAAACTGAAAGCTGCTGATGATTTGCTGTCCGAGAAGCTTGCCTTGGAGAAGGCCAAAAGGAAAGCTGCTGTGAAGAAATCCTTCAGCTCTGGCTGGGACAAGGGGTGGGATAAGGGGTGTGCTGCCATGGTCTCTCAAGTGGACTATGGCAGTCTAAAGTATTTTAGGGATGGGTGGAATGCTGCCCTTCAGGAAATGAAGGTCGACGAGTCATCCGAGCTCTTCCAGAGACACATCCCTGGTCCCCCTCCTACTCCAGAAGAATTAGAAGAGGACGAAGCTACCTCTGAGGAGTCTTCAATGGTAATGGGAGAACATGCCCTAACCAATCAGCCTGCTGCCGAGCAAGTCGTTTCTTCTTCCGAGCAACAGCTGGTGCTTTCCGAATAACCCACAGTTCCTTCCGAGCAACCTGCTTCCTCTTCCCACCCTTTCGAGAAGGTTTTGGAAGATAAGGAAAAGGTGTAATGTTGTTCGGTTTACCTTTCTATTTTTCTTTTTTGTCAAATGTAACCCGGAATTTGTACTCCTGAACTATGATCTAATAAAATTTGAACTCTTTCTTCCATACGGTTGTCTCTTTTCTATTTGTACTCTGTCTTGAGCTTCTTTTTTATGATTGTCTTTTCTTTCTTTGCTAGTTTCTGGCTAGGATGGACCTACTATCTGCTCATGATACAAAGTTGTTGCAACAATGCAATGAGTACTTTAAAGCTGGTCACACAGACCTGAGTGCTGCACAAATTTCTGACATCCTTGGTCATGATGCTTCAGAGCAGGCAGTCGAAGCATATCAGTACCTGAAGTGTCTACTTGACCAAGATGTGGCCAATAATGTGGCTTACTATGAAATGATCGAGGATCTCCAATGTACCCTCGAAGACCTTCAGAATCAGTACAAGGAATCAACTGCCCTGTTGCATGAGGGGTATGAGAGGAAGTATCAACAGCTTTCTGCCGAGAAGGGCTACGAAAAGCTCTTTGCTAGGTACGATGTCAGGGAGAGAACCCTAAGGGGTGAAGTTAAAGAATGTAGACAGATTGCCAAGCTGTTGGAGCGAGAAAATAACAATTTACAGAAGGAACTAGCACAATTGAAGTCTGCAGCCTCTTCTTCAACAGCCCTAATCCCAGTGACTGACGAGGGATTTTCATTCTTAGAAGTTGAGAATGCCAAATTGAGGGAAGAGTTGGAGACTTTGAGGAGTTCTGGTACCTCGACATCTTCTCGTGGTCGAGCAAGAGCTCCTCGAGCAGCTCGGGTGCTTATCGAGGAACAGAGGACAGCGTCTGCCTTAGAGAACCAAGCCTTCCAATTAATGGCTAAGAACCAGGCTTTGTCTGACATGTCAAAGAAGATAAGGGACTTGGAGAAATAGCTCTCTGCGCAGAAATCAATTTTGGAGAATAAGGAGCTTTTCATCAAGAATCTCCACGAGCAGCTAGAAAGGCTAACATATCAGTTCCACAAACAGCCCAGGGAGTTCTGGATGGCTGGATACAACGAAGCACTATTCCATTTGGATGATCGCATCCAGAATGCCAACAATTAGGGCTACAAGCAAGGCTGGCTGAATGCCTTAGGTGTGTTGAAGCTCGAACAAGGACACTATCTATGGGACTACCATGATCCCCGGTTGCTTGACCTGCCTGTGCCACCGTACAACCTGGAGATGGAGTGGATCCCTGCTCGGGCCATTCCACGAAGATTAATTTCAAAATACCTCGGTGACTATAATTTACATTCTCAAATTGAGGTATCTCGTCCCGGGCATCTTCTAGATCGACCTTCTGTGATGAACGTCGGGATGCTGAAGGATTTGAACTTTATCAATTCTCCTCAGTCTTTAAATGATCTGCCTGCTGGCGAGGAACCTGTATCGAAAGCTGAGGGGAAAAGACCAATAGAATAGGAATTTTTAATGTAACAGTTAGTACACATATCAATGTAATTTTCATTTTATTATCAATGTAACTTGTAATTTATTTCGAATTTAATGAAAGGCTTTCATTATTTCTTGCAAATCTTAATTGCTATTGTCTTGTAAATATCAAACACTTTACATTTATGCATATCTGTTAAAAAGATAATAATAGTGTTGTTCATCGACCACCTTAGTACTAAAGTTACAAGTATCAGTAATGTTGCTCGATCACTTAATAGTAATGAGTATAAAAATGTTTAAAATTTTTCCAACCAACCAAGGTTGTTAAATTGTGCTCGTCGACCAATTATAGTTAGTGAGAGTTTATCCCCGACTAACCATACTTGGTAAATTTTTGTCTTTTTCATAAAATGTGTCTGACCAACCAAGGTCAATAAATTCTCCTCGTCGACCAACTGTAGTTAGTGGGTTTTTATCCCCGACCAACCATACTTGATACAGTTTAGAATATTTTCTCCTCGTCGACCAACTACGTTGGTACAATTTAGAATATTTTCTCCTCGTCGACCAACTACAGATAGTGGGTTTTTATCCCCGACCAACCATACTTGGTATAGTTTGGAATATTTTCTTGAGTAGTCTACCGAGTTGTGCCGAGTAGTGCGTAGCACTAGTATTCCCCGAAAAATTTTCAATAAACAGAGAGACTTGCAGAATATTTTTATGTTATTCATACTGATGGAACTGCGTTACATATACATCACTGATAATACTTGCGCAGGTGCTCTACGTTCCATGCATTCTTAAACTCCTCGCCTTCTAGAGTTGCTATTCGGTAAGTTCCTGGTCGAACAACTTCTGTAACTCGGTATGGTCCATGCCAGTTTGCCTCCAGTTTGTTATGCTTTTGAATTATTTTCTTCAGCACATAGTCTCTTTCTTTCAGGTCGCACTTCTTCACCCTCTTGTTGTAAAACAAAGTTGTTCGCTGCTGGTAAGCAGCATTTCTAATGGCTGCTTCTTCTCTAACTTCCTCGAGCATGTTTAAATCCAGTTTTCTCATTAAGTCGCTGACAGGGGAATTGAAATTCAGTACTCTGTGTGTTGGGAGGCCCAACTCGGCAGGTATGACGGCTTCACTTCCAAACGCCATCATATATGGTGATTCTCCAGTTGTTACTCGGGGAGTAGTTCGATAAGCCCAAAGTACTGATTGTAGCTCGTTGATCCAGTTTGCTTTTGCATCATCCAATCGTTTCTTCAAACCGTTCAGCAGCGTTATGTTTGTCACTTCAGTTTGTCCATTGCTTTGAGGATGGCCTGGTGCTGAATGAACCTTCAAAATATTTGATTGATGACAATAGGCGGCAAACTCCTCGTTATCAAATTGTGTCCCATGGTCTGTGATGAAGGCATGAGGGTGACCATATCGGCAAATGATGTTCTTCCAAACAAATTTGTACACCTTCTCGTACGTCATATCAATGAGTGGCTCAGCTTCTACCCACTTAGTAAAATAATCCACTGCGATGACGAGGTACTTGAACCTTCCTCGAGTCGTTGGCAGTGGTCCAACCAAATCAATTCCCCACATGGCAAATGGCCAAGGGGAAGTTATGGGTGCCAACAATGCTTGTGGAGTTCTTCGGATGGAGGAGAAACGCTGGCACTTATCGCACTTCTTGGCATAGGCTATACAATCGGCCCTCATCGTCGGCCAGTAGTATCCCTGCATCATCACCCTTTGTAAAAGAGTCCGACCTGCTATATGTGCTCTACAAGACCCTTCATGGATCTCTTCAATCAAATCTTTCACCTCGGTGGGATGTACACATCTCTGCAAACCTGCCATAATTCCTCGTCTATATAAAACACCATTAATTAGTACATACCGAGCAGCTTTAAACTTCAATTTCTTGGCTGCGAGCTTGTCAATTGGCAATTCTCCCTCCTCTATATGTGCCCTGATGGGATCCATCCAAGATGATCCTAAATCAAGGGTAATAAAGTTCATCGTCAGATCTTCATCTATGCTCCGACCAGCCAACACTTCAATTGGGATTGTTCGTCGTAACTCGGTGCAAGTAGCTGACGCTAGTTGAGCTAGGGCGTCTGCTCTCGCATTCTCCATTCTTCGTATTCTGAGTAGCTGAATAGCGGCAAATTCTGACACCAGCTCCTTTGCCTTTGCATGATACTTAATCATTAATTCTCCTCTAACTGCATATACTCCCAACATTTGATTTATGATCAATTGAGAATCACTGAAAACAATAACCTGCTGCGCCTCCATAATTTTTGCTAAGCTAAGTCCTGCGATCATCGCCTCATACTCAGCCTCATTGTTGGAAGCTTTGAATTGGAAATGCAAGGTGTATTCCATGTCGATCTCGTCCGGAGTGCTCAAAATAATCCCCGCGCCACATCCTGTTGTGCAAGATGAGCCATCTACATATAGCCTTCATATAGGTAACTCGTCTTCAAATTTTTGATCAGTCAGAGTTCCTCGGTGAAATATTTGCTGCTTCCTTTCATCCTCCCCAGATTTTCTTGCTCCTCGTCGATCATTTTTTCTTTCCCTTTTACCAATCGGAGTTGGCCTGAGCTCAAATTTAATGATCCTGTAACATCCACTTGCCCTTTTACCAACCGGATTTGGTCTGAGCTAGTGTTTGTCGATCCTGTAACATCCACAGGTTGATCAGCGAGCAACTCTTGTTCCTCGTCCGGAGTTCTCACAACTATCTCTGCATCACATCCTGTAACATCCACACGCCCTTTTACCAATCGAAATTGGTCTGAGCTTGTGTTTGTTGATCCTGTAACATCCACAGGTTGATCAGCGAGCAACTTTTGCTCCTCTGGGGTATCAAGATAGGTGAACTCCGCTATGAAATCTGCTACAGCCTGCCCTTTTAGTGATGATCTAGGTTCATAAATTATATCATATTCACCGAGTTCTATTGCCCAGTACATCAATCTTCCTGATTTTTCTAGCTTATGCAGGGCTTGCCTCAGTGGCATATCAGTATATACTACTATGGTATGAGCCTGAAAATATGGTCTCATTCTCCTACTTGCCTCAATCAGCGCCAATGCCAATTTTTCTAGCCTTGTATATCTGATCTCTGCCCCTCGGAAGGCCTTACTTTTGTAGTAAATTGGATTTTGTACTCCATTCTCCACTCTGATCAACACCGAGCTAACTGCATTTTCGGATACTGCTAGGTACAGGTATAATTTTTCTCCCATCACCGGCCTGGACAACAATGGAGGTGTTCCCAAGTATTTCTTCAAGTCTTGAAAAGCCTTCTCACATTCATCATTCCACTCAAAAGTCTTTCTGAGTGTCTTGAAGAATGGGAGACATCTATCAGTTGCTCGCGACACAAATCAGTTGAGTGCCGCTACTCGTCCTGTGAGACTCTGTACTTCCTTCTTCGTCATTGGAGATCGCAGCCCTAATAGAGCTTTGATCTTTTCAGGATTTGCTTCAATGCCTCGTTGATTGACAATGTACCCGAGAAACATGCCTTCTCGTACTCCAAAGATGCACTTCGTCGGGTTCAGCTTCATTTGGTATTTATCTAGTTGATCAAAAGTATGACTTAAGTCAACTAGATGATCTGCAGCTTTCTTGCTTTTCGTCAGCATATCGTCAACATAGAGTTCCATATTGTCACTGATTTGTTCAGCAAAGACCTTGTTCATCAGCCTCTGATATGTCGCACCTGCATTTTTCAAACCAAAAGTCATAACATTATAACAATAAGTTCCCCTAGGGGTAATAAAATAAGTACTCTCCCTGTCTTCAGGTCTCATTTTAATTTGATTGTAGCCAGAATAAGCATCCATGAAGCTCAGCAACTCGTGTCCCGATGTAGCATCCACCAGTTGATCGATTCGGGGCAGTGGAAAGTGATCCTTTGGACATGCTTTGTTGAGGTTGGTGAAGTCTACACACATCCTCCACTTGTTGTTTTTCTTCTTCACCATCACCAAATTAGCTAACCAATCTGGATATTTAACATCTTCAATGAAACAAGCTTTGTGGAGCTTCTCGACTTCCTCCTGTATAGCTTGATTCTTCTCGGGACTGAATACTCTTCTCCTCTGCTTCACAGGCTTGATCTCCTTATTTACATTGAGCTCGTGACATAAGAAATTTGGGTCTATCCCAGGCATATCTTCATGACTCCACGCAAAAGTTTGCCTTCTACTTTTAAGGAAAGTTATCAATTCCTGTTTTAATGAGGCTTCCAACGATGAACCTATTTGAGTAGTTCGATCAGGGTGCTCATCGTCGAGAATGATATTTTCAGTAGCTTCCACCACTTGACCCTTCACGAGTTGCGACTCATCTCGAGGATCCAATGTTTCAATTTCTGCACCTTCATCCACTTGATAAGTAGTGGTCTTTTTCTTTGATTCTTCCAGTTCTTCTTGCTCGGTGGATGAATAATAGCATTACCGAGCTACTTTTCGATCGCCTTTCACAACTCCTACTCCAAAGTTTGTTGGAAATTTTAGGCATTGATGCACTGTAGATGGTACAGCCTCAAATTTCTTCAATCCTACTCTTCCCATGATGATATTGTACGATGATTGGACATTCTTATACATCACGAAGAAACGTATTCTTTCTGTCCGACAAGAAGGCCATGTACCAATGAATATATCCAACTTGATCGTCCCAAGTGGAAATACCTTCTCGCCAGCAAAACCGATGAGGGGTCTTTGGTAAGGCTCCAGTTGGGATAGCTTTAGATTCAAACTATCGAAACACGAGTAGAACATGATGACTGCTGAGCTACCATTGTCGACCAGCACTCTTGAAATCATGACTTCCTTCATTCTCATTTTGATCACCAGCGGGTCATCATGAGGATATAAAACACCTGCAAGGTCATTTTTTAAAAAACCGATAACCAATTTCTCCTTGTTCACCTTTCTCAGACGATCTTCCTCAGCTAGATTTATTCACTGAATGTACGAGCAAGCTTGTGCCTCACCGAGGTAAGCTTTTCTTTCTGCAGTAAGGTCTCCTCCTCCTACATCTCCTCCTGTAATAACATTACAATCAAATGAGCCAAAGCGTATTGAAAATACCTCTCGTTCTGGCTGCCTTGGTTTCTTGGGTAGATCGGGATCATCCTCCGGATCAACTTCATGGTTTATTTTCTTGTTCTCCTCTGCTCGACGAGGAGATCTAGACCTCTCTCTAGTTCGGTCATTGTTTCTTCTTTCACCTCCACGATCAACATACTTTGCTAGCTTTCCTCGTCGGATGAGTGTTTCAATCTCATTCTGAAGAGCTATGCAATTTTTAGTCATATGGCCATGATCCTTGTGGAACTCGCAATATTTTTCCCTATTCCTCATGTCAGGGTCTGCCTTCATTTTCTTTGGCCAGTTTAACTCTTCGGTGTTCTTAATTTCTTCCAGGACGTGGTTGATATTTACCTTCAAAGGTGTGTAATTATCAAATTTCCTCAAAACCTCCCATGACGACCTATTTTTGGATTGTTTGTCACCACCATTGTTCTTATGTTCTTTCTTCTTAGCTTTATCACCTTCCACCTTGGTTTCTTTGGCGTCCATATTCTTCTTTGCAGACATAGCTTCCTCGGCATTCATAATCTTGGACGCTTTTCCCATCAGGTCCGACATGGTTCGAGGTGGATCTTTGGCCAAAGTATAGTACAACTTGTTTGGTAGCAGTCCACTCATCAAAGCGGTAATCGCTGTCTTCTCCTCATAATCAATGACTTCGAGTTTCTCGTTATTAAAACGAGTTATATAATCTCTAATACTCTCCCCGGCTTTTTGTCTAACACTTAACAAATGTTCTACTCGCTTAACTGGCTTTGCGCCAAAGCAGAAATTCCCAATGAATAACTCGGCCAGTTGAAGAAAAGTTAAAATCTTACCCCGAGGAAGATTATTATACCATATCTGAGCAGATCCGGTAAGTGTTCCCGAGAATGCTCTGCATCTCATCTCATCTGGGACAGCATAGATTTCGGCTGCAGCTTGATATTGTTCTATATGAAGGACATGGTCAGTCTTTCCATCATACTTGGGAGTCACAACAGCTGCTTTGAACTTTGATGGTGTTGGAAAATCAATAATATCCTGGACAAAAGGCGTTCCTCGAACAAAGGTTCGTTGTAGAGGGTTCTTGGCCTTAGCCATTTCCCCTAATCTATCCTCCAGCCTCTGAATAGATCCTTTCCATGCATCATTTCCTTCCTCGGGCCTATTGGTTCGAGCAACTGATCGCGTTGAAGTGGCTTCCTGGGATTTATCTTGACGAGCAGCTGGTCGGTCATAGGATCTATCTTGACGAGCAGCTGGTCGCGACTGCGCAGATCCTTCCCTTAAATCTGATGGTCGTCGAAAGCTCCTCGATGCTGCATTAAGAGGACTTTTATTCCTCCTAGGGCCTAATCGATCGAAAGGAGAGGCGCTACTTAATCTTTCCAATGCGCTGGCCCTTTCTGGGGAGAGGGTGACATGTTGTTCAGTATCCGTGGCTCGTACATACGAAGTTCTCCCAGGTTGATAAGAGAAATCATCAGATTCCTCATTGCAATGTGAGTTAGTACGCCTAGTACGTGAAGAAGGCGCACGGGTATTTCTTTGAATGCTTTGTGATCTGGAATGGGCTGATGCACCGCCATGGAGGGTTTGGATGAGTTGTCGCATTATTTCTTGCATGACGGTCTGGCCCTAAGCCAGATTTTCCATTATTCCAGTCAGATCTGGAACAATTGGTGGAGCAGATGGATTTGGAGGGGTTCCAGCGTTTCGATTGCTGGATTCAGGAATATCAGTCGTTGGTAATGGATTTTTTTTATGAGAAAACGATTTTATCAGTCGTTTCCCACAGACGGTGCCAATCTGTTGATGTAAAAAATTAGATCACTCTAATAATTCAATCACATATAAATAAATGAGACAAAAGATTTTAAAGTGGTTCAGCCTTATCAGAATGGCCTACATCCACTGTTGTTTTATTGCTGTTTGTATTGGAATTCTCGATTACAAGTTATCTCAAGAAATTTCGGTCTGGGGGTCCGTACCCAGAGTTTGGATTCGATCCTCCCCAATGAGGATTGTACAATGTATTTATAGCCTTGAGGCTATAATGTGAAAGGGTAATACATTTAATGCCCTCTTTGCGTGCGCGTCCAAATGATAAGCATTTAATGAATCAGTTGAACTGTTGGTTATCCAGCTATTAATGCTTTGTTCGAGATGCAGCTCGGACCGCCTGAGTTGCTCGGACCGCCTAAGCTTCTTGGTATTCAAGAGTTCCTCGGAGAGGTTTGTTCCTCGGAGCGTATGAGTTCCTCGGAGCAGGTGAGTTTCTCGGATAAGCAGTGTTCCTCGGGGAACTATGAGTTCCTCGGGTAAGCAGTTTTGTTCCTCGGAGAGTGGGAGTTCCTCGGAAGTGTTTGTAGTTTCCATGTAGATAGCCACGTGTCTTCATATGATTGGTCCACGTCAGCAGATTAAATTTGGTATCAACAATGATCTTCTTCGATCCAGGCAAACCTGTCGCCGACCTATTGCAAAGCAATTGCTCACCAACAATAATTCTCCAAAAAAATCAATAATGTCCAATAGAGTTGTCGACTTGTTGCCGACCAAGAATATATATTGCCGACCAACCTGCCGACCAATGAATATCAATAGGTTCGCCGACCTGTGATAGGTGCTAAGAGTAGATTCCGCCGACATGTGTTAGATATTGCCGTCCAGAACTTCGCCGACCAATAAGTACTGTCGATTAGTATCAGATGTCTCCGATCAGCATGAGGTAGAGCCGACCAGCATTAGGTGTAGCCGACCAATGCTGACCAACATTAGATGGTCAGGAAACCTTTATTTTGTATAACACTTGTTGTCGACTAATAATGGCTTTCATGCCTCCGACCAACAATCGAGGAAACCCCCTTCTTGTGCAATTTTTATTTTCAGGGAACTCTGGTAGATAAAAATGTCTACGACTAATAGAAAAATCTTTTCGACCAACAAAAATGTCTCAAACATGACGTGAGTATCTCCGACCAACAATATATCAGTGTTAAATAGTTGAGAAATTATCGTCTTGGTCCTATACTTGCTGCTGACCATTAATGATTTTCCTCTACCTTTTCCAGTTATAATCCAGCAGTCGTCGATCAACAAATAGTAGGTCGGGGTACCTTCAAACTGTATAATATCTTTATCCAACCATTAAATAGGAGGTCGGGGATCCATTCTTGATGTATAAGACTTATCGTCGACCAACTACTGTGTAAAACTCCCGGATGGTGCAGATTTGTGCTGACCAACGATTATGGATCAGCGATGAACTGTGTTGGTGAGATGATTGGGTAAAACAAATATGCCGACCATCGTTGGATGTCGTTGACTAATCAAAGAGCAACCACCAACCTGATGATAGGCCGGTCAAAAATTTTGGAGGTGTTATGTTATAGATTTGGTTTCGAGCCGCATAAGTTGTCGAAAATGTGGGCTCTGATTTTCCATTCGGATCAGGTAGGATTATTGAGAGATTTCTATCTCAAATTGTGACCCAGTTTCTTATTTTTTTATGAACGTTGAAGTCAGGGGGAATGATTTTAAATTAATAAATCCAAAACTCCTTCGTTTTCCTGGGAATTAGCAAAATGAAAATTTTCTCAGTTTTTCATTTTTCATCTTCTTGATAAAAATGGGTCGTTGGTTTTCAAGAGAGAGAGAGTGATCTTGGTTTTTTCCGATAATGGAAAATTGTCTAAAATTAACAATACAGTGGAGATTGGCAGATGCATAGAAATTGAATACGAAAAATATATCTTTTAAAATAAATCAAATTGGTGAAAACTTCAGTAGCTTTGGGGCCAGATCTGTGATTCTCACGAGAGAAAATTATTCCTGATTTTACTTTTCCTATTCTCTGATTACAGATAGAAAAATATGATTGAAGATTTGAATAGTCAAAAAATCATTCGAAACTTGGCTCAAAGTGAACAATAAAAATTACCAAAATTTGACATGATTGTCCAGATCTATAGGTGAAAAACTGAGTGTATAATTCACTAATATAAATAAAATGATGTAGTTAATTTACTCGAATTTCAGATTGTACATAATGTGGCGAATCATTATTCATAACAGTGTTATATGAATTCTAAAAAAATTTCTAATCTTTGAATATGTGATTCATGATATAAAATTTAAACTTGAGAATTAACCCAAAAGTTTTGATTTATGAAATCCACCATTTTATAGATTTCTCAACAAGAATTAATCTAACATTTATGATTTTAAAATCATGATATGCCATATTTTGCAGATAAAAATTGGACAATTAATTTATGTATATAAACATAAAAATCATGATTGAATCAAAATATATATGTATAATATATAATTGATTATACATAGAGAAAATAAAAAACTTAGCTTTTGATGGAGAACAATGCTTGTAACACGTTCCCACAGACGGCGTCAATCTGTTGATGCAAAAAACGGACCGAATTCCATTTTTATGATCACAGTTAAATAGATAAAAGAAATCCAATCAAGCACATGAGAGACAGATTTTTAAAGTGGTTCGGCTATAAGAAAAAGCCTACGTCCACTGTTATTTTATTCCCAGGGGTTTACAATAGCACAATGTGGTGGAGAGATGGAGAAAACGATGTGTATCTTGTGTATGGTCTCTCATCATTGTCAGATCCCCTTTCTATGATGGGGTTACAATGTATTTATAGCCTTGAGGCTATCCATATGAAAAGGCGATGTGTTGGCATCTAGTAGGCATCTATTGATATAGTAGAAATGTACATTAAGGCTCATTAAATGCGTTGTTATCTGCATTTAACGCACATTAAATGCATAGTTATCCTTTGATCTGTCTGGCTAGAGTTGCTCTGCATGCGTTGAGTTGCTCTGCAAAGTTACTCGTTGCTCTGCACACCTGCTCGTTGCTCTGCACACTTGCTTGTTGCTCTGCAAACCTGCTCGTTGCTCTGCACACTTGCTAGTTGCTCTGCACATCTGCTCGTTGCTCTGCAAACTTGCTAGTTGCTCTGCAGACCTGCTCGTTGCTTGGTGATAGTATGTATTAGCCACATAAGGTGACACATGTCTTCATTTAATTGGTCCACGTCAGCTGACTAATTTTTGTATCAACAGTATCCAAATTTATTTTTTTTGTAAAAAGGATCATATAATATTTTTGTACAATCTGCTCTGATACCAATTTGAAAAACCAAATTCTATGAATTAATTCATATCTTAGTTCAAACACACATAAATTCAAATTTTAGCAAATTTTATCCTCCATTAATTTAGCATGCATGCAATGATGAAATCCAAAGTAAATGAGTCAAATTAAGAAAGCAAACATGTGAAGAAGTAGGAAAAATTATTTTCAGGCAAAACCTTTATTTCAGCAATGTAAATAGTTGACAGACACTAGATTACTTACGGACTACTTAGCTCACTAAATATAGCGTGTATTTCTTCAAGTCTTTTACAGTAATGGCACAGTCCAACACCGCCCACAGGAAGCAGTCTTCCCTCGGTATCCACCGATCAACCTTCTTCTTCAGCAATAGGGCCTCAATACCACAAATCAACCGTACATATGAACTTTATAAGGGTATTTTTTTAACAAAAATGTGTTCTTCTTGATTTAATAAAGTGATCTCTAAATTTTCAATGGGTTTGAATGAAAAACGGTAGAGTTTGATCACAAAAAGAACTCAAAAATGGCTTAGAAAAGGTAAAATATGAGTTCTACATGACTATAATCCCGTATATCTTTTAATAAGGAAGTTTGTTGCAAAAGGATAAATATAAGAAATTTTTGTATCAGATTTAATTAAAAAATAAAAACTCGCGTGTTCATTTAAACGCCCTAATATCTCGTTTGAACGACATACCCTTTTTCGTTCTAATAGGTTTCGATCATGGGAACCTTCGTTCTAATGATGTAGCCAATCTCATTTGAACGACTTCAAATGATACTTTGAATATCATTCCAAAACTAACCAAAAGGTATCATCCCTGATTTCATTTGAACATTTGGAATCTCATTCTAACGACACTGCGTAACTCATTTGAACGACATGACAAACTTGTTCTAACGAGTTAGCAAGATTTTCAAAATTTTCTTTTCAAAAAAAATTGAAATGCAAACTCTTAAAAATATAAACCTTTAAAAAAATAATGTCTTTACCAAACTACCATAACTCTTTTGAATATTGTTAAGATGAATGATTCTTCAATCTGCTAATACTCTTCAACTTTGTCTTCGAATACATAGAAGTAGTCATGATGGTGCAGTGGTTTATAACATGATAAGACAAATTAAAATCAACTCAGAACTTATAAAGCTTTCTCTTGCACATATGTATAGTCTCAAATTGTGTGGTGAGATTTTAAAGCTTTAAAGCTTTCACAACATTGGTACTCTCGTGTGTGAGTTAGAGGATATTCCTCACTTACATATATATGGTGCACGTCATTATATGATGAAACTTATCGGTGTCTTCACCAGAAATTACATATAAGTCTTCGGAGTTGAAATTACTCCAAAAAAATTCATCATATGTCTTAGTAGTGACATGTTTAAGACTAACGATATCATTATTAGTTACAGTGGGTAGTGTCCATCATTTTTCACAAACAAGCTAAACCCTCTAGTCAATAGATTATGAATAATTTGACCCATAAAAAATAGGAATCGTATCATATATGTTATCCATATAATCCCAAAATAAAGATCACACAAAAAATTAGTGTAACCTGCTCTGATACCAATTTGAGAAAGTGCAAGCGCTATATAGATTCAGTTATATAATATGTCACAAAAAAAGATTTATTTTTTACCAAATTTTATCTTGATTTAAATTAAAGTGTGCATGCAAGGTTGTGTAAAGACAAATTTAGCCAAATATCCAAACCAAAATAATAATAATAATAATAATAATAATAATAATAATAATAATAATAATAATAATGATAATGATAACAATTGTTGACGTAAAAAAGTATCCATCTACGTGGACCCATTAGAAATAGACACTTATCATCCTATGTGACAACATGTACATTGAGCATTCTGTTGGTCGGCTCAGAAGATAGTTGGTCCACCCAAAAGAGAGTAGGTCATCTCAGAAGATAATAGGTCGTATCAGAAGATAGTAGGTCGGCTAACCGCCCGACCAACCAACCTGAAGAATATGAACCATCAAGAATATCAAAGGCTATTGGTGTAGAATGTCAATAGACTCATTTATTATGTACAGATATAAATGCCTAGCGATATAAATGCATTCCATCTATTAGGTTGCTAACAACCCTTATAAATACATGATTTCCCTTAACTAAAGGGGACAACTCTCAATCATTCATAACATTTCATATTGTGTTATTGTAAAACCCCTTAAATAAAATAACAGTGGACGTAGGCTTTCTTCAACAGCCGAACCACTTTAAAAATCTTTGTCTCTTATGTTTTTTATGTGATTGCTTATCTTCATTTCATCTTCAATATCATCTTCATACCTTCACTTTATCTGTTGTTGACGCCTATAAAATGACATAGATCATTTCTAGTCTTCAACAGATTGACTCCATCTATGAAAATCGACACGAAAGTCTTTCCCTCTTATTAAAATAAACGAAAATCATCTTCGAGAGCTAAGTTTTCTATCTCTACATATAATCAATTCAATCATTGGATCAATTTTTATTCACCAATCTACATAATCGTGAATTTCATAATCACAAATTTTAATAAATTCAGGCAAACATGTTTATTTACAGAAATACATCAGATATTTTGATTGCCGTCTCACGTATTGTCCAACAAGGAAATAAAAAATTTCCTGCACAAATCTATATTCGATTATTATTGATCTTGATTTGAAATCCTCATCCAATTGATAAAGATAAAGAAAAAGGGATAGCTAATTTAAATCAAATCTGTAAATCGAACCAGCAAACCAAACATATATATGGGTGATAACTCAGTTCAGAAGTCCAAACATCTGAGTTTTTGCGAATCATCTCCCAACTTGGCTTGAATCAGATCTACTTTGGTTCGGAATCTAATATTCGAGATTATAAGATTGGGTTCATTACCCAGCAACTGGCTCGTCTTCTTTTGGTCGGCACCTCAAATTCCTCCCCGACTATAAAACTGTTGGTCTTGTTGGATTAATTCCAATATTTATTGAGTTTAATTTTTAGTTGTTAATATTTTATTATATTATTTGTGTTTTATTTTAAACATAGTTTGGGTTTTAATTTAGAAAGTAGAAACATGAGCAAATGGGTGTGAAAGATATGGGGAATGCTCAAAATCCCATATTGTCCCACATTGGAAGAATACTACAAAAGGTAGTGGTATATCAACTAAAGGACAACTAAGATTCTTAGTTGACAAGTCAAATAAGAGGCTATGATCCTACGCATCGCGGTGGTGCTTAAGCACCACCAATCGCAACACGCGTAAGCGCGTAAGCGCGACACGCGGCGCGCGAAAGGGCGATTGGGAAACTTAGGGCGCATTGCGCGCTTTGACGCGCACTTGGCACTTCGCACGTGCGCATCTTCGCTTGGAGCGTGGGAGCCTAAAGTTTTGACAAGGTAAAACAGATCAACGGTTGTGATTAAACGATCCGATCAAAGGGTTTAAAATCCGAAACGGCTTGATCTAAACCGTTAGATGAACTCGTAGCGTTTCGTGTAGGGGATGTCCATTCGCTTACGATGGGACGCCTAATCTGAACCGTTAGATCGTAGCTGTTCCAAACAGGCACGATCCAACGGTTGCTGAGTCACTCCATGAAGAGTTGTGACTGTTGAAGAACAGTCACAGAAATGGCTATAAAAAGAGTTCCAGACCTCTGTTTTGGACACCGAAAATTGCTAGTTTCTCCTCTCTCCGTCCTCTATACTTTGGCATTATCAAGTTACAAATTCAGAGTGTTCTCGGGTTTGATCAAACAGTACATAGTTTGAATCAAACAACTGTTCATACTGCATTGTATCCTGAAGGCAGGTTCTACAAAACCCATTGTGTACTCGCGGTTCTGGTTCTGTCTCAACCGGATTGGGAGAAATTTTGCCTAAAAGAAAGCGTTCCAAGAACGTGCCTTGCAGAAATTAATTATTATATTTCGTTCTTTCCATAAGAAAACTCCAACAGTTTTAGGCAAAAATTTATTTTATATTCATATTACTCCACTCAAATGGAAGGAACTGTGGCACAATCTATCCAAGTCATGACTCAAGACTTAATTCGACTCGACCGTTTTGATGGCGGAAATTTCACCCGTTGGCAAGAGAAAGTTATGTTCTTCCTCACATCACTAAAACTTGCATACATTCTAGATGATAACCTTGAACAAATTCCCGAGCCCACACCCGAAGACACCGAAGGAATAAAGCAAAAACGTGTGAAGAGGAAAGAAGACGAATTTATGTGTCGAGGACACATCCTCAATGCTTTGTCTCAAACTGTTTATAGCGCTCATAGAATGATTCCGACGGCAAAGGAATTATGGAAGGCTTTGGAGATAAAGTATCAAAACGAGGAAGCGAGCAATCGTAAGTTTCTAATTTCAAACTATATGAATTTTAGAATGAATAATGATAAATCTGTCGTTGCACAAGCCCATGAACTCCAACAAATTGTTGGTGACCTTAAAGCCGCTGGTATTAATCTTCAAGATGAATTTCAAGTAGGGGTGATTGTTTCAAAACTTCCATCCTCTTGGAATGGCTTTAAGAAGAAAATTAATCATGATGAAAAGACTTATACTGTGGAATCCCTTCTTCGTCACCTTCGTATTGAAGATGATACTCGTATTCGAGAAAAGAAGGGTGAACAAAGTGAGGGTCATTCAAAAGCTAATATGGTTGAGGATCAAAAATCCAAGATTACCAAAGACTCAAAATTTAAAGCAAAGAATGATTCCAAATTCAAGAACCAAGGTGCAAATAAGAAAAAGAAGGGAAAATGTTTCTTCTGTGACAAACCGGGCCATTATTCTCGAGAATGTCGTCTTAAAAAGAAGGCATTTAAAGAAAAACAAGGGTCGAAGGAAACCAACAATGTTGAAGATCTTATTGCTACTGTTTGCGAAGCAAATTCAATTGATAATGAAAGTGGATGGTGGCTGGATACCGGCGCAACGGTCCACATATGCAAAGACCGCTCTTCATTCAAAACATATCAAGAAATTGATGGAAAAGAAGTGAAGATGGCAAATAATCTTCGCGCCAATGTAGTTGGAAAAGGCACAGTGGAATTGAAGCTAACTTCTGGAAAGACACTTACTCTAATTGATGTACTTCATGTACCTGATATGTGTAAAAATCTTGTGTCTGGGGACCTTCTCAATAAGAGAGGTTTCAAACTAGTGTATGAGTCTGATAAGTTTGTATTGTCTAAGAATGGCCAATTTATTGGCAAAGGGTACTCTTGTAACGGCATGATTAAAATTAATGTAATCAATGATATTAGTTTTGCTTATATGATTGAGTCTATTTCTTTATGGCATAGTAGATTAGGTCATGTGAATTATAAGTATAAAAAATATGACTAATCTCGGCTTAATCTCGGATTGTAAATTTGATAACCTTTCTAAATGTGAAATTTGTGCTCAATCGAAGATAACTAGAAATTCGTTCAAATCTGTTGAGAGGAAATCCGAAATGCTTGATCTTATTCATAGTGATGTATGTGATATGAAGAGTAATATGACTCGTGGTGGAAATAAATATTTCTTAACTTTCATTGATGATTACTCTAAGTATGCATATACATATTTACTTAAAAGTAAAGATGAAGTTTTCGAGAAATTCCTAATTTTTAAAGCAGAAGTTGAAACTCAACAAAATCGAAAAATTAAAGTCCTACGATCCGATAGGGGTGGTGAATATTACCCGAGTGAGTTTATACAATTTTGTAATACTCATGGGATAATCCATCAAGTTACGGCGCCATATACGCCACAACAAAATGGAACGGCGGAAAGGAAAAATAGGACTTTAGTTGAAATGATAAATTCAATGTTAATCAGTTCTGGTTTACCTTTGTCGATGTGGGGAGAAGCGGTTTTATCCGCATGTTATATTTTAAATAGAGTTCCATTGAAAAACAAGGATATTACACCATATGAATTATGGTTTAATCGTAAGCCTAATCTTAGACGTCTTAAAGTTTGGGGATGTCTTGCTTATGTAAGAAAACCCGAACCTAAAAGACCTAAACTAGGAAATAGGACTTACAAATGTGTTTTTATTGGATACTCTAGTAACAGTACGACTTATAGATTTTTAAACCTTGAAACTCAAGAAATCATTGAGTCGGTAGATGTGCAATTTTTTGAACATCTAACAAAGTTTAGTACTTTGAATCAAGGTTTAGAAAATAATAATTCGACTGTTGACTCCTCAAATTTAGAAGAAAATTCACAACCTATATCTTCTTCAGAAACAACGAATGACGTTGAACCACGAAGGAGTAAAAGACAAAGAACTGAAAAAACATTTGGGCCTGACTTTGTTATTTATTTAGTTGAAGGGGATTTAAATGAGACTAAGAACAAAACTAAATTTGTTCTTAATGTAGAAGATGAACCGACCACATTTCATGAAGCGGTAACATCTAGGGATGCTGTCTTTTGGAAAGAAGCAATAAATGATGAAATGAACTCAATTTTGTCAAATCAAACTTGGGTTATTTCCGATCTTCCCCCCGGGTCTAAACCTATTGGGTGCAAATGGATATTTAAAAGAAAATTAAATCCGGATGGTTCTATAAATAAATTTAAGGCAAGACTAGTTGCTAAAGGCTATAAGCAAAAATATGGAATTGATTACTTTGATACATATGCTCATGTTGCTCGAATCACTTCCATTAGGATATTAATATCTCTTGCTTCTATTCACAATTTAGTTATTCATCAAATGGATGTTAAAACTGCATTTTTAAATGGTGATTTAGAAGAAGAGATTTATATGGAACAACCCAAAGGGTTTGTATTGCCTGGCCAAGAAAAGAAAGTGTGTAAATTGGTTAAATCTCTTTATGGCCTTAAACAAGCTCCTATGCAATGGCATGAGAAGTTTAATAATATTGTTATATCCCATGGATATAAAGTTAATGATTCCGACAAATGTATATATAGTAAATTTGAAAATGGTGTTGGTGTTATTATATGCTTATATGTGGATGACATGTTAATATTTGGGTCTAATCTCAAATATGTTGAAGAAACCAAAAGGTTTCTTTCATCAAAATTTGATATGAAAGATCTTGGAGAAGCTGATGTGATTTTAGGAATCAAAATTGTGAGAAAGGATAATTCTTTAGCGTTATCTCAATCTCATTATATAGAAAAAGTTCTTAAAAGATATAATCATTTTGAACTTAAGCCAGCTGCTACACCTGTGGATCCTAGCATCAAATTAATGAAAAATACTAGGCGTGCTATGGACCAATTTAAATATGCTAGTATTATTGGGAGTCTAATGTATGCCATGCATTGCACTAGACCAGACATTGCTTATGCAGTGAGTATATTGTGTAGATTTACAAGTAATCCAGGACAAGAGCACTGGAATGCAATTTCTAGGGTGCTTAGATATCTGAAGAGGACTTTGGATTATGGCTTACATTATGTAGGATATCCATCTGTTTTAGAAGGATATAGTGATTCAAGTTGGAATAATCTTGAATCAAAATCAAAGTCAACTACTGGTTGGATTTTTACGCTAGGAGGAGCAGCTATCTCTTGGGGATCCAAGAAACAAACATGTGTATCAGATTCAACAATGCAATCTGAATTTATAGCCCTAGCAGATGCATGTAAAGAAGCAGAATGGCTTAGAAATGTGTTGTATGATATTCCTTTATGGAAAAAGCCATCACCTTCTATTATGATAAGTTGTGATAACCAAGCCACAATTTATAAAGTTTCGAACAAAACTTACAACGGAAAATCTAGACACATTAGTCTAAGACATCAAATTATAAGAAAATTACTCAAGGAAGGAGTAATTACAGTCGACTATATTAAACCGAACAAGAATTTAGCAGATCCTCTGACTAAAGGTCTTGTAAGAGAGATGATATATATCACCTCAAAAGAAATGGGACTAAGGTCTATTAAATAACACAACTATATTTAATGGGAACCCAACTCATATCTTGAAAATATAAATAGAGTTCAATGTGGTACAAATAAGTTAAATTATAGTTATGGAACACTAGGAATTTATACAAAAAGTTCCATTCCTATATGCCTAGTGTTGGTTTTCTGCATGTTAGAGGATGAAGTTCACTTCTTAATAAATCATATAAGTGTGACTCGCAGAATCACTAAAGTTGATTTACCTATTCGAGTGTCGAAAGTGTGGCCGCTTTCTATGAAATCAAGACCGATCCTAAAGCGCTCGTGAAATCAGGATTAGCACAAGGCCATAAAAGTGCATGCTAGAAGAACACTCATAAACTCAGAAATCGGTATGTGTGATAGTTCCGGCTAGTCTCAAAAGGTCCTTGGTTCAAGATACGTTCACCACAGCACCTTGATGAAGCTTTGAATTATTTTCACTATATGGAAGTTCAAGTCCGAAAGACACTTCTCATTTATGTACTAGATTTTAGCGATAATGCCAAAAGTTATTTATTGTCTTTTTTGCTTTGCTCTCTTGTGTATATTGAAATTGGTGGGAGAATGTTGGATTAATTCCAATATTTATTGAGTTTAATTTTTAGTTGTTAATATTTTATTATATTATTTGTGTTTTATTTTAAACATAGTTTGGGTTTTAATTTAGAAAGTAGAAACATGAGCAAATGGGTGTGAAAGATATGGGGAATGCTCAAAATCCCATATTGTCCCACATTGGAAGAATACTACAAAAGGTAGTGGTATATCAACTAAAGGACAACTAAGATTCTTAGTTGACAAGTCAAATAAGAGGCTATGATCCTACGCATCGCGGTGGTGCTTAAGCACCACCAATCGCAACACGCGTAAGCGCGTAAGCGCGACACGCGGCGCGCGAAAGGGCGATTGGGCAACTTAGGGGGCATTGCGCGCTTTAACGCGCACTTGGCACTTCGTACGTGCGCATCGTCGCTTGGAGCCTAAAGTTTTGACGAGGTAAAACAGATCAACGGTTGTGATTAAACGATCCGATCAAAGGGTTTAAAATCCGAAACGGCTTGATCTAAACCGTTAGATGAACTCGTAGCGTTTCGTGTAGGGGATGTCCATTCGCTTACGATGGGACGCCTAATCTGAACCGTTAGATCGTAGCTGTTCCAAACAGGCACGATCCAACGGTTGCTGAGTCACTCCATGAAGAGTTGTGACTGTTGAAGAACAGTCACAGAAATGGCTATAAAAAGAGTTCCAGACCTCTGTTTTGGACACCGAAAATTGCTAGTTTCTCCTCTCTCCGTCCTCTATACTTTGGCATTATCAAGTTACAAATTCAGAGTGTTCTCGGGTTTGATCAAACAGTACATAGTTTGAGTCAAACAACTGTTCATACTGCATTGTATCCTGAAGGCAGGTTCTACAAAACTCATTGTGTACTCGCGGTTCTGATTCTGTCTCAACCGGATTGGGAGAAATTTTGCCTAAAAGAAAGCGTTCCAAGAACGTGCCTTGCAGAAATTAATTATTATATTTCGTTCTTTCCATAAGAAAACTCCAACAGGTCTTATATGTTAATCGGCAACTAAGGCAATGCATGATAATACTGGTCGGCGACATCTGGTCAACAACTCCTATATGTTGCAACAGGTCGGCATCCAAATCTTTCGGTTGCAGTCAACAAAATTATTTTGGCCGGACGTAACCTGATCGTCAGTAATATCTTCTCGTCGGCGCCAAAATTTGCTGGTCGGAGTTACAATTTGGTGGTCGGCGGCGTAGCACAAGTCATCATCATACCAGTTTTCTTACATTACTATTTGTATAGGTCAGAGGCTTCCCGACCACATATAACCGGTCGGTACAAGGTATAGAACGAGAAGGAAGAATTCACAACCATAATAGACTCGTCGACGGCACCTATTGCTTCTCGGACGCATCTGATTACTTGTCGGCTTGCTGGTCGGCGACATCTATTGTTGTCAGCATCAACTAGATCAAAAGTTTAAACACGTATTAAACTGGTTTGGTTTGGACGCTTGGGTGGCGGATCTGATCAATTTTTGCTATTTGAAGACTTTGGTTTGGTTGGCTACAAAAGAAAAAATGACAATTTAATATCTTTGAGACGCCTAGGTCTCATAGGACTTCTGGTTCCGTACATCAACCCTTTTTTATTGTTATCCAAATTAACAATTGTTACGAAAAACAAGGCATTATTATATTTAAGTTTTATTTATCAAGTCAACATACATATAAGTTTAATTAATTTTTTTTAATAATTATATAGATCCTATTTCAATTATTTAGAGATTTTTTTCATAATTTTATCATTTTATAACTAATCATTTGTGACATTCTTTAGGAAATTACATAAGTGATTAGACTTTTTTTTAATCTTAAAATGATCATAACTTTGGATTCACAAATTCGTTTTTCGCAAAATTACTATTTTTAAAATCTGCTCGACGAGAATTATCAAATAAGATCCATGAAGCCTATAAAATTTCAAAGACAAAAATTTACACAAACAGTAAACTTTACTGTATGCACTAGAATATGAAATAATTTTATATATGTGACATTTTTACAAACAGACAGTAACATTTACTGTGGTAATATTACAGTAACATATATATATATATATATATATATATATATATATATATACAGTCTTGCTCTTGTGCGGACTAGTTCGCATTTCAAGAATGCAGACCGCACATGTGTCATCTGACGGTGATTCCAGAAAAGAGAGAGAGTGCGCCTATAATTTAGGCGATATTTTTTAGGTGCACCGTTAGGTGACACATGTCCGGTGCGCATTCTTAAAATGTGGACTAGTTCACACAAGAGCATTATATATATATATATATATATATATACGGTGGATCCAAATCCTCTTTTTTCAAAATTACCTTATATATAAAGCTCCGCGCTAGTGTCATCTAATCCTTACCCCGATTGTTGGAGCTTCAACGACCTTCATCAGAGCTCCGATTTGGGGTGGGTAGGGTGGCATGGGGTGCCGCTAGTGCGGATCTTTGAAAATAAGATTGAATAAATGAGATTTGGATCTTCCGGAGAGCCGATTTGGGGTGAGTAGGGGTGGCGCAGATATATATATATATATAAAATGTGATAGCACAGTAAATGTTATTGTTTTATACCTGTAACATTTTCACAAACAATAACACTTATTGTGTTAATATATTTATGAAATAGTTTTATATATATAACATTTTCACAAATAGTAACATTTACTGAGTTAATATTACACAATATATATATATAACATTTTCACAAACAGTAACATTTACTGAGTTAATATTACACAATATATATATACACACACACGATAGATCCAAACCTCTTTTTTTTCAAAATTATCATATTTTCAAAGGTTTATGCTAGCGCATTCAATCTCCACCACTACCCACCCCCATTGTCGGATCTGCAACGACTTTCATCAAGGCTATGATTTGGGGTGGGTAGTAGTGGCATAGGGTGCCGCTGGCGCGGACCTCTGAAAATAAGAGAACATTAGATAAATGGGATTTGGATCCACCGGAGCTCCAATTTGGGGTGAATAGGAGTCACGTTGGGTTAGGTTTATAGCTATAACATTTTCACAAACATTAACATTTACTGTGTTCTTATATATATATATATATATATATATATATATATATATATATATATATATATATACGGTGGATTCAAACCTCTTTTTTCTAATATTATCTTATTTTTAATGGTCCGCGCTAGCGGCATCCAATCCCCACCACCACCCACCCCCATTGTCAGAGATCCAACAACCTTCATCAGAGCTCTGATTTGAGGTGGCATGGGATGTCGATGTAACATTTTCACAAACAGTAACATTTATTATTTTTGAAAATATTACATATATAAACCAAACCTAATGCTACCCCTACTCACCTCAAACTGGACCTCCGGTGGATCCAAACCCCATTTATTTAATATTGTCTTATTTCCTAAGGTCCACGCATAGCGGTACTCCATGTCACCCCAAATCGAAACTCTGATGAAGGTTGTTGGAGCTCCGACAATTGTGGTTGGTGGTGGTGCGTAATAATAAGACAATATCAGAAAAAAGAGGTTTGGATCAACCTTATATATATATATATATATATATATATATATATATATATATATATAGTGCGTTATAACACAGTAAATGTTACCGTTTGTGAAAATATTATAGAGATAAACTTAACCCAATGCCAACCCTACTCACCCCAAACCGAAGCTCCAATGGATCCAAAATTCATTTATCCAATATTCTCTTATTTCCTAAGGTCCGCACCAGCGGCAACCCATGTCACTCCAAATCAGAGCTCTGATGAAGGTTGTTGTAGCTCCGACAATGGGGGTGGCTGGTGGTGGGAATTGCATGCCGCTAGCGCGAACCGTTAAAAATAAGACAATATCAGAAAAAAGAGGTTTGGATCAACCGTGCATATATATATACTGTGTTATAACACAGTAATTGTTACTGTTTGTGAAAATGTTACAAATATAAACTAACCCAATGCTAACCCTACCCACCCCGACTCGGAGCTTCAGTTGATCCAAACCCCATTTTTCAAATATTCTCTTATTTCCTAAGGTCCGCTCCTGGACCTGTCAAAATACACGATAACCCGTTAACACGACAAGACCCGACACGAAATTATAAGTTAATGGGTTTACCCTTATTGGGTTTGAGTAATTAATGGGTTGACGCGGTAGACCCGTTAACACTAACGGTTCGGGTTTGGAAATTTACATGTACCCGTTTTAACCCATTTTACCCGTTAATACTAACGGGTATTATAGAGTCACCCAACCCGTACCCAAAAAGAATAACCATTAAATCCATTATTTCTAAATCTTTAAAGACTAACGGGTGCTATAGGGTCACCCAATCTATACTTAATAAAAATTACAATTAAAACCCATTATTATTAAACTATTGAAGCCTAACGGGTATTATAGGGTCACCCAACCCGTTACCCATTTTGATCCAAAATGATTCGTTAATATTAACGGGTGTTAACGGTTTGGGTCGTGTACCCGTTAATATTAACGGGTCGTGTTTGGGTATTGTTATTAGACCCATTAGGATTAACGGGTCGTGTATGGGTTAGGCTGTTTTGACCCATAACCCGTACACGACCCAAACCGACCCATTGACAGGTCTATCCGCGCCAGCGGCACCCTATGTCACCCCAAATCAGAACTCTGATGAATGTTGTTGTAGCTCCGACAATGGGGGTGGGTGGTATTGGGGATTGGATGCCGGTAGCGTGGAGCGTTGAGAATACAATAATATCGGAAAAAAGAGGTTTGGATCCACCGTGTATATATATATATATATATATATATATATAGTGTGTTATAACACAGTAAATGTTACTGTTTGTGAAAATGTTACAAATATTACACTAGCAAAGCATTCAGAGGATCAAAAATCAGGTATCCATGCTTAAGAAGACAAATTGACTTTGGCTTTCATTGAAGCATAAAGGAAGATGAAACCTTACTCCCAGGCAAACACCATCGTAGTATACAATAATTTACTTGCTCCGCAAGCGCTCCACAAACCAGAAAAATTAGGCAGGGTAATGTGTTAGGTCGTAGAGCTTGAAGATTATGATATCATTTATGAGCCAAGAGATACGAATTATGAAAGATTTCATTGCTGGAAGTGATCAATAACCTAAGTTTATCCGCCGAGCAGATTTCTTCGGAAGAGAGATCAGTTCCAAAGGAAACTAAAATTATCGATCTGCCTTAATCATCCATTGTCCAGGAGATTGCCCACCAATATGCTGAACAAAGTAAGAAGATAGTCCTTCACTCCACAAGTATTTTAAAAAGACCAATAATCTCATTATGTACTGGAACCGAAAAATATTTCAAAATAATTACTCCATCCTCTTAGTAAATCATTAAGAACGAATCATTGGGGGCTTTTGTTGATGCAAAAAATTATCCATCTACGTCGACCCATCAGAAACAGACACATGTCATCCTATGTTGCAATATGTACAATCAGCACTCAGTTGATCGGCTTAGAAGATAGTTAGTCGGCCAAGAAGACAATAGGTCAACTCAGAAGACTGTAGGTCGGCTACCCGCCTGCCCGACCAACCAACCTGAAGAATATCAACCATCAAGAGTATCAAATGCCATTGGTGTAGAATGTCAAGAGACTCATTTATTATGTACAACTGTAAATACCTAGATATATAAAGGCACTCCATATCTTGGGTTCCTAACAATCCTTATAAATACATGCACTCCCTTAGATAAAGGGGACAACTCTCAATCATTCATAACATTTCATACTGTGCTATTGTAAAACCCTGGAATAAAATAACAGTGGATGTTTCTTTAACAACCGAACCACTTTAAAAATTTGTCTCTTATGTGTTTGATGTGATTGCTTATCTTCATTTCATCTTCATACCTTCACTTTATCTAATAATAAATAATAATAATAAGAATAAGAATAATAATAAGAATAATAATAAGAATAATAATAATAATAATAATAATAATAATAATAATAATAATAATAATAATAATAATAATAATAATAATAATAATAATAATAATAATAATAATACTAAGAAGAAGAAGAAGAAGAAGAAGAAGAAGAATAATAATAATAATAATAATAATAATAATAATAATAATAATAATAATAATAATAATAATAATAATAATAATAATAATAATAATAATAATAATAATAATAATAATAATAATAATAATAATAATAATAATAATAATAATAATAATAATAAGAAGAAGAAGAAGAAGAAGAAGAAGAAGAAGAAGAAGAAGAAGAAGAAGAAGAAGAAGAAGAAGAAGAAGAAATAACGAAAAAATCCCTTTCGGGTAAAACTTATATTCAACACTATTTAAGACTCAACTGAACACGACATACTTACCGACTACTCAAAGATCCACTAAGTATTATGCTATGGTGTCTTTGAATCTCCAACTTAAAGTGATGAGGTCTAACACTATGCACAGGAAGCCGATCTTCCCTCAGTATCCACTAATTAGCCTTTGGAATATGCAATTCCGGTCTTCTTCAGCAATAAAGCCTCGAATCCACAAATCAACAGTAGAGAAAAATATCCATAAGGGTTTCGAACTCAGATTGATTTGGAAAAGTGATCCTAAAAGATCAAGGGGTTTGGATTTAAAAATTGTAGAGTTTGGTCACATAAAGAACTCTAAAATGGCTTGAAAATAAATGCATCCACGTATCTCTATTTATAGGTAAAGTTGTTACAAGGAGATAGAGATTAAAGATTGAATTTGATTTGTTTTAAAAAATAAAGCCCCACATTATCGTTTGAACGAACTGATATCTCATTCAAATGACATACCAGATCTCGTTCAAAAAACTTTTAGTGTTACTTCAAACGACATTCCAGAGATGAGACAAAAATCGACACTTCATATCTCATTCGAACTTAGAAAACTCGTTTTATCTACCTGCGGCATCTCGTTCGAATGACATATAATGTCGTTCTAATGGCCTTGCAAAAATTTTAAAAATAAAATAAAATTTATTTGAAAAAATCTGTAAAAACAAACTCTTTTAAAAACGACCCCTGACTATTCGATGCTTTACCAAAACGCTTAATAACAGTTATTGAGTAAAGTTATGACGAATGATCTCTAATATTGTAAATGTCACGAATAATTCTTCTCTTTGAAGACTTTAGAATGGTCATAAAGGTGTAGTGAGGTGTCATGGGATAAGCCATATAAAGATAAAATGAGTAATTATAAATTTTTCTCTTATAGCATGCTTTTACATGACTCATCATATGTTATATCTTAAAAATGATTGTGTTCGCATATTTTACCCACACTAGTTTCGTGCTTCATGTTATATGTTTTGACTAGTTGTATAATGTATGTGTCTTTTATATTGTGATTTTTCATTTTTTGAGTCTTATTGAAAAATATACAAAAAATTGTTTGTATTTTGAGTTATTTTGAAAAAGGTTTAAACTCTCAAGAAGATCTTTGGTTTATTTTGTATAGTCAACTTTACACATTTTGTGTGGAATATCAGTGTGTTTAAATCTCATTTGTTCCATGTTTTCCATGTGGCTATAACGTTAGAGTATGGTTTACAATGCTTCAGATTGTTTGTTCATAATTTCATGGATTTGTTCGAGTTTGGTTTGCTTAATGGATTTACTTTGTATATGCCTCCACACACTCTTACATGAGCTCTGTTGGCATTTAGCTACTTATGTTCCATGAGATAAGTGAGGTATTATCCTATCAATTTTGTCATATACATATGTAAATATCTGGGAGATTTGTGCATGTAAGAACCATTATTGTGAGTTTTCTCTTAGGTTTGAAAAAAAATAAGAATGTGAAATGAAAACGACTATGAAGGGAGTAAATCTCCTTTATATAAAAAGACACCACCAGCAAGATCCTTGAAAGAGATAAGAAAGGGAAAATAAAAGAAAGTGATTTACGAAAGCCAAGTTTAGAATTAATCATCAATATGTGATATTTTTAAAAAGATAAGAGAGAAAAAATGAATATGTTTATTTTAAGGATGTATAAGTTGAAGATCAAAGGGTTTGCACAATGAATCCTACTTAATCATTAATGTTCCACACTATTGATTTGAGAATCTTTAATATTTTTTAGGCTAGTGTGCATTTTATATGTTTCTTCATTATGAGTTCACAATTTTTTATCACATAAGTCTAAGTCTAAGTTGATAAATTAATGGGATCAAAAGAACTCCTCGGACTATCTTGAGTGGTTGAAACATATTTTTTTGATTTTCTAGTTTAACCACATTTGGTTTGGATACATTTATGCCATAAAAGTATGAAAAACTTATGTTTTGTGTCTTTTATGGTGTTTATACCTATATATTCATGTGAGTTCTTATTCTCTCTCTCTCTCTCTCTCTCTCTCTCTCTCTCTCTCTCTATATATATATATATATATATATATATATATATATATATATATATATATATATATAATGTTTGTTTTTAGTCTTTGCATTGCATTTGATCCATGTTTGCCTCATTTGTTTACATTGGTAACATATGCTTCAAATTTGTATCACATTGATATGATTTGTTTCATTATTTGGATCATCCGTACTTGTGTTGCCAAAAAAATTTCATTGACGTTTCACTTCACATCGCATGATATGCTTATTTCCTTTATAGTCATATGTGTCACATTAAATGTGAGAAGGCTTTTTCATATTAAGAACATTACCTTTGTCTCTTTCTAAACAAGAAAAGGGAAAAATCTAACCTAAGGGGAATATATTTAACAAATGGAGAGGATTTTTTTCATATGTCATTTATACATTTCTTGTTCTCTTTATATTTAAAAGGTGTGTTAAGTGTGCAAGTTTTAGCAATAATGCGGCAAAGCTTCACAAGACAAAATCTACTTAAGAGTTTGTATTGATTAAGTTTCAATTTGTACTTTTTCCTTTTTAGGGTCGGGGATTGAGTAAAAAACTATTTGAGCCATAGGTTAGGATTTGAGTTCAGTTTGTCCTTCAAGCTTATAATGCATGTTGAAAACTGTAGTGGACAAGTTAAAGAGACATTAACATTATGACGAGTTTCTTACCGAGTTTTGCCTTCGTCTATGGGATCTTAAAAAGGTAAGATTGGTGTATTATATTTGATCTCTCGATTCGTTTTGGGTGTTAGATTTCTAAATGTTTAATGAGGATATTTTCATTAAAAGATTTTAAAGAATATCTAGTTTTTGTTTTAACATTCGTTCGGATGATGTGCTTTATTCGTTCAAATGAGTTGTGTTATTTCGTTTAAATGAGGTTTTGATATCATTCAACTAGATGGAAAATTCCGTTCAAACGAATTGGAAAGTTTTGTTCAAACTAGCTTTAAAGGATCATCAAATGAGACCTTTATGTATAAGATAAAATGTTTTTGCACGAATCTCGATCGATACTCGTTATATTGAATATGAAGTTTTCGCTCGAACGAGATGCATTTGTTTGCATGAAGATAGTTTTTTACACTTTTCAATAAATACTAGGCACGTGAAAGTTATTTTAAATGAGACGGTTTGTGAAAACAAATTTCTATATAAAAATTAGAGCCTGTAAAACCCTAGTTTACATCCTTTGTTCTGAGATCCAAGTTTTGATATCTCAAGTTTGAGAACAAAGATAAAGTTTACTCTTTATCTTTTTTTAGTACGTTTCGTGCAGTGGATTTCATGTTATGTTGGGTAAGGAGTGGACTAATCAAGAAGCAAGTAAGATATGTGGATACCCAAACACGAGAGGGGGCCTGTGTTGTGATTGTCATTGGAAGGAGTCTAGTGGTGGATGTGAAGAAGGTAATGAGAAGAAAAGAGAGAACAAAGGCTTGAAGACATCGAGTCTGTGAGTGAGTATAATTCTCCCTTATATGAGACATATATCGCAGTGGACTTGTGTGGCTAGGCCACTTAGGGTTTTCTCATTATGGGGTTTCTTCGTACATCGTGTTATTGTGGTTTATTTCTTTATTTTATTCTTGAAAATCACCTTGATGCATGCTTAAGGCGAGATAAAATTGGTTAATAGTTTACAACACATGTTTAAATTGGGGCGTAATTAAAATAGGATTAATTGTTTATTTGGTTAATTGAATTGAAAATTTAAAAAAAAATGTGTTGATAATCCATTTACCCTAATAGAACTAGAACTTTTCTCAAATATGGCCTTCATTACTAAAAAGTTTGCCAAGACTTAGCAAATGCAATTTCAATCCAAATGCGCTTTTAAAAATCAATTTCCTAGATTTAATAAAACTGTCTATGCAATAACTTGGCAAAAGTTATTTCAATCCAATGCGCTCTAAGAAACTTATATCCTTAATTATTGTATAGATTCTTTTATTAATGACTATATACTCCATGTTTAAAATTTAATAATTTGAAATACTTTAGTAAATTAAGATTTCTATTTAGAGTAATTTTCATATCCCATGCATTTTATGCCACACTATAACCTGAGAAATTTTCAAGAAAAATATAGTAAGTGTTGATACCAAATTTAGTCTGCTAACGTGGACCAATCACCTAAAAACACGTGTCAACCTACGTGGCAAATACTAATACTTCCAACGAATAGCATACTGTCATCGAGCTACTCAGGCGCTCCGAGCAACTTAAACATATAGAACAACTTAAGCATACCGAGCAACTTAGCGTGCCGAGCAACTTAAGTGGTCCGAGCTACTTAGCGTGCAGAGCATCCAAATCAAGAGAGTCAAAAGATAACTACGCATTAAATGCGCATTATTATCGTACAGATGTATATGTCTACTAGATAACAGCGCATTATCTTTTCATATGTACAACCTCAAGGCTATAAATACAATGTAACCTCCTCATAAGAAGGGGACTTTGGATCTCTTGGAAAAGCCATTATTGAGATTCAAGGCAAACAGTCAGCAATACAAAATAGTGGACGTAGGCCCTTTTTCATAAGGCTGAACCACTTTAAAAACCCTTTGTCTTGTTTATTAATTTTTTATCTGTGATTATTTAATTAGATATAATCTAGTTTTTTACATCAACAGATTGGCGCCGTCTGTGGGAAACGACTGTACTTAGCGTTTTCACTAAAATAATTCATCATCTATGGCTGAGAATCCGGAATCAAGTAATCGAAACACTGGGGTCCCTCCAAACCCTTCTACTCCCCCAAATATTCAACATCTGGCTGGCATAATGGCTAATTTAGCCCAAGGCCAAACTTTCATGCAAGAAACTATGCGTAAACTTATACAAACTGTTAAACGTGGAGTGCTGGCTCAATCAGGACAACGAAGTGTTCAGAGGAATACCCATTTGTCATCTTCAAGAACTAGACGAATGCTATTCCCGGAAGTCTCTCCATCTAGACGTACTGACTCATATCGTACTGAGAGATCTAGCAATCCTTTATATTAACCTGGTCAAACCTCATCGGTACGGGCTACAGACTCTCAACGGAACATCACTCTAACGCCAGAAAGGACTAGCGCTCTAGAAAGGTTGAGTAGGGTCTCCCCTTTTGATCGATTGGGCCCTAGGAGGAATAAGAGTCATCCTAGGATTGCGTCGAGGAACTCTCAACGACCCTCAGACCTAAGGGAAGGCTCTGCCCAATCAAGCCCAGCAGCCCGTAATGGAAGGTCCCAAGAGGAAAACTCAACGCTATCAGTTGCTTGAAAAAATAGGCCCGAGGTGGGAAACGATGCATGGAAAGGCTCTATTCAAAGGTCGGAGGACAGATTAGGGGAAATGGCTAAAGCCAAGAATCCTCTACAAAGAACATTTGTCCAAGGGACACCATTCATACAGGCAATTGTGGATTTTCCCACACCATCAAAATTCAAAGCTCCTATGGTGACACCTAAATACGATGGAAAAACTGATCTTGTCCTCCACATAGAACAATACCAACCTGCTGCTGATATCTATGAGGTTCCAAATGAGATGAGATATAGGGCATTTTCAGAAACTCTCACCGGGTCACCCCAGATATGGTACAACAATCTTCTCGGGGGAAGATCGTAACTTTCCTTTAGCTGGCAGAGCTTTTCATAGGGAATTTCTATTTTGGAGCAAAACCAGTTAAACGAGTAGCACACTTACTGAGTGTTAGATAGAAGCCAGAAGAAAGTACCAGGGACTACATTACTCGTTTCAATAACGAGAAACTTGAGGTAATAGATTACGAGGAAAAAATAGTAATTACTGCTCTGATGAGTGGATTGTTATCAGATAAGTTGTACTATACTTTGGCCAAAGATCCACCTAGGACCATAGCAGAATTGATGGCAAAGGCAGCCAAAATCATGAATGATGAGGAAGCCATGGCTGTGAAGAAGAATACCGACACCAAGGAGACTAAGGTTGAAGCTAGTAAAACCGAGAAGAAGGATCATAAGAACAATGGTGGCAACAAACAGTCGAAAGGAAAGAAAGCGTTGGAGAAAATGAGGAAGTACGGAAATTATACTCCCTTGAAGGTAGATATAAATCACATTCTGAAGGAGATCAAGAACAGCGAGGAGTTAGCCTAGCCAGGGAAAATAAAGGCAGACCCTGACAAAAGCGACAAGTCTAAATATTGTGAATTACACAAAGACCATGGTCACATGACCAAACGTTGCATAGCTATCCAGAATGAAATTGAAGCACTCATTAGGAGAGGAAAATTAGCCAAGTATGCTGATCGCCAAAATGGTGGAAAGACCAGCGACCGAGGAAGGCAAAGATCTAAATCTCCTCGTCGAGCAAAAGAAGATAAGAAGAGAGATCACGAAGATGATCCAGAAGATGGCCCCGATCTCCCCAAAAGACCAAGACAGCCAGAACGCGAGGTATTTTCAATCCATTTTGGGTCATTTGAATTTACTGTCATTACAGGTGGAGATACAGGAGGTGGAGATCTAACTACGGAGAGAAAATCTTACCTCAATGAGGCTCAAGCTTGCTCGTACATACAGCAAATAAACTTGGCTGGAGATGATCGCCCGAGAAAGGTGAATAAGGACAAACTGGTCATCGATTTCTCTAAGACTGACCTGGTAGGTGTACTATATCCTCATGATGACCCATTGGTAATTAAGATGAGAATGAAGGAAGTGGTGATTTCACGGGTACTGGTGGACAATGGTAGCTCTGCAGACATCATGTTCTACCCATGCTTTAATAGTTTGAACCTGAAGTTAGCCCAGTTGGAGCCCTGTCATAGGCCCCTCCTCGATTTTACTGGCGAAAAGCTTTTTCCACTTGGGACGATCAAGTTGGATATGCTTATCGGTACATGGACTGCTTGTCAAACAGAAAGAGTACGCTTTTTTGTAATGGATAAAAATATCCAATCATCTTACAATATCATCATGGGAAGGCTAGGTCTGAAGAAGTTCAAAGCAGTGCCATCTACTGTACATCAATGTTTAAAATTCCCAACCAACTTTGGAGTGGGAGTGGTAAAAGGTGACCAGAAAGTAGCTCGGGAATGCTACTATTTATCTGTCAAATAGGAGGAACGCGAAGAATCCAGGAAGAAGACTACTAGTTATCAAGTGGATGAAATAGAAGATGCAGAGATTGAAACATTAGACCCTAGAGACGAGTCTTAGCTCGTGAAGGGAAAGGTCATGGAAGCTATCGAAAATATCGTTCTGGACGATGAACACCCAGAATGAACAACCCAAATTGGTGCGTCAATGGATGAATCGATAAAAAAGGAATTGATAGCATTTCTAAGGAACATAAAACAGACTTTTGCATGGAGTCATGAAGACATGCCAGGAATAGACCCGAATTTCCCATGTCACGAGCTCAACGTGAATAAGGAAATCAAGCCAATGAAGCAGTGAAGAAGAGTATTCAGTCCTAAAAAGAACAAGGCTATACAGGAAAGGTAGAGAAACTACATAAAACCTTTTTCATTGAGGACGTTAAATATCCAGATTGGCTAGCAAATGTGGTGATGGTAAAGAAGAAAAACAACAAGTGAAGGATGTGTGTGGACTTCACTGATCTTAATAAAGCTTGCCCGAAGGATTATTTTCCTTTTCCTCGAATCGATCAGCTGGTTGATGCTACCTCGGGGCATGAATTATTGAGTTTCATGGATGTTTAATCTGGTTACAAACAGATCAAAATGAAACCTGAGGATAGGGAAAGTACCTCTTTTATCACCCCAAGGGGAACTTATTGCTATAATGTTATGCCTTTCGGACTTAAAAATGCAGGTGCAATATATCAGTGGCTGATGAATAAGGTGTTCGTAGAGCAAATCATTCATAACATGGAGCTTTATGTCGACGATATGCTGACGAAGAGAAATAAAGATGCTGATCATTTAGTTGACCTGGGTCAAACTTTTGAACAATTAGAGAAATATCAAATGAAGTTTAATCCCACTAAATGCATATTCGGAGTACGAGAAGGCATATTTCTCGGATATATTATTAACCAACGAGGTATCGAGGCGAACCCTAATAAGATCAAGGCCGTATTGGATCTGAGATATCCAACTACGAAGAAGGAAGTGCAAAGCCTCACAGGGCGAGTCACACCACTCAACATATTTGTGTCACGAGCAATAGACAGATGCCTCCCATTCTTCAAAACACTTCAAAAAACTTTTGAGTGGAATGATGAATGTGAGGAAGCCTTTCAGGAGTTAAAGAAATATCTAGGAACACCTCCATTATTATGTAGACTAGTGATGGGAGAGAGATTATACTTGTATCTGGCAGTTTCAGAGAATGCAGTTAGCTCAACATTGATAAGAGTGGAGGACGGGGTACAAAAATTGGTCTACTACACCAGCAAGGCCTTCCGAGGAGCAGAGATCAGATATTCAAGACTGGAAAAGTTAGCATTGGCACTAATCGAAGCGAGTAGAAGGATGAGACCATACTTCCAAGCTCATACTATAGTTGTGTATACTGATATGCCATTAAGACCAGCTCTGTAGAAACTGAAGAAATCAAGAATATTGATGTACTGGGCAGTAAAACTTGGTGAATATGATATAGTTTATGAGCCTAGATCGTCGCTCAAGGGGCAGGCAGTAGCTGATTTTATTGCAGAGTTTACTCATTCTGATACCTCAGAAGATAAGGAGTTTAATACAGATCAACCCATTGATGTTACGGGATTATCGAATTTAACACCCGACCAACTTCCCTCCATGGACGATCAAGAGAAGATAATCAATGAGCAACGAGAAGTGTTGGGGGAAGACAAAAGGAAGCATCAAACATTCCACCAAGGAACTCTGTCTGACCAAGAGTTTGATAATGAATTACCTGTATGGAATTTGTATGTGAATGGACCTTCGTGCGCTACAGGCGGTGGAGCAGAAATTGTTTTAAACAGTCCCGATGAGATTGATATAGAATATGTTATACGCTTTCAGTTTAAAGCCTCTAATAACGAAGCTGAATATGAAGCTATGATCGTGGGCCTAAGTTTCGCCAAAACCATGAAGGCAGATCAGGTCATGGTGTTTAGTGATTCACAGTTAATTGTAAATCAAATTCTCGAATTGTATGCAACAAAGGGAGAACTAATGGTCAAGTATCATGCAAAGGCTATGGAGGTCGTCTCGACTTTTACCACAGTACAGTTGATCAGAATACCGAGATTGGAGAATGCAAGAGCCGACGCCCTAGCTCTGTTGGCATCAACAACACGCACCGAGCTACGAAGAACAATCCCAATAGAAATCCTGGCTGGTCGGAGCATAGACGAAGATTTGATAATGAACTTCATTACCCTTGACTTGGGACCATCTTGGATGGACCCATCAGGGCCTCTATCGAAGAGGGGGCTTTGCCAACTGATAAACTCGCAGCCAAGAAACTGAAGTTTAAAGCTGCTCGTTATGTATTGACTAGTGGCATTTTGTATAGAAGAGGAATTATAGCAGCACTCCAGAGATGTGTCCATCCCTCCGAAGTTAAGGACTTGATTGAAGAGGTTCATGAAGGTTCCTGTGGAGCCCATGTAGCAGGTCGGACGCTTTTGCAGAGAATAACAACGTAGGGGTATTACTAGCCAACGATGAGATCTGACTGCGTAGCTTACGCTAAAAAGTGCGATAAATGCCAATGTTTCTGTTCCATCAGAAAGAATTCCCGAGGCATTGATAACACCCATCACCTCCCCTTAGCCATTCGCCAGGTGGGGAATAGACTTGGTCGGGACACTTTTGACGACTAAAGGAAGATTTAAATACCTCATGGTTGTTGTGGATTATTTTACCAAATGGTTGGAAGCTGAACCTCTCTTTGATATAACGTACGACAAGGTCTATCAATTTATTTGGAAGAGTATTATATGCAGATATGGTCTCCCATACGCATTCATTACTGACCATGGAACACAATTTGATAACGAGGAATTCGCTGCATATTGTCATCAATCCAATGTACTGAAGATCCACTCCGCGCCAGGCCATCCCCAGAGCAATGGAAAAATTGAAGTGACGAACAAAACCCTGTTGAATGGTTTGAAAAAAATGGCTGCATGATGCAAAGGGAAATTGGATTAACGAGTTACACGCTGTGCTATGGTCTTATCGCACTACACCATGAACAGCAACTGAAGAGTCTCCATACATGTTGACATTGGGAAGTGAAGTTGTCATACCTGCTGAATTGGGTCTACCCACACATAGGGTGCTTAATTTTAATTCTCCCATAAGCGATTTGATGAGGCATTTAGATCTGGATATGCTCGAAGAAGTTAGGGAAGAAGCAGAAATCAGGAATGCTGCATACCAACAACGAACAACCTTGTTCTATAACAAAGGGATGTTTCGCCCATATCTTCCTCCTTTGTTGAATTTTTTTTGAATATTAGTGCTACACACTACACAAGCACACATTCAAAGTAGCAACCACCAACTCCGGTTGGTCAGCAACTCATAACCACCAACTCCGGATGTTCGGCAACTCATTACCACGAACTCTGGTTGGTCGATAACTCAATTACCACTAACTTCGGTTGGTCGGCAACTCATAACCACTAACTCTGGTTGGTCGACAGCTCATTACCACCAACTCCTATTGGTCGATAACTCAATTACCACCAACTTCGGTTGGTCGAAAACTCATTACCACCAATTTCGGTTGATCGGTAACTCAATTACCACCAACTCCAATTGGTCGACAACGCATTACCACTAACTCCGGTTGGGCGGTAACTCAATAACCACCAACTTCGGTTGGTCAGTAACTCAATAGCCATCAACTCCGATTAGTTGGTACCAAACTAGGCAAGAAGCTGGATGACCTCCCGGGGCATCCACTGTCTAGGCAACAAGGTAATCCAAACGAGATTACTACAACTAAGTAGGAACATGGGATGAAAATCATTCCATTGCTTAGGCCCAAAGAGTGACAAGTCACTATAATTAAACAACAAATGGGACAAGTTTCAAAACAAAACAAGATATATATATTCACCAATGAACAAACGAGGACATTCTACAAATTATTTCGAAGAAAATGAAATGGAAAAAGACTAAAAATCTCTTCATTAAAACCAAGCAAATTACATATGATATGAAGTTTGATTCATTACATAAAAATGTCCTATTCTATGGGTTTCTTTCCCTCTGCTTTTGAAACAAGTTCCACCCCAGCTGGAGGATCATCTAATGCATAAGAATAATTTATAAAGTTTAGATCTCGCGATATTCTGATATTTATTATGGATAGTCGATCAAGCAAGTGTTCTGGACGAGATAGCTCAAAATTTGAATGAAGGTTGTAGTCACCGAGATACTTGGAGATCAAAATCCAAGGAATAGCACGGGCTGGGATACAATTAAGGTCAAGTTTGAAGGGAGGCACTGGCAAATCAAGAACTCCAGGATCATAATAGTCCCACAAGAAGTGACCTTGATCCAGTTTCAGAACACATAAGACATTAAACCACCCTTGCTTATATCCTTCGTTGTTCGACTGCTGCAAACGAGCATCAAGGTGATACAAAGCTTCATTATACCCAGCTATCCAAAATTCCCTGGGCTGCTTATGAAACTGATAAGTTAATCTCTCAAGTTACTCGTGGAGCTTCTTCGTCAGAATTTCTTTACTTTTCAGAGCAGAACTCTGACTAGAGAGTTGGTCGGTGAAACTCATAATCTTCTTAGATATGTCTGTCAAAGCTGAATTCTTCTCCATCAGTTGAACAACTTGATTCTCTAAGGCCAATTGAGTTCTCATTTCTTTAATAGTAACCCGACCAGCCCTTGCTCGTCCACGAGAAGAAAATCTTGCTCTTCCATGAGCAGGTGTGGAAGATCCTGCTCTTTTTAACATTTTTAACTCATCCCTTAAGTTAGCATTTTATACTTCTAAAAATGAAAAACAATCATCATTAATTGGGACCAAGGCTCCCGAAGAAGAAGAAGCAGCAGATTTGAGTTGTTTTATTTTCTCCTGCAAAGCAAGTTCTCCTGCTCCAGCAGCTTGGCGATATATCTATGTTCTTCAATTTCAAGCTTTAACACACTCTTCTTTTTCTCATGAGCAAAAATGAACTTGTTATATCCCTTGTCAGCACTCAATTGTTGGTACTTTTTCTCATAGACTTGATGCAAAAGTGTAGTAGATTCTTTGTACTGCTGTTGAAGCTCCTCGATTGTTCCTTGAAGATCTTCAATCATCTCGTAGTAGGCCACATTATTGGCTACAGCACGATCAAGTAGGCACTTCAGGTACTGATAAGCATCAATGGATCGCTCAGAAGCATCTGATCCAAGGATATTAACGATTTGAGCCTCGGTAAAATCTGCATGACCAGCTTTAAAATATTCATTGCATTTCTTCATCAACTCTGTATCATGAGCTGATAAGAGTTCCATCCTGGACACAAACTAGCAAAGGAAAAATGAAAAATAAAATCAACAAGGATGCGAACAGAGCAATTAAGAGAGAAATTTAAGACGAACAACAGAAGTTCAAATTTTATTCATCATGATAACGGAAAACATAGTTCAAGTTTACATTCAAGAAAATAGAAAAACAAAAGACCTTAACAACTTTACACCTTCTCCTTATTTCCTACGACTTCTTCAGATGGTTTGGATGAAGGGGTTGGTTGCTCGAAGAGCAAGAGCAGCTGCTCGACAGATATGCTGGCTTGTTGGACTTGCTCAGACGGTTGAACAACAGCAACAACAGGGACCTGATCTCCTGTCATCATAGAAGATTCATCTGAAGCAGCTTCATCTTCTTTTTCTTCTCGAGGATAGGGAGGATGGCCATGAGTATGCTCCTGGAATAACTTAGAATTCTCAGTGTTGATGTAAAAAATTAGATGATATCTAATTATTTAATCACAGATAAATAAAATGAGAAAAAGTACTTTTAAAGTGGTTCAGCCTTATAAGAATGGCCTACGTCCACTGTTTTTGTTATTGATGACTGTTTGAGAATTCTCGATTACAAGTTTTCTCAAGAAATTTTGGTCCCCTTACAATGAGGGTAATACAATGTATTTATAGCCCTAAGGCTGTAATGTGAAAGGGTAATACATTCAATACTGTACATGTGAAAGGGTAATACATTCAATGCCCCTTAAGTGTATACATCTAAATGATAATCATTTAATGAACAGTCAAACTGTTGGTTATCCTACTATTAATGCTTTGTTCGAGGTGCAGCTCGAACCGCCTAAGCTGCTCATACCAACTAAGCTGCTCGGTACTCAAAAGTTGATCGGTACTCAGAAGTTCCTCGTAGAGTTCTTGTTGGTCGGAGCGTATGAGTTCCTCGGGGAAGCAGTGTTCCTCGTTGTAGTATGGTTTCTCGGAGCGTCTGAGTTTCTCGAAAGTGTTTGTTGTTGCCACGTAGATTGCCACGTGTCTTCACTCAATTGGGCCATATCAACAGACTAAATTTGGTATCAACATAAGCCCCCAATGTTTCATAGTTCGAAATTTGAGGAGTGTGGAACATTCTTTCTCGGAATATGGTAGTTTTAAATGGTCCTCCTGATTTTTAGGAGTGTTTCCTTTGTATTTATTTTTCCTTCCAAATTCGTAGAATTCGACTTTTTTGAATTTTTATAACCGCCTCGATCTCCGTGTAATTTTTATAATCGTTTCTTTTTGTAATCATTAACTTTACCGTTTCCCAAGATAAGGTATTTAAGCGTCACAGACAATCCCATCGTCTTCTACTTTTTTAAATTTGTATCTTCGAGTTTTCCATTGTCTTACTCTCTTGTGCGTTCATCCTTTTCATCGTTCGTTGTCAACAGATCCACTCTTTTTCTGTAAGATCTTCTTCCTTCTTCTTCATTTCCTTTATTCATCATGGTTTACCTTGTTTAATCTCTTGATAAATTTCGTTCTGATTTTTCTATTCCTTCATGGATTGTTGTGGAGGAACTTTCTGAACCTTCCGATTATTTCCGTTTGGCTGAGGGACATTGGTTCCCCAGTCTCTTTATTGCTGAATGTGGCTTTTCTTTTTCGCTAAATCCTTTATGTCTGGAATTCTGTCAATATTTTGACGTTGTTCCTGCAAGAATAGCCCCCAATACATGGATAATAGTTAATGGGGTTCATAGACTAAATAAAATTCATGGAACTCGCATAGGAATTCCAGAAATCATGTTTTGTTATAGATGGGCTGTTGGTGATAATACTTTTTATTTTAAAACTAGATTTTTAAATAGGGCTTTAGTGTTCAATCTCCCGGATGCCAATAGGGACTATTTTAAGCACGGAGTTGTTATAAAAAATTGGCAACATGCTCCTTTATCTAGAGATGAAGTGTATCAGGGTCCCAGATGCCCTCCCTATGGAAATGGGATAGGTTATTTTTATTTCATTTTATTTATTTTGAGATTATGCTTCCTTTATGTTTAATAAAATGTGTCACTAATATTTTAATGTTTATTTAGTAAAATAAAATCCCCAAAAGAGGCAAACGTTAATATAAGGCATTTAAAACTTATCTGGAGTTTGCATCAAACTGTTACTGACGAGCACATTAGGTAAGCTTCATATTTGCTGCAGTATAAGAGTTACACCTCCTCTTTCACTGCTCGTCCGGTGATAAGCGAAGCAGAACCAATACCAGCCTCTACAAGTTCTTCGCCTGAATCACATATTCCTTTGAGTGAAAGGATGAAGAAAAGAAGACCTCCCAGCCTTTTTGAGAAACCTACCTCTGGTGTTGGAGAGGCAAAAATAAGTAAACATGATGTCCCAGAAGGGACAAAGAAAATTGATGCAGCCCCTCCGGCTGCTCCTGTGAAGGTTGCCGAGAAGCCTCTAGTGGCCCCGAGCAAGACTGATGCTCCAAAAGAAGTGATTGTCATATCACCGACCAAGAGTTCCTCCTTGGTTGAAACTATTCCTGTTCCCCCGAGGAAGCTGAAGAAGATCTCCTCGGTCAATTTGGCTGAAACCATCTCTCAGCCCCCAACTACTGGAACTGGTATTCCTACTTTCGTTCTCCCGAGCTCTGCCATGAGCTCGATGAAGACTTGGATCATTCTCGAGATCCAAGGTATTGAAGAAAACCTTTCTCGGGACACGGTTACCACATTGGAAGCTCGCCACATTGCTTCTGTAAGTCCTATAGTCTTAAATTTTCATTCTTTCCTTTTCGTATTTGTGCACTGATTTGCTTTCGTTTTCTTTTCACAGTTGGTGAGATGTTTTAACACAATTTTGAAGAAAGATGAAGCTATTAAAGCTTCAAGCTCCTCGTCTGGTGTAGAGGAAGCTTTGATGGGCTTGACGCAGTCTCTAAAAGATTCTCGTCAGAAATATGCTGATGATAAGGCAACTTGGGAGAAGAAGCTTGCTTCGACCGAGCAGGAAAAATCTCAGGTTATTGAGGTCTCCAAGGGGTTGGAGAAAAATTAAATAGTCTGGAGGAGAAGAATAAAGAGCTCGAAGAGAAGCTCAAAAATGTTGGGGAGATTGAAAATAAGCTCAAGGATGTTGAAGAGGAGTTGGGTCAACTTTGGGAAGTAAGCCATCAGAAGGAGGAGGTTGAGAATAAAGTTGCTGATGAACTTCTTTCCGAGAAGCTTTCCGAGAAGAAGACAAAGAGGAAGTTGGCTGTGAAGAAATCTTTTAGCGCTGGCTGGGATAAAGGGTGGAACAAAGGCTTGGCTGCCATGATGTCGCAAGTCGAATATGGCAGCCTCAAATACTTTAGAGATGGATGGGTCGCTACTTTTCAAGAAATGAAAGTTGATGAAACTTCTGGATTATTTCAACGACACATCCCTGGCCCCCCTCCAACTCCTGAAGACGACGAAGAGGACGAAGCTGCCTCTGAGGAGTCTTCCATGGTGATGGGAGATCAAGTTTCTCATCCCCCAGCCATCCAGCCTACTAACGAGGAACTTCAGCAACTCGTTACTTCATCCGAGCAACTGCCAACGCTCCCTGAGAAACTCTCGGTTCCCTCTGAGTAACCTACCTCCTCGTCCCAGCCTCCCGAGAAAGTTTTGGGAGACAAGGAAAAGGTGTAGAGTTGTTAGGGTTTCTCTCTATTTTATTTTTCTTTGTCAAATGTAACCCTGAACATGTAACTCTGAACTTTGTGATATAATAAAATTTGATCTTTTGTTTATGCATACTGTTGTTTCTCCTCTTCATGCTCTGTTGGTACTCTTATTGATTATTGCTTTTTCTTCCTCTACTAGTTTCTGGCTAGGATGGAATTATTGTCTGCTCATGATACAAAGCTGTTACGGCAATGCAATGAATATTTTAAGGATGGTCACACAGATCTGAATGCAGCATAAATCGTCGACATCCTCGGCCAAGATGCTTCGGAACAAGCAATTGAAGCCTACCAATATTTGAAGTGTCTGCTTGATCGTGCAGTGGCCAATAATGTAGCTTATTATGATATGATTGAGGATCTCCAAGGCACTCTTGAAGAACTTCAGTAATAATATATGGAATCCACTGCCCTTTTGCCGAGGGGTACGAGAAGAAGTATCAGCAAATCAGTGCTGATAAGGGATATGATAAGCTTTTTGCTGCTTACGACGTGATGGAGAGAACGTTGAAGGCTGAGGTCGAAGAGCACAGATAGATAGCTGAGTTATTAGAGAAATAAAATAATAACCAGCAAAGAGAGGTGTCTCAGTTGAAGTCTGCAGCTTCCACCTCAAATGCTTTGATCCCAGTGACTAACGAGGGATTCTCGTTCTTGGAGGTCGAGAACGCCAACCTGAGGGATGAGTTGGAAACCTTAAAAAGAGTTGGCCCTTCTATATCTTCTCGTGGACAAGCAAGGGCTCTTCGGGGACGAGCAAGAGCTGCTCGGATTCCTGTCGAGGAACAGAGGACTCAATCTGCTTTAGAGAACCAGGCCTTCCAACTGATGGCGAAGAACCAGGCATTGGCTGAGATGTCTAAGAAGATCAGGGGTCTGGAAGAGCAGCTTTCTACGCAGAAATCTATCTTGGAGAATAATGAACTCTTTATAAAAAATCTACACGAGCAACTGGAAAGATTGACATATCAATTCCACAAGCAGCCCAGGGAGTTCTGGATGGCTGGGTACAACGAGGCTCTCTACCACTTGGACGATCGTATCCAAAATGCAAATAATGAGGGCTACAAACAGGGATGGTTGAATGCCTTAGGTGTGCTGTAACTGGAACAGGGTCATTACCTGTGGGATTACCATAATCCTGGGTTGCTCGACCTACCAGTACCACCATTCATGCTTGATATGAGTTGGATCCCTGCTCGGGCCATCCCTCGATGTCTGATTTCCAAATACCTCGGTGATTACAATATCCATTCCAATGTCGAGATATCTCGTCCTGAGCACCTCCTAGATCGACCATCTGTGATGAATATCAGGATGCTTGAAGATCTTAACTTCATAAATTCCCCTCTTGCTTTAAATGATCCACCTGCTGGCGAGGAACCTGTTTCAAAAGAAGAGGGGAAGAAACCAATAGAATAGGAGTATTGATGCAATAAATTTGTATTTCATTCCTGCTGTATTTTGTTCTACATTTAATGAAATAATTTTATTTGCAAATCTTGACTGCCATTGTCTTGTAACATTTTACATCTGTGCACATGTATTAAAAGATAACAATATTGTGTTATTTGTCGATCAACTTATTGTCGAGTAATTTGAATTTGTGGTAGTCACTTGGTAAAAATGATGTTTTTTTCTCCCCCAACTTAGTAGTAATTTAAAAAGTTACGAGTATCAAAAATTTTGCTCGATCACTTTCTCGTATTCATAAAATGTTTCCGACCAACCAAGGTCGGTAAATTTTCCTTTTTGACCAACTACAGTTAGTGGATTTTTCCTCTACGAGCAACTTTGACACTTTCTGGAATAATTTTACCTCCCGACCAACTTTAGTTGGCATTTTCGAGAATACATTTAGTTTCTAACCAACATAAGTTGGCATTTTTAGGAATACATTTCCTAACCAACATAAGTTGGCATTTTTAGGAATAGTTTTACTTCCCGTAGGAATACATTTACTTCCTAACCAACATAAGTTGGCATTTTTAGGAATACATTTCCTAACCAACATAAGTTGGCATTTTTAGGAATAGTTTTACTTCCCGTAGGAATACATTTACTTCCTAACCAACATAAGTTGGCATTTTTAGGAATACTTTTACTTCCTAACCAACATAAGTTGGCATTTTTAGGAATACTTTTACTTTCCGTAGGAATACATTTGAGTAGAGTAGTCTGAGGTTTGCTGAGTAGTGTGTAGCACTAGTATTCCGCAAAAAATTTCCAATAAAGGGAAAGAACTGGGTAGAACATTGTCGCTTTATTCATACTGATGAAACTGCACTACATGAGAGTTTACATTACTAATAATATTTGCGCAAGTGTTCAGCATTCCATGCATTCTTAAACTCCTCCCCCTCTAAAGTTTCTATTATGTATGTCCCTGGTCGAACAACTTCTTTAACTCGGTAGGGTCCATGCCAGTTTGCTTCCAGTTTATTGTGCTTTTGAATCACCTTCTTTAGCACATAGTCTCCTTCTTTCAAGTCACACTTCTTCACTCTCTTGTTGTAGAACAAAATTGTTCGCTGCTAGTAAGCAGCATTTCTAATGGTTGCTTCTTCTCTAACCTCCTCGAGCATGTCTAAGTCTAACCTTCTCATTAAATCGCTGACAGAGGAATTGAAATTCAGTATTCTGTGTGTTGGGAGACCCAATTCGGCGGGTATAACAGCTTCACTTCCAAATGCTAGCATATATGGAGATTCCCCTGTTGCTACTCGGGGACTAGTTCGGTAAGCCCATAGTACTGATTGTAGCTCGTTGATCCAATTTACATTTGCATCATCCAGTCTTTTCTTCAATCCATTCAGCAGCGTTCTGTTTGTCACTTCAGTTTGTCCATTGCTTTGAGGATAGGCTGGTGCTGAGTGGATCTTCAAAATATTTGACTGATGACAATAGGCAGCGAACTCCTCGTTCTCAAATTGTGTTCCATGGTCTGTGATGAAGGCATGAGGAAGACCATATCGACAAATGATGTTCTTCCAAATAAATTGGTACACCTTGTCGTACTTCATATCAATGAGAGGCTCAACTTCAACCCATTTAGTAAAATAATCCACAGCGACCACGAGATACTGAAATCTTCCCTTGGTCGTCGGTAGTGGCCCGACCAAATCTATTCCCCATATAGAAAATGGCCAAGGGGAAGTAATGGGTGTCAATAATGCTTGGGGAGTTCTTCGAATGGAAGAGAAGCGCTGACACTTGTCACATTTTTTACCATAGGCTATACAATCAGCCCTCATTGTTGGCCAGTAGTATCCATGCGTCATTACCCTTTGCAAAAGAGTGACCTGCTATATGGGCTCTACAGGATCCTTCATGGACCTCTTCAATTAAATCTTTCACCTCGGTGGGATGCACACATCTCTACAAACCTACTATAAATCCTCGTCTGTATAGAATATCGTTGGTCAGTACATAATGAGCAGCCTTAAACTTCAGTTTCTTGGCTGCAAGTTTGTTAGTTGGTAATTCCCCTTTCTCAATATATGCCCTGATGGGATCCATCCATGATGATCCTAAATCGAGGGTATTAAAGTTTATCGACATATCTTCATCTATACTCCGACCAGCTAAAACTTCAATTGGGATTATTCTTCGCAGCTCGGTACGAGTAACTGATGCTAATCGAGCTAAGGCGTCTGCTCTTGCATTCTCCATTCTTGGTATTCTGACTAGCTGAATAGCAGCAAATTCCGACACCAGTTCCTTTACCTTTAAATGATATCTGATCATTAATTCTCCTTTGGCTACACATACTCCCATCATTTAATTTATGACCAATTGCGAGTCACTGAAAACAATAACTTGTTCCGCCCCCATGGTTTTTGCCAAACTGAGACCTGCAATCATGGCTTCATATTCAGCCTCATTATTGGAAGCTTTGAATTGGAAGCGTAGGGTGTATTCCATATCTACCTCGTCCGGACTGTTCAAAACTATTCCTGCGCCACATCCTGTAGTGCAGGATAAACCATCCACATACAGACTCCATATAGGCAACTCGTCTTTAAATTGCTGATCTGACAGAGTTCCTCGGTGGAAAATTTGCTGCTTCCTTTCACCATCTCCTGATATTTCTTGCTGTTCGTCGATCATCTTTTCTTTCCCTTTTACCAACCTAAGCTGGTCTGGGCTTGAATTTGATGATCGTGTAACATCTACTTGCCCTTTTACCAAGCTAAGTTGGTCTGGGCTTGCATTTGATGATCCTATAACATCCATAGGTTGATCAGCGAGCAACTTTTTCTCCTCGAGGGTATCAGGATAGGTGAACTCTGCTATAAAATATGCTACCGCTTGCCCTTTTAGCGATGATCTGGGTTCATAAACTATATCATATTCACCGAGTTCTATTGCCCAGCGCATCAATCTTTCTGACTTTTCTGGTTTATGAAGGGCTTGCCTCAATGGCATATCAGTATATACTACTATGGTATGATCCTGGAAGTATGGCTTCATTCTTTTACTTTCCTCGATCAATGCTAGTGCCAATTTTTCCAGCCTTGGATATCTGATCTCTGCACCTCGGAAGGCCTTACTTGTGTAGTAGATCGGTTTTTGTACTCCATTCTCCATTCTTATCAATGCCGAACTAACTGCATTCTCGGACACTGCCAGATATAAGTATAATTTTTCTCCCATCACTGGCCTGGATAATAGTGGAGGTGTTCCCAAATATTTCTTCAAGTCTTGGAAAGTCTTCTCACATTCATCATTCCACTCAAAAGTTTTTTTGAGCGTCTTGAAGAATGGAAGACATCGATCAGTTGCTCATGATACAAATCTGTTGAGTGCTGCTACTCGTCCTGTAAGACTCTGCACCTCTTTCTTCGTCGTTGGGGATCACAGCCCTAACAGAGCTTTGATCTTTTCAGGGTTAGCTTTAATGCCTCGCTGATTGACAATGTACCCGAGAAACATTCCTTCTCGTACTCCAAATATGCACTTCGTCGGGTTTAACTTCATTTGGTATTTATCTAGTTGATCAAAGGTCTGGCTTAAGTCAACTAGATGATCAGCAGCTTTCTTGCTCTTTGTCAGCATATCATCAACATAGACTTCTATATTGCAACTGATTTGTTCTGTAAACACTTTTTTCATCAGCCGCTGATATGTTGCACCTGCATTTTTCAAACCAAAAGGCATAACATTATAACAATAAGTTCCCTTAGGGGTAATGAAAGAAGTACTCTCCCTGTCTTCAGGTTTCATTTTAATCTGATTGTAACCAGAATAAGCATCCATGAAGCTCATCAGCTCGTGTCCCGAGGTAGCATCCACTAGTTGATCAATTTGGGGCAGCGGAAAATGATCCTTTGGGCATGCTTTGTTAAGGTCGGCGAAGTCTACACATATCCTCCATTTGTTGTTCTTCTTTTTCACCATCACCACATTTGCTAACCAGTCTGGATATTAAACATCTACAATAAAATAAGCTTTCTGGAGCTTCTCGACTTCCTCCTGTATAGCTTGATTCTTCTCGGGACTAAATACTCTTCTTCTCTGTTTCACAGGCTTGATCTCCTTATTCACATTGAGTTCGTGACATAAGAAATTTGGGTCTATCCCAGGCATATCCTCATGACTCCAAGCAAAAGTTTGCTTTCTGCTTCTTAGGAAAGTTATCAATTCCTGTTTTAGTGAGGCTTCCAACGATGAACCTACTTGAGTAGTTCGTTCAGGGTGCTCGTCGTCCAGGATGATGTTTTCAGTAGCTTCCACCACTTGACCCTTCACGAGTTGCGACTCATCTCTAGGATCCAATGTTTCAATTTTTGCACCTTCATCCACTTGATAGGTGATGGTCTTTTTCCTTGACTCCTCCATTTCCTCTTGCTCGGTGGATGAATAATAGCATTCCCGAGCTACTTTCTGATCACCTTTAACGACTCCTACTCTAAAATTTATTGAAAATTTTAGGCATTGATGTACCGTAGATGGTACAACCTCGAACTTCTTCAATCCTACTCTTCCCATGATGATATTGTATGATGATTAAACATTCTTATCCATCACGAAGAAGCGTATTCTTTCTGTTCAACAAGCAGTCCATGTACCAATGAATATATCCAACTTGATCGTCCCAAGTGGAAATACTTTCTCGCCAGCAAAACCGAGGAGGGGTCTATGATAAGGCTCCAGATGAGATAGCTTTAGATTTAAACTGTCGAAGCACGAGTAGAACATAATGTCTACCGAGCTACCATTGTCTACCAGTACTCTTGAAATCATTACCTCCTTCATCTTCATTTTGATCACCAATGGGTCATCATGAGGATATAGAACACCTGCGAGGTCGTTCTTTGAGAAACCAAGACCAATTTCTCTTTGCTCATCTTTCTCGGGCGATCCTCCTCAGCTAGAATTATTGGTTGAATGTATGAGCAAGCTTGAGCCTCATAGAGGTAATCTTTTCTCTTGGCAGTAAGGTCTCCTCCTCTTGCATCTCCACCTGTAATAATATTACAGTCAAATTACCCAAAGCGTATTGAAAATACATCACGTTCTGGATGCCTTGGTCTCTTGGGAAGATCAGGGTCGTCTTCTGGATCAACTTCATGGTCTCTCTTCTTGTTTTCCTCTATTCGATGAGGAGATCTAGACCTCTCTCTTGCTCGGTCGTTATTTCTTCTATCATTCCTTCGATCAACATACTTTGCCAATTTTCCTCGTCTGATGAGTGTTTCAATCTCATTCTGAAGAGCTATGCAATTTTTAGTCATATGGCCATGATCTTTGTGAAACTCGCAATATTTTGCCTTATTTCTCCTTTCGGGGTCTGCCTTCATTTTCTCTAGCCAATTTAATTCCTCGTTATTTTTGATTTCTTCTAAAACGTGGTTGATGTCTTTCTTCAAACGAGTATAATTATCAAATTTCTTCAACACTTCCCATGACGACCTTGTTCTTGAATGTTTGTCACTACCATTGTTCTTATGCTCTTTCTTCTTAGCTTTATCACCTTCCACCTTAGTTTCTTTGGCATCCATATTCTTCTTCGCAGCCATAGCCTCCTCGGCATTCATGATCTTGGCCATTTTTCCCATCAGATCTGATATGGTTCTAGGTGGATCTTTGGCCAAAGTGTAGTACAACTTATTGGGCAGTAGTCCACTCATCAAGGCGGTAATCGCTGTCTTTTCCTCATAATCAATGACTTCGAGCTTCTCGTTATTAAAATGAGTTATATAATCTCTGGTACTTTCACCAGCTTTTAGTCTAACACTTAACAAATGCGCTACTCGTTTAACTGGCTTTGCCCCAAAACAGAAATTCCCAATGAATAACTCGGCCAGTTGAAAGAAAGTTGAGATCTTACCCCGAGGAAGATTATTATACCATATTTGAGCAGATCCGGTAAGAGTTCTCGAGAATGCTCTGCATTTCATCTCATCTAGAACAGCATAGATGTCGATTGCATCTTGGTATTGTTCTATATGAAGGACATGGTCGGTCTTTCCATTATATTTGGGGGTCACAACAGGTGCTTTGAACTTTGATGGTGTTGGAAAATCTACAATGGCCTGGACAAAAGGTGTTCCTTGAACAAAAGTTCGTTGTAGAGGGTTCTCGGCCTTAGCCAGTTCCCCTAATCTATCCTACAGCCTCTGAATAGAGCCTTTCCACGCATCGTTTCCTTCCTCGGGCCTGTTGGTTCGAGCAACTGATCGCGTTGATGTGGCTTCCTGGGATCTATCTTGACGAGCAGCTGGTCGCGACTGGGCGGATCCTTCCCTTAAATCTGATGGTCGTCGAAAACTCCTTGATGCGGCTCTAGGAGGACTTTTGCTCCTCCTAGGACCTAATCGATCAAAATGAGATACTCTGCTTAATCTTTCTAGCGCACTAGTCCTTTCTGGAGAGAGAGTGATACGTTGTTCAGTATCTGTGGCTCGTACTGATGAAGTTCATCTAGGTTGATAAGAAAAATCTCCAGATTCCTCAGTATGATAGGAATCGGTACGCCTAGTACGTGAAGAAGGTGAACGGGTATTTCTTTGAATACTTCACGATTCTGAATGGGTTGGTGCACCGCCATGGAGGGTTCGTATGAGTTGTCGCATCGTTTCTTGCATGACTGTCTGGCCCTGGGCCAGATTTGTCATTATTCCAGCCAGATCTAGAATATTTGGCGGAGCAGATGGATTTGGAGGGCTTCCAGCGTTTCGATTGCTGGGTTCTAGAATATCAGCCATTTGTGATGAATTATTTTTGATGAAAAACGATATTACCAGTCGCTTCCCACAGACGGCGCCAATCTGTTGATGTAAAAAATTAGATGATATCTAATTATTTAATCATAGATAAATAAAATGAGACAAAGAACTTTTAAAGTGGTTCAGCCTTATAAGAATGGCCTACGTCCACTGTTTTTGTTATTGATGACTGTTTGGGGATTATCGATTACAAGTTTTCTCAAGAAATTCCGGTCCCTTTACAATGAGGGTAATACAATGTATTTATAGCCGTAAGACTGTAATGTGAAAGGGTAATACATTCAATATTGTACATGTGAAAGGGTAATACATTCAATGCCCCTTAAGTGTATACATCTGAATGATAAGAATTTAATGAACAGTCAAACCGTTAGTTATCCTGCTATTAATGCTTTGTTCGAGGTGAAGCTCGGACCGCCTAAGATGCTCGTACCACCTAAGCTGCTCGGTACTCAAAAGTTGATCATTACTCAGAAGTTCCTCGTAGAGTTCTTGTTGGTCGGAGCATCTGAGTTCCTCGGGGAAGCAGTGTTCCTCGTTGTAGTATGGTTTCTCGAAGCGTCTGAGTTTCTCGGAAGTGTTTGTTGTTGCCACGTAGATTGCCACGTGTCTTCACTCAATTGGGCCATGTCAGTAGACTAAATTTGGTATCAACACTCAGTAACCTTCAAATTATTCAAGGCTGCTACCCATCCATCCCTAAAATATTTAACACTAGCATACTCCATTTGAGAAGACATAACAACCACGCCTTTATTTCAACCCTTGTCCCAACTAACACTAAAAGATTTTTTAACTGCAGCTTTCCTTTTTGCCTTCTCTGAGGAGGTCTTTTCTCTAAGGATCTCTTCGGCAGACTTCAGCTTTTCTTCTACCTCTGTCTTGTGTCGCTCAACATCTTGAAGCTCAACAACATTTTCCTCAGCAGATTTAATCTTGACTTCAAGCTCAGTATTATGTTGTTCGGCCTCCTTCAATTTCTTCTCCAACTCTTTGAAGGCAGTCACAACTTGATATCTATTTAGTTCAACATATTTGAATTACTTCTCCCAAGTATTTTTGTCTTCCTCGTACTTCTGACAAGATTCCCTCAAAGATTGAGTTAGTCCATCAAAAGCTTCTTTTACCCCACCCGAAGAGCTGGAAGCCCTGATGGCTTCATCCTTCTTCAAAATACTATTGAACCAAGTCACAAGCTCAAAAAAGGAAGAAATTTTACTCAATATATAAATATAATACTAGAAAATAAAGGAGTCAGGCTAACGATACGTACTGAAGTAATGTGTTGAGCAGTCCATATAGTAAGTTTCTCACGAGAAAGGGTGTTTTCAACACCTTGAGATTCTGGAACAGTCCAAGATCTTATCAAGGCCATAGTAGAGCTCGGAGCAACAAGAACTGAAACATTACTGTTGATGTAAAAAATTAGACTATCTCTAATTATTTAATCACAGATAAAAATAAATAAGACAAAAGAATTTTAAAGTGGTTCAGCCTTAAAAGAATGGCCTACGTCCACTGTTTTTGTTATTGTTGACTGTTTGGAATTCTCGATAACAGGTTTTACCAAGAAATTTCGAGTCCCCTTACAATGAGGAGATTATAATGTATTTATAGCCTTGAGGCTGTACATGTGAAATAATAATACATAGTTGTCCAGTAGGAATGTACATCTGTACGATAATAACTGTGCATTTAATGCATAGTTATCTTTCGATTTTCCTTGATATGTACGCCAGAAGTATTTAAGTTGCTCGGACCGACTTAATAGCTTGGACTGACTTAATAGCTCGACACGCTTGAACTGCTCGGGGCCATGAGTTCCTCGTGGCTTCTTAGTTGTTCGGTGATCTTGAGTTATTTGGAGTATAGTAGTTCCTCGGGGGTTTGAGTAGCTCGGTACAATGAAGTTCCTTGGTCAATTCTTGTTGCTCGGAACCCTTTAGTTGGTCGGGGAGACTAAGCTCCTCAGAGTTAGTGTTTTGTTCAAAAGTGTTTGCGGGTGCCATGTAGATTGACACGTGTCTCCACATATTGATCTACGTCAGATGAATAAATTTGGTATCAACAGAAGCCCCTAATGTTTCACAGTTCGAGGTTGAGGAGGAGTGTGGAACATTCTTCTCGAAATATGGCGGGATTAAATAGTCATCCTGAATTTAAGGAGTGTTTTCCTTATATTTATTTCTTCTTTTGAATTCATAGAATCGGACTTTTTAAATTTTTCTAACTGCTTCGGATTTCGTGCCCTTTTTCTCCTTTTAGCCGCCGGTAGCGCAAACGTCTTTCTTTGTAATCATTATTTTTACCCCTTCCCAAGGTAAGGTATTTAAGCATTGCAAAAAATCCTATCATCTTTTACTTTTTCAAATTTGTATCTTTGAACTCTCCATTTCTTCTCTATCTTGTGCATTCATTTCTTCCACCGTTCGTTGTCAACTGATTCACCCCTTTCCTGTTAGATTTTCTTCCTTCTCTTTTATTTATTTTGTTCATCATGGTTTACGTTGTTGAATCGCTTGACAAATTTCATTCTGAGTTTTCAATTCCTTTATGGGTCATATTGGAAGAACTTTCTGAACCTTCTGACTATTTTTCTTTGGCTGAGGGACATTGGTTCCCCAGTCTCTTTGTGGTCGAATGTGGCTTTTCTTTTCCTCCCAATCCTTTATGTTTGGAATTATATCAGTATTTTGATGTTGTTCCTGCAAAAATAACGCCAAATACTTAGAGAATAGTCAATGGAGTTCATAGGTTAAATCAACTTCAAGGAACCCATTTAGGGATTCTAGAGATAATGTACTGTTACAGATGGGTCGTTAGTGATAGTACTTTTTATTTAAAAACTAGATTTTTGAATAGGGCATTAGTTGTCAATCTTCCTGATGCCAACAGGAATTATTTTGAACATGGAGTGGTCATGAAAAATTGGCAACATCCTCCCTTAACTGGAGACGATGTGTATCAAGGTCCTAGATGTCCTCCTTGTGGCAATGGGATAGGTTGTTTTTATTTTTATTTTATTTTTGAAATTATGTTTCCTTTGTGTTTGATAAAATGTGTCATTGACATTTAGGGGCTTCTGTTGCTGATGAACATATCAGATCAGCCTCTTACTTGTTGCAGTATAAGAGCTATACTTCTTCCTTCACTGCTCGTCTATTGGTGGTTGACATCGACCAAGTACCACCTGCTGATACTAGTGTGGAAGGTTCTTCTTCAGAGTCAAACATTCCCATTAGTAGCATAATGAAAAGAAGAAAAGCTCCTACCTTCTTTGACAAATCAGGCTCTGCTAATGTGGAAGCAAAGAAACATAAGCAAGATGTTCCAAAAGAAGGAACGAGAAATATTGATGTACCACCTCCAGTTTCTGTCAAGAAAGTTGCTGAGAAGCCCCCTGTGGCTCCGAGTAAGGCTGTAGTTATTTATCCTCCTAGTGAGTCATTGTTATATCACCAACCAAGACTTCTTTGGTTGAAAATATTCCTGCTCCTCCGAAGAAGTCAAAGAAAAGTTTCTCGAATAAATTGGTTGAACCTATCTCTCAGCCTTTAACTACTGAAAGTGGTATTCCCACTTTTGTTCCTTCGAGCTCTGCCATGAGCTCGGTGAAGTCTTGGATTATCCCAGAGAGTTTTGGATGGCCGGTTACAATGAAGCCCTTTACCACCTCGATGACCGGATCCAGCAGTCAAATAAGGAGGGGTACAAGTAAGGATGGCTGAATGCACTAGGTGTGCTACAACTGGAGCGGGGTCACTACTTATGGGATTATTATGATCCTGGGTTGCTTGATTTTCCAGTGCCTCCCTTTAAGATTGACATGAGTTGGATTCCTTCTCGAGCAATTCCTCAGTGCCTGATCTCAAAGTACCTCGACGATTACAACCTCCATTCTAATTTTGACATATCTCGTCCAGAGCATTTACTTGATAGGACATCAGTGATGAATATTCGAATGCTTCGAGATATAAATTTTATAAACTCTCCTTATGCCTTAGATGATCCTCCTACTGGAGTAGAACCTGTTTCAAAGTCAGAAGGGAAAAAACCAATAGAGTGGGGTCTTTAATGTAATGATTTATCATGTAATACGTATTTTATACTCTGTGTAATTTATTCTGATTTTAATGAAGAAACTTTTAGTTTTCTCTGCAATCTTGACTGTCATTGTCTTGGAAGTATTTTATAAAACATCTTTTTTATTCACTCATGAATGTGTATGTATATCTGTAAAAGACATTATTCACTGATGAATGTGTATGTATATCTGTAAAAAGACAAAAATGTCCTGTTATTTTAAATTGCCGACCAACCAGAGTTGGTGAAAATTCATTGTTGACAAACCGGAGTTGGTGATAATTATTTGACGAGAAACCGGAGTTGGCGATATTTTGTTTCCCGACCAACTTAGAGTTAGTAGTATTTTGATATGCCATTTTGTTTTGATTATAGTGACTTATCACTCTTTGATTTCAAGCAATGAAACGATTTACATCCCATGATCCTGCTTAGTTTATCCAACCGAAGTTGATTGTAAATTGAGTTGCCAACCAACTGGAGTTGGTGGAGATTGATTCCCGACTAACCGGAGTTGGAAGAGACTTATTCCCGACCAACCGTAGTTGGAAGAGATTTATTCTCGACCAATCGGAGTTGGAAGAGATTTATTGACCAACCAGAGTTGGATTTTATCTACCAACCGGAGTTGGATTTTATCGACCAACCATAGTTGGATTTTATCTACCAACCGGAGTTGGATTTTATCTACCAACTGGAGTTGGATTTTATCCACCAACCGGAGTTGGATTTTGTTGTCGACCAATCGGAGTTGGAGGAGATTTATTTACCGACCAACCAGAGTTGGAGGAGATTTGTTCCCGACCAATCAGAGTTGGAGGAGATTTGTTCCCGACCAACCGGAGTTAGAGGAGATTGATTCTGAACTCGATGCATAGTGTGTAGGAGTAATACTCCGAAAAAATTTCAATAAAAAGAGAGAACTGGGTAAAACATTCAAAACTTTATTCATACTGAAGAAAACTTCATTTATATAGGAATCCCCAACTACTGATAATATTTGCGTAGATGCTCTGCATTCCATGCGTTCTTAAACTCTTCTCCCTCCAAGGTTTTAATCCGGTATGTTCCTGGTCGAACAACCTCTGTTACTCTGTAGGGTCCATGCCAGTTAGCTTCTAGTTTATTGTGCTATTGAATTACTTTCTTTAGCACATAGTCTCCTTTCTTCAGATCGCACTTCTTTACCCTCTTGTTGTAAAACAGAGTTTTTGTTGTTGGTATGCAGCATTCCTGATTGTTGCTTCTTCTCTAACTTCCTCGAGCATATATAGATCTAATCGCCTCATCAAATCACTGATAGGAGAATTGAAATATAGCACCCTATGTGTGGGGAGTCCCAACTCGACAGGTATAATAGCTTCACTTCCAAATGCCAGCATGTATGGAGATTCTCCTGTTGCTGCTTGCGGTATAGTACGATAAGCCCACAACAAAGAATGTAGTTCGTTGATCCAATTTGCCTTCGCATCATCAAGTCGTTTCTTTAAGCCGTTTAGTAGCATTCTGTTCGTCACCTCAGTTTGTCCATTGCTATGGGGATGGCCTGGTGCAGAATGGGTCTTCAATATGTTTGACTGATGACAATATGCGGCGAATTCCTCATTGTCGAATTGAGTTCCATGATCTGTGATGAATGCATGGGGAAGACCATATCTACAGATGATATTCTTCCAAATAAATTGATACAGCTTGTCATACGTCATATCAATAAGAGGCTCAGCTTCTATCCATTTAGTAAAATAATCCACATCGACCACGAGATATTTAAATCTTCCTCGGGTCGTTGGAAGCGGCCCGGCCAAGTCTATTCCCCACATGGAGAATGTCCAAGTAGACGTGATGGGTGTTAACAATGCTTAGGTAGTTCTTCGGATAGAGGAGAAACGTTGACATTTATCACATTTTTTAGCATAAGCTATACAATCAGCTCTCATCGTTGGCCAGTAATACCCTTGCGTTGTCATTTTTTGTAAGAGTGTTCGTCCTGCTACATGGGCTCCACAAGACCCTTCATGGACCTCTTCAATCAAATTTTTCACCTCGGAGGGGTGGACACATCTTTGCAATCCTGCTATAATTCCTCGTCTATATAAAATGCCATTAGTCAATACATAACGAGCAGCTTTAAACTTTAATTTCTTGGCAGCGAGTTTATCAGTTGGTAATGCCCCCTCCTCAATATAGGCCCTGATGGGATCCATCCAAGATGGTTCTAAATCAAGGGAAATGAAGTTCATCATCATATCTTTGTCAATGATTCTGCTAGCCAAGACTTCTATTGGGATTGTTCTTCTTAGCTCGGTGCGTGTGGCTGAAGCTAATCGAGTTAAGGCGTCTTCTCTTTCAATCTCCAATCTTGGTATTCTAATTAATTGCACCGTGTTAAAGCTCGATACAATCTCCATTGCTTTTGCATGATACTTGATCATTAATTCTCCTTTCGTTGTGTATACCCATTTGATTTATGATCAAATGTGAGTCACTGAATACAATGACCTGCTCTACCCCCATAGTTTTTGCTAAACTAAGACCTGCAATCATAGTTTCATATTCAGCCTCATTATTAGAAGCCTTGAATTGAAAGCGCATAGCATACTCCACATCGATCTCATCTGGGCTACTTAAAATAATCCCTGCCCCACAGTCTGTACTGCAAGATGACCCATCCACATATAGATTCCATATAGGTACTTCATCCTCAAATTTTTGATCGGATAAAGTTCCTCGGTGGAATATTGGTTGATTCTTTATATCCTCTATTAGCACTTCTTCCTGACCGTCGACATTTTTTCTTACTCGTCAACTGACTTAAGTTGGTTGGGGTTTAAATTTGATGATCCTGTGACATCCACAGGCTGGTCGGTATTTAACTTTTGCTCTTCGAGGGTGTCAGGATAAGTGAATTCTGCGATAAAATCTGCCACTACCTTCCCTTTAAGCGACGATCTAGGTTCATAGACTATGTCATATTCACTAAGTTCTATTGCCTAGTACATCAATCTCCCTAATTTTTTTGGTTTATGAAGAGCTTGCCTTAACGGCATATCAGTGTACACGACTATGGTATGATCTTAGAAGTACGGCCTCATTCTTCTATTTGCTTCGATCAATGATAGTGCCAACTTTTCCAGTCTTGGATATCTGATTTCTGCTCCTCGAAAGGCCTTAATGGTGTAATAAATTGGTTTTTGCACTCCATCCTCCATTCTTATCAATGCCGAGCTAACTGCATTCTCCGAAACTGCCAGATACAAGTACAATCTTTCTCCCATCACCGGTCTTGATAACAATAGAGGTTCTCCCAAGTATTTTTTCAATTCTTGAAAAGACTTCTCGCATTCATCATTCCATTCAAATGTTTTTCTGAGTGTTTTAAAGAATGGGAGACATCTATCAGTTGCTCGTGACACAAATCTATTAAGTGCTGCAACTTGCCCTGTGAGACTTTGGACTTCCTTCTTCGTCGTTGGAGATCGTAACCCCAATAGAGCCTTGATATTTTTAGGGTTTGCTTTAATACCTCGTTGATTGACAATATACTCGAGAAATATGCCTTCTCGTACTCCGAATATGCACTTGGTAGGGTTCAACTTCATTTGATATTTATCTAATTAATCAAAGGTCTGGCCTAGGTCAATTAGATGATCAGCAGCTTTCTTACTCTTCGTCAGCATATCATCAACATAAACCTCCATATTGTCATTGATTAGCTCTGCAAACACCTTGTTCATCAACCTTTGATATGTTGCACCTGCATTTTTAAGTCTAAAAGGCATAACATTATAATAATAATAAGTTCCCCTTGGGGTAATAAAAGAGGTACTCTCCTTGTCTTCAGGTTTCATTTTAATATAGTTATAACCAGAATAAGTATCCATGAAACTTAATAGTTCGTGCCCCGAGGTAGCATCCACCAGTTGATTAATTCGGGGCAAAGGAAAATTATCCTTTGGGCATGCCTTATTGAGGTCGGTGAAGTCTACACACATCCTCCACTTGTTGTTATTCTTCTTTACCATCACCACATTTGCTAACCAATATGGATATTTGACGTCTTCAATAAAACAAGCTTTTTGAAGCTTCTCGACCTCTTCTTGTATAGCTTGGTTCTTTTCGAGGATGAATACTCTTCGTCGTTACTTTACTGTCTTGATTTCATTGTTCACATTGAGCTCATGACATAGGAAGGCTGGGTCTATCCCTGGCATGTCTTCGTGGCTCCATGCGAAATTTTATTTTCTGCTTTTTAGGAAGACTATCAATTCCTATTTTAGTGAGGCATTCAACGATGAACCGATTTGAGTTGTTCGTTCAGGTGTTCATCGTCCAGAATGACATTTTCAGTAGCTTCCACTACCTGACCTTTTACGAGCTGCGACTCGTCTCTAGGATCTAATGTTTGAATTTCTGCACCTTCATCCACTTGATAGGTAGTAGTCTTTTTCCTAGATTCCACCAGTTCTTCCTGCTCGACAGATGAATAATAGCATTCCCAAGCTACTTTTTGGTCACCCTTCACTATTCCTACTCCAAAATTGGTTGGAAATTTTAGGCATTGAGTATAGTAGATGGTATTGCTTTGAACTTTTTCAAACCTACCCTTCCCATGATGATATTGTAAGATGATTAGACATTCTTATCCATCACAAAAAAGCGCACTCTTTCTGTTCGACAAGCAGGTCATGTATCGATGAACATATCCAATTTGATCGTCCCAAGTGGAAAAATTTTCTCGCCAGCAAAACCAAGGAGGGGCCTGTGATAAGGCTCCAACTGAGACAGCTTTAGATTTAAGCTGTCAAAGCATGAGTAGAACATGATGTCCGCCGAGCTGCCATTATCCACCAGTACTCTTGAGATCATTACTTCCTTCATCCTCATTTTGATCACCAATGGATCATCATGAGGATCTAGCACACATGCGAGGTCGTTCTTAGAGAAACCGATGACCAATTTATCTTTGTTCACCTTCCTCGAACGATCATCCTCAGCTAGATTTATTTGTTGAATGTATAAACAAGCTTGAGCCTCATTGAGGTAAGCTTTCCTTTCTGCAGTAAGGTATCCACCTCCTGCATCTCCACCTGTAATAACATTACAATCAAATGATCCAAAACGAATTGAAAATACCTCACGTTCTGGATGACTTGGTCTTTTGGGGAGATCGGGGTCGTCTTCTGGGTCATCTTCATGTTCTCTTTTCTTATCTTCTTTTGTTCGAAGAGGATATTTAGATCTCTGTCTTCCTCGTTCTCTGGTTCGACCACCATTTTGACGATCAACATATTTGGTCAATTTTCCTCGTCTAATGAGTGCTTAAATTTCGTTCTGGAGGGCTATGCAGTTTTTGGTCGTGTGAGCATAATCCTTATGGAACTCGCAATATTTGGACTTATTCCTCTTGTCAAGTTCTGTCTTTATTTTTTCAGGCCAGTTTAGTTCCTCGCTGTTCTTGATCTCTTCCAAAATGTGGTTTATATCTACTTTCAAAGGAGTATAATTTCCAAATTTCTTCAATTGTTCTAATGCTTGCTTAGATTTTGATTGCTTGTTGCTACCATTGTTCTTCTGCTCCTTCTTCTCAACCTTATCGGCCTCAACTTTCATATCCTTAATGTCCATGCTCTTCTTCGCAGCCATAGCTTCCTCGACATTCATGATTTTGGTTGCTTTTGCCATTAGTTCTGACATGGTCCTGGGCGGATCTTTGGCCAAAGTGTAGTACAATTTATTGGGCAGCAGCCCACTCATCAAAGCAGTAATCGCAGTTTTCTCCTCATAGTAAATTACTTCCAGTTTCTCGTTATTGAAACGAGTAATGTAATCCCTGGTGCTTTCACCTATCTTTTTTCTAACACTTAACAAGTGTGCTACTCGTTTCATAGGTTTTTCTCTCAAAAAGAAATTTTTAATAAAGAGCTCGGCCAGTTGAAAGAAAGTTGCAATCTTCCCCCGAGAAAGATTGTTGTACCATATTTGAGCGGATCCGGTAAGAGTTCCTGAAAATGCCCTGCATCTCATCTCATCTGGAACTGCATAGATATCAGTAGCAGTTTGGTATTGTTCTATGTGGAGAACAGGATCAGTTTTTCCATCATATTTAGGTGTCACCACAGGAGCTTTAAATTTTGATGGTGTGGGAAAGTCCACAATCTCTTGTACGAATGGTGTTCCTCAGACAAAAGTCCTTTGTAGAGGATTCTTGTTTTTGTCCATCTCCCCTATTCTATCCTCCAACCTTTGAATTGATCCCTTCCATGTATCATTTCCTTCTTCGATCCTATTGGTTCGAGTACCTGATCGCGTTGAATTTGCCTCTTGGGATCTTTCATGACGAACAGCTGGTCGTGATTGGGCAGAGACTTCCTTTAAATCAGATGGTCGTTGAGAGTTCCTCGTCACAATCTAGGGAGACTTCTATTCCTCCTAGGACCCAAACGATCAAAAGGAGAGACTCTACTCAGCCTTTCAAGAGCACTTGTCCTTTCTGGAGATAGAGTGATGTTTAGTTGAGTGTCTGTAGCTCGTACTGAGGAGGTCCGTCCAGGCTGATAAGAAGGATCATTAGATCTCTCAGTGTAATATGAACCGGTGCGTCTGGATCGAGATTCCTTTAAGAATAACGTTTTCCTAGAAGTTAACCGGGTATTTCTCTGAATGCTTCGCTGTCCTGACTGGGTCGGCACTCCACCTTGGATAGTTTGCATGAGTTATCGCATGGTATTCTGCATGGCCGTCTGGCCCTGAGCTAAATTAGCCATTATTCCAGCCAGATCTTGGACATTTTGAAGAGTAGATGGATTGGAAGGAATCCCAGCGTTTCAATTACTGGATTCTGGATGATCAGCCATTGATGATAAATGGTTTTGGTGAAAAACGATAATTACAGTCGATTTCCCACAGACGGCGCCAATCTGTTGATGTAAAAAATTAGACTATCTCTAATTATTTAATCACGGATAAAAATAAATAAGACAAAAGAATTTTAAAGTGGTTCAGCCTTGAAAGAATGGCCTACGTCCACTATTTTTGTTATTGCTGACTGTTTGGAATTCTCGATAACAGGTTTTACCAAGAAATTTCGAGTCCCCTTACAATAAGGAGATTACAATGTATTTATAGCCTTGAGGTTGTACATGTGAAAGAATAATACATAGCTGTCCAGTAGGAATGTACATCTGTACGATAATAACTGTGCATTTAATGCGTAGTTATCTTTCGATTTTCCTTGACACGTACGCCAGAAGTATTTAAGTTGCTCGGATCGACTTAATAGCTCGGAACGACTTAGTAGCTCGACACGCTTGAACTGCTAAGGCCCATGAGTTCCTCGTGGCTTCTTAGTTGTTCGGTGATCTTGAGTTATTTGGAGTATAGTAGTTCTTCAGGGGTTTGAGTAGCTCGGTACAATGAAATTCCTTGGTCAATTCTTGTTGCTTGGAACCCTTTAGTTGGTCGGGGAGACTAAGCTTCTAGAAGTCAGTGTTTTGTTCAAAAAGTGTTTGCGGGTGCCATGTAGATTGACACGTGTCTCCACATGTTGATTTACGCCAGCAGACTAAATTTGGTATCAACAATTACCTTCAACATTTGAAGGTTGAGAGATAGGGTCAACAGATCTCTCAGAAAAACTCCTTTTCAATCTCCTCAGAGGAACAGGAGCACTTTCAATTAAAGGTGTTGTCTCTATTGGTGAGATGACAACAGTCTCATTCGAAGGAGTGACGATAACAGTCTTACTCGGAGACACATGGGGCTTCTTGCCAGCTTCCTTAGCAACAGTAGAGAGGGGCACATTTATTTTCTTCGTCCCCTCATCTGGGACATATTGTTTACTCTTCTTTGCCTCCTCAATGGCAAATCAGACTTGTCAAAAAATACAGGAGATTTCCTCTTCTTCATCAGATCTATAATAGGAATGCTTAAGTCCGAAGAAGATCCTTTTAGACAAGTTTCGAAGCTTGGTGTCTAATCAAGATCAACCACCACAGGACGAGCAATGAAAGATGAAGTGTAGCTTCTGTATTGCAATAAATAAGAAGCAGATCTAATGTGCTCCCCAGCAACAGATTGATGCAAGCCCCAGATAAGTTTTAAATGTTTTATATTAACATCGGTTTCTTTTGGAGGTTTCCTTTTACTGTCAACTGTAACAAACAAAATTAATGTCAGTGATGCATTTCATCGAATACAAAGAAAATAAGATTTCAAAAATAAAAACAACCTATCCTATTGCCATAAAGCGGACACCTGGGTCCTTGGTACACGTCATCTCCATTTAATGAAAGGTTTTTCTAATTTTTCATCACAACCCCATGATAAAAATAATCCCTATTGGCATCGGGAAGATTGACAACTAAATCTCTATTCGAAACCTAGTTTTTAAATAGAAAGTATTATCACTGGTAACCCATCTATAGCAATACATAATTTCTGAAATCCCCAAGCGAGTTCCATGAAGTTGGTTCAACCTATGTACGCCATTAACTACCCTCCATATATTTGGAGCTACTCTTGCAGGTACAATATCGAAATATTGGAAAAATTCCAAACATAGGGGATTTGGCGGGAAAGAAAAGCCACATTCGACTACAAAAAGACTTGGGAACCAATGTCCCTCCGCCAAGGAAAATAAATCAGAAGGACAAGAGAGTTCTTCCAAAATGACCCAAGAAGGGATTGAAAACTCAGAACTAAATTTATCCAACGATTCAACAAGATAAATCATGGCGAATAAAGTAAACAAAGAAGATAGAGAGAAAATGAAGAGTTCAGATATACAAATTTGAAAAGTGAAAGACGATAGGATTTCTGTCGCACTTAAATACTTTACCTCGGGAATAGAGAAAAGCAATGATTACAATGGAAGACGTTTGCGTTTTCGGCGGCTAACAGAAGAAAAGGGCACAAATATCGAAGTGATCGTGAAAATTCAAAATATTTATGAAGCTTGATATTATGCCCTCAAAAAGGAATTATATACAAGGAAAACCTTCCTAAAATTCATAAAGATCAGTAATCCAAGCAATTTTCAAACAAAATATTCCACACTCTCCTTCAACCTCGATTGTGAAACATTGGAGGCTTCTGTTGATACCAAATTTAGTCTGCTAACGTGGACCAATCACCTGAAAACACATGTCAACCTACATGGCAAATACTAATACTTCCAACGAACAACATAATATCACCGAGCTACTCAGGCTCTTCGAGCAACTTAAACATACCGAGCAACTTAAGCATACCGAGCAACTTAGCATGTCGAGCAACTTAAGCGGTCCGAGCTACTTAACGTGCAAAAATCCAAATCAAGAGATTCAAAAGACAACTACGCATTAAATGCACATTATTATTGTACAGATGTATATGTCTACTAGATAACAATGCATTATTTTTTACATATGTACAGCCTCAAGGCTATAAATACAATGTAACCTCCTCATAAGAAGGGGACTTTGGATCTCTTGGAAAAGCCATTATTGAGATTCAAGGCAAACAGTCAGCAATACAAAATAGTGGACGTAGGCCCTTTTTCATAAGGCTGAACCACTTTAAAAATCCTTTGTCTTGTTTATTCATTTTTTATCTGTGATTAATATTCATTCACTTTTTATGGGCTAATACTCATATTATTCACTTTTTTTATAAGCATTAATATTCATTCTTGATTTAATGGGCTAATACTCATATTATTCACTTTTTTTATCACGAGTTATGTCTTTGAATCACAGTATTTTTATGTGGCTTTTAATTTGACCTTAGGCATTTGAATACTAAATCATTATTTGTGTGAAGTATTTAACATAACTAAGGACCATTGTATGATTTTTGTAAAGTTTTTTTGATCTTCTTAATGGTATTTTATCGGGATTAAAATATACCTTCTTATAACATAGAAATCATTTTTGATATATGTGTTTTAGTTCACATATATACTCTAGCTTGTGTTGCAACTAGGCATCGTTGGTATTCGTTGTAGCAACGGATGTGGCTGGTGATAGTCAAGTTCACTGCAGTAAAGCTTTTGGGTTCGTTAAAGTTGCCCAAATAGGGATTCTGTAACTTTTTACATTGTTTTGTCTTTCAAGCCCCTTTCACCTCAGAACCTCCATACCTTCCTCTCATCATAGTATCTTAGAAACTATTTTTTGGAGTCCTCATCCTCCTTCTAATGGTCAATCATCATCCTATTAAGTTTATCCTTCCTGGATTTTTGATTTATTGCATTTCAAGAGTTAAAGCTTGGTGTTAGATGTTCTGTTATATTTTGTTAATTTCTTCTCTATGATTAATAAGTTTGCTTATCTTGAGATATAATTGATTTGTCTATAGTATATTTTTCTTATGTATGGATTTGGTTTACTTATTTTAGGGTTTGTTTTCTCTTGTGTGTGTGTTAGATTTTATGAGTACTTGACTTTTTGTCATTCATAAGACTGTTTCTCATAATTTTAGTATAGTATCCTTGGTTTATATTATCATTTTACCACTCTTATAGCATTTTTTTGCTTCATTGTCTTGGTCGTGTGATTTTTAAGCTATTCCTAATGACTCCGAAATCTCGTGCACATTCCTCAACTCCCTCTACTCGTTCTATATGTGAGAATTTTTTCTCTAATCATTCCATGCACAAGGAGAGGTGTATTAATTTGGATTTGTTTTTAAAACTAGTTCCTCGTATCTTGAGTGAAAAATAATGGACTGGATTTCGTTTAAAATTAGACCATATTACCCCAATCTGGTGAGAGAATTTTATTCAACTCTTGTGGAAATTAAAGGTACACTTAGAGAAATAGTTATCTAGGCCAAAGTAATGGTTTTAATGTGAAGATTTCTACCGAGTGGATAAGAAACCACTCTCATGTCCCCCAAAAAAACCATCTCAACAATCCATATATACAGAATGATAGTGAGTTGTCTAAATATACACTGATTACCTTTTTCAGCGACACTATTTTAGTCTTGGACTAGTAATAATTTTCCTCAATCATTTCTTAATAAGGATTTTTACGTTCTTAAAATGGTAGTGTACTCATGTCTTTTGCCCACATACCACCCGCACAATGTTTCTTACGAACATGCACAACTATTGTAAGCTACTGGAAGAGGTTATGATATGTGTTTGTGTGATTTTATCTTGGAAATATCTTTTTTCACAATTAGGATGACAAAAAGACTCGCGCATTTTCCTCCAAGCATTTGATCGTAAACTTGCTTTTATATTTTTAGGTTCCTATTCTTCTCGATTAATTATAGGAGAAGCCTATCGTCGTTGATCATTCAATCTTATTATCGGTCTAATACTTATCTTGGTGACTATAGTGGACTTACCGTGCCACCTTATGTTATCCCTCAATTCTCTTATCATCCTTCCCGTACATCACAGGCTACTAGTTCATGCTACTTGATAAAAATCAGTTGGATTTTACTGTCTCTCAGTTATCTACTCAATTGCCTTTTATCTTGTTACCCTTTTTAAGGACTTTAAGAATTTACTTTTCTCTATGAGCTCAGTGAGTTCTTTCTTCTGCGATGATTTTTGTCACACTTTTAACACTCAACTGAAGAATGGTAGGGAGGCCTTATAGGAATCTCATAATGGTGTTATGGGTGTGCTTTGTAGACTTTGTAGAAGAAAAAAAAAAGAAGAAGAAGAAGAAGAAGTGATGTATTTGATTTTTATTTGGACTTTCCGTGTTTAAGAGTTTTAGATTTGATTTGCATCGATTATATATCCTGTAATCCTTTTAACTCTTAACTTTAGTGATATCCTTATTATGTTCTAGCATACCTTGTATATCTATTGCATGATATATGTTATCTTTCTATGCATAGTTAACATTGATTGTTCTTAGGGCTGTTATTCACATATTATACTTTGCCTAAACTTCATTTTGATTATTCACTCATTTTATGATTCATTCACTATTTGTTCCTATGTTTAGCATGTTTTACTATCCTAAGTGCTTCTTTTACTTTATCTCATTATATGCTTAGTCCTTTACTTTGTCGCTTTCTGTGAAACAAATAGGGCGAAGTTTGTAAATGGAGGGTATAGTTTTCAAAGCATGTTAGGTTCATTAGAGTTATATTTTGCTACATCATGCTTATTGAGAAGAATTGTATATTTGAGGGGGAGTTATTTTAGATAGATATTTGTCACAATGTCCTTATATTTTTATTCCACCTTAGTATTTTAATGAATTCTCAAGTATGTGACATGAAAGTATTTTTTCAAGAATCTCTTTTGATACATGAAGATGGTTGAGTATCTTGTTGTTATGGTTCCTCGCAACAAATGTAATTTTCTACTATTATGTTTTCCCCTTGGCCACGTGAGTCTTAAAATGGAAGATTTACTTATTTTCTTGTACTGTAATAGATTTCGACAAAGAGGGATATTGTAATAGTATATGTATACTCAAAGTGTCCCATAAGATTAGATTGTCTATATAACACCCCGCGTAATTCTGGTGTCGGTCGCCATCAAAACTATGTTGGGCATCACTAAATTAAATACCATTCCTAGCATGTGACAAATATGAGAGATATAAAATTTTCATCCATAATATAAATAGCCAATTAAATAATCATCCATGCAGTAACAAAATCCATTACTATGCTAAACTCCAAAATAATCCAACTCCATAATTTATTTAAACCTCCAAATGAAATAATCCAATAAAGTAACTGACTAAAACCAAAGACAACTTTGGAACCGAATGGCCCAATAAAATCCATAATGAAGTCTCATAATGTAAAGCGACTGAATAAAAGTAAACCTATACCAATAAAGCAATTAAATAAAATGGAACTCCAGCTGCACCTCCAAAATATATCTTCAATTACTCTTATGTAGCTACTCTAGCACTATACTTGAAAATATAAGTTAACGCAATGGGTTAGAGCCTAGTTCATGGATAACAGCTACTCCTTTCAAATAGGGTCGTTGAACCCAGACAATAGCATTATACGCAAAAAATACGACAGTAGAATATTTTAAATTAAATGAGATATATTAATCGACGAATAAAATAAATTATCATATATCTACTTATAAGCCACCCCCGAGGTCTGTGACACCCTGCCTAATAAAATACCGGGCAATCACTCCTATATCAAATTAAAACAGGAGTCTCTTATGGGTCATTCTCAGCATCACTATCGAAAACCAATTTAATTACTAATAACCTATTAGGCTGGCATCAAAATTTTTTATTTAACTTATCTTTTTAACCAAACCATTCAAATAAAACAATCACAACAGTTTATATGCCGCAACTGAAATGAAATAAAATAAAATAACCGAACACTCGGTACAATATAACACAACCAAATTGAATGACGCACTAAAAGGTGGTAAAAGAATAAATGAGCAAATTTGGGCCTTCAGCAAACGTCTGACTCGAAGGAATCATCATTCAGGCGTCCCTGTGTCTGGACACCTATATATATATATATATAGATATAGCAAGAGAGGGGAAAATAGAGAGACGGGTCAGAGCCCGAGTTTTAAAAACGTTTTAGCAAATGCTTAAAATCCATATTTTAAAATATGATATTTCTCATATTTAAATTGGTATCGCACTCTCATGAGATACACCTCGCCCCTCTTCTAATAGTGCACAACTATCGCGTACCTTTTTTTTTAAACAACCTAGTAAAACTACCCTGCCTAACTAAGGTATTTCACCCATCTTCCAAAATCCTCATAAATCCGAGTAAGGGGCTAAACTTCTCCCCATTCCCAACATTACGTTACATTCGTGCGTGGGGTGTCTCGCGAAGCGAAATCCAAATAAGAAACCCCGATGATACACTACTACGTGACAATGTTGATCGTCGGGATCCATTAGGCCTTCAATACATATCACATTTTATACCATCACGTATTTATCAATAGTTCTTATTAGAACCTATGATCCATATTCATATAAATCTGGATATAAATCTACCGGAAGGAGTATATCACTTTATTCATTATTTTCACTTTATACGAGGTTACATTAAATGATATCTCATCTCATATATAAACAATATACTATATGCAACAAGTATAATAATCAGTCCACCGAGATATAATATAAGTAGCTTAGTCATTCTCATCTACTAAGCAACAGTGGAACATCACAAGTATACATATATATTATTCTCAGTACATATGTACATATAACATATATGGCACCACTAGGCTCAACTGCGGTGCACTCATACATCATAAGTATACATATATATATCACCCTCAGTACATATATACATACATGGCACCCCTAATCTCAGTTGCGGTGCACTCATACTCTGCCATCAAATCCCTGTACATCATGCACATAAGGATCACACGTTCCGAATCACTCAGGAACTGTATTAATACAAATCACACATATTGAAGGCGAACATAGTTCACATACCCATGGGTCAAGTGTGACACCCCGACTAATTAAATACCGGGTAGCTACTCCTTTATTAAATTAATACAAAATGCCAAGTTGGTCCAGTTAATAGCATCACTGTCGAAAACATTTTAATGATTACTGACACCCCGACCAATTAAATACCGGGTATCTACTCCTTTATTAAATTAATACAAAATGCCAAGTTGGTCCAGTTAATAGCATCACTGTCGAAAACATTTTAATGATTACTAACCACCTAGTATTTAAAAGGTGAGTTGCCAAATTTTAAGTTAACTCTAATTAACAAGCAATAAAAGAATAATGATAGAATAACAACATTCACCATAACGAGACAATAGAATAACCAACAACAGTAATAATAAGTCCGGAGGAAAAACTCCTCACAACAATCCCAAAACTGAACTACATAAAACAAGTTATCCTGAATTAATTACATGCCAAAAGTCTAAAAATCTGAAATAGGAAATGTCTCTAATAGAAATGGGCAACATGCCCTACAACTGATGAATCATGAATATGGAGTCAAGATGAAAGAAGCGTCTACTAGCAAGGTCCTGTAACTTCCACAAACAGCTACAACTCGTCACCTGAATGAGAGTCCTAAGCATGGTGTCCTTGTGGCTGGGCACCTAAAATGGTTTTTACAAAAATAGATTTGAAAGCAAATGGGTCAGAGCCCGAAAGTGGAAATCATTTTAAAAACAGCAAGTGTTTTAATAACATTAAAACAATGAATGCAAAATACATGTTAGGACGTGCACTCACATGAAGTACTCACCTCTCGTCTAATTGCGCACCCCTAACGTACCGTACCCATCTAAGTGACATACATAACTATCCAGACCGTAATAAGTTCTACCCCTTACTACTCAATTCCCATTATATGTTCTAGCGTACTGAACTCAGGTTCTCAATTATTAGCAATACAATTCACTATCGGTTAACCCGTTATGATTTCTCACAACATTTCCATAATTATATTCACAATACCAACATGAAAGTTCCCATTATTTAAGTGTATATTATTCACGTCATAAATATACATTACAAGCACCCGAGACTAAGCTGCGGTGCACACATACTCTGCTATCCATCCCGGTACATCACGTACATAAGGATCACGTATTTCGAATCTCTCAGGAATCGTTCTCAGATAATAACATCACAAATAATGGAGGCAAACACAGTCACATCACATGGGTCACGCACATACCTACGCTCCCACGATCAGCAGACTTATTAACATCCCAATAAGTCCTTCTCTGACCTATGTTCTCGAGGTACCAATCTAAATCCGGGCAACACAAGTATTAGAGGTCCCTAAGCGAACGTAAACCTCCCGTGATAGCAAGTATGGTAGGTATGTCATACACATAAAATCATATACATATACTAAGTATACACACATCTTAGTAATCACCATAATTTATTTGTGGTACACTTCTTATTCTCGTACCGACATATAATGCTACACAATTTATATGTTTCCGATTAATTCAATTATTTAGGCCATTAGTAATTCTCGCATCGTAATAGACACTCACGTCCTAATTCATAATTTCCCTTTGGTTCAAACTACACTTCTAGGTTTTACTCCTCATTATATCACAAATGTCCCCAATATATCAATTAATCAACAAGGAAGTGTTATCTCTACATATAAACTAGGTTACGGGACACTCGGAATCAAAACAAGCTAAAAAGCCTAAACTGTCAGCTCGTTGGAAGTCTCGTTCGAACGAGGCTGTTCGAACGAGAGTTCGTTCGAATGAACTGGGTATCTAACGAGCTCTCGTTCGAACGAAAGGCATCGAACGAACATTCAACTTGTTAGAAGGCAAACTGTCCACTCGTTAGAAGCTCGTTCGAACGAGCTCGTTCGAACGACCTGGGTAGGTCTTCTAACGAGAGGCCAATTTCGAGCCCAGAATTCCTTAATTCGTTTTTCCATCTTTTCTTCCACTCTAATCTCATCTAAACATCAATCCAACAATTGTTCAAGGTTTCTAATAGTCCCTAAACATACTTAGGTCACATACTAACGTGTTTTGTGGGGTTAATACATTCTAAACATCATCCAAATATCAAATCTAAACATTTTTCCCCAATTTCAAGAACATGAACCCTAGAAATTTTTAAATCCCCAATGAGTCTAATTAAATCCGTTTTTGTTTCATCCAAAGTATATTATCATCAGATTAATCACCTACATGCAATTCTATATGCAATTCTTCATCAAAATACATGTTTCAAATTCCAATTTAATGGGTTTTCATCAATCTCCCAAAAATAATACAATTTTAGAATTGTCTAAGCATGGAAGTAACATTCACTGCAAAATAATGTAAATTAAACCACTTGCCTTATGTATATCTCTGATTTTGATGTCGAATTGATGAACGATTCTCTCTCTCTCTGCAGAATTTCTCACTCCCTCTCTCTACAAGTCTTCTTCTCCAAAGTGAATGGTGGCTAGGGTTTTGCCTTAGGAACTTTTTGGGACTAATTCTCATAACCACCGTAGCCCATTAGGTTATTAGTGGGTTTAGTGGGTAATTGCCAAATCAGATATTAATTCCTAATTTTCGTGGGTTTTAATTCCCAAAAATCCAAAATTACCAAACTACCCTTATACGTTGTCGGTATGGCCTAAAAATGCCCCGGGACCCAAACTAGACCCCCGGCTAGTGTTTTCTGACTATTTCGACCCTTCCGGACACGTTGGAACACTCAAAATGACCATACGGTTAATAGAAATAAAAATCACTTTTTAATTAAAATAATTATATTCCTGACGCGACTGTCACACGCGTCTCAACAAAGTTTCCCAAATTTCCGTATATCAATCTCACGACAAATTTCATAATTTCCATATTCATATATAGCCGTATATATTCATTAAAATCAAATACCAGCTCGCATCTCTCTAGTATTTTTATCCGGATTAATTTTCAATTAATACACATTTAATTCAATTAATCCCATAAATAAATATCACAAAAATACGGAGTATTACATCAAGTACATACCTACGCTCCCATAATCAGCAGACTTATCGACTCACAAATAAGCCCTTCACACTCCTACATTCTTGAGGTACCGAATCTAAATCCCCTCGAAGGCAAACAAGATAAGATTGTCCTCTTCCTACAACCTCCCGTGATAGCAAGTAAGGTAGGTATGTCATACACATATGAAAAAATAATATAGGTATCCATTCCACCTATATAAATATAACATCAATGTGGTATTCACACAACCATATGATAACGATAGGTATTCCTCTCACCTATACATACATTAACAACGAGTATTCATCTCACCTATATATAATACCCATAGGTATTCATTTAACCCATATATATATAATAACATCAGGGCATACGCACAACCCATATAATAACGATAGGTATTACTCTCACCTATATATAATCCCCATAGGTATTCATTTAACCCATATATATAATAACATCAGGGCATACGCACAACCCATATAATAAATCCCATACTTAGTATATTTATACCTCGAATATCCCAAATAATCTATGTTGAGTACTTCTCCTCACTCGAAGTGTACTACCACATTCACATATCAAGACAGTAGATAAGGCCCCGATACTCTACCGGTCCAAGTTACTTTTCTCCTAAAATCTCACAATTTAGGATTCTAAGGGTTTCTCCAAAGTTATGCAGCAGCACTAAAAGTCTGCATAAAAATGAACCGAACCGATCCTCCATAAAACAAACCAATCCCATCAGAAAAAGGGAACTGAACCTATCACTTAAATGGAACCGGTTCCGTTATGTCAGTCCAAGTTTCCATCTCAGAACTGCTTCCTTAGAAAAAATCATTATAAATCCAAAATAAAAAAAAATACTCAGTCGATGCCTACGCGACCGTATCAAAAAGATCTATAACTTTCATAGTTTGACAAAGAGCTGAATCGATTCGCTTCCTAGCCGAATTGATTCGGAAAGGTCATAGTTACTATTCACCTTCTTCTCCAAAAATCCCAAACCTCCATTAATACACATCCAAAGTTTTTTATCTTCTCTCCCAACATCATCCAACCTCAAACAACCATAAATACATACATAAAAAGGGTTTTAATCATCCTAGAACCCATAACCAACCATTAATTTAAATTAATTCTTAAGTTTCTCAAATTGGGTATAAACCGAGTTTTATCCATTTAATCTTCCGAAAACTCGTTTGATTTACGAAAATCCAACCCAAAAATCTTTATAGTTTTACAATAACTATAATATGATAAATAAACACACTAAATCATAAATAAAGTTAAACACTTGCCTCGCGGATCAAATTCGACGATCTCGAGTTGAATCTCGCGAAACATGGTCGGAAATCTCCTTCTTTCTTCTCTTCTCTTTCTCTCTCTTAGGGCTGAAATGTGGGAGAAATGAGGGCTCTACCCTTATTAAACCCGAAATTAGGTGTATACCCAATTGTAAAATGACTCGTGTACTCAATTGGGACTCACTACTGGTCCAAAAAGCCCCCGAAACCCAAACATTACCCCCGGGAACTTCATTTTGACTATTTCGGCCATTCCGAACTCAATCGCGCACTCAAAATCTCCATCCGAGTCACTTATCTAAAATTCACTAATTAAACCCAACACATTTCAATACATGTGTTTTCCAATTAAAATATTTTTCTTTGTCGCTTTACCCAACTGCGACATGTAATTAAAATAATCTCACTCACATTCTTAGTCACGTGAGAAAATGTAATCCATGTAAATATTAATCTAACACTTACAAACTAATATTTACTATTCACTTTATATTCTTAATTTATTTAATTGCACTCATAAATTCCAAAATTACTATTCACAGTAATTTCTCAAATTAACAAATTACGCCCACCTTAGTAATTTAAATATCTTTAAAAGTACGGGATATTACAAGGTCCAAGTCCAATTATGCACATTTAATAACAGATAATTATTTAATTTCATTCTATTAACCCGATAATTATTTTTATTCAATATTAATATCAGTTGAGGGACTCCCGCTTAAAGTCTTACATCATTTAGTTGTGGTACTTCTGCTAATTCTAGACCACACCCATTCCCCTCACTATGGCCAGTCAGCGTCGTTCACTGTCCGCTCTACACACACTCGTGAGGTTTCATGCATAACACGTCATTCTAGCCCGTCAGCCTGCTTAACTGTCATCCCGCACATACCCGTGATGCCACACCCACCCACATAGCTATAGTCAGTCAAACCATTTAACTGTCAGCCTTTCACATACTCGCGCCACCAATATATTTTAATATCCATTTATTCTCTTAGGCATTAATTCTCAATTTATCAAGTTTTATCATTTATCTCAAATCAGCCCCGCCATTTTTCTCGACTGTAAGGACACAAATTTCCAATTGAGTCCTTTGTTGTTTTGGCTCAATTTCGAACAAAAACGTTTGAGTCATAGGATAGAGTTCTTGACCATCCTTCAAGCCTATAACATACTAAAGTTGAAGATGTAGCGGCCAAGATTAAAGCTTCATGAAATGTCAAATTTATTGTGCCTCGTTTCTACGTGAACAACATGTGTTCCATTTTCTCCTAAGGTATGAATGCATTACATATATATAGGTGTTTGGAACAATATTTATTGGGTGTAAGTTTTGTTTAAACTGTTGTTTATTTTTAGAAAGTTTCTTTAAAACTTTAAAATAATGTTTATGGGCTAAAATTGAATTTTTGAACATTCTGGAAAGTCGTTCGATATTGTCGTTCAAACGAGTTTTTCGTTCGAATGAGAATATCATTAGAACGAGGTTTGCCAACGACCTGCCTCTGGAACTTCGTTAGAAGTATTGTTCGAACGATACTTCGTTCGAACGAGATTTCCGGAGGGAAATTAAATTGGCAGTTTTGGACAGTTTTTTCACATCTATCCCACTAATTTTCCCCACTAACTTTTGACAGACTTATCAAGTGCGGGAACCAACATTTTGGGTTTAACTTTTCACTTTCCTCCATCTCCTAGAGACAGTTTCGAGAGTAAAAATTCTAAAAAGAAAGAGTTCATGTTTTGAGTGTTTATTTTTCAAGAAAAAAAATCCTAAAACACTTAAATTTTTCACCCATAGTTTGTTTATTCCAAGTTTCCATATAAATATCTTGCTTGGAGTGTTTGGCACTAGGTTTACTCTATCGAGTTAAAGATTTCGTTTAGATTTACTTCTACATCCCATAAAGAAGAAGTTTGTTGGTTTTGCTACGGCATTCTCACATGGTGAAAGGCACCATGTGTGGTTGACGGTGTTCCTAAAGTCTCATTGGTGATTCCAAGGTTCCGGTGGAGTTCCAGGATTGTCGATTAGGCAGAAATGTTTACAAGAAGACGCGCCAAGGCTTGAAAGGAGTCGATTCGAGGCAGTAAGTCATCTGTCTTGTAATTGTAAAATCATACTTAGTGGACTTAAGGCTAGGGTCGTACGAGCTTTCTTCCCGTTGTGGGTTCTTCCTCGTACATCACGACGTAGTGATTTATTTATTTATTTTATCTTTAGCAAAATTCACCTAGATGCATGCTTAGGTAAGAAGATTAAATTTGGTTTAAATCACTACTTACTTAAATTGGTGTTATTTTAATTTTGGGTATATGTTAATTTAATTCAAGTCGTCGTTTCATTTGTTAAAATTGGTTTGGCCTAATTTGCAATATTAAAAATATGACTTAGGCAAATTTCTAGGACTTGGATTGAATTAAGTTGGTTTAAGTGAAATTAAAAATATGTGTATGTTTAATCTTATTTCACTTGGTTTAATTTTAATTTGAAAGAAATTAAAATTTGTTGTTTGTGTGTGTCTAATTGAACCATCTCTCTTTCACATCTGTAAAAGGAAATTACTTTTTGTGTAAGATTTTAATATTGGGGGCCTCGTGTTCCAACAAGTGGTATCAGAGTATTGATTTAGAAAGCCTCACGTTTTCATCCACATAAAATCCTCTAAACACCCTTAATCCCATACCTAAAGGATTCTAAGACACCAATATTTCCTAGCCTATCACGTAGGAAGAAAATCAACTAACCAACACCACTTAGCCTCACCCCTATGTTCGTTAATCCAAGGAACAACGTAAAAATCAGCCCCACCCCAGAATATTTATTCGTATATCGTCACCCTATCTAGTCCCATGCCTAGAAATCGATACTTACCCAAAGGTGTACTAACTTGTTCCATACCTTGAAAGCAACCCAAATAAAGGAGAGCGCCCTATCTAACCCATAACCTCGTCGTTTTTGCGGTGTCGAACATAATAAAACTAATAAGTGGCATAAGGCTAAATATCCATTCATCACACTAATTTTACCAATTTAATCCACCCAGCTTTAATTAATCAATTAATGTCCGTTAAATCATGATATTAATTAAATCACACTTTTTCATCAAATTATTCAATTTATGTATGGGATTAAGCCACATGCATGTAGAGAATTTATACAACAAGAATTTTTTAAACCACATGCATGTAGAGAATTTATACAACAAGAATTTTTTACTATGCGACATCCACAAAATTTACATTATTCAACATCATACGAATTATTAAATGACATTCTTACCTAAGGATATACATGTGAATACCTTAATATCTACGGCTCCTAAAACTCTACCCTAACATGCAAGGTTTTGAGTTTTCATTCATATTAGATTTTTTTTATAAAAACGGTCCTGAATTCTCTTCCACTTTCCTTAATTAATATTTCTAGTTGTTTTACAAAAACACATGTATTTAATGTATAGGCCATAATTACTACGCATAATAATAAGGGAAAGCAATAGAGATAACCATGCCTGAGATTTTGTTTAAAGAAATCTGATTATGAAGACGTGTTCCTTACGAAAAGATGACAAAGTTTCGATCTTGTATCAACTTGAGAAAACATCGATTGAGCCTTCAAATTTTGAGTCAAAACTTGATGAATTTGAGGTTAGGGTTTATAGGTATAAGATGATGAAATTTTAGGAGCCTTCTAGTTGTAAAGTTTGTGAATAATGATTAGAAAAGTCTAGCCCCGAGTTAATTTAAGTGGGAAAAATATTAGAGTTTAAGCGACTTTAGAATTCTAAGAAAGCTGCAATACTGTTGTTGGATGACCTTACTGAACTGGTCCGGCCTACCCCCCGAACTGGTTCGGGTGGGCTGACACCCGAAAATCCCTTATCTTATTTTAAAAGTTGTATTACTTAGAACATTACTCCAATTTCAATTCTGATTAAAATTATACTTTTCATAAATAAAATCCACCATTTTAAATTACTACAAATAATTAAATTCAAAAATTTATTTTTCCAAATTTTGAATGAATTTAATAAAAATCCGATTTCAATTTATGGGGTGTTACATACTTCCCCACTAGCACAAAAATTTCATCCTCGAAATTCGACGAAACGTAAACGCACAAAATAAAAATAAGGCTCACATATGCCTACCCATAAATACCACGACCGGATGGCCTACACCCAATCCTTCACGCACATATCCCATAATTAAAAATACAATATATATTTTACTATATATATATATATATATATATATATATATATATATATATATATATATATATATATATATATATATATATATATATATATATATATATGAAAATAACGGTGTACCACGCGCTTCGCGAATCAACACTCGATTCTATCTCCAAGAGTCATCAAAACACTAAAGTCCTCTAATCAATTTAAATCACCAAAATAGATACTTACGATACCTAACATCGGCACTAACAATATCTAAAATAACTCTCATCTCCAAAAATTAACTCTAAAGATACTCATATCAAGATTACTAGTTCTACCACAATTCCTATGATGTCCTTAATACGAAGCATCCTATCTCCAAAAATCACAAATAACACATATGCCAAACCCACTACCTCTAGGAGTACGAATTAACAAAGGATTCAAATATAGGTAATGCGGAAGCTAAATGGACTCACAACCTACGAGACCTAAGACCATGATCTGATACCATTTGTAACACCCCGCGTAATTATAGTGTCGGCTGCCACCAAATCTATGGTGAGTGTCACTAAATTAAATACCATTCTTAGCATGTGACAGATATGAGACACATAAAAATTTTCATCCACAATATAAATAACCAATTAAATAATCATCCATGCAGAAATAAATTCATCACCGAGCTAAACCCCAAAATCTTCTAACTCCATAATTTATGTAAACCTCCAAATGAAATAATATAATAAAGTAACTGACTGAAACCATAGACAATTTTGGAATCGAATGGCCCAACAAAATCCATAATGAAGTATGAGAATATAAAACGACTGAATAAAAGTAAACCTATACTAAGAAAGCGAATAAATAAAATGAAAGTCCAACTGCACCTGTAAAACATATCTCCAATTATTCCTATGCAGCTACTCTGGCACTATACCTGAAAATATTAGTCAACGCAATGGGTCAGAGCCCAGTGCATGGATACCAACTACTCCTCTCAAATAGGGTCCTTGAATCCAGACAATAGCATTATACACAATAAACATGACAGTAGAATATTTTAAATTAAACGAGATATATTAATCGGCAAATAAAATAAACTATCATCTAACTACTTCTAAGCCACTCCCGAGGTTCAAGTTCAATTATTCACATTTAACAACGACTCAATATTTAATTTAATTCCATTAACCCGATGATTATTTTTATTCAGCATTAATATCAGTTGCAGGACTCCCACTTAAAGTCATACATCATTTGGTTGTGGTACTTCGCTAGTTCTACACCACACTCATTCTCCTCACTATGGTCAGTCAGCGCGGCTCACTGTCAGCTCTGCACGCACTCATGAGATTCCACGCACGACACGTCACTATTGCCCGTTAGCCCACACATACTCGTGACGCCACACACATTCACGTCGCTATAGCCAATCGACCCATTTAACTGTCAGCCCTCTACATACTCGTGCCGCCAATATTTTTTAATACCTGTTTATATCTTAGGCATTAATTCTCAATTTATCAAGTTTTCTCATTTGTCTCAAACCAGATCCACCCCTTTTATCGACTTAAAATCCTCTAAACACCCTTAGTCCCATACCTAAAGGTCTCCAAAACACCAATATTTCCTAGCCTATTATGTAGAAAAAAAATCAACTAACCAACACCACTTAACCTTACCCCTAGGTTCCCTAATTTAAGGAACAACGTAAAAATAATCCCCACCCCGGAATATTTATCCGTAAATCGTTACCACTATCTAGTCCCATACCTAGAAAGCGATAATTACCCAAAGGTCTACTAACTAGTCCCATACTTATAAATAATCCCAAATAAAGGTAAGAGCCTTATCTAATCCATAACCCTGCCATTCCCACAGTGTTGAACATAATAAAAAAGTAAGTGGCATAAGGCTAAATTTCCATTCATCACACTAATTTTTCCAATTTAATCCACCCACCATTAATTAATCAGTTAATGTCCGTTAAATCATTATATAATTAAACCACACTCTCTCATCAAATTATTCAATTTGTAATCACATGCATGTATAGAATTTATACGATAAGAATTTTCTATTGTGACACATCCACAAAATTTCCATTATTTAACATCATACGAATTACTAAAGAACATTCCTATGTAAGAATCTACATGTGAACACCTAACGTCTACGACACCCAAAACTCTACCCTAACATGCAAGGTTTTGAGTCTTCATTCATATTAGAGATTTTTATAAAAACAATCCCGAATTCTCTTCCACTTTCCCAAATTAATATTTCTAGTTTGCTTTACAAAAACACATGTATTTAGTGTGCAGGCTATAATTATTATGCACAATGCTAAGGGAAAGAAATAGAGGTAACCATGCCTAAGATTTTTCTTGAAGAAATTTGATTATGAAGACGCGTTCCTTGCGAAAAGATGACAAATTTTATTCTTGGATCAACTTGAGAAAACATCGGTTGAGCCTTCAAATTTTGAGTTGAAACTTGATGAATTTGGGTCTAGGGTTTGTAGGTAGAAGGTGATGAAATTTTAGGAGCCTTCTAGTTGTAAAGTTTTTGAATAGTGATTAGAAAAGTCTAGCCCCGAGTTAATTTAAGTGGGAAAAAGATTAGAGTTTAAGTTACTTTAGAATTCTAAGAAAATTGCAATACTATTGTTGGCCGACCTTGGTGAACCGATTCGGCCTACCCCCCGAACCGGTTCGGGTGAGCTGACACCTGAAAATCCCTTATCTTATTTAAAAAGTTGTATTGCTTAGAACATCACTCCAATTTCAATTCTGGTTAAAATTCTACTTTTCAGAATTAAAATCCACCATTTTAAATTACTACAAATAATTAAATCCAAAAATTTTATTTTTTTGAATTTTGAATTAATTTAATAAAAATTCGCTTTAAGTTTACGGGGTGTTACATATATGTCCTACACACTAAATACATGTGTTTTTGTAAAACAAACTAGAAATATTAATTAGGGAAAGTGGAAGAGAATTCAGAACTATTTTTATAAAAACTTCTTATATAAATGAAGACTCAAAACCTTGAATGTTAGGGTAGAGTTTTGGGTGTCGTAGATGTTAAGGTGCTCACATATAAATTCTTATGTAGGAATGTCTTTTAATAATTCGTATGACGTTAAATAATTAAAACTTTGTGGTTGTCTCATAGTAGAAAATTCTTGTTGTCTAAATTTTATACATGCATGTGATTATAAATTGAATAATTTGATGAGAAAGTGTGATTTAATTAATATTATGATTTAACGGGCATTGGTTGATTAATTAATGGTAGGTGGATCAAATTGGTAAAATTAGTGTGATGAATGAAAATTTAGTCTTATGTCACTTATTTGTTTTATTATGTTTTACACTGCTGGAATGATGGGGTTATGGGTTAGATAGGGCACTCACCTTTATTTGGGTTACTTTCAAGGTATGGGACTAGTTAATAGATCTTTGGGTAGTTATCGCTTTCTAAGTATGAAACTAGATAGTGGTGACGATTTACGGATAAATATTTCGAGTGGGTGGGTCTGATTTTTACGTTGTTCCTTCGATTAGCGAACCTAGGGGTGAGGCTAAATGGTGTTGGTTAATTGATTTTCTTCCGACATGATAGGCTAGAAAATATTGGTGTCTTGGAGACCTTTAGGTATGGGACTAAGGGTTTTTAGAGGATTTTATGTCGATAAAAAGGGTGGGGCTAATTTGAGATAAATGATAAAACTTGATAAATTGAGAATTAATGCCTAAGTTAATAAACGTGTATTAAAATATATTGGTGGCGCGAGTATATGCAAGGCTGAAAATTAAATGGGTCGAATGGCTATAGCGATTTGGGTGTGTGTGGTGCCACGAGTATGTGCGGCTAACAATTAAACGGACTAACGGGCTATAGTGACGTATCGTGCGTGGAACCTCACGAGTGTGTGCAAAGCTAACAGTGAACCGGGATGATTAGCCATAGTGAGGGGAATTGGTGTGGTATAAAACTAACGGGAGTGCCGCAACCAAATAATGTAAGACTTTAAGCAGGAGTCTCGCAACTGATATTAATGTTGAATAAAAATAATCATCGGGTTAATTATTTAAAATAAATAATTAGCTGTTGTTAAATGTGCATAATTGGACTTGGACCTAGGGGCGGCTTAGATGTAGTTGTATGATAATTTTTTTTATTCTTCAATTAATATATCTCGTTTAATTTAAAATGTTCTATTGTTGTGTTTATTGCGTAGAATTCTATTATCTGGGTTGAAGGATCCTATTTGAGGGGAGTAGCTAGTATCTATGCACTGGGCTCTGACCCATCGCGTTAGTTAATATTTTCAGGCATTGTGCTTGAGAAGCTGCATAGGAGTAATTAGAGGTATATTTTGGAGGTGCAGATGGATTTTCATTTTATTTATTCGCCTTATTAGTATCGGTTTCCTTTTATTCAATCGCTTTACATTATGAGACTTCATTATGGATTTTATTAGGCCATTCGGTTTCAAAGTTATCTATAGTTTCAGTCAGACAATTTATTGGATTATTTCATTTGAAGGTCTAAATAAATTATGGAGTTATATTATTTTGGAGTTTAGCATGGTGATGGATTTTATTACTGCATGGATGATTATTTATTTGCTTAATTATATTGTGGATGAAAATTTTATATGTTTCATATATGTCACATGCTAAGAATGGTATACAATTTTATGACGCCCAGCATTGTTTTGGTTGCGGCTAATGCCAGAATTACGTGGGGTGTTACACTAAATTCATTACCAAAAAATTTGTTAAGTCTTTGTCCAAGAGGTCCCCAGAAAGTTTCATGAACTTTGACCCTAATCATTTATGCCCAACCATCAATTATATCACTTAGGAAAGGTGATTCACGTTTGTTTAGAACCGAAGTGTCTTTATAGGTTATGCTTGATCATTGTCTTTGACTACCACCGTAAATGCAAAAACCTAAACTATTACTACCCTCTTTAACGAAGTATATCGGCTAGTCCGAGTATAAAATCCATAGGTAATGTTTTTAGATATGAATTGATTTATTGCTTCTGAATAAAAGCGCAAAAGATGAGTTGAATTGTAAATTACAACTAGGCATGTATTTAAACTAAGTTGAATGCAAAAAGGAGTAAAAGCTATATGTTGAGAATAATATTCCTCACCAAGGGTTAATTAGTATAAATGGTTATGCCGAAAGACAAGTCTATTAATATTAATTTTTAATTCATGAATTAATCAAATCTAGAGTTATCACTATTACAACCCATATTTTTTAAAGAATTAAAAATAAATTAATTTGGTTAAAATTTAAATTACACGTGTGACGTAATTTAATGGAAACTAAATATTATGGTTGATTAAATTATTATTCAGAATGAAATGATTCATGTTTATTGAATAAAATTATTAAGTGAATAGTAATTATAAAATTGATGTCACAATGAATGACAGTGATGTGACAATATGGTATCTCAACCAGATGTCTTAAGTGGACTAAATATGGTAGAGATAGGAAAAAAATGATGATTAACTCAGATGACGATTTTGAGGTTATGGTTGAGTTCAGAAGGGTCAAAACAGTCAAAATAGTATACCCGGGTATATAGTTTGGGTCCCGGAATAGTTTTAGACAAAATTGACAATACGGGAGGGCATTTTAGTCATTTTGTAACTTAGGGTTAAGGGAATTTTTGAATTTTGAGTATTATATCTAGTTTTGGTGATGTGAGGCTAGGATTAAGAGATTAGAAATCAAGTGGGGGCAAGTAGAAAGGAGATGAAGAGTTTTCTTAGAGCTCAAGAAAGGGTTTTGGAGAATTCAAGCTTAATTTAGCATCACAACCACTTTTGGAGAAAGGATTTGAAGAGAAGCTTCATCAAAGATGATCAAAATGAGACCACTCCAATATATGATCAAAATGGGCAAATCTTTAGTAGTTATAATACCTATATAGAGTAGGCCCTTTGAATTTAGTAAAATTGATGATATTTTGTGATTTGATGAATATACCTCATAATTGGGAATAAGATTGCATGTAGAATGAATCCACTTGTATAAACAAAACGAAATCATAAGTTATGAGATTTAGATCATGAGACCCTCCATCTAGATACAAATGCAATTACATCATTCTAGGGATTGAATTGTAGAACTTCTTAAATTTTGAGAAGTCTATGAAATTGGGTAAATTAGGAATCATTTAAAACTTAAATCTTCATCTTAAAAACTGTTTTGCGTTGTTTTGGAACCGAAAATGGATATTCCCTTCACGTTGCCTCATAAAAAACTCTATTTTCTTCATTTTGTTCATTGATATGTTTTCTCCAAAAAGGCTTCGAAATGCCTCAAAACTACATTTTAAAATTTTGGGTAGATTAGTGGGAAAAATTTTAAGAAATGTTATTTTTGGTTTGTAGTTCCATTGGCGGTAGTCTCGATTGATTGATTGTCATTATTGTTCTATACTTAGATGATGAACTACGAGGTTATTTTAAAATGGTTTTAACCTCAAGAATGTGTAAATTGTTCGAACGAGATTGGTATGTTGCTTAAATGACTCTAGATTTTAGGTCTTGGAGATAGATCTTTTCATTGTGAATGCGTGGCCACCAGTTCGTATTTTAAACTAGTTATATTAAGTAAGGGGTAAGTAGAAACCTTAGAGTAGTGAGAGATAATCGAAATTATGTAAAATGGAAGTTTAATTGAAAATTATGGTACGTTGAATATAAGAGTGAAATATATACTACATACAAGTTGATGAAATTAGGTTGTGTGCATACCTACTGAATAAAATATAAATAGGTTGTGTGAATACCCATAGATATGATTTGATTATGTGTGTGAAAATACCTACGCTAGGGATGCTATATGTGTGTGTATATATTGTATGTATGATGAATATATATACACGTGTAATATACCTACTTATGTGAAACAGTAGAATTGATAGGTGATGAATATCTAAAAAGGAAATTAAATGGTGAAATTTAACTAAGTGGCTCAATAATAAAATGAGAATAAATAAATTATTATTGAAACTATAGTACCGTATACTATGGGGATATACGTGAGAATTAGACTTATCAAGAGTAGTTAGATCCCTTAGCTAGTTGGGTAGGGGATACTAGTTAGGTAGAATACGTTAGGCATGCACATCAGCTGAGAAGTGAGAATCTCAAGTGAGTGTACATGAATAATATATGTGTAATAAATAATTTATTTAAATTATGATTTAAATACTTGCTAAATATTTTCAAAATATTTTGCTTGGGCTCTGATCCGTGTCAAAATATTTTCAAAATATGTTAGGTGTCCAGTCACAGGAACGTCCAACTTAGAGATCTTATCTAGTGACACGGAGTTGCAGCAGTGTGGAGGCTTGTAGGAGAGTTTCTCAGACGCTTTAGCTCGTTCTTTCTAGATAGGTGATTTCATTATCAATTCATCTGGGTGTGTTTCCTTTAGATAATTTATTTATTTTAGTTATGCATCAGACTGTATTCAGATATTATTTACTTATTTCAGATTGTGGTTGGTTTATTTTACTTAGAGAACCGATGGTTTATTCAGTATCCTTTATTTAATTATTTATATTTGTTGTGGGATTGTTCATATTAGATTCATGTATGATTGGTTTAATTCATTTAAATTATTATTGCATGTATTAATAATAAAAGAAAAAGTTGGCACCAGCTTAACTTGACATAGGTGATTAGTAAATAACAAGTTTTCGACAGTGATGCTAAGAATGAAACCATTGATGATTTCGGTTTAATTTAATAATTGACTGATCACCCAGGATTAAAATAGGCGGGGTTTCACAATCACCTCATAAATTCTCATAAAATCTTTATTTGAATTCGACATCAACGAATATTCCCAGAATTACACATGTAAGATCATAAATATGGCGCATATATGATATACACCGCTAAATTTTCTAAGCACAATACCAAGAACAATTAATACATTAAAACTATTCTAAACCATCATATCATAGTAAGGAAACTAATTAACCTATGTGAGCTCAATAATCCAAACCTAATCTAAATTACCTACATAGCATTGTAAATGACATGGATTTAAAACAAAGAAAGAAATTAAGCAGCAAAGTAATTAACAAAGCTTGGAAAGTAATTAACAGAGCAAGAAAATAAAAATACAACTTATATAAATAAGGAAGATGATGAATAGTGTACTTACAAAATCCAAAGAAATCAAACTCTAGGAGAGGCAAGCTCTCACCCAAAATATTCCTCCTAACATAACCCTAATGAAAAACTAGATTATAACTAATAAAACCAACTTATATATATATATATATATATATATATATATATAGAGAGAGAGAGAGAGAGAGGAAGGCTCTCCTACATCACACTTTATACATCGCACCTAATTCTAGACCTTAAAAAACTTTTTTCTAAAATTTATATTTTTTTATTGAAACTAACTTTTCATTCAACACGTGTTTAAAAAATTAGGTCAAAATATAGTTTCTAGCTATTTTTAAAAAAATTATAAAAATTCTGCTGACCGCAGACCCTTATAAACAAGGTATTTTCAACAATTTTTCGTTGAATTTTTTAAAAATATCTAAAAAATATATTTTGACCTAATTTTTTTTAATATTTGTTGATTGGGCTATTAACTCTATGGGTAAAATAAAAAAAACTGGAAAAAAAGTATTTTAGCGCCTAAAACTAGGTGTGATATAAGGGTGAGTTAAGAAGCAGGATGTATAAGAACCTTGCTATATATATATATATATATATATATATATATATATATATATATGGAAAAAGATAGAAAAAAAATCAGAACCCCAGAAATATCTAAAATCTATATTGACCGATCAATCGATGAAATTGATCGATCAATTGATGGTTTCAAAAATTGCATTATTACGTCAGCTGCTTTGCAAAAAAAAAAGTGATTTGTCGATCGATCAAATTAATTGATCGATCGATTAATTCTAAAATATCTTACTATTTTAGATTCAAGGAAAACTCTATTTCATCAATCGATTGATGCTCCAATTTCTTTGGCAATTTTTCTTCAAAATGGAAATTGTTGCATCGAATGAAAACAACTCTAACTTGATCCTCCGAACTCAAAACGACATTCCATTTACGTCTACACGAAGCTAACTCAATGAAATATGCTTCCATAGAATTTCAAAACAAGAAGTATGTAATGAATAAAATTACCTTGAAGTCGCATCTTGTGATGAAATAGTCCCAAAATGCAACCAATTTCTCCGTAATGGTTCCAACACTTACAAAGTCACACACACACACACACACACACACACACATATATATATATATATATATATATATATATATATCCAAAATTAAGGTTAACTAATATATGATCATAAAAGTAGGAAATAACAGAGAGAAAAGTGATAGAATGCATAAGATTAAAGGCCGCAAATATACAGTACTCGTAATGTATGAAAGTCCCTATCTTAGACATTTTTAATCTTTAGTAATGAAACAAAACAAAACAAAACCAACCAACAGAGATAGATAATAAAAATAGATAAGCATATAAAGATAGAAATGCCACTTTTGTCGGTGAACGATTGTAATAAGTCGTTAAACCCCCTAGGTTAGCCTAATGGACGAGTGTTGTCCCGTGAGGGTTTTCAAGGATGAAACCCACAAAACTCAATGAGATTACCTCTATACAATCTATTCTTATGCAGGGATGGTTCGAACAAACAGAAAGACTATTTTTAGATTTTTCAGTTTTAAAGATCAAAACTTTATTTGACCCAATAAAAACTTGTGCATCAATTTAACTATATTATTGTGAATAAAAGATTTATCCAATTTAATCTTTACTACCTAAAACATGTATATAGGTGACAAGATAAAATAAATAAATCATCCACAACACGTCAATGTATGAGGAAAACCACAAAGAGAACAATCTCATATGACCCAACCAAACATATCATTATGATAAAGTTCTATAAAGACTAAACAGTACAGTCACTCAACAACTAGTCTCCCCTGAAAGCATTGAAGCTCTTTTATCTTTAACCTCTCCTCCACAGTGCAATGTAGGAGTCCACCCACACATGCTTCCACAATGCACGAATCCACGAGCGTCTCGATATCCACCGATGAGGCTTAGCAACCGTCTATGAAATCGAAACACATAATACACTGTTTCTCTATCTCAACATAGTAAACTAGTATGGATTCCACCATAAGAAACAAGTTATCAGTACAAGTTGATGAGAAACAAACTTTGGTGCCCAAACTAAAGATTTGAATCCATCACTTCTTCACCGCGACATAGAAAATCAGTACGGAGTCCACTGCACGAAATAAATTCTCAACACAAGTTGATGAGAAACAAAATTTGGTGCAAAACCTAAAGATCTCAAAGAATATGATTATGAAAACTTAGATCTTTAAACACAAAAGGTGAAATAAGGGTTTTAAAACTTTGGTAAATAGGTACGAAATTGATTTTTACCAAAAGTTGAGAGTATGCAAGAACTAAATGACCAATTTATTTAATTAAATTCCCCATCCCACAAATTAAAATTATAAACAAATTTTAATCTTTAATTAATTATGTTATGCATGAGAATTGTGTTCAAATATAGATTTGCAATTTTTAGACCAAATATGAAAAAACACACGAGATTAGGAGAAATCCATTTATTGGGTAAGACTTTTTATTCAACACTACTGATAGTTTTGAATATAATCGACTTACAAATCACTTAGCTACACTAAGTTAGACATGCAGAGTCTTCAAAATGCCAACATATACGACTCAACTCTAGAGCTGTCCACAGGTAGCTGTTTACCCTCGGTATCCACCAAATTAGCTTTCTTCCTTATTTAATAGTGGAACCTCATTCTACAATCTCAACAGTAGAGAAAAGTCTCTACAAAGTGTGTATCACAAAAAAGTTTCTTGAGAATGGTAAAAGTGATATTGAATATATCCCGGGGGTGAGTAATATGATTATGAGGAGTTTTGATCACAAAAGAGAACTCAATAAGTGTTTTTCTTTTTGAAAAAGAGTTCTTGGAATATAAGATCCCATTCAGCCTTTTTATAAGAAGGTTAGATAAAAAGGATAAATACAAAATATATTGAGAAGATATTCATTAAAAAAAATATGTGTCGGTTGTTCGAGCGAAAGGGCAGGTTATTCGAATGACATTGCATCTCATTCGAAGCACACTACGAATAAGGGCTTATAACAAGATCTTAGTGTGAAACTGTTCGGCACCTTATTATATCGCGCTTAAATGATCATGACTCTCATTCTAACGAGGTGTCGTTTTTAACGCAAATTTCCTTATAAAAAAAATTGAGTTCTTTTATATGAAAGATTGCCTCATAAAATATAAGTAAACCCTAGAAAGTACTCAGTTACTTTTAACCAATCAAAATGCGTACTTCTTCCATGATTGTTGAGATGAACAAGTCTTCAATTCTTAGATGGTCTTTAATAAAGTCTTTAAGTACCGAGAATTAGTGTCGAATATATGTTTAGGTGAAGTATGTGTGTAACAGCATATGTCAAACCAAAACAAAATAAAATGTGAGGAATTATAAAATTTGCTCTTACAAATCTCCCCCCTTTGGCAATTCTAGTACAAAACACCATCCTCAGCCAAATTGAATCCTATGACTTAATACAATATGGAGTAGAATAACTACAAGTCTTCAACCATGAAACTGGATCTTTCCTTTGGCAAACATTTTGTTCATCCTGTGTGGGTTCAAATGATCATCATCCAAGCGGAGCATCCTACACACCTGAGACAAAACAAAGATACCGTGATGCATAGAGTTTTAAATAGAAAATTAAAACTCTCCCTCAATTTATTCTCCCCCTTTTTGTTCGTAATAGACAAAGGAGTCGAAGAATAAGTAAGATATCAACACAAGGATAATCAAGTAAACATAAGTGATGATAATCTCAAAGGCATGTATCAACCAAATATTTTTGAAAATTTTCAATTTTTTTAAAATATAAACAAATGTATAGAATAAAAAATACAACACACCATGGAATAACACTAAAATATCCGAATCGTGAATGCAAAATGTAGGGGTGTGAACATTTGCCATATGTTAATCAATATATATAATCATAACGTGTGTGCACGAAGTTTGAGACACTTCTAACGAAAGATCTCAAAGTCTACCTTAGATGTAAAAATTGTGAACTCAAGTAAAATTGATTCAACTTAATCAACAAGTCATGAATATAAATGCTTCTCACACCAATGACGCCAAACTATGTAATGTTTTTTAGAGACATTTTAGTTGTGCAAACGCATTGATTTTCAACTTTAACTCCCTTAAAATCTCACATAATTAAGAATACTCTCAATTATTTTAAAAGAAATTGATGCTCATATGTAGCAAAGCATCAATGAATCAAAAAGTATCTTGTCACTTATGTTTTTATGTGCCTTTAATATTTTTAAGCTCTTTTATGTAAATGGTGGCTTTTCACACAAAGATATATGATCTTTCATAGCCCCTTTCCATTTCTGAAAATATAACAATATTTTTTGAAAAAACATAATCTAGACAATGGTTCTCACATGCAAAATTTTATCCCTTTGTTAAGGAAAAATATATTTTTCAGATGGGCCGAAGTTTGGTTTGTTATAAAGTAAAATTGAGATGCGAACATCGTACTCAGCAAGTGACAAGTAAGTACACTATTCAAACAAGTTCATGCATGTGTTCATTAAAGGTGACTAGGAGTCAAACATGTAAAAAGCAATCATCAAATATAAACGTAATGACTCCACACATTATTAAGCACACTATAAAAAAGACATCATGTCTCATAACACTACGAAAAAGTCAAGTGAAAATATGGAATGAATGGGTGATCCGAACATATTAAATGTTCATCCATATATGATGGTAAATATACAAAACTCTTTTTGGATTTTTCAAAAAATTCATCAAAAATAAATCTTTTTTGCCTTTTTCACCTTTTTTATAAAAATAAAAAATCTTATTGAATTTTTTTCAAAATGTTTCAGAAAAATAATTTTTTTTTTTTTAATTTTTCTATGAATATAAAAATAAAAAAGATAGATACAATGATATCACAATGATAAAACAATCTAGCAATAGGAATAAGAGATATAATCTTGAAAATCATCCTACACTAGATAAAGTATCTGAACTTAGTCAACAATGCAAATGCCTAAAGATTTCCTAAGATCCTCAAATAGAAGTGCATCTAAGGGTTTCTTGAATATGTCGATTAACTGACGATCGGTGCTCACAAAGCTCAAGGACGTGATCTTCTCCTCAACTAGGTCACATATAAAGTGCTCGTATATATTAATGTGCTTTATGCACAAATGTTGGACTGAATTAATGGCAATATGGATTGAACTCGTATTATCATAAGAAATAGTCATCGTGCCTTTTGAAATACCATAATCCTTCAACATTTGCATCATCCATAAGAGTTGCGTACAAAAACACCCGATAGCAATATACTCAGCCTCTGTCGTGGACAAAGATATGGAGTTTTTCCTCTTTCTCAACCACGATATAAGAGCACTCCCAAAATAGAAACACCCAACCAAATTGCTCCTACAACCATCGACATCCCCGGTCCAATCGACATTCGAATAGGCGGACAATCGATTATCATTATCAAAGAAATATCAAAAATCGTAGAAAGAGTTCTACTCATGTATTTGATGATACGTTTAAGTGCGTGTAAATGTGACTCTTTCGGGGACGCTTAGTATCACGCACAGACTCCAACACTAAAGAAAATATCAGAACGACGAGAGGTCAAGTAGAGGAGACTACCTATCAAACTACGATAAAGGGTTTGCTCTACGTCCTTACCTAAAGTGTCTTTGTTGAGATTTGTCGAGGCACTCATAGGGGTGTGTGAGTGATTAATGAAGTTTAAACCAAACTTCTTCTCAAGGTCTCTTGCATATTTGGATGAGATATAAATTTCCCATCCTCAATCTGACAAACCTAGAGATCTAGGAAGGATGTAAGATCACCTATTATGCTTATCTCAAACTCACTCTTAATCTCCTCCTCAAAGGTGTGAGCATGATAGGAGCACATGGATCCAATGACTATGTCATCTACATAGACTTGGGAAACCAAAATAGCACCACCCTATATCCTTATAAACAACATCTTATCCACTCTCCCTCTCTTGAATCCATGAGCTAAGAGATAGGAAGTGAGCCTCACGTACCAAGAATGGGGTGCTTTCTTCAAACCATACAAGTCCTTCTTAAGATACTAGACGTGTCTTGTGTTCTTAAGGTCTTCCAACCCTTTTGGTTATTCCATGTAAACCTCCTCTTGTATAATTCCATTTAATATGGCACTCTTGTCATCCATTTAAGCTCATCCACATCTAGAGGCCAACCTTCAGTATCCACTAATTCAGCCTTATTCCTTCTTTCATAGTATAATCTCGTTCCACAATCTCAGCAGTAGGTCTCTGTAAAGTTTGTTTCATAATAAATATTCTTGAGAATGATAAAAGTAATCTTGAATATATCATGAGTGTGAGGAATATGATTATGAGGAGTTTTGATCACGAAAGAGAACTAAAAAGGTGTTTTTCTTTATAGAAAAAGAGTTATTGGAATATCTTATCCTATTTAGCCCTTTTATAAGAAGTTTGGATAAAAAGGATTCACAAAAGATATTGGAAAGATATTCATTAAAAAAAACTACGTCGGTTATTCGAATAAAAGGGTAGGTCATTCGAATGGCACTGCATCTCATTTGAACCACACTACGAAATAAGGACTTATAACGAGATCGTAGTATGAAACAGTTTGGTACCTCGTTATATCTCGTTCGAACAATCATGAATCTCACTCAAACGAGGCATCATTTTCAGTGTAATTTCCTTTATAAAAATTTTGAGTTCCTTCACATAAAAGATTGCCTCATAAAAGATAAGTAAACCACATAAAGTACTCATAACCTTTTTACTAATCAAAATGCATACTTATTACATGATTATTGAGATGACCAAGTCTTTAATTATTTGATGGTTTTCAACGAAGTCATTAACTACTGAGAAGTAGTTTCGAAGATGTGTTTAGGTGACGTGTTTGTGTGACGAGATACACTAAATCAAAACAAAATAAAACGTGAGCAATCATAAATTTTTCTCTTACAAAAGTTCTTAAAAAATCAGAATCGAACGCACCTTAAATAAAGAAAGCATGATTTTCGAGCCCGTGAACTTGTTCGAACCAAAACACATAGTTCGTTTGAACGAAATGCCCTTTCTATTCTAATGAAACTCAAGTTCTTCTAACTAATAGGCTTTGTCGTTCTAATGATCTTCCAATGAGCTTCTAACCAGTACAGGTCTCTTAAACAGAGAGGCCTCATTTTATGTTCATTAGATATTTGTTCTAATAAAAAAATCAATTCATTCTAATGAGAACTTAAACTCATCTGGACGAAAATTTCATTTCATTATTAGAAAGTCTAACTTCATTCCAACGAATTTAAAACCAAAAAGTTATTTTCTTCAAAAATAATTAATAAAATGTTTCAAATAATTTTTCTTAAAAACAAACACCCTTAAAATATCCAAGGACTATATTAAAAATGCATACATACTGTTGATGTAAAAAATTAGATCATATTTAATTATTTAATCACAGATAAAATAAATGAGACAAAGAAGTTTTAAAGTGGTTCAGCCTTATAAGAATGACCTACGTCCACTGTTTCTGTTATTGATGGTGTTTGGGAATTCTCGATTACAAGTTCAATCAAAAAATTCCGGTCCCCTTACAATGAGGATTGTACAATGTATTTATAGCCCTGAGGTTGTAATGTGAAAGGGTAATACATTCAATGTTGTACATGTGAAAGGGTAATATATTAAATGCCCCTTAAGCGTATACATCTGAATGATAAGCATTTAATGAACAGTAAGACTGTTGGTTTTCCTGCTATTAATGCTTTATTTGAGTTACAGCTCGGACCGCCTAAGCTGCTCGGACCGCCTAAGGTCCTCGGTAATCAAAAGTTCCTCGGTACTCAAAAGTTCCTCGAAGAGTTCTTATAGGTCGGAGCGTCTGAGTTCCTCGGGGATGCAGTGTTCCTCGTTGTGGTATGGTTCCTCGGAGTGTCTGAGTTCCTCGGAAGTGTTTGTTGTTGCCACGTAGATTGCCACGTGTCTTCACTCGATTGAGCCATGTCAGCAGACTAAATTTGGTATCAACAGAAGCCCCCAATGTTTCATAGTTCAAAATTTGAGGAGTGTGGAACATTCTTTCTCGGAATATGGTAGTTTTAAATGGTCCTCCTGATTTTTAAGAGTGTTTCCTTTGTATTTATTTTTCCTTCCAAATTCGTAGAATCGGGCTTTTTTGAATTTTTATAATCGCCTCGATCTCCGTGTACTTTTTGTCCTTCTAGCCGTCGGTAGCGTAATCGTTTCTTTTTGTAATCATTACTTTTTCCTTTTCCCAAGGCAAGGTATTTAAGCATCACAGACCATCCCATCGTCTTCTACTTTTTCAAATTTGTATCTTCGAATTTTCCATTGTCTTACTCTCTTGTGCGTTCATCCTTTCCATCGTTCGTTGTCAACAGATCCACTCTTTTTCTGTAAGATCTTCTTCCTTCTTCTTCATTTCCTTCTTTCATCATGGTTTATCCTGTAGAATCGATTTATAAATTTTTCTCTGATTTCTCTATTCCCTCCTGGGTTATTTTGGAAGAGCTTTTTGAGCCTTCAGACTATTTCCGTTTGGCTGAGGGACATTGGTTCCCCTGTCTCTTTGTTGCTGAGTGTGGATTTTCTTTTCCTCCCAACCCTTTATGTCTGGAATTTGTCAACATTTTGACGTTGTTCCTGCAAGAATAGCCCCCAATACATGAAGGATAGTTAATGGTGTTTATAGATTAAATCAAATACATGGAACCCGTATACGAATTCCTGAAATCATGTTTTGTTATAGATGGGCGGTGGGCGATAATACTTTTTATTTAAAAACTAGGTTTCTAAATAGAGCTTTAGTAGTCAATCTCCCAGATGCCAATAGGGACTATTTTGAGCACGAGGTTGTTATAAAAAATTGGCAACATGCTCCTTTATCCGGAGATGAAGTTTGTCAGGGTCCCAGATGCCCTCCCTATGGCAATGGGATAGGTTATTTTTATTTCATTTTACTTATTTTGAAATCATGCTTCTTCTGTGTTTGACAAAATGTGTCACTGATATTACAATTTTGATTTATTTGCAGTTGATAACAAAAGAAAGTGTCCAAAAGAAGCAGACGTTAACATAAGGCACTTGAAACTTATCTGGAGTTTGCATTAAATTGTTGCTGATGAGCACATTAGGTCAACTTCATATCTGCTTCAGTACAAGAGTTACACAACTTCTTTCACTGCTCGTCCGGTGATAAGCGACGCAGAGCCAGTACCAGCTTCTACCAGTTCTTCGCCTGAGTCACACGTTCCTTTAAGTGAAAGGATGAAGAAAAGAAGACCTCCCACCCTGTTCGAGGAACCTGCCTCTGGTGCTGGAGAGGCAAAAAGAAGTAAGATTGACGTCCCAGGAGAGGGGACGAAGAAAATTGATGCACCTTCCTCGGCTGCTCCTGTGAAGGTTGCCGAGAAGATCCCAGTGGTCCCGAGCAAGTCTGCTGCTCCAGGAGAAGTGATTGTAATATCACCGACCAAGAGTTCTTCCTTGGTCGAAACTATTCCTGTTCCCCCAAGAAATCTGAATAAGAGCTCCTCGATCAATTTGGCTGACACCGTCTCTCAACCCCCGACTAGTGGAGTTCCCACTTTCATTCCCCCGAGCTCTGCCATGAGCTAAGTGAAGACTTGGATCATTCCCGAGATCCAAGGTATTGAAGAGAACCTTCCTCGGGAAACTGTTACTACACTAGTAGCTCGTCACATTGCTTCTGTAAGTCTTATTGTTTTGAACTTTTCATCTTTCCCTTGTTATATCTGTCTCTGACTTGCTTTCATTTTCTTTTCACAGTTGGTGAGTTGATTTAACACAATTTTGAAGAAAGATGAAGCTATTAAAGCTTCAAGCTTCACATCTGGTGTGGAGGAAGCTCTGATGGGCGTGAGGCAGTCTTTGGAAGATTCTCGTCGGAAGTACGATACTGACAAGGCTGCTTAGGAGAAGAAACTTACCTCCACCGAGAAGGAGAAGGCTCAAGTTGTTGAAATCTCCAAGGGGTTGGAGAAGAAAATAAAGAACTTCGAGGAGAAAAATAAAGTGCTTGAAGGGAAACTAAAAGATGCTGGAGAGCTTGAGAATAAGCTCAAGGTTGCTGAGGAAGAACTAATCCAACTTCGCGAAGTAAGTCGCCAGAAAGAAGAAGTTGAGAATAAACTGAAGACTGATGAAAGTCTTCTGTCCGAGAAGCTTTCCTCTGAGAAGTTAAAGAGGAAAATGGTTGTGAAGAAATCTTTAAGCACCGGTTGGTACAAGGGGTGGAACAAAGGCTTGGCTGCCATGATGTCTCAAGTAGAATATGGCAGCCTTAAATACTTTAGAGATGGGTGGGTCACTGCTCTACAGGAGATGAAGGTTGATGAAGACTCCGAACTCTTTCAGAGACACATCCCTGGTCCCCCTCCAACTCCTGAAGACGAAGAAGAGGACGAAGCTGCCTCCGAAGAGTCTTCCATGGTATTGGGAGATCATCCCCTAGCCATCCATCCTGCTAATGAGGAACTTCATCAGCTCGCAACTTCCTCTGAGCAACATCCAGCACTTCCCCAACTACTATATGCTCCATCCGAGCAACCTACCTCCTCGTCCCAGCCTCCCGAGAAAGTTTTGGGAGACAAGGAAAAGGTGTAGAGTTGTTCGGACTTATATCTATTTTATTTTTCTTTGACAAATGTAATCCTGAACCATGTAACTCTGAACCTTATGATATAATAAAACTTGAACTTTTGTTTTTGCATACTGTTGTCTCTTTTTCATGTTTTGTTGGGACTCTTATTGATTATTGCTTTTTCTTCCTCTACTAGTTTCTGGCCAGGATGGAATTACTGTTTGTTCATGATACCCAGCTGTTACGACAATGCAATGATTATTTTAAGGTTGGTCACACAGATTTGAGTGCAGCATAAATCGTCGACATCCTCGGCCAAGATGCTTCGTAACAGGCAATTGAAGCCTACCAATACTTGAAGTGTCTGCTTGATCGTGCGGTGGCCAATAATGTAGCTTACTATGACATGATTGAGGATCTCCAAGGCACTCTTGAAGACCTTTAACAATAATATAAGGAATCCACTGCCCTCTTTCACGAGGGGTACGAGAAGAAGTACCAGCAAATCGTTACCGACAAAGGATACGAGAAGCATTTTGCTTCTTACGACGTACGGGAAAGAACTCTGAGGGAAGAGATCGAAGAGTGCAGACAAATAGCTGAATTATTAGAGCAAGAGAATAAAAACCTACAAAGAGAGATGTTGCAGTTGAATTCTGCAGCTTCCGCTTCAAAAGCCTTGATCCCAGTGACTGATGAGGGATTCTCGTTCTTGGAGGTCAAGAACGCCAACCTGAGGGATGAGTTGTAAACCTTGAAAAGGTTTGGTCCTTCTTCTTCTGCCCGTGGATGAGCAAGAGCTGCTCGGATTCCTATCGAGGAACAAAGGACTCAATCTGTTTTAGAAAACTAGGCCTTCCAATTAATGGCGAAGAACCAAGCGTTGGCTGAAATGTCAAAGAAGATCAGGGACCCGGAAGAGCAGCATTCTACGCAAAAGTCTGTCTTGGAGAATAAAAAACTCTTCTTCAAAAATCTCCACGAACAGCTGGAAAGATTTACATAACAATTCCACAAACAGCCCAGGGAGTTCTGGATGGCTGGGTACAACGAGGCTCTCTACCACTTGGACGATCGTATCCAGAATGCCAATAATGAGGGCTACAAACAGGACTTGTTGAATGCCTTAGGTGTGCTGCAACTGGAACAGGGTCATTACCTATGGGATTACCATAATCCTGGGCTGCTCGACCTTCCAGTGCTACCATTCAAGCTCGAAATGAGTTGGATCCCTACTCGGGCCATCCCTTAGTGCTTAATTTCCATGTATCTCAGCGACTACAATCCCCATTCAAATGTCGAGATATCTCATCCCGAGCACCTCCTAGATCGACCATCCATGATGAATATTAGGATGTTAAAAGATCTTAACTTCATAAATTCTCCTCTTGCTTTAAATGATCCACCTACTGACGAGGAACCTGTTTCAAAAGCAGAGGGGAAGAAACCAATATAGTAGGAATTTTGATGTAATAGTTAGTATACATTTCATTATCAATGTAATCTGTTTTTGGATTTAATGAAAGACTTTTATTTTTGTTCGCAATCTTAATTGCTATTGTCTTGTAAAACACTTTACATCTGTGCATGTGTATCTGTTGAAAAGATAACAATATTGTGTTTTTTATCGATCAACTTATTGTCGACTAGCTTAAATTTGTGGTAGTCATTTTAAAAGGTTACTAAATTGTTCCTCGACCAACTTACTAAGTTGTTTCTCGATCAACTTACTAAGTTGTTTCTCGACCAACTTAGTAATAATTTTAAAAAGTCACGAGTATCAATAATTTTGCTTGATTATTTTCTCGTATTCATAAAATGTTTCCGACCAACTAAGGTCGATAAATTTTCCTTTTTGACTAACTACAGTTAGTGGGTTTTTATCCCCGACCAGCCATAGTTAGTGGATTTTTCCTCTACGAGGAGCTTTGGCACTTTTTGGAATAATTTTACCTCCCGACCAACTTTAGTTGGCGTTTTCAAGAATATATTTATTTCCTAACCAACATAAGTTGGCATTTTTAGGAATATTTTTACTTCCCGAGGAACACATAGTTTTACTTCCCGTAGGAATACAAGTTTTACTTCCCGGAGGAATACAAGTTTTACTTCCCGGAGGAATACAAGTAGCTTTACTTCCCGGAGGAATACAAGTAGCTTTACTTACCGGAGGAATATAAGTTTTACTTCCCGGAGGAATACAAGTTTTACTTCTTGGAGGAATACAAGTAGCTTTACTTCCCGGAGGAATATAATTTTTACTTCCCGGAGGAATACAAGTTTTACTTCCCGGAGGAATACAAGTAGCTTTACTTCTCGGAGGAATACAAGTAGCTTTACTTCCTGGAGGAATATAAGTTTTACTTCCCGGAGGAATACTAGTTTTACTTCCCGGAGGAATACAAGTTTTACTTCCCGGAGGAATACAAGTTTGACTTCCCGGACGAATATAAGTTTTACTTCCCGGAGGAATACTTTAGTTGGCGTTTTCGAGAAAAAATTTGAATGCCGAGTTTCGCCGAGTAGTGTGTAGCACTAGTATTCCTCGAAAAACTTTCAATAAAAGGAGAGAATATACATCACTGATAATACTTGCGCAGGTGCTCTGCGTTCCATGCATTCTTAAACTCCTCCCCCTCTAAATTTGTTATTCGGTAAGTTCCTGGTCGAACAACTTCTGTAACTCGGTATGGTCCATGCCAGTTTGCCTCTAGTTTGTTGTGCTTTTGAATCACTTTCTTTAGTACATAGTCTCCTTCTTTCAGGTCGCACTTCTTCACCCTCTTACTGTAGAACAAAGTTGTTCGTTGTTGGTATGCAGCATTCCTGATGGATGCATCTTCTCTAACTTCCTCGAGCATGTCTAAATCCAATCTTCTCATTAATTCGCTGATAGGGGAATTAAAATTCAATACCCTGTGTGTTGGGAGGCCCAACTCGGTAGGTATAACAGCTTCACTTCCAAACGCCAGCATATATGGTGATTCTCCAGTTGCTACTCGGGGAGTAGTTCGGTAATCCCACAGTACTGACTGTAACTCGTTGATCCAATTTTCTTTCGTATCATCCAGTCTTTTCTTCAAGACATTCAGCAGTGTTATGTTTGTCACTTCAGTTTGTCCATTGCTTTGAGGATGGCATGGTGCTGAGTGGATCTTCAAAACATTTGATTGATGATAATAGGTAGCGAACTCCTCGTTGTCAAATTGTGTTCCATGGTCTGTGATGAAGGCATGAGGAAGACCATATCGACAAATGATGTTCTTCCAAATAAATTGGTACACCTTGTCATACGTCATATCAATGAGAGGCTCAGCTTCAACCCATTTAGTAAAATAATCCACTGCGACGACGAGGTACTTAAACATTCCCCTGGTCGTCGGCAGTGGACCAACCAAATCTATTCCCCACATGGCAAATGGTCAGGGGGAAGTGATGAGTGTCAACAATACTTATGGAGTTCTTTGGATGGAGGAAAAGTGTTGACACTTATCACATTTCTTGGCATAGGCTATACAATCATCTCTCATCGTCGGCCAGTAGTATCCCTGAGTCATCATTATTTGCAAAAGTGTCCGACCTGCTACATGGGCTCCGTAGGACCCTTCATGGACCTCTTTAATCAAATCTTTAACCTCGGTGGGATGCACACATCTTTGCAAACCTGCTATCATTCCTCGTCTGTATAGGATGCCATTAGTCATTACATAATGAGCAGCCTTGAACTTCAGTTTCTTGGCTGCAAGCTTGTCAGTTGGTAATTCTCCCTCCTCAATATATGCCTTGATGGGATCCATCCAAGATGGTCCTAAATCAAGGGTGATAAAGTTCGCGGTCAGATCTTCATCTATACTCCGACCAGCTAAAACTTCAATTGGGATTGTTCTTCGTAGCTCGGTACGAGTATCTGATGCTAATCGAGCTAGGGCGTCTGCTCTTGCATTCTCCATTCTTGGTATTCTGACCAGCTGAATAGCAGCAAATTCTGATACCAACTCCATCACCTTTGCATGATACTTGATCATTAATTATCCTTTGGCTGCATATATTCCCAACATTTGATTTATAATCAATTGAGAGTCGCTGAAGATAATAAGCTGATGCGCCTCCATAATTTTTGCCAAATTAAGACCTGCAATCATGGCCTCATAATCAGCCTCATTATTGGAAGCTTTGAATCGAAAACGTAGGGCGTATTCCATGTCGACCTCATCCGGGATATTCAAAACTATCCCTGCCCCACAGCCTGTTGTCCAAGATGAGCCATCTACATATAGCCTCCATATGGGTAACTCGTCTTCAAATTTTTGATCTAATAGAGTTCCTTGGTGAAATATTTATTGCTTACTTTCATCCTCCCCTGATATTTCTTTCTCTTCGTCGATCATCTTTTCTTGCCCTTTTACCAATCGGAGTTGGTCTGAGCTCGAATTTGATGATCCTGTAACATCCACTTGCCCTTTTACCAACTTAAGTTGGTCTGAGCTTGTGTTTGATGATCCTGTAACATCCACAGGTTGATCAACGAGAAACTTTTAGTCCTCGGGGGTATCAGGATAGGTGAACTCTGCTATAAAATCCGCTACAGCTTGCCCTTTAAGCGATGATCTGGGTTCATAGACTATATCGTATTCATCGAGCTCTATTGCCCAGTACATCAATCTCCCTGATTTTTCTGGTTTATGAAGGGCTTGCCTCAACGGCATATCAGTATATATGGCTATAGTATGAGCCTAGAAGTATGGCATCATTCTCCTAGTCGCCTCAATCAGCGCCAGTGCTAACTTTTCCAGACTTGGATATCCAATCTCTGCTCCTCGGAAGGCCTTACTTGTATAGTAGATTGATTTTTGTACTCCATTCTCCACTCTTATCAATGCCGAACTGACTGCATTCTCGGACACTGCCAGATACAAGTATAATTTTTCTCCCATCACTGGCCTGGATAACAATGGAGGTGCTCCCAAGTATTTCTTCAACTCTTCAAAATCCTTCTCACATTCATCATTCCACTCAAAAGTCTTTCGGAGTGTCTTGAAGAATGGGAGACATCGATCAGTTGCTCGCGATACAAATCTGTTGAGTGCTGCTACTCGTCCTGTAAGACTTTGCACCTCTTTCTTCGTCATTGGAGATCGCAGCCCTAATAGAGCTTTGATCTTTTCAGGATTCGCCTCAATGCCTCGTTGATTGACAATGTACCCGAGAAACATGCCTTCTCGTACTCCAAATATGCACTTCATCAGGTTTTCTTCATTTGATATTTATCCAGTTGATCAAAAGTTTGACTTAGGTCAACTAGATGATCGGCATCTTTCTTGCTTATTGTCTGCATATCGTCAACATAGACTTCCATATTGCAACTGATTTGTTCAGCAAAAACCTTGTTCATCAGCCGCTGATATGTCTAACCTGCATTTTTCAAACCAAAAGGCATAACATTATAATAATAAGTTCCCCTAGGGGTAATGAAAGAAGTACTCTCCGTGTCTTCAGGTTTCATTTTAATCTGATTGTAGCCAGAATAAGCGTCCATGAAGCTCAGTAGCTCGTGTCCCGAGATAGCATCCACTAGTTGATCAATTCGAGGCAGCGGAAAGTGATCCTTTGGGAATGCTTTGTTGAGGTCGGTGAAGTCTACACACATCCTCCATTTGTTGTTCTTCTTCTTCACCATCACCACATTTGCTAACCAGTCAGGATATTTAAAATCTTCAATAAAGCAGGCTTTCTGGAGCTTCTCGACTTCCTCCTGTATAGCTTGATTCTTCTCGAGACTGAATACTCTTCTTCTCTGCTTCACAGGCTTGATCTCCTTATTCACATTGAGTTCGTGACATAAGAAATTTGGGTCTATCCTAGGCATATCCTCATGACTCCACGCAAAAGTTTGCTTTCTGCTTCTTAAGAAAGTTATCAATTCCTGTTTTAGCGAGGCTTCCAAAGATGAACCTCCTTGAGTAGTTCGTTCAGGGTGCTCGTCGTCCAGAATGATGTTTTCAGTAGCTTCCACCACTTGACCCTTCACGAGTTGCGACTCATCTCTAGGATCCAATGTTTCAATTTCGGCACCTTCATCCACTTGATAAGTAGTAGTCTTTTTCCTTGATTCCTCCAGTTCCTCTTGCTCGGCGGATGAATAATAGCATTCCCACGCTACTTTCTGATCACCTTTAACAACTCCTACTATAAAATTTATTGGAAATTTTAGGCACTGATGCACTGTAGATGGTACAACCTCAAATTTCTTCAATCCTACTCTTCCCATGATGATATTATATGATGATTGAACATTCTTATCCATCACGAAGAAGCGTATTCTTTCTGTCCGACAAGCAGGCCACGTACCAATGAATATATCCAACTTGATCATCCCAAGTGGAAATACTTTCTCGCCAGCAAAACCGAGGAGGGGTCTATGATAAGGTTCCAGTTGAGATAGCTTTAGATTTAAACTGTCAAAGCACGAGTAGAACATGATGTCTGCCGAGCTACCATTGTCTACCAGTACTCTTGAGATCATTACCTCTTTCATCCTCATTTTGATCACCAATGGGTCATCATGAGGATACAAAACTCCTGCGAGGTCATTCTTTGAAAAAACAATGACCAATTTCTCTTTGTTCACCTTTCTCGAGCGATCCTCCTCAGCTAGATTTATTCGCTGAATGTACGAGCAAGCTTGAGCCTCACAGAGGTAAGCATTTCTCTCTGCAGTAAGGTCTCCTCCTCCTGCATCTCCACCTGTAATAACATTACAATCAAATGACCCAAAGAGAATTAAAAATACCTCTCGTTCTGGATGCCTTGGTCTCTTGGGAAGATTGGGGTCATCTTCTGGATCAACTTCATGGTTTCTTTTCTTGTTCTCCTCTACTCGACGAGGAGATCTAGACCTCTCTCTTGTTCGGTCATTGTTCCTTCTTTCTCTTCCACGATCAACATACTTTGCCAGTTTTCCTCGTCTGATGAGTGTTTCAATCTCATTCTGAAGAGCTATGCAATTTTTGGTCATATGGCCATGATCTTTAAGAAAGTTATAATATTTTGCTTTATTCCTCCGATCAGGGTCTGCCTTCATTTTCTCTGGCCAGTTTAATTCCTCGTTGTTCTTGATTTCTTCTAGAACATGGTTGATATCCTTCTTCAAAGGAGTATAATTATCGAATTTCTTCATTGCATCCCATACCGACCTAGTTCTTGAATGTTTGTCATTACCATTGTTCTTATGCTCTTTCTTTTTAGCTTTATCACCTTCCACCTTGGTTTCTTTGGCATTCATATTCTTCTTCGCAGCCATAGCCTCCTCGGCATTCATAATCTTGGACGCTTTTCCCATCAGATCTGACATGGTTCTAGGTGGATATTTGGCCAAAGTGTAGTACAACTTGTTGGGCAGTAGTCCACTCATCAAAGCGGTAATCGCTGTATTTTCCTCATAATCAATAACTTCGAGCTTCTCGTTATTAAAACGAGTTATATAATCTCTGGTACTTTCACCAGCTTTTTGCCTAACACTTAACAAATGCGCTACTCGTTTAACTGGCTTTGCCCCAAAATAGAAATTCCCAATGAATAACTCGGCCAGTTGAAGAAAAGTTGAGATCTTACCCCGAGAAAGATTATTATACCACATTTGAGCAGATCCGGTAAGAGTTCCCGAGAATGCTCTGCATCTCATCTCATCTGGAACAGCATAGATATCGGCTGCAGCTTGGTATTGTTCTATATGAAGGACAGGGTCAGTCTTTCCATCATATTTAGGGGTCACAATAGGTGCTTTGAACTTTGATGGTGTTGGAAAATCTACAATGGCCTGGACAAAAGGTGTTCCTCGAACAAAAGTTCGTTGTAGAGGGTTCTTGGCTTTAGCCATTTCCCCTAATCTATCCTCCAGCCTCTGAATAGAGCCTTTCCATGCATCATTTCCTTCCTCGGGCCTGTTGGTTCGAGCAACTGATCGCGTTGATGTGGCTTCCTGGGATCTATCTTGACGAGCAGCTAGTCGCGGCTGGGCAGATCCTTCCCTTAAATCTGATGGTCGTCGAAAACTCCTCGATACGACTTTAGGAGGACTTCTACTCCTTCTAGGTCCTAAGAGATTAAAAGGTTATACCCTGCTTAGCCTCTCTAGCGCGCTAGTCCTTTTTAGAGAGAGAGTGATACGTTGTTCAGTATCGGTGGCCCGCACTGACGAAGTTCGTCCAGGTTGATAAGAAAAATCTTCAGATTCCTCAGTACGATATGAATCAGTACGCCTAGTACGTGAAGAAGGTAAATGGGTATTTCTTTGAATACTTCGCAGTCCTGAATGGGTTGGTGCACCGCCATGGAGGGTTTGTAGGAGTTATCGCATAGTTTCTTGCATGACGGTCTGGCCCTGAACCAGATTTGTCATTATTCCAGCCAGATCTGGAATATTTGGCGGAGGAGATGGATTTGGAGGGCTTCCAGCGTTTCAATTGCTAGATTCTGGAATATCAGCCATTTGTGATGAGTTGTTTTTTTTGAAAAACGATATTACCAGTCGTTTCCCACAAACGGCGCCAATCTGTTGATGTAAAAAATTAGATCATATCTAATTATTTAATCACAGATAAAATAAATGAGACAAAGAAAATTTAAAGTGGTTCAGCCTTATAAGAATGGCCTACATCCACTGTTTCTGTTATTGATGGTGTTTGGGAATTCTCGATTACAAGTTCAATCAAGAAATTTCGGTCCCCTTACAATGAGGATTGTACAATGTATTTATAGCCCTGAGGCTGTAATGTGAAAGGGTAATACATAAAATGTTGTACATGTGAAAGGGTAATATATTAAATGCCCCTTAAGCGTATACATCTGAACGATAAGAATTTAATGAACAGTCAGACTGTTGGTTTTCCGGCTATTAATGCTTTGTTCGAGGTGCATCTCGGACCGCCTAAGCTGCTCGGACCGCCTAAGGTCCTCGGTAATCAAAAGTTCCTCGGTACTCAAAAGTTCCTCGGAGAGTTCTTGTAGGTCGGAGCGTCTGGGTTCCTCGGGGATGCAGTGTTCCTCGTTGTGGTATGGTTCCTCAGAGCGTCAAAGTTCCTCGGAAGTGTTTGTTATTGCCACGTAGATTGCCACGTGTCTTCACTCGATTAAGCCATGTCAGCAGACTAAATTTGGTATCAACACATACCTTACAATATCCTCGATAAATGTGAAGACAGACATGTCACGAAAAATATGACACAATGTGTATCCAGCTTTGAAGTTTGACTACTACATCTTCATCAAACATGTCATAGGCTTACGAGTTCAACAATATAAAGCCTAACCTAGACTCAGATGTTTTGTCCGAAATTAAGCCAATTAAAAATAAATTGAGTCGATGCCACATTGTTAGTCCCTAGTGATGAAACAAAACAAAACCATCTAACAGAAATAGAATTTTTGATACCAAATTTAGTCTGCTAACATGGACCCATCATTTGAAGACACGTGTCAACCAATGTGGCAATTACAAATACTTTTACCGATCAACTCACTTCCACCGAGCTACTCAAGCGCCACGAGCAACTCATACATTTCGAATAGCTCAAACGTACCGATCAACTTAGACTTCCCGAGCAGATCATGGGCTCCGAGCTACTCATAGTCCCCGAGCTACTTAGCGTTCCGAGCAGCTTAAACGGTTCGAGCTACTTAGCGTACAGAACACTCAAATCAGGATAATCAAAGAGGCAATTCCGCATTAAATGTTCATTATTGTCATACAAATATATATGTTTACTAGATAACAGCGCATTGTCCTTTGACTTATACAGCCTCAAGGCTATAAATACATTGTAACTTCCTCATTAGAGGGGACCAGAATTTCTTGAGAAAACCACTCATCAAGAATTCTAGGAAAACAGTCAGCAATATAAAAACAGTGGAAGTAGGCCATTTCTTTAAGGCTGAACCACTTTAAAAATCCATTGTCTCATATTTACTTATTCATATTTATCTGTGATTAAAATAATTAGATCAAATCTAGTTTTTTACATCAACAGATTGGCATCGTCTGTGGGAAACGACTGTACTTAGCATTTTTTATCAAAATAATTCATCATCAATGGCTGATAATCCGTAATCAGAATGCTGGGAACCCTCCAAATCCTTCACTTCCCCCAAATATTCAAGATCTCGTTAGAATAATGGCCAATTTAGCCCAAGGACAAACGTCCATGCAAGAAACTATGTGTCAACTCATACAAACTGTTTAAGGCGGAGTGCCAGTCCAATCAGGACGACGAAGTGTTTAGAGAAATACCTGTTTACCCTCTTCACGAACTAGGCGAACGATATTCCCAGAGGAATCTCGATCCAGATGCACCGATTCCTATTGTACTGAGAGATCTAATGATCCTTCTTATCAGCCTGAACGGACTTCCTCAGTACAAGATACAGACACTCAACAAAATGTCACTCTATCTCCAGAGAGGATAAGTGCCCTTGAAAGGTTGAGTAGAGCCTCTACTTTTGATCGTTTGGGACCTAAGAGGAATAGAAGTCCTCCTAGGATTGCGTCGAGGAACTCCCCACGACCATCCGATCTCAGGGAAGGTTCTGCCCAATCACGACCAGCAGCTCAATCCCAAGAGGCAAATTCAACATGATCAGTTGCTCGAACCAATAGGCCTCAGGAGGGAAACGATGCATGAAAGGGCTCAATTCAAAGGTTGGAGGATAGATTAGGGGAAATGGCTAAGGCCAAGAATCCTCTACAAAGAACTTTTGTCCAAGGAACACCATTTGTACAGGCAATTGTGGATTTCCCCACACCATCAAAATTCAAAGCTCCTATGGTGACGCCTAAATATGATGGAAAAACTGACCCTGTCCTTCATATAGAACAATACCAAGCTGCTGTTGATATCTATGAAGTTCTAGATGAGATGAGATGCAGGGCATTTTCAGGAACTCTTACCGAATCAGCTCAAATGTGGTATAATAACCTTCCTTGGGGGAAAATTGCGACTTTCTTTCAACTAGCAGAACTCTTTATTGGGAATTTTTGTTTTGGAGCAAAGCCGATCAAACGAGTAGTACACTTGATAAGTTTTAAACAAAAGGAAGGTGAAAGCACCAGGGACTATATTACTCATTTCAATAACGAGAAATTGGAAGTAATTGATTACGAGGATAAAACAACAATTACTACTCTGATGAGTGGACTGTTGCCCAATAAATTATACTACACTTTAGTCAAAGATTCGCCCAGGGCCATGGCAGAACTGATGGCAAAAGAATCCAAAATCATGAATGCAGAGGAAGCCATGGCTGCGAAGAAGACCAAGGTGGAAGATGGTAAAATCGAAAAGAAGGATTAGAAGAACAATGGTGGTAACAGGCAATCGAAAGCAAAGCAAATATTAGAACAGATGAAGAAATTTGGAAATTACACTCCTTTAAAGGTAGATATAAATCATATTATGGAGGAAATCAAGAATAGCAAGGAGCTAGCCTTGCCAGCAAAAATGAAGGCAGATCCAGACAGAATAGACAAGTCCAAATATTGCAAATTCCATAAAGACTATGGTCATACGACCAAATAGTGCATAGCTCTTCAGAATGAAATTAAAGCACTCATCAGACGAGGAAAATTGGCTAAGTATGTTGATCACTAAAATAGTGGAAAGACCAACGACCGAGGAAGAAGAAGATCTAAATCTCCTCGTCAAGCAAAAGAAGACAGGGAAAGAAGTCATGAAGAAGATCTAGAAGATGATCAAGATGATCCCGATCTCCCCAAAAGACCAAGACAACTAGAACGTGAGGTATTTTCAATTTGTTTTGGATCATTTGATTATAATGTTATTACAGGTGGAGATGCAGGAGGTGGAGACCTTACTGCGGAGAGGAAAGCTTACCTCAATGAGGCTCAAGCTTGCTCGTACATTCAACGAATAAATCTAGCTAAAGATGATCGTCCAAGGAAGGTAAATAAAGATAAGTTGGTCATTGGTTTCTCTAAGAACGACCTAGCAAGTGTGCTATATCCTCATGATGACCCATTGGTGATCAAAATGAGAATGAAAGAAGTAGTGATTTCACGAGTATTGGTGGATAATGGAAGCTCGGCAGATATCATATTTTACCCATGTTTTGATAGTTTGAATTTGAAGCTAGCCCAATTGGAGCCCTATCATAAACCTCTCCTCGGCTTTACTAGCGAGAAAGTTTTTCCACTTGGGACGATCAAGTTGGATATGCTCATCGGTATATGGCCTTCTTGTCGAACAGAAAGAGTACGTTGTTTCGTAATGGATAAAAATATCCAATCAGTTTATAATATCATCATGAGAAGGGTAGGTTTGAAGAAGTTCGAAGCAGTACCATCCACTATACATCAATGTTTAAAATTCCCAACTAATTTTGGAGTTGGAGTGGTGAAGGGTGACCAAAAAGTAGCTCGGGAATGCTACTATTCATCTGCCGAGCAGGAGGAACGTGAAGAATCCAGGAAGAAGACTACCACTTATCAAGGTAGATGAAATAGAGATGTAGATATTGAAACTTTAGACCCAAGAGACGAGTCTCATCACGTTAAGGGCCAGGTCATGTAGGCTACCAAAAATATCATTCTGAACGACGAGCATCTAGAACGAACAACTCAAATCGATGCATCACTAGATGTATCAATAAAACAAGAGCTAATAGCATTTCTAAGACACAGAAAGAAGACTTTTGCATGGAGTTATGAAGATATGCCAGGGATAGACCCGAATTTCCTGTGTCATGAGCTCAACGTAAACAAAGAAATCAAGCCAGGAAAGCAACGGAGAAGGGTGTTCAGTCCTGAAAAGAACTAAGCCATACAGGAAGAAGTAGAGAAACTATAAAAAGCCTATTTTATTGAGGATGTCAAGTATCCTGATTGGCTAGCAAATGTGGTAATGGTAAAAAAGAAAAATAATAAGTGGAGGATGTGTGTGGATTTCACTGATCTTAATAAAGCCTGCCCAAAGGATCATTTTCCTTTGCTCCGAATCGATCAGCTGGTGGATGCTACCTCGGGACATGAATTATTGAGTTTCATGGATGCTTATTCTGGATACAACCAGATTAAAATGAAACCTGAGGATAGGGAGAGTACCTCTTTTATCACCTAAGGAAAACTTATTGTTATAATGTTATGCCTTTTGGATTGAAAAATACATGTGCAACATATTAGCGGCTGATGAATACGGTGTTTGCAGAGCAGATCAGTCATAACATGGAGGTTTACGTTGATGATATACTGATGAAGAGCAAGAAAGCTGTTGATCATCTAGTTGATCTAGGTCATACCTTTGATCAACTAGAGAAATATCAAATGAAGCTGAATCCCACCAAATGCATATTCGGAGTACGAGAAGGCATGTTTCTCTGATACATTGTTAATCAACGAGGGATTGAGGTGAACCCTGAAAAGATCAAGGCTCTATTGGAGCTAAGATCTCCAACCACGAAGAAGGAAGTGCAAAGCCTCACAGGGCGAGTAGCAGCACTTAATAGATTTGTGTTACGAGCAACTGATAGATGCCTCCCATTCTTCAAAACACTCCGAAAAACTTTTAAGTGGAATGATGAATGCGAGGAGGCTTTTCAAGAGTTGAAAAAATATCTTGAAACACCTCCATTGTTGTCCAGGTCAGTGATGGGAGAAAGACTATACTGGTATCTAGCAGTCTCAGAGAATGTTGTTAGCTCAGCATTGATAAGAGTGGAGGATGGAGTGTAGAAACCAGTCTACTACACCAGCAAGGCTTTCTGAGGAGAAAAAATCAGACATCCAAGGTTGGAGAAGTCGGCATTAGCGCTGATTGAAGCCAGTAGAGGAATGAGACCATACTTCCAAGCCCATACTGTAATTGTGTACACTGATATGCCATTAAGGCAAGCTTTGCATAAACCAGAGAAATCGAGAAGATTGATGTACCGGGTAGTAGAACTTGGCGAGTATGATATAGTTTATGAGCCTATATCGTCGCTCAAAGGGCAGGCACTAGGGGATTTTATCGCAGAGTTTACTCAGGAAGATACCTCCGACCAACCTGTGGATGTTACAGGATCATCAAAATTAAACCCCGACCAACTTACTTCGGTATACAAATAAGAAAAGATGACCAACGAGCAGCAAGAAATGTTGAAGGATGACAAAAAGAAGTACCAGATATTCCACCGAGGAGCTCTCTGTGATAAAAATTTTGATGATAAGTTACCCATTTGGAATTTGTATGTGGATGGCTCTTCTTGCACTGCGGGTAGTGGAGCATGGGTTATTTTGAAAAGTTCGAATGAGATTGATAGGGAGTATGCTCTGCGCTTTTAATTTTAAGCTTCTAATAATGAGGCCGAATATGAAGCAATGATCGTGGGACTAAGCCTGGCCAAAACCATGAAGGCAGAGAAAATCGTTGTATACAGTGACTCTCAGTTAATTATAAATCAAATTATGGGGGTGTATGCAGCAGAAGGAGAATTAATGATCAAGTATTATGCCAAAGTAATGGAGGTTGTATCAAGTCTTACTGGAGTTTAGTTGATTAGAATATCAAGATTGGAGAACGCAAGAGCAGACGCATTAGCTCGATTGGCATCAGCCACACGCACCGAGCTACGAAGAATAATCCCAATAGAAATCCTAGTTGGTCGGAGCATAGACAAAGATATAATGATGAATTTCATTTCCCTCGACTTAGGACCATCTCGGATGGATCCCATCAAACCCTATATTGAAGATGGAACTTTACCAAATGATAAAATCGCAGCCAAGAAACTAAAGTTTAAAGGTGCTCGTTATGTATTGACTAGTGGCATTTTGTACAGATGAGGAGTTATAGCAGGGCTACAAAGATGCGTCTATCCCTCTGAAGTGAAGATTTGATCGAAGAGGTTCATGAAGGGTCTTGTGGAGCCCATGTAGCTGGTCGTACGCTCTTACAAAGAATAACCATGCAGGGGTACTACTGGCCGATGATGAGAGCTGATTGCGCAGCTTATGCTAAGAAGTGCGATAAATGCCAATGCTTCTCGTCCATTCGAAGAACTCCTCAGGCATTGTTAACACCCATAACGTCCTCTTGGCCATTTTCCATGTGGGGGATAGACTTGGTCGGGCCACTCCCAACGACCAAGGGAAGATTCAAGTACCTTGTGGTTGCTGTGGATTATTTTACAAAATCGGTGGAAGCTGAGCCCCTTATTGATATGACATATGACAAAGTCTATCAATTCATTTGTAAAAACATTATTTACAGATATGGTCTTCCACATGCATTCATTATTGACCATGCAACACAGTTTGACAACGAGGAGTTTGCTGCATACTATCATCAATCCAATATTCTGAAAACTCATTCTGCACCAGGTCACCCACAGAGCAATGGACAAACTGAGGTGACAAATAGAACGCTACTAAATGGATTGAAGAAATGACTAGATAGTGAAAAAGCAAATTGGATTAATGAACTACACTGTGTGTTGTGGGCTCATTGCACCACACCTCGAACAGCAACTGGAGAGTCCCCATACATGCTAGCATTTGGGAGTGAGGCTGTCATACCTGCTGAATTGGGTTTACCAACGCATAGAGTACTAAATTTAAATTCTCATGTCAGTGACTTGATGAGAAGATTAGACATAGATATGCTCGAAGAAGTTAGGGAAGAAGCAGCAATGAGGAATGCAACATATCAACAACGAACAAATTTGTTCTATAACAAAATAGCGAAGAAGTGTGATTTGAAGGAAGGGGATTATGTGCTGAAGAAAGTGATCCAAAAGCATAACAAATTGGAATCCAACTGACACGGACCCTACAGAGTAACAGAAGTTGTTCGCCCAGGGACATACAGGATTGAAACCTTGAAAGGAGAAGAATTCAAGAATGCATGGAATGCATGGAATGCAGAGCATTTACGCAAGTATTACCAATGATTGTAATTCATATGTAATGCAGTTTCTTCAATATAAATAAAGTGATGCTTCATCCAGTTTCTTTCTTTGTTGAAATTTTTTCGAAATATTAGTGCTACACACTACACATCAAATTCAGAGCAATTACCACCAACTCCGATTGGTCAGAAACTTATTTACCACCAACTCCGATTGGTCGAAAAGCATTTACCACCAACTCTGGTTGGTCGGAAACTTATTTACCACCAACTCTGGTTGGTCAGAAATTTATTTACCACCAACTCCGGTTGGTCGGAAAGCATTTACCACCAACTCCGATTGGTCGAAAACTTATTTACCACCAACTCCGGTTGGTCGGAAAGCATTTACCACCAACTCCGATTGGTCGAAAACTTATTTACCACCAACTCCAGTTGGTCGAAAATTTATTTACCACCAACTCCGGTTGATCGAAAATTTATTTATCACCAACTCCGGTTGGTCGAAACTCATTTACCACCAACTCCGGTTGGTCGGAAACTTATTTACCACCAACTCCGGTTGGTCGAAAAGCATTTACCACCAACTCCGGTTGGTCGGAAATTTATTTACGACCAACTTCGGTTGGTCGAAAACTTATTTACCACCAACTCCGGTTGGTCAGAAAGCATTTACCACCAACTTCGGTTGGTCGAAAAGCATTTACCACCAACTTCGGTTGGTCGAAAAGCATTTACCACCAACTCCGGTTGGTCGGAAACTTATTTACCACCAACTCTGGTTGGTCGGAAATTTATTTACCACCAACTCCGGTTGGCCGGAAACTTATTTACCACCAACTCCGGTTCGTCGGTAATATATTACCACCAACTCCGATTGGTCGGAAAGCAATTAACTTAGATTAAACAACAAATAGGATAAGTATTATATATACACATATATTTATCAATCATAAAGCAAGAACATTCTACAAATTATTTAGAAGACAATGAAATGGCAAAAAATTTCTTCATTCAAATCAAATAGAATTACAAATGATGTGAAAAATATACTTCATTACAATAAAAATCCTATTCTATCGATTTCTTCCCTTCTGCCTTTGAAACAGGTTCTACTCCAGCAGGAGGGTCATCTAAGGCATAAGGAGAATTTATAAAATTTACATATCTCAGCATTCTAACATTCATCACAGAGGGCCGATCAAGCAAATGCTCTGGGCGAGATATATCAGCGTTAGCATGAAGACTGTAGTCGTCAAGATATTTGAAGATTAAGCATCGAAGAATTGCCCGAGCAGGTATCCAACTAAAATCAAGCTTAAAAGGAGGCACGGCTAAGTCGAGCACTCCAGGCTCATAATAATCCCATAAATAGTGTCCCTGCTCCAATTTCAATACACACATAGCATTCAACCATCCCTACTTGTACCCCTCATTATTCGACTGCTGGATTCGATCATCAAGATGATAAAGAGCTTCATTATACCCAGCCATCCAAAATTCTATGGGTTATTTGTGGAATTGGTAAGTTAACCTCTCCAGTTGATCGTGAAGATTCTTCACCAGGATTTCCTTATTTTCCAAGGCAGAACTCTAGGTAGTAAGTTGTTCGCTGAGATTCAAAATTTTCTTAGACATCTCTGCTAAGGATTGATTCTTCGCCATCAATTGAACTACCTGATTCTCCAAGGCATATTGAGTCCTCGCTTCTTTAATAGAAACTCGACCAGCCCTTGCTCATCCCCGAGAAGAAGATCTTTCTCGTTCACGAGTATAATTGGAGGGTCTGGCCCTTTTTAAAGTTTCCAACTCATCTCTTAAGTTGGCATTTTCTACCTCCAAGAAGGAGAAACCTTCATCCTTAACAGGGACCAGGGCTCTCGAGGAAGATGCGGAAGACTTGAGTTGTTTAATCTCTTCTTGTAAAATAATGTTTTCTTGTTCCAACAGCTTAGCGATGTCCCTGTGTTCTTCAACTTCAAGCTTCAAAACGCTCTCTTTTTTCTCAAAGTAGAGATGAATTTGGCATATCCTTTGTCAGCACTCAATTGCTGATATTTCTTCTCGTATCCTTGGTGCAGAAGTATGGAGGATTATTTATACTACAACTGGAGATCCTCGACTGTTCCTTGGAGATCTTTAATCATCTCATAGTAGGCCACATTATTGGCAACAGTTTGATCGAGAAAGCATTTCAGGTATTGGTAAGCTTCAACTGCTCAATCAGAAGCATCTGGACCAAGGATGTTAATGATTTGAGCCTCGTTAAGATCTGCATGACCAGCTTTAAAATAGTCATTGCATTTCTTCATTAATTCTGTGTCATGAGATGATAAGAGCTCCATTCTGGCCATAAACTAGCAAAGAGAAATAGAAAGAATCAATAAGGATGCAGACAGAGAAAGTAAGGGAGAAATTCGAGATGAACAACCAAAGTTCGAATTTTATTTCATCATAAGAGAAAATACAAAGTCTGAGATTACATTCAACAGAATAATAAAATAAAAATTCAAGCAACTTTATACCTTCTATTTGTTCCCTATGACTTCCTTAGAAGGTTTGGATGAATGGGTTGGTTGCTCGGAAGACAATGATAGCTTCTCGGCAGAAGTACTGGTTGGTTGGAGTTGCTCGGTAGGCTGAACAACTGGAACAATAGGAGCCTGATCTCCAATCATCATGGAAGACTCATCTGAGGCAGCTTCATCCTCTTCTTCTTCTCCAGGAGAGGGATGAGGGCCATGAGTGTGTCGCTGGAATAACTCAGAATTCTCAGCAACTTTCAGCTCTTGCAAGGCTGCGACCCATCCGTCCCTAAAATACTTAAGGCTGTCATACTCCATTTGAGAAGACATGGAACCCAGGACTTTGTTCCAGTCTTTATCCCAACCAGTACTGAAAGATTTTTTTAACTACTTTCTTCCTCTTTGCCTTCTCCGATGAGGTCCTTTCCCTAAGGAGCTCCTCGACAGCCTTCAATTTCTCCTCCACCTCTTTTTTCTGTCGTTCAACATCTTGAAGTTTAACAACTTCATTTTCAATAGACTTGAGCTTAGCCTCAAGCTTCTTGTTGCTCTGCTCAAACTTTTTATTTCTCTACTCATATTCCTTCAACTTCTTCTCCAAATCCTTGGAGGCATTCGCAGCTTGATTTCTGTCCACCTCAATGGACTTGAGTTGCTTCTCCCAAGCAATATCTTCCTCGTACTTTTGATGAGAGTCTTTTAAAGACTGGGTCAGATCAACAAAGGCTTCATCTACTCCTCTCGAGGAACTTGAAGCCTTAATTGCTTCATCCATTTTCAAAAGGCTGTTGAAACACGTCACCAGCTGAAAAAAGAAATAACTTCAAGTCAATATATGGACATATAAATAAATAACAAAACAAAAGGGGCCAAGTTGAATATACTTACTGAAGCAATGTGTTGAGCAGCCAGGGTATTAATTCTCTCAAGATAAAGTGTATCCTTAATGCCTTGGACCTCTGGGATAGTCCAAGATTTTACCAAGTTCATAGCGGAGCTCGGGGGAACAAAGGTTGGAACATCACCTTCAATAGTTGAAGGTTGAGAGACAAGTTCAGCAAGTCTCTCAGAAGAACTTTTCTTTAACTTCCTTGGGGGAACATGAACATTCTCAACTAAAGACATTGTCTTTGTTGGTGATATGACAATAACCTCACTTTGAGGAGAGATGGCAACAGTCTTGCTCGGAGTCATAGGGGGCTTCTCTCCAGTCTTCTTAGCAACAGCAAGAGGAAGTGTATCAATGGTTCTCGTCCCTTCTTCTGGGACATCTTTTTTACTTTTCTTTGCCTCCACATTAGTAAAAGCAGATTTATCAAAGAAGGCAGGACCTCTTCTTTTCTTCATAGATCACTGATGGGAATACTCGATTCAGAGGAATAACCCTCTACACTAGACTCAGAGGCTGGTACTTGGTCAAGATTATCCACCACTGGTCGAGCAGTGAAAGACGAAGTATAGCTCTTATATTGCAACAAATAAGAGGCAGATCTAATATGTTCCTAGGCAACAGATTGGTGCAAATCCCCGATAAGTTTCAAATGCTTTAAATTAACGTCAACTTCTTTTTGAGGTTTTCTTTTACTGTCAACTGTAATAAATAAAAATAAATATCAGTGATACATTTTATCAAACACTAAGAAAATAATATTTTAAAAAATAAAAACAACCTATTCCATTTCCATAAGGGGGACACTTGGGACCCTGATATACACCATCTCCATTTAATGGAGCATGTTACCAATTTTTCATAACAACCCCATGCTCAAAGTAATCCCTATTGGCATCTGGAAGATTGACAACTAAATCCCTATTCAAAAACCTAGTTTTTAAATAGAATGTGGAATCACTGACAATCCATCTATAGCAGTACATAATCTCAGGAATCCCTAAACGGGTTCCATGGAGTTGGTTCAATCTATGAACAACATTAACTATCCTCCAGGTATTTGAAGATATTTTTGCAGGTACAACGTCAAAATATTGGAAAAACTTCAAACACAGGGGGTTTGGTGGAAAAGAAAAGCCACATTCAGCCATAAAAGACTTGGGAACCAATGTCCCTCAGCCAAAGAAAAATAATCAGAAAGTTCAGAAAGCTCCTCCAAAATGACCCACGAAGGGATTGAAAATTCAGATCGAAATTTGTCCAATGACTCAACAACATAAACCATGATGAACAAAGTAAAATAAAAGAAAGGGAAGAAAATCTTACAGGGAAAAAGAGATCAGGCGACAATGAACGACGGAAAGAACGAAGGCACAAGACAAAAAGAAAATGAAGAATTCAAAGATACAGATTTAAAAAGTGAAAGACGATAGGATTTCTGCCGCGTTTAAATACTTTACCTCGGGAATAGAGAAAGCAAAGATTACAAGGGAGGACGTTTGCGTATTCAGCGGCTAAAAAGAAGAAAAGGGGCATAAATATCAAAGTGGTCATGAACATTCAAAATATTTATGAGGCCCGATACTATGCACTCAAAAAGGAGTTATATACAACGATCATTTTCCTAAAAAATATACAAACTGATAATCTATGCAGTTTTCTAGCAGAATATTCCATATTTTTTTCAACATCAAACTATGAAACATTGGGGGCTTCTGTTGATACCAAATTTAGTCTGCTGACATGGACCCATCATTTGAAGACACGTGTCAACCAACGTGGCAATTACAAATACTTCTACAGATCAACTCACTACCACCGAGCTACTCAAGCGCCATGAGCAACTCATACATTCTGAATAGCTCAAACGTACCAATCAACTTAGACTTCCCGAGCAGCTCATGGGCTCCGAGCTACTCATAGGCCCTGAGCTACTTAGCGGTCCGAGCAGCTTAAGCGGTCCGAGCTACTTAGCGTACAGAACACTCAAATCAGGATAATCAGAGGCGACTGTGCATTAAATGCTCATTATTATCGTAAAGATGTATATGTTTACTAGATAACAGGGCATTGTCCGTTGACATGTACAGCCTCAAGGCTATAAATACATTGTAACTTACTCATTAGAGGGGACCGAAATTTTTTGAGAAAACCACTCATCAAGAATTCTAGGAAAACAGTCAGCAATACAAAAATAGTGGATGTAGGCCATTTCCTTAAGGCTGAACCACTTTAAAAATCCATTGTCTTATATTTACTTATTCATATTTATCTGTGATTAAAATAATTAGATCAAATCTAGTTTTCTACATCAACAAGAATATAATCTTACAAAGATATAAATTCCACTTCAGCCAGTGAACAATTGTAATACGCCATTAAACCTCAAAGTTACCCTGGTGAAGGAGTATTGTCCCGTGAGGGTTTTCAGGGATAAAACCCACAAACATCAAGTTTACCAAAAAAGTATGCCTAATCAATCAATAAGATAAGATCAACAATAAAAAAATGCATTTCGACATGTTATTAGCAAAGTGAATGAAATCACCTAAACTTATGTCTTTAATCTTGAACCACTCCTCCACAATACAACGCAAGAGTCTACCCATGCAAGCTGCCACAACATACGAGTCCACGCACACCTCGATATTCATTAATTTAGTCTCAGTAAGCGTCTACGGATTAGAACATGAAATCCACTACTTCTTCACTACAGCACCTCTGTAAGAACATAATTTTAATCATATAATTTTATTTTAATTGGCTTAATTCCGAACAAAATAAATTAATTCTAGGCTAGTTTTAATTATGGAGTTTAATTGAGCCTACGACAAAGTTCAAGTCCAAGAATGTACAATCAAATCTTTCAAGAAGATTACAAGTCAAGACGTGTTGCATATGTTTAAGATCACTCAGGTATGAATACTATTGAGTAGTTGGGTAAATTTGTATATTGATTAAATACTGGGTGATTTAAATGTTTGGGAAGTAAATCTTTTTATGTTTTAAAAATGATTCTGAGTTGCACACTGTTTAAAGAAAATTCGAGGATTAAATTAAAAGAAAAATATTATTAATTTATTGTAGCTCTCTCGAACGAGATAGTAAGTCGTTCAAACGACATTCACATGTCGCGCGAACGAGATCTCATCTCGCTCGAACCACTTGCTGCTTTGATTTTTGTGTTTTTATTTTCTTGGACTCTCTGTAGCTCAATTATAAAAAAAACGTATCTGCAAACGTTTCAAAACACAGAACAGTTTCGAAAACTTATTCCCATACAGTCTTTCATCTTTCGGTATTTATTCAAGATCTTATTACTCAATTCCAAAGTTAAGTGATCTTGAACGCGTTTACCGGAAGATAATTCATTCACTACATCGTTATGAACTTTGTGAGGAGAACTCTACAACCGAAGAGCTGCACGCTATTGTAGAAGGAGACCTTATGAAGTAAATTGTGGAGAAGCCGTCTTCTTCTCTACTGCTAACCACCTGGAGTTCCTGCGGGATATTTCAGTCGAGACATCAAAACCGATACCTGCGGGTATTTCATATGTCGCACTTATTTTCATTATAATCTGTGTGACCGTTCTTTACAAAATTATAGTGAAAATAAAAAGGTTTTGCCCTTCGGGAATTTTTCCTGAAATTGTTTCTTTTACCGCATGCTTTATTCATCGAATGGATTTAATCACTTAGATGCATGTTTAGGGTTTAAGAAGTTAAAATTGGTTTTAACTAAATATTGGAACAAAGTGGTTTTTACCTAAAGTACACACTAAAGGGCCGTTTCAAATTGGTATCAGAGCTTGTTGCACTATCTTATTGTGTTTGATCCCGAGTCTTTAGGTATGCCTTTCGGTGATTTTGATGATTTTAAAATTCACTTGTTTAAATCATCTAATTGGAAATCTCACATGAAAACTGCTCTTAAAAAATTAGTTAATGAGGGTGATTGTGAAAAGTGTCTTTGCTGCGAAGGTTTTGGTCACAGGATAGATGAGTGTCCCACTAAACTTAGGGAGAATTTTAATAAACCGATAAATCGCATTTCTACCCTTAGTGATAGTGACCCGGAAGAAGAAAACATTTTTGCTAGTATGCATGAACTTATTTGTGGCTAGTCATGTATGTGATATGTCTTACCTTTGCATGATTCTTCCGCAGCCACAGAAGTTGATACACCTGAGAGTGAGGGTGAGGTGAGTGAGGATGATAGCAAAGACGAGAGAGATTTGCAAACTACTTTCAAAGAATTGTACGGAGAAACTTTAAAAGCAAAGAAAGCAAATGTGAAATTAGGAGCTATGTTGAAAGAACGTGCCATAGAAATAAATAATTCCAATACTTTAATTGAGGATCTTAGGGCATAAGGAAAAAAAATCGAGAGAAGCTAGAATATGTCGAGGGTGAGAGAGATAGTCTTCGGGGATTGATGGAGACTATGAAAAAGGAAATTATGAAGTTTGAAAATTTTATGTGGTTACTTGAGTCAAGGATAAGTGATCTTGAAGAAAAATTGAGAGATTCGAGTAAAGTTAAGTTTGATTTGGAGGCTAGGTCTGAAAAGTTAGACAAAATTTTAGGCATCGTTGAAATCAAAGATAATCGGAGAGGTATTAGCTTTAATAATCATGTCGCACCTTCTCCCAAAGTCAAAACCGTGCAAATAAGAGATCCACCTAGGAACTTTAGGAGAGAGCCACCTAGGAACGTGAGGTATAATCGGCCTATATGACACGCTCCTCACCGTATCTACACTTGCACTCATTGCGGTAGGAGAGGTCATCTTAGACAGTTTTTCTACGATCTTAAGAATGCTCCTAGAAAGTCTAAAGCCATTCCGGTTCCCAATGCCCCTTCTCATCGGTTCACACCTACTTGGGTTAGGAAGTCAGATTTATAATCGTTAGGTATTAGGCTTGGTAATTCTCGCATCATTGCCCGTGGTTCTCCTCATCTTTCAACTTTTGATTGAGGTTATTCATTGCTTTGTCATACACTAGTATTTTCTTCTTGCGTTATATCTAGCTAGTGTTATGGCATGTTTCTAGTTTTTGGTATGTATTTGAGCTTTATCAAAAATACAAAAAGATTTTGTTTTCTTTCTAAAAAACTTTTGAAAATACAAAAAGATTTTTGGTTTTTGAGTCGTGAGGTTACATGGTTGGTATGGGATATTGGTGTGCTTGATTCCCCTTTATTTCACTATTCATGTGGCTGGGACTTTTGGTCATTATTATTGATGCCTAGAATGATCTTAACCTTTGCTCTATGGGGTTGTTTCGAAGTTGATATGCATTTTGATTCGACTTTACTTATACGCCATCCTTTCACACAGGCACGAGTTTATATGGATGTTTGACTTCTCTTGAATATTTAAGTTTGGTGAGACGTTCTTATCTCAATTTTGTCATCTATGCCTAAGTAAACTTAAGGAGGATGTGTGCTTGTAAGAATCGTTTTTCGTGAGAATTGATATTAAAAAAATGATGAGTGTTCACGGAAAAGGGATGCAAGAGTATCAAATTGACTCGTCGTGAAAGCCATCGTTTAAAAGAGCCCAAAAGAAAAATAAGGCAATAAAAGTCATATGCCAATAATTGGCGCTAATAAGACTTTCTCTAAGTTGATATTGATAGATATTTCTAAAAATCTTGATAAATTCATATGCGGGAGTTTGGTTGGAAATTAATTAAAATGGGTTTGCACCACGAATCCTATGTTGAAACATCATATCATGATGCTATTGTTTGTAGAATCGTCAACAATCCGAACTTGTATGCATGTGGATTAAGTTAAGTTCATCAAACTCACACTTATCTTGTCACATGTGGCTTTGATAAAGTTTGATGATTCCTTGCTATCAATTAGAACTCTTTGATCGATTCAACGTATTGAAATGATGACTCATTTGTTGTAGTTCACTCCCAATCCATCCACTTTCATAATTGAGCACATTAGTACCATGTTAACATGTAACTCCCATTTGTCGCTTTTTACACTGTTTTCTGTTTTGCAGTCTATTTTTGTGTTCCAGGTACTATTTTGGGATAATTTTTTCACTGGGAAAATACTAAATGTTTTTGGGGTATTTCTGGAATTTTCATATTCTCGTTCGAACGACATCACATGTCACGTGAACACGTCGTTCAAGCGACCTCCCAAATCGTTCGAGTGACATCTTCAAGTCGTTTGAATGACTTCACGTGATATCAGGTTTTTTTAAGCAGTTGTTCTCTCTTCTCTCCTGTCGTTCTCACATACCTTTTTCTCCCAAGCGACAGCAGCACTAGTTTTTTTTCAAAAAAACCCACCATTTTTAGCGTTTGAAGCTTTATGTTTTAAGTTCTTCATCTCTGTCATCTCTTTAAACCGTCACTGTTCTTCGTCTCTCTCTCTTGAGCACGTGTATCGGCCATTGATACTCCTGCTCCTGTGATTCTCCGGAGTGTTTATTTCTTAGAGATTGTTCTTCGGTGTGTGTGTCATCAAGAGGTTTGTTCGCCGATGACTGACCCATTCTCCAGCTTTATTTCTCCAAAGATTATTTTCTTTTCACTCAGTGGTTCTCCGGCCAACAGTTCCCATTTTTCGGTGATTTCAAGGTAATGTTGTTCATAATTTTTTAAAACATCTGTTTAAAAAATTGGATTGTTGTCTTTTGGATTGTATTACTGATTTTGAATGCTGATTGTGGCTAGTTTTCGCAGTGGTTCGGTTAGACGATTGTACGGAGATAGGCTCTTAGGTGTGTGTGTGTGTGTGTTCCTTAACGACGGTATCCTTTTACACATCTCACATTACACCTTTTTTAGTCATGCCACCTAGACGTCGTGGTGCTCCTTTCGGGCGACTCGATGAGGCTCCTCCCTCTGCTCGATCTCAGGGAGCTCAGTCCAGTAGGCCCTCGTACTCACCTGTGAGGTGGGCCACTCATGTTGAGTATGATCATTACTGCTCATTGGGTCTTCACATTCGGTATGTTGTTTTGAAGAGAGTGTTTCGTTATGCTGAGTTTACTGAGCTAGGTATTCCTCGTTGGTTATCTGATGGAGGTTGGGATTATATGTTTGAGGTTCGTGGGGTTATTTATCCAGACATTGTTGGAGAATTTTTCTTTTGTGCCCTTCCCCAAACCGAGGGGATCTTTTCTACTGTATGTGGCGTTCCTGTTCTCCTCACTGCATATCTCATAGCATCCTTTTTGCACCTTCCTCGTGTCCCAGATGCTGTGTATCCTCGTTATACCGACAATGGACCTACTTATGATGATATTTTGCGGTATTATTTCTAGGAGATTCCCCAGGCAGGTTCTACGATGTATTATCTCCAGCTTTACCCATCCTCCTGTGTACTTAATAGGTTTGTGTCAGCATCCATTTATCCTCGGATAAATCATACTCAGATTGGATATGGCATCATCTATTTCATGTACCATATTTCTCAAGGGTGGGATATCGATGTTCCGATCGTCATGCTTCGATTCATATCTTCTATCACTGTCCATGGTTCAATCCCTGTCTACCCTACTCTTCCATATGGGATTCTTATTTCCACCCTTTTGTTGTACTACTGGTGTCCCTATTTTAGAGGGTGATCTGCGTCTCCTTTTGCCTGGTATTATATATCATAATACTTTCACTCGTTCTGAGAGTCATTTGCCACAGGCAGCGAGACCGAGAGCTCCACCCCCAGAGGGAGTCTTCTCTGATGTTGATCCTTATCAGGCTGCTGATCACATTGGTCCGAGCACGTTTCATTTTTCTCAGCCACCACCCTCCACTCCTGCACACACACGTCCTATTGAGGAGGAGGTTTCCTCTTTACAAGCCCAGGTAGCTGCTCAAAGCAGGATATATGACTCGATTATGGCCAGATTTGATGCCGAGGCAGAAGCACGTGTTTGTGCTGAGTCCAGGATGACAACATTTTTGTATGAGATGCGGCAGAGAGAGCAGCAGAGAGGCGCATGTTCATCTGGACTCGGACATATTCCCTCCACATACACTGATGATGATGCTCCTTTCGATGCTTAGTTTATTTTTGTTTTACATTGTATTTGAGACATTCATATTCCTGATGTATTTTTTATTCTCTCTGATATGATGTACTACTTATGATCAGTTGTATCACTCTTAGTTTTATGACATGGATGTACAGACTATTTTGCAGTTTTAGTGATTCTCGCATTATTATTTTGTTACTGCTATCTTTTGCTACCCATTGTCATACTGATATTATTTCTCTAGCCATGTTATTCATTCTCATATATTCATGCTAGATTCGGTGTGTTCGTCCTACCTTTTGTCTATTCCTGGCAAAAAGGGGGAGATATGTGATGTAGGAGGAGTATTTATTATGATATTATAGTTGTTTTATTTCTCCATACTTCACTTGGGTATATGGTTGTGTCTCGTGTGTGTAGGGATATTTTTCAGAGATTCAGATATTTATGGATACATCACATTCAGAGACAGAATCAGATTGCCATTCAGAGATAGAATCAGATTCAGATGCTTGTCGTTCATTCAGTTTCATTATGTCCTGTATTTTTTATATTGTGGAGTTTTGGGATAGGACATGTTTTTATTTTACGGCATATAGCATTTCTGTTTAGTTTTGTCTCGGAATAGACAAAGGGGGATATTTGTAAGAACATAATTCTTATCATGTAATTTTGTTTTAATTGGATTAATTCCGGACAAAATAAATTAAGTCTAGGCTAGTTTTACTTATGGAGTTTAATTAAGCCTACGACAAAGTTCAAGTCCAAGAATGTGCAATCAAATCTTTCAAGAAGATTACAAGTCAAGACGTGTTGCATATGTTTAAGATCAATCAGGTATGAATACTATTGAGTTGTTGGGTAAATTTTTATATTGATTAAATGCTGGGTGATTTAAATGTTTGGGAATTAAATCTTTTTATGTTTTAAGAATAATTCTGAGTTGCAAACTGTTTAAAGAAAATTCGAGGATTAAATTAAAAGAAAAATATGATTAATTTACTGTAGCTCGCTCGAACGAGATAATAAGTCGTTCAAACGACATTCACATGTCGCGCAAACGAGATCTCATCTCTCTCGAACCACTTTCCACTTCAATTTTCATGTTTTCATTTTCTTGGACTCTGTGCAACTTAGTTATAAATTAAAACGTATCTGCAAACGTTTTAAAATGCAGAACAGCTTTGAAAACTCATTGCCATGCAGTTTTTCATCTTTCGGTGTTTATCCAAGATCGTATTACTCAATTCCAAAGTTAAGTGATCTTGAACGCATTTACCGGAAGATAATTCATTCACTACATCGTTCTGAACTTTTTGAGGAGAACTCTACAACTAAATAGCTGCGCGCTATTGTAGAAGGAGACCTTATGAAGTAAATTGTGGAGACCCCATCTTCTTCTCTACTACTGACCACCTGGAGTTCCTGCGGGAGATTTCAGCCGAGACATCAAAACCGACACTGGTGGGTATTTGTATGTCGCACTTATTTTCATTGTAATCATTGTAACCATTTTTTACAAAATTATAGTGAAAATAAAAAGGTTTTGCCCTTCAGGGGTTTTTCCTGAAATTATTTCTTTACCGCATGCTTCATTCATCGAATGGATTTAATCACTTAGATGCATGTTTAGCGTTTAAGAAGTTAAAATTGGTTTTAACTAAAAATTGGAACAAAGTGGTTTTTACCTAGAGTACACACTAAAGGGTCGTTTCAACCTCAAATACGGAATTCATCGCAACAAAATAGTTCTCATAAAGATACGAAGAATAAACTTTATGCCCAAAATAGGATCTTCAAAGCATATGTAAGATGAATCTTAGATCCTAAACTTGTTGGGTAAAAACTAGGGTTCTTGGAGAGTTAGTGGATATATTTTTTCACAAAATAACTCTTTAAAATCCCTCTTAAAAAATCTAATTTTGCATCTCTATTTATACGAAAAGTTATTACAAAAGGACAAGGATTAAAGATTTGGAAAGATATGTTTTAGAAATAAAAAATACATGTACTCATTCGAATGAATCAACTTCTCATTTGAATGAAGTACCCATTGTCGTTCGAACAAGTTCTAACTAAACTTTGAATGACATTCCAGAGCGTACCCAAAAGTGACATTCCAAATATCGTTCGAAGGAAGGAATCTCATCTAACGACTAATGGAAACTTGTTCGAATGGCATTTCAAGTCGATTTAACGCAACAACTAAATTTTAAAAAAAATCTTTAAAAGATATTTTAAAATATTTTATAAAATTAGAACACGCAATAATAAAATATTCAAGGCTCAAAATAAATATGCATTCATACCCGAGAGATCCTTAGAACTTGAAAACGAAAATGAGCACAAAACACAACATGATGAAATAATCTCCGAGGCTTTGTCTCCACGTCTTCATCCAAACACTTCAAAGTCTTGAAGAAAAAACATTAACCCTAACAAATGACTCCAAATGTTTTGTCCAAGACTAAGCCAATTACAAACAAATTGACTCGATTGAAAATTTATCTTTGCAAAATGTAAAAAAGAAAGTTAATAGAAATTACATCTTATATGCCTATATAATTTTTCATAATTTTATGAGTCCATTAATATTTCAAGGTAATTAAAACATAACCAATTCTATTCTAAAATTATCTCAACTACATTTCACAAGTGTTGAAAATATTAAGCTTTCCTTAAAAAACTCCTTTTACGTGTATGATTTTCACACACACACACACAGTCACTCCATTTTAACATAGACTTCGAAGCCAAATTATTGAAGAAGATGGTGACCCCAAATCTCCAAATATTTCTTCTATTAGAGTCCACTCTAAGCTCAAGGTTCTCCAAAAATATCATACCAATAACTCCTTCACACAAAACTAAAATATTGCATTAAAATCATTTGATTAATTTAACAAATTAAAAAAAAAACAATAAGACTATATTACCTTATTGCGTCTTCAAAGTAATTAAATGGTTTTAGTGGTTCCATATTTTTATTATCGTCTTCCTACGGTCCACTTTTCACTTTGGATCATCGTCAACTTGTAATTTGTTGGAAAAATCCATTTATTTCATTCTCCTTCTCATTTTCTTTCCAATCAAACACTTTATTAAACACTCTCTTTACTTTTCTCCGCATATCCCATGTTGTGTATGTGAAAAAGGTGTGTTGGGTCTTGTTTTATGTTTTTGCGTGTGTAAGGATTTTAAGAGAAGATCCTCTAATTTAAATCACTCAAAACTACATAAAACCAATATTTATTTATGTGCATCAAGATATCAGTCTTTCAATTAATTGCCCAAAATAGGAAAGGTCATTCATTAAATTCCCTAATAAGGGTAATATCTCAAACTAATTATATTAATTCTTAAAATCTTTCACAAATGTAAATTATATGAAAATTCAAAATTTGTAAGGCATTTCCAGTTTAATTTCCACATAAAATTTTAATAGATTTTGAATAATTATGCAAAGTTCCAAAAATTCCAGGATAAATCAAAATAATATTTTATTACATCTCATAAATATTATTAATTAAAATATTATTATTATTATTGTTATTATTATTATTATATTTATGAGGTCAATTTATGATATTGCTTTTAGATATATCCTTTTAATTTCTCAAACTTTATTCTTAGCTTGATTGTGACTACACAATTTCCTAATTTCCAAATAACCCATGAAAATAAATTCATATATAAGAACTTTTTAAATTAAAATAATAAACAATTCCCAGTTTTTAATAGGGTTATTTAATCCACCCTTTGTTAAAAATAACTGACCTATTATATACATCATAATACCCAATAAGTGAAAGAATCCCTTTTACATGTGTTTCAAATCAAACCAATTTTTACCAAAAAATTATCCAACTTTTAATGTGCACCAAATCAAGTTGTGAAAACCCAATTCTTACTTTAAACCAATTTTATCATGCTTAATCATAAACATGCATCTAGTGATTAAAAAAAGTAAAGTAAAGTAAAGAATACTCACAACGCCGGATTGACCAAACATAAATTCTTCTGAATTTAGCCTCTTAAGTTAGTGATTTTGATATCCTGAACAAGGTAATTGAATCATTTTTATTCCATATCATTGCCAGTGACTATTTCTAACAATTTCCCCGAGTTTCGTGTATTTCTGATGGATTTTACAGGAATTTAGTGCAAGAAAAGAAAGAAAGAAATCGGAAGAAAGGAAAAGAACAAAGGAAGAAAAGTCAAAGGGCAAGAGCGTAAATTTATACCTAGAGTTCGAATTCGATGCCTAAATGGAAGTTGAAGAGCTTGATTTCACCAGAGTGTCGAAAGAAACGACACTCAAATCGGAGCTCGAAATCAAAAGTTATGGCCAGTCAAAGATGAAAGGAAAAAGTCAACATGGAAGAAAATCGGACCGATCCGGTAGATTTCGGACCGATCCGAAATGACACGAATCCAGTAGACCCCGGATGGATGCCAAACCGATGATAACAGAACCGATCCGGTGGGATCCAGACCGATCCGGTAGAATAAAAAAAGAACCGATCCGGTGGCTAAGAAACGGACCGATCCGAGGGCAATCCGGACCGGTCCGGTCGTGCGAAATCCTGGCATTAATTATGAAGATTATGAGGTGCATAGCTGGTAAAATCTTGCGCAGCAAGCAATTCTAGCTGTCAAATCCGTGCTACTTGGTGCTATAAAAGACCAAGCCCTACCTCATTCCGAGGGAGTCGAATTCTAGAGAGTAGAATAGAATTTTAGAGAGAGAATTAGATTTTAGAGAGTCTTTTTGTAAGTTTGAAGAAGAAGAATTTTCATGGATTCAAGTTCATCTCTTTTCCCTATTGCTGAATACAAGTAGCAATTTTTCATTCTCTTATTTATTCTCTATTTTATTTTCAATTCAATTCTCAATTGTTTTGCAATTTGTTACCAATGTTTGCTAGATCCATAATTCCATGTATTGGTATGAATTTGTTTTCTAGAAAAATCATGTCCAGTTAAATTCTCAAGGGTACATGAATTCATTCCGAGGTGAATTACCCATGTAGAAAATAGAGGGTAAAATAAATATTGACCGAATCGTGTATGGAAATTATACAAACTTAGCCGATCTTTTAATCCCTCTTGCCCTAGGTACCTGGGATGTTTAAGAATGCTATGCAAGTGTAATTTTCCATTCACCACTTTGTATTTGCCTTTGATTTCATATGATGCGGGCAAGATCCTTCATATATGTAATGCTTAGGATATATAAAGACTGGATTTAGTAAAAAAATTCAATTTACAATTCTAGTATTCTATACGGTAATTTGTTAAGGTTTGAGGGATTTTACCCCACCCTATTTTCTCTCATTTTCAAATCTAATTTCTTTACAATTCTTAGTATTTTTGTGCACATTTTATTTCATCACCAATTGGAAATTTAAACCCATCAATCATTTTTTTCTTTTCATTTATTTTAACATCAACTTTAGGATTAAACTACCTTACCTTTGTCGTCACGTTCACACGTCCTAATTTCATGTGGATTCGATACCCAGACTCGCCACTATACTCCTTAAGAAGTGTAGTTACAAGTTTAGGTTTTTTTGTATTGAGGTTGGAAGCCGATAACAACGACTAGCGTATTACACAGACGCTCGATTTTTCCACTCTATCAAAATGGCGCCGTTGCCTGGGAATTAGGTAGACTTTAGGTTAGGTTGGTTAATCCCGAATTTGACCTTAAAAAAATCCAAAAAAAAAATATCAGAAATATATGTGTCACGTTTTTGAATTCCCCAATTTGAAATGTCTTACTTTAACTCTTTTGGTGGCTTTAATTGTTATGCTAATAGTGAGGATGAGGCGCTCAAGACTTATGAATATTGGATCCATATCACTAAAGATGAGTCTCATAAATACAAGCCCAGTGCTAAGGCTATCCAAATTTATCAAAATGAATTGCTTGAAGAAAAAAGACTTGAAAAAGAATATTGGGAAAAAAATCGTTATTGGGAGCAAGAGTTAGATGCATTATTTGAACCCAATGAGGATTTTTCTTTCGATATTTTTGAAGTTGAAGAATGTTTTCAACCAAATGAGGAATCCGAGGTGCTAGAACCAAGGAAGCCTACTTTGGAAGAACTCTTGATTATTATCAAAAAGCAATCTGATGACCTTGCTACTACATAGTTGAAAATTAGAGCAACATGCAAGGAGTTGAATGATTATTTGGACAACTTAGAGAAGGTCAATACTTGCGCTTCACCTAATACTTTTGAGAACGAAATCATTGAGACTAATCCAAGTACTTTTTAATCTCAACCTCTTATAAATATTTCAAAACCTATTGAGGTTGAAGATCATTTGTCTCCTTGTGTCCCCACTATTATCGAACCTTTAAATCCATCACAAGAACTTGATGAATGTCTTCAGGATGTTGATCTTATTCTTGTATGGGAATGTTATTTTGAGATGCTTCATCTTACGGGCCATACACTTAGACATGTCACTCCACCAGATCCAGTTGAAAATTTTGGGGGAGAAGATTTTGAGGACAAGGACTCTAGGCTTGAATTATTTTCCAAGATGGACTCTTTCTGTTTGTGTGCTCCACTTCCCATACTACTTGAAAAATCTATGGAAAGTGATTCTATTTTTCTTGGATCCCAATGGGACTTGTCCCCTTATGAACCCAAATCCTTCATTATCCCCCTAAATTTTTCAATAGGTGATGGTTTATTTCTTCCGCGTTCTACATGCCTTCCATTTTTCAAACGAAATTCTTATTTTTTGGGAGGCATGCATCCTAATGAGGGTACACTGATTACCCCTCAAAGTCAAATTGTATTTTGGGTGGACCCTCAAATTTTTTGACTTCTAGTGTATAACTTATTAGAATTTCAAATCGTAGGTTGTACATAATTAGCTTTTTCTTTTTCCTTTCCTTTTTTTTATAGTTTAGAGTAATTAGTTAAAGTTTTTGTTATTCTTTTTGATATGCTTGGTTCTAACATGTTTTGTAGATTCAATGAACTCGCACTCATCGGGGATTGCTCCGTTTAGGTAAAATCTTTCTTTCCCTCTCTTTATGTTGTGTTCTTGATTCGCATTGAGGACAATGCAACATTTAAGTTAGGGGGTGTGGGATATTCTTCCCGTTTATTGTTTAGGTTCATTGATTCAATCACATGTTCTTTCCAAGTGTGTTTTTTTAGAAAATTTCAAAAAAATTTAAATAAAAATTAATTTTTTTTTTTGAAAAGCCAAAAATATTTTTGTTCAAAATAAATAAAAATTTAAATTTAAAATTTTCAAAAATGTCACCTTTATTCTATTTAAAGTCTCAAATTGTTAAATCTCAATTGCACTAAGCTAAAATTGGCCTAAGATGGAAATTGAAAGAAAATTGACGACTTTACGAATAAGTGTGGAGATTGATCAAACCCGGTGAGATTTCGAGCCTTTCAATTTTTTATGAGTTTTTAAATTAATCCAAGTTTATGATTAACTCAAAGTTCTTTTCAGCGTGTTAATAAGTCGTTGATGATCTCAATCATTTATTTTGATCGGTTATGGGAAATGTGTGAAATGTCGTCTCGAAATTCGTGCTAAATATATCTCTAAACTTAATTAATCTCGAGATGCATATGGTAATGTGATTAGCAATTTGGACAATGAAGTAGGCCCTCTTTTGTTTAACCCAAAAATATTAGCCATAATAAAGTTGTGAAAAATTATCCCTTTGCAACCCACTTTGAGCCTAGTAAAATATTTTCCTTTCGTTTGATAACCCGAAAAACCCAAATAACCCGAAATTGTGAAAATTGAGAAAATTCATCAAGTAAGTCCAAATTGTGCAATAAAAAGGGGCATGAAAAAAAAAGAAAAAAATGAGCAAATGCCCGAAAAAGCACTAATGGACATCATAAGGACATTTTCCAATTCCGAACATTCCGTCCATTTCCATTATTACCCTTTACACTTTATAACCCGAAAAGTCCTAACCGAGTTCGAATTGCGAAATTGATTACCGCGTGGAGAGCTAAGATACAAAAGGATAATATAAGAGATTAAATGGTATGAACTAGAGATGATGTTTCCCGTTTCCTAATAACTGTATTCCGATGATGAGATCTTTGCACCATATATTTCCTTCTTTTCAATTTTGTATGCATGAATTTGTGTCCATTATATTTACTCTTTATATCATGCATACCGAGAGAAAATAGTCACAATCCGAGTGATTCATTTGTGAGTGCATCCATAAGAATTGGAATCAAAACGAATTTTCGAAAAGTAACGTAATGCTCAATCGGTGGAAATTTGAGGTTTAATTTCTGGCTTTGCACACACACACTATGGTTTGAGACATTTGAATATGAATTTATGGTGATCATTTTTCGAAAAGTTTAAATTGTATAATTTTCAAGTATTTTGGTATTTATTTGAGTCGATAAAGAATTTTGTGAGTGTATTCACTGCGAACCCTCATGAGACAAAACTCGTCCTACTAGGGTAACCTAGGGGTTTAAAGGCTTGTTGCATATGCTCAATGCAATCGCATGCCTGCGAAAGTGGAATTTTAAAGGAATAGAACTTTGGGTAGCATCATTTACATTGCCCGGGACGTGCAAAGTCCTAAGTTAGGGGGATTTGACCAAGCATAAATTCTTCTGAATTTAGCCCCTTAAGTTAGTGATTTTGATATCCCGAACAAGGTAATTGAATCATTTTTATTCCATATCATTGCCAGTGACTATTTTTAACAATTTCCCCGAGTTTCGTGTATTTCTGATGGATTTTACAGGAATTTAGTGCAAGAAAAGAGAGAAAGAAACCGGAAGAAAGGAAAAGAACAAAGGAAGAAAAGTCAAAGGGCAAGAGCGTAAATTTATACCTAGAGTTCGAATTCGACACCTAAAGGGAAGTTGAAGAGCTTGATTTCACCAGAGCATCGGAAGAAACGACACTCAAATCAGAGCTCGAAATCAATAGTTATGGCCAGTCAAAGATGAAAGGAAAAAGTCAACATGGAAGAAAATCGGACCGATCCGAAATGACACGAATCCAGTAGACCCCGAATGGATTCCAAACCGATGATAGCAGAACCGATCCGGTAGAATAAAAAAAGAATCGATCCGGTGGCTAAGAAACAGACCGATCCGAGGGCTATCCAGACCGGTCCGGTCGTGCGAAATCCTGGCATTAATTATGAAGATTATGAGGTGCATAGCTGGTAAAATCTTGCATAGCAAGCAATTATAGCTTTCAAATTCGTGCTACTTGGTGCTATAAAAGACCAAGTTCTACCTCATTCCGAGGGAGTCGAATTCTAGAGAGTAGAATAGAATTTTAGAGAGAGAATTAGATTTTAGAGAGTCTTTTTGTAAGTTTGAAGAAGAAGAATTTTTCTGGATTCAAGTTCATCTCTTTTCCCTATTGCTGAATACAAGTATCAATTTTTCATTCTCTTATTTATTCTCTATTTTATTTTCAATTCAATTCTCAATTGTTTTGCAATTTGTTACCAATGTTTGCTAGATCCATAATTCCATGTATTGGTATGAATTTGTTTTCTAGAAAAATCATGTCCAGCTAAATTCTCAAGGGATGGGGTACATGAATTCATTCCGAGGTGAATTACCCATGTAGAAAATAGAGGGTAAAATAAATATTGACCGAATCGTGTATGGAAATTATACAAACTTAGCCGATCTTTTAATCCCTCTTGCCCTAGGTACTTGGGATGTTTAAGAATGCTATGCAAGTGTAATTTTCCATTCACCGCTTTGTATTTGCCTTTGATTTCATATGATGCGGGCAAGATCCTTCATATATGTAATGCTTAGGATATATAAAGACTGGATTTAGTAAAAAATTTCAATTTACAATTCTAGTATTCTATACGGTAATTTGTTAAGGTTTGAGGGATTGTACCCCACCCTATATTCTCTCATTTTCAAATCTAATTTCTTTACAATTCTTAGTATTTTTGTGCACATTTTATTTCATCACCAATTGGAAATTTAAACCCATCAATCATCTTTTTCTTTTCATTTATTTTAACATCAACTTTAGGATTAAACTACCTTACCTTTGTTGTCACGTTCACACGTCCTAATTCCCTGTGGATTCGATACCCAGACTCGCCACTATACTCCTTAAGAAGTTTAGTTACAAGTTTAGGTTTTTTTGTATTGAGGTTGGAAGTCGATAACAACGACTAGCGTATTACACAGACGCTCGATTTTTCCACTCGATCACGGATGTACGAGGAAAAAACCCAAAACGGGAAAATAACCTCGGACGGCCAAAGCCAAACAATCACTATGAACAATGGTTTTACAAAAATAGATTAGCCTTACACAAAGACTCTATCTCGATGGGTCTTAATGCTGCAGCTGATCTTCTACCATTCTTCAATAGTGCCCATGCAGAAATTCCGTCGTCCACGATACCTGTCCACAACACTCGACTCCACGAATGTCTCGGTGTCCACCGATTGGCTTTGATTCGTTTACGATGTCGAACAAGAAGTCCTTCTCTTTTTTTCACCGCAAAACCCTTGATGTTCAATGATAGAACAAACTTCTTGGTCTAGGAAGATCACGTAAACATATAAGAATGATATCTCGGATATTTGCAAACTCTAAGGATGTGTTTAATGCTTTTTAAACCTTAGAAAACATGTGCAAACACATACTCGATGGTAAACTGTTTTTTCCCAGATGCACACTTACGAAACTCTGATGGAAACATGCTTTAAATAACAATTAAGCGCCACCTCAAAAAACATCTCGTTCGAACGATAAGGCCACGTCGTTCGCGTGACATAGGCATCTTGTTCGAACGAGATCCTTATGTCATTTGAACGAGCGGGCGAAGGTTTAACTTTTTGACTTTTAGTCCAAAACGTCTCTTACAAAAGAGATCCAAATTAGTCAAACACTATTTCGAGCTCATCAGAATTAAAACGTAGTGTAAACCATTTAAAACACTTTAAAACATTTTTCTTTATAAAAAAAATACATCCTTATCTTTTATAAAAACAATTTCGAGTGCCATTAATTATACGCATTCATACCTAAGTGATCTCGTAATGCAATTAACTTTGAAGACGAATAAACTTGCACCAATTAAGCTTCGGCATGATTAAATCTTTGAATCTTTACCGCAACGTCTTCAATTTCTTCAATACGTCATAGACCAAGTGGGATCGTGACAAAATAAAATCTCCCCATGACATATTACAAACACAATTTTGTTCACAGAATTAAGTCAAAACAACACATGAACTCAATTAGAAATTTATGTACTTATAAATCTCCCCCTTTGACTATTCTGGGACAAAACCAAACCAGTGAAATGCCTAAGTCGGGCCGTTAAGTCGTATGACGCCTAAATCCCATCCCATAAACCCAAAATAAAAAATAGAGGATACGAACTAGTATATGTAGCACCAACGAGCTTAAACTATCTGAATGTGAGCATACCTACACACATGAAACAGACAAACAAATACCCAGTGAAGTATGGAGGAACGATTGAAACTAATATATATATCCAAATGATACCAAACAATAATAGATACCAATATGAATAATCTCTGAAAAATCATTTGCTAAACAACAATATATATATATATATATCCAAATGATACCAAACAATAATAGATACCAATATGAATAATCTATGAAAAATCATTTGTTAAACAACAATTTGAGCAACAATCAGATACCAATGTGTACTACCAATATGAGATACCAATATGTAACATATGTACACCAAAACATGCTCAAATCTCCCCCTACATCACATACATCTCTCCCCCTTTTTGTCTCGAATAGACAATCTGGTGAAAAGATAAACCAATGAAAGTATCTAGCATGAGAATATAAACCAATGTGAACCAATGTGAAATTGCTAGATAATCATGAAACAATCAACTAAAAATGATCAAGTAATGACAAATCAGTAGTTAGTAAACCAAATAAATCACATAACGAATATAGCAACTAATCAGGTGTGATAAATGGACTATATCCAAAAATCCAATTTAGAACCAATAAAACCTGCATATAAACCAATCAATCCAGAAACACTTCCAGCAGTACAAAAATATACCAATTGAAACCAGTGGACTGCAAACCAATAAGAAGCAAGAAATCAGCCTATCGTTCGAACGATCCATGGACGTCACTCAAACGAGTTGAGGACGTCACTCGAATGAAGTACAAATGTCGTTCGCGCGACATGGAGATGTCATTGAAACGACTTCTCGCAACCTGCCAAATTTTTACGATTTTTCATAAATATGTTATATTTTTGCCCAGTGAAAAAATTTCCAGAAAAAAATCAGTGAAAGGCCCTGACAGCAGCAAAACAATGTTAAAACAGTAGGCTTTTAACACTAAATGCAAAAACCCATAAAAACAAATAATGTGAGTTACATGCAAACATAGTATCGATGTGCTCATCAAATATGGATATGGAATGAATGGGCATAAAACTACAACAAATGAGTCACAATTCCAACACATTGAAAGGATCAAGAAGCTCTAGTTGATAGCTGTTGATGTAAAAAATTAGATCACTCTAATAATTCAATCACAGATAAATAAATGATACAAAGAATTTTAAAGTGGTTCATCCTTATAAGAATGGCCTACGTCCACTGTTGCTTTATTGCTGAGTGTTTTGGGATTTCTCGATTACAAGTTATCTCAAGAAATTCCAATCTGGGACCCCCTTTACAATGAGGATTGTACAATGTATTTATAGCCATGAGGCTGTCATGTGAAAGGGTAATACATTAAATGATATACATATGAAAGGGTAATACATTTAATGCCCTCTTTGCTTATGCGTCTGAATGATAAGCATTTAATGAATCAGTTGAACTGTTGGTCTTCGAGGTGCAGCTCGGACCACCTGAGTTGCTCGGACCGCCTAAGCTTCTCGGTATTCAAGAGTTCCTCGGAGAGGCATTGTTCCTCGGAGCTTGTGAGTTCCTCCGGGAACTAGTCTTCCTCGTTGTAGTCTTGTTCCTCGGAGCTTGTGAATTCCCCGGGGAACTAGTCTTCCTCGTTGTAGTCTTGTTCCTCGGAGCGAGTGGGTTCCTTGGAAGTGTTTGTTGTTGCCATGTAGATAGCCACGTGTCTTCATATGATTGGTCCATGTCAGCAGATTAATTTTGGTATCAACAGAAGCCCCCAATATTTCATAGTTCGAAATTTGAGGAGTATGGAACATTCTTTCTCGGAATTTGAGGAGTATGGAACATTCTTTCTTGGAATATGGTAGCTTTGAATAGTCTTCCTGATTTTTGGGAGCATTTCCCTTGTATTTATTTCTCCTTCCCAATTCGTAGAATCATGCTTTTTTGGACTTTTCTGCGTGCTTCGATTCCCACGTCACTTTTCGTCTTCTTAGCCGCTGTTATCCGCTTTGATTCCCGCGCCACTTTTCCTCTTTTTAGCCGTTATTGTTCGCTTTGATTCCCGCGCTACTTTTCATATTTTTAGCCTCCGGTAACGTAATCATCCTTTTTTGTAATCATTACTTCACCATTTCCCAAGGCAAGGTATTTAAACTTCACAGACGCTCCCATCGTCTTCTACCTTTCAAATTTTTATCTTCGAGTTTTACGTCGTCTCTTCCTACTCTCTTGTGCGTTCATCTTTTCCGTCGTTCGTAGTCAACAACTCTACTCTTTTTCTGTAAGATCTTCTTCTTTCTTCTTCATTTCTTTTATTCATCATCATGGTTTACTCTATTGAGTCTCTTGAAAAGTTTCGCTCTGATTTTTCCATTCCCTCTTGGGTTGTCTTGGAAGAGCTTTCTGAGCCTTCTGATTATTTCAATTTGGCTGAGGGACATTGGTTCCCCAGCCTTTTTATTGCTGAGTGTGGATTTTCTTTTCCACCAAATCCCTTGTGTCTGGAGTTCTGTCATTATTTTGACGTCGTTCCTGCGAGAATAGCCCCCAACACATGGAGAATAGTTAATGGGGTGCATAAATTAAATCAGGTCCATGGAACTCGCATAGGAATTCCAGAAATCATGTACTGCTATAGATGGGAAGTTAATGATAATATTTTTTATTTAAAAACTAGATTTTTAAATAGAGCCTTAGTAGTCAATCTCCCTGATGCCAATAGGGATTATTTTGAACACGGGGTTGTCATAAAAAACTGGCAACACCCTCCATTAGCTGGAAATGAGGTTTACCAGGGTCCCAGATGCCCTCCTTATGGCAATGGGATAGGTTATTTTTGTTTTATTTTATTTATTTTGAAATCATGTTTCTTTTGTGTTTGATAAAATGTGCCACTGATAACAATGTTTATCTATTTGCAGTTGATAACAAAAGAAAGTGCCCAAAGGAAGCAGATGTTAATGTAAGACATCTGAAACTTATCTGGAGTTTGCATCAGAGTGTTACCGACGAGCACATTAGGTCGGTTTCGTATCTGCTCCAGTACAAGAGCTACACCACTTCCTTCACTGCTCGTCCAGTGATAAGTGAATCAGAGCCAGTTCCAGCTTCTACAAGCTCATCGCCTGAATCCCATAATCCTTTAAGTGAATGGATGAAGAAGAGAAGACCTCCTGCTCTGTTTGAGAAAACTGCCTCCGGTTCTGGGGACGTAAAAAGGAGTAGGATTGATGTCCCAAGGGAGGGGACGAAGAAGAATGCTGCATCTCCTCCAGTTGCTTCTGTTAAAGTTGCCGAGAAGGTTGCTGAGAAGCCCATAGTGGCTCTGAGCAGGTCTGCTGCTCCTGGAGAGGTGATTGTGATATCACCGACCAAGGATTCTTCCTTGGTTGAATTTGTACCTGTTCCTCCGAGGAGGCTGAAGAAGAGCCCCTCGGTCAATTTGGCTGATACCATTGCTCAGCCCCCAGTTGATGGAACTGGGGCTCCAACTTTTGTTCCCCTGAGCTCTGCAATGAGCTCAGTAAAGTCCTCGAATATTCCAGAGGTACAAGGTACTGAAGAAAACCTTACTCGGGACATGGTCACCTCACTAGCTGCTCGTCACCTTGCTTCTGTAAGTCTTCTTACTTTTAATTTTTCATATTTCCTTTATCATTTCTGTTTCTAACTTGCTTTCTTTTTATGTTCACAGTTGACGAGCTGCTTCAATATAATCCTGAAGAAGGATGAAGCGATTAAGGCTTCTTGCTCCTCGTCCAGTGTGGAGGGAGCTCTGGAAGAAGCTACCAAGTCTCTGGAAGATTCTCGCCAAAAATATGTTGATGACAGAGTTGTTTGGGAGAAGAAAATTGCCTCCTTCGAGCAAGAAAAAGCTTGGGTTGTTGATGCCTCCAGGGAGTTGGAGAAGAAAAAGAATGCCCTGGAGAAGGAAAATGAAGAGCTTGTAGAGAAGCTCAAAGCTGCTGGAGAGCTTGAAGATAAGCTCAGATTTGCTGAGGAAAGGTTGGGCCAGCTTCAAGAAGTAGGTCGGCAGAGGGAGGAAACAGAAAATAAATTAAAAGCTACTGAGAATCTGCTGTTTGAGAAACTTTCCTTCGAGAAGCTGAAGAGGAAAGCTGCCGTGAAGAAGTCCTTCAACTCTGGCTGGGACAAGGGTTGGAACAAGGGGTTGGCCGCCATGGTGTCGCAAGTGGACTATGGCGGTCTTAAATATTTTAGGGATGGATGGGTTACCTCCCTTCAGGAGATGAAGGTCGACGAGTCTTCCGAGCTCTTTAAGAGACATATCCCTGGTCCCCCTCCAACTCCATAAGAATTAGAAGAGGACGAAGCTACCTCTGAAGAATCTTTAATGGTGATGGGAGATCATGCCCTAGCCATACAACCTGCTGATGAGGAAAATCAATAAATTTTTTCTTCCTCCGAGCAACTGCCTATTCTCCCCGAGCAGCTATCTCTTCCCTCTGAGCAACCTACCTCTTCATCCCAGCCTCCCGAGAAGGTTTTGGGAGATAAGGAAAAGGTTTAGTGTTGTTCGGGTTTCTCTTTATTTTGTTTCTCTTTTTCAAATGTAACTCAGAAGATGTAACTCTGAATTATGATCTAATAAAATTTGGACTTTTTTTGCATATTGTTGTCTATCTTTCATTCATACTCTGCTTACTCTTCTTATTGATGTTTGCTCTTATTTCTCCGTTAGTTTCTGGCTAGGATGGAACTGCTATCTGCCCATGATACAAAGTTGCTGCAGCAATGCAATGAGTACTTTAAGGCTGGTCACACAGACCTGAGTGCTGCACAAGTTGCCGACATCCTTGGTCATGATGCTTCAAAACAGGCAGTGGAAGCGTATCAATATCTGAAGTGTCTTCTTGATAGGGTTGTAGCTAATAACGTTGCTTATTATGAAATGATCGAGGATCTTCAAAGCACTCTCGAGGACCTTCAGCTTCAATATAAAGAATCCACTGCTTTGTTGCATGAGGGGTACGAGAAGAAGTACAAGCAGATCATTGCCGACAAGGGCTACGAGAAGCTCTTTGTTGGGTACGATGTAAGGGAGAGAACCCTGAGGGGTGAGGTTGAAGAATGCAGACAGATTGCTGAGTTGCTGGAAAAAGAAAATAACAACCTGCAGAAGAAGCTATCACAATTGAAGTCTGCAGCCTCCACTTCTAATGCCTTGATCCCAGTGACCGATGAGGGATTTTCATTCTTAGAGGTTGAGAACGCCAAGTTGAGGGAAGAGTTGGAGACTTTGAGGAGTTCTGGCACCTCTACATCCTCTCGTGGTCGAGCAAGAGCTCCTCAGGGATGAGCAAGAGCAGCTCGAGTTCTTATCGAGGAACAGAGAACTCAATCTGCGTTAGAAAACCAGGCTTTCCAATTAATGGCGAAGAACCAAGCTTTGTCTGATATGTCAAAGAAGATTAGGGACCTGGAAAAATAGCTCTCCGCGCAGAAGTCAATCTTGGAGAATAAGGAGATTTTCATCAAGAATCTTCACGAGCAGCTAGAAAGGCTAACATATCAATTCCATAAATAGCCCAGGGAGTTCTGGATGGCTGGATACAACGAAACACTATTCCACTTGGACGATCGTATCCAGAATGCCAACAATGAGGGCTACAAGCAAGGCTGGCTGAATGCTTTAGGTGTGCTTAAGCTTGAACAAGGTCATTATCTGTGGGACTACCATGATCCCGGGTTGCTCGACTTTCCTGTGCCCCCATACAATTTGGAGATGGATTGAATCCCTGCTCGGGCCATTCCTCGGAGCTTAATTTCAAAGTATCTCGGTGACTATAATTTACATTCTCAAATCGAGGTATCTAGTCCCGAGCATCTCTTAGACCGGCCATCTATGATGAATGTAAGGATGTTGAAGGACCTCAACTTCATCAATTCTCCTCTGTCTTTAAATGATCCGCCTGCTGGCGAGGAACCTGTGTCAAAAGCAGAGGGGAAGAGACCAGTAGAATAGGAATTTTTGATGTAATAGTTAGTATACATGTCAATGTAACTGTAATTTCATTATCAATGTAATTTATTTTGAATTAAATGAAAGACTTTCATTTTTGTTTGCAAATCTTGATTGCTATTGTCTTGTAATTATCAAACACTTTATATTTATGCATATCTGTTAAAAAGATAACAATATTGTGTTGTTTGTCGACCAACTCAGTAACAATTAAAAAGTTACAAGTATCAATACTGTTGCTCGATCACTTAATAATAAAGTAATGAGTATAAAAATATTGTTTAAAATGTTTCCAACCAACAAAGGTTGTTAGATTCTCCATGTCGACCAACTACAGTTAGTGGGTTTTTATCCCCGACCAGCTATAGTTAGTCTTTTTGAAATAATTTTACCCATAAAATGTTTTCGACCAACCAAGATCGGTAAATTTTGCTTGTCGACTATCTACAGATGGTGGGTTTTTATCCCCGACCAGCCATAGTTAGCAACTTTTCTTTTAAATGTTTCCGACCAACCAAGGTCGGTAAATTTTCTTTGTCGACCAACTACAGTTGGTGGGTTTTATCCCCGACCAGCCATAGTTAGCAACTTTTGCACTTTCTGGAATAATCTTACCTCCCGACCAACATAAGTTGGCATTTGCGATAATTTTTTGTTTCCTAGCCAAACAGGTTGGCATTTTTAGGAATATTTCGTTTCCTAACCAAACAGGTTGGCATTTTTAGGAATATTTCGTTTCCTAGACAAACAGGTTGGCATTTTTAGGAATATTTCGTTTCCTAACCAACCGAAGTTGGCATTTTTAGGAATATTTTGTTTCCTAACCAACCGAGGTTGGCATTTTTAGGAATATTTTGTTTCCTAACCAACCGAGGTTGGCATTTTTAGGAATATTTTGCTGCTGAGCAGTCTGAGCTTTGCGAGTAGTGTGTAGCACTAGTATTCCCCGAAAAATTCTCAATAAAAGGAGAGATTTTAGCAGAATATCTTCATTTTATACTGATGGAACTGTGTTACATATACATCACTGATAATACTTGCGTAGGTGCTCTGCGTTCCATGCATTCTTGAACTCCTCCCCCTCTAGAGTTGCTATTCGATAAGTTCCTGGTCGAACAACTTCTGTAACTCGGTATGGTCCATGCCAGTTTGCTTCCAGCTTATTCTCTTTTGAATTACTTTCTTCAGCACATAGTCTCCTTCTTTTAAGTCGCACTTCTTCACCCTTTTGTTGTAGAACAAAGTTGTTCGCTGCTGGTAAGCAGCATTTCTAATGGCTGCTTCTTCTCTAACTTCCTCGATCATGTCTAAATCCAGTCTTCTCATTAAGTCGCTGACATGGGAATTGAAATTTAGTACCCTGTGTGTTGAAAGGCCCAACTCGGCAGGTATGACAGCTTCACTTCCAAACGCTAGCATGTATGGTGATTCTCCAGTTGCTACTCGGGGAGTAGTTCGGTAAGCCCAAAGTACTGATTGTAACTCGTTGATCCAGTTTGCTTTTGCATCATCCAATCTTTTCTTCAAGCCATTTAGCAGCGTCCTGTTTGTCACTTCAGTTTGTCCATTTCTTTGAGGATGGCCTGGTGCTGAGTGGACCTTCAAAATATTTGATTGATGACAATATGCGGCAAACTCCTCGTTATCAAATTGTGTTCCCACTACACCATAATGGCTATTTTGCAACTAATAGATTATTTAATTTGTAAGTGTTTATAACACTTATAAAATTTATAACGGTTTTGGGCACTTACAAAGATTGTAAGTGTTCAAAACCTTAATAAAATTTGTGATTTTATTAGTGCCAAGCCTAAAAGTGTTACAGTCTCCCAAAAAAGTGTCGAGAGACAATTTATATCCATCATTATTTCCCTCCTAAAAGTTTTCCTCCCCCCGTCTCCAAAATTTTCCCTCACTCGTTTATTAAAATCACACCAAAATGCACCAAAATCTTCCTTGCAACCACAATCGAAGGCTCCAAAATCGCAAAACCTTCGATTTAGGGATTCTATGGTATGGGATTTTTTTCTCCGATATTGTTTCTCTATTTTCGATATTGTTCTCTGATATTCTCTATTTCCGATTTAGGGCTTTGTTATGTCTAGATGATTTGATGTGCGATGTGTGATGTGTGATGTCTAGATGTTTTGATATTCTATATTGTTCTCTGATAATGTTGTTTTGATGTGCGATGTTTGTGTTTTTCCATTTTTCGCTTCTTCTTCAATCACAAACCCATGACTAAATCTCTGGTTTTAATTTTTTTTCAATCTGCAGAGAAACCACAGATTGGTCTCAATTACAAACAAATATAACACCCAATCTCTCTCTCTCTCTCTCTCTCTCTCTCTCTCTCTATATATATATATATATATATATATATATATATATATATATATATATATATATATATGTATGTGTGTGTGTGTGTGTGTGTGTGTGTGTGTGTGTGTGTTAGACAGACTGTAGGTTGAGTTCGTTAGGAGGATGCTTAGTATTAGTAGGGAATCTAGTGTAACTCAATCGTGTGAACAAGAAGATGTTTTAGAAGTTCTTATGAGACAATGAAGGTCACAGATACATATACATATTACATAGTCCTGTTCTTTCTCTTTCTTTTTATTTTGGTTTTATTTGTTTCTCTTTCTGTTTTTAGCTGTATCTAATCATTTTGTTTATGGTTTTACAAACCAATACACACTGAAGAAATTATTATTGTGAGATTAAATTATTCGAAAAAATTATATTTTATCTATTATGTGCGTGTCTCTCTCTATATATAAAGTATTGGATAGGGTGAAAATTATATAAAAATACAGGTTATGAAGACTGCTGGGCTGCAACACAGTGGGTCGCTTCACACTCTGTCCCTAACACTAGTATTAAAAAAGATCCTCGGTTGACCAATTATGCTGATTTTAGAAAACTATTTGTCGACGGCGATAGCGCTGGAGCTAATATTGTCAACTACATCGCCCTCCAAGCTGGTAAAGAGGAACTAAACGGGAATTTACAAATCTCAGGGGGGATTATGGGACATATGTATTTCTGGTGGTCCAAGCCTATTGGGTCTGAGCCTAATAAAACTGGGAACCGGGAAAAGTGTTCGCCTGCTATGTATTGGAAGGTGTCGCACCTGTTGGCGCCGGGTGGTTTAGATAACCCGATGGTTAATCCGGTTGGGGAGGAGGATGCGGCTTGCTTTGCGGAGCTGGCATGTTCGAGGCTTCTAGTGAGTGTGGCTGAGAAAGATGACCTGAGGGATAGAGGTGTTGAGTACTACCATGTTGTGAAACAAAGTGGGTGGAAAGGTGAAATTGACTTGAGCGATTAATAAAAAAAATTGTTACGTTTGATGAACATTGTTAGGTCTAATCCCCCACGGTTAAAACTATTTTCCATTAGGAAAGTTGCTAACCTCTCATATTATTATTCTCTCTGTGTTAATGAGGAGAAAGGAAAAATCTTCATTAACACAGTTAACACTTAACCTTATTTCTTCATTACTTAAATTGATGTTACTAAATAATTTTCTATGTGCAGATTGAGAATGAGTATGGGCCTCAAGGTACTCAGTGTTGCTGGACATGATTACATGACTTAGACTGCAAATTAATGTCATTAGGGATACTAGTGATTATTCGTGATACATAAATAGGTAAGACTAAGATCTAGTTTTTATTCAATACTTTTTCTTGTTTGTATTTCTTCTTGAATGATAACATTAACATATAAGATGACAGCATATGTTCATGTGTTATAAAATCTCGATTTTCAATGATTTTAAAGTGTAGACGTAGTTTCGTCTGAGAAATTCTTGAATGGTGGGGAACTCCCTACACTCATAGTGCAGTCAAGTGGTCATGCGCTTCACGTGTTCATTAATGGGAAGCTTTCAGGGACACTATCAAATTAACTCTTCTAATAATATGTTGACTCGTCCCATTTTAGCTGGTTAGAGATGTAAGAAATCAACTCTGAATAGATGACAAATTTTATTACTTGTGATAGTCTGCATCCATATCCTATTACTTGTGAGCTACAAATTTTATGTCAGAGGTCGTATATATAATAGTTGTAACTATCAAGTATGTATAAATGATAGAACCCTTTTTGGGTTATCCCCCTTTAATTTTAATGTTTTTTCTTGGACTCATGTGCGTGCCTTTTAAGAGCCACTTATTTATTTATGTCCATAATCGCATAAATCTGTTGCTAAATTTGACTTTCGTGATGTTACTCAGGTTTTTAACACTCTCATTGGTAGTGTCGCTTCATCTTCTGCAGATCAAAACGCTGAAGTGGTAGAAGCTCCAATTTCATTTTTCATGCACTTGGAGACTCATTTAGTGACGAGGCGGTGAGTACTGACAATGGTCTCTTGAGAGAACTAGTGACAACGATCTTATGGACACGATTTTCTTGCCATACTAATAGGGTTGTGGCACATGTGTATTTGGATACAATAACTAGATGTATGAAGTTTGTTAAGGAGAATACTCAATATATATCTTTGGTTCTTCCTTTCTTGATGACAGTGTTTGTTTATGTTGAACATATGCTGAAGTATTATATGAAAGTGTTTGGATATAATTGTTATGTTTTTAGCCGTTTTTATTATTTGTTATATGTGAGGTTGGTGGTATGCGGTGGATAATTTTTATTTTTTTTAATATTTTAATTTATGTAAGTGTTCATAACACTTACAAAATGAACATTGTTTTCCTTACATATTAATATTTGTAAGTGTTTTGAATTGTTGCAAAAAAAAAATATATGTATTTTTTTGCAAGTGTTTATAACACTTGTAAAATAAAATGCTTGCTGAATTTTGTAAGTGTTCTAAAAACTTACAAATGAAAATGTTGCAAGTGTTCAGAACACTTACAAAGTTTTTTGTAACGGTTATCAGGGACGGATATATGTTCCCAATGAACACTTGCAAATGACATTTGCAACGGTTTTGAACACTTCCAATTTTTTTGCAACGCGCCGATTTGTAAGTGTTTTAAACACTTACAAATTCCATTTGCAAGTGTTTAAAACACTTACAAATCGCCTGTTTTGGTGTAGTGTCCATGGTCTGTGATGAAGGCATGAGGTAGACCGTATCGACAAATGATGTTCTTCCAAACAAATTGGTACACCTTCTCGTACGTCATGTTAATGAGTGGCTCGACTTCTACCCATTTAGTAAGATAATCCACTGCGACAACGAGGTACTTGAACCTTCCTCGGGTCGTTGGCAGTGGCCCAACCAAGTCAATTCCCCACATGGCAAATGTCCAAGGGGAAGTTATGGGTGTCAATAATGCTTGTGGAGTTCTTCGGATGGAGGAAAAGAGCTGGCACTTATCACACTTCTTGGCGTAGGCTATGCAATCAGCCCTCATCGTCGGCCAGTAGTATCCTTGTGTCATCACCCTTTGTAAAAGCGTCCAACCTGCTACATGTGCTCCACAAGACCCTTCGTGGATCTCTTCAATTAATTCTTTCACCTCGGAGGGGTGTACACATCTCTGCAAACCTGCCATAATTCCTCGTCTATATAAAACACCATTAGTTAATACATACCGAGCAGCTTTAAACTTCAATTTTTTGGCAGCGAGCTTGTCAATTGGCAATTCTCCCTTCTCGATATATGCCCTGATGGAATCCATCCAAGATGGTCCTAAATCAAGGGTGATAAAGTTCATCGTCAGATCTTCATCTATGCTCCGACCAGCTAACACTTCAATTGGGATTGTTCATCGTAGCTCGGTGCGAGTAGCTGATGCTAGTCGAGCTAGGGCGTCTGCTCTCGCATTCTCCATTCTTGGTATTCTGACTAGCTGAATAGCGACAAATTCTGACACCGGATCCTTTGCCTTTGCATGATATCTGATCATCAATTCTCCTCTAACTGCATATACTCCCATCATTTAATTTATGATCAATTGAGAATCACTGAAAATAATGACCTGTTGCGCCTCCATAATTTTTGCTAAACCAAGTCCTGCAATCATGGCCTCATATTCAGACTCATTGTTGGAAGCTTTGAATTGGAAACGCAAGGCATATTCCATATCGACCTCATTCGGAGTGCTCAAAACTATCCTCGCGCCATATCCTGCAGTGCAAGATGAGCCATCTACATATAGTCTCCATATAGGTAACTCGTCTTCAAATTTCTGATTAGTTAGAGTTCATCGGTGAAATATTTGTTGCTTCATTTCCTCCTCGGATTCTTCTTGTTCTTCGTCGATCATTTCTTCTTGACCTTTTACCAACCAGAATTGGTCTGAGCTCGAAGTCAATGATCTTGTAACATCCACTTGCCCTTTTACCAACCGGAGTTGGTCTGAGCTAGTGTTTGTTGATCCTGTAACATCCACAGGTTGATCAGTAAGCAACTCTTATTTCTCGTCCGGAGTCCTCACAACTATCTCTGCGTCACATCTTGTAACATCCACACGCCCTTTTACCAATCGGAATTGGTCTGAGCCTGTGTTTGGTGATCCTGTAACATCCACAGGTTGATCAGTGAGCAACTTTTGTTCCTCGGAGATATCAGGATAGGTGAACTCCGCTATAAAATCTGCTATAGCTTGCCCTTTAAGCGATGATCTGGGTTAATAGACTATATCATATTCACCGAGCTCTATTGCCCAATACATCAATCTTTCTGATTTTTCTGGCTTATGCAGGGCTTGCCTCAATGGCATATCAGTATATACTACTATGGTATGAGCCTGGAAATATGGCCTCATTCTCCTACTCGCCTCAATCAGCGCCAGTGCCAATTTTTCCAGCCTTGGATATCTGATCTCTGCTCCTCGGAAGGCCTTACTTGTGTAGTAAATTGGCTTTTGTACTCCAATTTCCACTCTGATCAATGCCGAGCTAACTGCATTCTCGGACACTGCAAGGTACAAGTATAATTTTTCTCCCATTACTGGCCTGGACAACAGTGGAGGTGCTCCCAAGTATCTCTTCAAGTCTTAAAAAGCCTTCTCGCATTCATCATTCCACTCAAAAGTCTTTCTGAGTGTCTTGAAGAATGGGAGACATCTATCAGTTGCTCGTGACACAAATCTGTTGAGTGTCGCTACTCGTCCTGTGAGACTCTGTACTTCCTTCTTCGTCATTGGAGATCGCAGCCCTAATAGAGCTTTGATCTTTTCAGGATTTGCTTCAATGCCTCGTTGATTGACAATGTACCCGAGAAACATGCCTTCTCGTACTCCAAAGATGCACTTCGTCGGGTTCAGCTTCATTTGGTATTTATCTAGTTGATCAAAAGTATGACTTAAGTCAACTAGATGATCAGCAGCTTTCTTGCTTTTTGTCAGCATATCGTCAACATAGAGTTCCATATTGTCACTGATTTGTTCAGCAAAGACCTTGTTCATCAGCCTCTGATATGTCGCACCTGCATTTTTCAAACCAAAAGTCATAACATTATAACAATAAGTTCCCCTATGGGTAATAAAAGAAGTACTCTCCCTGTCTTCAGGTCTCATTTTAATTTGATTGTAGCCAGAATAAGCATCCATGAAGCTCAGCAACTCGTGTCCCGAGGTAGCATCCACCAGTTGATCGATTCGGGGCAGTGGAAAGTGATCCTTTGGACATGCTTTGTTGAGGTCGGTGAAGTCTACACACATCCTCCACTTGTTGTTTTTCTTCTTCACCATCACCACATTAGCTAACCAATCTGGATATTTAACATCTTCAATGAAACAAGCTTTGTGGAGCTTCTCGACTTCCTCCTGTATAGCTTGATTCTTCTCGGGACTGAATACTCTTCTCCTCTGCTTCACAGGCTTGATCTCCTTATTTACATTGAGCTCGTGACATAAGAAATTTGGGTCTATCCCAAGCATATCTTCATGACTCCACGCAAAAGTTTGTCTTCTGCTTCTAAGGAAAGTTATCAATTCCTGTTTTAATGAGGTTTCCAACGACGAACTTATTTGAGTAGTTCGCTCAGGATGCTCGTCGTCTAGAACGATGTTTTCAGTAGCTTCCACCACTTGACCCTTCACGAGTTGCGACTCATCTCGAGGATCCAATGTTTCAATTTTTGCACCTTCATCGACTTGATAGGTAGTAGTCTTTTTCTTTGATTCTTCCAATTCTTCTTTCTCGGCGGATGAATAATAGCATTCCCGAGCTACTTTCTGATCACCTTTCACAACTCCTACTCCAAAGTTTGTTGGAAATTTTAGGCATTGATGCACTGTAGATGGCACAGCCTCGAAATTCTTCAATCCTACTCTTCCCATAATGATATTGTACGATGATTGGACATTCTTGTCCATCACGAAGAAACCTATTCTTTCTGTCTGACAAGCAGGCCACGTACCAATGAATATATCCAACTTGATCGTCCCAAGTGGAAATACTTTCTCGCCAGCAAAACCGATGAGGGGTCTGTGGTAAGGCTCCAGTTGAGATAGCTTTAGATTTAAACTATCGAAACACGAGTAGAATATGATGTCTGCCGAGCTACCATTATCGACCAGCACTCTTGAAATCATGACTTCCTCCATTCTCATTTTGATCACCAGCGGGTCATCATGAGGATATAAAACACCTTTAAGGTCATTTTTTGAAAAATCGATAACCAATTTCTCCTTGTTCAACTTTCTCGGACGATCTTCCTCAGCTAGATTTATTCGCTGAATGTACGACCAAGCTTGAGCCTCACCGAGGTAGGCTTTTCTCTCTGCAGTAAGGTCTCCTCCTCCTGCATCTCCTCCTATAATAGCATTACAATCAAATGACCCAAAGCGTATTGAAAATACCTCTCTTTCTGGCTGCCTTGGTTTCTTGGGAAGATCGGGGTCATCCTCTGGATCAACTTCATGGTCTCTCTTCTTGTTCTCCTCTGCTCGACGAGGAGATCTAGGCCTCTCTCTATTTCGGTCGTTTTTTCTTCTTTCGCCTCCCCGATCAACATATTTTGCTATCTTTCCTCGTCGGATGAGTGTTTCAATCTCATTTTGAAGAGCTATGAAATTTTTGGTCATATGGCCATGATCCTTATGGAACTCGCAATATTTTTCCCTATTTCTCGTATCAGGGTCTGCCTTCATTTTCTTTGGCCCATTTAACTCCTCGTTGTTCTTAATTTCTTCCAGGACGTGGTTGATATTTACCTTCAAAGGTGTGTAATTATCAAATTTCCTCAAGACCTCCCATGACGACCTATTTTTGGATTGTTTGTCACCACCATTGTTCTTATGTTCTTTCTTCTTAGCTTTATCACCTTCCACCTTGGTTTCTTTGGCGTCCATATTCTTCTTCGCAGACATAGCTTCCTCGGCATTCATAATCTTGGACGCTTTTCCCATCAGGTCCGACATGGTTTGAGGTGGATCTTTGGCCAAAGTATAGTACAACTTGTTTGGCAGTAGTCCACTCATCAAAGCGGTAATCGTTGTCTTCTCCTCATAATCAATGACTTCGAGTTTCTCGTTATTAAAACGAGTTATATAATCTCTGGTACTCTCACCAAATTTTTATCTAATACTTAACAAATGTGCTACTTGTTTAACTGGCTTTGCCCCAAAGCAGAAATTCCCAATGAATAACTCGGCCAGTTGAAGAAAAGTTGAAATCTTACCCCGAGGAAGGCTATTATACCATATTTGAGCAGATCCAGTAAGTGTTACCGAGAATGCTCTACATCTCATCTCATCTGGGACAACATAGATGTCAGCTGCAGCTTGGTATTATTCTATATGAAGGACAGGGTCAGTCTTTCCATCATACTTGGGAGTCACAATAGGTGCTTTGAACTTTGATGGTGTTGGAAAATCAACAATGTCCTGGACAAAAGGTGTTCCTCGAATAAAGGTTCGTTGTAGAGGACTCTTAGCCTTAGCCATTTCCGCTAATCTATCCTCCAGCCTCTAAATAGATCCTTTCCATGCATCATTTCCTTCCTCGGGCCTATTGGTTCGAGCAACTGATCGCGTTGAAGTAGATTCCTGGGATTTATCTTGACGAGCAACTGGTCGGTCATAGGATCTATCTTGATGAGAAGCTGGTCGCGGCTAGGCAGATCCTTCCCTTAAATCTGATGGTCGTCGAAAGCTCCTCGACGCTGAATTAAGAGGACTTCTGTTCCTCCTAGGGCCTAATCGATCGAAAGGAGAAACCCTGCTTAATCTTTCCAATGCGCTGGTCCTCTCTGGGGAGAGGGTGACACGTTGTTCAGTATCTGTGGCTCACACCGACGAAGTTCGCCCAGGTTGATAATAGAAATCATCAGATTCCTCATTGCGATGTGAGTTAGTACGCCTAGTATGAGAAGAAGGTTCACAGGTATTTCTTTGAATGCTTCGTGGTCCGGAATGGGATGATGCACCGCCATGGAGGGTTTGGATGAGTTGTCGCATTGTTTCTTGCATGACGGTCTGGCCCTGAGCCAAATTTGCCATTATTCCAGTCAGATCTGGAATAATTGGTGGAGCAGATGGATTTGGAGGGGTTCCAGCATTTCGATTGCTGGATTCAGGAATATTCGTCATTGGTAAGGGATTATTTTTGATGAAAAATGATATTATCAGTCGTTTCCCACAGACGGCGCCAATCTGTTGATGTAAAAAATTAGATCACTCTAATAATTCAATCACAGATAAATAAATGAGACAAAGAATTTTAAAGTGGTTCAGCCTTATAAGAATGGCCTACGTCCACTGTTGCTTTATTGCTGAGTGTTTTGGGAATTCTCGATTACAAGTTATCTCAAGAAATTCCGGTCTGGGACCCCCTTTACAATGAGGATTGTACAATGTATTTATAGCCATGAGGCTGTCATGTGAAAGGGTAATACATTAAATGATATACATATGAAAGGGTAATACATTTAATGCCCTCTTTGCATGTGCGTCTGAATGATAAGCATTTAATGAATCAGTTGAACTGTTGGTCTTCGAGGTACAGCTCGGACCACCTGAGTTGCTCGGACCGCCTAAGCTTCTCGGTATTCAAGAGTTCCTCGTAGAGGCATTGTTCCTCGGAGCTTGTGAGTTCCTCGGGGAACTAGTCTTCCTCGTTGTAGTCTTGTTCCTCAGAACTTGTGAATTACTCGGGGAACTAGTCTTCCTCGTTGTAGTCTTGTTCCTCGGAGCGAGTGGGTTCCTCGGAAGTGTTTGTTGTTGCCATGTAGATAGCCACGTGTCTTCATATGATTGGTCCATGTCAGCAGATTAATTTTGGTATCAACAATAGCGATAAATCATCAAACTTTATCATAGCCATATGACATTTAAAAGTGTGATCTTAATGAACTAAACATACTACATGCACACAAATCCAGAATTTTGACAATTCTACAAACAATAGCGTCAAATTGCAATGTTTCAACATTAGGATTAGTTGTGCAAACCCATTTAAATTTGTAATCCATCCAAACTCCCTCAATAATATCATATTTTCTTTGGAATGAACTAAACTAATTTGGCCCATCTCTTAGCATATTGCATTTTCTTTTGGGTTCTTTTAAACGGTGGCTTTCACAATTCATTAATTTTGAACTCTCGCAGCCCTTTCCCATGAATCACTTATCATTTTTGCCAATTCAAATCCTCACGGTAAACGGTTCTTATATGCACACTTTTCCTTAAGTCTACTCACGCATAAATGACAAGATTGATATAAGAACGCCTCACCAAATTCAAATATGCAAGAGAAGTCAAACATTCATATAAAGTCGTGCATGTGTGCAATGTTGGCATATATACAAAGTCAAATAAAAATGCAAATCAACTACGAAACAATCCCATAAAAATAATGGTTAAGATCATTCTAAGCATCGATAATAATGACCAAATGTCCTAGCCACATGAGTAATGAAACGATGGGAGAGGGGGGTCCAAGCACACCAATATGCCACATCAAACATGTAAACTCAAAAACAAAAACTGAAAATCTTTTTGGCTTTTCATATTTTGACTCAAATAAAAACAAAATCTTTTTTGGTTTTTCAAAAACAAAATATTTTTGTATTTTTCAATAAGACTCAAGCAAATGAAAACTATAATACAAAATGATACACATGTCATAATACTAGCAATGAATATATTATGAAGAAAACTAGCATATGACAAACACGGCAACACTATCATCCTTTAGATTTAGCATGGGAAGAATCAAGTGCACCCAAACGAGAATCATGAAGTTTAATTCCTAAAGCCATTAAATCCGATTTCCTAACCCAAGTAGGTGTAAAATGACGCATGGGGGTTTTGGGAACCGAGGCAACTTTATTCCTAAACTTTCTAGGAGCTTGTCTAAGGTCGTAACAATAACGCCTAAGGTGACCTTTGCTACCACAAAACGTGTAAGTGTAGCGATGGTGGGAATGATTACCTATATGTGGACCTTTTCTAACCTTCCTAGTGTTTCTCACACATGCGGGGGGGGGGGGGGGGGGGGGGGGGGGAATGGGAACAACTCTCCCATCAAAACCTATACCTCCCCTATCTCCTTTAATTTGGACGGTGCCTAGGATATTATCTAACTTCTCCGACCTAGTCTACAAATCAAACTTGACTCTAGACGAGTCTCTCAATCTCTCCTCCAACTCGTGAATCCTAGACTTGAGCAAACGCCTAAACTCCTCAAACTCTAAAATCTCATTTTTCAACGACTCCATCAAACCATGGAGATTATCTTTCTCTTTCTCCATAAACTCTAGTTTCTCCCTAAACTTTTTCTTTCGTGCCCTAAGATCCTCAATCAAATAATCATTATTTTCTATGGCACGTTCATTCAACTTATCTTGCAATTTTGAGTTAGCCTTTTTCACCTTCACTATTTCGACATACAACTCATTAAACGCATTTTGCAATTATTTCACATCTATCTCCTCCTCGTCACTCTCTTCACCCTCACTAACATGGGACACACTCAAAACCTCCTCGGAAGTGTCATGCACATGAGAATCTCCGTCGCTCACATGACATGCCATAAATGCAACAAAGTTACTATCAATGGGGGAACTCTCTCCCTCTTCCGGATCACTATCACTTAAGGTGGCATTATAAACAATAGGTTGCTTGCCCTCTTTCTTAAGTCTAGTGGTACACTCCTTAACTTTATGATCGTACCCCTCACACCCAAAACACTTATCCGACTCATCTCTCTTAGGCTTCTCAAACTTATCCTTAGAGATGGGATCTACTTTGTTGTTCTTGAATTTTTCAAATTTCTTGGCATCTTTCGATTGCTTTTAAAACTTAATAAAAAAATTTAATTTCTTTGCCAACAAAGCAACATCCTCAAAATCGGAATCGGAATCATAATCGGAATTCGAAACTTTAATTTCCTCCTTCCGAGTTTTCAAAGAAATACCCTTTTCTTACTTAGGCACTTGCTTGGAGGTAATCATGTCGATTTCATAGGTTTGTCAGTCACCTACAATCTCATCCAGTTTTGTCTTCTCTAACTTACCCAAGGAGTTTAAAATGGTCACTTTCTCATCAAACCTACTAGGCAACGACCTAAGTATTTTTTTAATGACACGGTTATCATGAATTTTCTCACCTAGGTTAAACGATGAGTTGACAATATTGGACAACCTAGCATAAAACTCATCAAAATTCTAACTCTCTAACATCCTAATGGTCTCAAACTGTGTAGTGAGATTTTGAAGATTCAACGCCCTAACCGTGCTAGTGCCTTGTGAGTGAGTGCCAAAATATCCCAAGCCTCTTTTGATGTTTCACAAGTCATAATTCTATTATATTCTTCCGGTGTGACATGTGAAGAAATAACATGTAGACCCTTAGAATTATATTGTGAAAGTCTATGTTCAGTTTTAGTCCATGACTCGACAGGCTTTAAACTAGTGACCTCACCTATAATAGTGAGAGGGGGTGTCCAGCCTCTCTCAACTGCTAGCCACACACTCTCATCAATTGATTTTAATGCACTTCTCGTTCTCATCTTCCAATAGGTGTAATTAGTGCCATAAAAAATAGGAGTTCGAGAAAGTTCGTTAAATCCAAAATTCATCTTTGAAAACACACGGGATCACAAAATAAGTAAAATATGATTTCTAGCTCTGATACCAATTTGAAAGAATCCCTTTTGCGTGTGTTTCAAATCCAACCAATTTTTACCAAAAAATTATCCAGCTTTTAATGTGCACCAAACCAAGTTGTGAAAACCCAATTTTTACTTTAAACAAATTTTATCTTGCTTAATATTAAACATGCATCTAGTGATTAAAACAAGTAAAGTAAAGAATACTCACAACGCCGGATGCACGAGTAAAAAACTCAAAACGGGAAAATAACCTCGGACGGCCCAAGACAAACAATCACTATGAACAATGGTTTTACAAAGATAGATTAGCCTTACACAAAGACTCGATCCCTAAGGGTCTTAACTCTCCTTCTGATCTTCTACCGTTCTTTAATAGTGCCCACGCTGAAATTTCATCTTCCACGATACATGTCAACAACACTCGACTCCACGAATGTCTCGGTGTCCACCGATTGTCTTTGATTCGTTTACGATGTCGAACAAGAAGTCCTTCTCTTTCTTTACCGCAAAACCCTTGATGTTCAATGATAGAACAAACTTCTTGGTGCAGCAAGGTCACGTAAATATATAAGAATGATATCTCGGATCTTTGCAAACTCTAAGGATGTGTTTAATGCCTTTTAAACCTTAGAAAACATGTGCAAACACATACTGGATGGTAAACTATTTTTTTCAGATGCACACTTACGAAACTCTGATGGAAACACGCTTTAAATAACAATTAAGCGCCACCTCGAAAAACATGTTGTTCGAACGACAAGACCACGTCGTTCGCGCGACATAGGCATCTCGTTCGAACGAGATCCTTATATCGTTTGAACGAGCTGGCGAAGGTTTAACCTTTTGACTTTTGGTCCAAAACGTCTCTTACAAAAGAGATCTAAATTAGTCAAACACTATTTCGAGCTCATCAGAATTAAAACGTAGTGTAAACCATTTAAAACACTTTAAAACATTTTAAAACATTTTTCTTTATAAAAAAAATACATCCTTATATTTTATAAAAATAATTCCGAGCACCATTAATTATACGCATTCATACCTGAGTGATCTCGAAATGCAATTAACTTTGAAGATGAATAAACTTGCACCAATTAAACTTAGGCATGATTAAATCTTTGAATCTTTGCCGCGACGTCTTCAATTTCTTCAATAAGTCATAGACCAAGTGGGATCGTGACAAAATAAAATCTCCCTATGACATATTACAAACACAGTTTTGTTCACGGAATTAAGTCAAAACAATACATGGACTTAATTAGAAATTTATGTCCTTACAATAAGCAAAGAAATTTCCGTTCCTAACTGTGATATTAGGGTAGTCTTATTGCACCAGGACATTGAGATTAAGACTTATTGTCACACCCCGCCTAACTCTGGCGTCCTCCGTCACCAAAACTAAGCCGGGCGTGAGTAAATAAAATACCATCCTTAGCATGTGACATTTATGAGACATCAAATTTCAATCCTCAATATAATTTATTTTAATTAAACCCAAATATGAAATGACATTCAACCGATAAAGCTCCAAAATGCGATTAAATCCATCACATAATCTCCCAACATCTCAATAATGAAATAAATCAATCCAACTGAAACTTAAAACAACTTTGGAACCAAAAAGGCCCAATAACTCCAAAATAGTCTCATAAATAAAACGACTGAATGGAAAGAGAAAATCCAACTACTAAAGAAGTAACATAAATCCAGCTGCACCTCCAAAAGATCTCCAATGAATCCTATGCAGCAACTCCCAAAAATCCTGAAAAAGATTAGTCAATGCATGTGTCAGAGCCAAAGCCCCGAGCATGTAAACCGGCTACTCTCCTCAAATAGGGTCATTGAACCCAGACAATAGTGCTATATATATCGACTATAACAATAGAATCTTTTAATTACGAGATTAATAATCACCATAAATAAATTCACAATTACCCGCAAGGTTTACATAAAAGCCACACCAATATGATTTTAACTAACCCACCTTCCCACAATGTTAAATTTAATTGATTTAACCGTGAAGAATATTACCAATACCCATCCCCTTGTCAAGTCCGCCGTCTGGTCCATTTTTATCCTGCGACCCTCGCGATATGACAAGGTTCCACACACGCACCCGTCCCCTTGTCAAGTCCGCCGTCTGGTCCGTTTTTATCCTGCGACCCTCGCGATATGACAAGGTTCCACACACGACACGACATAACTCATCCTCTGACCCGTTCAAACTGTCGGCCCTAGACACATTATGTCGCCAATAAATTTTTAATATCCGTTTTAGTCCTGCGATATTAAATTCCACATTCCTTATTTTCGTTAATCACATTAACTTCCCCCACCCTTAAAAGCGATGTGAAAATCCTCAAAATAACCTTTAGTCCCAACTAAGGGTTTCCAAAACACAATATCGTCCTATCCTAAGCAAAGAATGATTACAAAATTTCACTCCACCTAGATATCAATCCTAGGCTATCACAACAAAGGTATAATATAGAAAATCAGCCCCCACCCCAAATTATATAACCCGCATAGACTTACACTAACTAGTCCCATACCTAATTAGCGTAAATCGTAATTAAGGCCCACTTACTAGTCCCATACCTAACAAGTGTACTATAACAAGGGTGAAAACCAATTATCTACCATACCCAACCTTTCCGAAATATTAACATATTTCCATAAAGTAACACAATTCCGAATTATAACAACATTCATAAGAACATTAAATTCCAATTTAAATAATTTAATTTAAAAAGTGGAAATCAAAGACACCTAAATATTATGATTTTCAAAATAATCGCTACATGCAAGTCCTATCATGATCCTTATTTTCCAACACAAGAAATTAAATTAAACTAGGGTTTTCACATGAAATATCAAAATTTACTTTTAAAAGGGCTCCTCTACATGCACATGCCCATAGCAAAATCGACTACACCGACACAACCCAAAGAATACACAGTTATAAGTATTCGGTATCATTAATTTTTTTCATGTAAAACAACCCTGAAATTTATCTCTTCAATCTTTATATTCATATCTTATTTTAGAAAACATGAGTTTAATGGAGGCTACAATCAAGACACATAACACTAAAGGAAAAGAATAGGGTCAACATGCCTGAATAAAAGTTGGTTTAGAAATCTGATTTTGAATGTGTATTCCTCTAAAAATTTTGACAAAGATTCGTTCTTGACGCGTCTTGAGAAAATCAGGTTAATCTTGACTAAACTTGAGTTGAAAGTTATGTAGAATGGGGCTAGGGTTTTGAGGTTGAAGAAGATGAAGAAGATGAGAGGATTCTGATTTTTGAGAAGGCTAAAGTGTGTTTTAAAAGATCTAAACTCGTCACTTTATGTTTATATACCAAAAAGAATTAGAGTCCTAATCAAATACAAATACTTGAAAAAAATCATTACGGACGATCGGACCATAAGAATCGCTTGAAATTTTAGTATATTGTAGCGAACGGCGAGACATGACTGCTGACAAAAATTCAGCTTGATCGGACGGTCGGATTTCTAAAAATATTATTTTTTACTAGAAAGTTTTACGTTTTGAGGACTCTTAGGGAGTTTTATATTTTGAGGACTCTTCTAAATCATAAAAATTCAATTAAACTCCATTTTAATTCCGATTCCAATTCCGTTTGAAAATTTATTTTTCAAATATAAAAACCAACACTTTAAATTATAAAATTTATAAAATCCAAAATTTCATTTTTCTTCGATTTCCAAAATTAATTTAAAAATTCCCATTTAAAAATTCGGGTTGTTACACTTATGTCAAGTAGCAATATGCCACTACACTACTAGACATATGCTTATACGAGTAATTCATGGTATACTAGCAAATCTTATGTTGATCATTAAGTGGTATAATATCATCATAAACCACGAAATAGTCTTGTGAATCACATAAAGATGAGACTGGTGAACAATAGATTGACACATGAAATGTAAAACACGAGTGTGTGGTGGGGGTGGGGTGGGGTTATGGAGTGTGTTTCCCACCACATTTCAAGTAGATCAATGCAAAACGGATCAGCAACTCGATTGGATGACATTATATGTATAAGGCAATAAATAATACCTTGAATTAGCCTATAATCCTAGATCGATTGTGTGCCTGTAATGCCCTCCACTAATTATATATGCACTTAATAGGCTACTAAATCTCAGGTTGCATGTCCTAAACATAAATTGATTGTATTATATATTAATAAATTAGATAATAATTTAACGTGCCATTAATAATACTATCTTTAATAAACACTAACAACATAATAATTGATTAAACCATAATTTTAATAACTTAATATATATATCAAGAGTTATGTTTTAACTAAAATAAATAATAATAATTTAATTACCACCAAAGTAAAAAAAAATATAGTAAAAAAATAGTTTATATTTTTTTATTTAAACAACACACACTTAATTGATTGTTTAAAATGTTTTAGGAGAAGTGGAGACGCATGTTGGGTAGTAGGTTCATAAAGTCATCCATTCACGTGATAAACTATAGGAATCCAAGCTCGTTGACACCATAATATATGAACATGGCGACTAATCCCCATGCTTGTTAGCTCTTCGCCTACCCTTATATATTTCTCGAATGAGTTTCATTATGATTCTTGTGAGTGCAATAAATCACAATAAAAGAATCTAAGAAATTTAGTCCAAACTAAGAATAAAACAATCTCATAACATAAGGATTTACGTAGTTAAGCAATTTTCTCGAGTTGGACATCCAATTTCTTTGATTTGAATTATTTGGAAAATGCCTTATATAAATATCCATTCTAACAAAAGGATGGACAATCAAACCCATTTCTCGATTCAATAAATCCACAGAGTGTTTATTTTTTATTTTTTTATTATTTCTCCATGATTCAATATCAAGAAGTTACATGTCTCCTTTTTCTTGGGGTGAGGGTTATATTTATAGAGGTGGAGGAGGCATAATCGTGTTGGACTCATTTTAGCTGTTGATTAATCCACTTCTTGATTCATGTTAATCTTCTTAGAGATATTTTCTTGTTGGATTTATCTCCATATGGTTATCTCTTATGACGTCCCCAATCTGTTATTTATTGGGCAGGCTTTATTTTTGGATCCGAAACTATTTAGGCCATTATGTTTGGGACGCTTGGTTAATACCCAAAATTTTCCCCCAAATCTCTTTATCTTGAATGGGGTAGAGAGGTTTGAGAAGCTGGTCAGCTTAAATAGTTGGTCAGCCCAAGTGGATGATTGTCATTAGAGATTGGATCTCATTAAAAAGGTTCCTTAAAAAAACAATGAGATGATCAAAAACTATTCTTACCATTAAATCTTGGAGGGACACACTCGCAATTATTTTGTTTTAGTAAGGATTCGTTGGTAATGTTTTAAAAATGAATCGTCAATTGTATTAATGATCTTTGGGTTCCGTTCCTAGATGATTAGACATTGGGATTTCTCTCCAAGTTTAATCAAAAGTATGTACCGTTATTTTCACATTGTACTTCATTCAAAACAAACGCTTAGAGCTTCAACCTTTACACACTTTGCCTGCAAGTCTTCTTTATCCTTAATTTTTATTTTCCTTTATCGTTCCTAAATAGTTTCGTTCTTTCTGAGTGATATTATCTTCTGAGCATCTTCGTCCCTCTGAGTTTTCAATATGTCTTTGGTAGAAATAGCGTACTCTATCAATAAAAGGACCATGGAAGAGTTTAAAAAAACACGTTTGATTCCTCTGTAGGTAATCATTGAGTGTGATGAAGTCCCAAAATATTGCACCGCTATTGAGGGTAGACATTGGATCCAAACACTTTTAGTGGCTGAGGGGGGAGTAAATTTCACTATAAATAAATTATTTCTGTAGTTTTGTGAGTTTTTTGAAGCAATTCCTTCCCAATGTGACCCAAATACTTGGCAAATCATCAATGACATTCATAGACTTAATTAACTGTATAGAACCATATGGGCATCCAAAAAATTAGGTATTGCTACTCGTGGTACCACACAACTAATGGGATCCTTTATCTGAAGGTGAAAAAGGATGATAGATTCCTGGTTGTTAACCTTCTTGATTCCAATAAGGGTTATTATAATCAAGGCTTTATTTTCAAGAATTGGCAGCATCCCCGTCTTCCCGAGGGCAAAAAGTACTAAGGGTTTTTTTGCCCAAAGAGAAGAAGGGACATAGGTTAATCTTATCTCTTTTCTTTTCATTTTTAATTTCATTCATTGATGCAATTACTGATGATGAACTTCTCGTGGTTTTTATACAATTTGATCAAAGAAGAAAGAGCCATGTTCCTCTAATTTTAATAGGGAAAAACTCATTAAGGGTGAGAAGATGAGAAGCTTATTAATTATAGGTGGTGATCATCCAATGTCGACATTTTCCCTTCTTGAATACAAGAATTCCACTTGTAGTTTCACTTATCACCCTATGAACTCAATCATTAGCGTGCCCCTTCCTTCAACAATTGAGGAGTCTTCCACCTCCTCCTCTTTTGATTCACTAAACATTTATACCATCCTTAACGTAGAGGAAAAAGTGATGGCCCCAGAGAATAGATTCTTTTAGTTAATGATGAGGATATTCCGACTTCCTCTAAGTCCAAAGTCCTCAAGAAGAAGAAGTTTGGTAGCTCTTTTATGCCAGTTTTTGTGATGGATCCCCCCATCCGAGAGAAAAATAAGAAAGACAATGCCATTTATTCTTTTTTTGTTGTTATTCTTCCCAAAAAGGAGATGCCCCAAACCTTGGGAATGACCGCCAGGTAATGTCGGTGTCCAAGAACACATTTATGGCCTTTGGCCTGTTGAAGGGGGAGTGCTCGCACTTGACCGTGATCCAAGATTAGATTTCTTCACAAGCCACTCATGCGTGATCTATGGTAAACATAACTTTCTTTCAGTTTTTACCACCCCTGTTTTGCCTAGACTGCTGAATTTTAAAATAATCCCCCCTTTTTTTGCAATTTGTGACTGACTTTGTCACCATCCTGGAAAAATGCTTTGATCAGTCCAAATTTATTAATGACCTGACTATAGTTTTGAACAAGTATGAATATGCCCTTAATGCCACATAAAAGGATTATGAGACAGAGATAAAGTCCACCAGCTGAGTCATGGATGAGATAAAGAATGAGAGTAATTAGTTGAAGGTTACATGCAAACAACTAAATATGACCAACTGTTAGTCAAACACGATCAGTTGAAAAAAGCTCAGGAGGACCAAATAAAATCTCCAGCTACCCATCAAGGATACCTGTTATGATAATGGCTATGAAGAGGCCTTTGCTGATGCAAAGTGTTTATTGACTTTCATTAAAAAATCTAACTTTAAAAAAGACATGGATGCTTTTTTTACAAAGGCTAACGTCTCGATTAAGTTTAAAATCTTTAGAAATCATGATCCAAGTTCGCCTCGAAGAGCAGAAGAAGTTGTTTGGGCAAAGGTAGCTGCTGCCCAAGGGGACTCTGAGGTTGAAAAAGGAAAAGATTTAGAAATACATGAGCATGTTAAATAAAAGGAAGCTAAAAACTAGTTAAGAAAAAATTAATTATCTAAAGGATACTTGTAATTTCTTTCGTTCTTGTTTGTTTGTAAGGACTTTGCCCTATTTTATTGTAATGAAAGATTTTCTCCATTTTCGAATCCGCCTCTTATTATTGTTGAGTAATTTCCTTTTATTCTTGTAGCTTTGTGATGTTTCTGTAGAGATTCCTTCTTTTGCTAGTAACCTTGATACCATTCTTAGTCATAGAGCTAGTGTTCAAACTTTTTGTGCTTTTATTTTTTCTTGGAAAGGTCTTTAGAAAATGACCAAGGCTTATAAATAATAGTCTGCCTTGGTTATTAAGATGAAAGATAAGTTTAAGGATCTCAACGATATTGGCACGCTCATGCAAAATGAGATGAACTCCTTGGAAAAAGTGCTTGTTGAATCCAAGGACATTAAAGATATTGGCACTATTTTGAAAGATGAGAATAATTTATTAAGGAGACAACTTCTTGAAGCCAATGAAGACCTGCAGAGGGAAGGACTGATCAAGATATGGTTGAGCCATGACATACTTAAGCTCCGTTATTTATTTAGGAAAGCTCCTCGTGCGGAGTGGGCTGTTGGTGACGATGAGGGATGGATAAAAGCCCTTATCAAACAGGAAAAATCCAAACAGTTGGTCTATAAACATAGTTGGATGACCGCTTTAGGAGTCATGAAGGTCTCAAAGGATTCCCAACACTGGTACTATTACCAAATTTATTGTTCATCCTATTGCTATCCCCCATTTATAAGTGAAGAGAACGGGGTCCCTCTCAATGTCGTTCCCCTCTAACTAGACAAACATTATTTGTCTTCTCATCAGAGAGACGATGAGTTTAAGCCAAAACTAAATGATGGTTGAAGGATCGCTATTGTTGAGGGTATTGCTTGTCAGGGGGAATAATATGTAAGTTGTTTTGGTCTTCCACAAATGTAATTTAATTTTTTTATTATTGTACATTTTACCTTATATAATTTTGTATTATAATGTTTGTGTAATTCCATATCATGCATTTGTTCATTTCTTTATGCCGAGCATGTTCATATTGCTTGCCTTACCTTTTTGGTCGTGTCATCACACCACCTTAGGCCTAGATCAAACTTTGGAAAATACGCACCTAGTTTTAGGGTCATCCGCCTGCTCAAGATTTATAGTCAATCAAAGTCGAGTTTACTTAGTTCCTAAAGATTCCCCCATAGGTCTTTTGCTTGCCTGGGCAATTTTTGAGATTTTCATAATTTTTGTGACGAAAATCATTAAACCTTGGTGTGTAGATTAAATATATTAAAACTAAGGTGATAATCAAACTAGTGTAAGCTTGTTATGTGCAACAATGTTAATGACTAAATGAACCACTTAGCCACTCGGGCTTATACTTTATGGAGTTTAAACCTTAAAATATTCTGAGCAATATAAGTTGGGAACTAAAAAATATAAGAAATAAATAAACACCTTAGAAATAAAACTTTTTTAAGTTGAATGCATTCCAAACCCTTTGTATCTCTCTTCCCTCCATTGTTTCTAAGTGGTAGGCACCTTGAAAATCATCCTGAATAACCTTAAACGGTCCTTCCCAGTTTGGACCCAAATTTCCATCCGAAGGTTTTTTGGCATTCCTGAGCACCTTTTCGAGGACGTAATCGCCGACCTGGAATTTTCTTGGGTTTATTCCCTTGTTGTACTGTTTAGCCTACTGTTGTTGGTAAGAGGATAATTTTATCAGGTACTGCTCCCTTCATCCATTAGTCAGGTCAAGTTCAGTCTTGATAATTTCTTCGTTCAAAACCTATTTAGTAACGACTTCATGGTTGGCAAACTAGCTTTCAAAGGAATAACAACTTCCATCCCATAAGCTAAAGCAAATGGCATTCCCCAGTTGGTCTTTTGGGTGTCGTACGATATTCTCATAAAACGTAAGGAATCTCATCCACCCAAGATCCTATTTGCCTTCTATAATGTCTTCTTTATGCCTTCGAGCATTATTTTGTTTAAAGGCCTCTTCTTCCCCATTGCTCTGAGGATAGGCCACGTAGCTGAAATGATGCTTGATAGTATGGTTATCGTAGAAGATTTGGAACAACTAACTTTAAATTGTGTGCAATTATAATGACCGCCCTAAGCACACCAAAGTATGCCATGATGTTCCTCTAAATGAAGATGATCATGTTAGTGTACTTAATATTTGCCAATAGTCATGTTTCAATCCACTTCGTGAAGTAGTTTGTGTCGACCAAAAGGAACTTGCGATCCCCTGGTGTTGTTAGGAGTGGACCTACAATATCCAAACCCCATTGGAAGAATGGTCATGGACTAGTTAATGACTTCAAATTGTTGGTCGAGTAATGTAGCATGAGAGAGAAGTTTTAGAATTTTTCACACTTCTTAATGTAGAAGATCACATATTTTTACATATACGACCACCAATACCCTTCTTTGATTGCTCAAAAAGCTAGAGATTTTCCTCTGGTGTGGTTCTCACAAATTTCATCATTAAGCTCGTACAGAACTTGGTCGATGTCACTTGGATGCACACATTGGAGTTAGGGACCAGTGAAAGATCTCCTATAGGTGCTAGATAAAATTGTGTAACTTTTACCCTAATTTGGTGGACTCGCTTCTTATCAAATGGCAAGATGTTATCTCGCAGATAAATGAATAGTGGGTTCATCCAGATGGGACTTCTTTGTACGATAAGACCTGCTCAGTGATTAGGGCCTTTTTGATACTGGGCTTAGCAAGGAACTCCACTTTAATAGTTCTCCTCAACTTTGAGTTCATTACTTTACCCGAGGTTATTAAGGCATCAACATGGCTATTATGCCCCCGAGGGAATTATTAAATATAAACTTTCTCAATTTTGACCGTTAATTATTGGGTAACTTATAAATATGTCGATATCCATTCATCCATGGTGTTTAAATCTCCTATCACTTGGTTGGATACTAGCTTGAGTCATAGTATATGTTAATATGGTTTTCCCCCCATTGAGTAAGCTTTGTGCAGTTCGATGATGAGGGCTTCGTACTATGACTTATTATTGGAAGCTTCAAAGCTAAGTCTGATTCCTTGCTCGATCATGGAATTTTTTGATAAAATTAGCACAAGGCCTATGCCTCCCCCCTTTGAATTGGATGCATCGTCAACATAAAGCGTCCACTTTTTAGTCTAGTAAATCTCTTGTCCCATTAACTGGTTGGCGTCATCGGGCTCCCCCTCTCTCATGAACTCGACAATGAAGCTTACCAACTCCTGACCCTTAATCTCTGTTGATGCAAAAAACTGGACCGAATCCCATTTTTATGATCACAGATAAATAGATGAAAGAAATCCAATCAAGCACATAAGAGACAAAGATTTTTAAAGTGGTTTGGCTATGAATAAAGCCTACGTCCACTGTTATTTTATTCCCAGGGGTTTACAATAGCACAATATGGTGTTTCTTGGTTCTCTCGGATCTCTCAGATCTCTCCCCTTTTGGCTAAGGGAATACATGTATTTATAGTGATGGGGGATAAAGTGATTCATTGTATGTAGACATTTATACATTATGTCTACATTCAACGAATCTAATTGTTGAATTGCTTGGTATGCTACATGTTGTCATCTACAGTATAAATGTACATTAATGCTCATTAAATGCGTAGTTATCCTTTGATCTTCCTGGTTGGTATGCCGGCCAACTCTCCTCGGGTGCCAACTAATACTCCTCGGGTGCCGACCAACTCTCCTTGGGTACTGACCAACTCTCCCCGGGTGCCGACTAACACTCCTCGGGTGCCGACCAACTCTCCTCGGATACCGACCAACTCTCCTCGGGTGTTGAATATTACCACGTAGGATGACATGTATCCTTTTCTAATTGGTCCTCGTAGATGGAGAATTTTTGCGTTAACAATCTCCATTCATAGTTGATAGTGTGTATCAAATTTTCTAAGTTTAACCGACCATTTGGGCCTTCGTCCAGACAGATCGGCCTTTCGAAGAACGACTTTGAGGGGGAAGGAAATGATGACTATGATTAAATGAGCTTCAAAATAGTGCTTCAACTTTCACGACGCGATGATCAAAGAGTAATCTAATTTTTAAAGTAGGAGGTAGCATTGTTCGACATCCAAGAACGTTTTGCTGACGTAGTAAATGAGGGTCTGATGTTCCTTCTTCTTGTTGATTAAGGTTGAACTGATTGCATAGTTGGAAAATTCTAAGTAGAGTTAAAGAGGGTCTTTTGGATTTGGAATAGATAGTAGAGGAGACTTGATCATATAGGATTTGATTTCTTTAAGGGCCTTTGGGAATTCCTCGTTCCAAGTGAGGCCTTTTTTTCCTTTTTTAAATAGCTAAAAGAATGGTAAGCATTATTTGGAAAAGTTTGAGATGAAACGGTTAAGGGATGACAACATTCTTATTAGCTTTTGGATCTAGCGTAACATCTTTGGAGGTTGAACATTATTAATCTCCACTATCTAGTCGGGGTTGGACTCATTATCCTTTTTCCTAACTAAATATCATATGAACTTTTCGAACTGAAACCAAAGCTACGTTGAGCTTTAATCTGTAATGCTTGAAGATCTCAAAGATCTTCGGTAAGTCCTTCAGATGATTGACTTTGAGCTTCCTCTTGAAGAGCATATCGTCAATGTATACCTTCATTTTGTCTCCCAAGTGTCTCTTAAACATCCTCGTGACCTATCATTGCTACATGGATCCTGCATTTTTAAGGTAAAAGGGAATGACCTTGTAACGATACAGGCGAAGGGTGGTTATGAATGAAGTTTTCTCCTGATCTGGGCCAAACAAAGGTATCTAGTGATACCCAAAGTATGCATCTAAAAAATTCATCTGCTCATGACTGGATGTGGCATTGAATAACTGATCGAACTTAAGCAGAGGAAAGTAATCTTTAGGATATGCTTTGTTGAGATCTGTGAAGTCTACACATACTATCCAGTTCTCATTACTCTTTTTTACCACTGTCGGGTTTAAGAGCTATTTTGGGAATTGAACTTCTCTGATGGACCTTGACTATAGAAAGTTTTTCGACTGCCGTTCCACTACCTTTGCTTTTTCTGGGGAAGTTTGGTGAGTCTTCTCTATGATCAATAGAGAAGTGGGATCAACGTGAAGCCTATGTCATATGACTTTAAAGTTAATTATAATTATATTACATAACTTCCAGGCAAATACATCTTAATTCTCATTCAATAAAGAGATTAACTCATTTCTTTCTTATTGGACAATATGGTGTTGATTAAGTATCCCTTTGTGAATGGGTTTCATCAAAGGCCTCTTCTTCTAATTTCTCAATGACCCTATCTGTGGGGTTAATTCTTATTTCTTTTACCCCTGGTCTTCCATGCTTTTGCTATTTATACGGTGTAGCTGCATCTTGAGACTCTTCAGGAACGGTACCCTTCTCTTTCTTCTTCTCTTATTTAGTTCTGATGGTAGCGATGAAACACTTTTGAGTAATGGCCTGGTTGATCTCCATTATTCTGCGATTCGTGATGTACTTGAGTTTATGGTGATAAGTGGAGGGGCACCTTACATGGTGTGCAACCATCCTCTCCCAAGAATGGCATGGTAGGGCAAGTCAATGTCGATCAACTTTGAGATTTTTCAATCCTTAACTGGTAGGACCCCACCTTTCTTAACGATACAGTTATATTTCTAGCAAAGCCGACTAGTAGTATGGTCACTTTCTTCAAGTATTCCATCTTTAATTTGAGCTTGTTAAACCGTTCCAAGTACATAACTTCAGAGGAGCTTCCCTGATGGACTAATAGTTTATCCATAGTAATCTTGAGAGTGACTATTAGCACATCAAGGTGGGGGATTCTCACCACAATAAAATCGTCCTCCGTGAAGACTATATGATAGTTATATTATATATCTTCTAGTTGCTTGCACTTGTCGATTGGGCTTTTTACAAGGACAATTTAGAAGGCCTCCATAAATTCAGTGACCTTTTTGTTCTCCATATGTACTGCATTGCCTTAGATTTTCTTGGAATTTGAGGCACCATAGATAACAATGAACTTATTCCCTGACTCTTTTTCCAAAATATTATTTAGAAGATGAACTTTTTTAAATGCCTCACTTGGGCTAACTCTCCAAATAGATTTGAAGGCCTTAGAATTCTCCGTTTTATTTATGTTATCTCTGTGATAGGCGGATCTGAGTGCATTGTTCCTCTTGCTCGGATCTCCATTCATATTCTTTGACACTTAAGGAAATATTGGTCTTTGATCTTTCCTAAGATATTGAGAACAATATTGTTTGCCTGAAAGGTTTTGGAGGGGTCTGTATTGTCTTTATTTTTAAAACCTCCGTTTTGCTTCTTATCCCCTTTCTGGGGGCTCTCTCTTTGTCATTCCCTTTAGTCGCCTTCGTGCGACCATTATTATCTTGGTTGAGGACGGTCACATCTTTCACCTTAGCATACCTTTCTATGCATGACATAAGATCATTGATGGTGTCTACCTCATTCTTTGTAAGGGGCTGGTGCAACATGGAGTTATGTGGCAGCCCTATCTTGAATCATGCTACGAAAACTTTCTTTGATAAATCTTTGACTTCATTACAGGTTTTTTAATAACATCTGGCATAATCTCACAAAGTCTTTTGAGATTTCTTTTTCATAATGATTAGAGAATTCATTCTCTTTGGGTAAGAATTGCTTGTAATAAAGAGAGCTGAGAAGGCCTCCATGAGTGACTTAAAATTGTTGATCGACCTGTGCAGAAACCTCTTAAACCATTTTTGTGAAACGTTCCCTAAGTTAGAGGGGGTATATGGCACATGAGGGCATCATTATGGTTTCATAAGGTCATTTCTTACCTATACTGGCGCATGTGGTTTATACGATCGATCTTCCCTTCATATATCTTGAACCTTGGGTTTGAGAACTTCTTCGGGGGCTATTTCTGCTCAATTTCCCTCAAGAAGGGGGGATGTATCTGAGTGATGAGTGCCCATGGCTAATTCATTAATGGATCTAGCTCCGTAATTTGTTTGGTGTTGATCCATCTCTTTTCCTACTAGACTTCGAATATAGTGTCTATGATGTCCTTCATCTTGGTTTCCCCTTACTTGGAGGCTTTTATTCTATGAATGCCCTTGCTCGGGGTGCGAACTCCTTCTTCGACTGTGAGTTTTACTCGCCTGAGGGATAGGCATCCGACAATGACACTTGCTTTTATCTCCTTGAAGCTCTCACTCCATTTTCCAGGCATCGTTGGAGACACACGTTTTACTCCATTTAGAGGTATGTTGCCTCATTTTGTTGATGGAGTCATTCTTCATAACCATCGACCAACCGTGAGATCTGAGTTGATCTGGACTGCTCATTGCTTTGCTCAATATGTTTTCCCGTGGATGGTATCGTGAATAAAAGGCAGCATGACTTATATCCAGATGGATCTCAGACCTGACACTATGTGGTGCACTGTAAGGGTGAGATATTACTTAACTTGTAAGCTTTGATTTGCTTAGGAAAAAGAATTATTTTCACAGACGACACCAATTGTGAGTGCAATTAATCACAATAAATTAATCTAAGTAATTTAGGCTAAATTAAGAATAAAATAGTCTTATAACAAAAGGATTTACATGGTTCGGCAATTGCCTACACTCACAAAGTTTTTTTTTAAAATTACTTCTGTATGATTTGATATCCAAAAGTTACACGTCCTCTTTTCCCCTGGATGAGGGTTACATTTATCGAGGTGGAGGAGGCAGAATTGTGTAAAACTCATTTCGACTGTTTATCGAGCTAATTCATGTTATTTTCCTCCAAGATCTTTACTTATTGGATATATATCCGTAAGGTTATCTCTTATGACGTTCCTCACTTATTATTTATTGGGTTGGTCTTATTTTTGGATCTGAACCTATCTGGACCGTTATATTTGAGCCGCTTGACTTATAACCCACACTTCTTTTAACTAGAATATACAAAAAATTACTCGGTGGCATGATTTAAGAAAATGGGCCTTTGGGGAAAGGTGCAACCCAACTCAAATGTGTGTAAGGACAATCCACATAATTTTATAAATTTAGTCCCTATGTTAAAAAGACCATTAAAATGACCAATATACCATTTGACAACTCATACAATAAAAAACCCACAAAATCTTTAAAAGTCCACAGCTTCAAATCTACAAATCCAAAATTCACAAAGTTTAAATATTTAAAATTTACTTGTTGAGATCTATCAAACATTCGTTATTTTTTGACAAAAAAATCAAAACGGATAAATTTACTATTTCATCGAAATCTCCATTTTTTCCATGCAAAAACTTTATTGTTTCCTGCGAAAAATCTTATTCTCCAGCTCTGACAATGGTGCCGCTCGAGCGGACTAGAAAAAGAAAAGAAATAGACAAAGAGAGAAACAATCCGATGAGGATTCCGATGGTCTCCGTTGAGGATTCAGGTGGGTAGGGTAGAGTGAGTGTGGAGTTATGTGTTTATTTTTAGAAAGAGTGTTTATTTTTAGAAAGAGAGTAAGTGAGTATTAAATGAGTATGGATAAGGGTATAAATATTTTTTTAACCAAAACAAATAAGAATTTTACTTGTTTTGTATACTCCTATCTCTAAAGCGACCACACAAATAAATCTTATTGTAGTATAATGACTATATTTACAAAGATGAAAACCAGTGCCTTATAAATTCACACATAGGGCGGAACATGACCTTGTGCTAAATTCTCTATTAAAAAATTATGTGATGATACGAGAGTTTTACCATATTTCTTTTCGTTGCAATTCAACTCCGCACGACAATTAAAATGCGAGACTATATATAGATTGTTTTGGAGCAATTACAAATTTTGTCGGAGGGTAAACATATGGGCCTCCGGTAGTAAAACAAGTAGGCCTCGTCAATAAGCAGGGCCCATATTCAAGTTGATATCATACGTGGCAAATCATAAAAGCAATTGAAAAGCAGAAGGGAGAACCAGAACAGCTATAAAAACCAGCTTCATTTGGTTCACCCCAGCACCACCAAAGAAACACAATTAACATTGATCAATCGGCTTACGCAAAATAATCGTTACAGATATGTTCCTAAATTAAACTTACCATAAAATTATAAATACCCTCTCTCTGTCTCTCCCTCAATATGGGTACCTCAAACGCTAATATTACAGGGGAAGACCAGGCCACAATCGAGACCAAAATGGACGGCAAAGATGAAGTGGTTGATTCTCCCCAGCCGTCCGATTCCAGTCCCTATCTCGAAGGAGAAAAGGTTCTTGCTTATCATAACCTTTGCGTTTACGAAGCCAGGGTACAATTTACTCTATCTCAACTCAACCCAAACTCAAATAAATAAATAAATAAATAATGTTGCTTAAAAACAAAGCATTACTTTATATTAATTTTATTATCTCCCATTCTTCGTTTCATAAGGAATCTTTGGGCTCGATTGCATTTTAATTTTGGTTGTATTGTCACATTAACGGAAGGAGTATTAATGGTCGTGTGGAGTAGTGTTGATATGGATATTTTTATGTTCGAGTCTTATCGGATTCATATCTAAAAGATTGACTTTTTTATCACGTGAAAAAAATCATATTTAAATCCGATCCATTATCCTTCACATGTTCAACACAATTAGATTCATTTAATTTATTAACATTACTAAAGCTCTCACGAAGCAATATGTACTATGATTAAATTAATATTAAGGTACATAAACTATTTGGAACTCCAAATAATATTTCTTCTTTACCAAAATGATTGAATCTTAACGGGTGTGAAACCATTAAAGGTTCACCCATTAATCAATAACTTTGTGTCGTGTCGTGTGCCATTTTAGCAGTTTAATTGATGTGATCCCAAATAAATTATAGAGAATCTATTAAGAGTTTTATATGCAATCCAACAAGTTATAAAGATACTTTGCGTGCGCGGTCCAATAATGTACATGGCTATAACTTGAACTATGTGATAATATGATTGTTTTTAATAGTTATATTTCATTATATAATACTTTCACATTGTTATATTTGACAAATTAAGTGATAATATAATTGTATTTAATTATCATTTTATTATATAACAGTTGAACATAGGACCGCCTCCTAATTATTTTAAAAGGAAGGGACCGCAATCTGAACATCATAAATGTTACTTTTAAGTGCAAAGGGGCATGCGACTAAAGGTCCCGATAAATCAAGGGTGGTAATTTCCACGTTTTTTGTATTGTAATCTTTCACCTATAAAAAAAGAAGTAATTTTCACGTTTTAAATCAATATACTAAGGGTGGTCTTCTGGATAAATACATTCATTCAAAGTTCATGCAAACATAAACACAAACATAGTCTTGAGGCTTCAGATTCAAATGGAAAAAAACAAACGTAGCCTTACTAATTGATGTTGTTTTCTTATAATATTAGAAGGCTAATGTCATATTGCGAATAAATAGATAATATTACTCTAAAAACATTAGTTCAAATGCTTAATTTAGCTAAAAACCAAACAAGTTTTCAGATTCAAATTTCAGACACCCAGATGAAAAAAAACAAAGCGCCATAGCTTTGACAACACTCAAGTAAATTTTTAAATATTTGAGTGATAATTACATGAAAATTAGAGTTTGAATTTCATATAATTACTTTTTTAGTACAAGGAGAATACATATACCTTTTCTATTTTATTTTATTTTTTATGGAGGGACGGAACCCCCCCACATATTATTGATTATTGGAGAAATAGCCTCTCCAAAGTGGCATTACAAGCTCTAGAAAAAACTAAAGAATGCTTTGGGGAGCCAATAACCAAAAGCATAACTTCAAAAATAAATTTGGGGTTTTATAATGGCCCCATTACAAATACCTACCTTCTTAAACATATGAATTATATGTAGAAGATCTAATGTAATGACATCTCATTTTATCAAGCTTGCAAGCTAATGGTTTGAATGTGTGTTTCTCAACATAAGTTATCTTATATATAATCTATAATCGGTAAGAAAAATTAAAGATGATTGATTTCACAGTTACTAAAATAAAATTTATGTAACCCACATTCTTTCTTTTAAATAAAATATGATTTTAGTTGAAAATGATATTGTCATCTAAAGTTTGACAAACAAAATGAAGAAAAGCTAGTATACCACCCTGTTTTGGTTTTGAATAAATGATTGTGGTTTTATATTTTCAATATTGAAAATTTATAGTACCATTTCCTTTGTAAATAGAGGCGGATGGCTAATCTCGGAGGGCACGTGTAAACCCTTAAGTTCGAGACATTACCAATTTTTCTATATTGTTTGTGTGTTAAAAATTAAAAAATACCAAAACTATTGATTAAAAATATATTGAAATAATGCAGAAATAGAAATCATTGACGATGTGTCGAAAATAACAATACTGTGTAGGAGGGTAGTGAGTGATACGTATGAATATTCTGGGGTACCATTTTGAGGTAATGAAGGTATAAGTAGTTGCCAAAGGTGACACCAAGTGTAGAGCCTTAGTGCAAGGCACAAGGCAAGGCGTGCGCCCGAACGAAGTGTGGCGCAAAATATATAAAACATGCAAAAGTTGTATATTTATTATTATTATTATTATTATTATTATTATTATTATTATTATTATTATTATTATTATTATTATTATTATTATTATTATTATTATTATTATTATATACGGTTATGAAGAGACACATTAGAAGAAGATAGAGCTTATAACACCATATGAAAAAAAAATATTTAATTTATTTAACAATTTAACTATCCAATAATCAACATAAGAAAAAATACTGATATATATGAAAAAAGATACGGTTGGTCTCGGGTTCAAGATATGGGAGCAACCTCTCCATATATAAGGTTAAGGACCGTGGACATCCGCCTCTCCCGCCTCTCCCAGATCCTGCAGTTTTGCGTGAGCCTTGTGCACAGGATACGACATTTTATGAAAAAAAGATACTCCAATGTCTTGTGAAGAAAAATCAAAATCAACATAGAAATCGTTCAATGATGCAACACTCTTGGAGTTAAATTTTGCTTGTTTTTTTTGGCCCAAGTAGGGATTAGTAAGAAAGATAAAGTTTCACTAGGACTTACTTTGGTTAGTTTCGGGGTGGAGAATCGTCTAATCTTTCATATTATAATGAAAAATATGAATAATCAGCATTTCAATTAGTCCATTCTCGCAGGAGGGAAGCTAGGATTCAAATGATTCGATGTTGACGAGAGTTTGATTGTCAGATCTTTGTCGATTTTAATTTTACCTGTAAAATTAGGCATTAATATGTACTCTTTTTTGTTCTTTTTAAGAAAATGGGATTTTTTTCTGGCATAAACATGAAGTGTGTATTTCCATTTGTAATTAGCTATTACCAATTCCGTAATTATAAAATGGTGAGTGTGAGATTAGAGGAATATTTTTAAGTCTCTTTGAAATTTTTTATATTTTAGTAATGGAACTCTAATTATATATAATTGATTATTTAATATAAATTTAAAGTTCTTATATGTGAGGGTTGACATTTTTTTTAAAATGACAAGTTAGCACATGAACTCCAACACAATTTGTTGGGGGAAATTTTTCTGGAATCCAACACATGAATAACTCAAATTTAGGGCAGTCTGATTTAAATAGTATTATTTAGAGAAAATGGGTGAAATTTTTTTTGTTTATTTTATTAATCAATATATGACAAGTTTTAAAAGGTCATGGTTCGTGAAAAAAAGATAAAAAGGTTTTTCTAGTAAAATAGAGAATAAGTTCCATTGAGTTGTGTGTGCTTGTGTGTGTGTGTCTCTCTCTTTCCCTCTGTGTGTGTGTATATATATATAGCTATACATGAATGATAAAACTCATTTTTTTTAGAATGTTGATGGGTTGTTCCTAAGTGAGAAATAGTTCCAGCATTAGTAATGTAGCTGTTGACTAGTGTAAAATTTTTGGAAACGTTGGGGGAGGACATGGCCCCCCTCAGTCATGCTGTGGCTTAGCCCCCTGCATTCTTGTATTGGGAGCATTGTCTAAAAAAAATTAATGATAAAGTCTAGGTGCACAAGGTGCACGCCTTATCGAAGGAGCCTCACCTTATTGAAGGGCGGAACAAGGCGCCAATGCTGTGGCTAGGTGAGCTTAACCTAGGCGCATCCTTAACAAGTGTAACCCACTTTTATAGATAACAATATAATAAATCTAGTAGTATATGAAATTAGAGGCAAAGACACAAGCACTCCATACTTGTCTTAGTCTGACAGGCAACAAGGCACCAGTGTTAAAGGGTTTGTATTATCTTTTTGGAATATCTTTTAGAGGTTGATTTTTTTTTGAGAAAAATATGGTAACCATGGGGGAATGTGACATTTGCTATAATAAATATATAGTAATATCATGGATTGTTATTGGCAATGCTTCTTTTAGAATTTTGTACTGATTATTCATCAATTACTTGTAACACTACTTGAGTGTGTTTGAAATTTACAACATTTTCCATATATTGAGGGGGATTGAGTCTAAGCCTCCTCAAGACAGTGAGGCAAACATCCTATAACAACATTGCTCCATTTAAGAGTATAAATCTTCAACGTCATATGGATATTTATAATCAATGTCATTTTCATTCTTGACCATTTACGAATATTGTAGATCATCCACTAGTGAGAGTACATGTTACACTTATTTTATTCTTTTCCCTTCCAAAGCACACATATCTTATGTTTTCCATCCCAAATTATTTGATCATTAAAAATATTTTTCAAAATTTCATAACCAATTCACAAAACGGTCTCTTGCAACCTATGAAGCACCGATACTCTCTCGGAGGACATTTGTTCGTGTCCGACACTCTAGTACATCTTTCAAATACGCCCACCGAGTGACTTGAATATTTATTTTTTGACATGCGTGGACATATTGGAGCATGTTAGAGGGCATGCTTAAATAGATTTTGGGACTATAATATAGTTACCCTTAAGAAAAAATGGGCTCATAATGTAATATTTGTTCCTTAAAATTTGTGTAGGACACATTCCAAACACACCTAGAGAGTGCCTTAATTTTTATTTGTTGACAAGCTTGGACATATGTGGGCATGCTAGAGGACATTCTCATACACATTTTGGGGACTACAATATAATTATCCTCAAGAAAAAATCGGCTCAAACTATAACATCTGTTGCTTACGGCATAAAAGTAGAATACTTATTAACTCATTCAAACAATGTTAACCTTTTCTTATGGAACGAATAAGAGCCAAATAAACTTTTTCATTACTCGGAAAAGAGACCAATTAACATGTAAAGATTGTAAGGTTATCTCGGGAGAAAGCCTGACCTCGCAACATAGGACAACGGTGTTGGATATAAGTATTAAAAATCAATCACGAATGCGAAAAGAGAAGATTAACCCACGAACTAGGTGGTGAATTTTAAAAAGAGAGAAATTATAACTATTTAAAGATAAAATATATAGACAATATGAATTGAATTCTAACTTTTATCTCTCTAAGACGTGTTTATAATTTATAGATACAATGACTTAGTTACACAAAAATAAAAATATAAAAAAGTAAAAACTGCTGCCCCAGATTTTCACCAAATTGCTGTCAAGATTTTAGGGAATTTGTCAGCAGAGAAGCTACCTAGATTTGAGGGAATCTGTTTTCAGGGAATCTGTTAACACTTCCCCTTAAGTTGGTGTGCAAATGTTGTCCATTCCCAGCTTTCTTGTGATTCATTGGAATGAATGACTCGGTAATCCTTTGGTGAGGATATTCACAAGTTATCCATTGGTTGAGATGTAAGGAGTGCAAATTAGAGCACAATCCAGTTTTTCTTTGATAAAGTGTCGATCCATTCTACGTGTTTAGTGTGATCATGTTGTACAGGATTGTGAGCAATATTAATTGCAGACTTGTTATCACAATATAACTTTATACTTCCCTCCCACTTGGTATGCAAGTATTCCATGAGAATTTTGAGCCACAGAAGCTAACAAATTCCATGTGCCATAGCTCTAAACTCTGCCTCGATGCTTGATTTGGCTACTCTAGCTAATTTTTTACCCCTCCAAATACCAGGTTCCTCCTAAGAAAGTACAATACCCAGATTTTGATCTGCGATCCACCACTGAGCCTGCCCAATCTGTGTCTGTGTAGGCTTCCATACCGAGTTCTTTGTTATTTTTGAAGAGAACATCTTTTCATGGGGTTGACTTCAAATATTGTAAGATTCGGTGAACAACTTCTAAATGACACTCCCATGAACTTACTTACCACACGCCGTGTACGTGACAAATAAATGAGTTTCCCTACCAACCTTTGGTATCTCCCCCTTTCTATGATTGTATCTTCTGTAGTATCTCTGAGCTTGTGATTTTAGTAGGTAAGAGTTTCAGAGGGCTTATAACCTAGCATCTCCGCCTCCTGTAGTAGGTTAAGAATATATTTTTGTTGGGAAATGAATATGCCATTTTTGGAGTATGCAACTTCGATCCCCAAGAAGTATTTCAGCTTCCTTAGTTCCTTTATCTCAAATTCTTCGACCAACTATTTTTTAAGCTTCTCAATTTCTTCAAGATCATTCTCAGTTATGATAATATCATCGATATAGACAGTTAAAACAACAATTTTACCGATTCTTGATTTCTTGTTGAAGAGTATATAATCACCTTGTAATTGTATGAACTCCATCTTTTTCATTGCACTGGTAAACCTTCCAAACCATGCTCGAGGAGATTTCTTTAATCCGTTTAGAGCTTTCTTCAACCTGCATGCACTATTACTCCCAAAATCCGAGTTAAGACCTAGAGCTGCCTCCTTATAGATTTCTTCCTCTAAGTCACCCTGTAAGAATTCATTTTTACATCCAATTGCTGCAAGGACCATTGGAGATTAGCTGTTAAGGTCAACAAGACCCTAATAGTATTCATTTTTGCAGCTGGGGCGAACGTTTCTTGATAGTGTATGTTTGAGTGTACCCCTTTGCTACAAGCCTCACTTTATATCTCTCCAAAGTTCCGTAAGCATTAGATTTAAAAGCATAGACCCATTGGCATCCCATTGATTTTTTTCCTTTTGGCAACTTGACTACATCCCATGTCTCACTCCTTTTTAGGGCCTTCATTTCTTCGCTCATGGCTTTTTTCCATTCTTCTATTGATTGCCTCGTGGACTGTTTGTGGAATTTTGATGGTGTGTAATTTTGTAAGAAACACTTTATGTGAAGACGAGAGTCTATTAAAGGAGATAAAGTTGGTTATGGGGTGTTGTGTGAATTTTCGTGTACCCTTTTCGATGGCAATTGGAATATCAATATCATTATCAAGATGAAGGTTTTGTGGGGAACAAGAATTTTGAAGACTTTCATTACCTGTTATAGGATCAGACTCTAGAGCTTGCACTGGTTCGGGCTCAACTTTCCTCCTTGAATAGACCTGCCATGGCAAGGTGTTCATTATTGGTATGTTTGGGAGATAGAAGAGATGAAAGAGGCTTAAGGTAAGATGGAGTAGTGACTGTTTTAGGGGTTGATTCTAAAATTTCAGGAGCTATTTGGGTAATTTCAGGAGCTTTTTCTTAGATTTTAGGGGGTGTAAAGTTTATTTCAAGGAATCTAAGACTCAAATTGTTCTTATCTTTTAATAAACTCTCCCCTTGAAGATAAGATTCCCCAAAGAAAGATTTGTTTTCAGCAAAAATAACATCTTTCGTGACAAAGAATTTCTTGAAATTTGGATAGTAGCACATATACCCTTTTTGTGTTGAGGAATACCCAAGATAGTCACATTTAAGAGCTCTTTGATCTAGTTTAATACAATTTGTGTATGAATATGTACATAGGAGACACAACTAAATATATTGGGTGGTAAGTAACTAGATTAATTAATTTTGGGTAAAAATGCGAAAGAACATTTACTGAGGTTTTATTTCCCAACATTCTTGAAGGTAATCTAGTTATAAGATGAGTTGCAGTTAGGCCATCCACAGTGGGTCCTCTAATCCCATTATGGATCCTTTAATTTGGTGATTTTTGACTCACAATGGGCAGCATAATCGGTAAAATTTGGAGGGGAGCCGCTTAGCGTCCCATAAGTGTAGAGGAGGGATAACGGATCCTGTAGAGTGGCAGAGGCAGAGGCAGGAAACATTTGTCCGCCCCATGTCAGAAGGACAACTGTTGTCAGCCCCATGACCAGAAGGACAACAGTTGTCCGTCCCACACCATTTTTAAATAAATTTTTGTGCAACGGCTAATTTGCCAAGTAGGCCAGGCGCAAGACTTTTGTCCGCCTAGCCCAGGCGCAAGAATGTTTCCCGCCCCACACCCATTTTTAATGAATTTGCATTGCACCACTCACCCGTTAACTCATCCCATAAACCCATAAGTTTATGGGATCCCATTGTGGATGGCCTTAACACGACTTTCCCCCAATAGTGTTTAGGCACTTGTTTTTCAAATTGTAGGGCTCGGGTTGTTTCAAGGAGGTGACGATTTTTCGCGTAGCAATCCCATTTTGTTGAGGTCTATCTATACATGATAACTGATGTATGATCCTTTCCTTTTGAAAAAAGGGTCACAAAAACTAATTAAAATATTCCCTTCCAATATGAGCACGAAATTGATTTTGAATCATTTTCAAAAAAATGGGAAAAATTGTACTAACGTTAGATTTATTTTTCATGAGAAACAACCAAGTAACACGAGTGCAATCGTCAGTAAAAGAAATAAACAAACGAGTAAAAGAAATAAACAAACGAGCTCCAGGAATCCTAGAAGGTTCCAAGACATCAGATTGAATCAATGAAAATGGATATAAAGATTTATTATCACTAAAAGGGAATGAAACATGATGATATTTGGCAAATTGACATACTTCGCAATTAAAATATTTATCATCCACACCCTTTAACAAAGTAGGAAACATAGTTTTTAAAAATAGAAAAGACGAATGTCCTAACCGAAGATAATGAAGCCAAATCTGAGATTTATAGTGAAAGTTTTTTGGAGAAATGAGAGAAGGGTAATATATATCCATTTTTGTCACCACAAGTATCCAAAAAATAGAGTCCTTCCTTCTTCTTAGCAAGCCCAATCGTCTTTCCCATAACCGGTTCCTGAAAGTCAATGATCAGAGGAGAATACAATTTTGCAAATTAGATATTTTGTCAGTTTATGAATGGACAACAAATTAATAGAAAGCTTAGGCAGGTGAAGCACAGATTTCAGTGAAAGAGAAGAAGTAAGGGAAATGGTTCCTTTTCCTGCAATGGATACCATCGAGAACTCTTATTTTTTTGTTTCTGGGACATGGGTTATATGTAGTGAAGTGATGTGATGAGTTGGTTATGTGATCAGTAGCACTCGAATCATGTGGGATGAAATGGTTACATGTATCAGAAGACTATCGAAAGAAATTCTTTGAGAATCAAAGAGGGGGTCACAATCTAAATAAACTTGGTGGTGGACGTAGAAGTAGAAAATATAGTAAAAGTCAAAAGGGAGTGCTTAAAACATGGCAAACAACTAGAAACGACGAAAATTTTGAGAAATATGAATGGACTAAGAAAGAAGTTAAGAAAATGGTAAGAGATGCTAAGTTAAAGGCGTATGATGATCTCTATACAAAACTAGGAACATAAGGAGAAGAAGAGTATTTATAAACTTGCTAAACTTAGGGACAGAAAAACAAAAGATTTTAATAACGTTAAGTGCATTAAAAGCGATGATTCAGTAGTCTTAGTCAAGGATGATGAGATTAAGGAACAATGGAAAAACTACTTCTAGAGGTTACTTAATGAAGATAATGGGAGCAGATTAGTTATAGAAGAACTTAGGAAGATTCGAGAATATATTTTTTCGCAGAATTAGGACCACAGAGGTCAGAATTCCTCTAAAAAAGATGAAAACAGGGAGGGTTTTGGAATCATGTGGTATCCCTATTGAGTTTTGGAAGTGCTTAAGGGATAAAGGTATGTCTCCTCTAGAAGATAAATTGAGAGAAAAGCGTATCAGATAGTTTGGACACGTCAAGCGTAGACCAATGAATGCCCCCGTAAGGAAGAGTGATTTAGTTAGTATTGATGGTAATGGAAGGGGTAGAGGTAGGCCTAAATTGATGCCGTGGGATATTATAAAAAAGGACATGATATCATGTGGTTTAAGCAAAGATATTTGTGCTGAACAGAGCGTAATGAAAAAATAGGATTCATGAAGCCGGCCCCAATCAATTGGGAAAAGGCTTTGTTGAGTTGAGTTGCTCCTAAATAATTGATATAAACTCAATTTCATCAAAGTCTTCCATTTGTTTCTCATCACACCTGAAAAAGGAGAAAGAATGGGATAATTAGGTAATGCTATTCACAGCCTCTTTTGAATCACACAAGACTTTTCATGCTACCCAAATTTATAGCCCCACTTTCAATTCTGGGACATCCCAACTTAAGAATCCACTTTCCATCTAAATGAACCAAATTCAACGATAGTCTACATTTCTTGATCCTGGCCATAGATCGAGTGTATCCATAAACACCGTCGTTTTTAGATAGAACTGTTAATTTGGGACAGAGGAAGCGTTACACAAGTTGATAGAAGGTTCCCCTTTTCAATGAGACCACAATTTTTTTAATCATTCCAAAATTACATTGACGGGTGCTTGTATTTTTATTAATGTTTGGTGTTTTCTGCTTTACCTGTAAAGACATGGTTATATTACTTTCTTTTCAACTCCACTATTTGATCACCATATGATTGCCAATTTCAGTTCATACAGCTATTTTCCCCGATCAATTCCTACAATTTTTCATTGTGGATAGGTAAATTATAAGCGTTGTTCTTGATGAAGACTTTTAAAAAATGTTTTCGTTGCTAATTCATTGTTCTCCAATATCAGTGCCAGTGCTTTTGAAATACTAATATCCACACATTGTTCTTTGGTAGTTTAACTTATTTTTCATGTAAATATCAAGTTTTAAATGTTGCATGCATTTATCTGCAAGGTGCAAAAAGTTGATCTGTGCATGAACAAATGGAAATTTCACGTTCATTATCTTGTAAGTATTTATTTTTCTTTGTATTATTTTATTTTCATTTTCAAGTTTTAACTTCATCATGACCTATATAGTAAAAGGGTTCTTTGTAGGCTTTACCCCCCTGAGATAATGTGGTATTCATAGATACCTCCTACAAGTTCAATAATTAGAAATATCTACTGCATGTGCATCAACCCGCTTGTACCTTTGCATTATTTGTTGCATGCACTCGCCAGCGAAGAGGGAGGAGAGGGGGGGGGGGGGGGGGGGGGATGTAATTCTAGTTTTTGATCTTGTAGGGGTATTTCAAAACATCACATTATCTCAGAGAATGAAGTAAAATGACGCCAAAAGAGTTTTAACTTCCATTTCTTCATACTCCCTCTGTCACAAATTAATAGTCACTTTCCCTTTTTGGACGTAATAGACGAACCAAATTCCATGATAATGAACAAGTCTTATTCTTGACCATTAATTGAGTGAATCCTTAAAAAACGTTGTTTTCAAATAGCGGCTATTAATTTGGGACGGAGGTAGTAGTAAATTCCTGAGTTGCTGCCCTTTCCAGTACTCTAATGCCACAGGCCCTTGGTTTTGCAGGGGTGGAACAAAAAGTGAGTACATCTTCTAAGCTATTTTGCCTAATGTTCTATAAATATCCTGAATATTCTGGTAAAAGTGTCTTATGAAGAAGGCAATTGGTTGGTAGCCTTCAGAGGTTTTATTCATTTATTTAAATATCCTGAATAAATATCCTGTATTTTTTATATTATGTCGAATAGTCTGATATTATACTTTAACTTCTTGAATGTTTATAACAGTTGGGATGAGTGGGTTGGCACTGATCGATTGATGAAACATACCGAAGAGAACGTTGAAAAATATCTGGTCCCCAATAAAAAGCAGGGCATGGAAAAGACTACCAAGCCTGATCATGCATTATCGATTCAACCTAAAATTCATACTGGTTAGGATAATTATGCTGTTCAACATAAATTATAATAAAAGCTCATTTCGGGTACTTCATTTTTCCCCATTTTAATACGAGTATGTTTCGCTTGCTGTGTTCTACATATTTATACATTATTTTTCTTGTTTAAATTTTTACCTAATTTTACGACTCGATTCAATATGATTCCCCAGATCTATCTTTAGATTTTGTTTTTTATCCGCGATACGATACATGATTTGAAAACTATGGTTTTGATGTTGCCTGTACATGGATTGTTCTAACACTTTTAAATGAACACTCTTTGTAGTGGCAGTGGGACGAGGCCAGAAGAGAAAGAATTATTATGTTATTAAGGTATTGTTCTGTTTTTTCCAATAATTACAAAGGCGCTTAAACTACACATAATATCCTTTTGTTTTTCCACATTTGTGCATGATTACACATACATTTGGTTTTATGTACCTATCGCGGCATTATAAAATTGAGTTACTTCAAATTTTTTATATATTGCAATTTTAACTTCCAGACATTTATTTTCTTTAAGAGTTTGGTGACTTTTGATTAAGATTTTTCCTTGTCATTTGTTAGGAGAAAGGGGCCTCACCAATAGAAATGCATGTGAATATCCCACTTTCGCCGACATTAAAGAAGCAACTGGTTGATGATTGTGAATTTATAACTCATTTGGGAAAGGTAATTACAATCAGTTCCTCCCAGAGCTTCTCCGTTACTGCTGAGGACTAAGTGATGCCTTAAAATGTTATTTTGTTGGAATGGAACTGATTGTTCATATTTACTTTGATCCTCTTTCTGTTACTGCTTTAATTATAAATTAGCGGTCAAGAATCACCTCTCTCCATTTAAATTCATCATCAAATTAAAGTGAGTACAAAGACGAGCCTTGACTCTTAGGAATAGATAAAGCTAATAACAATCTACTATCTAAAATGCATTCTAATTAACAGCGATTACTAATGATTCTAATAATTATAAATTACAAGTATTCCCACCATTGTAATTCTTAGATCCTCAAGGGGGACCCACCAAGCCACTGTGCATATAATTCCCCCTTTTAGAAGTAACTTGCACGTGAGCTATCGAGAAGCACCCGTGCTACTATCTAAAATGTATTTAGAATATTTTGACAGCCTCAATTTCAGCACAATTATTTTCACCATTTTTTTAAAAGTGTAATTCACATGGTTGAGAAATGATCTACTGATGCAACTTCTTTCGTTACACTATAACCTTCTAAGATATATGCACTTGTAGACCTTCATTATGATCGGTGCACATATGAAACAACTAATTTGGTCTCTTTTTTATAAGGGTGTAAAATTGTCTTCTATAGTATGCATGTGCCTTGTGGGATTAATTGGATTGAAGACTCGGATATCCTAAATTAAAAAAAAAAAATAAGGCCAAAACAAAGGGGGTTTAAAATCCAAGTCACCCATTTTCTTTAAACCTCAAACGTTAAAATTAAATTACCATGCGTCTCTTTGTTCGCCTTCTCTTCCGGAGGAGGATTGAAGAGAGATGACAGTACCCACAGAATTAGATAGAAGACATATGGGAGTTATGGCTTCTAGTCTGTCTTATGAATCATATTTTAGAATTCGTCAAGTGTCATTTAATTATACAAAGCATATCTGTTAAATCACATACTTTCAAATTATTAGTTTCTAGGAATCATGATTTTGCCTTCGATATGAATTATTTTTCAGCTTTGCTCAATCATAAATATTTAATGTACAATGCTGTTCTAAATTGAGCTTTTGGATGAAATAAGCGCACATAATGTATTCATGCTATTAATATGTATTCTTAAAGCCTTGGACTCTTAATTTATCGATATATATATACGCATAAATACTTGTCATAGAAGTTTTTAAGATAGCCAATATCAGCTTTTGTTTATTATCTTGATCTGATCATCATCATCTATATGGAGATAAAGATTGAAGAGGACGATGGGCATGGAGCTGGAGTAGGATAGTTGAATTGGAAAGTTTGATAATAGATTTTGAACCAGGATAGTTGATAAGGAAGATTTTGTCGTTGATTTTTGAATATGGCTGTTGATATATGATTTAACTGATGTTATGGTTCCATGTGCGATCCAATTTATTGCTAAAATCTTTTAAATATTAGTTTTAAAATAATATGTAGTGTGCATATATATATATATATATATACAGTGTGAAGAATTCTTTCTTGCATCTCTTACCAAAAAATCTTTTGCAGCTTGTTAAACTTCCACGCACTCCTAGTATTGATGATATATTGAAGAAGTACCGTGGCTACCAGTTGAAAAAGGATGGGAAGTAAGATCATGCTTATTCGGCTTGCCATTTTGGTGATTGTCTTTGAATTTCACTGTCTTGCGCATGATAGCTCTCTTTCTTTATATTGATTTAATTGGATTCTTGTTGATTCTACATAATGTGACGTAAACTACACGTCAAAAGGATCCTAAAAATATCTAACACACTTTAGAGAGAGAAATACTCTTTTGTATTTCAAAATTCAAGTGTACCTCAAATGAGGCTTACATGGGGGTATTTAAAGGGGAGGAGTAACTTAGGTTCTAAGCTAAGGCCCTAATTATAAAAATGCCATTACTACTCTTTACTTCTAAATGCTATAGTAAAACAAAGGAAAATACGATAACAGAATAAAATAAAATAACACAAGAAAATAAAATGACTAAAAATCCCTAAAATGGGACCCATTTCCATCACTCTCCCCCTCTTAAGATCAAGCTCGTCTTCGAGCGTAGGAGATGAACGGTAAGAAAGGAACGCAACCATCAAAGAGCTCCTCACTAGGAAGAAGAGCCGTCCTCGAAAACGCCCCTTATATCGGCTTGCAATAAATCCCGGGAGGATAGGAGCATAATCCATACGTGGCCGACCTACAAAATCCCGACTCGAGATTCCCGCGGTGAACCTTCTTAATGCTACGCCGCGGAAAATTTCCTCGGATCACCGATCAAAAGCTACCACGATTCACGAATGGCTCCACATACCCACCACCAAACACAGCACCTCCAATTTCCAAATCAATCCCAAGAGAGATGACCTCTAATCTCAACAAAATTATCATCCCTTCTCTCAAAGATTTAAAAAAAACTCCCAAATCAAATGTTTTCGGCTCGCGAAAGTGCGTGCAAGTCACCCATCCATTCACACTAAAATGTAAAAAAAATCCCCAATACACAACCCAATTTCGTCATTTCGGTCTTTCTTGCAATCAACCGACTTGGGAGAGTAGTTTTTATCGTTGATTTGACCCGATTGGAGGATTGAGGGAGGAAGAATGATTGGGTGAAGCAACCAATCTTGGACTAGCTGCCGATAATCTTGAATTGAGCCTCAGAGGTGAATCGGGGCGGAAACGTAATTTTTTTAATGTTTGGGGTTGGAAAAATGGGTGGTTAGGGGTGGGTATTGAGTCGGGTTGGGCACGGGAGGACCTCCGGGTAAGGCAGAGGACCCAGAAGGCCAATATGGGGCTGGGCAAGTGGTTGAGACATCGGGTTTATGGTTGCTTTGTTGGGTTCGGATAGGGCTTGGGGTGGGTCGGTGGTACTTGGGTTAAGTGCATAAGCGGGGGAAAAACCATTCGGGGCTCTTTTTGGGGCTGATCAACGAAGGGACTGGTCAGAAAGAGCTCAGGTGGGGCAGGTTTGGGTCATAGGGTTGCCGACGGCAACATGGGTGATGCTCGGGTCAGAAATGGGTTGGAACTAGGGTTTGGGGGGTGGGCAGTTGGGGTGGGGTTGGTTTGAGGTTCGGAGGGCAGTGGAAGGGAGGGTTGTAGGGAGGCGGGGAGGGTTAAGGCAGTGGGGGGCTGGTAGGGCTGGGTTTTCACCCAATATAGCCCCGGTGGAGGAGCTAAGGTGGTTGGGGGGAATGGCGGAGGTGGTGGTTGACAGGTGGGGGTTAGGGTTTAATGAGGGTAGAAGTTGAGGGTTGAGATTTCTAGGGTTATGGCTAGGGTTTTGGAAATGGGTATAGATTTGTTGTGATTGTGACCACTCTCTCGTTCGTCGTTGAATTTCCTCGATTAGTTGTTCGGATCTTCTTGGAGCCATTGAAGGGTAGTGTACAATTTTTTTATACAAATACACCGATACCAATGTAGAGAGACACCCGCTCTGATACCAATTTGACGTAAAGTACACGTCAAGACGCTCCTAAAAATATCTAATACACACTTTAGAAAGATAAATACTCGTTTCCATTTCAAAATTCAAGTCACCTCAAATGAGGCTTACATGGGGGTATTTAAAGGGGAGGAGTAACTTAGGCTCTAAGCTAATGCCCTAATTACAAAAATGCCATTACTACTCGTTACTTCTAAATACTATAGTAAAACAAAGGAAAATAGAATAACAAAATAAAATAAAATAACAACAAAAAAAAAATGACTAAAAATCCCTAAAATCGGACCCATTTCCATCATAATGGCTCTTTAATTGCATTATAGAAGGTCATTACCCAGTAGTTGAAATGGTGTAAACTATAAACTTAGTTGCAACTAATTGGATGTCCTTAGACATGGTGTTCTTGAGAAGACTGAGGTGTGGAAAAAATATTAGTTCTTCAAACAGTGTTCTTGAGAAGACTTTGGTGTGAAAAAAATATTAGTTTGTTATGCAAGAGTTGGTGGATAAAAATGGGCTCCAAATGCTCTGTCAGCAGGTGAAATGAGTAAAATACGTTCACTTTAAATCATGCATTGTTTGTGGTGAAATGTTTTTCTAGTATGGTAAAAAAGTATTTTTGCCCACATAAAATTAAATTTGTTCACTTCTTTTACAACATAATTATAGTGGATTTAATCTGCAGGGTTCCTCAATGTATTGAGGAAGAGGGTGAGAAAACAAGTAGAGGGACGAGAGTAACAGACAACTATTACTAAGTGAAGTGTATTAATAGTTGCGAGTCCAAAGTTGTTGAAAGATAGTAAGTGTTTGTAATTAATGAAGAACAAGTGAAGGTGGTGTTTTACCCGAGTTACCATAATGCTGTTTCTCCTAGTTACTTGCAATGGCTAGCATGTCTAACTTGCGTCGTTTTTCAGCCTCCAATCCAAAAGTTAGATACCCTTGAGTTGCTTGTGCAAGACACGGTTTCTTGAGCACTTTCTTTACTCGAGCTAAGTGAGACTTAGCACACGTAATTCAATTATACCTGTTAAATGAGCAACAGACATCGCGTTTCTAGGATGGTAGCAAGCGACTTGACCCCTCCTACAATTCCCCCTTGTGCATGTTTCCTTGTGGTTAATGAGGGCGTCTGGACAAAACACGTTACTTTCTTCTGATTTGATTCGACACGTCACCTCTTTTGTGTATAAATATGGTGTTTCGTTTTTAATTTCAAAATTAAACTTTCATACAGCTTCCCTGTGGCAATCATTGGTGATTTCCGACATCCCTTTTCTCTTACTCCACTCTCCTGTAATGTTCTTGCTTTCTGTTTTATTCGCACCGAAGCTTCTGGTACCTCCCCTTCTGCTTCATGCTGTCGTCCTCCGTCTGTAAAGAAGTATAGAATTCCTTCGTTTCTATAAGGAGATTGACTTATGAAACTTTTGGGACCATTCATGGTGGAAACAGCGACGTTCTTTGCTCAGACCCATTGCTGATTCACATGGAACCTACCAACATTGCTGACGGCTTCCTCATGCCCTTCAATAGTGTTCTTCACTTTGCTATTCATAGGGGTGAGTTTTTTCGTATTCCTATCTTGACTTCGATGCTGCGAGCGGTCCATCCACTCAGTAGGAACTTTGAACCAATCAATCCTTTGTACTCCGACTTATCGCAATTGTTTGGATGCTCTGGGTTTACTATGCTCGGTTATCAGTCTTTCTAATTTGAACATTCTTAAATATTTGGTGGCCCTTGTTTCTCGGTGGAGTGTTGATACATCCATTTTCATTGCTGGTTAGGGTGAATTTGGGTTCATTATGGAGGATGTCTGCGAGTTGTTGCTCTGGAAACAGTGGGTCTGAATATGTTGATAAAATAAGGTGATGGTACATCGTTTGCTCGTCCTATGCAGGCTTGAGTGACAAGACCCTTCGGAAGGCTTTGAACAAGTGTATAAACAAGTATTGCTTCAAGCAAGTGGAAGTTCTTTCGAAAGGACAGGCAAGGTGCCAAAGATATTGGATGGCCCCCAGCTTAACGCCAAGTACCATTTGACTGCGTGAGGTCGGGCAGGATCAATGAGTTTCTCATGATGGTGCGAGTGTTCCTCCTAAAGAAGGTTATATGATGCTTGGAACACCTTTTTTGGCGATGGAATTCTTAAATGATTTAAGGATTTGAAAGTTATCATGGTTCCGAAGGCGACTGATTCAAGAGTATCCGACATGGCGAGTTTGCACCTAAAACGCTGACGCTGTCATTCAGTTTGTTCAAGGGCCCCCCTATTGAAGTTGTTTATGTGAAGTACTTGACTCTTCGTAGCTGCCGAGTGAACAGGAGAGAGATTGGAGGGTTGTGAAGAGCAGGTTTGAGAAGGCACCGCATAGAAATGTTGATGAGGAGATGGCTAAACATGTCAGTTCTCAATATAACTAAAGTTTTATGAGTCACTACTATCATTTTATAAAATTAGAAAAATCACACATCGAATTTGAAGGGCATAATATTCCTTAATATCTAACTATAAAGTTATTAACTGCTTAGCCGGGAACCAAATTAGCTAGCTTTTTCATAGTGGGTGTAAATGTTGGAATATGCAAACAGCTTTAAAGAGCATTTTGCATCTAATATATTATTAACACATAAGGGCATTTCGATTACGGGGTATAAAGCATATTAGTTAGTTTGACTAACAAATTCTGAATATCATGGAGTGAACAAAAACATTTTAAATTTCAGGTGGCATATAGAATTTTTAAAAAGTATTAAGGTCTGCAACTTCCCATAATGTTTCGCTCAATATTATCTAGATCACTCTTCTTAATGGCTGCATATAATGGTCTACATTTTATGTGCCCAAACCATTTAATGCAGTTTTCTTATGATTTTTCAAATATAAGAGCTATTTATATTACTATGTTTAAGAAAAAGGTTGTACCCCAGTGCACATACCTTTTGGGAGTAAATGAATAAATTTTTCTGATGAAATTCGGTGAAGATAATCTTCTCATCATGTCCACCAAATTTCGTCAAAAAATTTAACCATATAGTGGGTAACATGATGATCACAGGTTTCGAGTTTCTACAGTATAAAATGCACATGTATTTTCAATTGGCATTTCACCCATTAAATGATTGAATTTTTTATATAAAAAAATTCATTCATTTACCCTTAAAAAATGGAGGTATGTTTAACGAGGCATACCAAAGAGGGGACGAACTGTGTATGTATATATATGAGATGGAAGCTATGAATGTGTGTGGAGGTGAGCTAAATGTGAGGGGCATTTTGGGATTTTAAGGGAATAAATTTCATGGTTACCTGCCAAAGTCATTGACACGAAGGAACTGTTAAAATTGGGGGCCAAAGGTATATGAATGGTAATTGCGTGAGCCAAAGAGTTGGGCCTAAACGTATACTAGTCAACCCCTAAATGACCTTTATATAATCCTTTAGTCCATTCAGAAAAACAAGAAAGCATCACTATGCATTGCGTGTCAAGGCTTGGGGTCTCCATGAAGAACATATGAAACCCATCAAGCCTGACCCCCAAAAAATAATTGATTATTTAAATTATGTAGTCATATAGTGTATAAATTGAGTCATTCGTAAACCATTTTTACCATGCACTTTCATCACCTCATAGTTTCTTCATTTTAGATTAAAATTTTTTGTATTAACTATTTGTTCATAATTTGAAGCTTAGTTTTGGAAATAATCTTATGTCAGTATAATGACCTTTTCCTCTACTGTTATTTGCTAATTGTGATTAATGTACATTTGTCGTAATAATTGTGTTTTAATCTTATTGGGGGATAAAGAATGGCTGATTCAGTTGAAGAAATTCTAAGAGGATTGCGTTGTTACTTCGATAAAGCATTGCCTGCGATGCTACTGTACAAAAGTGAGCGCCAGCAGTATCAGCAAGCAATTTCTGATAATGTATCTCCTTCAACTGTATACGGAGCTGAACATTTGTTGCGCCTTTTTGGTACGCTGGAGTTTTGGCGAGACAATTTTAATGTTGTTTTTGTACTGTTTAATCTTTTTAAGCGAATGTCTAACTTAAAGTAATAAAAGTAATTCAACATACACCTGGTATAAGAGAAAAAAATTTCACAGAAATAATTTTTTTTTGTTAGTTTGTGAATGGGAATGTAAAACTTCTCATTCTTACACCAGGCTTGAGTTGAACCTGATCCTATATATGTATTTCAATGTCGAAGTGGTACCTGATCAATTTGAACACACTACTTTCTCTGTTAAATCATTATTACCCTCTGAACTTGGTTCTGCTAACTATCATGCGTCTTTTAGAAAGTAATTTCTTCTCTCTTTATTTGCAGTTAAATTGCCTGAGATATTGTGCCATGCGAACATTGAAGAAGCCACATTAACAGCTTTGCAGCTGAAATTAATGGAGTTTCTCAAGTATAAATCTATCGTTCTTCTAATAATAGTTTTAACTATTGTGAGAACTGTGTGCAGATTTTTATGGTCATAATTATGTTCAACCATCTCGTTATGCAGGTTCTTGCAGAAGAATCAGAATGCCTTTTTCCTCCCTACTTACCAGAGGCAAGAAGAATCAGATGCAGACATTAGGAAACAAGATGACTAAACATGTACATACTGCCATCAAACTGAGGGTCTAGGTAAATATTACCGGACTATTGGCTACTATATCTCTTGATTAGGCACCTAGTTTGCAAACTTGTATTTGTGTTGCATGTTTCATTGAAACCATTCGAGCAACTTGCTGCCGAGTTTTCCATATATTTCCCTCGAATCAACTTGGTGGTTTATACGTTGTAGTGTAGCTAACTCACTTAATTATGTGTGATTCGCCTTTGGATCTTGTGCTAATTGTGGCACAATAATTCATTGTAATTTGTGGGATTCACCTTCGAACAAGGATAAGTATATTTATGAGTTTCTACACTAATATTCGCCTAGTGCTCTTATTATGACTGCCACTATTTTGTCTTAGGATGTTTGAAAATTATTACCTTTCTCTAGTTGTCTTAATTTCTCTTGAAGAAACCTATTATTAGATAATTTTTGTGATGTATTGGCTTACCAATAATGGTGCCACATTATGGTATATAATATTACTTAATTGAAGTGTCTAGAAGTACAAGGTAAAAAATAAAAGAGAAGTCATAGAAAGAGTCAAAATAATTAAAGCCCAAAACAGGTGGGCTTAATAATAAAATGCGTAACACTAATCTTATATCCAACACTCCCCCTCAAGCTGGAGCAAAGATATCCACCAAGCCCAGCTTGCTAATAGATGAGTGAAGCAAAGAGGGTCCAACCGCCTTAGTGAGACAATCTGCAGTCTGAACTGATGAAGGGACAAATGAGGGACGAATGATGCCTGTAGAAACTTTCTCCCGGAGAAAGTGAATATCCACCTCAATGTGTTTGGTTCTCGCATGAAGAACCGAATCAGATGACAACATAATAGTTGATTTGTTATCACACAACAAATTAGAAGGATCGTCCTCGATAAAGCCTAGCTCACCCAAAATCGATCGAAGCCACAAGAGCTCACATGTACCATGGGCCATAGCACGGTACTCTGCTTCTGCTGAAGAACAAGAAACAACCGCTTGCTTCTTACTTTTCCATGATATGAGATGAGAACCATAGAAAGTACATAAGCCAGAAGTAGAACGCCTATCAGTCCTGCATCTCGCATAATCAACATCAGTGAAGCAAGAGAGACACCTTTGGTCTCCTGAAGCATAGAAGAGACCAAGACCCGGTGAAAACTTGAGATACCTCAAGATATGAGGAACATCATCAAGATGGGCGGTGCGAGGAGCATGCACGAACTGATTAACAATACTCACAGCAAAGGCCAAATCAGGACGAGTGTTGGTCAGGTAGATGAAACGACTAACCAAACGCTGATACCTAGACGACTTAGAAAGTAAATCCCCTAACTCGGCCGTCAACTTCACATTCAGATATATAGGAGTAGAAGCTGGGGGACAACCAACCATCCCTGTATCATGTAATAGATCAAGAGCATACTTCCCTTGTGACAAGGAAATCCCACGACAAGATCTCGCCACCTCAATCCCCAGAAAATACCGAAGAGGACCCAAGTCCTTAGAATAAAAAACTGCTTCAATATCTTTCTTTATCTGGGCAATTCCCTCTAGATCATCACTGGTAATAATGATATCGTCAACATAGACCAAAAGGATAATGCACCGGTGGTCGGGCTGACGTCGAATAAAACAAGTATGATCGGACTGGCATTTGGAGAATTCTATAGAAGTAATCACCCCATTAAATCTGCTAAACCAAGCTCGGCGAGACTGCTTCAACTCGTATAAAGATTTGTGAAGACGACAAACCTTGCCCATATACTCCCCCTCAGCCCGAAAATCGGGAGGAGGAGCCATATAGATAGTCTCAGTAAGATCCCCATGAAGAAAGGCATTCTTAATATCAAATTGATGCAATGGCCAAGAGTGAGAGGCGACAAGGGATATAAGGAGATGAACATAAGTCGGCTAAGCAACCGGGGCAAAGGTAGCACTGAAGTCTTTACCCGGAATCTGAGTAAAACCACGTGCCACAAGACGAGCTTTATATCGCTCAACGGAGCCATCAACCAAATATTTAACACTAAACACCCATTTGCAACCAACAAGTTTCTCCCTCGGAGGAAGAGACACTAACTCCCAAGTACCATTGTTTTCCAAGGCATCCATCTCAGTTTTCATGGCAACTGTCCATTTCGAATTCTGGATAGTTTCATGCAAAGACTGGGGAATACAAATAGAGTCAAGACAGCCTAAAAAGGCACGATAGGACTTTGATAGACCTGCATAGTAAAGATGCTCGAGAATAGAATGGTTAGTGCTACAAGAGTTAGCATAACGAGCAGGAAGGTGACGATCACGAGTGGGATAACGAGACTGAAAACCAGCAAGAGGTGGGGGAGGGGGGGGGGGGGGGACTCAAAAACAGAAATAAGTGGAGTGGGGGTGGGGATGGGGAAGAAGGAGTAACAATAATGCCCGAGTCCGTAGGAGGAGGAGGCAGGGGCGACCGAGGGCGACGAGCATATACCTGCAAAGGGTTCCACAGGAAGAGAGGGAGAAACATCCAATAAAGGGATATGACGAGCCACCGGAGAAACTTCCTCAAGAGGAGGAGGGGGTGGGGGTGGGGGTAGGGGTGGGTGTGGCGGAGTAGCAAACCTACCATAAAAGGGAGTATCCTCATGGAAGGTAACATCATGAGAGTGATACATCCATCGAGAGAGAGGATTATAACATTTATAAGCTTTACACATGGTAGGATAGCTCACAAAAATACATTTAGTGGCTTTATCATCAAGTTTGTGACGCGAGGGACGTTGATCCTGAACATAACACACACACCCCAAAACCCGGGGTAATATAGGAAAAAGGGGGCAGTAGGAAAGATAAAGTGAAGAGGTGTTTTGCCATTTAAAACTTTGTTAGGAGTGCGGTTAATAATAAATGTGGCAGTGAGAAGAGCAAGGTGCCAATAAGATTTAGGAATATGCATACCCCGTAAAAGGCACCGGACCATTCTCATTAAGTGACGGTTCTTACGTTTCGCCTCCCCGTTTTGCTCCAAAGTGTAGCGGCAAATAAGTTGGTGTAATATGCCCTTTTGGTTAAGTTGTGAACGAAAAGCATCAGAAAAATACTCCCCCCAAAATCGAATGTTACGAACAATGGTGTTAAATTGTGTTTTAATCATTTGGAGGAATTGAACAAATAAAGGTAACACCTCATATTTATGTTTGAGTAAATATACCCATGTACATCTAGATAAATCAATAAAAGTAACATAGTACTTATGACCCGATAAAACAGTGACAGGTGAGGGTCCCCAAACATCAGAGTGAATAAGATCAAACATACTAGGTGCACGACTCATATGGGAAATATAATTAGTACTAATATGTTTAGACAACTCACATGTCTCACAGGTAAACCTCTTGTCTTTACAAGTTTTAGACAAAGAGGAAAAAAGTAAACATAAGTACTGAAAATTGACATGTCCTAAACGGGCATGCCACAGATGCCAAGTTTATAAGGAAACATCAAAAGCAATGGGCTCAGTGGAAGCAGAGGCACAGAGTCCAGAAACAAAAGTAGTAGGGGTAGGAGGATCCCCAAAGTGGTATAGGCCATCACGCTCATATCCCCTGCCAAAAATTCTCCGCGAACTCAGGTTCTGCAAATAATAATGTGAGGATAAGAATATGCTACAATTGAGATCTTTACAGAGTTGACGAACATATATGAGATTAAAAGAGAGGTCGGGAATATGCAATATAGAAGATAAGTGTGAGAGGGTGAGATACAGATGTTTCCCTTGCTACAAATACAAGCAAGTGAACCATCCGCAAGACACACACTACGACACGCAAGGGTAGTGGGGGAAGTAAAAAAAGATAGCTCACTAGTTATATGATCAGACGCTTCAGAATTCAAAACCCAAGTAGGCTTAACAACCTTAACATGAAAAGCATATGAAGTACTTGAAGCAATAGTGGCAGTGGGAGTAGAGTGCCCAAGAGAGCTCAACTGTGCTTGGAGAAGATCAATATGAGCCTGGAGATAACTATCATCCTTGGGAGCACTAAGAGAAGAAAACGCGGAAGCCTTAGCAATGATAACAGTCCTGGGTGGGCCAGAGTGTTTGGTCTTAGCAAACTTCTGCCTCAACTCGGGATGAAGTTTGAAGCATCGGTCTCTAGAATGGCCAACAACTCTACAATGATGACATGTCAGTCGTTCGTCACGAGTACGGGAACCAGTATGAGCCGCAAATGCCATCCGATCAGTAGGAGGAGACTGAACCTGGGCAGCAACCTGAGAGATCTGAGATAACTGGAGACAACGCTCCTCTCCATCCATAATAGCAAAGGCCTCTCGAAGGGGAGGCATAAGAGCTGTGTTTATGATCCGAGTACAGAGAGCATCATACTCAGATCGTAAACCCATAAGAAACTGATAAGTGTGCTGACGATTTAAACACTGACTTAGGATAGAAACGACCTCAGGAGGAAAGGCAGAGAGAGTCTCAAACTGGGCCAGCTCCTCCCAACGGCTTAATAGATATCCAAAATAGTGAGAAACTGAGAGGTTGAGCAATTCCTGTGAGGCATGAGCGATTTTCTGATAAAGCTGGAATACTGGGGCATCATTACGAGCGTGAGCATACATCTGATTAAGAGCTTTCCATAAGCCTGAAACTTACTCAGAGAACATGAACATAGTATAAATGCGTTCCTACATGGAATTGAACATCCGTCCTAAAACCGTGCAACGGTCCATCTCCCATTTATTAAAAATGGTAACATCCTTAGCATCCGGTTGGGTTTCAGTGCCTAACAACCAACTAGTCTTTCCTTTCGACCCAATAAATAGACGAAGAGATCTAGACCACGAATTAAAATTTGCTCCATTCAATAATACACTAGTCACCCGATGAGTATGTGTATGTTGGGTAGAAATGACATCTTTTGGACCATTCAGCTCAACCATAACTTCAAAATACCCAAATATACCCCAACAAATACACAAGAAGGGCCAAAAAATTGGCAATGGGGTAATTCAAAAAATTCAGCAGCAAAGAGGGGAATAAAACCCACACAAATGAGGTCAAAAAATTGGCAATGAGTGAATCGATCTAATTCAACAACATAGAAGGGTATAAACCCTCAAGAATCATCAAATAAAGGCAAATCAATAGCCTACTTCATGGGAATAAAACCCAACAATAAGAGGAAATAAAACCCCCAAAATAAACAAGAGGGTATAAACCCTAGATCAATGTTAACTTACCCAATCAAACCAGTAAAAATTAGTTGCCATAAGTAGAGAAAGAAACCCACTGGTGTGTAGAGGATAAAACCCACGAATCCAACCAACAACTACAGCCTTAGGTTGGACATATCTGGTAGAAGAGTCGCCAGCCAAATTAGAACTCCGGCCAGAAGGAGGTCGACGACCAGACCTAGTGAGGTCGGCGGCTTGGGTCTACGGTTTGGTTTCTAGGGTTTGTTTGGTAGGGATGAGTTTAGGGTTTGATTTAGCTCTGATACCAAGATAATTTTTATGATGTATTGGCTTACCAATAATGGTGTCACATTATGGTATATAATATTAGCTAATTGAAGTGTCTAGAAGTACAATGTAAAAAATAAAAGAGAAGTCATAAAAATAGTCAAAATAACTAAAGTCCAAAACAGGTGGCCTAATAATAAAATGCGTAACACGAATCTGATATTCAACATTATCTTTCTCTAGCTAGTCTTGATAGTCTTAAAGAAACCATTTGTGAAATTTTAATGTAATATTAAGATCACATGTTATTTTTGAAATGTCCAGTTTTCTATAGGGTGTCGAGTTTAAATGCATTTAGCTTTACCAAATTGGAATTTTGTAAGGAGGTCCTTTATAATGAAAATCACCGCTGTGGTACAACCATATTTCCTTACAAATATTGGACAATTGGATTATTATATATTCCACTAGGTTAGATTTGATATTTTTATACGATCCTAATGGAAATTGAGCCATCTGGCAGTTGTCATAAGTGTTGAATTCGCTACTGGAGCCACCTTGTTTACTGGGGAATTGACCCACTTTATGGTATGATCGCCACTATCACTTCCTCTCTCTTAAAGATCTCTCTTAAATAATTAGCAACCTTCAAATAAGTGACAGCGGATGCCTGTGTCGATGGCACGAAGATAAATTTGCCCTCATGATAAAATCAGGCTATAATAAAAAAAAAATTAAAACCCGCCCATAATTAAAAAAAAAAAAAATTAATAAAAAAAATATTTTAAAAAAAATTTAATAAAAAAATTACTTTTAGCATGACATTTCATGCATGGGCATGAAATGAGAAAATGACGTGCATTAGAAAGTGTAGATATTTTTTCAAAAACCATGGCTCAATATATATATATAGGAAGAGGTTCTCTAGTGGACCAAAATAATGGACTTTTTAATGGACCTTAACAAAAAACACATAATAACACATTAATTTTAATTCCTATAGTAGTTGGTCCACGCCAGCGACACTCGAGACCCCACTACTCCCTCCCCACCACCCCCACCCCCACCATAGCAGCCCTTATGGCAACCCTTATGACAGCAGGGTTGCCATGGGGGTGGGGTGGGGGGGGGGGGTGGGTGGCGGTTGGGGGGGTTGGGGGTCGATCGACACGAGTGTTTGGTGACGCTGGCGCGGATCAATTAAACTAGAGGAATTAAAATTAATGTGTTATTATGTGTTTTTTTGTTAAGGTCCATTAAAAAGTCCATTCTTTTGGTCCACTAGAGAACCTCTCTCTCTCTCTCTCTCTCTCTCTCTCTCTCTCTCTCTCTATATATATATATATATATATATATATATATATATATATATATATATAATGTTAGGGTGGAACATAGGTTTCCTAAAACACATAAACTTTTCCTAAATTGTCCTCTGCCTAGAGCTTCTGGAAGGACCAAACTTTGATCCCCAAGATCCACGTCATCAATCATTGCCGGCGTTTTCTCAAATGAAATTTTTTTCGCCTCCTTCGAGGCCTCAACCGAAAGTCTCCAAATAATGTATTTAGAACACACTAAGTTTATTCTCAATTCCCCAAACTTTAAGAGGCTTGAGACTGAAGTTACACGGTCCGTTATACTCTATGTTTGTGAGGGAAGCTATTGGAGGCGAGAGAAACTGGGGTGTTGCTGCTTGGGTGGGGGGGTGCCAGGTTTGTGTGTTGGTCTCTCTCTCTCTCTCTCTCTCTCTCCTTTTCTCTTATATCTGTTATTGAATTCACTACAACTCATCATACCCAGAACATGTTTATTTTCATCAATCATTGAGTTCCTTATCTATTATCTGGACAATACATTTCAGTATAACATCATATCAATGAAATCGGTGGGAATCGAATATTAAATCAGTTGTTTTTTCACGGGTGAACTTGCCTACAACCTGATTATAGGCACATACATGAGTTAACCTAGATATATATGTATAGTTTAAGGGCTTGTGTTATGTGTTTACCCCTATCATCTTCAACTCATTTATTGGTATGGTATGAACTTGATCTTAATTTGAGTACAATTATGGGTGAAATCACTATTCATAATCTTATTTATGGTTTTTTGATCCGAAAATCACCAGTAATCCCTTATTCCGTTTGTTTGATAGATCTGGAAATTTTGGGTAGAAACATTACCCCAAATTTGTAAATTTTATATGTAATGTTCCCTCTCTAACTTAGTGTTTTCTGGGTTGAATTCTCAGTCCCGAACTAAAATTTGGTGATCGAAAAATGCCATCTGACCTTCTGCCTCCACCACTTCCTAAAGGAATGCATGCTCCAAGCACCACCATCAAATATAGAAGAGCTCACCGGAGCGATAGAATGATGATATAAATTTAAGAGAAAAGCATTCACAAATGATGGCTCTAACCCAAACATTGATAGGAAGACCATTAGAGGGGTTGCAAACCCCCCATACTCCGGTTATAATTGGTAGCCAAGCCCCAAAAAAGAATTTCTTTATGCATGGAAAAAGATGGGCCATCAAGTATAAGACATGGAAATGTTAAAAGGTCCTATTAGTTCGAATTGGGATACGAGGAGAATATAAGAATGAAATCCAAGAAAATGAGGAGGCAGAGGCTAAATCATTGACAAGAAGTTGAGAGTACTCTTATTAATAAAAAAAATATCCTTTTTCCCAAGAACGATATCAACAACTTGGACAAAGCATCCTTCATAACAAAGGGCTAGTTCCTTCACCAGGCTTACAGAGCAATTAACGTTTGAAAGTATAGGGCCAAGACCTCTTAAACCACCTGATGCACATAGACAGTGTGATATGAGGCAGTGTTTTAAGGAATAAAGGGAAACACCGACCCTAAGGGGTTCGACCTACATTGGACCTCGAGATTTGTCTCATACTCTGACTAACATGAAATAAGGAGGATGGAGGAAATAAGGGTCCAAAGATAATCATCCTGAATGTGATAAGCCTTGGAAAATTTTCATTAATAGGCTAATTTTTTTTTTGGGTCACCTGATGAAGAGTAAGAACCCTTTGGAGAGGGGGTACATGGATATTTCGCCTTTGTCCCAAAGATTGTTAGATATTCAAATCCTGTGAAGTTGAAACCTCCGGTGGTGACTCAATGTTCGATGGGAGATAAAATCTTATTCATCTTATAGAAATATATCAGTCAATTGCCAATATATACTCAATGCTGGGTGAAATGAGATGCTGAGAATTCTCAAACACCCTCACCGGGGAAGCACACATGTGATACTAAAGCCTCCCCAAAGGGATGATTAGAAACTTCAAAGAGTTTGTTGATAAGTTCATTTACAGCTTCTTCTTTTGCCTAAAACCAACTATGAGGGTGACCCATCTCCTTCATGTCCGATAAAAGAAGGGTGAAATAGTCAGATACTATATCTTTATATTCAATAAAAAGAAGCTCGAAGTTATTGACTACAATGTAAATATTGCGATGACAACACTCATTAATGAGATCATACCTAGACAACTATATTGGGCACTCTTTAAAGACGCGCCTATGATAATAAATGAAATTCTGGCAGAAATTGAGAAGGTCATGATAGCCGAATAAGCAATAGTAGTTAATATGGGAGAGCTCAAAGAAGATGGCTCAGGTAAGTCTTCTTGAAGTAAGAACAAAGACAGAGGAGGTAAAAAGTCTTAGGAAAAGTTCACTAGTTATACACCCCTCAATATGCAAGTCGATCTTATACTAAATTAAATCAGGGATGAGGAAGAGATCAAATGTCCAGGAAACACTACACGAAAAGATAAAAAAGTCACCAAAATTAGGCCAACTATTGTCATGGTTTTTGACCATTACAAAAAATCATGTTTGTGTTGTCGTGATCATTGAACGTGATAAGATCGTGACAAGGTTTGTCACAGTCCTTGATCCTAACAACACATGAGATATTTTTTTTCTCACGATCTTGTCACGGTCCTTGACTAATAGTGAAAAGGACCATGATAAAAAAAAGTCAGGATTCCATCCTTAAAACCCCTCATTTCCCCCCACAAAACACACTATTTGCCTCGTCTCTCTAATAACTTTGTTGCCTCTCCCTCTCCTAGGTAAAAAACCCACCATTTTTTATCCTCAAAGGTGTAATTTACACATTTTTAATTTGATATATATAGATGTAGTTGTTGAATACATGTGTTTAATTATTGTAAAATAATAATATTTACATGTATAGCTTTGACATTGTTAGAAAACAACTTGTATATAACGTATGTTTGAACAGTTTGGATTTAAGATTTGTTTGGGATAGAATATATGTGTTTGTTTATTGTAAAATAGTTGTGTTTACATGTATATATTGATATTGTTAGAAAACAACTTGTGAAACACCTAGGTTTGAATGCTTGATCAATTTGACTTTGATATTTTTATAGCTTGAATATGTAATACAAAGATTTATAAAGCTCATTATGTTTTTTAAGTTTCTTTTATCCCCTTACGCCATACTTCACAATCATTAACATGATCAAGACTTCAAGTGAAGACAAGTGGGTGATCGCACGGGACAATTGAATATCCATCATCATTACAATTATCAGATAAGGTTTGTGAGGTTATTTTTGTGTAATCTTTTCGTTTAAGGGTATTTTTTAAAGAGTTTGAAAACTTAAAATATTTTTCCAAAATATTTTTTTTTGAAAATTTTGTAGAGTCATTAAATGAAATTAAATGTGGTTCGAACTAGTTCCTATACCTCGTTAGAATAGCTTTGAACTTCGCTCAATCGAGATTGATTTTTGCATCATTTAGTAGGCTCCAAAATCTGATTGGATCAGTCGTTTGATGTATGTAAGAACGGGTAAGGGTAATTAGTTCAAACGAGATGTAACTTTTTTTGAACGTGTATGCGAGAAATTATTTTTTACTGGATTTCAAATGCAATATTTTATGTCTACATCTTGGAGATTTTTCTCCATATAAATAGAGAGGCATACCTGAATTTTAAACCAAGCTTTTTAGACATCTTTTTGTGATCAGGCGCTTTTGTTTTTTCAATCCAAACACCTTGGATGATTTGAGACAACTTTACCAAATTACGAAGAACACAATTCTTGTTCATAACCTTATGATGTTAATTCTTCACTGCTAAATATAGGAATATGGTTTTCTGAGGCTGATCGGTGGACACCAAGACAAGTGAAGATTATTGTGGGGAATTAGTGGATATGCATCGCTTATTGTCTATAACTTGGATTGAAGACGTTACTGCGTCACTTAGCGGAGCTCTAAGTTTTTATATCTCTAGATATCATCATGTAATACCTAGTTGTAAATAATACTGAGATATAGGTTTTGCCTGAAAGATATTTTTCCTCACCTTCTATCTTTTATTTGTAGTTTTTGGTTTGTTTGGATTTGATTCAGTTTCATACATCTTGTATGTTTATTTATTTAAGATAAAATTTGGACTAAATAGTTTTTTTTTGTGTGTTACTTACCATACGATTTATCCATATAACCGGGCCACTCTATCTCATTTTTCAAATTGGAATCAAAGCTTATTTCTGCAAGTTACTTAGAGGAATCCTGGTGGTTAAATGGATAACTTGTACAATAGGTCACCTTTATTTGATGGCTTTAATTATGCATATTGGAAAGATCGAATGAGATCATCTCCAAAGTCGATTGATGAGCGAGCCAGGCTTACAGTTGAAAGGTGGTGGCCTCCTCCCATTGTGACTAATGAACATTGGATGATCTTAGAATGTGCAATTTTAACTCTCGATTTTTAAATACAATTTTTGGTTCTATCACACCAAAGGAATTTTATCGCATCATGACGTGTACCACTTATAAAGAACCTAAGGACATTCTCCAACTAACATACTTGGGTACCAATGTTGTGAAAGCTTTTAAGCTTCAAAATCTCACCACATAATTTGAGACTATACCCATGAATGAAACTGAAACTTTTGATTAATTGTATTCATGTTTGTTTGATATTGTGAAGTTTAGTTTGAATTTGGGAGATCTAAGGTCTCTCCCACCTCATTTTAGAATGAAAGTCACCATACAAAACTCTTTGGGAATTATAGACACCATTAGGTTAGAAGAGCTCGTAGGTGATCTTTAGACATATGAAATAGACATGTTCGTTGAAACCAAAAGAAAAAGAAGGAATATATTTAAAATATAAATAATTTTTTTACTCCGATTCTAAAATTGATGTAGTTGATCTTTTCATTTTTGCAAAAAATTCTCAAATTTAATATAAAAAATTCTTCCAAAGTAGAAAATAAATGTTTTGAGAAAGATAAAAATTTCAAAGCATGCAAGAATGTTTTTTATAATGATAAATAGAGAGCTAGAGGTGAGTATCATAAAAAAGTTGAATTATAGATATGTTATAAGTGCGAGGGAAAAGGACACAAATCCCATGAGTACCCCACTAGTCTTAAAAGAGAAGGCAAAGGCAAAGATGCATATAATGCCACTCTAAGAGATAGTGATGTCGAGTAGGTGAATTATGGGGATGAATCACTGTATGAACCTAATTCCATCGTATTCATGGCTAGTCACATTAGCACTTATAGTGCATCCCATGCCACTCTAAGAGATAGTGATGTCGAGTAAGTGAATTATGGGGATGAATCACCGTATGAACCTAATTTCATCGTATTCATGGCTAGTCACATTAGCACTTCTAGTGCATCCCATGCCAATGAGGGCATTTCTACATTTGATAGCCTCAACACTATGTCTTACTATTATGGAGTGAGTGACGGTAATGAAGAAAATTTGAGTGACGGGGAACGCGGTCTCCAAGAAGCTTACACCGAACTTTACACCGAGTCTTTAAAAACCAAAAATAAAAATAAAAAATTTAATCTTAGGATGTTGGTTTTATAAAAGGAGTTCATATTTTTAAGAGATTGTGAGGCCTTAGTGAGTTGACTCGAGAAGTTGAAAGTTTATTTATGTGAGAAACTTATTTTGGCAGGTAGGAAAAGACCATTTTGACAAATAAAATAGCTAGTCTTACGAGAGATCATCAAGCATCATTGCAGACTCATTAGAAACTCGAAGTCCATGTTTCTCGTCTCAAGAAATACCTCAAACGTTCCCGAGAGGTGAAAATCACTTTAGAGGACAAATCTAAAAAACTTGAAAATATGTTCCTTTGTCTTGTGTTAGGTTTGAACGAGAGCCAATGCATGTTTTATGATGGTGAATTCACTTTCAATATCACAACCGAACCGATTGACAAGTTTACGATGAATCCTTATGGGCCTAGACTTAACCCACCAAAGAGAACTCATCCTAGGCATTTTGACCAAAGTTCAACCCAAACCAATCTATGTTTGTACCCATTGCAAATAAAGAGGTCACCTTTGGGAGTTTTGTTTTAAGTTAGGAAGAGTTTTTCACACCCATGCTCCCACACACGCTCCTACACATCACCATAGAGACTTTACTAGTACTACAGAGAAGGTTGAGCTTTTAGTCAAGATTGAACAAAAATGATTGAGAACACCTACTGAACAAATGATTGAGGTGGTTTCTAGTATAACATGTTTTTCTTATTGCTATCTTTTATCGTTATTACTAGATTGTATTCTTATTTTTATAATTTTAAAAATATATAAATGTTTTCTTTTCATTTTGAAAAAAGTTTGAAATTTTTTTAAAAATATTTTATTTTTTATTAAAAATTTCAAAAATAAAAAAAGATTTTGTTTTACACCATATATGGATGCGTAATTAAAATGCACACTTACATTCCATCCATTCATTTGATTTAGTCATGGTGTTATGAGACTTGGTTTCATTCATTTTGTGTGATTAATAATGCATGTTTAAGCATTGTGTTGTTCTTTGATTATTACTTCCTTCATGCTAGACTTTTTATATCCCCTTTGTTGCACACATGCATGAACTTCTAAACATTGTACTTGCTTCTTATATGTCGAATAGGGTGTTCTTAATTTAATTGTTCTTAATAACGAAACAAATGTACTAAGAACTAATTATTCATGTAAGAACCATTGCCTGAATTATTTACTGGATAATTTGATTTCTATATGTGCAATGGAAAAGGGATACAAAAGAAGCAGTCTTCTTTGCCTTAAATACACCATTGGAAATATCCTAAAAGATAATTTTAGCACATAAAATCAGAAGTGTCAAGGCCAATTTTTTTATTTCATTGATGCTTCATTAACATGAGCTACATAATCCTTTCAAATTGTTTGACCATTAATGCTTAAAATATGAGATTTTAAGGGTGTTATAAGTTAATACCAATGGGTTTGCACAATAAAATTCCTTCCAAAACAGTAAATAGTTTGGCGTTATTTATTTGAAAATCATAGAAATTCATGATATTTTGCATAAGTTTAGTAAATTTCATTTCGTTCGACAACTTTACAACAAATATTAAATCGAATTCTTTCTTTATGAGTACCTTGTTGACTTCGTGAAGCTTTGCTACGTATTCCTATGTTGAATTTTTCACGCATTTAAGTTCACATGATTTCTTTCCAATTATTTGATATGGATGTTTTTGTCTTAATCCGTGGTGTGACTATTTGTATTTGCACTTATATGTATATTTATATACTCAAAAAATTCAAAAGTTTTCAAATATGGTCGGTTGCTTTGTTGAAGTATCATCAATTATGCATAATTGATTATCTTTGTGATGATATTTCATTTTTGAATTCTCGTGATGCTAACAATTTTGGATTAGTTCTAATTGTTTGTATATTACGGACAAAAATGGGAGAATATATTAAGGAGGAGTTTTTGTATCTTCATTAAACTCCATCCATTATGTATTTATTTTGCTTCAGTGTATAGGTCTTGTCTAACTTGATGATTACATGCTTTACAATATGAGAACTTTCAGTTGAAGATAATGTCACAAGCGTCTTTTCCTATTACCATTTGGGAGGGAATTAGTTAAACCTGTCTTTAGGGTTATTTTCTTGTGATTTTTGTTTTTGTACTAGAATGGATTAAGGGGGAGATTTGTAAGAAAAATATTTTTGATGATGATTATATTTTTTAAGTTTGTCTTACCCTCTTACATCCCGCATCACCATCATGAACATTCTTAATAATTCAAGTGAAGACAAGTTAGCGACCATACGCAAGAATTGAAAATCAGTCGTCATTACATTTATCAGAGGATGTTTATGAGGTTATTTATGCATAATATTTTCATTCAAGGGTATTTTTAAAAGAGTTCGAAAACTTATAATATTTTCCAAAATATTTTTTATATGTATTATAAAAATTTTAGAGAGTCTTTAGAATGATATTGAATGTTATTAGAATGAGTTTCTATACCTCGTTAGAATAGCTTCAAACTTCGTTCGAACAAGATTGATCCTCCATCTTTTGGCAGGCTTTGGAATCTCATTGGATCAGTCATTTCATGTATGTTCAAAAGAGTAAGGGTACTTTGTTCGAATGAGTAGGTGTACTTCGTTCGAACGAGATGTACCTTTGTTCGAATGAGTACGAGTAAAATTATTTTTTACCTAATTTAAAATGAAATATTTTATATCCATCTCTCGAAGGTTTTTCTCCCTATAAATGGAGAGGCGGAAACTCATTTTGAATCAATCCTTTTCAACATATTTTTGTGATCAAAATATTTTTTTTAATCGATACCCTTGGATGATTTGAGATCAATTTACCAAATCACAAAGAACACAATCCTTGTTGATAACCTTTGGAAGTTAATTCTTCACTACTTAAGACAGGAATACAATTTCTTAAGGCTAATCGGTCGACATTGAGGCAAGTGAAGCTTTCTCTAGGGAATTTATAGATCTACATTGCTTGATATCAATAACTTTAATTGAAGACATTACTGCATCACTTAGTGGAGCTATATTTCTTTTATGCCTGTAGATTCCATTCTATAATACTAAGTCGTAAAAAGTGCTAAAATATAGGTTTTTGCCCCAAAGGATTTTTTCCCATCTTCTATCTTCTGGTTATGGTTTATGGTTTGTTTGGTTTCAATTTAGTTTCATACATCTTTCATGTTTAGGTTCACTGATTAGGCATATATTCTTCACATTTATCCCCTTAATTTCGGTATTTTTATGATCCCGTGCAGTGTATCTAGCTTGGATTTGTCTCTTCTTTATGCTACTAACCTTTTTTGGCAAGTATTTCGTATTTTGTGTATTTCTCATGTGTTTTACAGGTATTTCATGCAAGTTAGTGCGAAGGAGAACTCAAAACAGTGAAAGAAACCAAGAAATGGAGAGTTGAAGGGCATTTTCATAATTTTCAGCCTTAGTCCGAAGGTGGGGCCAACTAGAAAGTTTAAGAGCTCTAAATTACAAGAACACTGGAAAAAACGGCACCTCAATCCGAGCTACGGTGAAGAAGTTACGATGTTTTGAAGTTGCGCGATAATGAAGAGTCTGGATGTGCGAATTTATGTAATTAATTATGCATTTAATGCAGTGCAACTCTTGGAAAACTTGTTCCACTAGCGAAATTTGATGCCAAATTCATGCAACTTGGTGCTATAAAAGACCAAGCTCTACCTCATATTCAAGGGGAGTTGAATTCTAGAAAGGGGGACTAGAAATTAGAGAGAGAAATTCATTTTTTAGAAATCCTTTTTAGTTTTTCATACTCTTAGAAAAGCCCTAGTTTGTATGTTTGAAGATTCAAGTTCATCTAGTGAAGATTTCAAGTATCAATTCTTCAATTCAATTCAAGTATCAAATTCCCTTCTCTTATTTAATCTCAATTTTTATTTAATCATCTTTTCTTGTTTTGTAATTTTTGCTTTTACCATATTTCTTAGATCTACAATTATATGCATTGTTATGAAATTGTTTTCCCATAAAAATCATGAGTAGCTAAATTCCCAAGGGTTGGGGTACATGAACTCAATCCAAGGCAAATTATTTATGTAGAAAATAGAGGTTAAATTAAAATATTGATTGAATCGTGAAAGAAAATCATACAAACATTGTCAATCTTTTAATCTCTCTTGCCCTAGGTACTTGAGATGTTTAAGAACGCTTTGCGAGTATGATTTATCATTCACCGCTTTATATCTATCTTTGATTTCATATGATGCGGGCTAGATCCCTCATATATGTAATGCTTAGAATTTATAAAGACCGGATCTAGTCAATAATTTTAATTTACAATTCTAGTATTCTATAGGATAATTTGTTAAGGATTGAGGGATTGTACCCTACCCGATTTTCTCCCATTTGCCAGATCTAAATTTGTTTTCTCAATTTTCAATTTGTTTTCCTTAAGTAAATTTTTATTTCAGTAGAAATTTTCCCAATCATTAATCATCTTTTCTATTTCTTTTAAGAAATCATTTCAAGGTTTAATAACTTTTCTGATTACGATTTGGCAAACTTGATCCCTGTGGATACGATCCCGACTTACCGGGTTTATTAAGTCGCGTCAAGTTTTTGGCGCCGTTGCCGGGGATTGAAATTGTTAAATTTTCAAGAAAGTTATTTTTATCTACAAGTGATTTCAAAAAAAAAAAAAAAAATAATAATTTCATCTCTTATGTGCTTATATGCAGAATTTATCTCCCACCCAAGTTCACGAAAATCCTATTGCCGAAGCCAGTTCTGAAAATTATGAGTCTCCTCGTTTTTGGGTTCCACCTCCTTCGCCTAATAATTCCATCACAAGTCGTTCTTTGAGTCAAACCCTGAGTGAGAATTCTGAACCTTTCGGTAGCGATATGTCGAATCATGGTAGTGTCGGTGTTGGTGCTGGAGAGGATGAGATACCCTATCTTCCCATGAAAGATCTTTTATTTTCGGAGAGAACTGTTACCCCTGGTTGCATTTTACTCCCGTATAATGCCGGTCAGTTCCACTTTCGGAATGGAATGATCCAAATTCTTCCTACATTTCATGGGATGGATTCGGAAAAACCATATCTCCATATTCGAGAATTCGAAGATACGTGTGAGACATTTGGAGACCAAGCTTGTCCACAAGAGGTAATCCGGTTGAAGCTCTTTCCTCTTTCCTTAAAGGATAAAGCTAAAACTTGGTTATGGTCCTTGCCCACAAATTCTGTTTTATCCTGGAGAGATATGCAGAACAAATTTATCTCAAAATTTTTTCCACAACACAAAACCAATTCTGTTAAAGCCCAAATCCAAGCTTTTCGTCAAAATGAGAATGAGGCTTTTGATAAGTGTTGGGAGAGATATCAGGAGTTAGTTAATGCGTGCCCCCATCATGGTTTTGAACCTCATCATCTGATTTCTTTTTTCCATCAAGGCCTTACTGTAGCGTCTAAACAACTTGTTCAAACCATGTGTGAGAGACCTTTTTGGGAGTTAAGTACGAGCGATGCTGAGGCTCATTTGAAATATGTGGCAGAAACTACCCAAGCATGGGATACTTCTGATCCCAATAGTCAAAATAGAAATCGACAAGTGTCCAACTTGCCTGCTGCGTCCGGTATTTATCACTTGGACAAGGACACTTTGTTGGATCGAAAATTTGACCAATTGGAGAAGAATTTCAGAGATATGCTAGATATGCGATTGAGAGATGTGTCTGGACCCGTGCAAACAGGAAAGGAGAAAGTGTGTGCCATTTGTGCTGCTGGTCATTCTACCGAAGGATGTCCTACCATCCCTGCTTGCAAGGCAATGTACACTGAGCAAGTAGAGGCGATAGGAGGGTTTCGTGAAAATTTTAATGCACCTCAAGGGAATGCATATAATCAATCTTGGAGGAATCATCCTGGTTTCAACTATGGACAACCACAAGGGGGGATGGTGCCTCATCCACATGTGACTTTGCCACAAACCCCTCCTCAATTTCAGCATATGGCTCCTCCAATGCAACCTCCTTTGCAGACACCACCTCCTGGTCCGTATGTTACCCCTCCGAGGCGATCTCTTGAAGACAACATAAATCACCTCATTCAATCCCAAAAGGAGAGCACTGCTAAGTATGATCGAATGTTCACTGAAATGCATACTAGCATCTCTAGGTTGCAATCTGCAGTGAATACTCAGGAGAAAGGTAAATTCCCAGCTCAAGGCCAAAGACCCCCTCCCCAAGGACAAACCAGTATTGGCACTACATCCCTCGACCATCGAGAGCAATGTAGCGCTATTACCACTCTCCGTAGTGGGAGAGTAGTTGATATGTCACCTCCCTCACGCAATGCATCTAAAGATAAAGAGGTTTCGCCCGGCACAAAAGAGGCCAAAGATGCCCCTTTAATTGAGAGTGAGGAGGAGGAAAACACTAGTGGACCCAAGGCCATCACCCCCACCGCTGCCCCATACCCTCAACGATTGGTCTCTCACTCCAAAACGATCTCCCGTGATGAAGTTCTGGAAGTCCTTAAGCAAGTAAAAGTCAATTTACCTTTTCTCGATACTATACAGAAAATTCCCGCGTATGCTAAGTTTATTAAAGACTTACTCACGGTGAAACGCAAGCTAAAGGTAAACCAGAACGTCTCTTTGGCCCAAAATGTCAGCGCAGTCTTGTCGAGTGACTTTCCATTAAAATATAAAGATCCGGTTGCACCCACTATTTCTTGTATCATGGGGAAGAACCGAATTGAGAGAGCTCTAATAGATCTCGGGGCGAGTGTTAACATTATGCCCTATTCCATCTATACGAAACTGGAACTGGGGGCCCTTAAGCCCACAAAAATGACTCTCCAGCTCGTGGATCGTTCTGTGAAGTTTCCTCGGGGAATTGTTGAGGATGTGATTGTTCAAATAGACACTTTCTACTTCCCGGTGGATTTTGTCATTTGGGACGAAGAACCCTCCGTTCTCCCAAGTAATCATGTTCCCGTTATCCTTGGCCGTCTATTTTTAGCTACTGCTAATGCTCTTATCAATACCCAAAGTGGGCGTATGCAATTAACTTTCGGGAACATGACCCTCGACACAAATATCTTTAATAATTCCAAGAGAGAGGATGATGAAGAGGAACCGCGGGGGTTGGATTTTTTGGGGGAAGCACACGAGCAAGAAATAACTTACAAGGGAGAGCCATTAGGGGAAGGTTGCGTTGCGCCCAGTGAGTGGAGTGGTTACAATATTGAGAGCAAGGTAGGGGAGGTATGTTTAGTTAATGCATTCGAGAGCACGAGTGAGCCCATGAACAAGAGTGAAAGAGGCGATTTAGAGTGTGTCGAGAGAGGCTCTATCAACCCACCCACACCACCCTATCATTCAACGAGTGCGCACGAAAGGCAGGTTGAGGACACCAAGCAAGAGAGAGCGCTAGAGGAGTTGAGCCTAGAAGAGTTTGAGAGAGAGTTTGGACAGGTGGATGAAAGCCTAAATGTTGAAGTCCAATCTTTCTGGGCCTCATTTCGTCATTTAGACGAAAGTGAGTGGGACAATAGAATTGATGCATTTCTCCTTAACAAACCTCCACCCATACCATTTGAGTCTTCGGAGGTACTTGAAGATACGACTCAAATCTCGTCCGACTTAGAGACCAACCCACGTGCTACACAACAAGAGGATCCTTTTCCGGTTAATCATAATGCATCTCCCGGTCTTTCCTTTATCTATGGGCACGGGCCCAATTTGTTCCGTCTATTCACTTATGATGGTAAGACGGGAGAGACGAGGAGAGCATCGTACCCCGTGCAAGGGGTCGGGTGATTTGTTAAGAGAGATGAGAGGTCGTCGCACCCCCGACGCGTATGGGGTGATTTTTGTTGTATTTTTGAGTCATGTATAAGTGTTATATAGTGTCTTGTTGCATTTAGAGTAATTAGTTCAAGTATTGTTATTTTTTTTGTATGCTTGGTTCTAACATGTTTTGTAGATTCAATGGACTCGCACTCATCAGGGATCGCTCATTTAGGTAATATCTTTCTTTTCCTCTCTTTATGTTGTGTTCTTGATTTACATTGAGGACAATGCAACATTTAAGTTAGGGGGTGTGGGATATTCTTCCCATTTATTGTTTAGATTCATTGATTCGATCACATGTTCTTTCCAAGTGTGTTTTGAAAAAAAAAATTGAAAAATGTTGAAAAACCAAAAATATTTTTCTTCAAAATAAATAAAAATTGGAATTTAAATTTTTCAAAAATATCACCTTTGTTCTGTTTAAAGTCTCAAATTGTTAACAATCAATTGCACTAAGCCAAAATTGACCGAAGATGGAAATTGAAAGAAAATTGACGACTTTACGAATAAGTGTGGAGATTAGTCCAAACCCGGTGAGATTTCGAGCCTTTCAATTTTTTATGAGTTTTTAAATAAATCCGAGTTTATGATTAACTCAAAGTTCTTTTCAGCGTTTTAATAAGTCGTCGATGATCTCAATCCTTTGTTTTGATCGGTTATGGGAAATGTGTGAAATGTTGTCTCGAAATTCATGCTAAATATATCTCTAAACTTAAATAATCTCGAGATGCATATGGTAATTTGATTAGCAATTTGGACAATGAAGTAGGTGTAATACCCCGTACTTTTGGCTATATTTATTTTTGGGATTAATTAATTAAATGCGTATTAATTGGAAATTAATCCGGGTTAAAAATACTAGCGAGATGTGAGTTGGTATTTGACTATATTGAGCATATATGATGTTATATGAATATTGAATTATGAAATTTGTCGTGAAATTTATGTACGGCAATTTGGGAATTTTGTTGAGACGCGTGTGACCGCCGCGTCATGGTGTATTAATTTAATTATAAAGTGAATCTAAATTCTATTAACTGTATGGTCATTTTGAGTGCGCCAATGCGTCCGGAAGGGTCGAGATAGTCAGAAAACACTAACCGGGGGTGTAGTTTGGGTCCCGGGGTATTTTTAGGCCATACCGGCAACTTAAAGGGTATTTTGGTAATTTTGTATTTTGAGGAATTAAAAGTGACGAAAATTGGGAGTTTTAATCTGATGTGGATTTAACCCACTAAACCCACTAACCAACCCATATTAACCCATTAAGCTACGGAGGTTATCATTTAGGTTTCCAACTTTCCCAAAGAAAACCCTAGCCACCATAGCCACCTTTGGAGAAGAAGCTTGGAGAAAGAGAGAGAGAGGGAATTCTGCAGAAATCTTCACCAAACCAACACCAAAATCAGAAATCGAATCAAGGCAAGTGATTTAAATTACATTCTTTATGCAGTGAATGCTTCTTCCATGTTAGAAATCTTGATAATCTATCTTAATTAAGAGTTAAAGGAAAACCCATGAAATTGGAAGTTATTAGCTTAATTTTGGGTATAGGATTGCATGTAGAAACGTTGCTTGAAGATTGAATTCAGAGATTTCATTTTTATGTGGTGTAAAAACGGATTAAATTCTGGGATTTGATGATGATAAAAATCTAGGGTTCATGTTCTTGAAAAATTGGGGAAAAGTATAGAATCTTGTGATTTAATGATGTTTGGGATGCATTAATGCCTTAAAAGATGTTAGTACATGACCTTAGCATGTTTTAGGATGATTAGAGAACTTAAAACATTGTTGGAACGAACTTTGGAGAAGATTTGAGGAGTAAGAATGGTGAAAAATGAAATTTAGAGAAATCTGGGACGAAACTGGTAGGTCGTTAGAAGCCCCTGCCCAGGTCGTTCGAACGAACTCGTTTGAACGAGTTTCTAACGAATTGACCAGTCGATTCTAACGAAAGGGAACCTCGTTCGATAACTTCGTTCGAACGAGATCTCGTTAGAAGGTACAGTTCGTTCGAACGAACTGGATCTCGTTCGAACAGTCTCGTTCGAACGAGACTTCTAACGAGCCGATAGTGGAATCTCGTTCGAACAGCCTCGTTCGAACGAGACTTCTAACAAGTTGACAGTTTGGGCCTTTTTGGACTGTTTTGAGTTTTGGAGTCCCGTAAACTTGTTCGAGGATATAGATAACATTCCGATGATGATGTAATGATAGAATTGGGACTTTTGGGTATTTATGAGAAGGAAATTATATACGAGAGTTAAAGTAAATGGACGGTTTGGGTTGAGACGTGAGTGTCTACTACGACGTGAGAATAAATTATGGCGCGTATGATTATAAACCGGAATAGTATAAATTGTGATAATTATAAGTTGGTACGAGAATGCGATATGTACTACGATTAAACTACGGGATTACTAAATACGTGTGTTTTCTTAGTATGGGTATATAAATTGTGTGTATGACATACCTACCATACTTGCTATCACGGGAGGTTTGCGTTCGCTTAGGGCCCTCTAATCCTTGTGTTGCCCGGATTTAGACTGGTTACCTTGATGAACATAGGTCATAGAAAGACTTATTGGGATATTAATAAGTTCGCTGATCGTGGGAGCGTAGGTATGTGCGTGACCCATGTGATGTGACTGTGTTCGCCTCCATTATTTGTGATGTTGTTATCTTTGAACTATTCCTGAGAGATTCGGAATATGTGATCCTTATGTACGTGATGTACCGGGATGGATAGCAGAGTATGTGTGCACCACAGCTTAGTTCTCGGGGTGCTTGTATTGTATATTTATGTTGTGATTAATATACACTTAATTAATGGAAACCTTCATGTTAATGTTGTATAAATAATTACGGTATTGTTTCGAGAAACATAACGAGTTAGCTGATAGTGAAATATATTGCATATTGAGCATCTGAGTTTACGTTAAATCCCTATTTAATTACGAGTGTTAATATGTTAATAGAACCGAGTAATATGGGTAGGACCTATGACAGTCTAGCTAGATATGATGTCACTTAGCTAGTGGTTTGTGTCGTTGTAGATGGGTACTTACGTTAGGAGTGCACAGTTAGACGAGAGGTGAGAATATCATGTGAGTGCACGTCCTAACATGTACTTTGCATTTAATGTTTTAAATGTTTTTAAAGCACTTGCAGGTTTTTAAAATATAACTCCACATTCGGGCTCTGACCCGTTTGCTTTCAAATCTACTTTTCTTGTAAAACCATTTTAGGTGCCCAACCACAAGGACACCATGCATAGGATACTCATTCTGGTGACGAGCTGTAGCTGTTTGTGGAAGCTACATGGATTTGCTTGTAGACGCTTCTATCACTTGGATTCCAGATTCATTATCTATCAGTTGTAGGGCATGTTGCCCATTTCTATTAGAGTTACATTTCCATTACAGTTTTCAGACTTTGGCATGTATTGTTTTAGTATTCGGTTTATTTATTTCAGTTGTGGGATTGTAGTGAGGAGTTTTCCTCCAGACTTTATTTACATTATGTGATGGTTATTCTTTTTACTCCAGTATGGCGAATGGTGTTATTATTCTTTATTACACTTGTTGCATGTTAATCAAACTTTAAATAAAATTTGGCACTTACTTTTTAAATACTAGGTGGTTAGTAATAATAAAAAAAATGTTTTCGACAGTGATGCTATTAACTGAGCCAACTTGGCATTTTGAATTAATTTAATAAAGGAGTAGCTACCCGGTATTTAATTAGTCGGGGTGTCACAGTAGGCCCTCATTTGTTACCCAAAAATATTAGCCATAAAAAGTTGTGAAAAATTATCCTTTTGCAACCCAATTTGAGCCTAATAAAATTTATCTTTTCGTTTGATAACCCGAAAAACCCAAATAGCCCGGAATTGTGAAAATTGAGAAAATTTATCAAGTAAGTCCAAATTGTGCAATAAAAAGGGGCAAGAGAAAAAAGAAGAAAAAAAAAGAATAAAAAAAAAAGAAGAGAAGAAAAAGAAAAGAAAAAAGAGAAAAATAACCAAATGCCCGAAAAAGCACTAATGGACATCATAAGGACATTTTCCAATTCCGAACATTCCGTCTATTCCCAATTTTACCCTTTACACCTTAAACCCGAAAAGTCCTAACTGAGTCCAAATGACGAAATTAATTACTGCAAGGAGAGCTAAGACATGAAAAGATAATAAGAGAGATTAAATGGTGTGAACTAGAGGTGATGTTCCCGTTTCCTAATAACTGTACTCCGATGATGAGATCTTTTCACCATAAATTTCCTTCTTTTCAATTTTGTATGCGTGAATTTGTGTCCATTATATTTACTCTTTATATCATGCATACCGTGAAAATAGCCACAATCCGAGTGATTCGTTTGTGAGTGCAATCCGTAAGAATTTGAATCAAAACGAATTTTCGGAAAGTAACGTAATGCTCAATCGGTGGAAATTTGAGGTTTAATTTTTGGCTTTGCACACACACACACACTATGATTTGAAATAGTTAAATATGAATTTATGGTGAGTATTTTTCGAAAAGTTTAAATTGTACAATTTTTTGAGTATTTTGATCTTTATTTGAGTCACTAAAGAATTTTGTGGGTGTATTCACTGCAAACCCTCACGAGACAAAACTCGTCCTACTAGGGTAACCTAGGGGTTTAAAAGGCTTGTTGCATACGCTAAATGCAATCGCTTGCCCGCGAAAAAGGTATTCTATCCCAATAAAAGAATTTTCAAGAGTTGAACTTTAAACTAATTTCTTTTACATTGCTCGGGACGCGCAAAGTTCTAAGTTATGGGGTGTGATTAGGCATATATTCTTCACATTTATCCCCTTAATTTCGGTATTTTTATGATCCCGTGCAGTGTATCTAGCTTGGATTTGTCTCTTATTTATGCTACTAACCTTTTTTGGCAAGTATTTTGTGTTTTGTGTATTTCTCATGTGTTTTACAGGTATTTCATGCAAGTTAGTGCGAAGGAGAACTCAAAACAGTGAAAGAAACCAAGAAATGGAGAGTTGAAGGGCATTTTCGTAATTTTTCAGCCTTAGTCCGAAGGTGGGGCCAACTAGAAAGTTGAAGATCTCTAAATTACAAGAACACTGGAAAAAATGGCACCTCAATCCGAGCTACGGTGAAGAAGTTACGATGTTTTGAAGTTGCGCGATAATGAAGAGTCTGGATGTGTGAATTTCTGTAATTAATTATGCATTTAATGCAGTGCAACTCTTGGAAAACTTGTTCCACAAGCAAAATTTGATGCCAAATTCATGCAACTTGGTGCTATAAAAGACCAAGCTCTACCTCATATTCAAGGGGAGTTGAATTCTAGAAAGGGGGACTAGAAATTAGAGAGAGAAATTCATTTTTTAGAAATCCTTTTTAGTTTTTCATACTCTTAGAAAAGCCCTAGTTTGTATGTTTGAAGATTCAAGTTCATCTAGTGAAGATTTCAAGTATCAATTCTTCAATTCAATTCAAGTATCAAATTCCCTTCTCTTATTTAATCTCAATTTTTATTTAATCATCTTTTCTTGTTTTGTAATTTTTGCTTTTACCATATTTCTTAGATTTACAATTATATGCATTGTTATGAAATTGTTTTCCCATAAAAATCATGAGTAGCTAAATTCCCAAGGGTTGGGGTACATTAACTCAATCCAAGGCAAATTATTTATGTAGAAAATAGAGGTTAAATTAAAATATTGATTGAATCGTGAAAGAAAATCATACAAACATTGTCAATCTTTTAATCTCTCTTGCCCTAGGTACTTGAGATGTTTAAGAACGCTTTGCGAGTATGATTTATCATTCACCGCTTTATATCTATCTTTGATTTCATATGATGCGGGCTAGATCCCTCATATATGTAATGCTTAGAATTTATAAAGACCGGATCTAGTCAATAATTTTAATTTACAATTCTAGTATTCTATAGGATAATTTGTTAAGGATTGAGGGATTGTACCCTACCCGATTTTCTCCCATTTGCCAGATCTAAATTTGTTTTCTCAATTTTCAATTTGTTTTCCTTAAGTAAATTTTTATTTCAGTAGAAATTTTCCCAATCATTAATCATCTTTTCTATTTCTTTTAAGAAATCATTTCACGGTTTAATAACTTTTCTGATTACGATTTGGCAAACTTGATCCCTGTGGATACGATCCCGACTTATCGGGTTTATTACTTGAGCGACAGGCTTGCACTTGAGCCTAGATTGTACGCACTTTTGAGACAAATATTAAGTCGCGTCATTCACCTAATTTAATCAAGGTAAAATTTGGACGAAATAGTTGTTTTTTTTGTGACCTAACATACAACGTGTGTGTGTGTGTATATATATATATATATATATATATATATATCGGCCCACTCTACGCCTTTAAAAATGTATGTGTTCATTTATTGTAAATGTAATCATTTTTGTTAAAAATATATTTGTGGGTTTATTTAAAAATTTGAAGTACTTTGGGAGTTCATATGTATAATTTGAATAATTTGCGGGTTTAGTTATAAATAATTTTTGGGTTTTTTTAAAAATGTAATACAAAACATAATGAACATTCTACCATGATTTCCAATTTTGTATGCATACATGGCTTAGGTTTTTTACCTAGGTTTCTAAAACTTGATTCGATTAGGTTATAAAGTATTATTAAAATCAATTTGGTATATATACGCGGCTAAGGGTTTCGACCTAGATTTGGAAAATTGGATTCGATTAGGTTATAAAGTATAATTAAAACCAAGTTGGTATGTATACACGGCTTAAGGTTTCAGTCTAGGTTTTGAAAACTGATTTCAATTAGTTTATATATTATAATTAAGACTAAATTGGTATGTATATGAGTCTTGGGGTTTTGACCTAGGTTTGAAAATTGAATTCGATTAGGTTATAAAGGATAATTAAAATCAAATTGGTATGTATACGCGGTTTAGAATTTCAACCTAGGTTTTGAAAATTAGATTCGATTAGGCTATAATGTATGATTAAAACCAATTTGGTATGTATATGAGGCTTAGGTTTTCAACCAAGGTTTATAAAATTGGATTTGATTAGTTTATAAAGTATATTTAAAACCAATTTGTTTTGTATATATGGCTTTAGTTTTTAACATGATAGTGTTTCAACATTGTTATTATTAACTAATGATTCAACTATCAATGGGAATAAACTAACTTGTAAAAAATCCATTTTAGTCACACATGGTAGGTAACGACTACTACAAGTTGTTATGGGGTGTCCTTTGTACAAATAGTGGATAGATGAGACAAATAGACTCTGGGATGTATACCGTAAAGTTAATAATGAGTATTGGAAATTTACAAAGTGGTGTCTCAATGCTAAAGAATTCTCTTGTCCTTGTGCACATTATAGAAATGGGTAAATATTTGAGTGGAAAATATTTGATTTGCATCGGCTTAGATAGGGTATGCAAGACGATTACAAGGTGTGCATTTTTCAAGGTATATACATTGTCCCATAATAACCTCCACTACAACTGTTAAGTAAGAAAATGGTTGAAGGATAGGAGGATCCCCCAGTAGAGCATAATGTGTTAGATGATTTAATAGATGATGCTTAAGGAGTTCACGTGGTGAAATAAAATGAATCTTATGGTGGAGGTTCTAGTGCTCATGAAGGTGTTGGGATAAACCTTGATGATGAATACCAATGCTTAAAAGTCAAATATACCCAACCGTTGTAACATAATTGTACAAAGATCAAATACCTTTGCATGCCATGATTAGTTTGTGTAGTTTGATGAGTCGTTTTATTTTTTTTAGCAATAACATGATTGGAATTCTGAATCACGTGATGGGTTTGCTCCTAGAAAATAGGCTTCCAAATAATTGTTAGAGTATGAAATATAGTTTAAAAGGATTAGGAATGAAGTATAAATCAATTCATGTTGCTAAGTATGATTGCATACTGTACGAAAGGTGTACAAAAATATTGATTATTGTCAAATATGTGGGAAACCTAGATATGTACCAGAGCATGAATCTAATGATAAGAGAGGTTCAATTTCAAAAGTGCCTCAAAAAGTAAAGTAGGACATGACTTGGCACAAGTTGAAGAGATTTTTCACAATACCATAGATAACGGAGGAAATGACATAGCATGCTAGGGAAGAAGTGGGGGGGAGGGGTAATCTCACGCGTTATCCTATGGACTCAACCATCTGGAAATATTTAAATTATAATTGCCAACATTTTTCCAATGATTGGCATAATATTCATTTGGAAATTCCAATAAACCGGTTCAATCCATTTTTCACTCTAAGAACCAATCAAAGTATATGGTAGGTGATCTTAACACCCCTAAATCCCTCTCTTTCGTTGTGCATGAGATAAGGATTTTTGATGTTGTCTTTATTAATACCTCGGACAAAGGCACCAAGTGATGACATTGACGTCTTCTTAGCACCGTTGGTATAAGAATTGAATGAGTTTTAGGTAGTGGGTGTGAAAGCATTTGACTCTAGCATACATGAAGAACACTTAAAAAGTTACGTGGATTAGGGAAATTTATGATATCCCATCTTATGGAACTTTATCGAACTATAATGGTCACACTTTTCTTTAATTAGGTCTCATTTTTTGGAGTTTAGGAGCGACCCGGTGCTGGGGGAAGCCACATAATATCAACTACTATATCCATATTTGGAAGAAGAAGGGTGAGCATGCTAATTCACAGGCCACCGAGAACACCGTATGCTATATTAAAATAATATTGTCAATTTTAAATTGTTTATTAATGTTATTTTTAAAAGTTAATAACATGATTTTATATTGTTTCGGGAGAGGCTAAAGACAATGTAAAACACGCAAAGTGATGCCGATAAGGCATCTCTGAATACGGAAGCACTGAGACCAGTGCTGGGATAAGATAGAAAAGATCTCACTCGAGGTGTCATCTCCCGGATCGAAAATTCAAAGTCGATGGGCAGGGTTTGTATAACAAAGGGTTTTCCTCTAAGTTGAACATTTACAAATCAAATACGAACTGGAAATTTAAAAGTCTCCAATAAATGATGAACAATATGTTCGATTGGGTCAAACACGCCATCACAGATAAAATGAAAGTCAATGCATAGACAAAGGATAAAGGAAGGGTAAGGAGAATATGGGTGAGAGGACCACTACTCCATTCCCCTCACCGACTATGATCGACTCATCATTCTCCTACAAAATTTACTCCACCTAACCCAACTTTCCCGACTTTAATTAAAATAGATGGGGAGATGATAAATATCCTTAATAGGTGTGAAGATACCCCAATTGCCAATATAGTGAAGGACTTGAAAATGACTCTTGGCATCATGGTGCACACCCGTCCACTCTAAGATTTTGAGTCCCGGTCTGGGTCATTAAGATTATAGTGGGTAAAGAGGATTATGTATTGTGGATTGACGAGCAAGTTGGTGTCTGAAATATTGTTGGCATATTCGGGGCGTACATTATTTGGTCGACTTTTCTCCTCAGTCGTAATTAAGTTTTGTTGGAATTGGTGTACTTTAAATTATAGTCTTTTGAATTAACTTGAAACAATTATTTGATTTGATATATGGAATGTTTTTATTTTGGTTTTGATGTGTATTATATTGTTGATTGTGTTGATTTTGGTTTGAACAAAACTAAGAGTTTTTGAAACAAATTTACTGTTGGGCAGTAGCTACTGCCCAGTGATTATTTTTCATATTCTACAGTTTTTTCATGGTCCTTAACCGTGATAAAAAGGTTATGTCGTAGTCCAGGACAATGACAATACTATAGACAAAAACCTTACATGGTCGCACGACCTTAATCTTGGTCTATGCACGTGGTCGTCAAACATTTCAGCACTATCTCTCTTTTTTATGCACGAGTAAAAGTAAAACATGCACACAGGTAAGTTTTTCGTGTCACGGTCAATGACCGTCATAACTCAAATACTTGTCATAGTCAAGAACTGTGAAATAACCATGACAATAATTATTTTGTCATGGTCCTTGACTCTGACAAGTCTTAGCCACCCCCTCCCCCCTTTTTTTTTTGATTTATTAATATAAAAAGGACCATGGTAAATGGTTGTTGCCATGGTCAATGACTATGAAAAAGGAGTTGTCACCCCCAAAATTGTCGCGACATTGATGTGGCAATTCCTTTTTGCCAAGGTTTTTGACCTTGATAAAAAAATCCCAAATGTTGCAATAAAAGCTAAAGTCCCCACCTAACAAGAAAACCAAAAACAATTAATGTGAATTTCATAAAGATCATGGTCATGATACCGATGATTATTATTCTCTTTTGAAAGAGATTGAAAAGATTACCAAGACGGGTCGGCTGAAAAGATTCGTGGATCAAAATCTTTTCCTTAAGAGAAAAGGAAAAAGTAGGAACCTCCTGTATGAGAGAAATAAAAAAAAGAAGGTAAAAATAAAAAATATGGATACTATGATAATGAATTTAATAAAGAGATAGAGTTCCTTGAGAAGCCTAAATGTCCCAAGGGAAACTTATTTTAGGAGGAGTTACTGGTCAAGAAACTGAACCATTTGATAGAAAATCATACTTGTGAGAAGCATGAGTCGGTGATCATTGAATGGATATAAATCACATGATAAAAAATGAGGAGGAAATTTGTCATGGGAAGGTAAACATTGATCACTTTATCGTTGGATTTTCTTGGATGGATTTTAAGAACATTCTTTAACCACGTCATGACCCATTAGTTGTGATCCTCGCATTCATAACTATAATGTTTCTCAAATCTTCATTGATAAAGGAAGTTGAGTAGATATAATTTTCTAGGACTATTTCAAAGGTCTTTAGCTAAATGTGAAGTAATTCAAACCTTATCATCAACACCTCTTCGCTTTCAGTTGGGACAAAGTCTTCCCGCTCGGTATGGTAGAATTGGATGTATGAATGGGTAAGTGGCTTACATGTTTGATAAAAAAAGTTAACTTCTTTATCATGGACCACCACGTGATATCTATTTACAAGATTATTTTGGGAAAAGTTTCCCTAAAGTCGTTTGAAGTTATCCATTATAATATTCATCAAATGATAAGGTTTCCCATTTATTTTGGGCTAAGAGATGTATGCAAAGATCAGGTTAATGAAAGAGAATGCTACTCCATATCCGAAGATAAATGGATACTTACAAATAAAAGACTACTTCATTTAATATTGACACCATTAACCTAAGGGGCAAGAAGAAATTGATGAAGGGTGAGGCAACCCAACAAGTAGAATTGGGGGTTCACGATGAATAGGATTGTGAGAAAACAAGGCAAATTGTCTAATCCTTAAAGCCTAATGTCAAACTTAAGCTAGTTAAGCTCTTAAAATAACGTATTAACATATTTTCATGGTTGCATAAGTATATTTTGGGTATAGACCCCGAAGCCATATGTCATCATCTAGATGTGGACCCCTTATCCTAGGAAGTTAGGTAGAATAGGAGACAATTTGCCTTAGATCGGTACCAGAGTATTCAAGAACAAGTGAAAAATATTTTATATGAGGGGTGAATAGAATCATTCAAGTATCCCTCATGGTTGTCCAATGTGTTGCTCATAATAGATAAAATGGAAAATGACGTATGTGCGTCGACTTCACTGATCTAAATAATGCATGCTCAAAAAACTATTTTCCTCGAATAAATCAAATAGTTGACGTCACTATTGGACATGAACTCATGATTTTTATGGATGTATACAACATTGAGCACAAAATATATATGAATGAGGATGATGCATAAAAAATTCTTTCATAATCGATAAAGGCACCTATTTTTACAAAGTGTTGCCTTTCGGCCTGAAGAATGCTAGAGCCACTTACCAGTGATTGTTGAATAAAATTTTTAAAGACCAGTTAGGCGAAACAATGGAAATTTATGTCGGTGATATTCTAACAAAGAGTCTTAAAGTTAAAGATCATGTTAAAGACTTGGCAAAAACTTTTCATACCATGGAGAAATGCCAAATAAAGATAAATTCAACCAAATGCGTCTTCAGATTTGGATTCGAAAAATTCCTCAAATTTATCATAAATCAAAGAGGAATAGAATATAATTCGTGAACAATCAAGGAATTGATTGGCATGAAGTCACCGAGAAACCAAAAAGAAGTTCAGATGATCACAGGTTGCATAGTGGCCTTAAACAAATTAGTCTCTAGAGCCACTGATGGACGCGTACCATTCTTTCGTTGTTGAATGGAATAAAAATGTGAGCAAGCATTTAAATAATTGTAGGTCTATAGGGCTATGGTCCTTATAGGAGGGGATATAACCGAAAATAATTAGTATAACTTCTCTATTATCAAATTATCCAATTAACAAAAATAAAATCTATCTTACCCTAAACCTCAAAGTTTGTTGCATTTGTTATCACGACTCTTCTACAGTAAAAGGTTATAATTGTACTTATTGGTCTTCGAATCTGCAGTAAGCGCATCTATGGTTCAGCTAGATATAGGGGTTCAGAAGCCGGTATATTATACAAGCAAATATTTTCAGGGGGTGGGGAGTCATTAACCTAAGATTGAGGAAATATAATTCACACTTATTCACATAGTACGGAATGAAACCATACTTTTAGGCTCATATAATTTTGGTGTTAACGGATCAGCCTCTTAGGTGGATCGTGCACAAACTAGAGAAATATGGTTAGATCATGGGATGTTCCATTGAACTGGGATGATATGACATAAACTACCAATCACATAACATAATCAATGGCTAAGCATTGGCATATTTTGTTACAAAATTCTCATAGGAGGATCCAAGTTTGGTCAATGAAGGTTCATCCTTTGAGCCATACCCTTAAGTTCAAGCCTTAATCCTAAAAAATGAGACTCCCTCTCAAGACTCATCCCTAAAAAATGAGGATCCTTCTCAAGACTTAACTCTAAAAAATAAGTCTCCCTCTCAAGCCTCGACTCCAATAATTGAGGTTTATCGTCAAGCCTCAACTTCCGTCAGTAGAGGCGTGGAACAAAAAAAAGGGAAAGGAATTATCAAATACAAAGATTTAGATATGACACTAAAGTTCCATCAAGAAGATAACCATGAACTTTTTTTTAAATATTATAGTTTGGAAGTAATATGTGGATAATTACTTCTATGTTGCAGGAAGTGGTGAGTGAGCCATACTCTCAACCCCAGATGCAACACACATTAATTATGCCCTTCGATTTATCTTCTGAGTCTCCAATAACAAGGAAGAGTATGAAACTTTAATTGAAGGATTCAATCTTGATATGTCAATTGGAGTTAAGATGACTCAAGCTCACAACGATTCTCAAATGGTGCTATGTTAGATAGGTGGAGAATTTGAAGCAAAGGATGATAAAAATGGCTAAGTATTTAGCTAAAGTAAAGATACTCATGACTCGATTTGTGGAAGTTAAGATCTAGTGAGTTTCGATATTATAAAATGCTAACAAGGCTTACTTAGGACACAAGAACATCATTTAAAAGGGTATTGACGATAGAGATATTAGCTAAACCGATTATTGAATGAGCAGATCAGGAGACAGAGATATTATATCTAAACCTAGTACTCTCATGGATGGATCTAATAATAAACTTGATTTGAGATGGAAATCTCCCATAGGCAAGAAAAATCAGATTCAGAGCTATGAAATTTTCTATCTTGGGGACATGTTATATAAGAGGGTTTTCCTTTTTTATCCATTGAGTTGAATTCATCATTTATAGGTAAAGTACATTTTTAAAGAGGCTTATGAAGTATCCTACAACAATTATATAGCAGGACATTCACTAACCAAAAATCTTATTGTGCAGTGGTATTATCGATCGACCTTGGACAAAGATACATATGCCTAATGTGACTCTTACCAAAGACATGGAAACATTAGTCTTCAACCACATCAACCCTTCGCGTCTATCACCGAATCGTGGAAATTTCTTTAGTAGGGTATGGACATCATCGACCCTCTTACCCCTGCAGCAAAATTATTCGAGTATCTAAAAGTGGTACTGTATTATTTTACGAGATAGGTGGAATTCGAACCTTCGATTGAGATCACCAATAAGAATGTTTTACAGATTATGTGGAGAAACATCATATGAAGATAGGGGATCCCTTATTCCTTCATTTTTGACCATGGAAAGAAGTTTTGTAATGATGCACTAGAGGCATACTACGAAAAATTATGGATAAAGAATTCTTATTCATCTCCTGCTCATCCTCAAAATAATGGTCAATCGGAGATTACAAACTGAACCATGCTCTCAGGAATCAAAGCCAGAATTTAAGAAACTAAGATAAAATGGATAGAATAACTCTATAGTGTCCTATGAGCATATCGAACCATGCCTAGGACCCCAATGGGAGAAACCCCTTTTATGTTAGCATATAGGTTAAAAGTTATTATGTCGATTGAAATTTGAAACATAATTCACAGATTTCAACATTCCAATGTGAATAATAATAATGAGGAGAGGATGCTAGACCTAGACTTTCTTGAAGAACTCATGGAAGATGCGCAGGTACGGTGGGCAATATATCAGTAAAAAGCTGTCAGATACTACAACAGGAATGTTAATAGCCAACCATTTAAAGTGGGGTATTGTGTCCTAAAAAATTCATTCAGATGAAGAACAAGCTTCAACCTAACTGGAACGACCAATACAAGATCACTAAAAAGTAGTTCGAGGGACTTAAAGGCTTGAAAACCTTGAGGGAGAACCCTTTGCCAACCCATGGAATGCAAAATATCTGAAAAATATTACCACTACATAGGAAATGGATCTTATATAAATAAAAGTTGTCAAATAATGTAAATGTTTGTTATATGAATGAATAAAAATAAAAAAATTGCCCTATGCTACTAGTTGATTTGCTCTATCTTCTTCTTCTTCTTCTTCTTCTTCTTCTTCTTAAATCTCATCTATGACGTAAAAAGGTAAATGCTTAGGATCTGAACTCATATGCATTTCTAAGACTATAACATAAATGAGAGTAGACTCTTAAAAATATGAACATAATGAAAATTCGGCTCACCCTTAAGAAAAAACTACGAAGCTAAATAGACCTAATCTGAAAAGATTAAGGGTAAAACCTTAGAGACTACATATGACTTGACAGGTCATAGTCAATTTTATTGATGGTAAAATAATTTTATAGCAAAATGTTCATCATAAATGCCTATGGTACAGGTTAAAAATTGTAACATAAAAAGTAATGAGAGAACTCTCAAGAAAAATGTTTTTCAAACAAAATTCACCCTCATCCAAATGTAAAACTTAGATACGATCCAGGTTATACATAAAAGGGAAAAATTTAATTTGTATACGAAATTTAATACAAATCAGTTCAAGTATAAGTGTAGATTTGTATTTTCTACTTGTTTGACTGATTTAATAAATATTGATTTGCGAACAAGTTAATTGATGCATTAATAACAATGTCACTATCAACCAACCAAGGTTTGACCTAAAACCTATAAAAAAAACTAGAGGAATATGGTCAAGCATATGGGGGATACCATTGGGGAAACCTATAACATAACATTCTCAACCAAAATACTCATATAAAGTCACACACAATGAAAAAATGTAAATGGACTAAATAAAACCGTGAGCATTACGAAAATAAAACTCCTAGGAGTTAAATGTAGCACTCCTTAGAGGGGGGAAATGCTAAAGGCTACATACCAATTGTTCTAATAAAAAAAATACACATATAACAAAGGCCATAGAGGTTCAACGAAATGATTGATCAAATTGAGAAAAGGATCTAAGCAAAATCATCCTCCGATGTGCCAAAATTTAGTGTAATAAGTGGTATTATATCCCTTAAGAGTGCCATCAACAGGACTCTCAGCTATGGCGTTAACCACTCACTCAACTACTTTCAGTTCATCATCTTGTGCATCAAAATATAAGGAGATGGTGGTCCCCATATCGTCATTAATATGCCAAGTATCAACCTCTCCAAAAATATCAGGAAACTCCCGACTCACTCTGACCTTCATCTCTTTATATCCTCAGCGTATTTAGTACATACTAAGGTTTTAAAAGTTAGTAGAGATGTGATACTCAGAGATGGATTCCTTTTTAACTTTCTCCACAATATTAATGAACTCATCCATTTACTTTTAAAACTCTTCATTGGCTATCTAAAGGGATGACCTAGCCCCATCCCTCTTTGTGGTTAGAGCCTTAATCTCAGTATCCTTCGTCCTTTTATAAGATTTCAAATCATATTTAATCTTTTCCTCCAAAGCCTCATATTTATGCTTGTGATAGCCATCAAAATCTATTGAAATCATTCCATTATTGCTCTTCTTCATTAATTACAAAAGGTATACAATCAACACTGGGCCTTGTAGATTGAAAATCAACGAGAGTTGAAATAATCGAAGGAAACTTGAATAATAAAAAGTGAATGAGTCCATGAAGGAAATTATCATGGAAAAACTTAATAATGGTAAGTCCAACCTCTTCTCCCCTATCCAAGTTATATAGATACCCTTGTGGGCATTCGGGTCAAATTACTTAGGTGAGGGTCAGCCTCAAAATTAGAGCAAAGTCTCTCTACACGTGCGGGGATTCGAGGATAATGGAATCCTCTTTCTTCTACTAACCCAGGTCTTCGCGGGCTACCACAGATATAAATCAACCGTTGTCAAAAGAGGAGAGAAAAATGGAGTCGCAAGCCAATGTTTCTTAAAACAACAAAAATAATGTAGTCGTTCGAGAGAATTGCATCAAATGACATAGTGATGCATAAGAAACCAAATGAGCCGGGGCTCTGGGGACTAAGATATGGAATAGGAAGGTTTTAGGTGCCCATTACCTCTTTTGGTCTCTTATGGGCTATGATAATGTTCCCTTTTTATCAAAAATATGATACATGTGTACATATGGGTGGTGTTAATAATGAGTTAAATAAATTATCTACCTTGAATCATGGGAAAGACGAAGCGGAATCATCCTAAGGAGTGCAAAATAACATAAAAATATAATATGAGTGCCCATCAAATCATACATCACTATGAAGAAGTGAATGTGCATGTCGAGTGGGAGCACTAGCATGTAGGAGTACGCGTAATGGCAATACTACTAAATGATAGAAATTATAAAGCGACTAAATGAGAAATAGGACTCGAATCCTAAGATTGTCTTAGGATGCCTACGTAGCCTAAAGGGAATCGAAGTCCACATAGTTCGAAAGTGCACAAGGGTGGGGTTTAACCCATAAATCCTTAATTAAAACTTCCTACAGTTTATTTTATTTTTAGAAAATGTGCACAAATGCAGGGAGTATGGAAAATGAGGAAATTCTAATTTAAGGATTATAGGAAAACCCTTTTTTGGCTTTTTTATATTTTGTGAAGATAAGTTTTGTGTGTACTACATAATACAAAAGTGAGATTCATTTTGAAGTGAAGAAATGAAATAAAATATATATCAAAAGTGGAGAGAAAACTAAATAACTACTAATTAAAGGAGTTGTAAATAGATAAGAGTAGACCTTTTTTTGAAATTTAATTATGATTTTGTAGTAATAGAGGATGATCTTTCGGTAGCTGGATGATGATGAGGTAAAAGTAAAAAGTGTGGTGAAAGGTGGATGGGAATGATGTAAGAAAATGGAGAGAAAGTTTGGAAAAATGGAATTTTAATGAATTGATTTTGAGAAGAATTTTTTTCCCTTAGAAAGTGACCTTGGGAGTGAGGCCATGGTCTCCTTAAATAATAGAAAAATTAAGCCCTCACGGGGTGCTGATCAGCATAGCCACTAGCTTGCCTATCGGCATATCCCTACCTTGCTAGTGAAGAAAAGTACACCCTAACATTTGGCGGGGGTCTAGGGTGCCTATAAGAAGTCCCAAACAGATTTTCATTTGGAAAAGTGGCTATAAAAAGAAAATTCTAAGTTCGAATCGCACATTTTTAGGACCTTTGGAAAGAGTATTCTGAGCCCTATAAGCATTCAATGAGCCACTCTCGATTCAAGAGTTGACCAAAGTCAAATAGGGCTCAGAATCACCCGATGGACTCTTAATTGGGGGATCTCGGAGTAAAAAGGAAAATATTCACAAACCCTGAGGTCAATTCACTCACGGTATGAACCGCCGGAAAGAGGATTTAGATCCCTATGAGGTCTCGGTGAGTTTTGCTCAGTTTGGAAAGTTGATCAAGGTCAAATAGAGCTTAGAAATGCCCAATGGCATCTATATCATGGTAGGGTCTTGTGGTGGGAGGAGTGTTAAGGAACTAAGGAGGTATTTATAGTATACTAGGATAGGGTGTCTAGAGATCCCCTTGACAGGCGAGCTTGGAACAAGTGAAGATCATCAACATACATACACCTCATCAATGTCTAGGGGTTGAGAAACGTATTGGGAGCTTAAAGATGGTTGATTTAAAAAGTTGAGGTCAATTCTACAGACCTAAAAAGTTTGGATGACCGATTCAGAGGGTCAAAGTCACTTTTGAGGACCTAAAGAGTTGAAATGACTTATTTAGTGGGTCAAGTCGATTATGTGGACCTAAAGGGTTAGGATGATAGATTTAGAGGGTTAAGGTCAGTTATGAGGACCTTGGTCAATTGTGTGGACCTAAAGAGTTGAAATGATTGATTCAGGGGTCAAGGTCAATTTTGTGGTCCTAGATAAATTCTACAAGCCTAAAGAGTTGCATATGGGGGATCATTCTTTAATTTTTATTTCGCATGAGAGGGTGTTGGTATAGTAAATGCAGACGTGCTTGAATTTTGGGGTCTGCTATTGGGTAGAATTTTTTAAGTGTTAATGAATTGCATTTCTGATACTTCTTGGGATTGTTCTAGTGAGGAGAGTTTTTCAAGTCGTTTGGTGCTTCTTAATGAATTTTTTGGGAAATTTTTGGATTTTTATGGAATTTTTGTAATGAAATTTTTAGGGGACTACCGGTAGGCATAGCTAGGGGGTGCTTGTCGACATATGGCACAGACTCTTGGGCTTTTTGAGGGAGGAGAAATGTCACTATCGATAGGCAGGTCTAGGGGACTATCGATTGGCGTACCCCTTAATCTCTTGATAAAAGAGAAAATCCTCTTCATATTTTCACCCCTTTATTCGAGTGAATATCTTGATTTCTCTCTCTAGCAACCAGTTTCGGATCTATTTTATTAAAAGAACTCATGTAGAGCACCTTAGATAATAACTTGATGGGAACCGTTGACTAGGAAGGCTTGTAATGGCGTGTTGCTAAGTCGCTAGTTTTGGGGAATAAGAATGTATATGATAACTTTAAGCATGTTCATGATGAGAGATTTTTGCTGCGAGAGGCGACGAATCATCGCTCCATGAGGGTGAAGGACCCTAATGGTTATATAAGTTTTTTCTCTTTGTTTCTAATTTTTTTCTTCTATTTCTTCTTATCCTTGGGATGTTGAGGGGTTTCATAATTTTTGTGCAAGATGACATAGCTTCATTGAGCATTCTCTCCCATAGGTTTATTGGGATGAAAGAAGTGTGGTAACACCTTCCCGAGGCTGTTCATCTGATGGTAGAGGCTAGCGGATTCGACCCATTGGCGGGGGCTTTGGATGGGACATCGTGTTCAACAATGGTACTTGATATACCCATATATACCCTCGACCAGGCCGAGGGCGCCCTCCAACAAGATGATCCCGAGATGGTCTCGTGACACTCCAAGGGGCCGACCTGAAGGGGTCGACCCTCCATCAGGCCCAAACGACCCTCCAAGGGGACGACCCTCCATCAGGCCCAGACGACCCTCCGAGGGGCTGACCCATCGTCAGGCCCAGACGACCCTCCCAGGGGTCGACCATCCATCAGGCTCAGACGACCCTCCGAGGGTACGACAGTACGAGGCCTAAATTAGGCCAGACTCACTGCCGGGGGGAACTTTTCCCTCGGCCTCGTATCATGGGCCGAGGGTGACACCACCACATCACGTGGTTTGGGAGACGCGTGGAACAGTGCGCGTGAGGCTCCCACGGCACGTGGAAGACCGTTATAACAATATCACCCCCTCACGTGAGGGAATATTATGTCATCATTAGCCACAGGTGGCATCTACAGGTGTCAATAGGGGATTGGCTAGATCATCATTCACACGCACCATGCATACTTGGGGGTACACTACACCGCCCAAGACCTATATATACTTGTCACCTACAACCCTACAGAGGATGAATCAACCAATAATCATAACCCTAGAAAAAACTCTGCTTATACACACAGTAGAGAGAGAAAGTGAGCTTATGTGCATTGTATCCAAGGCCATTAGTGCCCATACTTAGTGGATCACACACTCACAGTGGATGTAGGCCAAATTGGCTGAACCACTATACATCATTGTCTTATTCCTCTTATACTCAACTCCTTCTACACACTTACACACTTATACACTTACATCTCTATGGCTGCCATGGTTACTATTATTTGAGCTCATCATCACTTATCCCGTGGTGCTAGATTTCAGCATCATCAGTTTGGCGCCGTCTATGGGAACGAGAAGACATCTCTTCCTTTATACAGCTTGACCTCACTGGGCACTCTGGTGGTGAACCAGCTCTCCCCTTGAGAGGAGACGTTTCACCATTGAAAGAGACCCATTAAGGTTCTCAAGCTCACTAGTCTTTTTTCCAGTTCAGCTGTTCACAGCTAAAACATATGGCACCGGAGATGCCACCACCACCACTTCCCCCACCAGATGATAGGGGAGGATCGAGTTCCAGTCAGCCACCACCTTAGTCTGAGATGGCTGATGTGGTGGCAGCCTTGAAGTCTCTGGCAGCGAGCCAGCGGATAATGCAGGAGCAGTTCACAGCTCTAAGCCAGAACATACTAAGACCACCAGGGGTCTCACCTGAGATGATTACTTCGGCAGCAGCTCCAGGACAGCATGAGGCCAGGAGACCACCCCAGGCACCACGCAAAGACCTACCACCCCCTCAGTGGCATAGGGATGTTGCTGACCCCCGGCGTCTACGCCTGGGGAGGCAAGGAAACCCTTGCCCTGATGACATGTATGATGATCTGGAGGGGGAGGACGCCCCCATAGAATGCTGGGAGCCGTATGAGGTCTCCAAAAATACCGTACGACCTCTCCAGGAGAGCAGAGGGAAGTGTGGAAGGCAAAATCCTGACGATAGCCCGAGGGGCTCTGCTTTCGATCGCCTGAGCAGGGGATCGGCCTTTGAGAGGCTGGGCCCAGAATGACCTGAGGGAAAAATTATCTAGATCAAGGAGTGCTGTGAGGTCCAGAAGGGAGGCGGCTGATGGCTGACCCCATGGGGGCCGACCCCAAGGACGGGACGGCAGTCAGGGGGAGGTAAATAGCCGACACTGGCCAGCCACGACAGATGCCTCAGTCCATCTCAAAGAAGTGGCAGGGGATAACATTGGCCAAGCCGACCCTATGAGGCCTTGGAATGACTTGATCCAGCGACTGGAGGATAAGATCGGCGATATACTGAAAAGTCACGACCCTCTTTAGAGAGGATATTCCATAGGCTCACCATTTGTGGCGAAGATAGTCAACTTCCCTACGCCATCAAAGTTCAAGCCACCTGTGGTCACCCTAAGATATGACAGGAGCACCAACCCTGTCCACCATGTTAAGATGTATCAATCAACAATAGACATATACTCTATCTCAGATGAGATGAGGTGTCGTGCCTTCTTTGGTACCCTGACTGGGCTGCACATGTCTGGTACACGTCTCTCCCAAAAAAACTCCATTGAAAACTTTAAGCAGTGGCAGATCGGTTCATCCACAACTTTTTCTTTGGGATGAGGCCACAGAAGAAGACCACCCACCTGCTCTATGTTAAGAAGGGGAAGAATGAGAGTCTAAGAGACTACATAGCCAGATTCAACAAAGAAAAGTTGGAGGTGGAACACTATGAGGAGAGCATAGCTATGACAACCCTGATCGGAGGATTCCAAAAGGGGAAGCTGTTATGGAAGCTTGCTGAAGACCCTCCGAGGACGATGGCTGAATTGCTGTCAACAGCAGGAAAGGTGATGAACACCGAAGAGGCGATGGCCGCAAAATACGAAGACGAAAAAGGAGGTGCTAGTGGGAGTAAATACCCTAAGAAGAACAAAGAGGGGAAGAAGAGGTCTACGGACGACAAGTTTGCTGGTTACACCCCTCTTACGGTCAGCTGTGAACAGATTCTCAATGAGATAAAGAGTGACCGGTCTCTGAAGTGGCCTGAGAAGTTGAGGGCAGCCCTCAACAAGAGGAATAAGAACCCGTGGTGTGAATTTCACCAAGACCACGGCCACATAATAGACAAATGCTTTGATCTGAAAGATGAGATTGAGAAGATGCTGAAAGAAGGGAAGCTCATAAAGTACGTCGACAAAGGTTCCTTCAAGAGGGGCTGAGGGGTCGACCCCAGAAAGAAGCGAGGCGATGCATGTAGAGAAGGTCCTCAAAAAAGAGGGGACAACCCTTCTGATGATGAGGACGACCCTGACCTCCCGCCGAAAGACGACCAAGGTCCCGTCAAGAGGCTTAATATGATCTCTCTCGGAGTGGGAATGATATCCGGGGGTCTAGCAGGAGGAGGGTCAGAGGTCGCTGACAGGAAGGCCCATGTGGCTGAGGCCAAGGCAGTGACGAAGACGGTACACTCAACCTCTCTGGAGGTCAAGTCAGAAAAGAGGAAGAAGGTCGACATGGACACTCTGATAGTGGGATTTTCAAGAATGGACTTCAAAGGGCTCTTAGCCCCACATGATGACCCTCTCGTCATCACTACCAGGGTGCACGGGTGCGAGGTGCCGAGGATCCTGGTAGATGGGGGACTCATCTGCAGACGTGATGTTTTGGCCGTGCTTCAAAGCCTTAGGTCTCAGCCGTGCTAGACTCATCCCATACCATCATCCATTGACTGGGTTCAGTGGGGAAAAGGTTCATCCCCTTGGAGTATATGAGGCCGATCTCAGGATGGGGGACGAGTGACCGAGATGGCTTACCAAGAAGGTCAGTTTCTTTGTGATGGATGAACATCGTGTGGCCCTCAAGGGGTTTGAAGCTGTGTCGTCTACGATCCATCATATAATTAAATTTCCTACCCCTTACGGGGTGGGGGAAGTTCAGGGAGACCAGACGACAGCGCGAGAATGTCACTACAACTCTGCTGAAGAAAGGGAGGCACACAAGAGGGGTACAACCACTTACAATATTGATACCCTAGACCCTAGGGATGAGACGAAGCTATAGAAATGAGAGGCCGCGGAAGAGGTAGAATCTATCATCCTCGATGAGGATGACCCGAAAAAAACCATCCAAGTCGGTAAGTCTCTGAAGCCCAATATCAAGGAAGACCTCATTAAACTGTTGAGGAGAAGATGAAGCATCTTTGCATGGAGTCATGTAGATATGCCAGGGATCGACCCTGAAATCATGTGCCACAAGCTCAATGTGGTAGAGGGAGCAAAGACGATAAAGTAGAAGGGGAGAATTTACTCTAGAGAAAAATATGAGGTCATTAGGGATGAGGTTAAGAAATTAGAAGACGCTGAGTTTATTAGAGAGGTCATCTACCCTGAATGGCTGTCCAATGCAGTCATTATCCCAAAGGCCAACGGGAAGTGGAGAATGTGTGTGGACTTCACCGACCTCAACAAGCACTGTCCCAAAGACAGCTTCCCTCTCCCCCGCATTGACCAGATGGTAGACGCTACCACAGGCCATGAGCTCATGAGCTTTATGGACGCCTATTCAGGGTACAACCAGATCTTCATGAACCCTGAGGACTCGGAGAAGACATGCTTCATTACTGACAAGGGGACATACTGTTATAGGGTCATGCCCTTTGGCCTAAAAAATACGAGGGCAACGTACCAACGCCTTGTAAATAAAATGTTTGAAGACCAAATTGGGAAGTCTATGGAAGATGACATGCTGACTAAGATTTTGAAGGCAGAGGATCATGTGGCAGACCTGGAGAGGACCTTTAATACGATGGACAAATACCAGATGAAGCTTAACCCGACCAAATGTGTCTTCGGGATCGGAGCAAGGAAGTTCTTGGGGTTCATTATCAACCAAAGAGGCATCGAGGCCAATCCTGAAAAGATAAAGGCCCTTATTGAGATGAAGACCCCCAAGTCCATTAAAGACGTTCAGAGAATCACAGGGAGAGTTGCTGCCTTGAACAGGTTCATGTCTAGGGCCACAGACAGGTGTCTACCATTCTTTAAAATTCTCAGAAAAGCCTTCGAATGGAGTGAAGAGTGTGATGAGGCCATCAAGGAGTTAAAATCATACCTGGGGTCTCCCTTGCTGTTGTCATGGCCCGTGCAGGGTGAACGACTTTATGTGTACCTCACCGTCTCAGAGTCAGCCATCAATGCAACCATTGTGAGAGACGAAAATGGAGTACAAAAGCCTATGTATTTTAACAACAAGGCACTCCAGGGGGCAGAGAAAAGATATCTAAGGATGGAGAAGTTGGCCTATGCCTTGATCCATGCATCGAGAAAGATGAAGCCATACTTCCAGTCCCATACAATGGTCATCCTCACTAACTCTCCCCTTAGGCAGGTTTTGCACAAGCCTGAAAAATCATGGAGGTTAATGACCTGGGCTATAGAGCTGGGGAGTTTGACATAGTGTATCAGCCTAGGACGGCCATTAAGGGGCAAGCATTGGCAGACTTCGTGGCCGAGTTTACTTGGGAAGATGATGAAGCCGAGGGTGAGATCCTTGGGAAGATAGATACCCGACAAGGTAAGCTCATCGACACACCTGCAGATAAGGCTGAGATAAGCACCGCTAGAAGGAAAGTGGATAAAAACGAAGAGGGAAGATATCTCTTTAGACAGGGGTCACTCACCGAGGGAAGTTTCTCAGAAGAACATACCATGTGGTGTCTCTTCGTCGACGGGTCCTCTTGCGAAAGCGGAAGTGGAGCTGGATTGATAGTATCAGCACCCGAGGACACAAACATTGAGTACGCCCCGAGGTTCAACGTTAAGGCCTACAACAACGAGGCCAAATATGAGGCCTTGATAGCAGGCCTCTCCTTGGACAGATCTTTTAGTGTCATCCAGATTTTGGTTCATAGTGATTCGAGGCTAGTAGTGAATCAGATTCTAGGAGCCTACGAGGCCAAGGACGAGAGGATGGCTAGGTATCTTGAGAAGGTGAGGTCGTTACTAAAGGGCTTCAGATAAGTAAGGTTAAAGAGGATACCTAGGCTCAATAATGGTCGAGCTGACGCCCTTGCTAGGTTGACCACGACAACTAGGACAAACATCAGGAGGACGGTCCTAGTGGAAATTTTGCTTCGGCCAACTATTGAAGACGCTGAGGGAACACTTAGCAATTACCTAAATGTTTCTCAGGAAGCTTCATGGATGGACCCTCTGATCAGATACATTAAAGAGGGGGAGATTCCAGAATCAAGTCAAGAAAGGAAGAAGTTGAGATACAGGGCTGCAAAGTTCACTGTCATTGGGGACACCTTGTACAAAAAGGGATTTTTACTCCCCTTACTTAGGTGTGTGCACCCATCTGAGGTCCAATCCATTTTGAAAGATGTGCACGAAGGATCGTGCTCAAGCCACATTGGGGGCAGATCCTTAGCAAAGAGGGTGATCACCCAAGGGTACTGGTGGCCGACCTTGGGGAAAGACGCCGCGGCATATGTAAAAAAGTGCGATAAATGCCAGAGATTTTCCACCATCCCTCACCAACCCCATCAACCTCTTACGTCCATTACATCCCCATGACCATTTACAGTATGGAGGATCGACCTCGTAGGACCCTTACTAAGAGCAGTCAATAACTATCGGTTCCTCATCGTAGCGATTGACTATTTCTCAAAATGGGCGGAGGCCGAACCGGTGGTCACGATTACAGAGTAGAAGACCTTCCAGATCATCTGGAAAAATGTTATATGCAGATATGGTCTCCCCAACACCCTCATCTTGGATAACGGTACTTAGTTCAAGAATATCTCTCTACAGAAGTACTGTGAAAGGGTGAGTATCAAAAAATTCTTCTCTACCCCGGGCCGACCTCAGGCCAATGGGCAAACATAAGTTACAAACAGGACAATCCTAGATGGAATCAAGAAGAGGATTGAGGAGGCAAAAGGAAGATGGGTCGAGGAGTTATATACCGTGTTGTGGGCATACAGGACGACAGTGAGGACCTCTACCGAAGAGACCCCATTCATGCTAGCTTATGGCTCAGAAGCCGTCATCCCCATCGAGATTGGGTTTCCTACTCATAGAGTCCAAATATATGACCCCCATAGAAATACATAAGAGAGGAGACTCGACTTAGACCTGATTGAGGAAAGGAGGGAAGATGCCGAGATAAGGCAAGCTGCCTACCAGCAGAGGACTACAAGGTTTTACAATCAGAGAGTTAAGCAGATACCAATTACAGTAGGAGACTTGGTCCTCAAAAATACTTGGCAGAAGCCCAATAAGCTCCATCCTAATTGGCATAGCCCATATAGGGTCATCGATGAAGTCATCCCTGGGACCTATAGACTAGAAAACCTAGAGGGGGAACCCTTTTTCAACCCCTGGAATGCAGATCATTTGAAGAAATACTATCAGTAGTTTTGTAAAGTCCTATCGGACGACAGTTGTAATAGGTATTGCTCCAATAGAACACTGAAAATTAATGAGAAATATCGGTGTTTCCTCTCATCTTCTGTTTATCAGTTCTAGTACGCATGGGATCATCTTCGGAGAATGACCCTCGGCTATAATGAGGGCCAATGTAGGGGACGACCCCTCCATCACCCTCAAGGAAGACAAGGGAGGACTTGATTAAAAACCATTAAGTTGGTTAAAAACCACCCTCGGCTATAATGAGGGTCAATGTAGGGGACGACCCTTCCATCACCCTCAAGAAAGACGAGGGGGAACTTAATTGAAAAACCATTAAGGTGGTAAAAACCACCCTCGGCTATAATGAGGGTCAATGGAGGGGACGACCCCTCCATCTCCCTCAAGGAAGACGAGGGGGGAACTTAATTGAAAAACCATTAAGGTGGTAAAAACCACCCTCGGCTATAATGAGGCTCAATGTAGGGGACGACCCCTCCATCACCCTCAAGGAAGACGAGGGAGGACATGATTAAAAACCATTAAGTTGGTTAAAAACCACCCTCAGCTATCATGGGGGTTAATGTAGGGGACGACCCCTCCATCACCCTCAAGAAAGACGAGGGGGAATGTTGATACCAAAATTAATCTGCTGACATGGACCAATCATATGAAGACACGTGGCTATCTACGTTGCAATAACAAACACTTCCGAGGAACCCACTCGCTCCGAGGAACAAGACTACAACGAGGAAGACTAGTTCCCCGAGGAACTCACAAGCTCCGAGGAACAATGCCTCTCCGAGGAACTCTTGAATACCGAGAAGCTTAGGCGGTCCGAGCAACTCAGGCGGTCCGAGATGCACCTCGAAGCAGGATACCAACAGTTCAACTGATTCATTAAATGCTTATCATTCAGACGCACACGCAAAGAGGGAATTAAATGTATTACCCTTTCATATGTATATCATTTAATGTATTACCCTTTCACATGACAGCCTCATGGCTATAAATACGTTGTACAATCCTCATTGTAAAAGGGACCTGGACCTGAAATCCAGATCGGAATTTCTTGAGATAATTTATAATCGATAATTCCCAAACACTCAGCAATAAAGCAACAGTGGACGTAGGCCATTCTTATAAGGCTGAACCACTTTAAAATTCTTTGTCTCATTTATTTATCTGTGATTGAATTATTAGAGTGATCTAATTTTTTACATCAACAGGGAACTTAATTGAAAAACCATTAAGGTGGTAAAAACCACCCTCGGCTATAATGAGGGTCAATGTAGGGGACGACCCCTCCATCACCCTCAAGAAAGACGAGGGGGAACTTAATTGAAAACATCATTAATTTGGTGGAATCCACCCTCGGCTATAATGAGGGCCATCACCCTCAAGAAAGACGAGGGGGAACTTAATTGAAAAACCATTAAGGTGGTAAAAACCACCCTCGGCTATAATGAGGGTCAATGTAGGGGATGACCCCTCCATCACCCTCAAGGAAGACGAGGGGGAACTTGATTAAAAACCATTAAGTTGGTTAAAAACCACCCTCGACTATAATGAGGGTCAATGTAGGGGACGACCCCTCCATCACCCTCAAGAAAGACGAGGGGGAACTTAATTGAAAAAGCATTAAGGTGGTAAAAACCACCCTCGGCTATAATGAGGGTCAATGGAGGGGACGACCCCTCCATCACCCTCAAGAAAGACGAGGGGGAACTTAATTGAAAAACCATTAAGTTGGTTAAAAACCACCCTCGGCTATAATGAGGGTCAATGGAGGGGATGACCCCTCCATCGCCCTCAAGAAAGACGAGGGGGGAACTTAATTGAAAACCATTAAGTTGGTTAAAAACCACCCTCGGCTATAATGAGGGTCAATGTAGGGGACGACCCCTCCATCACCCTCAAGAAAGATGAGGGAGGGGGCAAGTGATATTGTCAATCCAAAAACATCACAGTGAAAATTATATAAGAGAGAAGTATGGAAGACAGAAAGAGGCATTTTATTACAGAATGATGTTTGTTCTACAAAAGTAAAGTACAAAAATGGAGTACATAAAGAGGGTATTGGCTATAAACAGCCACCCTATTGAGCAGCATCAAAGGGCAGGGTCTCAACATCAATAAGAGGAGTATCCTCAACGACCAAGACAGGCCGATCCTCAGACGTGCCTGTGCCTTATACATGCCGAGACTCCACTTGAGCTAAGGCTTCAGCAATGAGGGGATCATCCAGCTGAACTGCTTCAAGAGAAGGTCGAACAAACGACACTGCATCAGCGAACTTTAAGACGACCCACCGACATGCCATCCTAATTCCCCTCTCCAAGTATTCAATACCGAAGCCTTGAAATTCGTTCGAGAGTTTATAGGCATCCACAACATAGGCCTCGGCTTTCTTGACAGCTGCCTCAAGATCGGCCTTGTGCTGAGCCTCCAAGTTGATCAAGGCTTCATCCTTCTCCTTTATAAGTAGGTCCTTAGCCTGCTGGTCGGCATCATGCTGTCTCGTCAGCTCATCCAAGACCCTGGCATGCTCAGTCCTGGCACTCTCCAGTTCAGTCCTTGTAGTCTCGAGCTCTGTCTGCAGGTCGGCCTCATACTGAATGGCCCTCTCGTCTTCATGAAACTTCTATTGATTCTCAGCCATCCACTTAGTGGCTGAGGTAAAGGCACAGATAGACTACACAAAAAAAGACACTTGTTAAGAGGGTGAGGAAACAGTCAGTGAAAAATTCAACTAAGGAGATGAAGTAAAAATAAATACCTGAGCCAGTGTGTGCAGACCATAGTCATACACCTTGGCCGGGGGCATTTTGGACAAGAAATAATAGTCGGCGGCCGAGGGGAGAGAGAATATAGAGGCTTTGGCCGCCCTCAGATTGGCAATCAGGGAGGATGGTTCGGCCTTTAGAAGCTCCAAGTTCTGGGACCAGAAGGCCCCCATGCTGGAAGATGAATCAACCCCCTCAGAAGAATCTACCCTCGGCCTCGTCCTTGAGTCCGGCCGAGGGTCAACAGGAGTTTCAGGCTCTTTCCTTTTGTGGCCATCAACACTCGGCTCAACAACCGTCAACCCCATGACCTTCGTCTTCCTCGGAGCTTGCTGAGGCTCCTTGCCTTTATTTTTGCCTAGATCTGATAGAAAGCTGGGAGCAGTCATTTCCCAAAGTTGATCCGATATGCCAGAGGGACGACCTGAAAGGTGGACGACACGTCAGAAAAATGCATAGGCAATGATGAAACACTAGAAAAAGTAAAGAATGGGAAACATTAAGTATAACTCACATAGTTCTGTCAGGGGGCCGACCTCAGACCAGCTTCCTTGAGGAACCGAGAGGTCATCAGATATTCAAACTTTGGAAGTTCACCCCCTCTCCCTCATCCTCTCAGATATTCAACTATGTCTTTCTCTTCTAGACTAAGTCCAGGGTCTGATCTGGCCTTCATTGAAGGGTTAGACCATCTTTTGAGAACACTCGGACCATCGGCTACAGGTTGTGACTCGGCAGCGAACTCCCACTCTTCGGAGACAAAGAAGAATCTCTTTTTCTAATCGTGGTTGGAGGTTTGTGCCACGTGGAGAAGTTTTTTGTCAGACCTCCTTGCCCCCAGGTGATAGTACCCAGGCTGTTTGGACGAGGAGGTGATATTGTAATAGGCCAGGAATACGTCGGTCGAGGGCTCATCAGTGAAAGAGTTATTCCACATGGAAATGTATCAAAGGATCGTCCTCCAAGAGTTGGGAGGAAGCTGAGAGGGGGCAACGCCGAGGAATGATAGGATATCTACGACAGCAGGATGCAGAGGGAATCTGACACCAACCTTGAACATTTGTTCATATACTGCAACCTCTCCCTCTTCACCCTCGAAGACCCTCTCAGACTCAGAGGTAACCCTCATAGTTATACTAGGGGACACTCCATAGGCATGCCTCCATAATAAGAGGTCACGTTCCTTAACTGAGGAGATATAGGATGAGGCATGGGAGGTGTCAACCCGGTCAACATCCGAGTCCTCACCCTCGTCCTCTGTTCCCTCTCCCTCGACCTCATCACCTGTCAGAGACCTTTGGGGAAAAGCCATCTGGAAGGCATGTGGAGATAGAGTAGTCACAGGGACCGCCTCGGAGGTAACCATACCCTCGGCCTGTCGGCCTGGGCTTAGATCAGGCATCTATCTTCTCCCAGAAGAACCAACACCAGTTGGCGACGACGCTCTCTCATCCATCTCTCTGGAATAACTCTCGGCTGGACGACAAGATGACCCACAAGACTCAGATGGCTCAAATGGTTTTATTGTGGCAAGAGGAATGGGAAAGATGGGTCGTACCCAATTAGGGTTGGCCCCTCGTCTTCTCTTCTCCTCTTCCTCTATTCGTCTGATCTCAACAAATAACTTCTCTCACAGAGAAGGGAATTCCTCAGCTAAGTTGTAAAGCCTCCTAAGCATTAAGGGGGAGACCCTACACTTAGATGGACTTCTAAGCTAACTACAAACAAGTTTGTAATTGACCAAACTGGACTTTTGGATTGAAACAAAAGAAATCAAGTGTTTTAATCAAGAACACTCAAGAACCAGTCGCCGGAGAAGACGACAGAAAAGTTATGAAACACCCTACGCAAAATCCAACCCTACAAGCCTAAAATAAGAAAGCAAGAAAGAAATGAAGGTAAAGAGGACACTAGGGCAGAGGTATTACCTGAGAGGGAAGAGCGAGACTGCCAAACTCGAAATGTTGAAAATTCCAGAAATGGTGGTTTATTTGTTGAAAATCTAGAGAGAGAGAGGGCTTGGGCACGAAGAAGAAGAAGAAAGGGAAATAAACTTCAAAAATTATTTAAATACCTTAGTAATGAGTGGGCCCATTAACCAAGGCAGAGCACAGCCCATGAGGAGGGCATCATTAGGGCACAAAGTCCCAGGTCAAGTGTACAGTCGCCATACCTTGGAAACTGAAACAACGAGCATTTGCCTAGGTGTCACGACAGCTTGGCAGGTGTCACTCATCAAACAGACCACACACTTGTCTCAAAAGCAACATTATCCCTCAGCCACCTCAGCATCATCTATGGCTAAGGGTTGGGGGGTGATTGATATACCCATATATACCCTCGGCCAGGCCGAGGGCGCCCTCCAGTAAGACGAGCCTGGGATGGTCTCGTGACACTCCAAGGGGCCGCCCCCTCATCACGCCCAAACGACCCTCCAAGGGTTCGACCCCTCATCAGGCCTAGACGATCCTCCATCAGGCCTAGACGACCCTCCATGGGGCCGACCCCTCATCAGGCCCAGACGACCCTATATCAGGCCCAGATGACCCTCCGAGGGGCCGACCCTCCATTAGGCTCAAACGACCCTCCGAGGGGCCGACCAATCGTTAGGCCCAGAAGACCCTCCAAGGGGCCGAACCTCCATCACGCTCAGACGACCCTCTGAGGGTACAACAGTACGAGGCCTAAATTAGGCCAGACTCACTATCGGGGGGAACTTTGTCCTCGACCTCGTATCATGGGCCGAGGGTGACACCACCACAGCGCGTGGTTTGGGAGACGCGTGGAATAGTGCGCATGAGGCTCCCATGACACGTAGAAGACCGTTATAACAATATCACCCCCTCATGTGAGGGAATATTATGTCATCATTAGCCACAGGTGGCATCTACAGGTGTCAACAGGGGATTGGCTAGATCATCATTCACATGCACCATGCATACTTGGGGGGTACACTACACCCCCCAATACCTATATATACTTGTCACCTACAACCCTACGGGGGATGAATCAACCAATAATCATAACCCTAGCAAAAACTCTGCTTATACACACAGTAGAGAGAGAAAGTGATCTTATATGCATTGTATCCAAGGCCATTAGTGCCCATACTTAGTGGATCACACACTCACAATGGATGTAGGCCAAATTGGCTGAACCACTATACATCATTGTCTTATTCCTCTTACACTCAACTCCTTCTACACACTTACACACTTATACACTTACATCTCTATGGCTTCTATGGTTACTATTGTTTGAGCTCATCATCACTTATTCGGTGGTGCTAGATTTCAGCATCATCAGTACTATGTGCATTGGGCAAGGGGTAGTGGTACATTACCCACACATTCCATCTAGGCATTAGGGAGATGATGGTCACTTCCCAAGATGTTCATTAATTCACAGGGAAATAATGCGAGGGCCAACAGATAGTGGTTGACTGTATCCTGCATACTTTTGAAGTGGCAGTACGGGCTTCCTTGGGTGACATAGGGAGGATTTTTTTAATGAAATTTGTTCGTATATCTATGCTAAAGGAGACCTTACATCCTAGGCAGATTGATGAGACTGATGGGCAGCAATTGAGGCAAGTGGCCCACTTATTTATTTTGCTTTTATTGGGAGGGTTTTTGGTGGCAACAAGTGCTGATATTGTCCACTTGTGGTTTCTTCCATGCCTGAGGATCATCTTAAAGATCCTCATGTAGGATTGGGGGAGATTTATGATGGAATCCCTCTATGCATGTTTAAATTCTTTGAGTTAGTATTATAGACAAATTTTCACGGGGCCCATATATCTTTTGCTATTTCTCTATTTTCATTCCTTTTTACATCTGTATTTCCTTATACAAACGTGGTTTTATAAAGTGATTGGGAACAACGTGGGGTTGATATCCCTAAAGGAGAGAGAGTTGAGGAGTTTCTCACGAATGTACTAGTGGAGTAAGTAAAATAGACTATCAAACCAGTCCACGTCCTTGAAGGATGTGTGAGCCGCGCCGAACGCCCTGACCAGAAATCATGTTAGGCTTCTTCTTCTATATTTTTATGGTTTCAATACTTCATTTTTTGCTTGGTAGATTAGTGATTATTGCTGGGGAAATAGGTTACCTTCTACCCCTACCGTTTGTCTATGAGGATTGTGAGGATCACGGGCATGAATGCCTAGATAAGGAGGTTACTGGAACCTGATTTCGAGTATGTCTAATGCGTGGGAGAGAGATTTTTAAGGGAGGTGATGGAGGTTGAGGTGGAGGTTCCACCGTCAATTCCCCCAGGGTATATGAGGCATGTGAAGGAGATGTCTAATGAGATAAGGGCGACAACGATGTAAGGCGAGCCTTATGCACTATAATGACATGATGGAAGCTATGACTTCTTAAATTTTATAGCCAACTAGTTGATGTCGTGTATCTATGACATAGAGAATATGCCTCCACCTGCAGCGGGATCTGGGAGGGGTATTAGTGTACCAACGACGTCATCCTATAGCATTGGGGGAGGTGCGATGGTGACAACAGCGGAGGAAGTTCCTTTCCACCACCTTTCTAGCCCTTCTTATCATATTCGAGTGCATAATGGGGAGGTGGTCTCGGCACCTCATCTCCATCATGCTAAGAAAGACAACTTCACGGTTCTTTCTGATAAAGCTCTCAGAAGTTATGTATGACTTCTCTTATTCTTTTCATAATTCTACTTTATGATTTTCTCCTTCTTATTATTGATTCTATTTCCTTTAGTGGTTTGGTTGTTTTACTGAATATTCACATTTCGACGAGGTAGTTATGGGGCATTTGCGATAGGATGGCATTAGTGTTAAATTATGTGATGAAGTCGAACAATTCCTTCATGGTGGCACTGGGTACATCTGAGGAGATATTCGGTTTCGAGAGTAGGGGGTCTATCGCATGTTGTCAGGGGATGCATGTTCGTCGGGGCACCTGATGTGGAGGTTATAATGAGTTTTTGGAGGGTTTGGGTTGTGTCCTAATTTATCTTTTCTTTTTTCTTTTTCTGCTTTTCTATACGTGAAGAAAAAATGTAATCGTTTACTTAGGATCAGAGGGTATGGTAGCAGCTCGAGTTGCTTGTCTTTTATGTGTTCTTATGGTTATAAATGGGGACTTTAATAGGGGACTTCATCACCACAATTAAAAATTCTTTCTTTTGTAATATTTTTTCTTTTTATTCTTCAATGATGCTTTTGATGTCTGAAGCTTTCTCAGCTTATCTTGAAGGCTGAGAGGCTATGTACCTCTACAACATTAATTGTGAATCTTTCAACTTTCTCCTTCTATCCTTATGGTGTAACCAACCTATAGATTGGAATCTTCAGTAAGTAGTAGTGATATTCTAGTATCTTGAAGAGCACATCTTTCAATTCGGCCTAGATGAAATGTGCCTCACTTATGAAGAGTTCTTTATGATATTGGATGCTAACCCCAATGTAGTAGCATCCACATTAAATTTGTTTCGTTCTTTTCGAGTATCATTAGTAGATTTACTCCATGTCTCTCCCTTATCTTCCTTCTCGTTGGTGCACAAAGTAAGTATCATCCTCTTGACGGTATTGAATTCCATGTGCTAGAGAGATTTAAATTATAATGGATTTGCTAGTGTCGTAGACCTAACATTAACTATCAGGCTGCTTTTTATGATAGGTGGCATGATAGAAAACCCTCATCTAGCCATGATTGTGTTGTGGATGTCTTATCACTATAATTCAGCTATTATAATACTGACAAAGACTTTTGATGGAATAGATGTCTAAAAGGAGGGTCGGGATAATTTCTTATGGGGATCGCTATCGTGTTGTTCATCTAGTCATCTAATATACTATGCATGGAAACTCCTCCTGAGTACCCTCTATAGGGAGTTCCCAATTTCTTCTCTCGATCTTTCTTCAATGGCGGCCCAATGACAAAGATCTTGGTGAATTAATTTATAGATCATGGGGCCAAGAGTCTTTACTGGTTTGTACTGTGGTGGAGCAATCGATAGATTATCTTGCAGGTGGGTAATTATAGATATTTGCGATGGGTGGGAATTTATCAGACCTCTTTCTATCTTCCATAGAAGATTTTGTGCCAAGCCGTATGAGAGAAAATCATTCCTCCGTGTATAACCAACTTTTTCCCCTATAAAACCTATCCGAGTTGTTGAGAATGATATTGGGGCCTTTATGGAAGCATCATCAACCATATATATGTCTGTACCAATCTGTTAGGGAAGCTGGGTTCATATTTAGGGATTATCTTAAGTGGATGTGTAAATGGGTGGTTGCAAAGATTCTTGCTAAAGAGATTGGTGAGAGATGGCTTGTGATGTCCAACACTTTGTAGGAAGGTGTCGTAGTCTTGTCTAAAATCATTAAGGCATATCATCGCACAGAGAAGATTCAGAGTCACAACTAGGAGTGGATTCTTCGGTCCCTTCAAGTGCAGGCAATGACGATCAAGCGGGTCCATCTGATAGTTGAAGGTGAGTTTTCAGTATGAAAGGGTATTGTGTGGTAGTGTGAAGCTTGTGAGAAGGTTATGTAGGTTTTCAGATGTTTATGAGAAGATTGCTTAAGTTTTGAGATGTTTCGATATTTATGAAGCTTGAAATGACGTGGGTTGTTTCAGTATTGATGTTTTTGTGAGTTTTAGAAAGGAGTGAGTTATTTTTCATTCCCGTTATGGATATCTCATATAATAACTTCATCCTTTGTTTTTTAATAAGATGAATGATTTCAACTTATTTTGTCGTGTCTTTGATTAATTCTTTTGTTGAACTATCTATACCGATCACTATGGCATACGTAATCCTTTTGTTCATTTAAATTATGAGGGAGACCATCGTTCTCGAATGGAGAAAAGAATAGAATTTCTTATGAAGAAAGGACTATGCCCATGTGTGTCTTATAGGCAGCTTTCGTACCTCTGTAAGGTTTGAAAACTACGATCTTCTCCTTTTTGGAAAAGGGTTGATTCTTCAGAGAGGATCAGGTCCTACATATTTCTTACTAGAGAGGAGGGAAATGCTTTTTTTTAATAATAGAAGGGGGTGAGAAGAGTTATAGTGCCTTGATAGTTAGAACTAGGGATAAATTTCTTGAGAAGATCCAAGTTGATTGGACACACCATTTCTCCATGGAGGTATGCGAGCATGACGACACCATTTCTTCATGATGTAGGGCCACTACAATTGGGATTAAATTTTTCTCTCGGATCCTAGACATGTTCTATGATTTCCTTGAGGGAACACCGTAATCCTTATTGTCCTTTTTGTTAACTGATCGTGCAATACAACAATGGTACCCTTGTATATGATGTAGGGATTTTAGCCTCCTTTTTTTTAAGAGCTTTGTGATTTTGATGTCAATCCTCTTCATTGACTTGACTTTTGATCATAACCCTTAGAGAGGGTACTTCAAGTTTGATAGATAGAACTGCCTCCATGTTATATACCAAAAAATAAGGAGTATTCCTAGTGGGCATTCTGAGGGAGGTGCGGTAGCGCCAAAGGTCATATGGGATCTGGCTGGCCCAAACTCTGCAGCTTTCTATCATTTTGCTAATAATAATCTTGAGGCTTTTGTTGGCGGCTTCGACATCACCACTATTTTGTAGTCGGTTAGGAGTGTACCTGTGCCTTTCGATTCCATACTCCTCAACATTTCTGTGACCTCATCCTTGAAATAGAGTCCATTGTCTGACACTAACTCGTTGGGGACTCCATAGCGACTGATGATGTTATTTTTGAAGAATGTGTCTACTTTCTTCTCATTCAGTACCACATATGACTCGGCTTTGACCTATTTCGTGAAGTAGTTAATGGCAACCAAGATGAATTCATGCCCGTTTGAAGCTTTAGGATTGACTTTCCTTATGATGTTTATGCCTAAGGTGGAGAAGGCCATGGATAAGTGATGTTGTATAACTCCCGAGGAGGCAAGTGTTGATGATTGGTAAACTGTTGGCATCTGTGTCATTTTTAATGCAAGTAGTGTAGCCTTAAACCATGGTGGTCTAGTAATATCCTTGACGGATGATCTTTTTGGAAAGTATATGACCATTAATGTGGGGCCCATATTCACCACTATGGATTTTTTACATCACGTCTTCAATAATATCCCTTGCCATGCAATGAAAGTGGGTTCCATAGAAATTCCTTTTATATAGTGCATTATCGTAGACGATGTGTTGAGCAGCTGACTTGCGAATGATCGCTCGGTCTTTATTGTTAGCGTCCTGAAGATATCTACCATGCTTGAAGAGGATACAAATGTCATAATACCACAATCTAGACATGTACAGATCTTCTTCTATAATGATAGCAATATGGTAGCATTGAGTGAGTGCAGTTTGTTTCTAAACTAGAAAGCGGGACATTTTTATCCCCTCAGGCATGTCTACCATAGAGGCTAAGGTCGCTAGTGCATCATCTAGATTATTCCTCGATCAAGGAAGGTAATTAAAGGTGACAACTTTGAATTAGGAGGCTAGAACGTCTAGGTGAGCATTGAAGGGTAGAAATTCTAGTCTTTGAGTCTCCATTTCCTAAGGATCTTCCCCATGACAAGGAATGAGTCTCCATAGAGATCCATGCATTTGATTCCTTTCTTAAGGGAAATCTTGAGTTCTATAGTGCATGCCTCGTATTCTGTAATGTTACAGAATTCCAGTTTGATGGAAATAGAAGTGTGAGAATTATTGGGGTTTCTCCCATTGGGGTCCTAGGCATGGTTAGATATGCTCATAAGACACCTGAGGTGCTCGTGAGAGGTGCAGAGGATGTATTCCTCCGAGAATTTGGAAATCTAAACATCTTTTTCCTTCATGGGATTGTCATCAAGGTAATCAGATATGGCTCTCCCTTTCATGGACTTCTGCGTGACATAAGTGATAGCAAGATCAATCAGTGGGCCATGTAGCTAGACAAGGTGAGCTTCTCCATTAAGTATTTCATTGGATCAATTCGAGACACCAGTTTGATTGGAAATGCGATCAAGTACTGTCAGAGCTTCTGTGTGACCCAAAATAAGATGACACATGCCTTTTCTAAAGCGATGTAGTTTACCTTATAGTCATCTAGATTTTGACTATTGTAGTAGATTACTCTATACTTATGATGTTAGTCAATGTATTGGGCCATCATATCCCCTACTGTAGTGTCGGTGACAGTCAAGTATAGGGAAAGGGGGAGACCTTACTATGGAGGCATGAGTATTAGAGACCGAGTGAGGTATCATTCGAACTAATTGAAGGCTTCCTAACATGCCTCATTCTAAACTATAGTTGAATCCTTCCGGAGATGCTTGAAGATGGGCTCTAGATAGAGGTCAGTTGGTTGATGTACCGACTAATGCATTGGAGGTTACCAAGGAATCCATACTCCTCTATCTTTGGTGGTGGCATTTCAAGTATTTCTTTTAGTTTGGAGGAGTCTGCCTCAATCCTTTTTTTTATTGATGATGAATCCTAGAAGTTTGCCTTTGGTGACACCTAATACGCATTTATGCTAGTTGAGTCTAATATAATATTATCATAGTCCCTCGAAGAATTTCCTCAGGGAAAGAATGTGACCTTCCTGACTCTTGGATTTGATGATAATTTCGTCGATATAGACTTTGGCTTTATTAGCGGAAAGGTCATTCAGAATGGTTGCAGCAACCCTTTGGTAGGTAGCCTCGACATTCTTGAGATCGATGACATGACTATGTAGAAAAAGGTTCTCCATGGAGTGATGAAGGTGTTATTTTTCTGATGGTCATGATGTATCTTAATCTGGTTACCCAATGAAACCATCAACAAATGACTTAAGGGCATGACTCGAAATATTATCTATGATCATGTTGGGGTAGAGGATAATCATCCTTTGAGGATGACTTGTTTAGATCTTGATAGTCAGAAAACATATGAACATTGCCTCCTGATTTTAGTATGGGGACGATGTTTGGAAGACATGTAGGATATTCGACTATGCGAATGAAGCTTAAGTTTAGTTGCTTTACTACTTCATGTTTGACTTTGAGGGACCATTCTATCCGAATTTTTCTCAATTTTTGCTTTACATGTTTGCTCTTTGGTAATGTAGGGATCTCATGATGTGTTATTTACGGGTTAATGCTAGCCATATTCTCATAGGACCATACACAGACATCCACGAACTCTTTAGAAGCTCTTCAAACTATGACCTCTCATGCTCGTCGAGAGTGGACATTATCATAATCTTGTGTGGATGGCTACTAGAACCGATGTTAATAACAAAAGTGTCATCCTCATTAGTTTAAATGTGATTATTTTGTTTATTTTCTTCCTTATTGAGACCAGTTAAGAACTATTCATTTATTAAATCATATCCATTAATAGTTTGATTAGAATCAAAACAATTGATGTAAGGCACTACAAGATACTAGAATCATCACTTATTTCAGTTAAAATGTTTATAGGGAATACATCGGTGAGAACCTCATTAAAGGAGGCCTCATTCACAATTATATCAGAAATAAGAGAAAAAATAGTAGACTCGAGCATTTTTAGAGATTATGAACAACATGGTTCAATTGGACTTGTGCAGGTTGGATATGAATAGCATGGAAATTTAGGAGGGGTGTATCACTAACAATGATCTTCTCGAATGGGTTAGATAGTTTGGCTCTCAAGTATACCATGCACAGATCCATTACCAATGTATGCAGGTTAAAAGATGCATAAGTATCACTGTCCCCGACATTTTTGGTCCTTTTAATGGCTTTGTCTATTGGAGGCTCCACCACGTGCTTTTTCCCTTCATCTCAAGCAACTTGATCTCTGAAGAAGATCGCTAGCCCCGATTTCATGTTTTTCTTTGTGGGGTCATACAATGGTTTGGGGAATCCGTAAAAGGTAAAATCCTCACCTTCCTGGAAAAACCTTCCATTTAGGGAGTATCCTGAGATTATTTTCTCATTTTCTAAGATTCTCTTTTGATATGGACGGTGGAGTGCATTGAGTTCAGTCGGTGATGGTTGGTAGCCTTGGTCGCATAAGTGAAAGGCTTCCTTTAGGACTATTGGCTCGAAAATTCCCATTTGGCGTCAACCCAGCCTCATTTAAGACATAAAGTGCATGTTTTTAAACATCTTAATTCCATTGACATTCCTATGAGGGTTGTTCTTTGGACACACTTGGTCTTTAAAATTGTCTACAACAAGGATAGGGAGTTGTCCAATCTTAAAACTAGAGTGAAACATGTCATTGGCCTGTGATAAATATTAAGTACTGGGTTGCTGGTATTGGTACCATCTGAATTATCATCATCCTTGATAATTTTGATGACTTGACCCTTGGAAAAGAACTTCAATTTGTGGTGGATAGAAAAAGATACCCCATATATACTATGGATCCATGAGCTGCCAAGGAGTAGGTTGAAGCAAACGAGTATGTCGATGACTTGGAATTCTGTTTAAAGGAAGATATGATCGGGCCCTAGTGTAAGCTTTATGGAACCCATAACTTCTCGGTGAGTATTATCATAAGAACACATAGTGGAAGATGTTGGATTGTGGCCACTAACCTTTATACACGGGCAACTAAGGGTTCTGAGTCAGTAGACATTGATGAATGACCCATTATCTACAAGTGCCAATGGAATAGTCTTCCCCTTGACTTCAACGGACATTTTGAGGGTGTAGTTGCGATCAAGACCTATCTTTAGAATTTTCTCTATGTAGATGGAGAGGAGTCTGGTAGCAGTCAGGGATTCGACTATATGCACTGCTTTTTTAGGAGTAGTAGTGGATGAACCATGGATTGTGTGGAGAGATTTATCAAGGAATTCCTATGTAATTGGGAGGACATGAGGAGCCCCATAGTATGATATTGGCTTGAGTCTTTTTTAGCTATTCAAGGACCTTGCTTTCTTCAATTGTCATCTCTGCCATCAGGAGCTCCACAGTGAATTCTCTTCCCTTATCTTTTTCAACTGACGGAGGACTTATATCTTTATAACGTCTCCTAGATCAGTCATGCATCTTTATCTACTTTGGGTACTAAAAACACATTATTGACCCCTCCTCAGAATTCCTCAAAGTAAATCATCGTACACAAATAGATGACTGAGTTAGGTTCCCTACAATTTGGTTCATCATTTGAACTATCAAAATCATTCCCCATCCAGTGGAAATGATATCATAATTCTATGAAAAATCAATACACTTAATAACCTCTATGGCATCATCATAAAGATCTTCATATTCAGCGAGGAAATGATGGAATTAAGGGACAAGGCTCCCTTGGAGTTTCAAAATCATGAGGAACTCGGAGATAGTGTATATTTGCCGCTTCTAGAGGAACATATTTGATATTACCTGCACAATTTCATCTAGGCAAAACTCTTTCATAGGTACAACCCATCCATTAGATTATCGGGCTCACTTTCAGTCTTCCATAAATAGGTCACTGATCTTTTCAGAGTCAATGATCATTTATAACGGCAATTTTAACCCAAACTTCTAAAAATGATGTAGAACCGCAATCAGTTCCATGCCTCCCTCTTCTAAGCGAGTAAGAACGATACTACAAGCTCTAGTAAGTAGTGATAGATCTTCATCGACATGCTTTTCATGATGCAGGAGAAAGGAATGACAAATTTTGAGGGGTTTTGGCGAGATGGTAGGTAGATTGGGTGTTTCGACAGACTTAATTCTGGTTGAGGTGTCGATTATGGATCTCTTTCTAAAAAGATGGCATTCACTCTAGTTATGTGTGCTATGATAGGATTTTGAGTTCTATTGGGCATAGGATTCAATGGTAAGGAAATGATATCCCTTTCTATGAGAATTTGGATAACATTCTTGAGATACAAGCACTGATCAGTGGTATGCCTAGCAATTTCGTGGAAATTGCAATGGGTTTCATATTTGAAGTTTATGAAAAGAGGATCTGGTAACTGTTGGAGTTCCAAAGGTTTGATAAGGTTTATAGTAAGAAGGGAGATGATTCGAGAAATCATGCTTAGATCATTCTCAACCATCATATGAAGTGTAGAAACATAGATAAGCGACTAAAGAGAAATAAAATAAAAGATATAGAGTGCTTCGGGTATGAAATGATATTACGCCCGTTTTGGTGCATTAGTCTCATTATATACAATCATTAATACAGAAATAGTCTGCCAACGGAGGTGTAGGAGGGAGAGAGAGAGCTGAATACATGAGAAATGTAGCCCTGTGTAGTGTAGGATGAAGCCTGTAGAGCAAGTTTATAAAGGATTACGAACTGTAATGGCCCAGATTACCCGAGAGCTTCTAAAGAGAGAGAGTGATTGTATATTTGTGAAAGGCTTCACTACTAAATCTTCTTTAGCCAAATGAGGAGTGAGAACTTTTATTTATAGAAGTTAAAAGGAAGGGTCACGTGCTTAGATCTCGTGACATGTGGATAAGTGATGCAAGTGAGGAATCCTTATAGCAGTTGGACAACTAGAAAGTTCTTACAGACTTGGCTAAGTATGTGGCAAGGTATGAGAAAGAGGTATGTGGCCATGTATTGCTAAGGATGCAACCGTGGCCTCATCATATGTTGCAAGTACAAGGTTTGTCATAGTCTTTCTAAGCCCCAGGCAGTGGATATGTACTTAAGCCTTCCACAGTCATGATACTAGTAATGGGCATATCAATAAACCCCCAAGCCTCAATTCCAAGATGTTTCAAGTTGGTGCTGCATTTATGTTCGATGTCCATATGCTATGGAGTAACTCCAGATGGTCTAATCGTTCCATTTTGAGAATGCAGAGGGTTATTGTGGCCAAGCACTTGTGATGTTTCGACTTTTGGCTCCCTACTATATAAATGGTGCCAGGTCGTGGCCTTATTATGTTTTACACATCTTTGAGAGATTTAAAACCCTTATAATTTTTTACAGATGTTTGTGGTCATCTAGTGGTGGTGGTCCTTTGTTTCGATTGTTCATCTTATATATCTATGTTGGTTTTTTATTTTTCCAGCGTATTCTCCTTATTCCGTGTTCACTCGTGCTTGAGTTTGTATTTTCTTCAACCCAAGTCTGCTAGGACACTATCCCCTGTCTTTTTAATCCATTACAAGCCCATGTTCTACCTTCATAGGATTTAAAGTAACTTACATTTTGAATAAGAATGCATATCTGCAATAACCTAAATTTTTCTGAGGTTGAGTTCAATTGATCAAAGCTAGGTTTTAGTTTGCTTGAAATGACGGTTTGGTTTGGGTGTCAGATTAGTTTTTTGTTTTTTTTATGAATTTGGTTTTTTTGATGCATTTGGCATGCAAGTTTAGGCTATTGGTGATTAAAAATTGTTGGATTTTTCATGAAGGGAATGTTTTAGGTTTATATTTTTGGCCTAGCACCCATTTTGGATTAAGTTTTGGCCAAGAACGCCAATAAGTTGTTCTTATTTTTTTGGCCAAAACCCAAGGACTTAAAATTTTGATCCTAGAAATAAAAAAATCAAATTGTTTAGGTGTTTCCCCATAGCTGCGGCTTATTAAGGAACTTGAACTAATCTTTTGCATCCCATATTTTAACTTCACCTTCCCATTCACGGGCTTAATTTTCTTTTAGTGGTAGCTTATTACGATTTTTAGATTAACAAGCCATGGCATATTCTTTAATCTTCACACCGCTTGAATATTGGTTCTTTGTTTTCATGACCACGACTTGATAGGAAAATTTGGACTTAACCTGTAAATTTTTCACTCTAATTTCTATTTTCTTCATATATTGTCACGGCCTTTATAATGACCTAACCTTCTATTCAAATCATGATGGCTGAGGCACCTAACTACGGAGTCCTATTTTTATAGGTTCTTGCCGTAACCTTATGCATTGGAATACTTGGGAGTATCTGGAGGACTTATGAAAAAGACATTTTGGTGTTCCTCCTCCTGTAGTGCTTCATAATAAACCCTTGAAGACTAGTGGACCCCTTAGGATTAAAAACTACCTCAACTGGATTTAAGTAGATTCTGACTCTATGGTATTTCTAACTTTAAGGAATCCAGAAAGGCTGCGGACCATCTTGATATGAAGGATGATACATGTTCAAGAAATCATCTTTCCACAAACTTGACCATTACAGTAACTACCTACTGACAATTATTGTTGTTGAGGCAAGAAACACGGATATTGGGACCTCTGGATTCGACCAGGAGTCTGTAAGAGAGACCACGACACTTCACCACCCTTAAATTATGAACGGGGAGTGGTTAACTGCCAAGGCTGAGGCCTGCGAGTTACCAGAGGGAATAATTTGTATACTTCCTTCTGCAGAGCAATGATCATGATCTATAGTTCCAAACAACGGGGGTTGGAGCTATCCCAGTACTTGTTAGAAAATTTTGAAGTGTTTTGAACTTGGTCCCAACCCAAGTTAATCCCAATAACTGGAGGGTCATCCTTGCTGCTCTCGTTATTTGGAGGGGGGATGTCAAGAAAGATATCACAACCGCAGTTTTTTTTTTATTTCTATAGGCTGAAGGAGAACACGGTTGAAAATCGAGGTTACTTTTATATGGATCTTTGGAGGGGGGATAGATATCTAATGAGAGCGAGGCCTTCAAGTGTTAAAAACTGAAAAGGCATTTTTTTTTCTTTTTTGGGGATAACTTGGTGATCCACCTAGGAGAGAGAGAGAGAGAGAGAGAGAAACGGGTCCTCCCACCCACATATCGAATTGAAATTTCGCGAATATTAGTTCTTTCTTTAATCTTTTTACTTGTTACAGCTTTAATTTCTTCTATGATAATGTGTGCGGTCTTTACTAACTCCTTTGAAATGGAATTCGAATAGACACCCTATAGAAGACAGAGGGATAGGATTGAGGTTTTTGTCTTACTTGAGGATGAAAATAAAAAGTTTCCTAACATAATGACTCTGTATTCACTATACACGTCCTGATAGTACCCCGCACACTAGGCTTCCATGAAGGCTGGGGAAGGTAGTTTCCCTTCTCTCAATTATTTCTCCAATATTAAATTTTCTTTTAGAATATTGACATTTATACTCTAAGGTGGTTCCACTGAGGAGATTGGAAGGGATCTCCTAGCCTCTTAACATGATGAGATGGAAGAAGTCGTTCAAGGCCTTCACCAAGACCCAAGAAGAAGGGGAAGAAGAGGAAGTGGTAGCTAATGAGGCTACTGCCCCTCAATCTGAGAAGGAGGCTGACACTTCAACTATAAAGGAGTTATATCTTGCTAGAGATGTTGTGGCCACTATACCAGAGGTTGAGCTTTCTGCTACGGACCCCCAAATGACGATCATATTAGGGTTGCACTAGCTGTGACTATTTGGACTGATTTTTCTAGGGGTTTCCATGGAGGCTCCATTCCCTTTCATGTTTTCAACACTGGGTACCCTCCATGGACTGTGTATGCCATTAATGCCAATCTACTAACCCCATAAGTAGGGAAAAAAAGATCGCGGATGGTCGTCTGTGACTATGCCTCTAGAATCCAGAACCCATATCTCCTTGGGACACAACTTCCACCACAGTTCCAAGGATGATAAGCGTTACGGAGACTTTTAACCTTGAATTTCTGGTGGATGATGATCAGGAGGATCTGTAGGAATATGCTTTTCATAGTCTTCTAAGGTTAAGTTGCACTTTTAATTCTTTCCATTCTGCAGATAGTTGCTTGCTTTTGTGCTCACTTTTTAATTTTATTCTTCAAGGAAGTATAGGTTAAAATGGCTCAAAGGATCAAGTATGATGGGCATTATAAGCTACATAGGGCTATGGAGTCTGGCCACCAATATCAACTAAAGAGAGTTAGGTTTTCATCTTTTGAATCCGGCAAGAATCCTTTAGAGGTTGCTCTCATAGCCAATAAAATGGAGGCAAATCAAAGTAGAAGGCGGCAGTCAAAGCTCAAGGTAAGGCTGAGTAAAACTTCAGTTAGGCTGTAGAACCCTTAAAAATTTAGTAGGCCAAAGGACTGGGGGTAGAAATTCAGGTTGTGGCAACTCAATGAAGGTCCGATACGACATAGGTAGGGAATTAACAACTTATAACCAATCATGCCGCATATTTGAAGACATTTCAAGATTAGTATGCCACATGTGATTTAAATAAATATGAAGATAAAAAGGATCATAAAGAAAGCAGTTGAAGATGATGTTGCCTCATTCAAAACCTCAAGAGTCTTATCCCTCATTAATAAGAAAGCCTAACTCTGCAGCTACAAGGAGCTGAGGCATAAGGTGGTAAAGAATTTTTTAGACGATAAGGATAAAATTTATGCCTCGAGGTTCAATTACACTAAGAAGCTTACATTTCTAGAAGAGCTTAGGGCTGCAGATGAGAGGAAGCTACGACATGTAAGAAATATTAGACATAGACTATATATGATGAATTAATGGTAATGAAGGTAAGGACGTGGCCTCTTAATCTATATTTTCCATTTTTAGACTTGTTCTTCCCTTCCGCAGTATTGCGTCTCTGAACGTTTACTTTTAATTTTCGATAGCTTTAAGGTAATTTTTTGTAGTTGAACTGCATTGTCACTCTGCGGCCTTTAACATTTCAATCTTATTGAATTGAATTCTGAATGTATTACTTAATCATCTGCAGCCTTTTAGCTATTTTGACTTCAATGCTTGTTTTTAGTATTTATATTTAGGCAGTAAAATTCAATGCAACTTAGATATTATCTCCACAACCTCTAGGAATAGGTTGCATTATTTTAGACGTAGGAGCAAAACTAGCAGTGGCCTTACGCCCTCACTCATCAGTATCAAACTTGGGCTCTAGGTCTTTAACCAACACACTTTCTTGAGATGGTTGCTGCATTGGCTATTAAAACTGATGTTGGGTATTGAAAACCTAGAATAGGATTAAGATCACTTATAAAATTCCTATTGCAGTGATGTTAGGTTATGGTGGTTCTTTAGGAATTTATTCCCTTGGTGCGAACATCATGTCCATGGCCCACCTTCCTTATCAAGCTACAACTTCAATCTTATAGTTGTGATCTTTTCTTTCATTGGGGAAATTTCAAGCCTCCCTAGGTTGGGTTCATTATAAAGCCACCCATAGCTATCTATAGGTATTATCAAGCCATACCTGGATGGGTATTATGAGCCCCCATGGCTAAACAAGGGTATTATCAATCCAACCCATAGCTAAGAACGGGTATTATAAGCCCCAAGGAATATAGCGGGTATTATGAGACCCCATGGCTAATAGAATGGGCATTATGATACCCCCAAGGCTAATAAAATGCGTATTATGAGCCCTTATGGCTAATCAAATGGGTATTATGAGCCCCTAAGGCTAATAGAATCGGTATTATGAGACCCAAGGCTAATAGAACGGGTATATGAGACCCCAAGGCTAATAGAAGCATCATACGGATTTGAAAACAATCACAATGGGAGGTGTGTCAAATTCAATTTAAGGACATCATGCCCTTTTCTTCTAAGTACACATTTTCCCTTTTGCTTCAGTCTTTAGGATAATATATTTCTAGGTTCTCTTCAAACCTGTTAAGATAAGAATCTTTCAAAAGACTTTGTATATATATATATAAGCTTGAACTCAGAGTATTCTTTATTTGCATATACTTAAAACACCAAAAAATATTCTAAGGCAAAGGTAGACATGCAACTGTCTCAGTTAGAGGATGCATTCCCTATGAACTATTGGAGCATCCTCTGGCAGATGAACCTCTCAATCTCATTCTTCCAAGAAAATCATATGTTAGTGGTGTGGCCACGGTCTTGATGAAACCCGCACCATCTTTTCATGTCCATCTTGTGAGGTGGGGACTTCAGTTTCTCTATCCACTTGAGTAGTTTATCTTCTTTGATGTCTTCAAGGATATCTTCTAAACTAGAATTCATTGGAATGAAGTTATCATAACACCTTTTTACCTCTTACTTCTCCTTTTTTTCTCTTCATTTTCAAAACTTTGGCCGCGGCCTTATCTTCTTTAGATTTTGGTGCTGCGACCTTTTGTAGGGAAGTAAAGGTTGCAGACTCTAGAAACATAACCCTCTATACCAATAGGCTAATCTTGCCCTAGAGTGAGGCTTAGCTATCATATAGATGGTTGATGCAACTCAGCAAGTGGGCCACATCTTCATTCTTCTGAGGACCTGATCTAGAGCTTCCTTCCATGGCTTTTGTTGTGTTAGACTTTAGAAATATGTTATGAGATGAACTAAACCATTGTGAGAATACTAAGATACGCAGGGAAAGAGAAAAGTATGAGCATAAGGATGCAACCTATTTTTCATGTGTTGTCGCCTATCTAAGTAAGAGATGGTTGTTGTTGCCTCCAAAGGAAATAAGGGTGAGTTTGCGACCTCTGGGTCCAATAGGGACGTGGCGGTGGTCTTCATAAAGTACTGTTCACTAGAAGTGATTTGAGCACGCATAGTTTGACCGATTTGAAAACTTGTTGGTCTCATTTCTCTGGGTAGAAAAGTAACTAAAAAGTTAGAAAAAGGGAGTCGTAATCCATCTTGGACAGTTTATTAGTACTTAAGGGTGACATACAAGTTGGACTTTGTTCGTATAATCATCGATTTCTTAAGGATTTTACCTAGGCTTTTGAAAATTACCCCCCCCCCCCCCCAAAAAAAAAAAATACAAGGCCCGTGCTGGGAGATCTTCAAGCATTTTATGGCATCTTCGGTTCCGAGCATCCCAATTTCAACAATTAAAGACAAAAATATACCAAAAGTACATAAAATTTGTATAGCTACTGAATAGGGGATGCAATCTATAGGCAGTCAACTTTCTAGGCTGCTTACAGTAAGATGCTGTGTAGGGATTTTTCAAAAAACAAACCAAAAATTTTGGTTTTACCCCTAGAGACATGACAAAAAAGTTCCTCAAGGAACCAACCAAAGACAAAAGAGTACTTATATGAAAAATATCACAAGTTTGATAGCAAAATTCCCAAATTATAGGAAATAAAATTGCGTAAGATGCCCAAAAAGGGAGATAGATAAGAGGGGTGCATCCCTAGTTACCCATATTGATGAGGCCATACCCTATTTGAGTTTTTCAACACAAACTAAGTAGCGTAACATCATTGGGGTGAGAAAAATAAATCTAAGGCCATAGAAAAAGGCCTAAAAGGCTGATCTAGATAGAATAATCCCCCTTAGGGAGTTTATATGTAAAATATTCGCCTAATAACCAAGATCTCACCAATGGGATAATGACCGGGGCCCCCTGTGGATGAAATAAGGTGTTACGAGTCCAATTTGAGAGGAAACTTGGTAAAACACCTCATTTCCCATAGACGACGGCAAATTAATGATATGAAAAGGCATAGTTAGGTCATTATCAACCATCATGTCAAGTGTAAAATCATAAATAAGTGAATAAATAGAAATAAAACACAAGATATATGGTGGTTCGGCAATGACATGAGCCTACATCCACTTTTATGGCTTACTCTCTTTATATACTTTCATTAATACAAGTTTAGTCGTTGTAGTGCGGGATGCAACTTATAGGCAAAGTCTATAGAGGGTTGCAGACTGTAGTGGCCTAGTTGACCTGAGAGCTTCTAGAGAAAGTGAGTGGAGATTTTGGTAGGGCTTCGCTTCTAAATCTTATCTTGCTAAATTAGGATTGAGCACTTTTATTTATATAATTAAAAAGGAGGGGTCACATGCTTGGAGCTCGTGACATGTGGATAAGTGATGCAAGTGGTAAATCCTTTGAGAAGTTAGATAGTTGGAAAGTTCTTGCTAACATAGCTAAGTATGCAGCAGGGTATGAGCTCCTGAAGAGGTATATTCTCGAGGTCTTCTAAGGAAGAAGTTGTGGCCTAATTATATTCTATAAGTAAAGGTACTTTCATGAATTATCTGAGCCCCAGGTAGTGGCTATGTACTTAAGCCTTTCTTGATCATGATACCACTATTATGCATATCAAGGGGCTTGATAAAATTTTGACAAAGCAGTATGAAGTGAATCATACTCCATTTTGTTAAGATTGTAATGACTTTTAGGTGAAGTGGCAGGTAGGGATATGTTATTGATGGTTGATACTGAGGTGCTAGACAACTTATCTTACTTTCACGGCACAAATTGTTAAGTCAACCTTTTCGATTCAAAATTTTCTTTATAACTTGTGACTCCTTCATCAATTTCTACCCCAACCTTCCAGAGGGCTTTGAAGTGAGGGTATTACTGACCTTCCATTGAACCTCAAATATGGGTCAAGAAGTTCTTCTTCACTATGCTCACCCGTTCTTCCTCTGACGGTCAATTTGTCTTAGTAGCTGCTTTCTCTCTCCACCTTTTGATGAAGCTACTAACTGATTCCCCTGGATTCCATTTGAGTAGTTTTAATCCCTAATGGGTGACATCTAACTCTTCATTATACTTATGTTAGGTCATGAACTCTCTATCTTCATCTTCCCAGTTGTGGATTCTAGACCCTTCGAGGGACAGGAACCACCTAAGTGCACCTTCCTTGAGGGTTTACTAGAATATTTGGTCCATTACTGTGACAACCCGCTCACCAAAATAAGGGGTGGCCAGCCCAATACTCCAATATAATGGAATCATAGATGGAATCATTCTTAGCATCACCATAAAAATAGAGTATCCAGGATAACCACCCAATACTTCAGAAAACGGGTTGCCAAAATTTTTGAATTTAAAGTAAATAAAGTTAAACAAACAACCCATTTCCTGAAAAGATAAGGGAAACCACTAGGATGTATATATATATATATATATATATATATATATATATATATATATATATATATATATATATATATATATATATACTATAACAACAATTAACAAATAAGAGGACCAAATATGTTATCGGTCCGCTGATTCATACAAGATTATTAAGCAATTTCAATAAATTTATATATTACATTACATTAATCAATTACAAAAGCTTGGGCCTCGCCCGAGTGAAAGAGACCCGATCTTAACTAGAATACAAAAAATGAAAACTTTTATACCAATTGTATCCCGTTATACCCGCAATGCATCACGGCTCGCCGAAGACATCGGAATAGGAATTCAAGTCAGGCATCCTTGCGGTTGAGTACCTGAGCGGAGGCAAGATGCATATGCAACAAGAAATGTAAACGGGTTAGGGCCCGGTTCTATATGATTACCAGATGAATAAAGAGTATGACAGTTATGAATAAAATCATGCTGGAAAGAATAAAATCTATCTACACAGTTCTAAAACATAACTAAGACAGAAAAGAAAAGAACGGGTAACATAAATTAAAAACTTCCATTTCATTATTATGTTCCTTATCAGGAACTCATAATTACAAAATTTATGCTATTTACTAGCATTTCATTCCTTATCAGGAAAATATAATTATAATTGTAAGCTCTTTATGGCTATTTCAAATACATGCCCATCCTGGCATTACCATTCCTTAGTAGGAATATAATCAACATTAAATGCTCTTTGTGGCATTGTAATGTGCTCTTTGTGACACTTCTTCATGCTCTTTATGGCATATAATCCATCAAGTCCCACTTGATGATGAATAGTTATATTTATATACATATAACGATTCTAAGACCGCCCCTTCGAGTTTCCCCACCGGACGCACCCCTAAATGACCATCATCTTCCAGTGCCTATCTATACAAGACAACCTAGGCACCTATCGCCATACGTCGGGAAGCGGCCATATGCCTGTGGGAGAGTCAAGACCACACCCGAAATCTCCTCACCAGCGTAGAAAACATAACATATCGCTCATATGGCCTATGGACTATATCCACCCTGCATTCATTAGCCAGGGGGCATAACCAAGCGCGCGAACTTCCCTTATGATGTCATTTAGAGAGGTGTGTATCAACCATTTTATTTACCATTTTCAAAAATCAAGTAAATTAGCATTTACCGAATTTATGATTAAGTAAATTATCATTTACTAAAATCAATACCATTCCCATGTATATGTTTCATTTTATCCGAAACCATTTCCATTTACTTTATTTGTAAATAATATAACTTATTATCCGGAGCCACACGATAAATTATATCGTTGTTACAATCTCCAAGGAGTAATTGAAACTCTTAATTACCTCCAAACATTTTAGAGTGTTATTTTATAACCCTAATACTATCATACCTCAAGGAATGAATGAACTTATAATTTATTCTCCCAACTTACTTTTATGGGGTTATTATCAACCATCAGGGCTAATATAGTTCGAATTAGCTCCTAAAGTCTCCCAATCATAATTCTAGGAATCCCAGTTTCATAATAATTAAGTAGAAAAGAATGCCCTGACATCAATTGGCATATCCCCGGAAAAGTCCCCACATACCCCATTCCTAGTGTAGGGAAAGTACTAACTCAATTTCAACTCTAGGACACCTAGTTTACTTCATTAAAGAAGGTTCCTATGCCCTAGAATTAAAGAAAATGAATTTGGGACAAAACTAAGAAAATCCCTCAAAATGCAGTGCTTCCGAATCGATTCGGCCTAGCCGAATCGATTTGGGTTCAAGAAAGCGAATCGATTCGGACCATATGAATCGATTAGGTTAAGAAAACCTTCCTTCTGCATAAATGCCGAATCGATTCGGACCATCTGAATCAGTTCGGTCAACCCTGACTTGAAAACTGTCTCAAGGAGAATCGATTCGACCAGGCCGAATCGATTCGGTTCTGCAGAATTCCTAGTTTTGTTCTAAGTGTTTTGAGCCCTAATTTTCCACACCTCAAATCTCTTCCATTTTTACACACAACCAAATATTTATCTACCCAAAATCATCCCAACATGATTAGTAACTACAAAAATCCACAATTCCATTATCAAAACTAAGATTTAGGTTTAATTCCCACAAATTCCTCATTTAAACCATAAATATACAGACACAACTAATCATACAATTTATACATCTTAAATCACATATTAGCAAGTAGAAAATTTGCCTTAGGGTTGCAAATTCAGATTTCTTGGTGGTAGAAGCAATCTCCCATCTTCAATCTTCATTTTCTCTCTTCTTTCTCCACTTTTCTCTTTTTCTTTGTTTCTCTCCTTTTTCTCTCTATGTTTAAGACATAATTTAGGGAATTAGGGGATTTAGAAGACTAAATCGTGGCTTAAGTTAAAATTCTCAACTTAAATGGTTAACACCACATTAAAATGACTCCCAAAATATGCATATAAGCTAAAACCAGGTAAAAGTGCCCGAAATACAAAAATGCAATATGGCACTTATTTTGACTGTCTCGCACCTTCCGAGACTAACTACACCCTCTAAACTGGCATTCGGAAATTTTATAAATTATTTTGAGTTCCAATTTCATTTAAACTATCGTGCCATTTATATACATGACACTATAAACATGCAACCTGATGATATTTACTTCCACATACTATAATATATGCATCAGTCTAGTAAATATTAACTTTCAATTCATTCAATTAATATTTACTCAAATCCCCACATTTTATATAATTACCTTATGCGGTAAAATTTATATAAAATGAGCCTCCCAGAATCGAGGGTTGTTACAATTACTTTTCTCATGACCCAAAGAGAATCATGGAATGGTGATTACTATATAAGTGTGCAGTTGGAGGCCCACTACCCCAATATCCGGCATTTTGAATTTCCCCGGTAATCGTTCCTTAGGATAGGGAGACATGTGGGTGTAGCCCATGTAGTTTCATGAGATCTTAACCTAGTTGAACTTTTTAGATAGAAATATAAGTTCTTGTTTAACCTTGTTCAATTCTTCCTCATTGGGATCAACTAGCACTGGTTGATTAGCCCCTGGCTAGAAAAGATTCGATATCGGTAGTTAAGCTAGCGGAGCCCCATTTGCAGGTGGGGCACGCACGTCATATGGATACTCTTCTGGAACCCATACTGGTTCAGGAATAGGTGGACCCATGGTAGAGGGAAATATGATTTTGGGCTCGGGAGTCTAAACCAGGAATCGTTGCACTTTCTCGACTTCTGCCTCAAGGTTTTTCATTTTAGCACTGAACTAGGCAAGGATGGTCATCAAATCTATTTGGGCATTCATATCCTGGTGAATGTTCTCCCTGAATAACCATTGTAGGAATAACTCGAACTCTATAGAGGAATCAACGGAGCTTTGGGATAGTTTGACGAAATATCGGAGCCAATACAAATCCAGAAAAAAATCGGGGTATCCGATCACACCTAAGAGGAAAATGATTTTTGGATTTATTTCGAGGGAAAGAGGAATATTCTTGGTATTTATGTTTTCTTTTTGAAAATGAGAAAATTTTTGGTAGTATTTTTTATTGAAAAGTTGAAAAGGAAAATCCTAAACATGGTTATTATGACTAGGTTCCACTTTTATTATGTTTTTCCTATGACGCAAGAAAATTATGGGTTAGGTTCCGAGTCTAGGGAAAAGATAGGGTACATGATGCAAGACATAGTTGGACTTGTTTTCAGACTCAAAGACATGGTCCTATTTAAAAAATGGGCAAAATAGCACAAAAATTTAGGTGGTAAGGTGACCTGGAAGTTTGGTAGAGTTTCTTGTTAGAACCGAAAAACTAGGTATGCGTGTCCTAGAGTAGACAACTATATGAGGTTGATGTAGTTGGCGGGTTAGTGTAAAGGTTCCACCCTTTATCATGACATCCACAATATACCTCTTTCCTATAAGGGTAATCATTCATCGGTATGGGTGGAAAATATATTTGATATCCCGAGTGTACGTGAATTATCTCACGATATCCCTCGTGGAGACAGTATGTGTGAGAGAGAATTTGATGTACTCAAAGTAGTGAGAGATTTCCCTACTATATACCTCCCGCCAAGAGTTCATTCAAGCGGTACGATGTGGTGGGAATCATTTGATATATGTCAAAGGTATAAGGCTAATGGAAGGTGAGAATCATATCGCTTAGATTAACCGTGCCCCGCAGGATCGGCACCCATAAGAAGTGACCACGTAGTATGGGATAAAATTTTGGTCAATATTGCAATACTCAAGTGGTGTAGTGTGTAAGAATGCAAGATCCTTAATTAGCATGTTATGGAGAGTTTTATGTATGCTAAATAATAGAAATACTACTACTGTGAGGGAGAATATACAAGTAACATGGGATAAGGGGATAAACATGGAGAGTAAAACTAGCAAGTATGTACATAAAGCATGGAGACTATACAAAGCATGGTGATAGATACAAAATGTGACACTATACCAAAAGTGAATTTTTATCACTCTATACTCGGCCAATATTGTCATGATAAAAAACAGTGACAAAAAACACACATTTATTGTCACGGTCATTGACTGTGACAAAGTCCATGATAAGTACACATCAGGTCATGGAATTTGACCGTGATAAGTCCATGACTAAGATATCACCCCAAAACTTTTCACGATTTTTGATCATGACAAGTCTGCCTTATCAAGGTTTTTTACTGTGACAAGTTGCCAACTTTGATGTAGTGTGAGTATAAATAAATGAGTGAGAAATATGTGCAAAGTGCAAGAGTGACATGTGAATATATGTGACTGAAGAAAGTATGTGGATATATACAAATGAGAGAAATGTGTTAGTGTGTGCTAGTATGACTAAGAATGGATATCTACACGTGGTGTGTAAAATATATGAGTGAGTGTGGAGCTATATATGAGTGAAAAGAACATGAGAGTGTGTGCTAGTGTAACTAAACATGTATATCTACAAATGGGGTGAATCATATGCAAATGAGAGTGTGTGGAGTGAAATAGGGTGAATATACACAAGTGAGTAAAGAGTGAAACAAGGTGAAATTATCCAAGTGAGTAAAAGGTGAAACATGTGATAAGAAAATGATATATACATGTGATGAGAAAAGATCATGTTAGAGATAACTGTATAAAGGCCATGATATGAATAAGGAATATAACAACATGTAAGTATGAGATTAAGAGAACATACAAAAGGAAGGATATCTACACATGTAGAAAATTAGAGAGAGATGAGCAAAGGAAACAAAAATCATTTGCAATAGTGTTTAGACCTACAAAATAGTCCCAAATAAAGTCTCCATTATTGCCATCCAAGTCAGATTACTCCAGCACAAGACTGCCCCAAATTGGAAGGGAGAGAAAATTGGAGAAATCTCTCTCTCTTAGTAAATGCAGGTATTAGAGGATAAAGGAGTCCTCTTTTCACCACTTGCACTAGTCTTCGCAGGTTTCCAGAGATATAAATCGGTCGTCATCAAAAAGGGAGAAACCCACATTTATCATACTTGGCATATAGATGGTGATCCAGTAACGTCTGTAAGACCATACAGAGGAGCTCGGCATGCTCCTCCTCCGCGAGGGAATAGGTCAAAATGTTGTCTATGAACACTATGACAAACTGATCGATAAAATCTCTAAAAACTAGATTCATAAGGTTCATAAATACCGTTAGTTCTTTGGTGATACCGAATGGCATCACCCGAAACTCATAAGAACCATACCACGACAAAAAAAAGAAATTTTTTGGGACATCTTGCTCTCGAATCCTCAACTGATGGTACCCCAATCGCAAATCAATTTTGGAGAAGTATGCTGACCCACGCAACTGGTCAAAAAGATCATAAATCCTAGGCAGTGGATACTTGTTTCGGATCGTGACCTTATTCAACTCTCGATAATCAACACATAAATGGATTGATCCATCTCTATTATTCATAAACAACACGAGAGCACCCCATGACACTATGCTCCGTCGAATAAATACCTGACCTAAGAGATACTGAATTTGCTCCCACAATTCATGCATCTCTGAAGGATCCATGTGGTAAGGCACTCGGGTTATCGACCTAGTACCCGATGCTAGGTCAATGAAGAACTCAATATCCCAATTGGGTGGCAACCCCGGTATATCCTGAAAGACATCCTCAAAGTCCCTCGCTATCATAATCGAGCGTATTGGGATCACCACCTCATGTAAGTTCTTCTGCTCAAGGTAATATAAATGAGTTCGCGATCCTCCTTCTGGAAGGGGCAACGCCACCAAAAACATTTCGTGCCCCAGGATACCGAACATTATGGCTCTCTCATTGAAATTAGCCATCGCTCTATAACCGGCTAGCCAATCTCTACCCAAGATAACATCATATCCCTCTAAATCCAAAACTAAGAGATCTTCCACAAAACTTAAACCCCCAATAACAATGTATACCCCTACAAATATAGTGAATAAACGATCCACCCTCTATCGGTGATTCCACACACATGAGTAGACTATCAGTTGTGTCTAGTAACCCAACCACTCTAGCAAAATGGGTCCTAACAAATGAATGTGATGCACCAGTATTAAAAAGGATTCTACCAACATGACCCTGGATAGGGAACGTACCCTCAACTGCTGACGATACAAGATGTGCTGGAAGAATCAGAACATCTCGAACGTTATACACAAGTCAGTACTGCAACTATCCCAACTGCTGCTGAATAGGGAGAGCTAGTACTACCTGAGGTCCCTGTTCCAGATATCCATGCAGAACACCATGTTGTTCGCCCCTATCTCTCTGAGGGAAATGTCTCCTGAGGTGGTTTGCCTTACGACAAATGTAACAACATTTTTTACTGTTCCCTTGATACAGACCCTACAGGCCCTAACGTTGTGGTCCTTGAGGTTGGCCCTGATGGCCTTGGTGAGGATACCCCGGCTGTTGGCCCTGATGGCCACATCCATTGTTCCCCTGGCCCTGAGGAACCTGCTACTGATTTGGTCCCTGCTGGCCCTACCTAACCCCCTAACCTCCAAATCAAAATCTCTGTGTAGGATTCCCCTAACGGTTTTCCTGCCCATGTTGTGCACCACTCTAAGAACATCCATTGGCCTTGCCCTGCTGGCTCGGATCCCTACCCCTCTTGCTTCCTTAAGGTTAAAGCGATGATCCTAACAATGAAGGAGGGTTGCACTAACCACAAGCGTATAAGTCATAAGAGTCGGATTCCCTATAAAATGTTACCTGATCCTCCAAGTTAACCCTTCAACAAACATTTTCTTCTTCCTTTCCTCGTTGATCACCTCTTCTGGAACAAGTGTGTCCGGATGTGTGAACTCCTCCTCATATTCGGCAACCGATTTATCCCCTTGAGCCACCCCCTCACTATCCTCCTCGAATCAGTCTAGATGGCTAGAGGAAAGTATTTACGATCAAACTGCACCTAAAAATCCTCCACAGTTATAGAATCTCTCTCTACAATGGTATTAGTGGACTCCCACCACTTCAAGGTATCGCCCATCAGTCTAAATGGTCGCGAGCTTCTGTCGCTGAATCTCACTATAGTCTACCATCCATAAGTGCCACTTCATGTCACGTCTCCATCACGTTCGCAGTTCCCTGAAACTCCCGGGGATGTCCTTTCTGGAAGGCCTCCCTAACCCTCTGCCACTCAGTCGGCCCAAAGTAGGCCTGGCGTGCTGGATCCATATACTGTGGTGGTTACTGTTGGGGAAAATGGGTTGTTTTTGCGATCATGGTGGCATTAACCGCCTGAGCTACGATGCCTTCTACCTGTTCAGTAGGGGCTGCGACACATCTGGAACCTGGGGAGCCTCACCCTGTTCTCCCTGGGCGGCTACCCTCCTAGGTCTCCCTCTCTCTCTCATGGGAGGCATCTGAAACTATAACGAGTTTTATTAGTTCATAATTAATACAAATCTTGAAATAGCAGAAGAACGATAACCAATAAACATAACATGAATTAATAGTCCTAACAATATGTCTCTACGCCAAAGAACGCAATGCTGAAACTAAAGTAAGCTGTACAGATCCTAGGAACACTAGAACCTGATGCTTTGATACCATCTGTGATACCCTGCCTAATAAAATACCGGGTGATCAGTCATATATCAAATTAAACAGGAATCTCATCTGATTCATCCTTAGCATCACTATCTTTAAGCCATTAATTACTAACCACCTAGTCTTTCATTAAGCTGATGTCAAATTTTATCTTTATTAATCCAACCCAACCAACAAACTAGGAAAACAAATTAATTAATACAAGAAATAAACTAAACATGCCATAAAGTAAATATAAGAGTTTGTCGAACAACATCGACTACAAGCAATCCACATAGTGTAGGCATAAAAATATATCGATATATGCCAAGACTGAATATAGAAGTACAAACTCAATAGTACAACTAAAAAAGTCCCTATCTAAAGATAGAATGAGATAAGTGTCTACACAAGGATCCCGCAACAATCCCCATAAACTGCAGCTGCGCATCCTATAGGAAGGATCAGTGAGAGTATGCTATAGCGGAATAAATGCGACTTCTTAAATAAATTAATTTTAATTAAACCCAAATTTTAGTTAAACCCTAACACATGCATCTAGGTGATTTGAAAGCATTAAATCAATAAGTATGTAAAGGAAACCCATTTTAGGAAAAAATCCCCGAGGGGAAAAAACCTTTTTATTTTCACTATAATTTATAAAAGAACGGTTTATAATTGGATTAAAACGAAAATACAAGTGACATACGAATACCCGCAAGTGTCGGTCAATGTCATCAGTAATGGAACAACCACAGAAGCTCCACAAGAACAACGGTCCTATCTTCAGGCCATGAATACCCCAACACTCCCTAATGACCTCAGTCCGGTGTAGATTTATCCTCTCTACAAAGAGTTGACCAATAGGGAAGATCTGTTCTTAGGATCCAAAAAAACTCACATAAAAGTATTTGGGATTTGTGAATTATAAAACAAGAGATTAAACTCTTAAAATGTTGGAGAATAAACCAAATCACTGAAAATCGTATTCTGTTTAAAAAGCAGTGTTTCTCCACACGAAATCCAGTAATCTTACACACTTTAAATGCTAAAAAATAAGGTGGTGACGTGTCAGAAAATAACTCTTCTTGTTTGAATGACATACGTTATCGTTTGAACAAGATCCTATCTCGTTTAAACGAGATCCTATCTCGTTTGAATGACCTATCAAACGAGATTTTAGGCCGTGATTGTGGATAATTTCGATAAGAACGCGTGGCCGCCAGTTTCGTAATTTCTATTTTTTTATGAACTAGTTATGATTTTTCTACGGAAAGGTGTTCGAGAATAAAATCTTTAGATAGTATGAATTAAAAAAAAAATTATAAAAACTTCGAAAGCTTTGCTCCAACACTTAGAAAATATTTTATGAAAAATAATCCCAATAGTCTAAGTGAACTATTAAGGTATTCTAAAACGTAACCTTACAAAAGTTAACCTTGTGGAGATTGTTTTTTGAATGACCTTGATTATTCGGATCCATCTTGATTTGAATGTCATATTTATCTTCTTCGACGGTGTAGCGCAATATGACATATAAATTGATAACGGACAAAAATGCCCTTACAAATCTCCCCTATGTCTATGTCGGTACAAAATAAAAATATCCGAACTATCAATCAAAATATAACCAATACAAATCTACCCTCCCATGAACCCAAAACTGAAAAGGTAAATGACAAGTGTTCAAAAATTTTCAATCTTTAAGAAACTTCATATCTCCAAGCATTTCTCATCAGGGTGTACAATCCACTAATTTCCAACCTTGTCCCTACACACATGAGACCAAGCAAAGACCTTCGTGACATATCGAGTTTGAAATTCGATAAACATAAGGTCAAATCAAAACATATAAAATATCAAATCTCACCCATAATTCAAAAACTCCCCCCATAAAGTCATAAGTCATTCCCCCCTTTTTTATTTGTCCGAAATAGATAAGGAAAGAATGAACACAATAAAGAAAATTGGGATGTCACAAGAAACAAAGCAAATAAACTATTTTTTAACTTTTCAATATTTTCATACAAAAATGTAAAAATAATTTTACAAAAATCACATACCATGAATTTTTACTAAGATAACCAAATTGGGGATATGGAATGAATGTGTTTGAATAAATTCAATAGGTAATAAAACTCAATCAAGCATATGTGCATGATGCATATATGTACTCATATCGAATGAACATCAAAAGCATTCTTTGGTGTAAAGTGGTTGAATTTAGATGATATCAACAAAATCAAATCAACAAATCAAAGCCTAAGTGATTTTGACACCAACAACGTCCAAAACTAATTAGTGCCGTTTTGAGAACTTTTCAAAGGACGTGCAAATCCATTGATTACTTTCCAACCATACTCCCTCATATAAAATAATGCAATTTTTATATCTAACGAGGTACTAAATTCTCAACTTAAAGAAAACCTATTGTCCCTTTATTAGCATACTATTCTTTTTATTGCCATTCAATTTTTTTGTTCCCTTTTCAATCCTTATTAGACCCCGGATAATTTTTAATTCCTCACTTTTTTAGGTCCTAAAAAAAATTCTCGCAGCCAATGGTTTTTACATGCACTACTTTTATTATTCTCGTACTATTACACTTGGATTCGTTTTAAGGAAATGATTGAGATGAAAACACTCAACCAACATGTGATAGACAAGTACAATAATCAAACAAATCCGTGCATGTGTGGAATAAGGGACATAATGAGTCAAATATGTAGGAAGTAACAACTGATTACATCTTAATGACTCCAAACAATGAAAAGCATATGGATGACATGGTATATTATCTCAAAACACTATTAAATTGTCACATGAATTAAATGAAATGAAATTGTTACTTGGTCATCCTAAATGTCCATTCATATAAGGTGTAAAACAAAATACAAAAATCTTTTTGTCTTTTTCAAAAAATTTCAAAATCGAAAATCTCTTTTGGTTATTAAAAAAATATATGGCAAAAATGAAAACCATAAATGCAAACATGATACATACAAGCAATAGGTGTAATATCGACGTGAGAAACATCCTATGCTACTACACAGTAATCAGAAAAAGGAATCAATAATCTAAGCATGTGTGTTTAAACGAATAACGCAATATAAACGACTAAGCATGAATACTAAAAATGATTGCACGTGAACCGTCAAAAGCAACCCAGCAATACCAAAAACCTAAGCAGATGAACACAGGGTACTGTAAATAGAATGGTCAAAGTCAACCAGGTCAGTCGAATAAAGAGGTATGTCATTAGAACGACATCATGTCGTGACATAAGATTTCGCTCGAACGATCATCTATCTCATTCGAACGAAAAAAATAAATTTCCCAGAAAGCCCACACAATCAAGCAGTTCTGCCCAGTGAAATTTTTTTCTTGAAAATAATAACTGGAAGGTGCTAATAGATCCAAAATAGTGCTAAAATAATAGCGAAATAGCAAGCTGAATAAATCAGTCAATGTGCGCTACAACAAAGTGAGTCATAACACTAGCAAAAGTATATCAAAACGCACAACTAGTGTATGATAAATATCAACACAATCAACCAAAAGATATCACATGGGGTGAATCACGTGCAAGAAAAAAAGAGTTCTGAATAATTAGACCATAAGCCTCTAAATCCGATTTCCTAACTCAAATCGATGTGTAACGAGGTGTGGTTTTTTTATTAATCGGTGTGACTCTCTCTTTGAACTTCCTAGGTTCATTCAAAAGTTTGCAATAAAAAATCCTAAGATGACCTTGCTTATCGCAATGTGTGCAAGTGTAAACCGGGAGGTGAATGTTACCTAAAGGTGGTCCTTTCCTCAAATTACTAGGTTGCGCTCTCCTTAAATTCCTAGGTGCCTTTATCACAATGTTTCTAGGTTGGTATCGCTTGACAACCCTCACTGTCTCTCTCCTAACAACCCTAGGAGGGTCTCTTACACGTATGGGGTTGGATTTGGGAATGGGTGCGATGCTCTCATCAAAGCCTATACCACCCCTATCTTCCTTAATTTGGACAATCCTTAAAATTTTGTCTAACTTTTCTGACCGAGACTCCAAATCAAATTTTACCTTGCTTGATTCTCTCTAACATTTCTCAAGCTCACCTATATTTGACTCGAGTAAACGTCTAGAATCCTCAAACTCAAGAAGCTCCTTTTTCATAACTTCCATCACGCCTCGAAGATCATCTCTCTCACCCTCGACATATGCAATCCTCTCTCTCAAAATTTTCTCTCGTTCCCTAAGATCTTCAACAAAAACATTATTATCATTTTTTATGGTACGCTCTTGCAATTGAGATTTCAATTTCAAATTTTCTTTCATTATTTTCAAATCTTCAGCATAAAGTTCATTGCAAGCCGTTTGCAAGTCACGCTCATCCTCACTTGTGTCATCCTCACTCACCTCACTATTATCACTAGTCACACGGGTGGGAAACTCTCGCCTATAAGAAAAAAATACTTCTTCTTCTGAATCACTGCCACTAAATGTGGAACCAAGAGATGTCGATTTATTCAATTTCTTCCTCAAATTTATGGGATACTCATCTATCGTGTGACCAACATGCTCACAACCTGAACACCTCTCAGAATCCTTTTCAGCGGAAGATTTAAAATAAGAGTTCGTGTGACTTTTTCAATTAGACTTTTCAAAAAGTTGACATTGAAAATTGTAAAAACCTCAAAAATCCATTTTTTAAGAAAAACGGGATCAAACACAATAACTTATTGCAACACGCTCGGATGCCAATTTGAGAGTATGTTATAGTGGAATAAATGCGACTTCTTAAATATATTAATTTTAATCAAACCCAAATTTTAGTTAAGCCCTAACACATGCATCTAGGTGATTTGAAAGCATTAAATCAATAAGCATGTAAAGGAAACCAATTTTAGGAAAAAATCCTCGAAGGGCAAAAACCTTTTATTTTCACTATAATTTGTAAAAGAACGGTTTACAATAGGATTACAACGAAAATACAAGTGACATACGAATACCCGCAGGTGTCGGTCGATGTCGTAAGCAATGGAACAACCACAGAAACTCCACAAGAACCGCAGTCCTGTCTTCATCCCAGGAATACCACATCATTCCCTAATGACCTCAGTCCGGTGTAGATTTATCCTCTCTACAAAGAGTTGAACAATAGCAAAGATCTGTTCTTGGGTTCCAAAACAACTCACAGAAAAGTATTTGGGATTTGTGAATTGTAAAATAAGATATTAAACTCTTACAATGTTGTAGAATAAACCAAAACACTCAAAATTGTATTCTGCTTAAAACTATTGTTTATCCATACGAAATCCAGTAGTTTGACACCCTTTAAATAATAAAAATCAAGGCGGTGACATGCCATAAAATAAATCTTCTCATTCAAACGACATACGATGTCGTCTAAATGAGATCCTATCTCGTTTGAATGACATCCTATCTCGTTTGAACGACCTATCAAACGACATTTCAGGCCATGATTGTAGATAATTTCGATACGAACGCGTGGCCGCCAGTATCGTATTTTTTAATTGTTTATTAATTAGTTATGATTTTTCTATGGAAAGATGTCTGAGAACAAAATCTTTAGATAGTATTAATTCAAAAAAAAAAATTAATAAAAACTTTTGAAGCTCCGCTCCAACAGTTAGAAAATATTTTATGAAAAATAATCCCAAAACTCTAAGTGAATTATTAAGGTATTCTAAAATGTAACCTTACCAAAGTTAACTTTGAGGAGACGGTTTGTTAAAGAACCTAGATTATTCGGATCCATCTTGATGTGAATGTGATCTTGATCTTCTTTGACGATGTAGCGGTATACGACATATAAATTGACAACAGACAAAAATGTCATTATAGTCAGGCCTGGAGCCCCTATGGTAGGACGCCCAAAAGGTTTATGAAAATATTTTATAGCAAGGATTATAACCTAAAATATTTGAAAATATTTAGCAAGTGTATTTAAATGCAAGAAATAAAAATGCAATTTCTCTCCAAGTTTAAATTAGTGCAGCACACTCCCTTGAGTTTACCTCACCCCTCAACTAATGTGCAAGCCTAACGAATTATACATAATACACCTAGCCACTCTCCCCATAACTAGACTTGTCCCAAATACTATGCTAATTACCCCACTATTCTACCCCAAGTGAATATAGTACATTTTTTTATGAGTTATTATTCACATTAACTTTCATGAAGCATTATTTCTCACTTTAAATCATATATCATTCCCACAAGTTATATTATCTATACATTTCACACCATGTGTATATATTCTCGTATATAATTCTTCACTATATATGCGTATCATATCTCATCATTCACATATACGTCGGATATAAATGCTATCACCGAATGTATAGGAGGCGACCATAGTTGTATATAATTCTTCACTATATATACGTATCATATCTCAACATTCACACACATGTCGGATATAAATGTTATCACTCAATGCATAGGAGGTGACCATAGTTCCACCCCGAAAGTTTTCGCTCCATATCATAACGGTCCCACCTCTAAACACGGACACTATGGCCTGTTGAATATACTCACCCTGCATTCGCTAGCCAGGGGACTTACCCACATCGCACAACCTCCTATGATAGCATTAATATTGGTATGGCTTTACTATATATTTTATTCACACAAATATATATACACACACACATCAACATATATATAGAAATCCTGGCTACTGGAGTATTATGCCCATACCCAAGCCTAAAACATTAAGTCTATGGTCAGGTTTCATTGTGATTAATTACACACTAATTAATTCTCATTATTTTGGCATAACCCTTTCAAGTATACCCGGGCTCTCTATCTCTCGGCCCGAAATTCAATATTTTCAATCCACCCTTGAATTTCATGCAATCAAGTCTAATCACTTAAGCAACAAGGTTACACTATGCTATATTATGAACTTACATCTTCAATTTCATTAGTCCTCTAATTAATTTTAAGGTTAGGTATTATCAAATTAACCCTAATTCAATACTCAATTTCATAATTCAGTTAGGGAAGGAACTATAAATCTCTAACACAATAAGTCTCAATCAGGGGAATTTGTAAAACTCTGGCAGACATCACAGGTGGTTCGAATGAATTGCCATGTCGTTCGAACAATAGTGGATCTTATTCGAAGAAATACCAGGTCATTCGAACGACCCTGGTATTTCTTCTTCTCTCTCTTCTGCTAAAAACCCAGTCCGTCGTTAACAACTTTTCAACCTCTGTTCTGAACATAATTCTACATTAAAACATCCTGAGATTCATCCTAATCCATTATTTTCTTACAATAAATATAGCCCTAACAATTTCATCAATTCAATCATCAATGTCATCAACTATCAAAACCCCTACATATTTATAACTCCCATTAAAAAGAAATTCCCAATTTGCTCAAGAACAAACCCTAGAATTTAATTGAATTCCACCTCTTTTAATATGAAAAGATAGATGCAATTTAATAATCACAATTTAAACCACTTGCCAAAAAAATAAAGATCTAGGGCTTTGAATGAAGGTGTTCAATTGCAATTAAAACAATCTCTCCAAGACTCCCATGTTCCTTTTCTCTTTGGCTCTCCCTTTTGCTTTTTTCCTTTTTTAGTCTTCTAATGTGATTTAATGTTGCCTAACCATTACACATTTGGGGTTAAACACCCTATTCACGTTTTTGGGCCGATGGGCCTTATAAAAAGGGGTTCGTACTCTCTATTTGGAGCTCAAATATGTCTAATTAGGCTCCAACACCCAATATATGCATATAACCACTGATTTCGGGCTATTTTGACCCAACCGGACTCAACCGTGCACTTAAAATCACCATCCGAAATAAATTTCTAAAATTAACTCTCACCCATTAACTTATTTAAATATATTCACTTTAAAAAAACCCATTAATTACTTCTCATTAATTTATGACACAATGAATTCCTAATTATCGAATTAACTAATTAAAAATAATAACCCAAAATTTTACGAGGTGTTACACCCACCAAATCCATAATAACTGTCTCATAATAAAATGACGAAATAGAAATACTCTAGACTAAGCAATAAAAAATAAATCTCCAAATCCACTCCAAAGATCTCCAATCCATCCTATGTAGTACCTCCAGCAATTATACCTAAAATGTTAGTTAACTCCACAACACTACTAACCCAGATAACTAAGCCATCCCTCAATTCTAGTTTTATTATTAAATTCAACATTTAGATATCAATTCCAATTTATTTATATAATTAAAGTAACCAATTTTATTAATGTGACACTTGTATAAGCAGTTCACCCATTTACGAGTCCTGTACACACTCCCGGTGCGCCCATAATTACACTCCACACTCATCCCCCTCATAGCCACTTCGCCCAATTTCATTAGCACTACACATATTCGTGAGGTTACACACACGACACATCATTATATCCAGTTTGTCATTTTTCATTATCCCTGCACATACTTGTGATGACAACACACACTCACATTGCTATAGCCAGTTTGCCAAAATCGTTATCGCTGCTCATAGTCGTGATGCAAATCCATTTTAATACCCGTTATTTATCTTAGGAATTAGTTATCAATTTTATTATCAAATTATCATATTTTTCTCTATTAGGCCCACTCTTTATTCAGGTAACGTAGCCTAAACCATCCATGGTCTCATACCTAGAGATCACCAAAACCACAAGTATTTCCTATCCTCTCACTTAGGAAGAATACCTACCACAAATCAACACCTAGTTTTTCACCTAGGCTAATGGGAAATACGTGACAACATAGTACCTAGCCCCACCAAATAATTACCCACTCGTACGATCCTAGACTCACTAGTTACATGCCTAGAAAGTGCTAACAACAACAATGCCTGCCTAGTCCCATACCAGGCAGGCAACTTACAAATAAGGGTCAAAGAATAACTACTCGAAAATCCCAATGCCCTCGAGACGTCGAAATATTAACACAAGCAACATCCACATAAACCATATTTTCATTTATAGTTGCAATTCTTCCAATTAATTCTCCCATCCTAATACTATCCAATTTACGTTCATTTTACTTATGTAATTAAACAAGCCTTACTAATCGTCACATTTCTTTATTTCCATACAACTGATATTTTATTGATTAACAACAATATTCCATTTCTTAACATGTATATACACATATTACACCATAATAAATTCTCTCTACAATTAACACATAAAAATCGTGATTTATACGCATCGAAAAGTTATTACCAATTCCTATCATTAATTTTAATATGCGAAACATCTAATAATCCCATCATAGTCCAAACCTCTAATCTAGGCATGCGAGTGTTACGAGTCTTACATATATTTTTAGATTTCAATAAAAACAGCCCCGAAACTATTTTTACTTTCCCTAATTAGTCGTTCTAATTTATTTTGAGAAAACACCACTGATTAAAGTTTAGGCAATATCTAAAATGAAGAACACCTAAGGGGAACAATAGAAGCATTCATTCCTGTAAAGAAGTCATCTTGAAAATCTAATTATATGATTGCGTTCCTCTCGTGAAAATAGTGAAGACACGTTATTGGTTGTTCCTCAAAAAATTTGATTTAAATCTTCAAATCTTGGGTTGAAAATTGTATTTAACGGGTTTAGGTTTTGTAGAAGATAGGTGGTAAAATTTTGGACGGCTATTAATAGGGGAAATAATAGGAGAGTTTGAGTTGAACACAAACACCATAAAAATCCAACATCAAACCTACTGTCGGCGCAAACCCGTTCGCCCCCAAGGCCGATCCGGTTCGGTCGGCTGGATGAGCCCACTTCCTTCGGTTTTTATATATAAGCCTAGAAACTCCCGATTTTACTGCATAAATAACTTCCACTTAAAACCTTATTATATATATATATATATATATATATATATCAAATGCCAACATTTTTACATACTAAAATTATTTAGATTCCAAATTTTTTTTCCAGAAATATTTAGTTTATAACATATTTTTATGGCTTAAAAATTACAGGGTGTTACATTCTCCCCCACTAGTACAGGAATTTTGTCCTCAAAATTTAGCGATGCGTAAATGTCAGCCTAAAATCGCGTAAATAAAATAAGACTTACATATATCTACCCGAAGAATGCTACGATTGGGCACCCATACACTCAATCCCACATGCACATACCCCATTAACAAAAAACAATATATATATATATAAGAAAATAATACGTACCATGACATCCCACTAGCCACGATTTTTCTCCAACTGAGTTTATCCAACCTGAAGTGCATACACCCTCGGCATGACCGATCCCTGCATACTGGTACTTCTGGTGCTACTGGAGCTCTTTGTGCACATAGTGTTGCTGGTGCTAGAGTCCCTTCGCCCTGTGCTTTCAAACACTTGACAACTACATGTCCTAGCTCCCCACAATTTAAACATACTCCTTTAAAAGGTCCAAACTTCCTAGGTGGTGCCTTCTCACCTTGTTGTCCCTACCTCTGTCCCTAAGCGCCCTGTGGGATACCATTGCTTTGTTGAAAGGCTTGTTGCTCCTGACCTTAATGTTGCTTGTTCCATGACTGGTCATTAAGGCCCTTGTTCTCCCCACTTGCCTTGATCCCATCTTAATCACTTGACCCTTACCTATCACCTATCTTTTTCCGATAATTCACCTTTTCTAGTACAAACATTGACAGATTTGTGAACTCTTGTTCATAGTCAACAACTGACCGTAAACCCTATTCTAAATCTAGAAACTCTTTTTTCTTCTCAAGCGTAATCAAATAAGGAAGTATTTGTCATTAAATTTCACCAAAAAGTTCCCATAATTCAGACGATCTTTATCCTCATATGTGATCACACTCTCCCATCACTTCAACGCATCCTTAATCAACTTAAAAGTATCCAACATTTGTTTCTTCACATACATACAATTTACCACCCTCAAATTCCTCTCCATATCGTGCCTCCATTGGTGAAAAACCATTGGGTCAGATCCCCCTACAAAAGTGAGAAGATTTCCTTTGGGGAAATTAGACCTCGCCTTATCCCGAACTGAAGCGGGTATATCCTACTACTGCGCTTCTAGGTTTCCCAACCTCTGTCTCTCTATCTCAATATTGGTCTTTGTGGCCCCATGAATGATAGTTGCTAACTCTTCGGCACCTAAAACAAATTGACCCTGCCTCTCATGAACTGTTGGACCAGAAACTGAATGCTCACCTCTATCTCTAAATTTTCTAGTGTTCGCCATCTGAAAATACATGAACAAAAAACAATCAGAGTCGGAAAAACTAAAAACTAAAAATCATCAAAAGGAATCAAAGATAGGTAATACAAAATCTATAACGGACTCACAACCTACAAGACCTAAAACCATGCTCTAATACCATCAATAACACCCTGAACATTCAGTCGAGTGAGGTGTCAAGCCATCGCAGCCAAACTATGTCGGGCATTACTAAATAAAATATTATTCTCAACATGTGATAGAAATATGAGACATAGTTTTTTTTTTCACAAGATATAATTTGCATTGATCCAATGAATATAAACATCCATGCAAATAAAATCCATCACCATACTAACTCCAAAAATAAACCTAACTCCAAAAGATAAAGTAATATTCAATAAATAATCCAACTTGAATCTTTAACTGAAAACTTTAAACAACTATGGCATCAGATGGCCCACCAAATCCATAATAATTGTCCCTGTAGACACCCCATTCTAGTACCCCCTAACCTCTCCTTAGGTCCCTAGCACCTCCCTTCATCACTATAAACCTAAGTCATACCACGGGTACTAGAGGCCATCGGGCACTCCCAGGCTCCGTTTCATAAAAAGTCAAACTCTTCATCTCGACTGTGATTGAATGAATCTTGATAGGGCGATGAATCCCCTTTCCAATGCCCCCCCCCCCCCCCCCCGTGCATAATTCTGACTTACGGTGCAGACGAATGACCCATTTTCCCTAAAAACATAATCAAAAGGCCACCGGGTTCTCCCGGGCTCCATTTCACAAAAGCCAATTCTTTAGCTCCATCGAGACTGAATGAATCTTCAAAGGGCGCTAAGACCCCTTTCCAATGACCCACCCCGTGTGCAATTCTGACTTACCATGCGAACAAACGATCCGTTTTACTCCGAAAGGTCATCGAATGCTTCCAGGCCCCTGCTGACCAAAGTCAGATCCCCAAACCGAGTCAAACTCTTTGGAATGTCGAAATAAATCTCTAACCTTTCCAACGGTTTGCCACATGCGCAATTCTGACTTACCATGCGGACGAACGATCCGTTTGTGTCCGACAATTCCCCGTCCGAAGGAATGACAAGCACTTTCGAGCCATATTTGACCTAAAATCAACTCTGGGGCCCGAGAGAAGTCCCAAGGACTTTCTAAGGCCTCTGAAGTACCTTTCCATCAATTCACCCCGTTCGTGATTCGGATCAATGGTTTGCATTTTACGACCAATTCGGATCAATGATTCGGATCCCTAGGCCTATAAAAAGGAGGGCCTAACCTCATTACAAGAGGACCCAATATTTGAAACCCATCACTCTTAGCAAACTCAGAAAATCTCTCTCGAAGTCACCGTGATTTCCACGTCCAAATCCCTTTCCAACCCTCACTTTTGATCATATTTTTCATCGAACTTTGTGAATTATCCCTTATTCATCATCATCCAAGTGCAAGGGCTGCTCTCCAACATTCAAGATCAAGCTCAAGATTGTTAAGAAGGTCCAACCTTTTCAATTCTCTCTTCAAATTCCCCTAAATCACATTAACTTATTTTATTACTTAACACTTTTATTCTCTCATCTCACATATCCTAATATACTTTTTATTTAATATTATTGCACATCTCTTATTTTCATATAAATAAAACCAAAAAAAAAAAAACAAGAAAGAGAGGGTTTGCTCATAAATTCCAAATGGGAATTCTCATGATTTTCTCACACTTTTCTCCCAACTAAAACACTTTTTTACACATACACATCCATAAGAGAAGTACATCATTAGATTTATGGGATAAATCCCACCCCTAGTTTTGCATACGAACTACGTGGACTTTGATGCCTCTATAGGCTACGTAGGTGTCTCGGGGTAAAACCCGAGACTCGAGTCATATTCCTACTTTTCTCCCATTTTCTATCTTAACTTAATTCTCTTATATTCTATATATGTATGCATGCATATATTTGTTCCTAATGGCGTATTATTCCATATGCGTTATCATTCCTTCATAACGATCAACGCTAGGATAATCGCGTAAATCCTATTTTCTGATATTACTTTTAGGAACATTCCTATGGATAACTCACTTTATCTATTCCATGATACAAGTCGAGGATTTATATCTCCATTATATATACACATGCACACGTACCACGGGGAAATAAAGGAAAATAGCAACAACCCATGAGAGACCGCAAGGGCGGAATGGGTGCCTAGCACCTTCCCATTTTGTAACTTAGCATCCGGACCCTTTTTGAATCATTTTGGTTTTGTATGTATCAGTGTGTCTTTCGATACTATCCTTAGATATAGATCCTCCTTTCTTTAGTCTATTTTGAGTAAAATAGACTGGAGACTCCATCTCTCTACATTTTTTACCTCACACATCACCTACGTCGGTCGATGCTCTCCTGAGAGGGATGCGCAGGACCATGATCCTCTCAACAAGAAGATACCCTCTTCTCTTGTCCCTCCGTAAGGATCGGGGATCGCCATAGTGGCGACTCTGCTGGGAATTTTTTTGAGGGCTATACTCTATTGACATGGGTGTTATATTTTCTTATATTTTTCCCTATTTTGCATGTTCCCCTTTTCCATGTGTACCCATGCTTATGCTTCTATTCACACACTTGTAGAAGATTCCCCATGTACATTTCACACCACGTGCACCAAGGATCACATATGTCCATATGTCGCACGCATCACCCATGCATACTTGTTATACCATTGGTACTTGTACTTTGCTCCCTATTTGGCATGATCAAGAAAGATACTCTCGTCATAAGATATTAATAAGAGAATTATGCATGATTCGCACGATATCACCAAAGAGAATTGTTATGTACCAAATTTTTCCCAGTAATTGGAGGGTCAGTTCGTGATGGGCCCTGGTCCGGCAGGGCGTAGTTAGCCTAAGAGATATAACTCTCACCTTCCATTGGCTAAGTACATTCGATGTATATCGAACGGTTCCCCCACATCGTATCGCTTGACCGAAGTCATGATGGGAGGTATATCGTAGGGAACTCATTCATGTACGCCGAGTATATCGAATTCTCTCTCTCATGTACCATCACCACGAGGTATATAGTGAGTCAATTCATGTACACTTAGGTATATCAAATGGTTTGTCCACATGTACCAATTGCCTGTAAGAGCAATACTTATATTGTGGAAGTCAAGACGAAGAGGGGATCCCTTTCCAATTCACCCAACCAACTACATACCCACATATAGGTGTCAAGCCTAGGACACGCATATTAGATTATCGGTTTCGACCCGAAACTCTGCCAAAATTTTGGGTCGGCTTGCCGCCCAAATTTTCGCACATTTTTAAAATGGGACCCTGCCTGTGAGCCTAGTTACAAGTCCAACCATAACTTTAAATATGTTACAATACAAAATTTTCTAGGCTCGAATCCTATTCGACATTTCATTTTGCATTTAGGAGAATTTAATACAAATGAGAAAATAATAATTATAATAATTATGTTGAGACTTGTCTCCCCAAAACATTTCTCCTTCCTTTACAAAAATCCAAAAACATTTTTTCTTTCTTGATCAAAAATTCGAAAACATTTCTCCTTTCTTTATCAAAAATCCAAAAATATTTTTCCTTTCCTTATCAGAAATCCAAAAATATCTTGTTTTTCAATCTCAAAAAAGAAAAAATACCAAAAATATTTTCATAATTTTTCTCAAAAAATAAATCCCATTTTACGCCTTCTCAGGTCGATTGCAGGCCCTTGTCCTGGCTCCTTACTGGTTTCGGTCTTTAGTTAAATCAACCCAGAGTTGAGTTCATTCCCCTGCTAGTTCTTCCGAATCCAAAATCCATCCGCTTTCCATGGAGAACACAGATCAAGTACCAGTTGTGTAGGCAGATCTGACGACAGTTTTAGCTTAGCTTGTGTCCAAGATTGACAACCTCCAGACTGAGGTCCGAAAGATGCAACAAAACTAGGTTCCTATTCCTCAAGAGACTAAGGCCCTATTCCCTCGTGATATGGCTCCACCCGAGAATATTTGGGTTCCCGAAGAGTATCCACACGCTCCATGTGCCCCTTTTTCTAATGGGTCACTGCCTGCCTAACTTCCTATGCCAAACCTTACCCATCCTGGGGCTAACTTGCTTATGATCATTGATCCAAAAGAGGAATTGTTGAACAAGGTCAAAGAAGATCTTAATATGCTAACTAAGAAGTTCTACCAAGTCAGAATCTCCAGAAATTACATGGACTACACCCACATGTCTCCTTATCCTAAGGCAAGGTTACCTGAGAAGTTCAAGATGTTGAATGTCGAGAAATTCGGAGGAGGTGGACCGCCGATTGCTCATCTTTGTAGTTATCACCGTTGCATGACTCTCCTAGGGGATTCAGAATAAGTTATGGCCCAATTGTTTCAGCAAACTTTGAAGGATATCACCCTCCAATAGTTTTTGTCTCTCGAGGAGTCCAGAATCCGTAGCTGGGAGAATGTAGCCCGTGAATTCATGTCACACTACAAATACAATAAAGAGATTGAGGTCACCCGTCATGATTTAGAGCTTCTCAAATAGAACTCTGTGGAATCATTCAGTAATTTCAAAACTCGATGGAGGGAAAAAGAACCCACCGTGACCAATCGGCCATCCGAGGAAGAACAAGTCAACATAGTGAAGAAGAATGTCTTGCCCGATGTTCGAGAAACAATAGGAAGACAATAACATCCCCACTTCCGAGCTCTCAGTGAAGAGGGAGTAAAAATTGAGGAAGGTCTTGCTAAAATAGAAGTTGAACCAAAGAAAGTGTCCGGACAGTTCACTCCCAGAAAATATGACAAATCCGCCATTGTTGGAGTCTCAACCATCAACAAAATTTCTTAACCAACCACCTCATGGGCACCAGAAAGCCGCCCTGTCTCATTCCAAAAGTAATACACCGAGCTCCATGCTCCCCTCTCCAAAGTTTATCAATTCCTATTAAGCCGATACCTTATCAAATCCTTGGACCCCCGTCTATTGCCAAATCCACTTCCAAGAAACTTCAAGGCAGATGCCCATTGCGCCTTTCACCAAACTGCTGGCCATACCACTAACAAATGTTTTCACCTCCAAAACATAATCCAAAGTCTAATTAACTGGGGTACCATTGCCACACTAGCCAATCCTAAGCCAAAGACTACTCACAACCCACTCCAAAATCATGCCAATGCCATCTTCTTATAAGAGAACCCATAATTTGATCCCTCGACTCGAATCACATCCATATACTCTCCCAAACCTCTCCAAATTTGCCCATATTTCCTCCTACACCCTTCTAGCCTCGCTGATCAGGCACTGTCACTCCTTACCAGAGCATGCATTGTTGTTAGTACCCGTTCTGAAAATGAAAGTATGGAATTAGCAGAAGTATTAAACCAACTCTTAGAGTTCGGGCTGAAATTGACCTCACTGATGATCATTGATTTCCAGAGGTTCAGTACACTATTCTTAGAAGCACGAAAGTGGGCCTGAGAGTCAGACAGTTGGGTGGTACCAACTGATGAAGTCATCCTAGATGACGTTATCCAGATCGTGGCATAATTATTCGGGCAAACCAATAATATTTGTAGTATGACTGAGTTACTTGATACTCTTAAGCTACAAGGGCACCTGGTTCCTTCACCCTTATATATCCCCGTAGAATGGGAAGAACTGTACGAAGAAGCCTTTGAAGCTGTGGAATACATTTACTTTACATGGAAAGCCATAATTATTGCCACCGGATGGGGGGAAGAATTTGGAGATTCAAATGGAGGGCAAGATTTCGATAAAACTGGCCCGATAGCCGATATGTGTGGGATGATATCATTTGAATAAATCCTCATAGAAATAAACAAGGTGGAAGAACAACCCAAGATCGACGAAGAAATAGGGTTCATATTCTTCCCTTCTTTAGTAAATCACATGACCAGATCAGGATGGAATTATCAGATCCCAAGCTTACCAGCCAATGACAAAGGGAAGGGTATTGAAAACCTTCCTATGCTAGAGATGACCCTCGAGGAAAGCAAGATCCTCGATCAACTGAAGAAAACTCACGCTAACATCACTCTATACAGGCTTTCATGTCTTCCCAGTTACACATAAATGCTTTGATCAAGTTGCTCACTATACCCACAGTTCCTCCCTCTACCACACCAGAATAAGCGATAAATTTAGTCAGATCCTTAACCTGTACCCGAATGCTATCCTTTTCCGAAGAGGAAATCCCCAGAATCGGGCCAAACCACAATCATGAACTCAATATCTCCATCGAAGTTATGGGAAATATCGTATCACTCTCTCTTGTCGATAATGGATCCGCCTTGAATGCCTACCCATTAAGAACCATCAAATGCTTAGGACTAAAGGAAAGTGACCTCTCTCCAACCTCCGCTATTGTACATGCCTATGATAATGCCCATCTGTAGATGATGGGATCCATAAAACTTATAATAGGAGTTGGCCCTATAAACCCTGTCGTTGAATTCCAAGTTATTGACATCCCAACTTGTTTCAAGCTATTGATTGGATGACCTTGGATTCACAGTATCAAGGGTGTGCCTTCCTCGCTTCATCAAAAATTGAAGTTCTTCACCGACGGACGAGTCATCACCATTTTGGGCAACGACGACAATACTAAGGGTGCAAGTAACAACAATCCAATCCTTGAGATATAGGATGGGTTAAATGATATGCTCCTATCAGGATTCTAAAATTGATCCACTTATACTCCCGATAGGAGATGATTTTAAAGAAAGGATTTGTCCAGAATACGACCATCTTGGAAATGTCAATGTAATTTAGATGTTTAGAAACATGCACTTCATGCCCGAACTGGGGCTAGGACAAAGACAACAAGGGATAATTGAGCCCATTGTATTGAAAAAAGCTTTCCCTCCTTGTGGTTTAGGGTATCAACCATCAGAATAAGAGCTCAGAATAATCCACCAGTCTCCACCAAAGAGAGAATTAGACTGACTCCAGACTATTCCAGGTGACTACTTGAATGGACGATTCATCAAAGAGGGTGAAGACTTCCCCTTTTGTGTCTTTTCAAAATTATGGTATGATCGTACAGATAAGAAGATGAATCCTAGAATGGAGATCTTTTTCCAAGACAACAACCCATGGGCTAAGAGTTCCCAACACCATATACAACCACTCATCAAAGATACCACATATTCCGAGGGAAGTGACTCCGAGGATTCGTTTGACTTAAAGAAACTAGGGCTAACACTCTGTATGGTTCATTCAAGCACTACATCACTGGATCCATCCCACCTGATTAAAACTGCGGATATACCTCTCCTCAACTAGCATGTTGCGCCAGTTCTACGTGTTGAAATTCCACCTAACCCAAATGTTTACCCCATTTATTCTTATGTTGTTTATCCTTGCTCAAATGTAATCGAGACCTCCTTTGATGAGGGTCTGAATGTTGTTTTTCCTCTAAATGAAATAAATGAAGATTTTGAGTATTTTGCCGTGCCTTACATTAATTGTTTAGATTCTAATCAAACTTTTGATGATGATGATTTTGAAAATGAATAATTCTTAACTGATCTAATTAAGGTTAATAACAAAATAACATAACCGCATTCAAGTTAATGAAGAATAAACTGTTATTATTAACCTTGGTTCTAATATCCAACAATGCGAGATTAGGATAGGGGATACCCTTAACGAGCATAAATGTGCACAACTTGAAGAATTACTGAAGGAATTTGTGAATGTCTTCGCGTGGTCATATTATGATATGCCCGACATTGATCCTGAAATATCTCAACAAGATATCCCCACTCTTCCAAATTACAAGACGATTAAACAAAAGTTGAGAAAGATCCACACCAAATGGTTGCTCAAAGTCAAAGAATAGGTGGTTAAACAGTTAAACGTGAGATTTATTGCCATGATTGAATATCCCACATGGCTAGCCAACATAGTGCATGTGCCGAAATTGGTAGGGAAGGTTTGGGTGTGTGTTGACTACTATGACTTGAACAAAGCCTCTCCTAAGGATGATCACCCTTTATCCAATATCGACATGATTATGGACAACACAGCCAGTCATGCTCTTAAGTCATTCATCGACAGGTTTATCGGATACAACCAAATCAAAATGAAACCAGATCACCAAGAAAAGATCACGTTCATCACCCCATGGGGAACCTTTTGCTACACTGTTATGCCATTGGGTCTAAAAAATGCTGGGGCTACCTACCAGAGGGCTGAAACAACCATCCTACATGATCTGATTCACAAAGAAGTCAAGGTTTATGTGGATGATATGATTATCAAATCCAAAACTAGAGAAGGTCATGTTCTCGCTCTTCGAAAGTTCTTCGAACGACTACGACATTATCAGATGAGACTCAATCCGCAGAAATGTGTCTTTGTTGTTGCAAAAGGAAAACTCTTGGGATTCATAGTCAGTGAGAAGGGGATAGAAGAAGATCCTGCCAAGAAAAAAGCTATACTTAAGATGCCACCTCCCCGAACAGAAAAAGAAGTCCATGGATTCTTTGGGAAATTGCAATACATTAGCCAGTTCATCAGCTAGCTAACTTCCATTTGTGAACCTATTCTCAAACTCCTCCGAAAGGATTCAACCAAGGTTTGGAATGAGACCTTCCAAGGAGCTTTTGACCGAATCAACCAATATCTGACCTAACCTTCGGTACTGATGCCACCACAACCTGGTCTCCCCTTGTTCCTATACCTAACCATAATCGACACTTCAGCTGGGGCTTTGCTAGCCCAATACCATGAAGATTCCCGTAAAGAAAGAGACATCTATTATGGTAGTCGCAAATTGATCGAGTACGAAGTCAACTACACTGCTTTGGAAAAGGCATGTGCCGTGCTTATTTGGGTCACTCAAAAGTTATAACACTACATTCTCGCCTTCTCCATCAAACTTGTATCCCAAATGGACCCCATCAAGTACCTGCTTGAGAAACCCATCTTATCTAGCCGAATGGCCTGGTGGTTGATGCTCCTAGCTGAGTTTGATATTGTTTACTTCATGCAAAAAGCTGTGAAAGTAAGAGCCATCTCTGACTACCTCACTGACTACCCCATAGAAGAAGCTGATGATTGGCTCTTCGAATTCCTGAATGAAAACATTATATGTGCTGCTCAAGACAACCTGCGATGGAAAATGTTCTTTGACGATGCTGCCAATAAAAAGGGATATGGCATTATGATACTTTTGATCGCCCCAGATGACTCCCACACTCCCATCGCTATCAAGTTTAATTTCCCCTGCACCGATAACATGATTGAATACGAGGCATGTACGGTAGGCCTCAAAGTTTCTCTCAAGAAAGTTATTCAATGCCTAGATGTTTATGAAGATTCCGCCATGATCATCGGTCAAGTGCTCAGAAAGTGGAAGATCAAGGACGAGAAACTCCAACCCTTCTATGCCCACTAAGAAGAATTAGCCTCCTAATTCCAAGATATCACCTTACATTACCTACATCGGACAAAGAATAACCAAGCCGATGCCCTTGCTACCTTGGCCTCCATAGTCGACATGCCTGAAGGAATAACAATGGCCTACTTGCTAGTTTAAAAGCAAGATAAACCAATTCACTGCTACCACATTGAGCTCATCACCAAAGAAGATCCCGAGTTAGCGAATTGCTGGTACTATGATATCTGGAACTTCCTCAAGCATAATAGGTATCCCTAAGGTTCTAATAAGAAAGACCGAGCAACCCTTCGAAGATTGGTCAACCAGTACATCATCTGTCATAAAGCACTATTTAAGAGAAACTTCAATGGAACTCATATACACAGGCTGACAATAAAGAGGTAATGTAAAAAATCCGTAGCGGGGAATGAGGCCCCCACTTAAACGGTCACATAATTTCTAAAAACATCATTCTTCAAGGCTACTACTGGACCACCATGATCCAGGATTGCACCACCTATGTCTGGAGATACCCCAAATGCCAATAGTTTTCCAACCTTTAATACCTGCCTCCACGAGAATTATACGACATGACTTCTCCCTGACCATTCTCCACCTAGGGTATCAGCATCATAGTGAAAGTTACACCTAAGGCCTCTAAGAGGCATGAGTTAATCCTAGTTGCCATTGATTACTTCACCAAATGGGTCAAAGCTGAGTCATACGCAGTTCCAAACACTAAAAAAGTGGAAGAATTCATCAAGAAGAACATCAACTGCTAATATGGGGTCCCGCACAAGCTGGTGTCAAATAATGGGTTGCATTTCAAGGCATAAGTCACAGAAGTGGTTAAAAAGTATGGGATTCAGAGACATAAATCTTCTCCCTACCGACCTCAGACCAATGGTGCAGTCGAAGCCACCAACAAGAACCTCAAAGCCATCATCAGTAAGATGACCGAAAGCTGTTGAGATTGGGCTGACCGAATCCTATACGCCCTCTAAGGCTACCGAACCTCAATCCAAACCTGTATTGGGGCTACCCCTTACTCTCTAGTCTATGGCATGGAAGTAGTCCTACCCATAAGTTAAAATCCCATAACTTTGTGTCATGCTCGAAAGCCAGGTCAGCGAGGAGGACTGGCATCAGAGCCGTCTCGACGAGCTATCACTTTTGGACAAAAGGAGACTGAAGGTGTTGTATCACATACAAGGGTACCATCACCGAATAACACATTCATTTAATAAGAGAGTCAAGGACCGCTATGTCAGAGAAGGGGATTTAGCCCTCAAATAAATAGTAGAGCCCATCTGGGACCCTAGAGGGAAATCAAACCCAATTGGAGCGACCTATACATTGTGAAGAAGATCTTGTCCGGTGGTGCCTCCATGCTCATCGACCTAGATAGAGACGAGTTGGCTCATCTAGTTAACCTAGATCGTCTCAAGAAGTTCGACCCCTAGTCCGAAATCTTGGCGCGCTACGACTCCTCTCATCTCCCTTCTATTTTATAAAAAAAACTACATTTCCCTCTACCCAGAACTACGTGGCATTATCCCCTGCAAAAAACATTTTTAGAAAAATTAAAACCTTTTAAAAAACCCTAGAGGTATGTAGGTAGCTCATACATCCTACATAAGCACAACCCTTTCTTTTTTACAAAAAACTATTCTTTCTTATCTCTGAGAATGACAGTTCATTCTAATATATACTTGAACAAAAGGATTATGCATGCCTTAGCGATCGATATAGATAAATACAAAATTCATCAAAAGGCTCATCTAGATGATCAAAAATTTGTTTATTTCACTAATAAGAAGTGATGATGCTAAGATTCAACACCACCAGATAAGTGATTATGAGCTCAAATAGTAATAACAATGGCAGCAATAGAGTTATATATGTGTAAGTGTATAGAAGGGGATGAATATAAGAGGAATACGATAATGATGTATACTGGTTCAGCCAATTAGGCCTACATCCACTGTGAGTGTGTGATCCACTAAATATGGGCACTAATGTCCTTGGATACAATGCACATAAGCTCACTCTCTCTACTATGTGTACAAGCAGAGTTTTAGCTAGGGTCACAATTATTGATCCTTTTACAAGGTTGAAGGTGACAAGTATACATAGGGCTTGGGGGGAGTAGTGTATCCCCAAGCATGGATAGTGCATGTGAAGGATGATCTAGCTAATCCCCTACTGACACCTGGATGTGACACTTGTGATTAATGATGACATAATATTCCCTCATGTTAGGGGATGATATTGTTATACCGGTCTAGTCCACGTGCTATATGAGTTCCACGCGCACTGTTCCACGCGTCTCCCAAATCATGTGCTGTGATGATGTCACCCTCATCCTAGGATACTAAGCTGAGGATAAAGTTGATATTGGCATCGGGACCGACTGGATGTGGGCCTCGTACTATCGTCCCCTCATAGGGTCATCCGACCCAGGATGAGGGGTCGACCCCTTGTAGGGTCGTCTAGTTTGTGATGAGGGGTCGACCACTTATAGGGTCGTCTGGTCTTCAATAATGGGTCGACCTCTAAGAAGGTCATCTGATCTTGGCTGAGGTATCGTCTTGGCGGACCCTTCCTATAATGGAACCGTGGAAATTGGACTCGTCCTGGTCCTGAGCCCTCGTCTGGGTGAAGTACACCCTCGGCCTGGACAAGGGTATATATGGGTATATCAATCACCCTCCAGCCCTTAGCCATCGATGTTAGTTGAGATGGCTAAGGGGTAATGTTGCCTCAGAATTCTTAAGTGGGTGGTCATAGGGATAAGTGACATCTGTTAAGTTGCATATTGTCAGTTGTCCATCATCATTTCTATTTCCCAGATGTGGCGGTTGCACACTCAGCTTGGGACTTTGTGCCCTAATTATGCCTCTCCTAGTGGTTTATGAGTAGCCTTAGTTAATGGGCCCACTTATGAGCAAGATATTTAAATGATTTTTCAAACAATCATTTCTTCTTCTCCTTCTTTTCTATGCGCAAGCTTTCTCTCTCTAGATCCCTACCATTTCAAACCGCCATTTCTGCGACATCTTTTGTGTCTCAAGTTTTGCTCACTCTTCGTCTCCATCCTTAGGTAACCTTTCTGCTCTAACTCCATCTTTATCTTCCATTTTTCATTTGCTTTCTTGCTTTGTGTTTCTTCCCAATTTTTCTTAGCATTTTATATTTTTCGTCGTAGAGGTCTGTCTTGCTGTGGTGGCTGTAGGGATGATCATAAGGTTTTAGGCTCTTTAAGGTTCCTTCCCCCACCTTTCAATGGTGGTTTAGCCCTTCTTTGTTACATTTCTTAGGTTTTTGTGTTCCCCATCGTTCATCTTCGACGAACTGAGTTCCCCTTTTTCTTGAGTGTTCATCCACAAAAACCCTTTATTTTCTGAGGTTTGATCTAAGAATTAATTTGGTCAAACTGTAAACCTGTTTATAGTTATTTTGAGCAAATTCCTTAAAGTTTAGGGTCTTCCCCTTAATGCTCAAGAGACTTTATGGTATAGCCGAGGAGTTCCCAACCTTAAGGGATAAATTCTTTACTAAGATTAGACGAATAGAGGAGAAGGACGAGCGAAGAAGAGGGGCCGACCTATCTTCCCCATTCCTTTAGCCAAAATTTTGCCATCTGAGACCTTAGGGTCTTCCTAGAATCCATCCGAGAGTCAGACTCACGACGACGAGATGAATGAGAGAGCATCATCACCAACGAGTGATGGTCCCTCTGGGAGGAGAGAGACATCAACTCTTAGTCCAAGTCGATGGGTCGAGGGGATAGATCATGTGGAGGTTGTCCCTGTGACAACCCTTTCCCCTCTTTCTTTTCAAGTAGCCTTTCCAGATGGCCCTCCGATAGGTGATAAGGCCGAGGGATCTGGGGACGAGAGGGATGAGGACGACAACAAGTGTTCTGATGATGATGGTCGAGATGATACTTCTAGTGCCTCAGCTTACGTGTTGTTAGTTAAGGATTGTGACCTATTATTATGGAGGCGTCTCTTTGGTATAGAGTCCAATATAAGTATGAGGGTCCCAACTGAAGATGAGATGGTCTTCCAGGGGGACGAAGGAGAGATTGTTATTTACAAGCAGATGCTAAGGGTAGGTGTTAAGTTCCCTCTGCACCCTACGATAGTCGATATATTGTCTGCCCTTAGGGTTGCTCCTTCTCAACTTCCTCCCAACTCATGGAGGACTATCCTCAGCTATGTCTCCCTTTGGAAGAATACTTTCACCGACGGGCCCTCGGCCGATTTATTCATAACCTATTATAATATCACTTTATTGTCTAAGTAGCCTGGGTATTTTTATCTAAGGGCAAGGAAGTCCGATAAAAAACTTCTCCATGTGGCATAAACTTCTAACCATGATTGGAAGAAGAGGTTTTTCTTCATCTCTGGGGATTGAAAATTCCCTGTCGGGGACGAGCCCGTAGAAGACAGTCCGAGGGTCCCAAGGGCATGGTCCAACCCCTCAATGAAAGAACGGTCAAAACCTGGACTTAGTTTGGATGAAAGGGATGTTGTTGACTATCTGAGGGAATAAGGGAAATAGGGTGGACTCACCAAATTTGAAGACTTAATGACCCCTCATTTCATCAAAGAAGTTGGTCTGAGGGTCGGCCCCCTGAAAGAATTATGTGAGTTGTTTTTTATTTCATATTTCCAAGTGTTTTCTCATTATTGCTGCTTATATCTGATGTATCATCTCTTTTTTAGGTCGGCCTGCAAACATTTCTGATCAATTTTGGGAGATGACTGCCCCTAGCTTGATGTCTAGCCTGGGAAAGAAGAAAGGCAAAGAGCCTCAGCAGCCTCCGAGAAAGACAAAGGCTGTGGGGCCGATATAAGTGGAGCTGACCACCGACAGTCGCAAAAGGAAGGAGCTTGAAGTTCTTGGGGGCTCTCGGTCGGAGTCTCAGATAAGGGCGAGGGTAGAGGTGTCTCAGGCACTCACTGAGGGGAGTAGCTCCTCTTCTAGCATGGGTGCCTATTGGTCTCAGAATCTCACTTTCCTTAAGGCTAGACCTTTGTCCCTCATAGCCAACCTGAAGGCGACAAAAGCCTCAATGTTTTCTACACCCTCGGCCACAGATTATGAATTCTAATCAAAGATGCCCTCGACCAAGGTCTATGACTACGGTCTTCACATGTTGGCTCACGTATTTTATTTGTCTCGTCACCTTTGATTGGCATATATTTTAAGAAGTGTTCCCTCGACTTTTTAATAAGACTTCACCTATCTGTCTATGACAGTCTGTCTGTGCCTTCACCTCGGCCACCAAGTGGATGGCTAAGAATTAGTAAAAGTTTCATGAGGCTGAGAGGGATATTCAGCATGAGGCCGATTTGAAGACTGAATTGGATACTGCTCGGGCTGAGCTGGAGAGTGCAAGGGCTGAGCATGTAAGGGTCCTAGACGAGCTTGTGAGGCAGCACGAGGTCGATCTGAAGGCGAAGGACGACTCCATCAAATCAAAGGAAGAGTCCTTGGCTGACCAGTTCAAAAATGACCTCACTGAGGCAGTGAAGAGGGTCAAGGATGATGCTGTGGAAGATTATAAAATCTACGACGAGTTCTAGGGCTTCGGCCTTGAGTACTTGGAGAGGGGGATCAAGACGGCCTGTCGGTGGGTCATCTTGAAATTTGTTGATGTTGTGTCTTCTGTTCTCCCCTCTCTTGAGGAAGTTAAGTTGGATGACCCCCTTATTGCTGAGGCTTTAGCCCATGTGGAGTCGCAGGTGCACGTCGAAGGTACCAGCACATTTAAGGATCATCCTGTTTTGCTTATCGAAGAGACTCTTATTGATGTTGAAGACCTGCCCTCCAATGTTGCTCCATAGGGTGGTTGTCTGCATCCCATACCCTCTGTTTGTAAAAAACATATTTGTACTTTACTTCCTTGGACAAACATCTGTGAATTTATAATAGAATCTCTCTTCCTGTCTTCTATGCTTGTCTCTTGTATGATTTGTCTTGGCTGTTATATTTGTGTTATCCATCTTACAAGTCCCCCCTCGTCTTTCTTGGGAGTGAATGGAGGGTCGTCCCTACCATTCACCCTCATTATAGCCAAGGGTGGTTTTCAACAAATTAATAATGTTTTAAAATTCAAGTCCTCCCTCGTCTTTCTTGAGAGTGAATGGAGGGTCGTCCCTACCATTCACCCTCATTATATCCGAGGGTGGCTATCACCAAATTAATTATGTTTTAAATTTCAAGTCCCCCCTCGTCTTTCTTGAGAGTGAATGGAGGGTCGTCCTTACCATTCACCCTTATTATAGTCGAGGGTGGTTATCCACCAAATTAATGATGTTTTAAATTTCAAGGCCCCCCTCGTCTTTCTTGGGAGTGAATGGAGGGTCCTCCCACTACACCAAAACTGGCGATTGGTCACGGCCAAAATCCCTGACCAAAACTGTGGGTCGCGGACTTGGGCCGTGACCATTTCGGGAGTGACCATTTTCGTGGGTCGCGGCCCAAGTCCGTGACCAAAAAATGGTCACGGCCAAGAGGGGTCACGGCAGATGGTCGCGGACTTTGGCCGTGACCCATGCCGTGACGGGTCGCGACCCTCATCCGCGACCCACAACTGTGACAAATTGGTCGCGGCCAAAGTCCGCGACCCAAGTCCGTGACAAAAAAAAATAAAAAAATTCGTCTCGACCCTAATCCGTGACCCATAATCGTGACAAATTGGTCGCAGCCAAAGTCCGCGACCCACTTCCGTGACAAAAAAAATAAAAAAATTGGTCGCGGCCCTCATCCGTGACTCACAGCCGTGACAAATTACTCGCGGCTAAGGTCCGCGACCCACGTTCATGACAAAAAAAATTAAAAAAAATTGGTCGCGGCCCTAGTCCGCGACCCATAACCGTGACAGAAAAATAAAAAAAATGGTCGCGGACTTTGGCCGCGACAATTTTTAAGCGCGACAAAAAAAATAAAAATGGTCATGGACAAAGTCCATGACCATATTTATCTATAATTTAAAAAAAATGTATTTTTTTTTGTCTAATCCTAAAATTGGGGGTCCTGTGAGTGCACCGTCGGTTGCTACGAGATGTTACAAATATTTATTATAGGCAAAACAATAAAAAAAATCACAAATTGCGAATTGAGAATGTTGTTAATAAACAAATATATATACAAACTTAAAAATATTACACGTCTTAATAATTCACAGACCAAAAAAAAATTGGGCAGAGTTTCCTCTATTTTCTTGACATTCCAAAACCTGTAAATGAAAAACCTGCTTATTATAAAGCCCGCACGGCTATAAAATTCAACAATCAAGTTATAAAAGCCCGCACGGCCATAAAACTAAATAATAAAAGCCTACACGGCCATAACACATAAAAAAAATTATCCTGAATGTCCACAACATATAAACAATCTTCATGTTGTAAACCATTGCCTCCTTCATTTGTTCCACGTGCAAAAATCCTACAAATGATAGGATACAAAAAACAAAAATATCAGTAACCAAGTAGTTTCACAAAAAATTTAATCAAGCTGAAAAATTGCATATATGAGTTAAAATTATCAGTAACCAAGTAGAAATATGAAAATTACCGTCGTTTTGAGAGGTGTTGGTGGGAGGCGTTGGGGCCACCAACGGGGCCGTTCGGGGGCTATTTCGAGTTTTCACCCTCTAACGCCATGTTTTACTTAAGTGTAGAAATACGCAAATTACCGTCGTATTCTCAAACCGGGAGACCCGCGGCTGCGAGGTCAGTTCCTACGAGTTACATTGGTCCCGTGGGAGGTGTTGGTTCCACTAACGGGACCGTTCAGGGGCTGTTTCGAGTTTTCACCCTCTAACGTTATGTTTTTAAGTCTAAGTCTAGAAATAAACAAATTATCATCGTACTCTCAAACCGGGAGACCCGCGGCTGCGGGGCCGGTTCCTACGAGTTATGTTGGTCCCGTGGGAGGTGTTGGTGCCACCCACGGGGCCGTTCGGGGGCTGTTTCGAGTTTTCACCCTCTAACGCCATGTTTTTAAGCCTAAGTCTAAAAATATGCAAATTACCGTATTACTCTCAAACCGGGAGACCCGCGGCTGCGAGGTCAGTTCCTACGAGTTACGTTGGTCCCGTGGGAGGTGTTGGTGCCACCCACGGGGCCGTTCGGGGGTTGTTTCGAGTTTTCACCCTCTAATGCCATGTTTGCTTAAGTGTAGAAATACGCAAATTACCATCGTATTCTCAAATCGGGAGATCCGTGGCTACGAGGTCAGTTCCTACGAGTTACGTTGGTCCCGTGGGAGGTGTTGGTGCCACCCACGGGGCCATTCGGGGGCTGTTTCGAGTTATCACCCTCTAACGTCATGTTTTTAAGTCTAAGTCTAGAAATAAGCAAATTACCGTCGTACTCTCAAACCGGGAGACCCGCGGCTGCGGGGTCGGTTCCTACGAGTTACGTTGATCCCGTGGGAGGTGTTGGTGCCACCCACGGGGCCGTTCGGGGGCTGTTTCGAGTTTTCACCCTCTAACGCCATGTTTTTAAGCCTAAGTCTAAAAATATGCAAATTACAGTCGTATTCTCCAACCGGGAGTCCTGCGGCTGCGGGGTCAGTTCCTACGAGTTACATTGGTCCCGTGGGAGGTGGTGGTGCCACCCACGGGGCCGTTAGAGGGCTGATTCGAGTTTTCACCCCCTAACGCCATGTTTTTAAGCCTATGTCTAAAAATATTCAAATTACCGTCGTACTCTCAAACCGGGAGACCCGCGGCTGCGGGGTCAGTTCCTACGAGTTACATTGGTCCCGTGGGAGGTGTTGGTGCCACCCACGGGGACGTTCTGTTTCGAGTTCTTACCCTCTAACGCCATGTTTTAAGCCTAAGTCTAGAAATATGCAAATTATCGTCGTATTCTCAAACTGGGAGTCCCGCGACTGCGGGGTCAGTTCCTACGAGTTACATTAGTCCTGTGGGAGGTGTTGGTGCCACCCCACGGGGACGTTCGGGGGCTATTTCTAGTTCTCACCCCCTAACGCCATGTTTTTAAGCCTAAGTCTAGAAATATGCAAATTACCATCGTACTCTCAAACAGAGAGACCCGAGGCTACGGGATCAGTTCCTACGAGTTACATTGGTCCCGTGGGAGGTGTTGGTGCCACCCACGGGGACGTTCGGGGGCTGTTTCGAGTTCTCACCCTCTAACGCCTTGTTTTTAAGCCTAACTCTATAAATATGTAAATTACAATCGTATTCTCAAATCGGGAGTCCCGCGGCTGCGGGGTTAGTTCCTACGAGTTACATTGGTCCCGTGGGAGGTGTTGGTGCCACCCACGGGGACGTTCGGGGGTTGTTTCAAGTTTTCACCCTCTAACATCATGTTTTTAAACCTAAGTTATGATATATGCAAAATTATCCTCTGATTCTCAAATCGGGAGTCCCGTGATTGTGTGGCCTATTCGTACGAGTTACATTGGTTCCGTGCAAGGTGTTGATGCCTCTAACGAGACCGTTTGGTGGATGTTTTGGGTTTCTCCCCCTAACCCCATGCTTTTAAGCTTAAGTCTACACATTTTCAAATTATCGTCGTATTCCCAAACCGGGAGTCTAAAATGTTTTCAACATATTATCTAATAATTATCCCTCACTCCTTCTAATTATCCCATACTCCTTCTAACATACTATCCAACAACACGCAACAACCAATAATTATCCAACAGCCAAACCAAACAAAACCAATAATTATCCCGTACTCCTTCTATCATCTAAAAGATTTAATAGATAATGCATATCAATTATATAACTACTTTTGTTAAAGTAAAGCATAGCAGATCTAACCTACAACAATAGCAATATGGAAATGTTCTTCTCCTTGATCCAAAACAACACATTGTCAATGTAGAACTGTGCTGGAGCATACATGGGAATGTTTTTTACTGTCCGTCTAGCATGCATAACACAATATTTTTTAGAAATATAAATTGGAGCAATAGCACACTGATATTAAAATGAGTCCCAACAAAATATACAATATATTCCCCAGAAGCATAGTTAGCTTTATTAAAAAAAATCTAACGGAATCCAAAAAAGCCATTCCAGTAAAACTACAATTTTGGTTGAATTAAGAACATAGCCATTCCGCAAAGTTCAAATTAGACTCACAACACTAAATCGAATAATTAGAAGGATAATTATATAAAGACATGACATTTCGCGGACAAATCTGAATATGCTTAGAGAGAGTACCTAAGGTCCTTTTCGCAGATGGTCTTGCATTTAAACCTGCATTTCCATTGGGATATTGAAAACAAAAGCATTAAATAAGTAACATCCTTGGAAGAAGAAAAAAACACGAAAGAAAATTATACAAACACCGACTCGTCCTCTAGAACTGGCACCAATCTGAGGATACTTCAATATAGTCCAATCAAATACATAGTCAAATTGATAACCTACAAAGTGGGACAAAATCAGATATAAAAGATGAGAATATATAACTACCGAAAGCCCAAATACTCATATAGTACATAAAAAATAAAAATAAAACTCGTTTACTTGCTTTAAAAAACTTATAGTTATACTTTCACGAATAAATAAGTCTCGAACAATACCCTATTAAACCCAAGTCATATCATCAAAGCGAGAGTTGCTAGTCAGTCTCCCACTTTAATAAATCTAAACCGAGCAAATACGCATTTGATATTGCAGGACATGAATTAAAAAAATGCAGAACATTGGATATATGCGTATATATGACCACTTTGAAAATGAATTAGTGAAATTTGACTCTACAAAAATACAGAACATCACTCATCTTTGCGAATAGGCACAATGCTTCAATGATAAGAAATATGTAAGTGAGCAATTTTGAAAACCTTCAAACTTTGAGGTATTTACTCAAACACTTGGGCACTAATTGCAGGACATTATAACAAAATAATAATAAAAAGTTTGTTTAACTTCAATACATTACAAATTTTGATTTTAGACTTTAATCCAGATTAACACGTTTATTAGATTTTAGTCATACTAAATTGATTGATTTGGAATAATGTCTAGAATAAAAAATTAGTAATATATTTAAGTAAAAAAATGAATAATAATAATAATAATAATAATAATAATAATAATAATAATAATAATAATAATAATAATAATAATAATAACGCAAAGCATGAAAATTGTAGCTCTATAAACTTCTTAACAAATTAGAGACTACTACGAAGCTCAAACTCACCAATCCTAACAGTTTAGCATTCAACAGCACAGTGTTGAAATTAAATAATCGAACACGCACAGTGTTGAAAGCCAATGAATTTGAAAGTAACATAAAATTGAATTTGATAACAACACGAACACGCACATGTACATAAACATACCTGGAGATTTTATTTGGAAAGTCTGCAATTTCGAATGGTAGGATCGGGAGCGAAGAATCCATGGGGAAACAAGAAGGCGCAGACACGATCCATGGGGAGCAAAGAATCCATTTATATTTGAAAATGGGTATATCTAAAAAATCAAAAAGATAATGTATACACCATTAAAACCTATGCAATTTAAACAAAACTAATGAGTCTTCACAGTTCTATTGCCCTGTTTGGTTCGAGCCGAAATATTTTCAACCATGGCCATGTTGCAAATGGATCGAGTAAAATATTTTCATCCGATTAAAAGGTAATCTAATTCCATGGCCCTTTTTGGTTCGAACCAAAATACTTTCATGCCCTGTTTGTTGAAGTTAAGAGAGAGTGAGAAAATAGTCATTCAAAATCATTGATCTAAAAATCAATACACACCCAAATATTCATAGATCTAAAAATTTGATTATTGAAACTCAAACAAAGAAGGAAACGATCTTACATGTTTGCTGGAGTCGAATGATAATGAGAGACGAACAGGAAAATGAGAGACGAACAGGGAATCAGAGAGTTCTTTAATCATCTCCGGCGAGTAACCAAACCCCATCACCTGAATCTATGTCCAAACCCGAAATCAAACCAGAAATTGGACACCCCCATATCCGGCCAGCTCCCAAGCTCAGACCTACCGCCAGTGGTTCCCTGACCAAATCGGCGCTGCCAACCCACTTCCTTCAACCCCCTGCGACCACTCCAACCTCCTTCCAACCTTTATCGCCCATCGCCTCTCACCCGGAAAGGCCGATTCCAAACCCCTCGACGCGACTCCCTACCGGAACCACTTTCGGTAGATCAGAGCTTTTTTTTAAGCAATGCGTCGTCTAGGGATTTGAGAGTGAGTGCCATTTTCACGATCGATGAAGGAGGTGAGGAAGTGAGTGCCATTTTCGACGTTAGCTGTGTCTTTTTCATAGTTTGGGAACAAGATGAGCGGGGAAATTGAGAATTTGAGACGAGTTGTATTGTTTTAGGTTTAACACTAGTCACAACTTAGAGCCGTGACCCACCCACCGCAACCCATTAATGAAGCTAAGTGGGAGGTATACCGCCTATTGGTCACGGTCTATAGTCGTGACCCATAACAAGAAATGGTCACGCCCAATAGCCGTGACCCTCAATCTGTGATGCGCGACCTTTTTTATCAACCCTAGTGCTTGAATGAGGGATGGTCACGGCCCATAGCCGTGACCCACACCCAGAAATGGTCACGGCCCTAAGTCGTGACCCTCAATGTGTGTACTCTCTTCTTCATCATGCCATGGGTCACGGACTTGGGCCGTGACCCATCCGCGACCAAGCTTGGAGGGAATTTTGGCGCGAGTTTGGCGCCAAGATGGTCACGACCTGGTCACGGCCCAAGTCCGCGACCACCGTGGTCACGGATTTGGGCCGTGACCACTTCGAGAGCATCGATAATTTAGTGTGATAATAAATATGGTCACGCCAAATATTGAGTGGGTCACGGCCCAAGTCCGCGACCAGCTGGTCGCGGACTTGGGCCGTGACTCACTGGGCGTGACCATTCGCAGGATTTGGTGTAGTGTTCCTACCATTCACCCTCATTATAGTCGAGGTTATCCACCAAATTAATGTTTTTTTAAAATTAAAGTCCCCCTCATCTTTCTTGAGAGTGAATGGAGGGTCGTCCCTATCATGCACCCTCATTATAGCCGAGGGTGGTTTCCACCAAATTAAAGATGTTTTAAATTTCAAGTCCCCCCTCGTCTTTCTTGGGAGTGAATGGAGGGTCGTCCCTACCATTAACCGTCATTATAGCGGAGGGTGGTTATCCACCAAATTAATGATGTTTTAAAATTCAAGTCCCCCCTCGTCTTTCTTGAGAGTGAATGGAGGGACGTCCCTACCATTCACCCTCATTATAGCCGAGGGTGGCTATCACCAAATTAATGATGTTTTAAATTTAAAGTCCCCCCTCGTCTTTCTTGAGAGTGAATGGAGGGTCGTCCCTACCATTTACCCTCATTATAGCCGAGGGTGGTTATCCACCAAATTAATGATTCTTTAAAATTAAAGTCCCCCCTCGTCTTTTTTGAGAGTGAATGGAGGGTCGTCCCTACCATTCACCCCCATTATAGCCGAGGGTGGTTATCCTTCAAATTAATGATGTTTTAAAATCAAAGTCCCCTTCGTCTTTATTGAGAGTGAATGGAGGGTCGTCTTTACCATTCACCCTCATTATAGCCAAGGGTGGCTATCACCAAATTATGATGTTTTAAATTTAAAGTCCCCCCTCGTCTTTCTTGAGAGTGAATGGAGGGTCGTCCCTACCATTCACCCTCATTATAGCCGAGGGTGGCTATCACCAAATCAATGATGTTTTAAATTTAAAGTCTTCCCTCGTCTTTCTTGAGAGTGAATGGAGGGTCGTCCCTACCATTCACCCTCATTATAGCCGCAGGTGGTTATCCACCAAATTAATGATGTTTTAAAATTAAAGCCCCCCTCGTCTTTATTGACAGTGAATGGAGGGTCGTCCCTACCATTCACCGTCATTATAGTCGAGGGTGGCTATCGCCAAATTAATGATGTTTTAAATTTAAAGTCCCCCTTCGTCTTTATTGAGAGTGAATGGAGGGTTGTCTCTACCATTCACCCTCATTATAGCCGAGGGTGGTTATCCACCAAATTAATGATGTTCTAAAATCCAAGTCCCCCTTGTATTTATTGAGAGTGAATGGAGGTTCGTCCTTACCATTCACCCTCATTATAGCCGAGGGTAGTTTCCACCAAATTAATGGTGTTTTAAATTTTAAGTCCCCCCTCGTCAATCTTGAGAGTCAATGGTGGGTCGTCCCCACCATTCACCCTCATTGTAGCCGAGGGTGGTTTTGCAAGAATTACCCCAATCATACCAAAATTAACAAACAAGATGAGGGGTCAATATAATATTCTCATTAACATCAAGTGTTCAGTTAGAGCAACACATTCATTACAATTGTGGTCCGATAGGGCATCACAACATTATTGATAGTACTTCTTCAAATGATCTTCATTCCAGGGGTTGGAAAATGGTTCCCCTTCAAGGTTTTCTAGTTTATAAGTTCCTAGGACAACTTCATCAATGATCCTATATGGGCCATGCCAATTTGGGTGGAGCTTGTTAGGTTTCCACCATGTCTTCTAGAGGAATAGGTCCCCCACAGTTATTGGTCTTTTCTTCACCCTCTAGTTGTAAAACGTGGCAGTCCTCTGCTGATAGGCTTCTTACATTATCTCAGTGTCTTTATCTTCTCTCCTCGATCAAGTCTAGATCAAGTTTTCTTTCTTCCATATTCTCTAGGGGTGATACATTTGGACTCTGTGAGTAGGAAACCCAATCTCGGTGGGGATGATGGCTTCTGAGCCATACTCTAGCATGAACGGAGTTTCCCCGATAGGAGTCTTGCCCGTCGTCCTATAGGCCCAAAGTATAGTGTACAACTCCTCAACCCATCTTCCTTTTGGCCTCCTCGAGTTTTTTCTTGATCCCATCTAGGATTGTTCTGTTTGTAACTTATGTTTTCCCATTACCCTGAGGTCGGCCTGGGGTAGAGAAGAATTGTTTGACACCCACCCTTTCGTAGTATTTCTCCAGGGATGCATTCTTAAATTGAGTCCTATTATCTGAGATGAGGGCACTGGGAGACGATATCTACATATAATGTTTTTCAAGATAAACTAGAAGGTCTTCTTCTCGGTAATCATGACCATCAGATCCTCTTCCACCCATTTTGAGAAATAGTCAATTGCTATGATCAAGTATCGATAGTTATTGACGGCCCTAGGCAAGGGACCTACTAGATCGATTCACCATATTGCGAATTGCCACGGAGATGTGAAGGAGGTTAGAGGTTGATGGGGATGGTGAGGGATTGTGGAGAACCTTTAACATTTATCACACTATTTTATGTATGTCGTGGCATCTTTTCCCAAGGTCGGCCACCAGTATCCCTGGGTTACTATCCTCTTTGCTAAAAACCTGCCGAAAATATTTCTTGGACATGACCCCTCATGCACATCTTACAAAATGTGTGGGACTTCAGACGGGTGCACACACCTGAGCATGGGGATCAAGAACCCCTTTTTATATAAGGTGTCTCTGATGACAGTGAATTTCGCGGCTCTATATCTCAACTTCTTCCTTTTTTATTTTGCTTCTGGCATCTCCCCCTCTTTAATGCATCTGATTAGAGGATCCATCCATGAAGCTTCCCTATTGATATTTATATAAGAGCTAAGTGTTCCCTCTGCATCTTCAATCGTTGGTCAAGTCAAGATTTCCACTGGGATGGTCCTCCTGATATATGTCCTAGTTGTTGAGGCCATCCTAGCAAGTGCATCGACTTGGCCATTATCAAGACTAGGTATCCTCTTCACTTTTACTTCCCCGAAGCTCTTCAATAGTGCCTTTACTCTTTCAAGATATTTGTCTATTCTCTCATCCTTCGCCTCGTATGCCCCTCGTATTTTATTCACCATAAGTCTTGAATCACTATGGACCAAGATCTAGCCAACACTAAGATATCTAGCCAAGGAGAGGCCTACTATCAGGGTCGCATATTTAGACTTGTTATTGGAGGAGTTTAAGGTTAACCTCAAGGCGTACTCAATGTATGTGTCGTCTGGTGATGTACTATTAATCCTGCCCCACTTCCGCTCTCGCAAGAGGACCCGTCAATGAAGAAGTTCCACACAGCCTATTCCTCTGAGAAATTTCCCTCGGTGAGGGCCCCTGTTTAAAGAGATATCTTCCCTCTTATTTTTTGGAAACTTTTTCTCTAGTGGTGCTTGTATCAGCCTTATCTGCGGATGTCGGGTATCTGCGAATGCCCCTTAATGAACATCCTAGGTTGATATACAATGTCAAACTCTCCATCTCTATAGCCCAGGCCATTAGCCTCCTCGATTTTTTTGGCTTGTGCAAGAAATGCCTAAGAGGAGAGTCAGTGAAGATGACTATTGTATTGGACTGTAAGTATGGCTTCATCTTTCTTGATGCATGGATCAAGTCATAGGCTAACTTTTCCATCCTTGGGTATCTTTGCTCTGCCCCTTGGAGTGCCTTACTGTTGAAATACACAGGCTTCTATACCATTTCTTCTTCTCTCACAATGGCTACGCTGATGGCTGATTCTGAGATGACTAGGTACACATGTAGTCGTTCCCCCTTCACTAGTCGTGACAACAGTAAGGGAGACCCTAAGTATGACTTTAGTTCTTTGAAAGCCTGGTTACACTCTTTGTTCCATCCAAAGGACTTTCTGAGAATTTTGAAGAACGGTAAACACCTGTCTGTGGCTTTGGACACGAACCTATTTAAAGCAGTCACTCGCCCTGTCTGTGAGCCTCTGAAGGTCTTTGATGGTCCTAGGGGTCCTCATTTCTATGAGATCTTTTATCTTCTCAGGATTGGCCTCAATGCCTCTTTGGTTGATGATGAACCCCAATAACTTCCCTGCTCGGACCCCGAAGACACATTTGGTCGGGTTGAGCTTCATCCGATACTTGTCCATCATGTTAGAGGTCCTATCGAGGTTGGACACATGATCCTCAGCCTTCAAAATCTTGGTCAACATGTCATATACATAGACCTCCATGGACTTCCCAATTTGGTCTTTGAACATTTTATTCATAAGGAGCTGATACATTACCCCCGCATTCTTTAGGCCAAAGGGCATGACCCTATAACAGTATGTCCCCTTATCGATAATGAAAGCCATTTTTTCTGAGTCCTCAGGTCTCATGAAGATCTAGTTGTAACCTGAATATTCATCCATGAAGCTCATTAGCTCATGGCCTGCTGTAGCGTCTACCATATGATTAATGCGGGGGAGAGGGAAGATGTCTTTGGGACAATGTTTGTTGAGGTCGGTGAAGTCCACACACATTCTCCATTTCTCGTTGGCCTTAGGGACTATGACCGCGTTAGATAGACATTCGGGATAAATGACCTCCCTGATGAACTTGGCATCTCTTAGCTTCTTGACCTCATCCCTAATGACCTCATACTTTTCTCGAGAATAAATCCTCATCTTCTACTTCACTGGCTTCGCTTCCACTACCACGTTAATCTTGTGACACATGATTTTGGGGTTGATCCCCGTCATGTCTGCATGACTCCATACAAATATGCTCTGTATCCTCCTTAGCACCTTGATGAGTTCTTCTTTTATTTCTATCTTTAGAGCTTTGCCAATTTGGACAGTTTTTTTTTGCTCATCCTCAGTGAGGATGATGGATTCTACCTCTTTCGCAGCTTCTCCTTTCTTCAGCTTTATCTCATCCATGGGGTCATGGGTATTAATATTCTAATTGGTCATTGCTTTCTTGTGCGCCTCTCCTTCTTCGGCGAAATTGAAGTAGCATTCTCGTGCCGTCGTCTGGTCTCCCTGAACTTCCCCTACCCACTAAGGGGTCGGGAATTTTATCATCTGATGAACCGTGGAAGGAACGGCCTCAAATTCTTTGAGGGCCACTCACCCCAGTATAATGTTGTAGGCTGAGAAGACTTGCTCGTCCATCATAAAAAGTTAACCTTCTTGGTAAGCCATCTCAGCCACTCGTCCCCCATCCTGACATCCGCCTTGTATACTCCTAGGGGATGAACTTTTTCCCCACTGAAACCAATCAAGGGATGGTGGTATGGGATGAGCCTAGCACGACTAATTCCTAAGGCCTTAAATCACGGCAGAACATCACATTTATAGAACTTCCCCCATCTGCCAAGATCCTTGGCACCTCACACCCGTTTACCTTGGTGGTGATGATAAGAGGGTCATCATGCGGGGCTAAGAGGCCCTTGAAGTCCATTCTTGAGAAACCCACTATCAGAGTATCCATATTAACTTTCTTCCTCTTTTTTGACTTTTCTTCGATAGAGGTTGAATGCATAGCTTTTGTTATTGCCTTGGCTTCAGCTACATGACCCTTCCTCTTTACGACCCCTGACCCTCCTCCTTCTAGTCCCCCAGAGATCATCCCAACACCAAGTGAGATCATATTAAGTCTCTTTATAGGGTCGTGGTCATCTCTTGGTGGGAGGTCAGGGTTGTTCTCATCATCTGAAGGGTCATCCCTTCTGTTTGGAGGATCTTCTCTGCATGTATCACCTCTCTTCTTCCCGGGCCCCTCTTAAAGGCACTCTTATCATCGTATTTCCTTAACTTTGCTTATTTTAACATTTTTTCAATTTCTTCTTACAGAGAAAAACACTTGTCGGTCATATGGGCATGGTCTTGTTGAAATTCACACCACAGGTTCTTATTCCTCTTGTGAGGGGCTGCCCTCAACTTATCAGGCCAGTTCAAGGATAGGTTACTCTTTATCTCATTCAGAATGTGCTCGCAGTTGACAGTTAGAGGGGTATAGTCAGAAAATTTGTCATCTGCCAGCCTCTTCTTCCCCTTCTTATTCTTTTTCTGGTACTTACCCCCACTAGTGTCTCCTTTTTCATCTTCGTATTTTACGGCCATCACCTCTTCGACGTTCATCACCTTTCTCATTGTGGCCAGCAATTCGGCCATCGTCTTTGGGGGTCTTCGACAAGCTTCCATAATAGATTACCCTTCTGGAGTCCCCCAATGAGGGTTGTCATGGCTATACTTTCCTCATAGTTTCCGAACTCTAACTTTTCTTTGTTAAATTTGGTTGTGTAGTTTCTTAGGCTCTTATTCTTCCCCTGCTTAACATAGAACAGGTGTGTGGTCTTCTTTTGTGGCCTCACTCCAAAGTAAAATTTATGGATAAATCGGTGTACTAACTGCTTAAAGATTTTAATGGAGTTCTTTGGAAGAAACATATACTGGACATGTGCGGCCCCAGTCAGACTGCCGAAAAAGGCATGACACTTCATCTCATTTGAGATGGAGTATATGTCTACTGCTGATTTGTACATCTCAATATGATGGATAGGGTTGGTACTCTCTTCATTCCTTGGGGTGACCAAATGTGACTTAAACATGTATGGCATTGGGAAGTTGACTATCTTCACCATAAAGGGTGAGCCTATAGAGTATCCTCTTTGAAGGGGATCCCTGCTTCTCAGGATATCACCAATTTTATCCTCCAACCTTTGGATCGAGTCATTCCAGGGCCTCGTAGGGTTGGATTGACCGATGTTATCCCCTACTGCCTCTTTGAGGTGAACAGAGGGTTCTGCTGTGACAGGTCTGTGTCGGCTGTTTACTTCTCCCTAACTGTCGTCCCGTCCGTGGGGTCGGCCCCCATGGGGTTGGCTATCTACTGCCTCCCTTCTGTAACTCGCAATACTTCTCGACCTGGACAATTTTTCTCGCAGGTCATTTACTATGCCCATCCTCTCAAAGTTCGACCCCCTTCTCAGACGATCAAAACTAGAGCCCCTAGGGGCGATCGTCGGGATTTTGCCTTCCACACTTACCTCTGCTCTCCTGGATAGGTCGCACAGTATTATTGGAGACCTCATATGGCTCCCAGCACTCTATGGGGGCCTCTTCACCTCCAGATCATCATATCTGTCTTCTGGGCAAGGGTTTCCTTTCCTCCCCAGGCATAGACGTCGGGCGTCAGCAACATCCCTCTACCATTGTGGAGGTGGCAAGTCTTTGCGTGGTGCCTGGGGTGGTCCCCTGGTCTCATGCTGCCCTAGAGCTACTACCGGAGTAATCATTTCAGGTGAGACTCTGGGTGGTCTTAGTATGTTTTGGCTAAGAACTGTAAATTACCCCTTCATAATCCGTTGGCTCGCTGCTAAAGACTTCAGGGCATCCGCCACATCAGCCATATCAAACTGAGATGGTTAATAATTATAACTAGGTCCTACTCCACTATCCGGTGGAGGAGGTGGTGTCATCTCCGCTGCCATATGTTTGAGCTGTGAAGAGATGAATGATCAAAAGACTGATGAGCTTGAGATCCTTAATGGACCTCTTTTAATAGTGAAACAACTCCACACGAAGGGGGAGAACTGGTTCACCACCAGAGTTTTTGGTGACCTCAAGCTGTATAAAGGAAGAGATATCTTCTCATTCCTATAGACAGTGACAAACGGATGATGCTAAGATTCAACACCACCAGATAAGTGATGATGAGCTCAAATAGTAATAACAATGGCAGCAATAGTTATATATGTGAGTGTATAAAAGGGGATGAGTATAAGAGAAATAAGATAATGATGTATAGTGGTTCAGCCAATTAGGCCTACATCCACAGTGAGTGTGTGATCCATTAAATATGGGAACTAATGGCCTTGGATACAATGCACATAATCTCACTCTCTCTCTATTGTGTGTACAAGCAGAGTTTTAGCTAGGGTTACAATTATCGATCCCTTTACAAGGTTGAAGGTGACAAGTATATATAGGGCTTGGGGGAGTAGTGTACCCCCCAAGCATGCATGGTGCATGTGAAGGATGATCTAGCCAATCCCCTACTGACACCTGGATGCGCCACTTGCGATTAATGATGACATAATATTCCTTCACGTGAGGGGATGATATTGTTATACTGGTCTAGTCCACATGCTATATGAGTCTCACGTGCACTGTTCCATGCATCTCCCAAATCACGCGCTGTGATGATATCACCCTCGGACTAGGATGCCAAGTCGAGGCTAAAGTTGATGCTGGCATCGGGATCGACTGGATGTGGGCCTCGTATTGTCATCCTCTCATAGGTCTGACCCAGGATGAGGGGTCGGCCCCTTATAGGGTCGTCTGGTCTGTGATGAGAGGTTATCCCTTTCTAGGTTCGTCCGGCCCATGATGAGGGGTCGGCCCCTTGTAAGGACATCTGGTCTTCGATCACGGGTCGGCCCCTTGGAGGGTCATCTGATCTTGGCTAAGGGATCGTCTTGGCCAACCCTTCCTATAATAGAACCATAGTAATTGGACTCGTCCTGGTCATGAGCCCTCGTCTGGGTGGAGGACACCCTCGGCTTGGCCGAGGGTATATATCGGTATATGAAGAAGTTATAGTGAAATTACACAAGAAAAGGAAAGAAAAACTCCCTTCCCCCTACCTTCCTAGAAATCCAAATAAATTCCCAAACTTCTTCCCCACTACAAAATAAACTCTCCCCCGAGAGTCCTACCCATAGCTACCATAAGAGTCCGCTCCATCATCATCATCATCTACATCCATGGGTCCCCAAGATTTCCCTGCCTGAATAGAGTGCCGCAGACGCTCCATAGATCGATAAGCTCAAACCAGCCTAAAAAAAACATAACACCTCCCTCCACGGTATCCGATAAGACAAGCCATCTTTTCCCAATCTCCACTACTAACATCTTGCTGACTACTCTTCTCCAAAACCACTTCATATAATCCCAAGGGATGTGCCAAACTCTCTCAACAGACTGAGAGGGATGGGTCGATGGACGTTGACTCTCCCATAAAGAGCCAAACATCATGCGCAGATGCTCTGTCAAATCTTCTACCGGAAAGAAGTATAATGTCTGAGGTGGCACGATCAACTCCCAGCCAAATTGGCGCAGAAGCCTCTAAGGGAAATAGAAAGATTTCTATCTGAGACCAATTAGCCGAAGGTACGAGTATTCCCCCAACTCTAGAATAGGCAGCAACTATCCTTGTCAAGGTACTGACCAGTACAGATTTAGATCCCCATGCTCCACAAACCAGTTTTCCCAGCTCTCAATATTTCGGCCAACATTGACGATATGGCATGAAAAGAAGTTGGTTATATCCTACAAAGGATATTTCAGAGGAGTCACCAGGAAGCGTCTTTCAGGCAACCACAAGAACAACATCACAGGCCTACCCCTCATAAAGTCATAAGGACATTCTCGCCAGGCATCTAGGCCATTCAAAATCTCCGCCAGTATCATCGCCACGGGAATACGATGATAGGACATACATGAAGTACTAGCTGCAAGTTTTGGGTCCACCAACAGTTCCCCAGTCACCAGTAGCAATTTTGACACCAAGCCCAGAATAACGACTTCGGCATATCCAGGATCACCAACCTCATGCAAATGCACAGACCACAGCACCACTGGAAGGGAGATCATTCCTCTAGTAACCAAAGATATACTCGCCGAGGGTGAGACATGGAGAAGTCCAGAGAACAACTCCCAGGGAGACCGAGAAAACTCAGGTATAGCAGCTGCCACACTAGGCTTTATCCCCAACATGGAAGAAAACTCCTCATAAGTTAGACTGACTTCATCCAAGCCAAAGAGAAATACATGGACTTCGGGGTACCAAAATTGTACCACCGCCATCAGCATATTCCACTATATGAGCCGATTACTCCATAAAGAGACACGACACATGTTAAAAGCATCGTAGTCAATGTTGTAGGACCACATCGCCTCCAAAGTCTCTAGGTAGTTGGAAAACTCATCACTACGAAGGAGGTCCATCTCACTAAAATAAGAGAGTAGGAATGTGAAGGTGTGATTAAAACACTCCACCCTTACCCCTTTTTATACTTGAAAATCCTCACAAAAGACATAACCCCTACAGAAATCGGAGGGAATCCTGCCCCACAAGGTACCAAAAGTTGAAGAGAGTACCAATTAAAGCCTTGATTGATTAAACTGGACTGACCTGCCGATAGGCAGGACAAGAGGCTTGCCGATTGGCAACCACCTATTTTTAGAAACTTCCCTTTTTCCTCTTTTGACAAAATCAGAAAACTCAATAAAAATAAATTGACATTCTCAACAGAATCCCAAGATCCCCTTTCATCTTTATAAATAAAACTTTCCTTCAAAATCCCAAAATTATTTCTTTATACGGTCTCAGTAGCAAAGTAAAAAGCGCATGTGCATGCATGCATTCATTACTAACAGAAGATAATAAAAATCTCAATTGCATTGCATATATATATTTTTTTGTGTTACATCAATTTTCCAGGAAATAAAGAAAAATAGACAAATAACGGGACTCAGCCCGAACCCACATTCCCTCTCTCTCTGACCTACCCTTTCCCCTTCTCTCTCTAAGAACTCCCATCCCTTCGATGCGCTCTCTTTCCCCTATGGCAAGATGATTCACCACCGCTACCTGAACCAGACTCCTCCCTGGATGAGGTAAACGGCACCAAGAAAGAAGGAACATGGACCGCGTCCCGAATATAGGCAGTCGCCAAAGATATCCAGTGCCTAATATCCCTCAGCCAAGTTGTGGACACTCATACTTGCTGCAAGAAAAGGAAGAATCAGTATCGAATAAGGAAGACCAACTCCTCCGGGTTCATCGCATGAGGATGATGCAATATAGGCACCATCCCTCCATCACATCGTCGAATGTTGTATGAAGGGGTATGTAGCCTCACAAAGGGAACCTCCTAAGTCGTCGCCGCCACAGATGTCGAAGGACCACCACCATTATGGGAGGACCTCACTGGCCGACTCGAAACCGCGGGAGGGAAAGGCAGTGCATCATATATGTAGGGCACCATCAGCTAATTCATCACGCAGTCTATAAAATCGTACGGTACAGTTGTGTCGGTATACAACAGATAGGACTCGCCAATCATCACCGCAATCCTCGCATCCTCTGGCAGCAATCGCTCTCGCCTCATTGGCATAGGTCATAGACATAGGGGGCCTCGCAGGCGGCACCACCACCTCCTCCTCAGGAATCTGCCGAACCACCCTCTCCGCGAGATACTAAAAGTGGCCAAAATCATTGCCAACAAATGTCTCATCTGTGCATTAACCTCGGTCGACCCCGTGTCCTGAACATCCATCCCCAAGGGTACAAGGTCACCTGAAAAATCCTTAGCGGATATAAGTCAATACAGAATTAGATCACACAAAGACCAAGACTGAAGAAGGAAAAACTCCTACCCTATCACTGGTTAGGCCATTCAAGACCTGATGCATCGCCTTTAGAGAAACAGACTTCCTCAAGTACCGATTGGCCTTTCACCATCGATACAACTGACAGAAGTACCCAATGGTCTCATCCTTCAGTGAAATCAGCTAGGCATTTCACCCAATCACCTCATAGAACCACGTCTGCCAAAGACAAGAATTCGCAATAAAAAAAATACGCACAAGGAAAATGTGAATGCATGAAAGGAAAATGTGTAAACTAAAGAATAGCTCAAGAAGATACATGGCTCCAGTAAAATTATACCGACAGCACCGACTAAATGTATCCAGAGAAAAATAAACAGGCCCCCCAATTATAGAGAGGGACATTCGAAAACATCCTCAAGTATGGCAAAAACCATAGATGGACGACGTCGCCGCTCGACGCCACCAAAAATCCCTGCAGCACCAGAAAAATAGACAATCGGGCCATCTAACTCACCTGCAGCCTGTCCTCCACATCAATCACCCTACCCAGCAAAACATCCCTCAGCATGGACAAATGGATAGATTCCCCAGACACTATCCTCCCCACATCACCTAGCGCCCCCCGCACTTCCTTCGGCCTCATCTGTAAAGAGAGATCCACCTCTATCTGCTCTCCATCACAATCCAGTCCCAGTAACTGATACACATCTATAGGAGTCACAGTTACCTCCCCGAAGCCAAAATCAAAGGTATAGATAGTGTCCCACCACCTCGCCCCCAGAGCGTATAAAACTGCCGTCAAATGAAGCGTCTCATCCAGCATAGACGCTAGCCTCCCAAAGCCTTCTGATGATACTACCCAATGCACCACAGGTGGAAGGTGTTCCCAGATATCTTTAAACCCAGTTGTCCCACGGGCACGCATAGTCGACAAGGAGACATCAAACTGTCAAAGAAAAAACTTGTCAAAATTCAAGATAAAAGGAAATCACCGAAAGAGAATGTTAAAAGTCATCTTATACTTACATAACCACTAGGGTTCACTACCCTAGAAGAGAGATGATGCGAAGACTCTTGCAGTAAAGTCCAATCATCCGCAACTGGCTCGAATGCATCAAACGAGTTCTCACTCCCTAAAGCAAGAGGCACCCGGGCCCTCCACTCCACATTTGCCCAGTCGTTAATAGCCAACAACTCCCTGTGTATAGAAGTGCTCACAAAAGAGGCCATTTTTTAGGTTGCGGAATGTTAGAATAACTCGCAGAAGAAAACCGCAGAAAGAGAGAAGGAAAGAAGCTATAAAAAATTAGGGGAACCTGTACCTTTTTATAGGAAGCCAAGGGCCATGCCGATCGGCACTTCACCCCCACCTAATTATTAGCACTGACCTTTTACCTTCTCGAGGAAGTCCAAAAGTCCGTGCCACTCCCACACTATGACGACCAAAACATCCCTTAAATTATCGTACAAAAACTCCTAAAAAATACAAGAAAACCCTGAAAAATCCTCTGACAATTCCTAAAAATCCCGGAGAGGATTTAGAAAATTTTCATCAAGAAAATTTTGAACTCCCTCGAGCGGAGCCTCTATTTCCCCATTGAAACTCTCAAAGGCCAATCGTATCTCTCCCCGGCAACATCTCCATAGGACCCCTAAAGTATCCTAAACCTCAGGATTATCTTCTATTCGCCAAAGGTATCAAATTCCCCTGAGCAAAACGTCCAATCCCTAGACCACCTAATCACTTCTCTAGTGGAATATACAGCATCAAATGATCCATTCCTCCGTAAAGTCTCCAAAAGATACAAGGATTTCTCTAGTAATCAGCCCCCAAATCAAATCAAAATCATGAGGTAATTTCCAGGGCGGAGTTCCCCGAGGTCATCTCAATTTAAGCCCTCAGAATTGGGTTCGACCCATAGAATTGGTCATCTCAACCTAAGCCCTCATTATTGGCTTCGACCTGCAGAATTGGTCATCGAAATTTAAGCCCTCAGAATTGGCTTCAACCCGCAGAATTGGTCATCAGAACCTAAGCCCTCAGAATGGGCTTTGACTCGCAAAATTGGTCATCTCAATTTAAGCCCTCAGAATTAGCTTCGACCCACAGAATTGGTCATCTCAACCTAAGCCCTCAGAATTGGCTTCTACTCGCAGAATTGGTCATCACAACCTAAGCCCTCTCGACCCGTAGAATTGGTCATATCAATTTAAGCCCTCAGAATTGGCTTTAACCGGCAGAATTGGTCATCTGAACCTAATCCCTCAGAATTGGCTTTGACCCACAAAATTGGTCATCTCAATTAAATCCCTTAGAATTGGTTTTTGACCCGTAGAATTGGTCATCTCAATTTAATCCCTCAGAATTTCCTTCGACCCGCAGAATTGGTCATCTCAACCTAATCCCTTAAAATTGGCTTTGACTCATAGAATTGGGCATCTTAATTTAAGCCCTCATAATTGGGTTCGACCCGCAGAATTTGTCATCACAATTTAATCCCTCAGAACTGGCTTCGACCCGCAAAATAGATCACCCCCGGCATTGCTTTAGGTCCACATAATTGACTTAAATCTTTTATCGTCACTTCCTTTAGACCATCCCAGTATTCCCCCTTAGGTCCTCAGAATCGGCCTTGACCCTCTGAATCGGTCATCCTCATCCACGGGTCCTCAGAATCGGCCTCGACCATCAGAATTGGTCATCTCCTTTCAAAAACATCATGTAGTGTCTATTCGATGGCTATCGTTTGTTCCAAACTCACTCGTCTAGGGGCTCTATAGTCTTCCCATTATAGTACCCCCTAACCGCTCCTTAGGGCCCTAACACTTCCTTTCATCACGACAAACCTAAGTTATACCCTGGGTACTGACCTAGAGGCCATCGGGCACTCCCAGGCTCCGTTTGAACAAAATTCAAACTCTTCAGCTCGATTGATACTAAATGAATCTTCAAAGGGCACTGAATCCCCTTTCCAATGGTCCACCCCGTGCGCGATTCTAACTTACGGTGCGGACAAACGACCCATTTTCCCTCAAAACATCATCAGAAGGCCACTGGACGCTACGGGGATCCATTTGACAAAAGCCAACTCTTTGGCTCGATCGAGACTGAGTGAATATTCAAAGGGAGCTGAAACCCCTTTCCAACGGTCTGCCCCGTGCATGATTCTGACTTACGGTACAGATGAACGATCTGTTTTACTCCAAAAGATCATTGAATGCTTCCAGGCCCCGGTTGACCAAAGTCAACTCCCCAAACCGAGTCAAACTCTTTGGAATGTCGAAATACATCTCCTAACCCTTCCAACGGTCTTTCCCGTGTGCAATTCTGACTTACCATGCGGACGAACGATCCGTTTGCGTCTGATAATTCCCTATCCAAAGGAATGAGAAGAACTTTCGAGCCATATTTGACCCAAAGTCAACTCCCGAACCCGGGATAAGTCCAAGGACTTTCTAAGGTCTCTTAATTACCTTTCAATCGGTTCACCCCATGCACAATTTGGATTGATGGTTTGCATTTTACGATCGATGTTCCGAAGGAACTTGAAAGAGAATGCCAAATGACAGGTTCCAAACCCTGCTTATAGGTAGTGTGCCTAAAAACTCCTATCGATTGTCATGACCACGACTATGCCGATCGGTAATTCCATGGGCCTATAAAAAGAAGGGACTGACCTCATGGCAAGAGGACCCAATATCTAAAACCCATCACACTCAGCAAACCCAAAAAACCTCTCTCGAAGTCAGCGTGATTTCCACGTCCAAATCCCTTTGCAACCTTCACTTTTCATCATATTTTTCATCAAACTTGGTGAATTAACCACTCTTCATCATCATCCAAGTAGAAGGGCTTATCTCCAGCATTCAAGATCAAGCTCAAGATCATCAAGAAGGTTCAACTTTCTCAACTCTCTCTTCAAATTCCCCTAAATTTGCATCAACTTATTTTATTACTTAGCACTTTTATTATCTCTTCTCACATATCCTAATATACTTTTTATATAGTATTATTGTACATCTCTTATATTCATATAAATAAAACCCAAAAAAATAAATAAGAAAAAGTGGGTTTGCTCATAAATTCCAAACGGGAATTCTCACGCTTTTCTCACACTTTTCTCACAGCTAAAACACTTTTTACACACACACATCCATAAGAGAAGTCCCCGATTGGATTTATGGGATAAATCACACCCCTCATTTTGCATACGAACTGTGTGGACTTTGATGCCTCTGTAGGCTACGTAGGCGTCTCGAGGTAAAACCCGAGATTCGAGTCTTATTCCTACTTTTCTCCCATTTTCTATCTTAACTTAATTCTCTTAGATTCTATATATTTATACATGCATATATTTGTTCCTAATGGCGTATTATTCCATATGCGTCATCGTTCTGTTATAAGGATCAACGCTAGGATAATCGTGTAAATCCTATTTTCTGATATTACTTTTACGAGCATTCCTACGGATAACTCACTTTATCTCTTCGATGATACAAGTCGATGATTTCTATCTCCATTATATATACACATGCACACGTATCACAGGGAAACAAAGGAAAATAGCAACAACCCATGAAAGACCGCAAGGGCGAAATGGGTGCCTAACACCTTCCTAATTCGTAACATAGCCTCCGGATCCTTTTCGAATCATTTTGGCTTTGTATGTATCAGTATGTCTTTAGATGTTGTCCTTCAGGATAGCTCATCCTTTCTTTTGTCTGTTTTGAGTAAAATAGACTAGCGACTCCATCTCTCTACATTTTTTACCTCACACATCACCGACGCCGGTCGAAGCCTCCCGAGAGGGATGCGCGGGACCATGATCCTCTCAACAAGAAGATACCCTCTTCTCCTCTCCCTCCACGAGGATCGGGGATGGCCACAGTCTCATAATAAAATGACGAACTATAAATACTCTAGAATTCTAAAGCAATAGAAAATAAATCTTCAGTTCCACTCTAAAAGTCTCCAATCTATCCTATGCAGTTATTCAAGAAAATATACTTGAAATGTTAGTCAATGCAATGGGTCAGATCCCACCTCACGAACACTAGCTACTCCTTCCAATTAGGGTCTATGAACCCATACATAAGCATCATACATATTAAATATTACAATAGAGAATTTTAAATTAAATGAAATAATTGAATGCGAATAAGTACCACAACACTACTAAGCCACACAACTAAGACACCCCACAATTCTACTATAATTATTTAATTCAACATTTATATATCAATTCCTAATTATTTATTTAATTAATGTAACCAATTTTATTAATGGGACACTAGTATAGCCAGTTCACTCTTTACGAGTCTTGCACATACGCCTAATGCGCCCACAATTACACACTACACCCATTTCCCTCAATATAGCGAGTTCGCCTAATTTCGTTAGCACTGCACATACTCGTGAGGTTCCACACACAACACATCACTATATCTAGTTTGCCTAATTCTGTTAGCCATGCACATACTTGTGACGCCAACAAACACCCATCTTGCTATAGCTAGTTTGCCCAAATTGTTATCCCTCCACATACTCGCAAAGTAAATCCATTTGAATACTCATTTTTTGTTTTAGGCATTAGTTACCAATTTTATTATCCAGTTATCATTTTTTTCTCTATTAGCCTCATCCTTTATTCTGGTAACCCAACCTAAACCATCCATAGTCCCATTCCTAGATATCACCAAAACCACAAGTATTTCCTAGCTTATCACTTAGGAAGAATACCTACCACAAATCAACACCTAGTCTTGAACCTAGGCTAATGGAAAACATGTGATGACATACTACCTAGCCCCACCCAGGAAATACCCAACCGTAAGATCCTACACTCACTAGTTACATACCTAGAAAGTGTTAACAATAGTAAGGCCTACTTACTAGTCTTATACCTTCGAAGAATCCTACAAATAAAGGTAAAAGCATAACTAACCAAAAATCCCAACATCCCCACGGTATGGAAATATTAACACAAGAAACATCCACATAAAGCATATTTTCATTTACAACTACAATTCTTCCAATTAATTCTTCGATCACAATATTATCCAAATTACGTCCTTTTTACTTATGTAATTAAACAAGTCTTACTAATCGTCACACAAGTTGTCAAATTTCATAATTTACATACAAGTGATATTTAACCGGTTAATGCAATGTTCCAATTTTCTAACATGCATATACATATGTTACACCATAATAAATCCCCTCTACAGTCTACACATAAAAATCGTTATTTATATGCGTCGAAACATTATTACAAATTCATTTTTTAATTTCAAAACGTAAGACATCCCATAATCCCATTGTAGTCCAAACCTATCATATAGGCAAGGGAGTGTTACAAGTTTTACACATATTTTTATATTTGAATAAAAACCAACCTGAATTATTTTCACTTTCCCTAACTAGTCTTTATAATTTACTTTAAGAAAATACCGTTTATTAAAGTTTAGGCAATATCTAAAATACATAACACTTAAGGTTAACAATAGAAGAATTCATGACTAAAATCTGATTTTAGGGTTGTGTTCCTCATACGAAAATATCAAAGACATGTTACTGGTTGTTCTTGAGAAAACTTGATTTAAATCTTCAAATCTTAGGTTGAAAATTGTATTTAATGGGGTTTGAGTTTGTAGAAGTGAGGAGGTAAAATTTTGGGAGGCTACTGATTTTTGAGAAAGGTTAGAAGTGCTTTAAAGATCCAAACCCGCATTTAATTAATAGGGGAAATAATATGATAGTTTGAGTTGAACACAAACACCTAAAAAAACACTTGCGCTTCTGCTACCGGCGTGAATCGGTTCGGCCCCAGGGCTGAACCAGTTCAGTCGGCCTGACGAGCCCACTTCCCTTGGTTTTTATATATAAGATTAGAAATTTCCGTCTTTACTCTCGAATTAAATTCCACTTAAAACCTTATTTTATATATATATATATATATATATTAAAACCAATATTTTTACATCCTAAAATTAATTAGATTCCAAAAATAATTTTTTCGAAATATTTAATATACAATAGATTTTTATGGCTTCAAAATCATCGGGTGTTACATTTTGAGTAATTTAAAATCATTCCCTAGACTATTAAATGTTCGCATAAACCCAATTTTTTTGTAAATTTACAATGATGACCTAAAATTTTAAATATTTGCATAATAACCCCTGAGTTTTGGTAAATTTACAAAGGTGCACAAAACTTACGATTTTGGTAGCTAGTCAGTGTGTTTAAAAGTTGTTGGACTTTAAATTGGTAAAATAAATTTTTTTAAAAAAACTTATTTTTTTTAAATTATTAACTGAGCCTTAATTTTTGTGTTAAGTGAATTTAGCTCTAAAGCGGTTTGTAAAGGCAATATATGTATTTGAGTGTAAAAATGGAATAAAAGTGTAAATTATTCTTAAAGAGTTATTGCATGGCTTGTCCATTGGTCGGGCATAATATGTTAAAATGCAAAAATTGAACTTTAAAAAGGTATTCTGTAAACTGTGATGCAAATTGGGTATTTAGTTAAATATGGCGCAAGCCATTTTTTTTTGTTAAATAGGGCATAAGTCGAGTATTTTGCCAAATATAGAGGTCGGATGGCAAATGAGCTTAATGAAAAGTAAAAGACCTTCACAAAGGAGTAATCAGAGAAAATTTAAGAAGGTCTTGGATTCCTAGGGTGATTATTTGGCTTAGATCCAAAATCACTAGTCTGTGAAGTAATGTATGTGGCGTTTATGCCAAGCGATAAGATCCCGTAAATATAAATGAGATACAGTGAACTCCAGGATAAAATTGTATGCGTGAAAAAAGGAAATTAATTTGATAAATTCAAGGAAAATAGAATTTGATAATTAAATGATTACAAAAATTCTATTACAGGTTTTAAGTAACATGGTTTAGAAATCATGATAAATATCTAATAAAGTAAATTGGTGAAATCTATGCATGAAGTGAAATGACGGATGTAGTATTTAAAAGCTAATTGAATAATAATATGGCTAGTGTGTGGGTGAGTAGAACCCAGGTTTAACACCAAAATGTGTGGGTAATTTGATTTCCTCTAAAGGATTAAAAAGGATAAAGTTTTGACATGTCACATGTGAATAATTCTTTTCAAATACCGGGTGCATATGTTGAAATGTTTGTTTTAGGAAACATCGGCGTTTGTTAGCTCAATTATATGTTGATACTTTTAAAAGAAATTAAGTAATTTAAATATAGTTTAAGAAGGTGATTTCCATGTTAATTGTGTCAGTTTATGGATTAAAGGACGTTTTTGGTAAAAAAAAAAAGACAAATGGTGAGGATAAGGGTTAATGGTATTTAAGTAGGTTTAAATAATGTTTTACAAATAAAATGCGGTTAATGCATATACTACATAGTAATTACATGTATATTTTTTCTCGATATAGTATTGCATTTCTTTCTTTTTGTCGTTTGTTTCGATATTATATTTTGTTGGGAACCCCATTTGTCATTGGCTCACCTTGTTTCCTTGTTATGACATACTAATCGAAATTCCATATTTTGAGATATTTTCAAGGAAAATAAATCTTCATTCTTATGCTAGTTGATATCAAAACTTGAACCTGGGAAATTGTCTAATGGGCTCCATTTTGGTCATTATTATGTTATATAAATCTTAAAAATGAAATTGCGTACCCACTTTTTAATTTAAATCAATTAAAATGGACTCAAAACATTATTTAGTTTATTTCACTTCACTTCACACTTAACGTAGTCAGATGGAACTGGATTGACCCAAATTCCTGGTTGGGGCATTACATTGTACGCCTCCTTTATTTTTATAAATATCCACTCAAACATTTTTTTCTGTGTCAACAGGCATATTATTAGTCATTATAATTTTATTAAATAATTTTTTAGTTAGGACACTCCTTTATTTCCTAAGCACTTCCAAACCTGAATAAGGTTACCATGTGATTCTAAGTCCCTCGCTTTAATCTTTTATAGTTCAATCCTAACCTATGATGTCCTAGTTCAACAAAAAAAAAAAAAAAATACAATTTGAGTCTCCCTAAATTCCCACATATATAATATACTCTCCTTATCTTCATTATATGACCTATCAAAGTAATTTTTATATTTTTTTTCTTAATCTCTTCATCCTTGACTAAGACTCTTGAATCATCATTTTTGATACACTTAACAATATAAAATATTTTTTTATTTCCCTATGTTTATCAAGATTATAAATAGATATTTCCCTTTCTTGTGCTCCTAGTTTTTCTATAAAGATCACCATATGATTTAAACATATCATCTCTTACTATTTTCTTAACTTCTTTCATATCCCATCTATATTTCTTACATTTTTTTTTGTTTTCTTGTTGTTTTTGATGTTTTAAAGAGACCTATTTTGGTTTATACTATATGTTATTACTTCAACATTCCACCACCAAGTTCCTTTAGAGTGTGGTCCCCGACTTTTTTATTCTCCAAGAATCTCTTTCGATATGATCCTAATGCATGCATCCATCTTATCCCATATTATTTTAGTCTTATTTTCGATATTCCATGATGCTTCATTTAAAATTTTGTCTTTAAATAGTTATAATTTATGTCCTTTTAAGTTCCACCACCTACTTCATGAGTCAATATTCTTTTTTTCATAATCGTAATTGATTTTTAATATTTATATCCAACACCATTATCATATGTAATGAGGCTAGGATCTATTTCAAGAAAATCTTACAGTCTTTACAAGTTAATCGATCCCATTTCCTATTAATGAAAAGTCTATTTAACTCATATTTATTCCACTCTATAAGTTTTCAAATGTTCAAGCCTATATTTAAAACATGTATTCACTAATATAAGATTATAATACAACACAAAATCTAAGATATAATTATCATCACCATTCCTCTCTCCAAAAACATATCATCTCTACACCGTCTCATATCCCACATGATCTTCCCCTACATGTCCATTAGAATCTCCTTTGTAAAAAGTTTCTCACCTACCGGTACTACTTGAATTAATTCATCCATTTATTCTGAAAATTGTACTTTAGTATGTTCATCTAATCCTACTTGGGATGCCAAAGCGCTAATAATATTAATTATATTTTCACCTAATAGTACTTTTACAAGTACAAGCATATTGTCTCTCCTTATAACATTTATGATATCATCCTTAAGGTTCTTATCTTTTATTATTTTTATTTCGTTCCTAATTCTAAGTTTGTCTGTACAATATAATTTATACCACATATTTTCTACTTTTGTAGCTTTCTCACCGATGCATTTTATTCCTTGTAAATAGACTATATTATCTTTTATTCTTATCATAATATCCACTAGCTATGTCCCTTTCTAGTTCAATGTCCATATATTCCAAATCATTAACCCATGTCAACCATCCAAGACTAACTTCTCCACCCACATGCGTTTAGATTCCTAGTGGAACGCTTTCCAATTTCTCATTTCACTCGAGCATCGATAAGAGGTTTTTTGACTTTTTTGAGACACATGGTGGCAGACACTATGCATTTCTTAAATAATGCCTAATATTATCGTGTATATTCATATGATTTAAGTTCATAAGGATCTGACAAAGTTTTACACTGGGTGTCAGCCACCTAATCCAGCATTCTTCCTTTATTCGCGCTTAGGATCAACACTGTATGAAAAAAGTAAAAGAAATCAATAATAACATGGGTTGATTGAGATAACAATCAAATTCTTGTAATATTGTTTTAAATTTTTTATTTTAAATGTAGTTAAAGAACACATGGTCTTGTCTGACAGAATAACACATATTGAATTGTTGTGATCTTTACATCTCTTAATTTTTCCTAAGCAGTTATTGGATCACACTATTGATGTTGTTATAATGATGATTGTAATGATCTTTACACGTTGTTGGAGCACATAAGAACTATCCAGGGAGATAAATTCCAACAAAAAACTACAAAATTAGAGAATGAACTCGTTATAAGGAGAGACAACAATCTTGCACTAATTAGAGGGAAGTTTATTTTTAAAACTGGCAAGAACAAAGAGTGGGATACCCTCCCCCGTGATGAAGGATAGGGGGATAATGATAAATCACTTTGGAAAGAGCAGGGAGAGAGGAAGAGAACAACTTGGATTTCATTATGTCCATTCTCATGCTTACTTTAAGGGTGCAATAAAATCATGTATATTTTCACTACAAAGATCTCATTGTAAATAACTAGACCCCATGGCATATGCATGGTGTGTCCAATTAAAGTGTCATTTGATTAAATAAATAATTATGAATTGTTAATGCTAGAAATTGGCGTGGAGCTGAGCTTAGCTAAATACACTAATTGTTATCAGATAAAGGAAATAAGGGACATGATTACTGAAACATAACTACATAATAGAGTGATAAAGTAAATATAGAAAAGGGAGAACCTAATTAACGTTGTTTGGCCAACATTGGTGCAACATACTTTAGGGGAAAATGTCATTGAAGAGTATAATTTACAACATCTCAAAAATTTAGGCATCATAATAGTAAGTAAAATCCCGTACCACTCACAAGGTTTGTGTTTGCTATTTATACGTTTCTAAAAGAGATGGAAGAGAGGGAGACACGTGTCACACCTTTATAGATGAGATGAGAACATGTTTTAAAAGTTGAGTGAAAGAATAATCACACAAGGGAGAATAATAGCACATCTCATCTTAACTACACCTATCTTAAGTTTTTGTTGTCATCTTGTCTCAAGGTGCATGCTTTCTTTAACAATGTAAACTAATAGAGTTAGGAATTCTATTTATCCTCAGTCAAATCGAATATCATACGAAATAATTACCTTAGGTGTCCTCATCTCCTTATGATATGAAAAGTATCTAGATGGTATGTCTCTTATGCTAGGCCTCACCTTTTGGTTGGTCCATGAGTCACCCTATATTTTGAGGATAACAGAAGCTTTCTCGGATAGTTGTGCCTTCTAGGGATATGTTCATCATCTTTAATGAGTGATGTTTTATTTATAGATTATCATCGGATTGATCTATAGTTAAATCTTCAATTAACCCACATTACCTTGTGTGGTTTTGAACTTATCTAGTTGTTATTCTTCCACATGTCAATCATCAACTGGGGCGGTAGGTAACTATTACTACACATGCTCACGTGTAATTTTGAACCGTCAAATAATTTCTTGTACATCATATGTCATGATTTTTCAAGAAATCAATCATTGCCTACCCTAGGGTATATAAATTGGATTTACTCATTATTTAAGTCTTCCAAATGCAAAAAATTCAGTAGTGTATTCAGAAATAGATATAAAAAGACAAGATATTGTCTCTTCCAACTTTACTTTTTTGGGGTAAAACATTATTCATTTGAAAAGCACGAAACTGTGTGATAATTGATTAACTTCGCAACTTTCTAATATAGCACACTTATTTAATTTCAGCCCCTAATCATGCATCTAAAGTGCAAGTGTCAACCCATAAACAGATAAAGCAAGCAACACAAAGTTAAGGAAAAATCCCCGAAGGGAAAAACCTTTTATTTCTAGAACTTTGAACAATTTACAAGACCATTGACTTACATACAACCTGATAATCGTCCACAAGTGTAACGCACGGTGTCTTAGGTAAACCTTTAAAGAACGGCTAGAAACAGTGTCGGCTGGAATCTCCCGCAGGAACTCCAGGTGGTCAGCAATGAAGAAGAGAGATGGATTCTCCACAAGGGTTGAACAATAACAAAATTGTGTTCTAGGGTTCAAAAAGATTCACAAAAGTAATTGGGATTTTTGTGTGTGAATCAAAAAGATGTTTGGCACATCAAAACTTGAATTCTTGTTGTGTTTGTACTCTTAAAAGCGTTTTCTCAAAAACTTGAAAAAATACCCCAACGAAGTAGGAATATATATAGAAAATAAGATCCGGTGGATTAAAATCTCACGGAACTGTTCGAACTTATCCCAGGCGGATCGGTCCGACCTCGTATCGGTTCTTTTAAATTTTGGCTTCTTCGGTTCGCAATCGGTCCGTGGTCTACTGGACAAAGCAAGGCGGATCGGTCCGGGTAGAGGACGGACCGGTCCGGAGGCGGATCGGTCCAGTATAGAGGCGGTCCGGTCCGGCTTCCCAGCAAAAACTTTTAAAAGCCTCATTTTTCTTGAAAAAACTTACTTCTAATTTTTATAAAAAATATTTTATAAAAATTTCCCAATACTAAGTATGAACTTTAAGGAACGTAAAAACAAAGTTTTACCAAGATCATTCTCGCAGAGGCTATGATGTTGAAGACACTTTGATATTCGGATCCGTTGATGTAGATGCGATCTTGAGTTTCTTCAACGGTGTAACGGCGTAAGACATACAAATTGACAATGGACAAAAATGTCCTTACATCATTCTTTTTTTTTCTCCTTGCCAATTTTCTTCCTTTTTTCTACTCGTCACGATCTATGTTCATTGTTCTTTTATTTTCTTTAAAAATTTATGGAGACCTGGTACCCCTTTTAACTTGTTTCCATTTTTTGCTATTTTTCTCATATTTATTATGTTTTCTCCATTAAGGTATTAAATAAAGGGGCATATGTCAAATAGTCCCTTGAATTTTTTTTATACATATTTAGTCCAAGCCTTTTTATTTTGCACCAAAAAGTCATTCATCATGCCAAAAAAGGTTTTACCATGCCGTTGGCGCGGACATTTAAAGATAAGAGAATAAGGGACTTTTTGGTACAAAATAAAAGACTTTCACTAAATGAGTATTAAAAAATGTTTGAGGGACTTTTTGTTATTTGATCCTTAAATAAATGTGATTGTGTTACCAATTTTGTTGTAAATTAGTGATTTTGTTGGTGGATTTCATTATTAGATATCCAAATGAGTTGGCTAGCTCTAGTCTTTCTCAATTTATAGGGTTTTTCATATATCTTCACTATAATTGATGACTCATTTAGGTTTGCTTCCTTTTCCAGTCATTTGGTCATTTATGAGTGCTTTTGAGAAGGTTGAGAGAGTGTGAAGTTAAATATGTGATTAGAATAAGAATAATTACACTTGGCCTCCCACGCCTATACCCTTTGTAGTTATTCCCTCTCCTGGGACCCTATAATTATTACCTCAACTATGATGATGTTGGTTGAAATGATGAGGGAGGAGGAAATAGCGATGACCAAACCTCAGATGTGTCTATAATCTTGATTGGGGATTCCACCAAGAAAGATATATATTATATACCCCCTTCAAATACTCCTAGATCATTAGTTGTGGTACCCCTTGAAACCTATGATTCATCAGAGGAAGAGGAGAATGAGGCTACCCCTTCTTGTTATAATAACTACTCTTATTATCCCTCATAAGTTGACACTACAAATTATTCTTGTGACATTACTTTGTCAGAATTCACAGAGTTAAAATATTTGTATATCATTCTAATCAGTATTAACTATTGGTTACCTGACAAGAATGAATTTCATTATGATCGAATTTATGTCGATGACATTTGATTGCATCTTTCTTCCCTAGTTGTAAGGCTTTATCTTCCATTACACCCTACCATTAAAGGTATGTTAAAGGGTTATGGGGTAGGTTTAACCTAGATTAGCCTAAACACCTATAGGATGATCTTAGGGTCAATGATTTACTGCAGGGATATATATGGTTTCAATATTAATGAAGGAATATTTAGATATATTCATGGGATAAAATATAATTCCAAATTCCATATATACTATTACCTCTCTCCCCAAAAACCTGTGAAAAGTTAGTGAAGGTGTCTCAAACTCGTCACTTTTAGAAGCACAAGTTTGTTTACGTAAAGGGCAGTAGGGAGTTTAGCCCAAAGGAAAGAAGGAAAAGTTCTAGGGTGCCTCAAGACTGGAATGGTGCGAGCACTATTTGTATATTTCTCTTATATTTTTTGCATACTTTTGTCTCAAGTGTGGATTGACTTTTGACCTTCTTTGGTTTTCTTGAGGCGAAAGTTGCTAAAAAAATCTCTATTGTTAAGCGAAGGTTAGTAAATAAATATTGTCGAAATGGTCCTCTTATCTTTGAGGAGATTTTCTCAATTAAAAAAGTCATAGATTTCAGCTATTACGAAGTTGCAAATCGAAACGAAGTCAAAGTGTAGGTTTCAATTGAAGCTAAAGTTGAAGAAAGTATGTAAAATTTTATAAGTGTGAGTCTAACTTACAATTCGAATCTTTACGAATTCTTGTATTTACCTTATACAACATTTATTACTTCAAACTCAAGATTTCAGGCTCATTTTACATGGGGTATGGCACTTAAGTGGATATTCGTGTAATGCTCAATCTCCTTCACTAGCAATAAGAAGATTATGGTAAGAAGAAAGTTGTGGAGTTTATGGCGAACCTAAGAAAAGGGAAAATGATCTTTCATATTCTTTTCCTGATCAAGTGAAGATATTGAACTTGAAAAAGATGGCAAGCATCCAATTATGGTAGATGGGGATCAAGATCAATGCCCAACCAAATATGTTCCAACTAAGAGTCCTCTCAAACCATATCTCTAGGTGATTGGCTACAACATCGACCCTAATGCTCCTATCATTTATGAGATATTGAAAAAAGATGATACGTCAATTTTGGGACAATTTTTTAATTTGTTAGTTTTAGACTATCATGGTCATAGTCCTAACTTTAAGTACCTTAGGACCATGAACACCGATACTCTCTTATGCCACACACGACACAAGGCCATCTAAGAAATCTTCTAATATTTCCCCTTATTTTATGATATTTTGACTGTCAACCAATTTCACACTTAATCTTTTTTCCAACAAACTATAGCGGTCACAATCCTCTGAGAGCATGCCTCTGTGTTTGACGAGCATGCTTCCACTTTTGATAATAAAAAAAATGAACAAGGATCATTAGAGTTAGGTTAATATCTTGGACAAGGAGTTAACTATTTCTCAGGATTCAGTTACTAAGTCTAAAGAAGTGCTAAAGGAGAAAACAGACAAGCTTGATAATGTTGAGGAAAAACATAACAAGGCTAAGGAGAAAAGAAACTTGATGCAGTTACAATCCAGAGTTTAGGGGATGTGAAGTGTGTCAATTTCCTATAAATTAACAAGATATGCTTTTAATACCCAAATTTTAAAATTCTAAATATGATATGGTTCACATAACATACCAAACTTCAAATTTCTTTCAAATTTAACAATTAAGGTTCCCGAATTTTAATTTCCACAAAATGAAAATTAAACCAATTAAACAAATATTTAATTTTCTTTCAAACAAAAATTAAATAAATTCAATTTAAGTTCTACATATGCCAAAAAAAATCATGCATGAATATTTTCAAATTAAATTCCTTGACTTTAAATAAACTAAAATTATCCAAACATCATTAGCACAATAATTAAACCATTGTTGTGATTTAACCAATTTTTTTTAGTTCTAAGCATGCATCTAGGTGTTTTTTCAAGATAAAATAAACAATCACAACACAAGACCACTATGTACGAGGAAGACTTACAATGGAAAAAATCTCGGACGACCCAACCAACAAATCCACTAGGTATGGTTTTAAAGTGACAAAGAATTTCACCCCATGTGTCTAGTCAAGTGTGTATATTTTTTTTTGAGAGGGTTTGTCCCTTTTAGAAGAGCTTGATGGACCATATGATTTTTATTTTGGATTTTATCACAGAATAGCCGAAGGGGGAGATTCGTAAGGGCAAATTTCCAAGTTCTACATATGAAAAACAAACCAAGCATGAATATTTTCAAATTAAATTTCTTGACTTGAGTTAACTAAAATTAGCCAAACATAAGTAGCACCAAAATTACACCATTGTTGTGTTTTAGCCAATTTTTATCTCTTTAGTGCTAAGCATTCATTTACGTGTTTTTACAAGATAAAATAAACAATCACAACACAAGACTGTGATGTACGAGGAAAATCCACAACGAGAAAAATCTTGGACGGCCCAGCCAACAAATCCACTAGGTATGCTTTTGTAAAAGACAAACAAAAGACTTACTCCCTCAACTCAACTCGACTCCCACTCAAGCCTTGACGCTTCTTCTTGCTTCCACATCCGCCTAGTTGATAACTCCGTAATCCACCGATGGGGCTTATCTACCGTAAAAAATATGAAAGCCTCTCCTTCGTATGCACACCATGAATCACAACAAACACGGACTCCTCTGTAGTAAACTTTCTCTTGTGGGGATGAGAAAAAAACCCGGTGCCAAATGGATGATCTCAAAACATATATATATATATATATATATATATATATATATATACATATATATATATTGGTACTTGGATCAAAATAGACTATTGGGTTTAAACTACCTTTTGCTTTAAGATGAGATCATTTTGAAATCATAAAAACTAAAGGACAATTTAGATTTGGATATTTTTCTCTCAAAACTTGTAAAACCTCTCTCAAGTTATCCAAAACTACTTTATAAAAATTATGTTCTCACACATATTAAATCTAGTAAAAGGTTAGTGGGGAAGTGGGGAGTTAAAAATAAAAAAATGATGAAACGGTGAGAAAAATGCCAGTTCAATCGAACGACTTTTGAATGTCGTTCGAACAACTTGGTTCGAACGAGACCACTAATGAGAAAATAATGAAACATCAAGGAATTGCGTTCAACTAGGATCGTTCAAATGATGTCATTCTAACAACATTTCTAACAAATATCTCGTTCGAACGACTTGGGATGTCGTTCGAACGAGGTCGTTCTAATGACATATCAAACAAATATATTTTTCTTTAAAAAATAAAAAACATTTTCTAGCTCCATTTTACGAAAAAATACACCGAATAAATAACCAAGTCTCTCTATATATATTAATGCACTCATACCTTTAGAGACCTTGGAATTCAAATGTTGAAGACATAAACTTGGCACAAAAATCGGCACTGATGATATCTTCACTATAGGCTTGGCCGCTACGTCTTCAACTCGAATGTCATAGGCCTGAAAGGCTACAACAAACTACTATACAATGAGCAAGGTTATAAAAAACTCGAGGCGTGATCGAGGCGTGGAGGCCAAGTCTTAAACCTTAGAAGCCTAGGCAGGCCTTAGGCGTAAAAAGGCGTGAAAAGGCGTTTAGGCCTTCTTAATATACCTTAATATTTTTTTAACCATAACAAGGCTATTAAAATACTAAAATTGTACATATCATAAAATTATGTCCGAATATATGCAGATTAAGATACTATTTGATTATTTTGGATGAGATAATGGTCCGATTTGTAAAAAAAATTCTTTAAAAGACGATCTCGTTTCACTAAAGCATTATTGTTTTTAGAAAAAGTGCGCCTTAAGGGTTTTACCAAGAATAAGGCGTAAAAAGCTTAAGGGTGAGTTTCTCCCAAGTCTCAAGCCTAGGCATGCATAGGCAGAGCCTAGACGGGGTTTTTATAACAGTTCCTATGACTCAATTAGTTTTGTCCAGAATTAAGCGAATACTACAAATTGACTCATTTGAAAATTTTCGCTTACAAATACCCCCCTTGGCCATTCCAGGACAAAATACAAAATAAAATCCTATGGGCCATCAAGCTCTTCTGAAGGATACAAACCCTCCCAAAATAAAATAAAATAAAATAAATGTAGACGCTTGACTAGACACATGGGATGAAATTCTTTGCCAGTTTAAAAGGTTTCCACTAAAATTGAAATCTTGCACAATTAAACACACCATCAAACGCATAGGGAATATGACAATATAATGTTCATAAATAATCCCCCTTTGTCTAACATGATCTACCTAAGAAATATGTCTCCCCTTATGTTTGATCTACCCAATTTAAAAGGTTTGGATGCCATTCCCCCCCGCCCCCACCTTTTGTTCCGGAATAGACAAAGATTAAACTATATGAAATTAACCTATTTCTCCCCAATTAAATCAAATTCTCCAGCTAAATGAGACAAGAGATAAGAATAATAGGAAATTGGGGATATAATATGATAGTGTGTCCATCCCCGATCCTCGCCGCGCGGGCGGATAGCGTGAAGGAAAGGATCCTTCGGGTCCCGCGCGTCCCTCTCGGGAGCGCTTCGACTGCCGTCGGTTGAGATGTGGCAATGTAGAGAGATTCAGAGTCGCCAGTCTATTTTACTCAAAACTGACAAAAGAAAAAGGGGAAGCCACCCCGAAGGATGGCATCCAAATACATACTGGTGCGTGCGAAACCAAGATGATTTCAAGAAGGGTTCGGAGGCTTAATTACGAAACGGGAAGCTGTTAGGCACCCATTCCATCCTTTCGGTCTCTCATGAATATTTGTAATTTTCCTTTTGTTTCCCCCCGTGATATGCATGAATGTGTATGTACAGAATGGAGGTAGGAATCCTCGACTTGTATCATGGAAACGATAAAGTGAGTCATCCGTAGGAAGATATAAGAATAATATTAAAAAAATAAGATTTACGCAATTACCCCTACGTTGATTGTTATAATGGAACGATAGCGCATGTGGGGTAATACGTAACTAAGGGGAAGTATATAGAATATAAGAAGATTAGAGTAGATAGAAAGATGAGATAAAAAGTGGGAAAAAGGACTCGAGTCTCGGGTTTTTCCCCAAGATGCCTACGTAGCCTATAAAGGCATCAAAGTCCACGTAGTTCGCATACAAAATGAGGGGTAGGGTTTATCATATAAATCCAAATGGGGAATATCTTATTTGTGAGTGTGTGTGTGTGTGTGTGTGTAGAAAAAGGGTTTTAGATTGTGAGAAAAGTGTGGAAAAAGTGTGAGAATCCCCATGGAATTTATGAGCAAACCCTCTTTCTCTTGTTTTTTGGGTTTTATTTATATGAACATAGGAGATGTGCAATAATACTAAATAAAAGGTATATTAGGATGTGTGAGATAAGATAATAAAAGTGCTAAATAAGAAGACAAGTTATTAAGAATTTAAGAGAGAGTTTGATAAAGTTGGACCTTCTTGAAGATCTTGAGCTTGATCTTGAATGTTGGAGAGCATCCCTTGCACTTGGATGATGATGGAGAGTGGATAATTCACCAAGTTTGATGAAAAGGATGATGAAAAGTGGAAGTAAAAAGGGGATCTGGATGTTGAAATCACGCTGCCTTCGAGAGAGGTTTTTGGGATTCGTTCAAAGAGATTTTTATTAGATTTGGGCTCCCTTTGAAAATGAGGTGAAGGCCTCCTTTTATAGGACCAGGTGAGTGACGATCGGTATAGACCTGTTCCTGTCTATCGGCAGGTGCCGATAGGCAGGGTCTGGAACGTGTCATTTAGCAATGCGCTTCCGACTTTTTTAGAAAATTGGTCGCCGAGGGAAAACTGTTGGTCAGAATCGCGCACGGGGCATACCATTGGAAAGGTAATTCAGAGACCTTCGAAATACCTTTGGACCACTCCTGGGTTCGGGAGTTAACTTTGGGTCAAATATGGCTCGGAAGCATTTGTCAATCCATTGGACGGGGAATTGCTCGGACGCAAACGGATTGTTCATCCGCAAGGTAAGTCCGAATCGCGTACGGGGTGGACCATTGGAAAGGTTAGGAGATGTACTTAGAAATTCTAAAGAGTTTGGCCCAATTTGGGGAGTTGAATTTGGTCAACTAGGACCGAGAATCATTCGGTGACCTCCTAGAGTCAAACGGATCGTTCGTCCGCATGGAAAGTCAGAATCGCGCATGGGGTAGACCATTGGAAAGGGTATTCAGTGACCTTTGAATATTCATTCGGCCTCGATCGAGCTGAAGAGTTGACATAGGTCAAACAGAGCTCGGGACCGCCCGGTGGCCTCTCGGTCAAGTTTCAGGCACAAATGGATCCTTCATCCGCATGGTAAGTCAGAATCGTGCACGGGGTGGACCATTGGAAATGGTATTCAGTGCCCTTCGAATATTCATTCAGTCTCGATCGAGATGAAGAGTTTGACTTTTGGGTCAAACTGAGCCGGGGAGTGGCCAATGGCCTCTAGGTCAATACTCAGGACATGACCTGGGTTTAAGGTGATGAAGGGAGGTACTAGGGACCTAAGGAGAGTTAGGGGCTAACAGAATGGGATGTCTACAGAGCCCCTCGACGGGTGAGTTTGGAAAAAATGATGACTGTCGAATAGACACCACATGATGCTTTTGAGGGAGTATGACCGATTCAGAGGGTCGAGGTCGATTCTGCGGACCTAAGGAGTGTGTTGGGGAGGGTGACAAATTCATCGGGTTAAAGCCAAATCTACGGGCTTAAGGTGAAGATTTAATAACCGAGGTCAATTCTGACCTAAGAGTGGTGACGATCGAGGACCGAGGTCAATTCTGACCCAACTTAGGTGACGATCCAAGATCGGGGCCAATTCTGACCCAAGAGTGGTGACGATCGAGGACCGAGGTCAATTTTGACCCAACTTAGGTGACAATCCAAGACCGGGGCTAATTTCTGACCCAAGAGTGGTGACGATTGAGGACCGAGGTCAATTCTGACCTAACTTAGGTGACGATCCAAGACCGGGGCCAATTATGACCCAAGAGTGGTGACGACCGAGGACCGAGGTCAATTCTGACCCAACTCAGGTGACGATCCAAGACCAGGGCCAATTCTGACCCAAGAGTGGTGACGACCAAGGACCGAGGTCAATTCTGAACCAACTCAGGTGACGATCTAAGACCGTGACCAATTCTAACCCAAGAGTGGTGACGACCGAGGACCAAGGTAAATTCTAACCTAACTCAGGTGATGATCCAAGACCAAGGCCAATTCTGACCCAAGAGTGGTGACGACTGAGGACCGAGGTCAATTCTGACCTAACTCATGTGATGATCCAAGACCGGGGCCAATTTTTGACCTAAGAGTGGTGACGACCGAGGACCGAGATCAATTTTGACCTAACTCAGGTGACGATCCAAGACTGGGGCCAATTTTTGACCCAAGAGTGGTGATGATCGAGGACCGAGGTCAATTCCAACCTAACTCAGGTGACGATCCAAGACCGGGGCCAATTCTGACCCAAGAGTGGTGACGACCGAGGATCGAGGTCAATTTTGACCTAACTCAGGTGACGATCCAAGACCGGGGTCAATTCTGACCCAAGAGTGGTGACGACCGAGGATCGAGGTCAATTCTGACCTAACTTAGGTGACAATCTAAGATCGGGGCCAACTCTGACCCAAGAGTGGTGACGACCGCGGATTGAGGTCAATTTTGACCTAACTTAGGTGACGATTCAAGATCGGGGCTAATTTCTGACCCAAGAGTGGTGACGACCGAGGATCGAGGTCAATTTTGACCTAACTTAGGTGACGATCAAAGATCGGGGACAATTCTGATCCAAGAGTGGTGACGACCGAGGACCAAGGTCTATTCTGACCTAACTCAGGTGATGATCCAAGACCGGGGCCAATTCTGACCCAAGAGTGGTGACGATCGAGGACCGAGGTCAATTCTGACCTAACTCAGGTGACGATCCAAGACCGGGGCCAATTCGGACCCAAGAGTGGTGATGATTGAAGACCGAGATCAATTCCAACCTAACTCATGTGACGATCCAAGACCGGGGCCAATTACGTACCCAAGAGTGGTGACGGCCGAGGACTGAGGTCAATTCTGACCTAACTCAGGTGAAAATCCAAGATTGGGGCTAATTTTGACCCAAGAGTGGTGATGACCGAAAACCGAAGACCGAGGTCAATTCTGACCTAACTCAGGTGACAATCCAAGACCGGGACCAATTTCTGACCCAAGAGTGGTGACGACCGAGGACCGAGGTCAATTATGACCTAACTCAGGTGACGATCTAAGACTGGGGCCAATTCTGACCCAAGAGTGGTGACGACCAAGGACCGAGGTCAATTCTGACCTAACTCAGATGATGATCCAAGACCGGGGCCAATTCTGACCCAAGAGTGGAGAAAGATTGGATTTTGATTCTGTTGGAGAAAGAGATTTGTGATTTTGATCAGAGTTGGGGAGCTGTAGCTGGGGAAGCTTTTAGGAGACCTCGCAGGGGGGAATAACCTATTTTCGATGTTTTAAGAGAATTCCGCTGGGAAGTGATCAGGTGATCCTTAGGGATCCTCCGGAGCTTTGTTGGGAGGAGTTTTCACTTGGTTTTAGAGTATTCCACTGGGGAAGAGTGGTTCTGCTTGGGGGGAATGCAAAATTTTCTTGGTAAAGAGGCTTTAAATCCCTCCTGGGATTTTTGGGAATTTTCTTGGGATTTTTCGAGGCTTTCTGGTATTTTCTGGGAATTTCTGTACGAAATTTAGGGGGGGATGCCAGTCGGCATAGTATGAAGGGCACCATTCGGCCGTGGCACGGACTTTTGGGCTAACTCGGGAAGGCAAGGGGTCAGTGTCGATTGGTATAGTAGGGGGAGATTCCAATCATCATGGCGCTTGGCATCCTATATAAAGGGGGTGAATCCCCTCATTTTTCACAGCTTCTTTGGCTTTCTCTCTCTCTCTCTCTGCGATTCTTCTGCAAATCATTCTATCATTTTGATCTTCAAGAAATGGCCGCTTTCATGAGCACTGCAGTCCACCGGGAGTGGTTGACCGTTGATGATTGGGAGAATGTGGAGTTGAGGGATAGGGCGCCTCTTGCTTTGGGGAGTGAGAACTCCTTTGATGCATTTGAGCCTCTTGCGGATGAGAGGACCTTGCTGCGGGAGCCATCGCATCATCGCTCTTCGAGAATAATCCTTGGTGGTTATGTAAGTAACCCCACCTTTGGCATTCTTCTCTTTATGGTGATTTTTCTTTCTTGACTTTTGATGAGACTTTTCTTTTTGCCAGTCTGATATTTCTTTGAAGAACATGCGCGCCCGCGGGACAATGGGGCTCAAGGATGTCTGGGAGCATCTCCCACATGTGGTGGGCTAGGTGGTCTCATCAGCGGGTTTTGGGCGATTGGCATCGGCGCTGGATGAGACGCCTCGTTCGACAACGGTCTTGTGCGCTTTGGGAGAGAGGTGGTGGTACACTACCCACACCTTTCATTTTGGATTCGGGGAGATGACGGTGACTCCTATAGACGTGCAGCAGATACTGGGGATGAATTATGATGGAGAGGAGATAGAGGTGGATCGCTCTTTACGGGTGAGACCGGAGGTAGTGCGTGCGGCACTTGGTGATGTAGGGAGGATAGTCTCTGGGGATTTTATTCGGCTGTCCCAGCTGAAGGATGTTCTGTTGGGTAGGGAGATCGATGTGGAGGATAGGCTGCAAGTGAGGCAGATGGCCCGGTTATTCATTCTACTAGTTTTGGGAGGTTTCATGGTGGCGTCGAGCGGCGACGTCATCCATTTATGGTTTCTGCCGTACCTGAGGATGTTTTTTAACATCCCCTTCTATGATTGGGGGAGCCTGACCTTGGCGACCCTTTACTTTTCTATGGATGCATTCAGCCGGTGCTGCCGACAGACCTTTACTGGGGCCACGTACCTTCTTGAGGTATTCTTCAGTTTGTGCATTTCTTTTCATGCATTCGCATTTTCCTTTCATGCACTCTCATTTTCCTTTCATGCATTCGCATTTTCCTTATGCGTCTCTTTTTCCTTGTGAATTTAGACGTGGTTCTATGAGGTGATTGGGTGCAATACCCCGCTGATTGTTTTGAAGGACGACACTGTTGAGGACTTCTGTCGATTGTATCGATGGCGTAAGGCCAATCGACAGTCGAAGGGATCTCTTTCCCTGGAGGCGGTGCGTCAGGTCTTGAATGACCTAACCAATGTTAAGGTAAGACTCTTTCCATTTCAGTCTTGATTTTTATTCCTTCTGGTCTTGTATTGATTTATGCTTGCTCAAAGATTTTCAGGTGAACTTTTACCCATGGGGGACAGCCATTCAGGATGCGTGGGCGATCGGGGTGAATGCACGGATGAGGCGTTTGCTGGTGCATGAGTTCGTCCATTACTGGTACCTTGGGGAGAGGGTGGTTAGTCAGATACTGAGGAGGAGGTGGTGCTGCCACCCGTGCAGCCTCCTACGTCTATAAGGCGGGAGCGACTGATATTGGAGGATGGGAGGATTATGGTGATGATTGGAAAGTACTACTTGCTATACATCGATACGGCTGCGCCGTATGACTATATGGATTTTTTGATGAGCTGGTTGATGGCGCCCAACATATATGATGCACTGCCTTTCCCTCCGTCGGGTTCTAGTCGGGCGGTGGGATCTTCCTACAATGGTGATGGCCCGTCGGCATCTGCAGCGGTGATGACCTTGAAGGTCCCTTTTGTACGACTGCATACCCTTTTATACAACATTCGATGGGCTGATGGAGGGATGGTGTCTATGATGCACTGTCCTCATGTGATGGATCCGGAGGAGTTGGGTTTGACAGAGGAGGTCCTTCCACCTGCGGTATACCTTTATGTTCTTCTCTTACTTTCTTTTCTGTTTTGGTCATTTCTGCTCTGATATTGACTTCGCTTTTTTCTTGCAGCCAGTTCGGGTGTCGACCACTTGGCTGAGGGACATCAGAGACTGGATATCTTCGGCGACTGCCCACATTTGGAACGTGATTCCTGTCCCTTCTTGCTTGGTGCATTCTGCCTTGTCCGGAGAGGACTCGGACTCGGGTAGTGGTGGTGCATCATCTCGTCGTAGGGGGAAGAGAGCATGTCGCAGGGGTGGAAGCTCTTGAGAGTGAGAGACGGAGAATGGGGGTTCGGGTTGAGTCCCGTTGTTTTTTCTTTTTTTTTCCTGCAAAGATGATGTAACACAAAAAATAGGTATATGCAATGCAATGCATTTTTTTTATTATCTTTTATTTAATGATGAATGTATGCATATGCGCTTTTTACTTTGCTACTGAGACCATAAAAAGGTAATAATTTTGGAATTTTTTGAAGTAAAGTTTTTGATTAAAAAGGGAGAACTAAAGGGATTTTGAACTTCTGTTGAGAATATCAATTTATTTTTATCGAGTTTTCTGATTTCACAAAAGAGGAAAAAAAAGGAAATTTCTAAAAATGGAGGGAGGGTTGCCGATCGGCAAGCACCCTGACCTGCCTATCGGCAGTTCAGTCCAGTCCCATCAATTCAAAGCTTTGAATGGTACCCTTTTCAGCCTTTGGTACCCTGTGGTGTAGGGTTCCCTATGATTTCTGCAGGGATTGTGTATATTATGAGGATCTTCAAGTATAAAAAGGGGTAAGGGTGGATTGTTGTCATCACACCTTTGCATTCTTACCTACTTTCCCACCATCTCTTAGCCTTACAAGATGGATCTCCCTGGTAGCACCGAGTTTTCCAACTACCTCGAAGCCTTGGAAGCTATGTGCTCTTATAATGTCGACTATAATGCTTTCAACATGCGTCGAGTCCGTTTGTGGAGCAATTGGCCTATTGAGTGGAATATGCTGATGGCGGCGGTACAATTCTGGTACCCCGAAGACCATGTATTCCGCTTTGGGTTGGAAGAAGTTTGTCCTACCTACGAGGAATTTTTTGCCATACTGGGTGTAAATCTCAGTGTTGCTGCGACTTTGCTCGAATTTTCCCGTTCTCCTAGGAATTTATTGGTCGGGCTTCTTCATATTTCACCTTCGGTGGCTAGATTATTGGTTGCTGGAGGAATGATCTCCCTCCCGGCGGTGCTGCAGCCCGTGCAATTACGGGAAGTAGGTGATTCTGGCTACGCTGGATCCGTTGTTCTGGGTATGGTTTCAAAATTTTTGTTGGTGACTGGGGAATTGCAGGTGGACACATAACTTGCATCCATTACTTCATGGATGCCATACCGTCGCAATCCCGCGGCGGTGATATTGGCGGAGACTTTGAATGGCGTGGATGCTTGGAGAGAAGTTCGTTCTGACTTTTTGAGGGGTAGCCATGTGATGATGTTCATGTGGTTATCTAAAATATTCCTCTTGTTGAATCCTCCAGAATATCCCTTGTCGGTCGTACCCAACTTTTTTTCGCACTACTTCATCCGCGTTGGCCTGTATGTTAAGAACTGGGAGAATTGGCTTGTGGATCATGGGGCTTGTGGTATGTATTGGTCAGTGCCTTGGGGGGGACAGTTGCAGCCTATTCTGGAGCTAGGAGAGTATTCATATGTGCGACTGGTTGGTCTCAGACAGACCTCTTTTTATTTCCCTTGGCGGCTTTTGCGCCAATTCGGCAAGGCGTAGGTCGTGCCCCCTCGGACCTCAAACTTCTTTCCGGTAGAAGATTTGACTGAGCGCCTGCGTCTGTTGCTTGGGTCTCTGTGGGAAAATCGGCGTCCGTCGACCCGTCCCTCTCAGTCTATCGGGAAGGTTTTCCATGTCCCCAAAGATTATATGAAGTGGTTGTGAAGGAAAGTAGTCAGCAAGATGTTGGCAGTGGAGACTGGACAAAGATGGTTTGTTTTATCTGACTCCATGGGAGGGGGTGTTGTGGTTTTTTCGAAGATTATTAAGGCTCATCGATCCATGGAATGTTTACGACACTCTATTCAGGCAGGGGAAACTTGGGGGCCTCTAAATGTATATGATGTGGGTGCAGGCTCCTCTGGTAGGTGTGGGTAGGACTCCTGGGGAGTTTATTTGTGTGATATGTGTGGGGATTTTATTTGCCTTTTTATGGTAGTGGGGAAGGGAGTTATCAGTTCCTTTTTCTTATGTAATCCGTAATGTAATTTCTTATTAATAAAATAAATAAGTTTCTGATCATCCAGCTGTGCCTTTTGATGAATTTTGTATTTTGCATTATCTATACTGATAGCTAATTCATACATAATCCTTTTGTTCAAATAATTTTAGAATGAACCGTCGTTCTTGGAGGTAAGAAAAGAATAGTATTATGTGAAAAAGAAAGGGGCCGCACTCATGTGAGGTGCATGAGTTGCCTACGTACCTCTGGGGTTTTTTGAAAATGTTTAAAAATAGTTTTTGTAGAGGATCAGGCCCACGTAGTTCTGGGTAGAGGGAAATGAAGTTTTTTTTCTTTTTTTTATAGAATAGAAGGGGGATGAGAAGAGTCGTAGCGCGCCGAGATTTCGAACTAGGGGTAGAATTTCTTGAGATAGTCCAGGTTGACTGGACGAGCCATCTCCTCCCCATCCAGGTCAATGAGCATGGCGGCACCGCCGGATAAGATTTTCTTCACAATGTAGGGGCCGCTCCAATTGGGTTTGGATTTCCCTCTGGGGTCCCAGATGGGTTCTATTATCTCCTTAAGGGATAAATCCCCCTCCTGGACACCACGGCCCTTGACGTTTTTGTTGAATGATCGCACTATTTGGCGATGATACCCCTGTATGTGGTAAAGAGCTTTTAATCTTCTTTCATCTAGGAGGGCTAGCTCATCAAGATGGATTTGGCACCAGTCTTCTTCACTAACCTTGCCTTCGAGCATGACGCGTAGCGAGGGTATTTCCAGCTCCACAGGTAGGACTGCTTCCATGCCGTAGACTAGGGAGTAAGGAGTAGCCCCAATAGAGGTTCGGATTGAGGTTCGATAGCCCCAGAGGGCGTATGGGATCCGGTCGGCCCAATCCTTACAACTTTTGGTCATCTTGCTGATGATGGCTTTGAGGTTTTTGTTGGCAGCTTCAACTGCACCATTGGGCTGAGGTCGGTAGGGAGAGGATTTGTGTCTCTGAATCCCATTTTTGTTGACTACTTCTGTGACTTCTACTTTGAAATGCAGCCCGTTATCTAATACCAGCTCGTGCGGGACCTCATGGCATATGATATTTTTCTTGAGGAATTTGCCCACTTTCTTGGCATTCAATATTTCATATGACTCAGCCTCGACCCATTTGGTGAAGTAATCGATGGCAACCAGGATGAACTCATGTCCGCTTGAAGCCTTTGGTGTAACCATCCATATGATGTCGATACCCCAGGTGGAGAACGGCCAGGGAGAGGTCATGTTGTATAATTCTCGTGGAGGCAAGTGTTGAAGATTGGAGAATTATTGGCATTTGAGGCACCTCCGGACATAGGAGGTGCATTCCTGGATCATGGTGGTCCAGTAATAGCCCTATCAGACAATTTTCTTGGCGAGCATGTGACCATTCATGTGGGGTCCTCATTCCCCGCTATGGATTTTCTGCATTATTTTCTCAATCTCAGCCCCTGCGATGCAGTGTAGATGAGTTCCATCAAAGTTCCTTTTGAGTAAAACTTTATGACAAATGATGTACTGGGCGGCCTGTCTTTAAAGGGTTGTTCGATCTTTCTAGTTGGAACCCTCCAGATACCCACCATGTTTAGGGAGGCACTAGATATCATAGTACCAACAATCATCTAGTTCGAGATCTTCAGTGGAAACAAGCTCAATATGGTAGCAATGGGTCGGTTTGTCTTGCTTTTGAACCAGGAAGGGGGTCATTGTTATTCTTTCGAGCATATCGACCATGAGGCCAAGGTGGCGAGAGCATCAACTAGGTTATTCTTTCCTCAGGATAGGTAATGGAAAGTGATAACTCGGAGCCGGGTGGCTAACTCTTCTAATTGGGCATAAAAGGGTTGGAGATTTTCGTCCTTGACTTTCCACTTTCTGAGCACTTGACCAATGATAAGGGCAGAATCCCCATAGACATCAAGGTATTGAATACCTTTCTTGAGCGCAACTTTGAGGCCCACTGTGCATGCCTCGTATTCCGTCATGTTGTTGGTGCAAGGGAAATCCAATTTTATGGCGATGGGAGTGTGGGAGTCATCTGGGGCGATCAGGAGTATCCCAATTCCATATCCCTTTTTGTTTGCAGCGCCGTCAAAGAACATTTCCATCGAAGGCGGTCTTGAGTGGTGCAGAGGATATTTTCATCTGGGAATTCGGAAATCCGAACATCTGCTTCATCTATGGGATAATCAGTGAGGTAGTCAGAGATGGCACTTCCTTTAATATCTTTCTGTGTGACATACACGATATCAAACTCGGTTAGGAGCATCAACCATCGGGCCATTCGACTGGATACAGCAGGTTTCTCAAGCAGGAATTTGATGGGATCCATTCGGGATACAAGGTTGATGGGGAAGGAGAGCATGTAGTGTCGCAACTTTTGGGTGACCCAGATAAGTGAGACACATTCTTTTTCAAAGGTAGTGTAGTGGACCTCGTACCTGGCCAATTTGCGACTGGCGTAATATATGGCTCTTTCTTTGGAGGTGTCTTCAAGATATTGGGCTAGCAAAGCCCCACCTGCAGTGTCGGTTATGGTTAGGTATAGGAGCAAAGGGAGACCAGACTATGGTGGCATGAGCACTGGAGGTTGGGTTAGGTATTATTTGATTCGGTCAAAAGCTTCTTGGCAGGCCTCGTTCCAAACCTTGGTTGAATCCTTTCAGAGGAGCTTAAAGATTGGTTCACAGATGGAGGTTAGCTGACTGATGAACCGGCTGATATATTGTAATTTCCCAAGAAAACCTTGGACTTCTTTCTCTGTTCGGGGTGGTGGCATCTCAAGTATGGCCTTCAACCTTGCAGGATCTTCTTCTATCCCCTTTTTGCTGACCATGAATCATAAGATTTTTCCCTTTGTAACGCCGAAGACACACTTTTGTGGATTAAGTCGTATCTGATACCGTCGCGGTCGTTCGAAGAACTTCCGAAGAGCAGGAATAAGACCCTCTCTAGTTTTGGATTTGATAATCATATCATCCACATAGACCTCGACCTCTTTGTGAATCAGATCGTGCAGGATGGTTGTGGAAGCCCTTTGGTAGGTAGCCCCAGCATTCTTGAGACCGAATGGCATAACGGTGTGGCAAAAGGTTCCCCATGGGGTGATAAATGCGGTTTTTTCTTGGTGGTTGGGGTGCATCTTGATTTGGTTATATCCAGCAAACACGTCGACAAAGGACTTGAGAGCATGACTGGTTGTGTTGTCCACGATCATGTCGATATTGGGTAACGGATAATCATCCTTTGGAGAAGCTTTGTTTAAATCTCGATAATCTACACACATTCAAACCTTCCCTTCGGATTTCGGCACAGGTACAATGTTGGCTAGACATGTGGGATATTCGATCACCCGAATGAAACCCATGTTTAACTGTTTGACCACCTCTTCTTTGACCTTGAGCGACCATTCGGTGCGGAGTTTTCTCAATTTTTGTTTAACCGGCTTGTAATCTGGGAGAGTGGGGATCTCGTGTTGAGCTCTTTCAGGATCAATGTCGGGAATATCATCATAGGACCATGCTAAGACATCTACGAACTCCTTCAATAATTCTTCGAGTTGTGCACGCTCATGCTCGTGAAGGGTGGCCCCTATCCTAATCTCGCGCAGTTGGCTACTAGAATCGAGATTAATAAGAACATTCTCTTCTTCATTAACTTGAATGCAGTTATGTTGTTTATTATTAAAATTATTTAGATCAGTTAAGAATTGTTCATTTTAAAATCACCATTGTCAAAAGTTTGATTAGAATTCAAGCAGTTAATGTAAGGCACAGCAAGATACTCAAAATCTTCATTTATTTCATTGATAGGAAAACAGCATTGAGAACCTCATCGAAAGAGGTCTCGATTACATTTGAGCAAGGATAGACAACAGAAGAAGAAATAGGGTAAACATTGGGGTCAGGGGATATTTCACGAGGTAGAACTGGCGCAGCATGCCAGTTGAGGAGAGGTGTATCAGCAGCTTTAATCAAACGGGATGGGTCTATTGATATAGTGCCTAAATGAACCATGGAGAGTGTCAGCCAGTGTCTGTAAGTTGAAGGAATCTTCAGAATCGCATTCCTTAATCTCTTCGATATCTTTGATGAGCGGTTGTACGCAGTGTGGGAAACTTTTAGCCCATGGGTAGCTATCTTGGAAAAAGATCTCCATTCCCGGACTCATCTTCTTGTCTGTGTGGTCATACCATGGTTCTGGAAAATCGCAAAAGGGGAAGTCCTCGCATTCTTTGATGAATTGTCCATTTAAGGAGTCTCCTGAGATAGTTCGGCTGCAGTCTAATCTTCTCTTTGTTCGAGATTGGCGGATCATTCTGAGCTCTTGTTCTGATGGTTGATACCCCAAGCCACAAGGAGGGAAAGCTTTCTTCAGTTCGATGGACTCGAGTATCCCCTGCTGCCTTTGCCCTAACTCCAATCCGAGCATGAAGTGCATGTTTCTGAACATCTGAACCACATTGACATTGCCATGAGGGTCATATTCTATACAAACCCTTTCTTTGAAATCGTCCCCTGCCGGGAGTAGGAGTGGCTCAATTCGAAATCCTGATAGGAGCATATCATTTGACCCGTGCTGTATCTCAAGAATTGGACTGCTGGTGCTTGGCCCCTCGACATTTTCATTGTCGCCCAAAATGGTGATGACTCGCTCATCGGCGAAAAACATCAATTTATGATGGAGTGAGGAAGACACACCCTTGATACTGTGGAGCCAGGGGCATCCGAGCAACAGGTTGAAACAGGCTGGGATGTCTATGACATGGAATTCAACGACGGGGTTTATAGGGCCAACCCCTATTGCAAGTTTTATGGACCCCATCACCTCACGACGGCTATTATCGTAAGCAGGCACAGCGGCGGAGGTTGGAGCGAGGTTGCTTTCTTTCAGGCCTAAACACTTGAAGGTTCTCAATGGGAAAACATTCAAGGCGGATCCGTTATCGACAAGGGAGAGTGTCATAGCCTTCCCCACAACTTCGACGGAGATATTGAGTGCATGATTGTGATTTGGACCAATTCTGGGGATTTCTTCTTCAGAAAATGATAGCATTCGGGTAGAGGTTAAGGATCATACCAGATTTATCGCTTCTTCTGGTGTGGTAGATAGAGGAACTATGGGTCCAGTGATCAGCTTGATTAAACCATTTCTGTGCAGCTGGGAAGACATGAAAAGCCCCATAGAGTGATGTTAGCTTGGGTTTTCTTCAGTTGATCGAGGATCTTGCTCTCCTCGATGGTCATCTCTAGCATAGGAAGGTTTTCAACGCCCTTCCCTTTGTAATTTGTTGGTAGTGAGCTTGGAGACTTGTAATGTCTCCCTGATTTGGTCATGTGATTTACTGAAGAAGGGAAGAACATGAATCTCATTTCCTCGTCAATCTCAAGTGGTTCTGCCACCCTATTTATTTCTCTGAGGAGTTCTTCAAATGATACCATATCACATATGTTGGCTATAAGGCCAGCTCTTCTTGAAGCTTGTTCTTCACTCGAGTATTTGAATTCTTCCCCCCATCCGGTGGTGGCAACTCTGTCTTTCCATGTAAAGTCGATGCATTCCATAACTTAAACGGCTTCTTCATACAAGTTCTCCCATTCCGTGGGGATATGTATGATTGAAGGGACCAAGAACCCTTGTAGCTTCAAAGTGTCAAGTAACTTGGTGATACTGCAAATGCTGTTGGTTTTCCCGAATAATTCTGCCATAGTCTGGACAACATCATCTAGGCTGACTTCGTTAGTTGGTACCACCCACTTGTCTGAATCTCGAGCCCACTTTCGTGCCTCCAAGAACAGTGTGCTGAACTTCTGGCAATCGATGACCATCTGTGAGGGCAATTTCATCCCTAACTCTAGGAGTTAGTTTAACACCTATGACAATTCCATACTTCCATTTTCAGAATAGGTACGGACAACGATGCATGCTCTGGTAAGGAGTGACAGTGCCTGATCTGTGAGGCTAGTAGGGTGTATGAGGAAATATGGGCAAGTTTGAAGAGTTTTAGGAGAGTATATGGGTGTGATTTAAGTTGAGGGATCGAAATCTTGGTTTTCTTCCAAAAAGATGGCATTGGTGTGATTTGGGAGTGGGTTGTGAGTAGTGTTTGGCTTAGGTTTATATGGTGGGGCGATGGTACCCCGGTCAATGAGATCTTGGATTATGTTCCGAAGGTGAAAGCATTGGTCAGTGGTATGGCCGACAGTTTGGTAGAAGGCGCAATGAGCATCGGTCTTAAAGTTTCTTGGGAGTGGGTTTGGCAATGGACGTGGATCCAAGGGTTTGATGAGGTTTTGGCTTAACAGGGCTTGGTAAACTTTAGAGAAGGGAGCATGGAGCTCAGTGTATTCCTTTCGGATGGGGGCAGGGCGACTTTCTTGTGCTCATGATGTGGTTGGTTGAGAGATGTTCTCGATGGTCGAAATGGTAGCACTGGCAGGCTTGTCATACTTTATAGGGGTGAACTGTCCGGACACCTTCTTTAGTTCAACCTCTGTTTTAACGAGTCTCTCCTCGATTTCCACTCCAGCCTCTCTGAGATCTCGGAAGTGGGGATAGTATTATCCTCCCATCGTCTCCCGGACATGGGGTAAGAAGTTTTTCTTCACTATGTTGACCCGTTCTTCTTCAGATGGCCGTTTGGTTATGGTAGTTGCTCGCTCTCTCCACCGAGTTATGAAGTTACTGACTGATTCTCCTGGATTCTATTTGAGCAGATCTAAATCACGACGGGTAACCTCAATCTCTCTTTGTTGTATTTTTACTGTGACATGAATTCTCGGGCTACATCCTCCCAGCTACGGATTCTGGATTCCTCAAGAGATAAAAACTATCGGAGGGCACTATCCTTCAAAGTTTGCTAAAATAATTGGGCCATCACTTCTTTAGAAGCCCCTAGTAGAGTTATGGAACGATGATAACTACGAAGATGAACAATTGGGGGTCCACTCCCTCCGAACTTCTCGATATTTGGCATCTTGAACTTCTCGGGTGACCTCGCTTTAGGATAAGGAGACATGTGGGTGTAGTCCATGTAATTCCCAGAGATACTGACTTGGTCAAACTTCTTGGTGAGCATCTTGAGATCCTCTTTGACTTTATTCAACTCCTCTTCCTTTGGATCAGCGACCACAGGTAGGTTAGCCATAGGCTGGGCAATGTTTGGCATTGGAAGCTGGGCAGGCGATGGCCCATTGGAAGGAGGGGCATGTGGAGCGTGCTGATATTCTTCCAGAACCCAGATAGGCTCGGGTGAACCCATAGCACGAGGGAATAGGGCATCGGGATCTTGAGGAATAGGAACTTGGTTTTGTTGCATCTCTCGAACCTCGGTTTGGAAGTTGTCAATCTTGGACACGAGCTGAGCTAGGACTGTCATCAGATTCGGCTATATGACTGGTGCTTGATCTGTATTCTCCATGGAAGGTGGATGGATTATGAACTTCGAAGAAGTAGTAAAAGAACGAATGAAACTACGAGGTGATTTTACTGAAGACCGAAGCCAATAGGGAGCCAGGCCAAGGGCTTGAGATCGACCTAAGAAGGTGTAGAATGAGATTTTTTTAAAAAAAGGAAGAATTATTTTTGGATTTTTGATAAAGAAGGGAGAAAAGTTTTTGGATTTTTGATAAAGAAGGGATAAATGTTTTTGGATTTTTGATAAAGAGGGAAGAAATGTTTTGGGATTTTTGATAAAGAAGGAAGAAATGTTTTTGGAGACGTAACTCAGCATGATTATTATGATTATTATGTTTTCACTTGTATTTAATTCTCCTAAATGAAATGATGGAAAGGACCCGAGCCTGGAGAAGTTGGGGTCTTAATATATGCAAAGCTACGGTTTGGACTTGTAACCAGGCTCACGGACAGGGTCCCGTTTTAAAAATGCTCGAAAATTGGGCGGAAGGCCGACCCAGAATTTCGGCAGAGTTTCGGGTTGAAACCGACAATCTAAAGTGCGTGTCCTAGGTCTGACACCTATATGCGGGTATGCAGTTGGTTGGGTGAATCAGCAGGGGTTCCCCCCTTTGGTGTGACTTCCACAATATACGTCTTGCTCTTGCGGGAAATCGGTACGTGTGGACAAGCCATTTGATATACCTGAGTGTACATGAATTGCCTCACTATATACCTCGTGGGGACGGTACGTGTGAGAGAGAATTCGATACACTCGACGTATGTGAACGAATTCCCTGCGATATACCTCCCGTCATGACTTCGGTCAAGCGGTATGATGCGGTGGAACCGTTCGATATACGTCGAAAGTACTTGGCCAATTGAAGGTGAGAGTCATATCGCTTAGGCTAACTGCGAGCCGCCGGACCAGCACCCATCACGAAGTGACCCTCCAGTTACTGGGAAAATTTTGGTCAATATCAATGCCCTTTGGTGATGTCGTGTGAATCATGCATGATTCTCTTATTAGTATCTTATGACGAGAATGCCTTTCTTGATTATGCCAAATAGGGAGCAAAGTATAAGTACCCCAAAAGGTACACCAAGTATGGATGGGTGATGCGTGCAACATGGGGATATAGATGTGATCCTAGGTGCACGTGGTGTGAAGTGTACATGGAGAAATTTCTACAAGTGTGTGAACATAAGCATAAGCGTGGGATACATATGAGAAAGGGGAACATGAAAATATAGGGGGAAACATAAGAAAATATATCATTCATGTAAATAGAGTCAAGCCCACAAACAAAAACACATATCCCCAGCAGAGTCTCCACTATGGCCATCCCCGATCCTTGCCGCGTGGACGGGTAGCGTGGAGGAAAGGATCCTTCGGGTCCCGCGCGTCCCTCTCGGGAGCGCTTCAATTAACGTCGTTTGAGATGTGGAAATGTAGAGAGATTCAGAGTCTCCAGTCTATTTTACTCAAAACAGACAAAAGAAAAAGGGGAAGCCACCCCGAAGGACGGCATCCAAAGACATACTGGTGCATGCGAAACCTATATGATTCGAGATGGGTTCGGAGGCTTAGTTACGAAATGGGAAGGTGGTAGGCACCCATTCCGCCCTTTCGGTCTCTCATGAATATTTGCTATTTTCCTTTTGTTTCCCCCCGTTATATGTGTGAATGTGTATGTATAGAATGGAGGTAGGAATCCTCGACTTGTATCACGGAAAAGATAAAGCGAGTCATCCATAGGAAGATATAAGAATAATATTAGAAAAATAAAATTTATGCGATTACCCCTACGTTGATCGTTATAATGGAACGACAGCGCATGTGGGGTAATACGTCACTAAGGGCAAGTATATAGAATATAAGAAGATTAGAGTAGATAGAAAGATGAGAGAAAAAGTGGGAAAAAGGACTCGAGTCTCTGGTTTTACCCCGAGACGCCTACGTAGACTATAAAGGCATCAAAGTCCACGTAGTTCGCATACAAAATGAGTGGTGGGGTTTATCCCATAAATCATAATGGGGAATCTTTTATTTGTAAGTGTGTGTGTGTGTGTGTAGAAAAAGGGTTTTAGATTGTGAGAAAAGTGTGGAAAAGTGTGAGAATACCTCTTGAAATTTATGAGCAAACCCTCTTTTTCTTGTCTTTTGGGTTTTATTTATATGAACATATGAGATGTGTAATAATACTAAATAAAAAGTATATTAGGATGTGTGGGATGAGATAATAAAAGTGCTAAATATGAAGACAAGTTAATGAGAATTTAAGAGAATTTAAGAGAGAGTTAGAGAAAGTTAGACCTTCTTGAAGACCTTGAGCTTGATCTTGAATGTTGGACATAATCCCTTGCACTTGGATGATGATGGAGAGTGGCTAATTCACCAAGTTTGATGAAAAGGTTGATGAAAAGTGGAAGTAAAAAGGGGATTTGTATGTTGAAATCACGTTGCCTTCGAGAGAGGTTTCTGGGATTCGTTCAGAGAGATTTTTATCAGATCTGGGCTCCCTTTGAAAATGAGGTGAAGGACTCCTTTTATAGGCCCAGGTGAGTGCCGATTGGCATAGACCTGTTCCTACGTATCGGCTGGTGCTGATAGACAGGGTCTGGAACCTACCATTTGGCAGTGCGCTTCAGTCTTTTTCTGAAAATCGGCCGCCGAGGGCAAACCGTTGGTCACAATCGTGCACGGGGCATACCGTTGGAAAGGTAATTTAGAGAACTTCAAAGGTCCTTTGGACCTCTCCCGGGTTAGGGATTTGACTTCGGGTCAAATAGGATCGAAAGCATTTGTCGGTCCATTGGACGGGGAATTGCTCGGACGCAAACGGATCGTTCGTCCGCATGGTAAGTCCGAATCGTGCACGGGGAGGACCATTGGAAAGGTTAGGAGATGTACTTCGACATTCCAAAGAGTTTGACCCAATTTGGGGAATTGACTTTGGTCAACCGGGCCCGGGAAGCATTCGGTGACCTCCCAGAGTCAAACCGATCGTTTGTCCGCCTGGAAAGTCAGAATCGCGCATGGGGCTGACCGTTGGAAAGGGTATTCAGTGTCCTTTGAAGATTCATTCAGCCTCGGTCAAGCTGAAGAGTTGACATAGGTCAAATAGCGCCCGAGAGCACCCGGTGGACTCTAGGTCAAGTTTCGGACGCAAACGGATCGTTCGTCCGCATGGTAAGTCGAAATTGTGCACGGGGTGAACCGTTGGAAAGGGTATCCAGTGCCCTTAAATGATTCATTCAGTCTCGGTCGAAATAAAGAGTTTGACTTTTGGGTCAAATTGAGCCGGGGAGTGCCCGATGGCCCCCAAGTCAGTACTCGGGACATGACCTGGGTTTACGGTGATAAAGGGAGGTACTAGGGACCTAAGGAGAGTTAGGGGGTAACATAATGGGGTGTCTACAGATAGTGTATAAAAATGATAAGAATAATCATTGCTATATGGGAATAACTAATCCACACAAAGATTAATAGATATTAATAAGGATGCAATAAAAAAATGATACCAACTAAAATATATTAAACATAAGCATGAGATATCAATCATAACAAGATGAATATCTATTTCAACATGAATCATACATGGACTAGATATCAAGGCAAAGACTAAAAAATAAAATAAATACCAAATATATATATATATATATATATATATATATATATATATATATATATATATATATATATATATATATATATATATATATATATATATATATATATATATATACCAATAACACACAAGCATATATAAATAGGTATAAACACCAAACACGACACAAAATACATTAAGATTTCCACACCCATATGGCATAAATCTGTCTAAATAACATGTGGTAAACGATAGTGAAGGGGTGTGAACTAGATACTAAATAATTATGACCCAATCACTTAAACATGGTCACAGAGTTCTTATTTGATTGAAAAATTTATCAAACTTAAATATAGCCTCACATGACAAGATAAAGTGAACTCAAATAACAAAAAATCACAATGCACACAATTCTAGAATTTTAATGATTCTACAAACCAATAGAGTCATGACAAAAATATGCATAACTAGGATACATTGTCATTGTGCAAACCCGTTGATATTTCCATCCAAACTTCCTCATTAATAATGATTATGTTCTTTTCTTTTGAATGTTCCTATCAAACTCAACTACTTGGGCCCTAGCTAGTTTTAGCAATGACACATTTTTTCGGCCATATTTCAATGATGTCTATTCACGCAAAGTAATTTTATCTTTTGCAGCCCGATTCCATTGATAAAAAATCACACCGGATAAATATTTTTCTATTTTTTTTAAATCCGAGCAACGGTTCTTACATGCATAAATCATCCATAGTCATAGCAGCATGTAGATGACTAAATTGATAGAAGAACATCTCACTTAGCTCCGATATACATGTGAAGTTAATGATCAAATGAGCTCATACATGTGTGAATCGCGACATATAAAAAGAGAATCCATTAAGCAAGTCAAAGTCAAACTACTCCATCAAAGCATGATAAATAAAAGTTTAATAATTGAATTTCATAACCAAAAGTTCTAGCCACATGGAAGCAGGGGAAAAATATTGGATTTAAACACAAGTATATGCCACATAAAATGTGTAAAAACTAAAATACACATAATAAAAAATATCTTTTTGAGTTTTTCAAATTTTGAACAAACAACAACACTAAAAAAAATATTAACTCAAAAGATAAATAAAATCTTTTGGTATTTTTCTACGAAACCGAAAAAAATAAAAGACAAAAGACAAACATATCACAATCCTAACAAAATTCATATAATGAAGCATAGACTAGAATACGACAAATACACATATAACTAGCAAAAATATATTATGAAGCACCAAAGCTATTGTATGTAAACAAAACTAATACAATCAACCTTTGAATTTAACAAGGGAGGAATCATGTGAAAGTAAATCAGAATCATAAACTCTATCACGTAAAATCTCCAAATCAGATCTCCTAACCCACACGAGTGAAACACGATGCTCTCAAAATTTGGTGGCCTTGGCGACTCTACCCTTTGACTTTTTAGGACCATTTTTAAGATCAAAACAAAACTTCCTAAAGTGCCCCTTCCGACCATAATGTGTTCAAGTGAAGACACATCATGAAGTGTTACTTAGGGATTGATCTTTTTTAGTGTTATTAGACAATTCTCTCAAACTCATGGTTTTGGATTTATTAACGGAAGTATATTGATTATCGAATTCAATACCATACATGACGGTGCCTAAGAGTTTATCTAATTTCTCCAAACTACACTCCATATCAAATATGACCCAACTTGAGTCCTTTAATTTTTCTTCAAGCTCCACTATTCTAGACTCAAGTAATCTCCTAATCTTTTAAAACATGAGAAGAACTTGCTTCCTAGCCTCCATTGAACCTCTAAGGCTATCTCTTTCACCTTCTACGTACTCTAGATTCTCACGGAGAGTTCTCTCACGTGCCTTTAGATCTTCAACTCAAACACTCTCATCATTTACCATGACACGTTCTCTCATTTTTTATTCTAACTTTAAGTTTTCCCTTTTTAATTTTAATGATCCCACATAAAACTCACGAAAGGCTACTTGAAGTTCAGTCTCTTATACCTCTTCTTCATTCTCACGTTCTTCCCCACTCTCTCTACCATAAAAATTTTGGGATTCACAAATAATGGCCTCAAAAGTGTCATGTAAAGGAATATCTTCATGGGAAGATTCACTATCGGTGCTCACATGACTTTCCATAAACGCGATGAAGTTGCACTCAATGGGGGAATCGGATCCCTCTTCCGGTTCACTATCACCAAGGGTGGCATAAAATGAAATAGGTCTCTTTCCCTCCTTCCTTAGTTTAGTGGAACACTCTAATGCCCTATGGTCATAACCCTCACAACCATAACATCTATTTGACTCATCCCTATTAAGATCCTCATTCTGATTTTTAGGAAATTTCTCGGCTCTACTATGCTTAGTGTCACGACCCCGACCCCGACCCAAAAATAGTAGGGAACGAGCGTCTTGACATGCCACCAAGGCAACCAATATTTTGGCTTAAAATTTTTTCTTTTCAAATATATGTAGCGGAAGTATAATCACATGGTTATGAATCATAAAATACTAAAAGTGAAGGAATTGCATCATCAGAGCTTTATAAAGGGAACTTCATTTGTATTAAAATATCAACGAGTTACAACTTGACACAAAGAGCTAAACATGCTTTATCTAATTATACAAACTTCTACTTAAGGTAACAAAAAGATCTTTAAAAGCTAAATATTCAACATAGTCCTCTTTCGTTCCATCCACGAGCTTAATTATTTCTTGAAAAATGGTTATTTATACAACGTGAGCTAAAAGCCGAATGAGATTCAATCTCCAGACGTTCTAGGGTTTTTTTAGAAAATTGATACATATTCAATTTAGAACATAAGGTATATTCATTAAGATAGGAATTTCAAAGTAATATATATTAAGTAAGTAACAATATAAATATTCAGAATAAACATTTCAGAAGAGAGAAGATAAAACAATTGAGCATAGGTCAATTATTCAGTTTTAGTGGCCATGTACGCTCCAATACCCAGACAGATAGTGCTACCAAATGTTTCCACCCGGTAACATCACAGACAAATAATCATGATTTCTGGAACAATGCCTTATTTAGGGCACAACAGCGATAAACCAGCTGGGAAGGTACCACCCAAATATTTCCACCCAGTAGTTAAGGCCAATATAGTAAGAAAGTTTCCATAGGTCGAATCAATAATTTCATAATTCAAATCAGATGTTTATATGGAGAGATATAAACATATAACAAATGACGGAATAATCGGTATCAAATGCATTTTGAGAATAAAAGCATTTCACAAAATACACATAGTTTGCATAATATAATATAATCAAAATAAGCAAGAAATTTCATAGATTACTCAACTAAAATAGGGGCTCAAAAATACAGATATTGGGTCTTAGATCACACGCTAATCTAATAAATACAATAAAGGTTTAATTACATACTCTAAATAAACCCAATTCTAAATATTGTGTCTTAATCCTAAAATAACTTGTTGTAAACGGTTACTAAAACTTTTTTTCTCAATTTGTAATATTCAGTCATCGTATTTAAATAATTTAATTCATAGTTCTTCCTAATCAGTCGGTTCCTAGTAGAGATGGAGGGTCACAGGGGCACCACTTAAATACCATCTCATCGAGACAGAACGTTTTCGGATTTATTCCTAGTAGAGATGGAGGGTCACAGGGGCACTACTTAAATACCATCTCAACTAGATATAATTTCACCGGGACTGACTTTGGAATTACTTAAATGAGATTCCATAATAACGAGCAATTACTTATAAAAATCATTTTAAAAAGCATATATATATTTTCAAACAAGTTGACATATTTTGAAAATAACATCAATTTAGATTGTTTCCAGATTTTAAGTTTTGATTAGTGGGGCCTTTAGTGTATTTTCCCAGCATAACTACTAAGTAAAGCTATAAAGTACGAAATTAAAACTATAAATATGCATTACAATATTTAAATAAAATCATACCTACGAAACGAATTCTTTCTTTAAAATTATAAAACTCTTTCTTAAGATATTTCCCAAGCTATCACTCTTTCTTACTATAATTCTTAACGAATTAGTGTGAGTTATAAACGACCCCAAAGGCCCTATTAATAGGTTTCCAAGGATATTACGGTGTTGACACATGTCTAATGACTAGGCGTTTTGGAGTGGTGATTCAACACCGAGGTGTCATGATCCAAAATGGTCTTGCAGTGTTAATATCACCAAATGATGACAAGTGTTTTAGCTTTCTCCCTAAGGATGGCATGTGTAGGGTGGAAGTGACCAGCACGTGGTGAAAAGGTGATAAGGGAATAAGGGTCATTTCACACATGAAGGGTATTTTGGTAATTTCACACTATATATTTTGAATATTTATTAGAGGTCCTTGAAAATATTTTATTTACAAAATGACCCATTTTATATTTTTAATTTAGTCCTTAAAGTTTCATAAAATTATATTTTCTACCCTAAAACTTATTATTTACCTTAAGATATGTCATAAGACTTCGATTTGATCCAATTTATAGTTGATTCTTCGTAATTAAAAATGGGGTTCGTTATATTGATAGCCAATAATACCACATATCTAATAATACAAAATTTATAAAATAATAAGTAACATAAGAGTGTAAAAACAAACTATACATATATAAGTGGGGTCATTACAACCTACCCTTCTTATAAAAAGTTTGGTCCCCAAACTTTACTTGCATTAATTTCCAAAAAGGTATGGATATCACTCCTTTATTTCATCTTCCCTCTCCCATGTTGCTTCTTCATTAGAATGATTCCGCCATAATACTTTGACTAGTGGAATAACCTTGGTTAGTAATATTTGATCTTTATGGGTTAAGATTTCCACTGGATGCTCAATGTACAAAAAATCTTCTCTAACTTGAAGAGGCTTATGACTTAAGATATGTTTTGGATCTGGGACATATTTCTTTATCATTGATACATGAAACACATTACGTACACTAGAGAGTTCAGGTGGTAAGGCTATTTTATACGCAACAGCTCCTATCCTTTCAAGGATTTCAAAAGGTCCTATGTATCTTGGGCTCAACTTCCCTTTCTTCCTAACTCGTATTACTCCCTTTACAGGCGATACTCGCAAGAACACATAATCTCCTCTTTGGAATTCTAATTGTCGGTGTCGATTGTCAACATAACTCTTTTGACGACTTTGAGCGGTTCGAAGTCGGTCTTGCATTAATTTCACATTCTCTGTTATGATCTGAATCAATTCTGGCCCTAACAATTTTCTTTCCCCAACTTCTACCCAACATGTAGGGGAACGACAGCTTCTACCATAGAGTGCCTCATACGAATCCATTTGAATACTTACTTGATAACTATTATTATATGAGAATTATACTAATGGTAAATGATCATCACAACTCCCTTTCAGATCAAGTACACATGCCCTAAGCATATCCTCTAAGGTTTGAATGGTTCTCTCAGATTGTCCATCTATTTGAGGATGAAAAACGGTTCTGAAATTTAATTGTGTTCCCATGGCTACTTGTAGGCTTTTCCAAAAGCGAGACACAAATCTGTGGTCACGATCAGAAATAATTGAAATTGGGGTTCCATAAAGCCTAATAATTTCTTGCACATACAACTTAGCTAACTTCTCTAAAGAATAGGTAATCTTAATGGCACGAAAATGAGCATATTTAGTTATCCTATCAATAATTACCCAACTAGAATCATTGCCATTTGAACTCCTTGGTGAACCTGTCACAAAATCCATAGTGATATGTTCCAATTTCCACTCCGGGATAGGTAGGGATTGTAGTAATCCTGATGGTTTTTTATGTTCAGCTTTTACTTGTTAACAGACTAAACACTGAGATACAAATTCCGCTATCTCCCTTTTCATGTTATTCCACCAAAACACTTCTTGAATATCTCTATACATCTTGGTATTTCCAGGATGAAACGTGAATCTCAAGTATGACTTTCCTCCAAAATTTGTGAATTTAGTTGGGCATCACGTGGAACACGCACTCTATTTTCAAACCTCAATATATCATCCTGTATCGTAAATTCCATTCTCTTCCCTTCAATAACCTCTTCTCTAATCTTCTTCAGTTGTGGGTCATTTACTTGTGAAATTTTGATCATTTCCATAAATATGGGTTGTACTTGTAAGTTTGCAATTATTCCACCTTTACTATAAATACGAATATCTATTTCCATATTTCTTAAATCCTTCAATAGAGCCTCTTGGTTTGTAATAAGACATGCTAAATTGGGTGTAGACTTCCTACTTAAAGATTCAGCTACTACATTAGCTTTCCCTCGGTGATAATGAATATTCAAATCATACTCCTTCATCAATTCTAACCACCTCCTTTGTCTCATATTCAATTCTTTCTGAGTAAATATGTATTTCAAACTCTTATGATCGGTATAAATCTCACAAGTCTCACCATATAAATAGTGTCTCCAAATCTTAAGAGAAAAAATTACAGCTGCTAATTCTAGGTCATGGGTTGGATAATTTTGTTCATATGGTTTTAATTGTCTTGAGGCATAAGCAACTACTTTTCCATTTTCCATTAACACACATCCTGAACCATTTTTTGAAGCATCACTATAAATCAACAATCCTTTTGTACCTTAAGGAATAGTCAAAATTGGGGTAGTCACTAATCGATTCTTAAGTTCCTGAAAACTTTTCTCAGCTTACTCAGACCATTCATATTTTACCTTCTTTTATATTAACCTAGATAGAGGTTTGGCAATGCTAGAAAATCCTTCAACAAATCTTCGATAATAACCTGGTAATCCAAGGAAACTACGAATCTCACTCACATTAGTTGGTCTTGGCCAATCTAGTATAGCCTCAATATTTTGAGGGTAAACTGACACTCCCTTTTTGGATATGACATGTCTTAGAAAAGAAACACTAGTCATCCAAAACTCACATTTCTTTAATTTTGCATATAATTTCTCTTTCCCAAGGATTTGTAATATTGTCTCTAAATGCATCTCGTGCTCTTCAATACTCTTAGAATAAATGAGAATGTCATCAATGAAAACAACAACACATTGATCCAAATATTTCCTAAAGAGTCTATTCATCATATCCATAAAAGCGTTTGGTGCATTAGTTAGTCCAAATGGCATTACAAGAAATTCATAATGACCATATCTAGTACGAAAAGCTGATTTTGAAATATCATCATCCTTAATCTTCAATTGATGATAGCCTGACCTAAGGTCAATCTTAGAGAATACTTGTGCACCTTCAAATTGATCAAACAGGTCATATATACGAGGTAAGGGGTATTTATTCTTAATGGTTACCTTATTCAGTTCATGATAATCTATACATAGTCTCATTATCCCATCCTTCTTTTTCACAAATAACACTGGAGCACCCCAAGGCAATATACTTGGTCTGATAAAACCCTTGTCTAAAAGGTCTTCTAATTGAACTTTTAACTCTCTTAATTCTAAAGGTGGCATACGATATAGTGGTTTTAAGATTGGTATAGTTCCAAGAATAAGGTCAATGGTAAATTCTATTTCTCTATTAGGAGGTAGGCCTGGTAAATCATCGGGAAAAACATATGTAAATTTCTTAGCGATAGGAATATCTTCTAAGCTAGGCCCTATCGTCTGCAAACTGGTAACAGTTGCAAGAAATCCTTGACATCCCTTCTTAAGAAAACTATAGTCTTGCATTACAGAAATAATACACATCGGAGATATGATGCCAGTTCCTTTAAAACTAAATTTTGGTTGGTGAGGGATTTGGAAAGTAACACTCTTCTAAAAACAATCCACCTTAACATGATATGATGCTAACCAGTCCATCCCCAAAATGACTTCAAAATCTCTAATGTCTAAAACTATCATATCAACAAATAGTTTATGACTATCCAATGTCTATGGGGCAAGCCTTGTATACTAATTTACCCATTAATAACTCACCCGAAGGAGTAGAAACGTGTATGTTATGATTCAAGGGTTCAGGCAATTTATGAAAGCGATTTAATACATGTATAGACACAAATGAATGGGTAGAACCGGGATTTATAAAAGCTTTAAAAGGTTAAGCAAATATAAAAAGTGTACCTGACACTATCGCATTGGAAGCTTGGGTATCAGAAAGTGAAAAAACTCTACCCTGTCTGCCTTGATCCTTGTTTGCACTTGAAGTCTTAACCTTTGCTGGGTTTGGGCAGTCTTTTATCTGATGTCCTTTCTGTCCACATCTAAAACAAGCTCCTAAATCCTTATAATAAGGTCATCCTCCATGCATCTTTCCATATTATTGGCATATCTGGTTATTATACTGTTTGTTATCACTAGATCACCCAACATTGGATGTGTTCCTAAAGAAATTTCTAGTATTTGGGTTCTTTCCTTTTTGTTCCCCAAACTTCCTCTTGCCATCTCTAATTTGATTGTACTCCTCACCATCCCTCTCAGCTATAGTAGCCCTAGTCACGACATCAATATATGATGTTAATTTCAAGATGGAAATTCGACTACAAATATTCAACCTTAACCCACGCTCAAAGTTCTTCACTCTTAAAACATCAGTTGCTACAACATGACATGCAAAACGGGATAACTCAGTAAACTTTGCCTCATATTGACTAACCGTTATATTCCCTTGCACCAGACTCATGAAGTCAGCTGCCATTTCATCTTTCACCATTTTCGAAAAATACTTCTCATAAAAAATTACTAAGAAATCATTCCAACCTATGTAAGTATTCCTTTCCCCTTGTATTCTCTTAGTCATTCTCCACCAATGTTCAGCCTCCCCTTCTAACATAAATGTTACAAATGACACCCTTTGTTCATCGGTACACTTAAGAACATTGATTATCTTTTCCATATGCATCACCCAACTTTCCGCTTCGGTGGGGTTAGGAGTACCTTTAAAAGATGGAGGATTCAACTTCTTGAACTGTTCAATAGTACATCTACTGAGTTCAAGATTCTTTGGTACTCCATTGTTCACCTGCTGCTCCATAATCTTTGCTAGACTTTCAATTGCCTTGTATGCACCTTCGAGTCCTTCTATACTCGAATCACTAGTTCCCATTGATGATCTTCTGTTGGTCATTTTCTAAGTCATGGCCAAACGTAAGATCTACTATACTATATCAATATTGAAAACTAAAAGACCAATTATAAATAATATAGCACATAGGGAGGGTTATCACATAAATCACATATTTAATACTATCTCCGAAGGATGGGAAAATGAAATCTATAACGTTAAAAACCTATGTTCAGTAGTCAACGGATTCATAACCTATGCTCTGATACCACCTCTGTCACGACCCCGACCCAAAAATAGTAGGGAACGAGTGTCTTGACATGCCACCAAGGCATCCAATATTCTGGTGTTAATTTTTTTCTTTTAAAATATATGTAGCAAAAGTATAATCACATGGGTATGAATCGTAAAATACTAAAAGTGAAGGAATTACATCATCAGAGCTTTATAAAGGGAACTTCATTTGTATTAAAATATCAACGAGTTACAACTTGACACAAAGAGCTAAACATGCTTTATCTAATTATACAAACTTCTACTTAAAGTAACAAAAAGATTTTTAAAAGCTAAATCTTCAACATAGTCCTCTTTCGTTCCATCCACGAGCTTAATTATTTCTTGAAAAATGGTTATTTATACAACGTCAGCTAAAAGCCAAATGAGATTCAATCTCCAGACATTCTAGGGTTTTTCAGAAAATTGATACATATTCAATTTAGAACATAAGGTATATACATAGAGATAGGAATTTCAAGTAATATATATAAAGTAAATAACAATATATATATTCAAAATAAATAGTTCAGAAAAGAGCAGATAAAATAATTGAGCATGGTCAATTATTCAGTTTTAGTGGCCATGTACGCTCCAATACCCAGACAGATAGTGTTACCAAATATTTCCACCCGGTAACATCACAGACAGATAATCATGATTTCTGGCACAACGCCTTGTTTAGGGCACACCAGCGATAAACTAGCTGGGAAGGTACCACCTAAATATTTCCACCCGGTAGTCAAGGCCAATATCGGAAGAGAGTTTTCGTAGGCCGAATCAATAATTTCAGAATTCAAATCAGATGTTTATATGGAGAGATATAAACATATAACAAACGACGGAATAATCGGTATCAAATGCATTTTGAGAATAAAAGCATTTCACAAAATATACATAGTTTGCATAATATAATATAATCAAAATACGCAAGAAATTTCATAGATTACTCACCTAAAATAGGGGCTCGAGAATACAGATATTGAGTCTTGGATCACACGTTAATCTGATAAATACAATAAAGGTTTAATTACGTACTCTAAATAAACCCAATTCTAAATATTGTGTCTTAATCCTAAAATAACTTGTTGTAAACGGTTACTAAAACCTTTTTTCTCAATTTGTAATATTCATTCATCATATTTAAAGAATTCAATTCATAGTTCTTCCTAATCAGTCGGTTCCTAGTAGAGATGGAGGGTCACAGGGGCACCACTTAAATACCATCTCATCTAGACAGAACATTTTCGGATTTATTCTCATTAGAGATGGAGGGTCACAGGGGCACTACTTAAATAGCATCTCAACTAGACAGAATTTCATCGGAACTGACTTTGGAATTACTTAAATGGGATTCCATAATAACGAGCAATTACTTATAAAAATCATTTTAAAAAGCATATATATATTTTCAAACAAGTTGACATATTTTGAAAATAAAATCAATTTTGATTGTTTCCAAATTTTATATTTTGATTAGTCGAGCCTTTAGTGTATTTTTCCAGCATAACTACTAGGTAAAGCTATAAAGCACGAAATTAAAACTATAACTATGCATTACAACATTTAAATAAAATCATACCTACGAAACAAATTCTTTCTTCAAAATTATAGAACTCTTCTTAAGATATTTCCCAAGCTATCACTCTTTCTTACTATAATTCTTAACGAATTAGTGTGAGTTATAAATGATCCCAAAGGCCCTATTTATAGGTTTCCAAGGATATTACGGTGTTGACACGTGTCTACTGACTAGGTTTTTTGTAGTGGTGATTCAACACCGAGGTGTCATGATTCGAAGTGGTCTTGTAGTGTTATTATCACCAAATGATGACAAGTGTTTTAGCTTTCTCCCTAAGGATGACATGTGTAGGGTGGAAGTGGCCAGCACGTGGTGGAAAGGTGATAAGGGTATAAGAGTCATTTCACACATGAAGGGTATTTTGGTAATTTCACACTATATATTTTGAATATTTATTAGAGGTCCTTGAAAATATTTTATTTACAAAATTGCCCATTTTATATTTTTATTTTAGTCCTTAAAGTTTCATAAAATTATATTTTCTACCCCAAAACTTATTATTTACCTTAAGATATGTCATAAGACTTCGATTTGATCCAATTTACAGTTGATTCTTCGTAATTAAAAATGGGGTTTGTTATATTGATTGCCAAAAATACCACATATCTAATAATACAAAATTTATAAGATAATAAGTAACATAAGAATGTAAAAACAAACTATATATATAAAAGTGGGGTCATTACACTTAGACTTCTTAATCTTTTAATAATCATTTTTAAGTTTCTCTTTATTAGTTTCAAGAAATTTTCAAAACATTCTAGCAAGCAAAGCCATATTTTTCGAGTCAATCTGAAACTCATCACTCAAAACTGATGTCACCTTTTTTCGGGCTTTCAAAGCTATGCCCTTATCTTTCTTTTTTTCATCCTTGGAAGGAAACATGTCAAGTTCATAGGTTTGTAAGTCACTTATAAGCTCTTCAAGTATCGTAGAGTCTAAAGTGCCTAAAGAGTTTTAACAGTCACCTTTGGAATAAATCTATCGGGTAGTGACCTTAAAATTTTCTTTACGACACAGTTATCTGGTATCTTTTCTCCTCAATTGAAACATGGATTCACAGTATTAGAAAATCTCGCATAGAACTCATTAAACGTCTAAGTCTCTAACATGTTAATGGTTTTAAATTGAGTGGTGAGGTTTCGGATTTTCGAATCTTTAATAACACTAGTTCCCTCATGGATGAGTTTGAGTATATCCCATGCCTCAATTCACACATCATAATCCGATAAAATTCCTCCAGTGTGACAACACTAAAAAGGGCATTTAAACCATGGTATTTAACATTAGCTAACTTAAGATCATTCTCACTCCATCATTCTATGGGTTTAGGAACAATAAACTCTCCTTCTAGACATGTTGGTAGGGACCGCCCTTTAACTACCGTTTTCCAGACCCTCTCATCTAAGGATTCAAGTTCCGACCTCATACGCGCTTTTTAATACACGTAGTTAGAACAATCAAAAATGAAAATTTTGAAAAAGATAAATTTCCCATTTTTAAACCAAAAACAAAAGGATCTTAACACGATAATTTAGCGTTCTCGCTCTGGTACCAATTTGAAGTGTGTCAATTTCATATAAATTAACAAGATGTTCTTTTAATACCCTAATTTTAAAATTCTAAATATGAGATCGTTCACACAATATACCAAACTTCAAATTTCTTTTAAATTTAAGAATTAACGTTTCGAAATTTTAATTTCCACAAAATTAAAATTAAACTCAACTAAACAAATATTTAATTTTCTTTCAAACAAAAATTAAATAAATTCAATTCAAATTCTACATATGTCAAACATACCAAGCATGAATTTTTTCAAATTAAATTCCTTGACTTGAATTAAACTAAAATTACCCAAATATAATTAGCACCAAATTTACAGCATTGTTGTGATTTAATCAATTTTTATCTTTTTAGTCCTAAGTTTGCATCTAGGTGTTTTTGCAAGATAAAATAAACAATCACAACACAATACCACGATGTACGAGGAAAACCCACAATGTTCGGACGTTCCAGCCAACAAACCCACTAGGTATGGTTTTATAAAAATAAGACAAAAGACTTACTTCCTCGATTCGACTCCCTCTCAAGACTTGACGCTTCTTTGTGCTTCCACCTTTGTCTAGTTGATAACTCCAGAATCCATCGTAGTCTTAGAATCCACCGATAGGGCTCATCTACGCTGGCCTCTCCTCCGTATGCATACCACAAATCACAACAGACACGGACTCCTCCGTAGGAAACTTTCTCTTTTGGGGATGAGAAATATACCCAGTGCTAAATGGATGATCTCAAAACAAATAAATAAATATATATATATATATATATATATATATATATATATTGGTAGTTGTATCAAAATAGACTTTTGGGTGTAAACTAGTTTTTGTTTGAAGATGAATTCAATTTGGAATCACAAAAACTAAAGGAGAATTTGGATTTGGATGTTTTTCCCTCAAAACATGTAAAAAATCTCTCAAGTTATCCAAAAAGTCTTTTTAGAATTGTGTTCCTATACATATTAAATCTAGTAAAAGGTTAGTGGGGAAGTGGGGTGTTAAAAATTAAAAACTGACGAAACTGTGCAAAAACCACCAAATCGTTCGAACGACTTGGTTCGAACGAAATCACTTAGGAGAAACCAGTGAAATTCAAGGAATCTCTTTCAAATAGAGTCGTTTGAACAATGTTATTCCAACAACATTTCTAATAAGAAAACTTCGAAAATGGAACGAATATAGTCAGATATCTCGTTCGAATGACATCCCAAGTTGTTCAAACGAGGTCGTTCTAACGATCTTCTAATGACATATTAGAAAATTTAATTTTCTTTAAAAATAAAAAATTATTTTCAAGCTCAATTTTAAGGAAAAATAAACCCAATAAATAACAAAGTCTCTCTCTATATCTTAATTCATTCATACCTTTAAAGACATTGAAATTCAAATGTTGATGATGTATAAACTTAGCATGAAAATTAACACTAATGATATCTTGACTATTTGCTTGGCCGATATGCCTTCAACTTGAATGTCATAGGCTTGAAAGGATATAATAAACTTCTATCTTATGACTCCATTAGTTTTATCCAGAATTAAACCAATACTACAAATTGACTCAATTGCAAATTTGCCCTTACAGGATTCCACGGCAAAGCTTGTGAGTCTTCTAAAGCAAAGTATATGGCTTCTTAAGAGTGCTAATTGAAGAAGATTTCTTCCTTTGCTGAAGAATACGTTGATCTCATGAAAAGAGTCATGAGTCATTATTTAGAAATTATAGAGGTAGTCAATGCTTAGGAAGGTGACAATGATGAGGCGATGGCTTTGTCTAATGGGGATATAATGGTCATGGATGTTCTCATTTAGGATACCAACAGTGATTCCCTAGCCATCCTGATGCTGAATAAGCTGACCCCTCCTTTGAACCCTGAGATTGTGAATAAATGAGTTAATCAATATCTTTCAGTGGCTAATCACTACGTTGTTGATCCTTCATTAAACCTTCTATTAATTTAATCTTGCGAGGCTTTTTTATTTTGTTTTGTAATTTCTTAACACTATTACCAAGTATTTATTCTTAGTAGTATATTTTATTTTCAGTTTTTGTCTGAATGAATATATTTATACAGTTTTCATTCCAACTATTTGAATGAAAGTTTGTATTTTTATTCCTACATTTTTTGTGATCCAATAATTTTACCCCCAAATATAATTTATGTTTCTATGGTTATTTTAGGTCATAAATGTTTTATCAAAATTGATTCGACACTTGTTTTGAGAAGAGTGTTTTTATCATTCAACCCTAGGCCTACTACTATTTTTATTTATTTCTTGGACTTATGGTTGGTTATTGTATCACCTGATCTTATGCCCACTAGCTAACGGTGAACAAACTAGTGATCATGGTTTAATATGCCTAAGTGACTAGTGTGATTAAGAAATTTATTCTGACGAAGTTTTTTCTAAGTAAATCGTTAACTTTTAGTTCCCTTGTAGTTATTGTCTGTGTAGTCTTTAGTCATGACTGATGACACACTTGTCCATTATGAACTTACCAGTGCTTTAGGAAACTTATCGGTTTATTAGGTCTGAACATAGCTAACCTAACCTAGTGACAATTCTAGTTATCCCTGGACCGACCATTTTTTCATTATGTCATGTACAAAGGACTGGTACCTTTACGAAATATAGTCATGTTGTAGTTCATCAATTCTTTCGAGCTTATTTAAGATTCCTTCAGTCGAGGCTTCTTGCCCATATCTTGGGGTTGAGAAACTTTATAATTTGTAATAATAAATATGAAATTTTAAGAGTGATGATTTGCAGATAAAAACCTAATTTTTCATTGATGATAGTAGAAAGATTTACATAGGGTATTCTCATTGCTTTAGTGTCCTTTTTTCTATAGGTTTATCTTAATAATTGTATTTTTGGAGGTGTTCATAATTCCAAGGATTCTTTGAAAGGTTCTCCCTCTAAGGTGTTGATTATGTGTGTTCTCAGGTGTACTACGGAGCTGACTCGGTATGGACCATGCCAGTTTACTTCCAATTTATTGCTCTTATTTATTATGTTTTTTGGCACCATATCTTCTTGTTATATTGTACTCGGATTGAATCTCTTATTTTATAATCTATATTTCCTCTACTGATATCCTTTCACTCTTAACACAAGTTTTTCTATCACTTAATTTTCCTGATCTAGGTCCAGTCGATGCATGAAGTTGTTCACTACTGAATTTAAGTTTAAAAACATATGTCTCGGTAATCCTACTTCTGTTAGCACTATAACTTTGGATCCAAATGCAATCATAAATGGAGTTTTCCCAATGAAAGTTCTAGGGATCATCCTGTAAGACCATATGACACTATGCAACTCATTTGTCCAGTTTGACTTCAAATCTTCTAAGTGTTCCTTTATATTGGCTGGGAGGGTTTTGTTGTTGATCTTCGTCTGACCGTTGCATTGTGGGTGAACTAGAGCAGAGTGTAGTTTTCGAATATTAGATCTTGTGCAGTAGGAGTCAAACACGTCGTAATCCAACTAGGTCTCGTGATTAGTAATGAAAGCATAAGGCATCACATATTGACAATTGTGTTCCTCCAAATGAACTGGAAGGTATTCGATTAGCTAATTTCTATCATCCACTCAGCCTCCACCCATTTAGCGAAGTATTCAAATGCCACAAGACGATACCTAAACCTTCATTTCATTTTCAATAGCGCCCCAAGGTCTATCCCCATACATCATTAAGGTCCAATGGGAAGTGATTTGTGTGAGATTTTACATAGGTCTTCGATGAATCACAATGAATAATTGACACTTATTGTATTTTTTTCCATAAATCGTGTAATACTCCATCATCATGGGCCAATAAGTGTTCTAAACCTCCTTGATGAGACCCTACACCTCCTGCATGTGAGCACATTAAAGGAATGGAAACAAAATTCCCTATTTAAATAATACTATGTCATCTAACACCTATATGGATGCTTTGTAACTTAGCTTCTAGGCCTCTTTGTGGATAATCGAAACTTCTCTAGTCCTTAAATATGACCTAATTGGATCCATCCACAACGGTCCTAGATCCAGTTCGATAACCTTCACCTATTCTCTGTCAATGTTTAATGCAGTAGGATTTCCATTTGGATAGTCCTTGTGCGAATCTAGTAGTTGAGGCTAGATGAGCTAGAGCATCGACTCATAAATTTTATTTTCTTGGTATCCTCACCGTATATTCCATGGTGCAATTTGACAATAACATCTTTAACTTTGCAAGGTACTTTGACATTTTCTCTTTTCTTGCCTTATATACACCTAACACTTCGTTGAACACAAATTAAGTCATTGTGAGAAGATAAATGTTGGGTACCCAATGATGAGGCCAATCTCAGGATTACCACCAAAGATTTTTTACTCGGACTAATTATTGGAGGCTTCAAAGTTGAATCTCAAGGCACATTTCATATCAGTTCCCTCTGGTGTGCAGTGACTATTAGATTTGTGCCTTTGTTGTTTCCACATGATAAGTTGTCCACAAAAAATTCGAAACGGGTGTTTCTTTATCGAAACTGTCCTCGGCTATTTTTCCATTATTAAATATCTTACTCACTTATTCTAAATCATAAATCAATTCCTTTATCTTTATAGAGGAGTTTGTTTTTTTGGTTGCTACAATGAGCATACTTTAAGTCTATACATGCTTCTCTAATGCCTCCTCTTCATAAGTGAACTTCACTATAAAATTTGTCATCGATTGGCCCTTTCTCATTCTCCTCGACTCATTCAAAATATTAAACTCCCCTAACTCCACCTCCCAGGCCATTAGCCTACCTAATTTTTTACATTTATGGATGGCATGTTTGAAGATCTGATCAATATTCAACACGATTTTGTGAGCCCAGGAGTAGGGCTTTATTCTCCTTGAGGCTTCAATATGTGCTAGCGTCATCTTCTCTAATATTGTGTACCTAATTTCCACATCTTGATACTCTTGTCTAGAGTAGTAGATTAGTTTATGTACTCCCTATTCACATCTAAATAAAGGCCTAGCTCATCACTAGCTCAATAACTTTTAAGTATAAGTAGAACTTAAAATTAAGGATCAACTTAGAGAGAAGAGGATAAGACCCCATATATATCTTCAAATCTTATAACCCCTTCTCACATTCTTCATTCCATTCAAAGTTTTTTTTCTGAACCTTAAAGAATGGGGGGGCATCTATATATAGACCGTGACATAAATCTATTCAACGTTGTGACCTAGTTTGTCAGCCTATGTATTTCCTTCTTACTTCTTGGCCACTGCAAGTTGATGATGCCTTTGTTTGTTAAGGTTGATTTCAATACCCATTTGGTTAATGATGAATCCTAGAAATTTTCCTAATCGGACCATGAACATGCACATGATTAAGTACAACTTGATTTTTTATTTCTTCATTATGTCGAATGCCTGGACAAGGTCATGGATGTGGTCGTTCGATTTTTAGATTTTTGTCAACATATCATCGACATATACCTCCATGTTCTTTTAAATATGCCCCTTGAATATTTGGTTAACCAACTTTTGGTACGTTTCTCCAGTATTTTTTAGCCCGGAGGGCATAATGTTATAGCAGTACGTGCCTGTTCTAGTTATAAAAGAGGTTGTCTATATGTCCTTATGATTCATTGGGATTTGATTGTAAATTGAACCAGTGTCCATATAGTTAAACATCTTGTTCCCGCGGTAATGTAACACAATGTAATCTATATCTAGATTGATCGGGTTCAAAAATAAGTAATACAGGAGTATAAAATAATTAAGTACCATTCTAAGCATGACTGAAATAAATTAAAATAAAATACTAAAGAACTGATAATAACAATTTTAACTATACAACATAGTCTCTAATACCATACAACCAAGGAGAAAATAAAATATGTTAGGGAAAATACACCTTTTCAAAAATATAAACCATCTCCAAAGGAAATAACTAATACAATAATCTGAACTCAGTTAGAAATATAAAAGAACATATAAGGAATGATCACACAGGCTTGACACATACATCCTATAAAAAAGACGTAATTCAAAAGAACGCAAGTGAGATCACCATTATGGCCGCAACGACTGACTGTCACCTAAAAACACATTTCAACAATAGGATTAAACCAAGGAAGTCTTCAAAGAGAAAGAGATTAATGAAATTTGGGCAACAATAATAACAACATGTACCCTCGTATATTTTAGTTAATTTTTAGTCAACACAACCCAAACAACCCTAAATATATCTTATGGTTCTAATCCCATGCCCAAGTGAACCCAATGATTAAATATAATTATTTTCACTGAATATAATCAAGCATCTTCATATTAAATTACCTTGTATACGTCTCTAGTATAATAAAGTAAAGACAGTCTCGTAATCTAACTTCTAAATAAGTGTAAGAGTACTAACATACTCATTTTTTCCTCTTTGGTAGTTGTCGAATCACCTTGGGTTCTAAATTTACCTCTCCAAAAAGCTTCTTCAACATTTAAGATCTTGAAGTCAAATTTATCATCGTCGTTTTCTTAGATATCACATTATTGGATGAAACGAATATAGGTAAAAACTTTTGTGCGTGTAAAACTTATAGTTTTTCAATCTTGATCTTAATTTTCTACAAATGTTCAACGATGTTTTATCTTGGATGAAAAAGGGGAAAGTATCTTTGGTAAAATCTATAGAAATTGATGTGAGCATCTTCATTTTTGAAGCACCGATGCAGTGACGCTTTTTATTGAAGCAATACTTCCCACACTGGCCACCTTGTTATTTGAAGGCTTCCTAAAAAATCTTTGACTTTCTTCTCTACTTTTATTTTCGTGCACCATTACGGTAAGGATTTCCCTTGTTACAATAATGCATACAAGTTTGTGAATCTATCATAAAGATTTTTGAGGATCTTCTAGATTTCTATGCAAAAATCACATTTGGGGCTACTCATTGGAGTTGTTATCCCCCAACCACTCTCTCACACATGCTTTGTGTAAGAGATGTTTCATTTGGCTTTTATTGGTAATGGATAAACCCATTTGTGTAGTTTTCCTTATTTAAATAATAAATACTCTTCCTTTCAAAATAACTAGGTCAAATATTTAAAGACAAAAATACCTAAAGAGCCTTTTATGTGCATTCTTTTATTCTTATTTTTTAAGGAAATAAGAAAACACTTGTTAATAAGAGTGAACCCAATTTTAAACTCTAGTTCATATTGTTCTCCTTCTTTTATTTGCATTTAATAACCCCTCTTTTTAGAAGTTGATTAATATCAAAGAAGACGAAGCTTTTCACTAACAACTCTTTTTTAAAAATCAAACTTCTTATACACTTTGGGTCTTTCTCCCAAAAAGAGGTATTGTGATACTTGAGGTTCTTTTTTAGGGTGAAAATCATTTTTGATCTCCCAAGTTTGAAGATAATGTCTTGTGATCCACATTGTTGACACATGTCAAGACATGGAGATGTCGAGATCTTCCATTGACTGATAGGAATCTCTGACTTTCTAGAACTTGGTGGAAAATTGAGGTGTGTGAGTTAGCATGAAAAGAGTGTTAGTCGTTAGTCCCCTCTGTAAGTCTTTACCATGTTTTTAGTGATATTATTGCATTGGTTCCGTTAATGGGTTTTTTTCCTCGTATATCTATTGTTGTTCTCTGATTTACCTCTTTCTCATATGCTTAAACAAGATAAAAATTAAGTTGTTTGATTAAAATTTGGGTAAATATTTTAACATACACTTTTAAGTGTGAAAATTAATTTTGGGTGGGTGTCCATTTCGGTATGCAATACGCACACTCATTTGGTATCAGAGCCTGGTCCTCTTTTATTATGGTTTAAAAACCTTGGGGTAGATCATGCATTTTTTTTTATAATATGGTGAATAGTATCATGTTTTTGGACAAGGACATTTTCCAGGACATTATTCAACCTACCTATACTTTTGGATCTTGAGATGGTTCTTCATCAAATGATAAAGAGTTGTGTCAATCTTCATCCATTGATGATAAATATTCTTTTACGATTAATATTTTATCTTCTTTTGGTTATTCTAGTGTGGTTTATTTATATGAAGAAGATAGTGACCTTGAACAAGCTTATGATAACTTCTTTTATTCTGAAAATACAAGATTTAAGAATATGTTGTTGAAAACTTTCATTAAACAGAAAAAATATGAAAACTTAAATGCATCTTTAAAAATGAAAGGGTTTCTTTTGAGCACTGTTGAATTTCAACATCCATCCCTTAGTTCGAGTCTCCTTTTGATGGAGAACGAGAATAATGATTTCCAAGAAGGTTAAGAATTTTATAGTGTGAATTGAAAGAATGTAAAACTTGTAACAATTCTTTAAATGAGAAAATAACCTCTCTTGAAAATAGTTGATCTCGACTAAGGATGTTAAGGTTACAATTGAAGATAGATCCAAAAGGATAAAAAAAATTCGTTTGGCCCATACTACATCTTTTGTTGGTAACATGGTATTTTTTGAAAACCCTCGCGTTTAATATAAATATGAGGATGAAATCATTTTTGTGAAAACTTCTCAACATGCTCAAATTTTTTAAGGGACTTCATCACCCTTTGAGAAGAAAACTATTTCAAAGCAGTTGAAGAAAAATGGTCATTGCTTTGTATATCATTTCAATTTTTTTAATCGCAATGGTCATTTCAAAAATAATTATTTTTATTACAGGGTTACTAAAAACTATAAGGTGAATAAGAAACCTCACTTAGCTAAAGTTTCTACCTTGAAACGAGATTTTAATTCCCTTTTTGAAAAATATAAAAGTATTTTGTAAACAATTAAGAAAATTTCAAACTATAAATATATTGAATTGTTCAACAGATTTACAGAAGAATAACAAGACCAATATTGTTTGGAATAAAAAATAAAAGTGTCTTGATAATGGGTGCTTTAGGACTATGACCAAAAACCAAGCATTACTTTCCAAAATTTTTAGGAAGGAATCTTGGTTAGGTACTTTCAATGATGGAAACAAATCTAATAGAAATTGATGATTTTCCTTGGTTAGATAATATTGTTTTGGTGGTTGTATTAAAATCCAACTTTCTTAGAATAAGTCAAATGTGCGACGATCGTCATACCGTGATTTTTATCAATAAGGAATGTCAAGTTCGTGACTGCAAGGGTAAATGCATTTTGAGGGGTAATATAACCATGGAGAATTTTTATATAATCAATGTATATCCGAGTATGGTTTGCAATAATGCTAAAAAATATGTGGAGGATCTTAGTACACTTGTTAGGAATGAACTTATTCACCATTTGCCTCCTTTAAAATCACTCGTGTATGGGGTACTTGTCAAATGGTCAAAAAAATTCATAGTCCACATAGGAAGTTGAATGTTAGTTCTATCTCACGCGTGCTTGAGATTTTACATATAGACCTTACAGGTTTAATGCATACATAATGCATACTTAATTGACACTACATTCTTTTGATTATAGATGACTTCTCTAGATTCACGTTTATAGAAATTTTGCATAGAAAATATGATGTTAATTACATTTTTATTACTATGTGCAAATAACTTCAAAACGAAAGGCATGCACTATGGTGAGAGTCCGTAGTGGCCACGTAAGGGAATTTAAAAGAACGGGTATACTAAAATGGTGTAATTAAGTTGTAATACACCATGACTTTTCATACGGCTTATCACAGCAGTAAATGGGTCTATAAGAGGTAAGGTACCAACATAACCCTTTATGAGGTTTGGGAAGGAAGGAAACCCATATTAAAACACTTTAGAGACTTTGGAAGGAAGTATTATATATCAAGGATAGAAAATACTTGAATCTAGGAGTGAAGTTGACATTTTTCTTATTTATTCCACTAATAATCGTGCTTGTAGTGTTTTTAATTGTGTCTCTCAAAAAATTATAAAAACCATTAAGGTTTTCTTAGTTGATCCTTTGACTTCAAAGAGAACAATTGTAATACACAATTTTTGTTTTCTAACGTGTTAAAGAGGTGGGATAATAATAAGTGGATGAGTGCGAAGAGGTTTCCCAACCACTTATTGAGGTTCTGAATGTGGGAGACACACCTCCTTAGGTTAGGAAAACCCTTGAGGTTACCAAAATCATTGGTAGTACTCATGTTAGAATTAAGACTAGATCTCAACTCCAAAGAGACGTTTACTTTTTTTATTACGCTTCTACAATCGAACTTAAGAATTTGAAGGATACTTGATTCGAAGAATATTAGGTCAATGATATGTAAGATGAATTATACTAAATCGCTAAATAAGAAGTCTGGAATCATGTACCCTTTCCTAATGATGTTTAGTTTATTGGTACTAAGTGGGTCTTTAGAAACAAATGTGATGAATGTGGTATCATTTGTAGGAACAAGACAAGACTTATGGCTCAAGGTTATACCCATGTCGAGGTTATAGATTTTGATGATTCTTTCTCCCTCGTTGCTCGGCTATAGTTGGTTCATTTTCTCTTAGCTATAACATATGCCTTAGAGTATAAGCTCCATCAAATGGATGTTAAGAACACATTTCTTAATGGCGGTCTTTAAGACAAAGTATATGCGTCACAATCAAAGGGGTTTGAGGATCCTAAATTCTCAACACATATTTGTTGCCTCAAAAATTGATTATATGGCCTTAGAAAATCACTTACAGCTTGGTACGAAAGACTTACATCACATCTTGTAGGTAAAGGCTTAAAAAAGGGAATGTATACATGAGTTTTTTAGATCTTATGGAATAGACATTGTGGTTGCCCAAGTGTGCGTTGATGACATTATTTCTAGCTCCACAAAGAAATAACGTCCTTAAGACTTTGCTTCGATTATGAAAAAAGTATTTTGAGATGAGAATGGTTGATGAACTCACTTTCTTTCTTGGTTTCCAAGTGAGACAAATGGGTGGTGGAATTTTTATTTTACAATCTAAATATTCAAATGAACTTGTAAAGAAATTTAACCTAGACTCTTCTAAGCCTAAACATACCCCCGTCGGTGGTTTCATTAAGTTTGGAAAAGATGTTGGTGGAAAAGATATTGACAAGGTACTTTATTATATCGTGATAGGTAGTTTTTTGTACCTCACTACTAGTCATCATAACATATCTTTTAGTGTAGGAGTTTGAGATAGCTACCAATCTTGTCCTAGATGCTTTATCAAGTATTTTTGTGGGACTAAAGGATTTTGTATTTGTGGGACAAAAGGCTTTATCCAGTACATCAGGAGGGTGCTTCCATCTTGGAAGTTCTTTAGCTTCTTGGAATGATAAGAAATAAAATTATGTCTCACTTATTGCGATCGAAATAGAGTATATTGAGGTAGGAAGCTATTGTGCTCGATTCCTTTGGATTAAGCAAATGTTTTGTAGGATTATAGTGGTTGCTAGATTTCGTTGTTATATATTATGACAATACTAATTCTATTAATATATCCAAAAATTCCGTTTAATATCCTAGAATTGAGCATATAAACATACGCCATCATTTTATTAGAGATCTTTTTGAAGAAAAATTCATGTTTTAAGCTATGTTTCTATCGATCTTCAATTAACAAATATTTTAACTAAGCCATTTGATTGGACTAAATATTAATTTCTTAGGTCATCATTAGGTATTTTCATCATTTATTGAATGATTTGAGAAAATGTTTAGGGTTTGTTCTTCTTTGTTTAATTGCATTTTCTAGTCAATGCCATGTTGTTCTTATTTATAAGAGTTTGCATTCTTTACTATAAATATATTTGTTAAATACAATCATTTATATGCTCTTTATATGGTATGCACCTTGCCATATATTTGTATATCAAATTGTTAATTTTGAATACTTTTTCCGTTTGTTTGGATAAAAGTTATTTTGTTCATAATAATAAAAGTATCTATTTTCTTTTAATGCCTTATAAACTTTGAGAAACTTTGAGGTGATACATGCTCATATCTTAACACACTTTACATCGCATTACATATTGTATAGATGCCACTTTATGAGGAATGACAAACTTTTTTAATCTTTTATAAATGGTTTAAACCTTTGAATATTTGTGAGAGATAGTCCATTGTCATCAAATGTGTATGTGTGAGAATTTATCATGATTTGAAAAGCTATATGCTATAAAAAAATTCCGAATCAAGTCAATTTGTAAGTTTTGGCTTAATTCCATTTCGATAAAACCTTTGAGTCATATGTTAGGTATTGAGTAGGTTTACCCTTTAAAAGCCTATGACATGTTTCATTGATGACCATGGAGGTCAAGTTAGAGCATCTACATTGATGTTTTGTGTTTAGTGTCATGTTTCATTGTCAATGTCCAGGGATATCGTAGGGTATGAATGGACATTATTTTGATCCTTGAATTATATATTGGGTATTATTTTATAAATAATCTTGAGTCTATTTTTCATAAAATGATTTTTAAAACAAAAAAGTGTTTTTGAACAAAGTCGTTCGAACAAGTTTTATTTATGTTCAAATGAAATGGATGAGACTGTTTGAATGAGTGTATGGTCATTCAAATGAGATTACAAAAGTCATTCAAATGTCCTTCTAAAGGGTATCAAATGAGAAAGTTCTATTAATAGGAAAAAAACTCATTCAAAGCTCAATTGAAGATTTTTTGAACAAAAATTATGGTGTCGTTTGAATGAGCCTCGGTAACGTTTTGAATGAGCCTTGGTGTCGTTCAAACGAGACTAGTGACTTCATTTGAACGAACCTACTAATTTTATTCAACGATTTTCTGTCTCCTAGAAAATTATGTTTTGTATAAATAGGCGTGTTGGGAAATTTTTCAGTGGAGAATTTGGGCGAACATTATTTTTCTATATATATATCCAAAAGCCTCCAAACCCTCATTTCACCCAAACACTTTGAGATACAAATTTTCAATGTTTTATTCTCGTTTGAGATCTTCTTTTGGCACCAAAGTTTCTATACTCGTCATTACATTGTTGGGTAATTTTTGTGTTGTGGATTTCATGCCCATTTGTTTTTTTTATACGGTGGACTTCATATTGTGTGGCAGTTGTTGAACCTAGATCGGTGGATATCAACACAATCGTGGACTCACACATTATGTTAGTGCATAGGTGGCCTGATTCATGTTATTCTAAAGAAGTTTTACAGAACAAAGAGCGTCAAGGCTTGCGAGGGATTCGATTCCCTTATGTAAGTCTTCCATCGTGTCCTCATGTAATTCTTGACATTGTAAATTTTCATTGTTGGGTTTTTTACATTTGTATTTTTCTTGTACATCGATATTTGTGCCATTGATTTATTTTAACTTGTTACACTCACTTAAATTCATGCTTAAGGTTAAGATAAAATTGCTTAAGCATTTAACACAACTTTCAGTTAATTGGTGCTAAGTTTGATTTGGGTTAATTTGTTTATAAGTTCAATTTATTTGGAGAAAATTAAAAAACTTGGGATGTTTGTGTTTTAAACCATCCATATTATATCCCTATAGTACTTTCATCCAAAATGTACAAGTGAATATAGAGGCGAGATCATAAAAACTTAGAGATACTACTTTAATACCAACTAGAAGAGGAAATAATAAAAGAGGAATAGGTTTTAATAAATTTGATTTATTAACTACTGGTAAAAAAAATATTTATGTGAAAGCTTCTTCTCAAAATGATAAAATAAACATTGACAAAGAACCCTTAATATTTCAAGGTAAAGGTAAAGATGTTGTCAATCATTTTGAAAAGAAGAAAGGTTTTGTGAACTTCAAGTTTAATAACAAAAATCACTTACTTAATCATAAGAGACCTAAGAAATATTCTTCTTATTCTTATTTTCATAATAAAGGTCACATAAGAGACTTTTGTTACAAGTTGAATAGTTTTCAACATTTTGAAGAGGTTGTTCCAAACCCAAAACTCAAATGACTAGACCTAAAAGCTTTAAATGTGATCATTGTCAAAAATTTAGTCATTTGAGGGAGTTTTGTTTTTTACTCAAACCAACCTTACCTTTACATCACAGTAAGAGTGGTAAGATTTTTGTAAGGAACAACAAATACAAAAGGGCTTTTGATTTTAGAAATTTACATTTAATCCATTTAAAAGAAAAGGTTAGCTTAAGAAGAATCAAAATATTTTTGAGAAAAAAAGGGCCTTAGAAAGAGAGGCAAAGTGCCTCAAGCCTCACCTAATCTCAAAGTTCTTTATGTGAATCTTACATGGATTAGGAAAGACATTTTGAAAAAAAAATCAAATTGAGAATAATAAGATTCTAAAATTGGTCCCCTATACATTTAAATGCTAGAGGTTATTTAGGTTTTGGTCATAGACTTTGTTAATATGGGCCATTTCATATATCTTACGCTTGGATATGAGCTTATTATTTGTAAGGGAAAACTTTCAATCGAGTTAATTTTTATGTATTATGTATTTAATCCATTTGGACAAAATTATATGTGTCATAGTTTACAATTTAAAATTGTTTATCCTTCAAACCTATAACGTGTGATTAAAGACCCTAGAGGCCAAGTACAACAACTTCATTATCGTGTATTATTTTTTGCCTAGTTTTCATCTACAACGTCCTTGGAATCTTAAGAGATATGAATGTTTATTTTGTTCAATTCCTGGATAAACTTTTTGGGTGTTAGTTTTTTAAACTCAGGCTCTGTTTTAAAGACAATATTTTTTTAAATTCGTTCAAACGAATTTTCATGTGTCATTCAAATGAATTTAAAAAAGTCATTGAAACTAGTTTTTACAGTCGTTCAAATGACTTGAGATTTGTTGTTCAAATAAGGTTAAAATGAGAAGGTCCTATAAAGAACATAAATCTCATTCGAAGATCGTTTACACGAGTTTGGCTATCTAGTTCAAACGAGATTGCTCAACTCATTCGAAAGACCATATTGTTTTCATTCAAACGACTTTGCCTCAATTTTTATGGCACCTCATTTTTCACATTTTCTAAAAATATAGATTTAATAAATAGTATTTATTGTTAATGCTTTCGAAATCAGTTTTTGATGAGCAATAAAAAGCCTCCAAAACCCTAGTTTACACCCAATAGTTTGAGATCCAAGTTTCATCTACATATGCTAGTTTGAGATCTCCAATTTAGCACCAATGTTTGTTTTCTCTCCTTCTTTGTTGAGTATCATTTCGTACAGCGGATTCTAGTCGTTATGGTTTAATACGATAAAATCCGTGCTTCTATGATGTTTTTTTTAGCCAAGATTGGTGGATACCAAGACGTGTGTGGAGCATTTGTTGTGATAGTTCATTTGCGGATTCCTGTGTGTTATTGTGAACAAGATTCAAGGTAACCTCATGGATTGAAGGAGCCGAGTCAGTTTTGTAAGTCATTTTTTGTCCTTGTTTAATTCTTATATCATAGTGAATTTGTGTGGATGAGCCATTCGAGGTGGCTTTTCCTCATATATTGGAGTGTTATGTGATTGATTTATTTTACTCTAGCTATATTCACCTAAATGCATTTTTTAGGGCAAGATAAAACTTTGTAAAGTTTTTATAGAACATTTAATTTTAATTGGTCCATGATTAATTAGGTTAATCGATAATTAAATTTAAAAAAGTAAAATTGGTGTTTGTTTTGTAATCCATATAACTCTTAGTGTAGGATCGCTTTCATCATTGTAGGATCACTTTCATCTTTCATATATGAGATTGTATTTCATTTATGTCTTCTTTGATAACTCATGTGTGAATTTTGATCTTCTTGATTTGTTCTGGTTTCATACCTTGTATAATTCGAAAAGATTTTGTTTATGAGAAAACTTTGTTTTGGTTTCCCAAAAGTATGTTTAGTATTGTCAAATCTAATTGATCTTTCGTTGATCCATGTATGTTATTTTCCTGCGCATATTAAAAGTATTTTCATTTTACCTTAGAGATACATTCTTGGCATTTCTTTATTATCATTTTTTTCTTATTTTTTGCTTTTAGGCTTTACATGAATTCTTAATCTTAACTTTGTGATTTCTCTATAATGATTATCTTAGGACTACATAAATTATTTCACGATTTAAGTTTGTTGGAACATTCTTTGGATTATGTGCTTCATGTATATCTTTTAATCATATGTACCTCTTGACATCTTATGGTTGTAACTATCTTTCTCAATATATATTGAAAAAAATTGATATAATCACATTTTTGCCTTCTGTAGATGATATACTCCATTTCATTTTTATCTTATATAAAAATGGCTTGTTAGATAAAAAAATCATTTGTTTGGGAATATGACATGTGTTGCATAAGATGAATTCAATTTTCTTTTAAGTCTTATAAACTTTGAGAAAATTTATACCTTAAGAATACATTGTCATATCTTGTTGTACTTTACATCGCACTACACATTGTATAGATGCCACTTTATGGGGAATAAAAAAGTTATACAATATTTTTCAATGGTTGAAAGCCTTGAATATATGTGAGAGATAATTCAATATCCTTAAATGTCTATATGTGATATCTATTCATGATGTTTAAGGTGTTAAAAAGTTATATGTTACATCAAAAAATCATGAGAGATGATGAGGTTAGGGCTACAACTTTGATCGGATGATGCTATATTTTAAAATTATAAATAGTATCCCATCTTAGTAATGAATCAGTGAAACCCTCCACATATAAAAACAATTTTGAAAAAATCCCTATTTCAAATATATGTATCCATCCAAAACAGTAACATCAAGGATGTTAAGCTAAAGTTTTAGCCAAATCTCTCATTAAGGTAGAGAGAAGTGTTAGCTGAAAATATATAAAATGGTATTGGAAATTTTCACTACTATTGAAGCTTTGAGTCATTTGTTCTTGAATTTTTCTTCTTAATTGAACACAACATTGGTTTTATTCTTTTAATGGGGTTCTTTGGTTTTGTTTTGCACAATTGAGATATGATCTTTTATTCTTGGTTAAATACCTCATCATGTTATTAGCCTTCTATGGATAATCGTTTCTTGGTAATGAACATTGGACATAAAACTCTAATTTCGGTAAGTTTGATCATATTTCCTATATTATTTTTAGTATAAAAAATGGGTTTTGGTTTTGTTCATTTTTTGCATAAATGTTTATTATGCCATGTAAAACCCTTTGTTTGGGATAAGTTGCTAGAATCTCACTTTATATTATTTGATTTGTATCTTATTCTCGTTTTCCCCATGTATTGTATCTTGCAAGTTTCTTAAAAAAAATTATTTGAAAATGCATGTTTGGGGATATTGCTCTTTGCTAAGTAATAAATTTTGGTTTATATTTGCTTTTGTATATTCTTTATTGTCTTTAGACTATATGTTGTTTATTCATATTCTTAGAGTATTTCATATTACCATGAACTTCGATATTGATACAATACTTTTGTATATGTTGATATCTTAGTTTCTACGTTTGAGTTAAATATGCTGCATCCAAATGTTTTTCTGTTCATTATTTGTTTTGATCATATTTGATAGGATGATAGAATGAAATTCCATTATCCCTTAGTTTATCCAATATCCTAGGTGGTTTTTAATCATCGTTTTAACCACGCTTCACCTTTCCAAGTTTATGTGACCAAGACTTTATTTTATTCATAATTTTGGACATATTTCATAGATGCTTGATTTATCACTTATCATCTGCTTTCTAAAGGTATACTTTCTATGTTTATGTTTCGTGAGTAAGTATTCGAAACTTTGATTTATCATTTGGCAATATTTATATCCTATACTCTTTGCTCAGTGTGCTTAACTTGTTGTTTAGTACAATTTGAATATTTTTGCTAAAATCTGGATAATGGTTTATATATTTGTCTTCTTATGTCATTGTTTTATCCTAAAAATATTAGGCCATTTTCACCAATAAAGAAGTGATACTTACCAACATTATCCCAACGCTTTCCACAATAGGCAACAACTGGTCGGCTCAGGTACCCTCGACTCGGCTTCCCTGTCGACCAGAGCTAGGAAGTCGAACCGTTAGACACACGTGGGATCTTTGGTGTCCTAATTTATATTTTCATATTCTCTATTACTAGTGATGATAAATTTGGTAACTAAGGGTTAACTTAAATAACCTAAATTTAGGCAACAACAGATTGATATCGTCTGTGGGAATGACAAGTCATTGTTATTTCTTAGCTGATCCCTTCACAACATATTTTTCATACCCTTGATGTATGAAAAAAATCCCGGAAAGCAATATTGTTGGAGGTAATGCCCTCAGTCCTTCCGATCCTCCTGGTATGGGAGACTTACAGGGAATTCTACTCAGCATTTACAAAGGGCGGGAGGTAATGGAGGAAATTGGGAGGCAAATTACTCAAACGCTTTAAGATAGATCCAATGTCGCCCATCATATAAGAGGGAAATACCATCTCCACCTCCTAGAGATGATAGAAATAAGTCGAGATATTTCAGGTCTTTATAATAATGATCCTACCGTCCTTGGGTAACCTCTTCACTCAGATTTACTGATTACTATGACAGTCGGTCTCTCACTCTAGAACGGACGAAAATCTTGGAAAGGATGAGGAAAGCCTCTAGTTTCAATCACTTAGGTCCCCAAGCATGTAAAGGATACCAAAGGGAACACTCCAGATCAAGTGATCGGCCAAAATGTTCTACCAAATCTAGGGTTAGTATACGAGGTTCCGCACGTGCCAAGTAGTCTTCCCATAAAGAAAGCTCAGCACAAACACATGGCAGAGCTATCAGATCCACCTCAACCAAAACTAATCCAAAATATCACCATTGGAAAGTATCAATACAACGATTGGAAGATCTCTTAAGAGAAATAGACAAATCGAAAAATCCCTTGCAATGAAGCTTTAGGAAGGGATCTCCTTTTTTTCAACCATTGTGGATTTCCCCACACTGTCCAAATTCAAGCCACCTGTGGTCACTCCCAAATATGATGGTAAAACTAACCCAGTCCTTCATATTGAATATACCAACTAGCAGCTAATATTTATTCAGTTCCAGATGAGATGCGTTGACAAACATTCTCAAGTACTATCACTAGATCTACATCGAATTGGTATAATGATCTTTCCCGAGCATAAATATCTAGCTTATAGTCGGTTGCCAAACTATTCATCAGTAATTTTTTTCTTTGGATCCAAACCCATTAAAAGGATATCCCACTTACTAAGCATCCATCAGCCTAACTGGGGAGACCACTCATGAGTATATAACTCGTTTTAACAGAGAAAACCTTGAAGTGGTGGATTGTAAAGAGAAGGACACTATCACTGCTTTAATAAGCATATTACTCCTTGAAAATTTATATTATGCATTGGACAAAGACCCCCTAAAACCATGACTGAGTTCATGGATAAAGTTGGAAAAATCATAAATGTCGAGGAGGATATGGCTACCAAGCAAGCTCCAGGTGCTAAGGCCGGTAATCATAAGAATTCCGACAAGAAGGAGAAATTGGTAAAAAGTTTGAGAAACCTAATAAATACGAGGGATACACTCCTATAAATGTTGGTGTACATCATAACCTCGAGGAAATCAAAGGAAACATAGACCTTAAATGACCTTAAAAGTTGAAGTCCCCTACTAAGAAGAGATAAAAGTCAAAGTGCTTTGAGTTTTAGAAGGACCATGGGCACACGATTGATAATTGTACTACTTTGAAAAATGAGATTGAGAATTTAATCCGGAGTGGAAAGTTGTTTAAGTTAGTTGACAACTTGGAAGAACGAGACACCACGAGGCTATCCGAATCTCCTTGGAAAGTAAGAGGTGACAAGAAAAGAGGTTGAGATAATGATTCAGAAGATAACCTAGATCTGCCAAAGAAACCTTAAGATCCTGAAATTGAGGTAAAAACTATATATTTTGGTTGTCATTTTATTGTAGGAGGAGATGTCGATGGTGGCGATGAGATAGCTGAAATAAAAGCCTATTTAAATGAAGCCAAAGCATGTTCCTATATTCAACAGATTAATTTATATGATAATGTTGATGGTCAGCCAAGGAAAGTGAAAAAAGATAGATTGGTGATTGATTTCTCCAATGACGACCTGTTAGGGGTGCTCTATCCCCATTATGAACCTCTATCTTCGCCATAAGAATACCTAAGGCAAGGGTGGCTAGAATCCTAACTGACAATACCAGTTTAGTCGATGTCAAGTTCTGAAATTATTTCCATAGTTTGGGCTTACGCGATAGAAAATTGGAACATTATCACAATTTCTGATAGGCTTCTCTAGTGAAAAAGTATATCCATTGGGGGTTGTCAAGTTATAAGTTTTGATTTGCACATGGGCAACTAGTAACACTGAAAGGATCGATTTCTTCATCTTAGATAAGAACATCCGATCAACCTACAACACAATCCTTGGTAGGATTATCCTGAAAAAGTTCAAATCAGTACCATCTACTTGTGATACCCCGCCTAATAAAATATCGGGTGATCAATCATATACCAAATTAAAACAGGAGTCTCATATGGTTCATTCTCATCATCACTGTCGAAAACCAATTTAATTACTAATAACTTATTAGGCTGGCATCAAAATTTTATTTAACTAATCTTTTTAAATAAAATTACCGAACACTCAGTAACATAATACAACCAAATCGAATGTCACACTAAAAGGCAATAAAAGAATAAATGAATACAATTGGGCTATCGGCCCGAGTGTTTCTACGGTTTCTACTATCTAGATTACCAGTATAGAAGCATCTACAATAAACCTGTATGCATCCACAGCTGTTACAACAAACGTCTGACTCGAAGGAATCGTCATCCAGGCGTCCTATGTCTGGACATCTATATATATACATATATAGCAAGAGAGGGGAAAAATAGAGAAACGGGTCAGAGCCCGAGTCTTGAAAATTTTTATCAAGTTCTTAAAAGTCATATTTTAGAATATGAAATATCTCATATTTAAATTGGTATTGCACTCTCATGAGATACACCTCACCCCTCTTCTAATAGTGCACACTTATCGCATACCTTTTAAACAACTTAGTTAAGCTACCCCGCCTAACTAATCTATTTCACCCATCTTCTAAAAGTCCTCATAAACCTAAGAACTAAGGAATAAACTTCTCCCCATTCCCAACATTGCATTACGTTTTTGTGCACGGGGTGTCACGTGAAGCGAAATCCAAACAAGGAACCCTCCCGATACACTACTACATGACAATATTGATCGTCGAGATCCATTAGGACCTCAGTACATAATACATATATAAGAACTCGTATATATATAGTTCTCACTAGAACGTATGACTCATATTCATATAAACCTATCGGGAGGAGAATAACACCTTATCATTCTTTTCACTTTATACAAGTTTACTTTATATGATATCTCATCTTCATATACACACAATATACCATACGCAACAAATATAATTATACATATTACAATCATAAGTATGATAACTATCCTAATGAGCTATAACTCAAGGATGTAGTCTCATAGTGCCTATTCGCGTTTGAGTTTACTCAATCGACCACAGTACCAATCCAATCCCAGTCATGGTCATGGTAAAAATACACAACCGTGGAGGTGGTCATATTTCCTCCTGAAAGTGGAATAATAATATCGCACTCATATGCGAGACGATATGACCCGGGGATATACTCTGCCTACTCCTCAAGCCAGGGGATTCACCCACATCGCACAACCTCCTTGGATCGCACTAGAGAAAATATATAATCTGGCTGTCCATCCCAATGTCCGGGGAAGCCTGTGGAACCAGCCTCTAAAGTACAAATATACCAATCACACAGAGATATATTTATATTCATATTCCGTAACAACTCTCGTATATATAATACTCATCACCTCTCAACACATATGGCTATAATTTCCAAACTCTTATAGCAATAGTCAATAATAACAAATATTCCCATTTGTAAAGTATTCGCACACATACAATACTAAACTTATAAGTATTCTCTTACTTAATACATAACTCGCACCTTAATCACTTTTAAGGATTTATATATATAATCCCGAATATGCCAAATAGTACTAACTAAATAAGTATACTATCAACTTATTTTAGCTCCATAGGCATCGCATCACCTATAATAATAGTCGTCAATAACCGTATCGGATAACCGCTCAATCAACTTTAGCCTATATCCTAAATTACATCCTAGTCGCATCCTAGGACTCACTCAAATATACTCGGCCCACATTTATTCTCTACGCATTAATATCTATGTAAACGCAGTTGCCGAAGACTTCTCTCAAATGTTATTCATACTAAACATTCATTGAATTCAGACCCCGGATTGTACACTCAACTAACCCAAGGTTAATATAAAACTCCTCAAGTCCTTTAGGTCCTAATCATTTATAATACACTAATTAAGAAGGTCCCTAAGCTTTAAACCCAAATAGAAAAGGAGGGGAAAAATCCTCATCTTGGGCATAAAATAGAGTACCGGTCAACTGGACCCTGACCCCCGGTTGATCGTGATATAGGATTTTTCCTTACGATCCAACCAGTAGCCTTTTTTCCTTGATCTAGTCGACCGTCCATTTTTATGGTTTCTAATCTCAACGAACAACACTACAATCATATAAACACTGATTTCTAATTAACACATCAATTAATTTATAGTATTAAACCATTTCTCTTAGATTTAAACCTTAACACCATTAAAACCCTTGTTTATCATTTTCTCCCATTTCTAACCATTTCTACACTCCATTAACATGGGTTTAACACTATAAATCATTAAGAGTTTACCATACATCAATTTGTAAACACATACTCAAATTTCCCAAATTTATTTTAAGGGTTTCAACCCAAAATTATATAGTTTATTAAATATAATATACGATATACACACTCAAATAAATAAAGCAAGTAAACACTTGCCTCGAGGATAAAATTCGAAGACCTCGAGTCGAATCCCATAGAGTTTGGGACGGAACCCCCTTCCCCTTCCTCTTTTCTTTCTTCCTTTCCTCTTTTCTCTTTTTTCTTTTTTCTCTCTCTCTCTATCTCGTGCCTTTATAAGAGAGAATAAAGGTTTATCTCGTATAAATCCAAAAATGACTCGTATACTCAAATACGAGTCCCTACAAGTCCAAAAATCCCCAGAACCTAAACATTACCCCCGGTATACTCTAATTTTACTATCACAGCCATTTCGAAACCAACCGTGCACTTGAAATCTACATTCAAGTCACTTAACTAAAATTCACTAATTAAACCCAATACATCTCAATACGGGTTTCCCATTTAAAATATTATCCTTTATCGTTTTACCCAACTATGACGTTTAATTAAAATAATCCAACTCATATACTTAGTCCTATAAGAAAATATAATCCATATAAATATTAATCCGACACTTGCAAACTAATATTTACTATTCACTTTATATTCTAAATTTATTTAATTACACTCATAAATTCCAAAATTACTATTCACCGTAATTTCATTTAATTACCAAATTACGCCACTTATGTAATTTAAATCTTTATAATAGTACGGGGTATTACACTACTATCCACCAGTGATTAAAGTTTAACTTCCAAGCAATTACAACTGATTATGAACCCATTAAGAGGGGACAGGCCGAGCAAACTTTCTTCAAAGAGAGTTCAAAGTCAAACCAGACTGAACAGACTTCTCCACGAGATAATTGAAAACTGGGAAAACCAGAATCATTTTTTAACCAAGATATTTCCCAAAAGTATGCGAAGCAGAGAAAAAAAGTTTTTCAATCAAGGATTTCTGTGTCATGGGGGATTTCACAAAAAAATTCCTATCTAGAAGTTATACATTGATGGGTCTTCATGTGCCTTTGGAAGTAGAGTAAGACTTATTCTAAACACCCTTGATTATATAGATGTGGTGTATGACCTTTGTTTTTAATTCCATGCTTCCAATAATAGGGCAAAGTATGAAGCATTAATTACTGGACTGGAACTCGCTTTGTCTTTGGGCGCTGATCAAATGGTCACTTATAGTAATTCTCAGTTGATCGTTAATAAATTGTTAGGAATATATGGATTTAGATTAAAACTGATGAAAAAGTACCTGGCCAAAATTCAAAAAAATATCGCTAAGTTTATGGCAGTCAGAATGATCTGAATTGCAAGAATTGAGAATGTCCGAGTAGATGCACTTGCTCGGTTAGCCTCAGCAACCAGTAAATAATTGAAGAGTATAATTTTGATAGAAATCCTAGCAAACAGGAGCATAACCCAACAAGAAGTCAGGTTAATAGCAGTTGATTTGATCTCCTCATTGATAAATCCAATTAAGGAGTATATTCACAAAGGATTGTAATGTGAAGATCCTTAGAAGGGAAGGAAGTTGACATACAAAGCGGATAGCTACATACTAGAAGGAGGCATCCTGTATAAAAGGGGATTCACTATTTTCTTGCTTAGATGTGTTCATCCCACTAAAGTGAATGACTTAACCAAAAAAGTACATGAAGGATCATGTAGAGCCCACTCGACAGGATGATCATTGATAAGATGAGTAGTTATGAAATGGTATTACTGGCTAACTATGAAAGCAGATTGTTCATCATTTTATAAAAAGTGTGATGAGTGCCAAAAGTTTTTTGGCATACAAAGAACAACGGGGGGTGCTCTGACACTGATCACATCCCTTGGCCATTTGCTATTTGGGGAATTGATTTGGTCGGACCATTACTGAGGAAAAAAGGACGATTTAAATATTTAGCTGTGGCAGTTGATTATATCACAAAGTGGGTGGAAGCTGAGCCATTGGTGGAAATTCTTATAAAAAAGTTTTCCATTTTATATGGAAAAATATCATATGCCAATATGGCATGTCGTCTCCTTTCATCACAGATTATGGAAATCAGTTTGACAACTAAAAATTTGAGGATTATTGTATTCAATCCAGGATCCAAAAATTTTGTTCTACCCCTGGACAACCTTAGTACAATGGTCAGACAGATGTGGCCAACAAAACATTGCTCGATGGTTTGAAAAAATGTCTTGATTATGCGAGAGGAAACTAGATCAATGATTTTCAGAATGTCTTGTGGGCCTATAAAATCCCGCCGAGACTAGCTACCGACAAAACTCTGTAGAATCTTGAATTTTGGACTGAAGTTATGGCTTCTACAGAGATAAGTCTACCTAGACATATGGTGCTTGACTTTAACTTTCCTAAGAGTGACCTCAAGAGAAGGCCAGATTTAGACATAGCGTAAGAAGTAAGAGAGAATGCTATACTTCAAACAACTACCTATCAACAACATCAGTCAGGTTTTATAATAAAAGGGTGAATTCGAGCAACCTTAAAGAATGAAAATATGTTCTAAACAAAGTTCTCTAGACAGTAAATAACTTGGAGGCGAATTAGCATGTTCCATATTACAACTCTGTAGTTAATCGACCAGGAACCTTCCATTTAGAAACATTTAAAGGAGAACAATTCAAGAACATATGGAACATCGATAATCTTAGGAAGTACTATTAGTAATTCTAAATTTAAGTTTCAATAACATTTGTAGTAACTCTTTTCAGCTTTAATGAGAATTCATTGGATTTTTATCAGTAAGCTTCCTTTTTATGTTTTTATTTTCGAAAGTGGGAGATGCAACTATCTCAAGGACTATTATCACAAATATAATCAAACTATAAAAAATTTAAACAAAGACTTCATGTATTACTTTGTCTTTGACAAGTCACAAATAATGAGTCCACAACTATACAAATTTACAGTAAAACTCAAAGTTAAGAACAACAATTTTTACCAGACCAAGTTAAGTAAAAGCCTATATAATTTGGTTACCTATGGTAACTAATTTAAACACTTATCCTAGAACAGTAAAGATTTTTTTAAACAACCATAAGTGTATTAGTAAAACCTAAGGTCGGATAACTCATGTTTGTCCAAATCGATAATTAATAAAGAAGATTAGTCGGCCAAAGGCTGACCATACAATCATAATGCTTAACTACTAGTCGGCCAGTATCAAATGTAGCTTGCATTGAACATATATTGTCTTTTATTTAAAAGATAAACGAACTTCATTACATAATACTTTTCAGAGCTACAAAAGTAAAAAGAAGGTAAACACATTCATTCGGCTTGATATTTTCCCAAGTCTTTCTCCATTCCTTCAAGGGGAATATCCAGAGAAAAAAAATAGGACAGTGGATTTTGTCTTTATTGCTTACTAGAGATAGGCCTTTCTTATAATTATAGAGTTCGAACAAGTGTGTCTTCTCCATGAAGGCCATAGCCACCCAGATAGTTCCTAATGAAACTTGTAGGTATAACATCAGTAGGAATACACTTGATGTCTGATTTAAGAGGAGGAGGAGGTTGAGAGAAACAACTAGGGTCATACCAATACCACAAAGTGTCTTTCTTTAGTATCTTAAACACCGCCAGAGCATTCGTCCATCCCTATTTATACCATTCTCTCTTATCCTGCTCCAGTTCATCACCTATATGTGCTAAGGCTTCCTCGTAATCGATCATCCAAATGGTTCGCGATTTTATGTGAAAGTGAAAGGTAACACGATACTCTTTCTCATTTAAAATTTTAATTATGATAGATTATTTCTTGATTAGAGCGGCCTTGTCGGACATAGTTTTCTTCAACCTTTCCACCTCAATAGTGGGTCGAGTAATTGCCACCTACCTTGGCGACTGACCACCTTTGGAATTATTTAAGTTCTCAATCTCCTTTAATAATCTATCATTTTCTTGTTTTAAAATTAATACACTTTTATTCTGGTCGGCACCCACCATCGACTTCTTGAGGCCTTCTAATACATCCCTCAACAAGTAGTTTTCTTATTCCAATAAACTAGCGACCTCCAAAGCACTGGTCAACTCACACTTTATTACAAATTCTTTCTTGCTAAAAGATGAAGATATAGCCTAGAGTTTCTTATCAAAACCTGCCTCGTTGCTAAGCCGATAGTATTTCTCTTCATAATCAGAATGCAAACTTGTAAGGGATGTTTTGTGGTTCTATTGCATTTTAACAATCATCTTCTAGTAAGTAGCATTGGTCGCTACAGCTTAGTCAAATAACTTGTGTATATGAATATGCATTTCTTTAGCCTGAATAGAGGCATCTAGGCCGAGTAATTCTTATAATTTATTTTCATCCAGGTCCTTAAGAACAGCCCCCAAAAGCCGAACACTCCTCCTATCAAGGTCATTCTCTACTGTTGCTATTATAAATCTCCTGGATTTAAACTAAAGAACAATATATGAGTACAAAATTTAAGAACCAAGTTCATTGACATCAACACGAGGGAGTACATCAAAAGGATAGTTCCGGGATTCTTTTCTTGCATCCAAGGATTCCTTCAGGCCTTTGAAAGCTTCCTCAACATCAATAAAATTCTTCTCGAGCCGATCATCTCTCACTAGGAGTTGGTCATAGTCCACCAAGAAATGTAAAATTTTGAAGGTCAGAAGCAATCAGTAAATAATAAGTATAAAGGTTGCCAAATAGGGAATAAAGCTAGATTTTATTTATCTATCTTTAATAACCTTGCCTTAGATAAAGGGGCATCTTTTGACCTATCAGAAGGGAGAACCCTAGAACCAATAACTGCCATCGAGTTAGCTTTTACAGAGGCGTGGTCGACCTGAGTCTTTTAGATTAATTCCTTCTAACTCGTAGGACCATTCCTTAATCTCTTGAATTGAGGTTTTGTGCTATTCATCTCCTCAGTATTCAATACTACTGGTCGTTTAGAACAGTCCCCTACCGCCTTCTTCTTCTCAATAATCAAGGGAGATATGGATCCAACAATAAGATTGGGGATCTTTTTCTTAACCATTTTACTCAAGGAAGAGAGATTGGTTAGAATAGTGGACAAATCTAAGGAATCAAATGAGAAGAAAGTTCCTCCAAAGGTAGAACCACCTTTTTCCTGGAAGAGGGGACTTAGATGCAGCAATTGAGGAAGATGAAGTAGAATCTTACAAGTTAACTAGAGCAACAAGAATGTCTTATGTAGGCTAAGCTATAAAAGAAGTAATAGCACTATGGTATTCTAATAAGACATAAGTTGACTGGAGATGAGCCTCGCCAATTCTCTGTTGGATAAACCAAATAAACTTCAAATCCACAAAATCGACTTTAGAGTCAGGGGAAATCATTTTTCCTTCTCTCTACAGGAAAACAAGCATAATATGTTAGTCAACAAAACAAAAAGGGGAAAACAGATAGATATATAGATAAATTATATAAATGTAGAACAAGAGGTTTATCTATGAGATGCCTTTCCTAGGGCACCTGGGTCCAATATATCTGACCCCCCTCAGGAAGGGGAGAATATTTCCAATTTTTTACAACAATCCCGTAATCCTAATAGCCCTTCTTGGAATCAGGAAAATTCACCATTAGAGATACATTAGAGTGATGTGTTGTTAAATAGTAAGTGTATTCTCTTGTGGTCCCCAGCTATAACAGTACATTAATTATTTAATTCCTATATGAATTTTGTACAACTCATTAAGGTGGTCAAACCCATTCAGTACTCCCCGACTATTTGGAGCCACTTTAATAGGGACCATATCAAAGTATTGGCAAAATTCTAGAAATATATTGTTTAGAGGTAAAGTAACTCCACATTCAGTAATAAATATAGTGGCAACCAATGACCCTCATCCAACGCATAAAAATCACAAGGCACAGAAACCATCTCCATAACTACCCAATATGAGATTTTTCTATTCTCCCTAAACTCTTCCAAAGAATTTTCGTGAAAAATATAAACCATTCTAATAGTTCAAAAAGAAAAAATTATAGGAAGAAAGTTCTTACAGTTGCATGCTCAATGATGAAACCCTTAAAGCAGCAAGATAAAGAGGCAATGTGGATAAAAGAGAAGTTAAGATTGTAGAAGTGATGAAAAACGGAGGGCCAATCAACCTTTTATAGGTACAATAATGGCTCTTGATATATGGGATTTGAAATGATTCAGTGTACCAACGTTTGGACTATCAACGACTTCCAAAGTCCTAAAAATATAAAAAACCAAGCGTACCCTTCAACAGTTCGCCATTTTCATGTTATTTTCAAAATTGCCACCGCTACAATATAAGCAAACGAAAAATTTAAAAGTACTTGATGTCGGCTACCGACCATGACCTTTAAAAGATGCCCAGTAAGTATGGAAATGAATACTTAATTCTTTCAATCAACATTTAAGGATGTAACATTTGGGGCTTTATGGTGTCCTAAAAATATTAGGCCATCTGGACCAATAAAGTAGTGACAAATGTCAACATCATCCCAAAGCTGGGTAAAAATTGGTCGGCTCAGGTACCCTTTGGTCAATTGCACCACCGGCCAGCACATGTGGGATATTCAACACTTACAGTGCATATGCACGTGAAAGATATCCAATTGCATCTTATTATGTAAAGGTATAAATGCTTGAAGGTATAAAAGCATTCCACCGCTTGAGTTTCCACTTACTATAAATACACCATTTCCCCTAGCTTAGGGGGATAGGTAACAACATACTAGCCTTATGCTAAATTCTTGATTTATAACATGGATATTGGAGTTAAATCCAAAGTACTATTACACCGTGGATGTAGGCTCCATTCCTGAGTTGAACCACATAAAATTCTCTGGTGTCTTTATTTATATTTTCATTTTCTCTATAATCTGGGATGATAAATTTGGTATCTAGGGGCTAACATAAATGACTCAAATTTAGGCATCAACAATCATTATTGATCATTTGTGCCTATATATGTTATACCATGTGATTCATATCCGGTATTACCATCATCTTTGTGTGCCTATGGTGTTACATATCATGTTTTCCACACTCTAAGTTTATGTTCTCTAATTTTGTTTTAGAGCTATGTTCCTTGTGTCCTTATTGATTTTATTTCTTAATCTCATAATGTTTCCTACAATTAGGAGAAGTTTCCTATGGATAGAGAAGGCTTGATTAAGGGAGAGAATCAATTTCTAACAAAACAAAACTAGCTACACGACAAATGGAGAGAAAAAAAATGTTAGGTAATATTTTATGTTATACGAAGTTAGGGAGATTTACTTAGGATAATTTATTTTTAGACTTTTCGATTGTATATTTTAGGCTATTACTTATCAGATTTATCATTGTTGCCTTATATATTATTACCTTGTGTTCATATCATATTTTAACTTTTATCTCAATTAGATATTGTGGTAAATTGGTTTCTATCATTGGATTATTTTGTCTAGATCATTTCTTGATTCTTGTATTTTTTCCTTTGTCAATTCCATGAAGGGGGAGGGGGGGGGGGGGGGGACATTTCTTCCGTAAGGGGACAGATCTCTTAGAAAAGGGGAGTTAAATTAGTGAAAGTATAATCTTATGGAATGAAGTTTATATATCATATTTTATAAAGATATTTAATAAATTTTTCATATGTTCTTTTAATAATTAGATTAATTTCTTGAATATTGTTTTATCAATTTTTTAATCTTATTACTTGTATTTCATTGTCATTTTATTACACACTGGTATTTTGATATGTTTGCTAGTGTTTGATAGGTAATAGGTACAATAATTCTAAACCGGTGTGGAGCCTTTGTGATTCATTAGAGTGTGTCTTTCTATCATGGTATGCCTTTTTCCAGTCGAGTCGTGTCATAGGTGATAGGTTTGATTCATTTTCGTAATATTTTTTATGTACTTTATCACATGATAGATAGAGGGGGATATTGTAGGAGTATTCATAATACACAATGTGCCCCATAGGATTATGTTATCTAATTACATTAACAAAAATACACTTTAAGTCTTTGTACAAGAGGTCACTGAAAAGCTTCATCAACGAATCGGAATCACTCAATCCCGAACCTCAAGTACACCACTTAAGAAACGTATAAGACTTAGTGGACTTAAATTCACCTTGGATAATCTATTTTTTATATTATAAAATCATTTAAATTAACCTTGGTTTTTTAATTTTGTCAAATACACATGAAAAATACGTTTCATATAGAAAAATATATTTTATAATAAATTGCATCTTCTTTCGTATTTTTTAAGTATGGTTGTTCATATGTGGAACAAAATGGATAAAAATTCAGACATTTGCACAACCTGTCTCGTCGCAGCATTACAACTACGTTGAAATTTCTTACTGCAGCGATAATGTATTGCTAATTACATTTGTACCCGTGTAAAATGCCAAGATTTTGACACACCCTGCAGCGATAGCGTATTTCGAAAAATCTTCTAAAGTCAAACTAGATAAAAAAATTTCATACAATTTCACAACTTGTCTCACCGCAACATTACCACTATGTTGAACTTTATTGGTGCAGTGATAGCGTATTGCTAATTGCATTTGTCCCCGAGAAAAATGTCTAAATTTTGACACAACCTAGATCTCTTCAGGCTCGCTGCAGCGACGCAATGTCTCTCTATAGAGGCCCTGTGGCAAAACACGTTAGATAACTCTAAAAGTCATTTTTGTACAAGATCTTTCTTAAACATCTTCTTGGTTAGTGTATCAAGTACGGCTTTTAGGGTTACTTAGGCCCTCATGTGACTATTTGACACCTAGCATTTGAGCCTTTAACTCTTTTCAAAATCAAAAGGCTATAAGTTAAGTGTTGTGTACTCTTCCAAACCAAGAGTGAGAATTTGAAAAATTATTTTGTTAATCAAAAGATTTCATATATTTGAAAGCACATTTTTCACTACTCGTCTTTGAGTTCTTTTAAGCCATTGTTTTCAGTAGAAGTATATTTACTCACCTTGTGTACAAAAATCTATTATCATCAGTGAGTAAATATTTTATTTTCCTTGACTTAGAAAAACTCGTTTTGAGATTTGAAGTACCACACCTCTGCAAACATCCAAAAACACATATATATAGAATTCCCTCAATATCCTAAGTGTAGAATTTTAGTAGCTTGAAGGTTCTATCTAGCAACAAAAAGTTTCTTCAACTTTAAAGAAGAAATTTTTAGTAGAAGATTTGAAGGCAATGGTTATAGACCAAAATTGATCACGGTAGTGTAGCATTCTCTAATTATTGGCACTCTTTACGAAGGATATGGTGGGAAGGAGTGTCTTGCCAGTCAATGCATCCTGAGGGTGTAAGTCTTTATCTTCTAGTTTTAAAACTCTACCATATTACAATTTTCATTCTATTGGCTCGAGTTTTTTTTATGTTTTATGATTTTCCTCGTATACTGTGGTGTTGTGCTATATTATTTACCTTTCAGAACTTAGAGTAAGTCATTTAATATTGATAATAAAATTTGGTATAATCAGATTGGTAAATAATTTATCGCATAGACTTTAGGGTTTGTCTTTCAACCATAACATGAAATTAAAAAAAAAAACTTTTCTCTTTTTGAACAGAAGTTTTAATTGGGTATTCTTAGTCCATCTTGATTTGGAGCACACACTCTTGATATCAGAGCATCTTCATAGGTCTTGAGGATTATAGGTATATGATAGTTTTTCTGTGTGCTAATCTTTAATACATTTTCAGATTTATATTCTAGTGGGTTTTGTTATATTTTATAAAAATCCTAGCAAACTATAACTTACGGCATCTCGTAGGTTGGAGATTCGATAGGAATAAGAAATATGATTTGGGCAGATAAGTTGAATATATGCTTTTCTTATGAGAGATTAAAGTATAATTAGAAGTTAAGCAATTACCCAATAATGACATATATTAATGACGGAAGATAATAATATTTCAAGTTTTTATGCCAAAATTAGATTTAATATAGATTGGATTTTGAGTTACATAGTGGAATATGGATTTGAAAATACGATATATTGTTACTTATGAATTTCGTAACCCACTAAGAATAGGTTCATACTTTAATATTTATATATATTGATTGAGGAAGTTTTGGATATAATATGAAGTATGGGTTAAATGGTAACACTAGATGAAGAGAGGATGATGTTATTTGAAACTTTAGATAAAAGACTAACATGAATTTATATATGAACTTCGTGAATGAAGGAATATGTTGGCATAAAATGATAAATATGTAAGGATATGTTTGCATATGTATAGTTATTGGTAAATTTATTATGAGTGGACATATAAGCTTAAATGTGTGAGACATTGATTTAATGGGTGATAAATTGGGTACCCGATGAACAAATTCTATATTATTGATAAGGATAGGCTTTGTGATATTTATAAGAGCGTGGTAATGATTATTAAACATAAGTTGAACCAACATGGTATATGTATGACAATTTCTATATAAAGCAAGTAGTTGTCATAAAACATAATAGTAAGTAAAAATTGCAATTTTTATGTTTCATATTTGTGAAATGGATTGAAATCGTAATGCTGAAGGAATTCGATAAAGTTTGACAAAATGAACAAGTGTGATTTACACATGTGCAAATGGTTATTTTAAGCAACTAATTATACAAGTGTCATAGATCACAATATTGATTTAATGAACTATGTTTATTATATGAAAGTCTTAATATGTATAATTTTATGATTTCTTGCTAACCCAAGTAATAATTATGATGATAGTGCATATAAGCCCTGAATTACATTTCATATTAATAATTGGGACACCTATTTAATTTGATATTCACTTGTGACTATTATATTATGATTGAGATATTAGAGGATGTTATGCTCAGATTTTATTATTACAGGTTGTTCACATTGTCATCTCCCGTATCTTCTATTAAATAGAAAAAGTTAAAATTGTCTCATATTTCTATCACATTCTAAGAATTATATTTTCAAATTATTGCACCTTTAAAATTTTAGTATTCGAGTTTGATCAACTCTAATATTATAAATACGGAGTGTTGTAGACGAGTTCATCTCAAACGAGATAATGATGTCAACCGTCAACCGTCACCTTAATAAATTTCACACCATCCAAGTATTTATAAATGTCCCAATATTGTTCAGCACAATAAGAAAAACATTAAGGATATTAAGTTCAGATCTACTACGATGTCATCTTTTCGAAATATGAAGATGTGATAGATCTTATATTAGGTTTCATTACAAAAAATTGAGTCATGGACAACTCGATCCAAAAATATGTATTCATAAATATTCGATAGCTAGAGAGAGTATTGTTCCTTATAATATATGGACATCTAAATTGAAGATTATAAGTCTTCTCAACATCAAAGCTTTCTCACGCTAATTCTAAAGATTGAAGACTATATCCTTTTTTGGTATTTTTGATTGAATCACCTTAAGGATATACACACACTTACACGATTATATTTTTGTGAAAATGATTTTTGTGAACTAATCAAGTGAAAGTTTTCAAAAATTCCTGGCCTTAAATGCTTATTTAGATGAATCTTGCATTTTTCTTATAAGCATTCCCATGACTGGGTTTTGAACTTGTGCACACGTAATCATGGTTTGGGCTGAGAAAAAGTTCTTTATAAAACATGTGCACGACTGCCACATGTTATATATGACTTTGGCCACTGGTTAAATTCGTTCACGTTGAGGACTATTTAACCATGTGCAAAACGCTGTCAGATTTTTAAAATTTTCTATACATAGGAGTTTTTCCCTTCCATTTTAAAGATCTTTTTTCCTGAAACATATCACACATGGAGAGAGTATTTTCAAGAAATTGATCAAAAAACACCTTTTAATTATAAATTTACCTTGATCTATAGACTTTTTAGAGAAAAAACTTGGATTTATACTTGATTCATGAATTATGAGATCTGAGAGTATTTTGAGTTTAAAAAAAACATATAGACTAGATTTAATTCTACTCATAATTTTCTAAATTTAAAGATCTGCACTCCGTATCTAAATGGAGGCGAGTTAAATATTAGAGAGATAATTTTTGGTGAGATCTAAGGATGGAGAACCTGACTTTCATAGGAAACATGAGAGAAGTACCTTACTGCGTCTGTAAAGAATTTAATTTCAAATTTAATGAGAGACTAGAATGCACTGAGAGTTTTTCACCACTAGGTGGGTGTTTCCTCATTAACCTTGATTTTTGTCTTTTGTGTGCTTGTTTGTTATTTATACGCACAATTGCTATCACTCACACACTTATATCTTAAGATTGGATCCAACATGATCAATTTATGTAATTTATTTAGTCTTGCATCTAGTTAATTCACATAATTAGACAAGATTTTTCCTAATTTGTTTAACTGACTTAGATCTACTGGATCTCTCACCTAGAAGCACATTAACTAGGTTTAATCTAAAAATTGTCCATGAAAATTTTGAAATTGGTAAAATTATCCCACAAACATATTCACCCCTACAGGTTTATTTTACGTGAACAGTTTATCTAAAATGTACCACTCTTAATTGGTATCAAGGAAGTTTCTCATTTAAGAAAACACTTGTTGTAGTATATCTTTCTTGTTTGTGTATATGATTTGTGTTTTTTTATCCAAGATATTTCTTGAGGTTGTGTTTCGATCTTATTGGTAGAATGGATAAATATTGTGATAGTATCTCTCTGAATAATCCGCCTTATTTTGATGGATCAAATTATACTCATTTGAAGTTTAAGCATGAGTAAGTGTAGATGAGTGTAGAAGATGGGTAGAGTAGTCCCATAATTGAATAATGTGATATGGAAAAGGAAGCTTGGGATATTTTGAGAGTTACTCGTGAGGGAAATTCAAGCGTTAAAAGAGCTTAGGTTCCAAGCATTGTGACTATGTTTGCAATAGTGAGATTGAATGAATATAAGAGCTTCAATTATAATTATACTAGATTGATTACGGTTGCCAATGCCTCTTTTATCATAGGAGACAATATCCTTGAGAATGAGGTTGTGAAGAAGTTGTAGAGGATGGTAGATTCTAGATTCAAAACTAAGGTCTCTATCCTTTATGAAACAATTGATACAAGAACATGTAGTTTAAAAGGTTGGTTGGGTCACTTCCAATTTCTTATTAAGAAGAACATTTGAGAGTGGCAAAAACTTAGAAGGATATTACATTTGTTGCCAAATTTAATGAAAAAATTGTCTACCAAGAGTGAAGATAGACTGAAAGGTTGAAGTGGAGCTTCTTTTGTGAAATGGTTCAGTAAATTTTATAAAAATAACAAGAGACTTTTCAAAAATGAAAAGAAGTTTGAACCTAAGAAAAATAAGTCAAATAGATATAACTCTCAAGGTAGTCATGATAGGAATGTGGCTATTAAGGAAAATAAAGATAAGAAATAGATGTTTTGGTTATGGATGTGTAGGACATCACATGAATATATGTCCCCCATAACTGAGAAAGAAAGAGAAAAACAATGACTTTTATAAGCATAAGAATGATCTTATGTGATTCGGAGAGTGAGGTCGATTAAAATTCTTCAAGTGATGAATGTAGAGTGAGAATACATTCATAATGATATTAGAATAAGGTCAAAAGACTTCAAATGAGAGTATATTGTATGATTATGTGAAGAAAAATTGGGTCAAAGTTTTTATTCATGTATCTCTTAGTGATTCCTCATCGTGAAAAGGGAAGGTTCACACATAACATACAATTTGTCACCTAATGAGAGTGATGATGAAGTTGAATACATACATGATTCATTTGATGATTTTTATTAAGATTATTTTAAATTGAAAATGTTAAACATCAAGATTTTAAACAATATGAAGTACTTTTAATTTGAACAAAATAAGAAAAAAGAAAGTTTAAATTGTTCAATTGGAAAATTTGAAACTTAAAAAAAATATTGAAGTTTTTTTTTAAAAAACAACCTTTGTGGCCCCTAAACTGTACAAGTTTGGCCAGTTTAGTTCTTAAACTAATAATATGGCCAATTTAGTCCATGAACTAATAATTTGGCCAATTTAATCCTTAAAATTTGACCAATTTAGTCCTTGAACTAATAAATTGACCAATTTAGTCCATACGCTAATAATTTAGCCAATTTAGTCCCTAAAATAGCTTAAAACTATTTTTTCTTTTCAATTTAAAAAAATACTCTTTTTGAATAAGAATTAAAACCTCTAAAATTATACTCCAAATAATTTTAAAAATTCGTGCTTAAAAAAATGGGATAAAAGAAATTTTTTTAATTTCCAAAAAATTTTAAACTGTTTAAATATATTTTATAGCAGTTTTAAACAGTTTCTTTTAAGTAAAAAATTATGAGTTTTTAAAAACCTTTACAAATTCTGAGTTTTTTCAAAGTAAACAATTCTGAGTTTTTAAAGGGTTAAAACTTTTAAAATGTACCTCATATAACAAAAAAAAATGAGTTTTTAAAGAACATGTTTTTAAAAAATGGGATAAAAAAACCATTTTTTAAGTTTATCTGTAAAAATTGAGTGTTTTTAACAATTTTAAAAAAAATGTCGGTGTAAATAAAACTATTTTTTAAAGTTTATCTGTAAGAAATGGAATAAAAAACATTTTTTTAAGTTTATCTATAAAAATGATATTTTTTAACTATTTTTTAAAGTTTAAAATGAAATAAAAACTGTTTTTTAAAATTTAAAAATATTTTTATCTTTTCAAAATTGAATAATTATTCTATTTTTTAACAAAAGTTAAAAACTCTGAAATGTACCTCAAATGATAATAAAAATGTGAGCTTTTTTTTAAATAGAAAAAAATATTTTTATTAAATTTAATAAAAAAAATTATACTATTTAAAAAAAATTCAAGTATAAAAACTGTTTTTTTGAACTAGGAAAAAAAACTGTATTTTATCCTATTTAAAAAAATATATCCTATTTAAAAAACCGTTTTTATCCTATTTAAACAAACGGTTTTCTATCCTATTCAAATAATAACTCGAATTTTTTTTAATATTTGGGATACATTTGAGAGGTTTTAACTCTTGTTGAGAAAATAAAGTAATTCTTTAACTTTGAAAAAGTAAAAACAGTTCTAAACTTTAAAAAATTGTTTCTTATTTCCTTTAAAAAATTAGTTTAAAAAGTTATTTTTATCCTATTTAAAATATTGTTTTAAAAACCAGGTTTATTCCATTTAAAAAAAACTGTTTTTATCATTTTAAAAAAGAGTAATTTTTTAACTTTGAAAAGGAAAAATAGTTTTAAGCTATTTTAGGGCCTAAATTGGCTATATTGTTAGTTTATGGACTAAATTGACCAAATTATTAGTTTAAGAACAATATTGGCTAAATTGTAAAGAAAATTGGCCAAATTATTAGTTTAGGGACTATTAGGGGTTGTTTACTCTTTTTTTTTGTTAATAAGAGTGGTACTTTGAAAAGAAAAAAATGAGGTTGTTTTAAAAGAAAAATATAAAGTTGATCTTCAAAGAGAATTTTAAAAGTTATATTTTCAAAAGTTAAAATTGATCTTAAACATGCAACAGACTTAAAAATTGATATGAATGAGAGAACCAATGTTCTTGATAATATTTTGATGAGTCATAGTCAAATATAAAATGACAAATATGGTATTGGATATGTTGAACCAATGAAATAAAATAATATTGTTTCAAAATCAGAAGTTGAAATTTCTTCTTGTACTAAGAACAAGACCACGGAACAAACTCCAGAGTTAAAGAAAAAGGAGGTTGTTTCAAAAAATTTATCTAATTATCATGCCTATGGATGCCAATTTTGTGGGAAAAGCAATCATTATGCCCATTTTTTCTTTAAAAGAAATAAATTTCAGAATGTTAAAAACAGAGCAAGTGAACCGAAACATAAGTTTAGGAGATATGTGGATGTTTGTACTCACTGAAGGTTAGATGGACATTTTAACCAAACTTGTAGGTTATTAAAATATAGAATTTCTAGGTTCATTCAAAATAGGAGAAAGATTGGGTATACATATCATATTAGTCATCTTAGAGGTGTGATTGGCAAGCTGGTGAGAAGGGTTGACTTTATGGTGAATAAAAGAATATAGGTTAGGCTAGAGTTTTCTAGATCTAGATCCTATTATTGATCTTAGAGTTGAGATTAGGAAGCTAATTAGAAGCTTTGACTTCATGGTCAATAAGAGAATAGACGTTAGGATAGAGTTTTTTAGACTTAGATCTTATGCATATGTTGATAGGAATAATATTCCTATGAGAAAAGAGAGGTGGATAACTATGGATAGTAAAGGTATGCTAAAAAATTACCCGAGGAAAAAAGATTGAGATTAAATTACCTCATAGAAAGTTTGTAAATAAGGAAGTTGTATGGGTGCCTCCAAATGATCCAGGAGAGGAATCACCCCTCGCTACATAGAGTTCTAATTTTCTTGACATGCCTAGGGATTTTATTATGTAAGTCCCCTTCCTAGGTACTCCTTGATTCATTTGGGATCGGATAATTTGGTCGAGTGAAATTCATTGTCACGCTTTAATAATTTTTCATACATTTTGAGGATTTTCATGTATTCATGCATCTTAGTTGATTTTTTAATGTGCTTTAGTTCTTATATAGTTACATATTGCATCATTCATATTTTTTAATGCCAAAATATTTTCATTTTATTAATTTTGTTATGTGTGGTGAAGTTATATGTTTACATTGATTTAATGTATGTACTTTATTTGAATGATAATTAAGGCAAGAATTCTTAACTATTCGGCACGAATGATGATTTATTCAATGATATGCTAAGATTCATAAGAAAAATCATGATAGTTATAATTTTTGATATCTTTTGTTATAATTTCACCTTACACATTCACTTGCTTATCACTTAAATCGTATGATTTTTTATATTTGGCTTGCATTAGTGATTGATTTTAAATCGTGATTAAATCCCGAGATCTGATATTGGTTATCTTAAATCGTTTACATGGACCATTTGAGAGTTGTGTATGATAAACACTTTAACTTGATGGAGTTAATTGATGAGACGTTTCTTACACGAAAAGGGATACCATTGGTGATAACGTTGATTTCAATCTAAGTATCATCGATAGGTATCTACCAAAGTGTGTGTGTGTGTGTATGTGTGTGTGTGTGTGTGTGTGTGTGTGAGAGAGAGAGAGAGAGAGAGAGAGAGAGAAATACTCCATAGAAAGATGTGTTTTATTACGAAAAGACATAAAAACATGTGCTAGAATATACAAGGAAAGAAAAATAAGATAGGGAATTAACTTTGTATTGCTATCTTTTAATATATATTTTAGAGATTTACATCATATGAGGGAGATTAAATGGTTAGATTCTTCCATTTAGAATATCTCGAAAGGATATTAATGAAATGATCAACTTAAGCATTAATTGTAATTCTTATTACTTGATTGTGTTGATTCACTTGATTTTATGACTTATAATTGTTCAAGATCATGCCATGATTAAGATACAAAAATTGATTGATTTTATTCAATTAGAATTTTGAATATGTTGTTGAGTGATTAATATTTGTGTTGAATATGTTCTCAAACCATGGAAGAAATCAAATTTCAAAAGAAACTCATGAAATGAATCATGATTATAAAAAATGGCCTAATCATGTTCAAAACTTAGATATTTTGGGGTCACACACGCACACTATATATATATATATATATATATATATATATATATATATATATATATATATATATATATATATATATATAGTGTGTGTGTGTGTGTGGGGGGGGGGGTGTATAAGTTTTTTACTTTCTCATATGTCTCATATTCATGATTTAAATGTCAAAATGAAATTTTCATATTTTGAGTGTCTAGGTTTCGATTTATAGGCTACGTCTTTTTTTAGAGGTTTCCCTAACTTTAGCTTAATGTCTCTAACCGTTTGTGAGGTTCATCTCTGTTCTCGTTGCACGGAGCCCATTCGAACGATGTAATTTTCATCCATTCACCTGACATCACAGATTCTTTGCATATATGGAGTTTAAGCTGGTTTTGAGGTCTTATTATAGACTATTTCAAATTTCTTAAACCTAGAGCAAACCCTAGGTAATTGTTTGATGAATAATGAGATTTTGTTCTTAAATTTGAATATTGAAACCATTTTGGCTAATTTTAGATTGTATTTAGAGTTAGAAACCCTAGATTTTTGACATCTGGGTATTTCTAGATTTGACTCAAGTAATTGTTGTTCTTTCATATCTTCTTCTTGATTTTATCTATTTTAAAGTTATTCTAGGTTATTCCATTATCTCTAGGTGTTGTATTATAGTTTTGAGGTTGGATTTGTTTTTTTATTTATTTATCTTATCTCAATTCATACTTTGCTTGCATTTTTGTGCATTTTTTTGTGTGAATTTTTCTGAGTTTGTCGATGACTATGGTTCATGAAAAAACACATGCATGAAAAAGAGCAATTTCTAAGCGACCAAGTGGTCTCGGTAAGACATCTCATTCTAGACATACCCTTATCATACCGCCTAGTTCACCAAGAACTTCTAACAAGCGTATTCAGTCCCCAAGTGCCTCTATACCCATTCCTATGATGACCATGGATTCATTTTCTACTTGTTTCATAAAGGATGTCATGCCATTGAGGAAATGCCTAATTTATTGACTTGTCAGGGTTGAGAGGGATGTAGATTTGACACGTCTCCAACAGGACATAGAAGGCCTCTATTACTATATGGAAATTCATCACCTCGCTTCATCTCATTTTCTTAACCCACAAGCATCGTCTAATGCCACACTTGGTCATAACTTCTATGCGAACATGGTGAAGCTTTGATAGTAAAGGAGGAAAATTTATAATTAACTAGTTGGTTAATTATTAAAGTGGGATTACTTATAGACGATTATATGGGACATCTTGGGGTAATTAAAGATTATTTACCTATACATATTACATGATAAAGATATGTATTTATTTATTTATTTATTTGTGTGGGCATATCTATGTTCGTGGATGGTCCTATCGGTTGAGGTTACGGGTACTTCGGGATCGTAGCAGTCATAGACACAGTTGGGCTAGGCATTATGTTGGTCATTATTTTAAGTACTACATAGCAGCGCCACTGATGAAAGTTAGGTGTAGATGATAGGATCCATGCAATGGTGTACTGCATAGGGGTGACCGTGCAATGGTGTACTGCGTATGGATGACCTCACTTATGTGTGTTTTGTGATGTCCATTTGAGTGAGGGACTTCTCTGTACTTACCGACATGTCACGAACGGGACACTAATGGTAGATGCCACTAAGTGTCATATATATGTAAGGACACACACACACACACACACACACACACATATATATATATATATATATAATTAATGAGATTAAAGTACTTACTCTAATCATGTAAAGAATCAAACGCATACCCAATACTACGTAATATGCATAATAGATGGTTATGTCACTTTTGTGGGTAGTATGACTGGGGCATTCAGGGAAATGGCAATGCGGGTGTAGATAATTACATTTCAGTACATAGGTTGTGCTAGATGAATCGCACATTAAATAATGGTATAGGTGTTTGTTGTTTCATTTGGGATTTGGGGTAGTATGCATATAGTATCGCACTTAGATGAGAGGCAAGATATTTGTTGCATATGAGTGCTAATGGAAGGTACATACTTTGGATTAACTGTATAATTACATCTTAATTTTCATAAGTTAATTCTTACAACTCTAGGGCACTGACCCAAATTATAAAGGTTTTCTCCCTCCAGGTTTGCCTAGACAGGGATAGCATGACTGACATGACATGAGACTTGCGATCATACATTGCTTATCAGAGATAAGCTTCTTGATTCTAGTCTAGGTTACTATTCCTTTTCAGTCTTTTATTTTTGGATATTGTATGGGCATAAGCCCGGAGTTTATTTCATTCAGTCAATTGAGACAGTCATATTTGTGTTGTGATTTTATCTTATCTGGATGGTCATGTTGGACTTATTATTTCTTAGTTACTAATTTAAATTAGTTTAATTACGCTTATGTTTTCAAAATACAAATTTTATTATGGTTTGATGCCGAGAATGATGTAAATTGATAGACAAGCCCTATCTTTGGCGTATTGTGTCTGACCAACTTTTATGTGGAGAATGGAGGCTCTTACAACATACTATTGAAATAATGCCAGAATTTGTTTTAATGAAATAAAAATTTAGATCCATAGAAATTTTGGTTGAAATTTCACATAAATTTTTAGTTTTCTTATACTTAAGATGATGTTGGCTTTGAAAAAATGTCTATCACTTCATATTCTTGTTTGACGGATACCAGAATAAGGAGATGCAAAAGACTTATCAAACAAACAAAATGATTGACTCAGATTGCACCAAAAAAATTCTTATTTACAGTTTAGTAGAATCTAGTAGGACCTATAGTTTTATCTTCGATGCCCTTATACTGTATAAGATCTACATGACTACCTTTATCATCCTATAAGTACAATGGTGGGGAATTGACAAAATAGTTAGTGCAAAAGATTGCCTATCGTAAGAATCAAAAAAGAAAAGAAAGTCAATAAATGAACTATACGATAGATTCCTCTTCTTAAGTAGAAACTCAACTTTAGACTTGGGAGTTTTACCTAGTGTTGGGACTTAGGAATGTTCTACGTGTTTGTATTTAATGAAAAAAAACAAATGGGAGAACATATTTACAAAGACTTAAATAGTGAATAGAAGCAAACTTGTAATTTGTAAAAAAGTCAAAATGAATATTTTTCCACAACAATCAGTTTTATCAAATCCCTACACCATATCATAGTCATGATTTGACCTACTTGATCCCTCACATTACTAAGGCCATCCACAGTGGGATCCCATAAACTTATGGGTTTATGGTATGAGTTAACGGGTCAGTGGCGCAATGCAAAATCGTTAAAAATGGGTGTGGGGCGGGAAACATTCTTACTCCTAGGCTAGACGAACAAAAGTCTTGCGCCTGGCCTACGTCACAAATTAGCCGTTGCACAAAAATTTATTTAAATATGGTGGGGGACGGACAGCTGTTGTCCTTCTGGTCATGGGGCGGACAACAGTTGTCCTTCTGATATGGGGCGGACAAATGTCTCCCGCCTCTGCCACTTAACAGGATCCGTTATCCCTCCTCTACACTTATGGGATGCTAAGCGGCTCCCCTCCAAATTATACAGTTTATACCGCCCACTATGAGTCAAAAATCACCAAATTAAAGGATCCACAATGGGATTAGAGAACCCATTGTGGATGGCCTAAGTCCCATACCCATGTTGTCTCATCCTTTGCCAATAAATTAAGAGTTTACTCTATACCACCCAGTTACTCATTAAGTTCCTCCACTAAATGGTTACACCTCACTCTCATAAAGAAGAGACTAACATACTTTGGGAATAACTCTGAAAACTTGGAATACTAGCTAGAACTCTAGTAACCTCATACACTTGTATTTATTCCTGACATCTTACCTTACTACCAATGCCCTCCTATATTTAAAAAGTTCATTGTCCTCAATGGATGTCATTATCCACAAAATATATACAAACAATAAAAAAATGGATTGATACCAAGTATAAGAAACTAGTGACTAAAGACTTGCCAATTACATGTTCCTAGGACAATAATTTTCTTCCAATAAAATACTTGTCTCGTGTAGCAATTTGATTTTTATAAAAAGTCAATTATTACAATTTCAATCTTAGTAGTCACTAGTTCCTCAAATGAAGATAGATTATGGAACCCCAAAGTATGACAATTAAATCGAAACACCAGATGCAAAACAAAAGAAAATATATGAACACAGGACGAAGAAATACTAAGATGGAATTCTCAAAGATAGTAATGAGAATTATTATCTTGTTAATTCAACAAATTCAGTGGTTCAATAAAATAAATAACTTGCAAGAAATTAAATAATAGTGACTAAACTAAAGGAGGATATATTGAACTAAAAAATAAGCATACAAGTTTGCAAATAGGCCTTTGTTGCAGTAAATATGGGCACAAAAGTATGCAATGATTCCAACTGCAATACCCTGCCCCAGTATTTTATTTATTCCCCCAGTATAAGTTTTAATAATATATGGACACGGAGATTTGGATGATAAGAACTGATTTTATATTCTTATTCAACCACTTTGAAGGCTTGATGGTAATTGTTAGAAGGTTGAGGGTTCAAATTGGAATTTGTAGGGTTTAAACGACAGTAGGGTCATCCCAAGGAGATTTAGGTGTCACTAGAAGCAAGGGTCAAATGATCTTCGAGCGAGATCTCACTACCTTAAGTTCCCAGGTCGCGCGAATGTCACCGAAGACATATATCGAACAAGATTGACATGTCGTTCGAACGAGGTGCCTCAAAAATTTTAGATATCACTTGCCCTTATGCGCTGTAACATTTTTAGCCCTTGATTTGGTGAGCCCGGATTAGGCAAAACATAATTTTTGGTATTTTAGGTTTTTATAATGCTTGGTTTGGGTCATTTGGGCATTTGAAAGAGAGAAGAAGATGAGAGGGGGAGAGGGGTGGTCTTCCACCATGGATAAGCTTTTATTCACCTCTTACCACCATTCCACCACCACAAATCACCTTATTCTTCTAGTATTTCACTACAGTCAAGCCTATAACACCCACCTCCACCATTGTAGAAGTGGATCTACAAATTTTGGAGAAGTGTTGGGGGATTTTTGGAAAAGATGATGGGAGCTTTCATGGAGTTTGAAGTGAGTTTTAACTTGGAAACTTAAATTGAGCACATATGGAGAATTTTTGGGGATGCGTTTTGTAACCCTTTGAGGGCACCTTTGGAGGAGAGGGTTACTCCTCCTACACCAATATTCTTTCCACCATTTGGAGACTTTAGAGGTGGAAAATATTACTTTTAGTATAAGGACTCTATTTTGTGTATTTGTAGCCTTGCTGTTAGATTACATGAGTAGGGTTAATTTGATTAAATGATGAAAATTATGTGTAGTAAAGAATAAACATTTCTATGGAATAAAAATGTTGCAAAATGTTATTTTGTTGAAAAATAAATGATGAGTAAATATTTCAAAGTTTCTTGAAATGAAGATTTGGAGTTTTATGAAAATGGTGTAATTTCTAGAAAATCTATGTTAAATATTTTATAAAATAAAATATTTGAAAATTATGATAAATTTTGCTAAAAAATTGGTGAAGTAATGTTTCAAAGTTTCTTGCAAAAAAATGTAAAGTTCATAAAAGATGAAATTTGTTGAGTTTGAAGAAGTAAAATATCTTTTCTGACTTGAAGTATTATGAATTTATAGGATGAAATGTATGTTTGTTCCATTTAGTAAGATTTTAGGATTTAAAATCCATTTTCTGTTGTAGTATTTTGGTAAATAATATGTGGACAAGTTTAAAGGAGGATTTGTTAGGTTTAAACATGAAATAATAATAGTATAAATTCTAGTCTTCAAACGTGTGAAAAGGGGATTAAATGTGTGATGAATATAAGGTTGCAAGACTACATGCATTAATAAAAGGGATATGGTATTTAATTATAAAAGTAATCTTAAAGAGTAATTAGATTTCTTGAATAAATAAAGGAAATAAAGGTTTAATTTATAAATGTAGTGAGTAATGGTGCTGTATAAGTGTTAATGGTTAAACATTGGGAAGTTGGTGTGTGTAACTTAATGATGTTCGAAAGGTTAGGACTTATGAATTCGGAAAGAAAATAATGGAATGAAGTGGTTTCCTACTTGACAAGAATGATACTCAAAATGTCAGGAAGGTGTTAAAGTGTTGAAACAACTTAAGAAGTAGTATAAGTAACTAAAAAGTGTTTTGATAAAATAATACTTGTGAAATGGAGAAAAATGATAAGTTTGAAAACAAATGGGTAAAATGGTAATTTACATAAAGTGGGATATTTTTATGAAATAAAAGTGGTGGAAAAGGTGTTAAAAAATTGATCCTAAATGAATATGATTTTTGATATAAAATCAAAGCTAGAGTGTAAAGGACATGAAATGATAATTTCAAGGTGTAACATGAGTTGGGGTGAAATCCGGGGTTTAGCTTCAGCCGGGTAACAAGGAAAAGAAGGAAAAATGTGAAAATTTATAAAATGCTAAAATATATAAAAGGAATTCTGATAACACCGGGATAATTAAGGAAGGCCCGGAGCCCTGGGCTGAAAGACCTAAAACCACTTGCCAAAGTATATTATGGCGTCGTCGGCGGTGTAGAGCCCGTTAAAGTACACGATTTATTGGAAGATTTTGAAAAAAGATAAAGGAATAAGCAATATGTCAATAAATGGTTTGTGTTGTGAAATTATGTCAAGACAACCTAACTTGAGTGAATTAATAAATGCTCCGATAAATGTTAAGATGGACAAGAAATGTGTAAATTAATTAGTGAAGGAAATGGTAAAGTATGATGGTTAAACGGGTGAGTTGAGCAACATAATAATGTTTAACCATAATTAACACAAGGAAGTATTGTGAAAGTTTTTCAAAGCTTAAATAAGTATTGTGTAACACGGTGTTCATGTGTGTTGAAAAGATGATTCTCAAATGAAAATACTAAAGTACATTATTTAAATAAAAGGGCAATCTTGATAAAGAAATGATTTTCGATTAAATATAATGTGGTTGTTCCAAGCATTTTATTGTGGGTGTTAAATAAAGTTATAAATGTCAAGTTAAGAGAACCGAAGTCCTTTATGAGATTATTGTAAATTAATCGGACTAAAACAATGTTTTGGAAGTAAATAGTTTCATGCATATAGTGTGTGTGTGTGTGTGTGTGTGTGTGTGTGTGTGTGTGTGTGTTTGTATACAAGTTTGTTTCATATACACGTAGGTATAACGTGCTAGAGTCTACTTTTTGGCATTCGTTTCCATACTATATTTTGTTTATTCCCATTGGGCATTGGCTCGCACCATCATCTTGTTACGGTAGGTTGGGTGTGGGTTTGTAATTTGAGAGGGTTACCTTGAATGTTATAAATATTAAATAAATTTTAGAATTATAAAAAGGGATTATACCTTTCCACTCTGAAAGGACGTGATTTTATAAATGTCCATTTTGAATCTAAATTTTTTATGTGTGTCTTAGGTCTCAGTTAGTATGTCTGATACCGCTACATTCGGCACTGATGATACCAGAAATAGTTTCACTAGGTCATAGATGTAAAAAGCTCAAGCAGGTCTACAACAATAGAAATAAACACACAGCAAGCTCTTAAAGAAAGAGATGAGGTGAAGAGGATGAACACCAGGGTTTAAGTGGTTCGGCCGGAGCCTACGTCCACTGTGTGTGTGAGTGAATTCCACTAGTAAATATGGCTCTAATGTCCGGATTACAACGCCATATCTCTTTCTCTCTCTCTCTCTCTCTCTCTCTCTCTCTCTCTTATGTATACAATTCAGCAGAGTTTCAGTTAGGGTAGTAATTAATCTATCCTTTACAATAAAGAAGATGAAAGGTATATATGGTGCTGAGGGTGTATATTTCACCCCCCATCATGTTGTGTGCATGAATACATTGCTCGTAGACAATTCAATGTGGATATATGGCCCTATCACACGTAGGCCATGATGACTATATATTTCCTGATGTGAGGGGATGATCATGTAATAAGGATTTTGGGATATCACGTGACGTACACTCACACGCACATCTTCATGCACCCCCCCAATGCACGCGCTCTATTAGTATGATGGCTCCGGTCGACCCTAGTGGTCAAGGAAGAACTCGTAGAACTTTGAACCCTCGTGGAATGACACATGTCTCGTCTTCTAGTAACATCCTGGACTCATCGGCCTGGGGCGGGCCGAGGCTGAGGATATTCAAGCTTGTAAGAATAATGCATATAGTTTATACTAGACAACTGATGAGGGCCGAGGTCGAGTCATCCAACTAAGGTTGAGTCTTTAAAGTCCAAGTGGAAGCTTCTCATTTATGTTCATCTGGTAAGTGTCGACTGGAGCCGAGGCTTATGACCCTAGACGAGGTGATATTTGGCCTATCAATCACCCCCTAGCCCTTAGTCTCTAACATCTGGATGAGACTGAGGGAAAATAATGCTATGATGTCCAATGCCTCTGTTGATGACTCGCTTTAGTTGACAAATGTCAGACTTCCCATGGGGTTGTGTCCAATCGAGGTGCGAATGACGGCTTAGACGCTTAGGGTTTCTTGCTCATTATGATGAGGATTTTGGGAAACTGTGTGCCCCTTTGTGAAATGTACACAAGTCATTATTTACATATAAATAGGAGTTACATTTCAAAATTTTCTTCTCACTTGACTTGCTCCTTCATCGTGTTACCTTCTTGAAACAGAGTTTTAACCCTTTGCCCCTGTGCCTCCAAGAATTTTTCCAAGGTCGTTTTTACTTCTTCATTCTCATTTCTCTTCCAAGTAGACCTCTTCCACCATTGGTGTTCAAGGTTTTATAGTTTCTTGAATCATTTTTAGACTTAATATATTCCGCTAAACTCAAGCCCAACCTCGCCAATTGTCTTTGCTATTTGGGGCTTGCTTGTTAGCCTTGAGTGGTGGTTTTGAGTGGGTTTAAGCTTTTAAGATCACCTTGCACTTAATACCTGCACCATTTAGGCTTCCATTACGATATTTAAAATTCTCCGATCACATTCCTGTCACCCCCTGCCACAAACTGTTCTAAGTTATTCTTGGTAGAAAAATGATTTAGTTTTGCCCTTTTGATCTTTAAGTCAAACTTTGTCAACACCAAAACTGTTTATGGCTTCCAATTTTAACTGTTTAAGTGTTAACTCGTCCTCTAAATGTTAAGGACCTTATACGAATTACCATTTTAATACCCAACCCTTAGGGAGAGGTATTTACAGGAGATACACAAACTATAGGACGAGGCTAGGCATTAAACCGACCCCGTTTGAAGAAGACCCCTCTTTCCTATCCCTTTAAGAGTAATTCTTCCCATTAGTAAAGAAATGGTCAGCTTTTCTTCTAGCCAAGATGATAATAGGGATTCGTACGAGGAAGCCATGAAGTATTCTCTGACCCATCCTAAGGAGACTAGGGAGACTAATAACACATCTCGGGACTCATTGCCTAATCGAGCCGAGGCATCTGGATGAGATGACTCTTCTGTGGAGATCCTTCCAAACCCTACTGAGCCATCCCCCAAAACAAATATCTGCCATGTCTGATGTTGAGTTCCAAAGAACTTACGCTAATGTTGATGCCGAGGCTGAGGAGGTAGAGGCTGGGGAAGATGAGGTCGTGGATGAAATGGATGAGGGCTCTAAGTCTGATGATCCACTTGAGTATTCATTTTCGGAGCAATATCAATCTTTCGAGGCATCTGGATGAGATGACTCTTCTGTGGAGATCCTTCCAAACCCTACTGAGCCATCCCCCAAAACAAATATCTGCCATGTCTGATGTTGAGTTCCAAAGAACTTACGCTAATGTTGATGCCGAGGCTGAGGAGGTAGAGGCTGAGGAAGATGAGGTCGGGGATTAAATGGATGAGGGCTCTAAGTCTGATGATCCACTTGAGTATTCATTTTCGGAGCAATATCAATCTTCCATTCGTGAGGTTAACCTTCTTTTCTTCAGACACCTTTATGCTATAAATCCTAATGTCACCCTACAAGTTCCGGATAAGGATAAGAGAGTGTATGACACACGAGATGGAGAAATCGCCCTCTATAATCAAATGTTCAAGTCGGGTTTTATCTTCCTGTTGACCCGGCTATGCGGACTATCCTTTCTATTCTTAGCCTTTCTCCTACTTAGATAGCCCAAAAATCCTCGAGGGTTGCCTTGGGTTATGTTTCCTTGTGGAGAAATAAGTACGAGGAAGAGCCCTCAGTTGAGATTTTTCATAATTGTTACCATGTCTTGTCCACAGCTAATTAGGTCGGGTATTATCACTTAGGGGCTAGGAGGTTTGAGAAAAATATTCTCAATGTTAATCATAGTACCAATCATAGCTGGAAGGAGAGGTTCTTCTATGCATCTGAAGCTTGGGAGTTTTTGGCCGACTCCAACCATGAGACCCAAGAAAACGAGCCAAGGGTTACCCATACTTGGGTAAAACCTTCAATGCTCACCACTAAGTCCAACCCCGGCCTCAGTGTAGCTAATAGGGAGAGCGTCGACTTCCTCAGGATTCAGGGGAAGGATGGACAACTTCTTTCTTTTGAAGATCTAATGTCCCCAGAATACTTAGATAACTCCAGGTTGAGGGTTGATCCACTGGACGACCTTTGTAAGCGATACAGTTTCCTTATCTTTTTATTTAAATCTTTTATCTTACCTTGTGCTTGTGACAAATGACCCGTATTATATTTTTGTATATCTCCCTCCTCACCTCTCTGAGGAATTTTTTAACATGCATATTCCAAGACTTCGTAATGCCTTAAACAAAAAGAAACAGTCTCCAGTAAGGGTAATTCAAAGAAGACAATAGCCACAGGGCCAACACAACATAAGGTTGGCCAAAAAAGGACTGAAGAATAAGTTCCCCTGGAAGATCGGTCTGATAAAGACACTCAGAGGCTGGGGATTATCCCTCAGACTCATACGTGCCGAGTAGATCCAGAGCCAGCTCTTGCTCAGGGGGATTCTTTTCAAGTGTACAGGAAGAGAAACATTTCCAATCTTAGGAAGTGCTCAGGCTCTATTATTCCCTCTGCTACAAGATTGAAGAGGGCAATGCTTGGAGTTCCTACCAAGGACGACTACGAGTTCCTGGAGAAGATGGAGGCTCCTCAAGTCTTTAATTTGGGGCTTCATCTGATGGCTCGGGTAATAATTTTTTCTTAAGCACAAGTGTTCTTTCATACTACTTCCTCATCTGTACTAACATGTCTTCCTTTATTTGCAGACTATATGCACCTTTGCTTCAGCCAATAAGTGGATGGTCGAAAATTACCCCAAAGTTCAATTAGGTCTGAGGGGAGGTTGAATAAATGCTTGGAGATATACCAAGTCGACCTTGAGAAGGATCAAAATGATCTGAAGAGTAAAGACGATTTGCTGAAAGCGAAGGATGACCTGATCAAGGAGAAGGATGAGGCCTTGGTCACATTATCAGTCACTCATACCAAAGAGCTTACTGAGGCTATGCGGAGGGGAAAAGACGAGGCTTTCTCTCCTGAGTCCACGAGAAGATCGGGTCCGAGGCTATCTAAAACTTCAAGGCTTCAGATGAATTTGGCGGATTTGGAATTATTTACCTGGAGAGGGGCGTCAAAACGGTTTGTCGGTGGATTGAAACCAAATTTACTGAGGTCATCTTCTCCATTCGACTTACCTTAGACGCTACAGACTTTGTTGATCCTCTCTTTGATGTTGCCCTGGAATATGTGGAGCTAATGGCGGCAACTGAGGCCAGGGATAACCTTCAAGATGATGTCCCAGACGGAGTAATCCCGACCGAGGGTGGAACTAAGGTTAACATATAGGGAACCCTCATGGTCAATATTGAGTCGACTTCTTAGGGTGGTCGTCTGTGGTTGATTCCCACTTTTTGTATCTCTGTTGGATTGCTATGGACAAATTAATACTTCTAAAGTTTTTGTAATATCAATACTTTTGTGAAATGAAACCTATTGCTCTCGTATTTTTATTCCTTCTTAATTTTATTTCATGTCCTCCCTCGTCTCGTTCAGCAATATCATATCGACCGAAGGAGCAAATCCACCAAGTTAATGATGTTTAAATAACAACCACAGCTAAGTGATTTTTTTTAGTTTGCATCCACCAAGTTAATAATGTTTAAATAATAACCATGGCTAAATGATTTTTTAATTTATATCCACCCAGTTAATGATGTTTAAGAAAAAGCCCTCCCTATTCGTTTTGAGAGTGCCTGGAGGGTCATCTCGTCAATGCATTATCATCCTGAACGAGGGAGTAAATCCGTCAAGTTAATGATGTTTAAGCACAAGTCCTCCCGCGTCATTTTGAGAGTTCATGGAGGTCGTCCCGTCCATGCGCTTTCGTCCCAACCGAGGGAGTAAATCCACCAAGTTAATGATGTTTAAGCACAAGTCCTCCTTCATCGTTTTGAGAGTTCATGGAGGGTTGTACCGTCCATGCACCGTTATCCCAGTTGAGGAAGTAAATCCACCAAGTTAATGATGTTTAAGCACAAGCCCGCCCTCATCATTTTGAGAGTGCTTGGAGAGTCGTCCCGTCCATCCACTTTCATCCCGATCGAGGAGTAAATCCACCAAGTTAATGATGTTTAAGCACAAGTCCTCCCTCGTCGTTTTGGGAGTGCATGGAGGGTCATCCCATCCATGCACTGCATCCCAACCGAGGGAGTAAATCCACCAAGTTAATGATGCTTAAACACAAGTTGTTGGAAGTCTATGGATGAGGTCGGCCCCATTCGGACTGTTGTACCATCGAAGGCAAGATAAGCTTATTTCACCACGAATGATGTTTTGTAGCTTTAGGTGAGCTGATACAAATTAATATTTGAATAGGTAAATAACATATGAGGTAATAATTAGATTTCATTGAATTCCTTTATCCTGAGTCTCATACACATGTATTACAATAGAATGCAAGATAGTAAAACTGTAATCTCATTGATAATATTTCTTGAGGTTTTCGACGTTCCATGGGTTGCAGAATGGCTCTCCTTCCAGGTTTTCCAATCTGTAAATTCCCGGCACCACCTTTTCGATTACATTGTATGGGTCGTGACAATTTAGATGAAGCTTATTGGGTTTTTTCCACATCATCTTTAGTACCAAGTCCTCTACTTTCAGCGGACGCGCTTTTACTCCCTTGTTGTAGAATATTGTTGTTCTTTACAGGTAGGCTGCTTGCCTAACTTCAGCATCATATTTTTATTATTCTATAAGATCTAAATACAGCCTTCACTCATCATTGTTCTGTTCAGCATCGTAGGTATGAACTCTATGAGTAGGTAGACCTATCTCCATCGGCACAACTGCCTCTGATCAGTAAGAGAGCATGAATGGGGTTTCCCCAGTAGGAGTTATCTCTATTGTTCTGTAGGCCCAACATACACTTCTTCGATCCATATCCCCTTTGCATCTTCTAAATTCTTATTTTCTCCATAAATAATTGTTTAGTTTATTAATTCCGTCTGCCTATTTGCCTGAGGTCAACCAAGAGTGGAGAAGAATTGCTTGATGTCAGCCCTTTCGCAATACTTTTCTAAGGAGACGTTCATGAATTGTGTTTTGTTGTCAAAATTCAGGGTGTTGGGTAAGCCAAACCTGGAGATGATATTTTTCTAGATAAATTGGAAGGTTTTGTAATCATCGGCTCAGCTTCCACCCACTTCGAAAAGTAATCTATTTATATGATCATACAACGGTAATTATTCATAGCCCTGGGTAAGGGTCCTACAAGATTAATTTCCCATACCGCAAATGGACAGGGAGAGGTGATGGAGGTCAAAGCTTGATGAGGTTGATGGGGAATGGTAGAAAACCTCTAACACTTGTCGCACTTCCTGACATATGTTGTAGCATCCTTGGCCAAGGTCGGCCACCAATACACTTGGGTAATAATCCTCTTAGCCAAAGATCTTCCCCTAATATGACTAGAGAAGGATCCTTCATGTAAGTCATTTAGGATGCATGCTATCTCAGATGGATGGACACATATGAGCAGAGGGAGTAGAAACCCTTTCTTGTATAAAGTGTCTCCTATGATGGAGAACTTGGCAGCTTTATATCTCAATTTTCTTTTCTCGATCTTAGATTCTGTCAACTCCCCATCCTTTATGTACCTGATAAAAGGGTCCATCCAGGAGGCCCCCATATTTAAATTCAAGCAAGACTCCGGAGTTCTATCCTCGTCCTTAATGGTCGATCGATGTAAGATTTCTATAAGAACAGTCCTATTTTTCTCCGTTCTTATAGCTGAGGCCAGTCTTGCCGAGGCGTCGTCCTGGCCTTTGTCTCGTCGAGGTATAATCTTCATCTTCACCTCTTTAAAGTTTTTCATCACTAACCTCACTCTCCAAATATTTGGCCATACTATCGTCTTTTGCCTCATATGCCCCCAAAATCTAATTCACCACCAATTTTGAATCACTGTTAACTAAGAGTTGACCGATATTCAGAGCCCGAGATAAAGAGAGACTTGATGTGAGAGATTCATATTCAGACTCATTGTTAGAGGCCTTAAAGCTTAACCTCAATGCTTATTCATTATTCGTTTTGTCTAGTGCCGACATTATCAGGCCTGCACCACTTCCACTCTCGTAAGAGGACCCATCTACGAAGAGGCTCCACACTATTCCATTCTTAGAGAAATTAACTTCTACCAACGCTCCATTTTTGAAAATATATCTTTCCTCTTCATTCTCAGGTACTTTACACCTAACTAAACTTGTCTCGGCCTTGTCCAGGGGGAGCTTACACTTTTTTCTTACTCATAGCCATTACTCAGAGAATTCTCACTTTTGGCCTCGTCCCAGGTGAACTCGACCACAAATTCTTCTGGTGCTTACCCTTTGATGGCCACCTTAGGCTGATAGATGATATTAAACTCTCCAAGCTCTATTGTCGAAACCATTAGTCTCCCCGACTTCTCAGGCTTGTGGATGACCTACTGAAGTGGAGAGTCCGTTAGGATGACCATTTTATGGGCTTGGACGTACGACTTAATCTTCCTTGAAGTGTGAATCAAAGCATAGGCTAATTTTTCCATCCTAGGGTACCTATGTTCGTCCCCCTAGAGCGCCTTACTGTTGAAATATATCAATTTTTATACTCCATGCTCGTCTCTTACGATGGTAATGCTAATGGCCAACTCCAAGACTGCTAGATATACATAAAGTTTTCCCCTGGATTGGATGCTACAATGAGAAGGGAGAGCCGAGGTAGGGACTTTAACTCTTGGAAGGCCTTATCACATTCCTCATTCCACTCGAAAGATTTTTTAACAACTTTAAAAAATGGAAGACATTTGTCGGTGTCTCTGGATGTAAACTTGTTAAGTGTCGCCATCTCCCCATTAGCCTCTGCACATCCTTGATAGAAGTTGGAGTCTTCATCTCTACCAAGGCCTTGGTCTTATTTGGGTTGGCCTCTATCCCCCTCTAATTTACAATGAATCACAAGAATTTACCATCCCCTATGTCGAATACACACTTCACATGTTTGAGCTTCATCTTATACTTATCCATCGTATCAAAGGTTTGTTTGAGGTCGGCCATATAAGAGTCATCCTTGAGACTCTTAGTTAGCATATTGTCTATATATACTTACATCATCTTATTGATTTAATCCTTAAATATCTCGTTAACAAGTCTCTGATAGGTAGCTCCAGCATTCTTCAAACTGAAGGGAATGACCTTATAGCAGTAGGTCCCTATTGATGTAAAAAACTAGATTACTCTAATTATTTAATCACAGATAAATAAATAAGACAAAAGATTTTAAAGTGGTTCAGCCTTATATGAATGGCCTACGTCCACTGTTATGTTATTGCTGAGTGTTTGGGAATTCTCGATTATAAGTGCTATCAAGAAATTCCGGTCCCTTTGAATGAGGGTGATACAAGGTATTTATAGCCCTTAGGCTGTACATGAAAGTGTGTTACAATAAATGATACACATATGAAAGGGTAATTCATTTAATGTTCTTCAAACGTGCGCATCAAGATGATAAGCATTCAATGAATAGTTGAACTGTTGATTATCTGGCGATTAATGCTGTGGTCGAGATGCAGCTCGAACCGCCTTAGTTTCTCGTCGTCCAAGAGTTCCTCGGAGCATTGGAGTTCCTCGAAAGACTGGCGTTCCTCGGAGTATACTTGTTGCTCGGAGTGAGTATGTTGGTCGGGGAAACAATCTTCCTCGTTGCTATTGTGCCACGTAGATTGACACGTTTCTTCTTATTATTCGTCCACATCAGCATACTAATTTTGGTATCAACAGAAGCCCCCAATGTTTCATATTTCGAACTTTGAGGAGTATGGAACATTCTTTCTCGGTATATGGCTATATTAAATGACCATCCTGGGTTTTAGGAGCCTTTTCTTCATATTTGAATTTCCTTCCAAATTCGCAGAATCCGCCTTTTTGCATTTTTATAGGTGCTTCGATCTTCGTGCCCTTTTTGTCCTTTTAGCCGCCGGTAGCGTAATAGTTTCCTTTTTGTAATCATTTCTTTCGCCATTTCCCAAGGCAAAGTATTTAAGCTTCAGAGGCAATCCCATCGTCTTCTACCTTTTCAATTTCTGCTTTCGAGTTTTCTATAGCTTTTCTCTCTCCTGTGCGTCCATCCTTTTCTTCGTTTGTTTGTCAACAGATCTCCTTTTTCCCTGTAAGCTCTTCTTCCTTCTTCTTTTATTCATCATGGTTTACATTATTGAGTCTTTTGAGAAATTCCGTTCTGATTTCTCTATTCCATCTTGGGTAATTTTGGAGGTTCTTTCTGAGCCTTCAAGTTATTTTGATTTGGCAGAGGGACATTGGTTCCCTAGCCTCTTTATTACTGAATGTGGATTTTCTTTTCCACCAAACCCTTTATGCTTAGAGTTCTATCAGTATTTCGACGTTGTCCCAGCAAAAATAGCCCCCAACACCTGGAGAATAGTTAATGGGGTATATAGGTTAAATCAAACTCATGGAACTCGTATAGGAATTCCTGAGATTATGTACTGTTATAGATGGGCTGTTTTAGACAATGTTTATTATTTTAAAACTAGATTTTTGAATAGGGCTCTAGTAGTCAACCTCCCTGATGCCAACAGGGATTATTTTGAACAAGGAGTAGTTGTAAAAAATTGGCAACATGCCCCTCTGGTTGGAGACGAAGTATATGAGGGTCCCAAATGCCCTCCATATGGCAATGGAATAGGTTATTTTCATCTTATTTTGTTTTTTGAAATTATGATTTCATTGTGTTTGACAAAATGTATGACTGATATTTCACTATGTCTTTATTTGCAGTTGACAGCAAGAGAAAAACTCCAAAATAAACAGAAGTTAATATCAAGAATTTAAAACATATCTGGAGTTTGCATCAGAAGGTTGCAGACGAGCAAATTAGGTCTGCTTCATACTTGCTGCAATACAGGAGCTACACATCCTCTTACACTGCTCGTCCTGTGGCTAGCATTAACGAACCATTGCCAGCTTTTGAAGATTCTTCACCAGACTCTCACATTCCTCTGAGTCAGAAGATGGGCAAGAGAAGAGTTCCTGCTCTCTTTAAAGAGACCTCCTCTGCTGGAGATGGAAAGAGAAGCAAAGCCGATGTCCCAAAGGGGACAAAGAAAGTTGATGCTGCCCCTTCTGCTGCTCCTCAGAAGGTCGTCGAGAAGCCCCCTGTGGCTCCTATACAGAAGAATGCGCCAGTGGAAGTAATCACTATCTCTCCAACCAAAAATTCTTCTTTGGTTGAGGTTGTTGAGAAGACACCGAGGAGATTGAAGAAGTCTTCCTCGGTTAGTTTTTCTGAAGTCATTCCCCAGCTCCAAACTAGTGGAGCTGGTGTTCCAACCATTATTCCCCCGAGCTCTGCAATGAGCTCGGTAAAGACTTGGATCATTCCTGAAGTCCAAGGCATCGAGGAAAACATGCCTAGGGATATGATGACATCCCTAGCTACTCGTCACATCGCTTCAGTAAGTTTCTTCTTATCTTGAATTCTTATTTCCTTCTATCAATATATGTATCTCGGCACTAACTCATCACTACCTTCTTTTTCAGCTGGTGAGTTGCTTTAACACCATTGTGAAGAAAGATGAAGCACTCAAGGCTTCAAGCTCCTCGTCTGGAGTAGAGGATGCATTCCAGGGTTTGGCCCAATCTCTGAAGGAATGCCGTCAGAAGTACGATGAGGATAATGGTGAATGGGAGAAGAAACTGGCTGCATCTGAAGCAGAGAAGGTGCAGTTGGGAAATAAAGTGAAGGACTTGGAGAGGGAAAATAAGAAATACTCCGAGAAGCTCACCACTTTCGGGGAGCTTGAAAATAAGCTGAAATCAACTGAGGAAGAGCTGACCCTTCTGCGCGAAGAAAATCGTCAGAAGGAGGAGTTGGAGGCCAAACTAAAAGCCTACGAGGACCTTCTATCCGAGAAGCTCTCCTCGGAGAAAACGAAAAGAAAGAAGGCAATAAAGAAGTCTTTTAGCACAGGTTGGGACAAAGGGTGGAACAAGGGAGTAGCTGCTATGATGACTCAAGTGCAATATGGAAGTTTGAAGTACTTCCGAGATGGCTGGGTTGCAGCTTTGCAAGAATTGAAAGTGAGCGAGGACTCCGAGCTATTTCAACACCATCTCCCTGGTCCTCCTCCAGCCATCGAGGATGAAGAAGAGGACGAAGCTGCCTCAAAAGAATCTTCATTGGTTGTGGGTGATATCATCCTTACCCAGCCTGCTGACGAGGAGCTTTCATCTCTGTCAGCTCCTTCAGAACAAGTTCCAGCTCCCGCCGACCAACTCCTTATTTCCACCAAGCAACCAAGCTCCTCGTCCCAGCCTCCCGAGAAAGTCTTGGGAGACAAGGAAAAGGTGTGAAGTTGTTAGGTATTCTCTTTCTGTTTTTCTTTTACTTGTACTTTGTATCTCAGATCTTTGTAACATTGCCTTATGATCTAATAAAATTTGAGTTCTTTTCTTCCATATAATTGTCTCTTCTTTATCTGCACTCTGTCTTGATCTTCTTTTTCTTTCTCTGTTAGTTTCTGGCCAAGATGGATCTTTTGTCTGCTAACGACACAAAGTTGATGCAACAATGCCATGAGTATTATAAAGCTGGTCACACAGACCTCAGTGCATCAGAAGTTGCCAACATCCTTGGCCATGGTGCTTCAGAGCAGGCAGTAGAAGCTTATCAATATCTGAAGGGCTTACTTGATCGAGCAGTGGCCAATAACGTGGCTTACTATGATATGATCGAGGAGCTCCAATATACTCTAGAAGATCTTCAGACTCAGTACAAGGAGTCAAATGCCTTGTTACATGAGGGGTATGAAAATAAATATCAACAGCTTTTTGTCGAGAAGGGCTATGACAAACTCATTGCTGGGTATGATGTCAGGGAGAGGACCCTAAAGGGAGAAGTTGAAGCCTGTAGACAAATTGCTGAACTGCTGGAGCAAGAAAATAATAATTTGCAGAAAGAACTAGAACAATACAAGTCTGCAGCCTCTTCTTCAACAGCGGTGATCCCAGTGACCGATGAAGGATTTTCTTTCTTAGAAGTTGAGAATGCTAAATTAAGGCAAGAGTTGGATGTCCTGCGAAGATCTGGTACTTCTACTTCTACTCGAGGACGAGAAAGAGGTTCTCGTGGGCGAGGAAGAGTTGCTCAGGATGTTGTCGAGGAACGAAGTACTCCAGCTGCTCGGGGTCGATCAAGAACTCCTCGTAGTATTGAAGAAGCTCGTACTCTGTCAACATTGGAAACCCAAGCGTACCAACTGAATGCCAAAGATCGGGCTTTGTCTGAAATGTCCAAGAATATCCTAACTTTAGAGGATCAACTTACTGCGACGAAGTCTGCTTTAGAGAATAAGGACATTTTTGCAAAAAGCATTCACGAGCAGTTGGAGAGACTGACCTTCCAATTCCATAAGCAGCCCAGGGAATTTTGGATGGCTGGGTACAATGAGGCATTATTCCATTTAGATGCTCGTATCCAGAATGCCACTAATGAGGGCTATAAACAAGGCTGGTTGAATGCCTTAAGCGTGTTGAAGCTTGAACAGGGGCATTACTTGTGGGACTATTATGACCCCGGGTGCTCGATTTGCCTGTGACACCGTTTAATTTGGACAAGGAATGGATTCCAGCTCGTGCCATTCCTCGGAGCTTAATTGCACAATACCTCGGTGATTACAATCTTCATTCTCGGATCGAGGTATCTCGTCCCGAGCATCTATTGGACACTCCTTCAATAATGAATGTCAGAATGTTGAAGGACTTGAATTTTATCAATTCTCCTCAGACCTTAAACGATCCTCCTGCTGGCGAGGAACCTATTTCAAAAGCTGAAGGAAAGAAACCAATAGAATAGGGATTTCAATGTAATAGTTAGTATACATGTAATTTGTAATTCGTTTTGAATTTTCATGAAATACTTTCATTTTCTGTTTGCAAATCTGTGTTGTTATTGTTTTGTACTTGTCTAACACTTTTATATTCGTGATCGCATAACAATACTTTGTGGTTCATCGACCAATCTAGTAATAAAAGATTACAAGTATAAAAAATGTTGCTCGATCACTTAATAATAAAGTAATGAGTATAAAAATGTTTAAAATTTTTCCAACCAACCAAGGTTGTTAAATTGTGCTCGTCGACCAATTATAATTAGTGAGAGTTTTTATCCCCGACTAACCATACTTGGCAATTTTTTTGTTTTCATAAAATGTGTCCGACCAACCAAGGTCGATAATTTTATCCTCGTCGACCAACTACAGTTAGTGGATTTTTATCCCCGACCAACCATACTTGGTTCAGTTTGGAATATTTTGTATTTTCTGGAATAGTTTTACCTTCCGACCAACATAAGTTGGCATATTTTGTTTCTTAACCAGCCGAAATTGGCATTTTTAAGAATGTTGTTCTTGCCCTTTTACCAACCGGAGTTGGTCATGGGTTTGAACTATCATGTCCACTAGTTATTTTACCAACCGGAGTTGATCACGCTAGTGTATGCCTCCTAACCAAAGGAGTATAGTTTGTTCTCGCTATTTTACCAACCGAAGTTGATCACGCTCGAACTATCATGTCCACTAGTTATTTTACCAACCGGAGTTGATCACGCTAGTGTATGCCTCCTAACCAAAGGAGTATAGTTTGTTCTCGCTATTTTACCAACCGAAGTTGATCACACTCGAACTATCATGTCCACTAGTTATTTTACCAACCGGAGTTGATCACGCTAGTGAATGCCTCCTAACCAAAGGAGTATAGTTTGTTCTCGCCCTTTTACCAATCGGAGTTGGTCGTGGGTCTGAACTATCGTCTTCTTTTTGCTGTCGAGCAGCGTAGTGTTGTACACTAGTATTCCCCAAAACACTTTCAATAAAAGGAGAGAAAATGGTGAAAACATCATCGTTTTATTCATATAGATAGAACTGCTTTACATTTTACATTACTGATAATACTTGCGTAGGTGTTCAGCATTCCATGCATTCTTGAATTCCTCTCCTTCTAGAGTTGCTATTCGGTAAGTTCCTGGTCGAACAACTTCTGTAACTCGGTAAGGTCCATGCCAATTTGCTTCCAATTTATTGTGCTTCTGAATGACCTTCTTTAGCACGTAATCTCCTTCTTTTAAATCGCATTTCTTCACCCTCTTGTTGTAGAACAGAGCTGTTCGTTCTTGATATGCAGCATTCCTAATGGTTGTTTCTTCTCTAACCTCCTTGAGCATGTCCAAATCTAATCTTCTCATCAAGTCACTGACTGGGGAATTGAAATTCAGCACTCTGTGTGTTGGGAGACCCAATTCAGCAGGTATTACAGCCTCACTTCCAAACGCCAGCATATATGGTGATTCTCCAGTTGCTGTTCGGGGAGTTGTTCGGTAAGCCCACAATACTGATTGTAGCTCATTAATCCAATTATCTTTAGCCTCATTTAACCTCTTCTTCAAACCATTTAATAATGTTCTGTTCGTCACTTCAGTCTGTCCATTGCTTTGAGGATGGCCTGGTGCTGAATGAACCTTCAAAATGTTTGACTGATGACAATAGGCGGCAAACTCCTCGTTATCGAATTATGTTCCATGGTTTGTGATGAAGGCATGAGGGAGACCATATCGGAAGATGATGTTCTTCCAAACGAATTGGTACACCTTCTCGTACGTCATATCAATCAGAGGCTCAGCTTCTACCCATTTAGTAAAATAATCCACTGCGACGATGAGGTACTTGAATCTTCCTCGGGTCGTTGGCAGTGGTCCAACCAGATCAATTCCCCACATGGAAAATGGCCAAGGGGAAGTTATGGGTGTCAATAATGCTTGCGGAGTACGTCGGATGGAAGAAAAACGTTGGCATTTATCACATTTTTTAGCATAGGCTATACAATCAGCTCTCATCGTTGGCCAGTAGTATCCTTGCGTCATCACCCTTTGCAAAAGTGTTCGACCTGCTTCATGGGCTCCACAGGATCCTTCATGGATTTCCTCAATCAATTCTTTAACCTCGGAGGGATGTACACATCTTTGCAAGCCTGCCAAAATTCCTAGTCTATACAAAACACCATTAGTTAGTACATACCGAGCAGCTTTAAACTTCAATTTCTTGGCAGCGATCTTGTCCTCCGGTAATTCTCCTTCCTCGACATATGCCCTGATGGGATCCATCCAAGATGGTCCTAAATCAAGGGAAATAACATTCATCGTTAAGCCTTCATCTATGCTTCGACTTTCTAACACCTCAATTGGTATCGTTCTTCGCAACTCGGTACGAGTAGCTGATGCTAGTCGGGCCAGTGCGTCTGCTTGTGCATTCTCCATTCTTGGTATTCTGATCAACTGAATGGCATCAAATTCTTCCAACAATTCCATTGCCTTTGCATGATACTTGACCATTAGTTCTCCTTTAACTGCATACGTTCCCATCATCTGATTCACAATTAATTGAGAATCACTGAATATCATCACTTGTTGCGCTTCCATAATCTTTGCTAAATTCAGACCTGTGATCAAGGCTTCATACTCAGCCTCATTATTGGAAGCTTTGAATTGGAATCGTAAGGCATATTCCATGTCAATCTCGCCTGGGGTGTTCAAAACAATCCCTGCTCCACACCCTGTTGTGCAAGATGACCCATCTACATATAATCTCCATGTAGGTAACTCGTCTTCAAATTTCTTATCTGACAGAGTTCCTCGGTGAAATATCTGCTGTTTTGTTTCATCCTCCCCTGGTATTTTTCGCTCCTCGTCGACCATCTCTTCTCGCCCTTTTACCAACTGGAGTTGGTCTGGGTTTGAATTTGATGATCTTTCTACATCCACAAGCCCTTTTACCAACCGGAGTTGGTCTGGACTTATGTCTGTTGATCCTGTAACATCCACAGGTTGGTCCACGAGCAACTTTTGTTCCTCGGGGGTATCAGGATATGTAAACTCTTCTATAAAGTCTGCTACAGCTTGCCCTTTTAAGGATGATCTAGGTTCATACATAATATCATATTCACCGAGCTCTATTGCCCAGTACATCAGTCTCCCTGACTTTTCTGGCTTATGAAGGGCTTGTCTTAATGGCATGTCGGTATACACGATGATGGTATGGGCCTGGAAATATGGCCTCATTCTTCTACTTGCCTCAATTAATGCCAATGCCAATTTTTCTAACTTTGGGTACCTGATCTCTGTACCTCGGAAAGCCTTACTTGTGTAATAAATTGGCTTCTGGACTCCATTCTCCAATCTGCTTAATGCCGAGCTGACCGCATTTTCTGATACTGCCAGATATAAGTACAACTTTTCTCCCATCACTGGTCTGGATAGCAATGGAGGTGTTCCCAGATATTTCTTCAAGTCTTGAAAGGCTTTTTCACATTCATCATTCCACTCGAAAGTTTTTTGGAGTGTTTTGAAGAATGGAAGGCACTTATCAGTTGCTCGAGATACAAATCTATTGAGCGCTGCAACTCGTCCTGTAAGACTCTGCACCTCTTTCTTCGTCGTTGGAGATCGCAACTCTAAAAGAGCTTTGATCTTTGCTGGATTTGCCTCAATGCCTCGCTGGTTGACGATGTACCCGAGGAACATTCCTTCTCGTACTCCAAAGGTGCACTTTGTCGGGTTGAGCTTCATCTGGTATTTATCCAGTTGATCAAAGGTTTGACCTAAGTCAACTAGATGATCCGCAGCTTTCTTGCTCTTTGTCAGCATATCGTCGACATAGACTTCCATATTGCAACTGATTTTTTCCGCAAAAACCTTGTTCATCAGCCGCTGGTATGTCGCTCCTGCATTTTTCAAACCAAAAGGCATAACATTATAACAATAAGTTCCCCTAGGGGTAATGAAAGAAGTGCTTTCCCTGTCTTCAGGTTTCATTTTGATCTGGTTGTATCCAGAGTAAGCATCCATGAAGCTGAGTAGCTCGTGTCCCGAGGTAGCATCCACTAGTTGATCAATTCTGGGCAGTGGAAAATGATCATTTGGGCATGCCTTGTTGAGATCAGTGAAATCAACACACATTCTCCATTTATTATTTTTCTTCTTCACCATCACCACGTTTGCCAACCAGTCTGGATACTTCACATCTTCAATGAATTGGGCTTTCTGGAGCTTCTCGACCTCCTCTTGTATGGCTTGATTCTTCTCGGGACTAAATACTCTTCTTCTTTGCTTTACAGGTTTGATCTCCTTATTCGCATTGAGCTCGTGACATAAGAAGTTTGGATCTATTCCTGGCATGTCTTCATGACTCCACGCAAAAGTTTTCTTCCTGTTTCTCAAGAAAGCTATAAACTCCTATTTTATTGAAGAATCTAACGACGAACCTATCTGGGTTACTCGTTCAGGATGCTCGTCGTCCAGAATAATATTTTCTGTAGATTCTACCACCTGTCCTTTCACAAGTTGGGATTCATCTCTAGGATCGAGTGTTTCAATTTCTGTACCTTTATCCACCTGAAAGGTAGTAGTCTTTTTCCTTGATTCTTCAAGCTCCTCCTTCTCGGCAGACGAATAATAGCATTCCCGAGCTACTTTCTGATCACCTTTCACAACTCCTACTCCGAAATTTGTAGGGAATTTTAAGCACTGATGTACTGTAGATGGGACTGCTTTGAACTTCTTCAAACCAACTCTTCCCATGATGATGTTGTAAGCTGATTGCACATTCTTATCCATCACAAAGAAGCGTATTCTTTCTGTTCGACAAGCAGGCCAAGTTTCAATGAATATATCCAACTTGATCATCCCAAGTGGAAAAACTTTCTCGCCAGCGAAACACAGAAGAGGTCTGTGATAAGGCTCCAATTGAGATAATTTCAAATTTAAACTGTCAAAGCATGAATAGTATATGATGTCTGCCGAACTGCCATTGTCTACCAGCACCCTTGAAATCACTACTTCTTTCATCCTCATTTTGATCACCGAAGGGTCGTCGTGAGGGTAAAGAACACCTGCCAGGTCATTTTTTGAAAAGCCAATAACCAGCTTCTCTTTGTTTACCTTCCTCGAACGATCCTCATCGGCCAAATTTATTCGTTGAATGTACGAGCAAGCTTGTGCCTCTCCGAGGTAAGCTTTTCTTTCTGCAGTAAGATCTCCTCCTCCTGCATCTCCTCCTGTAATAACATTACAATCAAATGAACCAAAACGTATGGAAAATACCTCTTGTTCTGGCTGCCGGGGTTTCTTGGGAAGATCGGGGTCATCCTCGGTATCATCTTCATGATCCCTTTTCTTTTTCTCCTCTGCTCGACGAGGAGATCTAGACCTTTCTCTAGTTCGGTCATTATTTCTTCTTTCGCCTCCGCGATCAACATACTTTGCTAGCTTTCCTCTTCGGATGAGTGTTTCAATCTCGTTCTGAAGAGCTATGAAATTTTTAGTCATATGGCCATGATCATTGTGGAACTCGCAATATTTATCCCTGTTCCTCGCCTCAGGATCTGACCTCAATTTCTTCGGCCACTTTACCTCCTCACTATTCTTGATGTCTTCCAAGACATGATTAATACCCATTTTCAAGGGAGTATAATTATCGAATTTCTTCAGGACTTCCCATGATGACTTATTATTTTTGGAGCGCTTGTCACCTCCATTGCCCTTATGCTCTTTATTTTTAGATTTGTCGACGTCCACCTTGGTGTCTTTATCCGTATTCTTCTTTGCAGCCATAGCTTCCTCGGCATTCATGATTTTGGCCGCTTTTTCCATCAACTCTGACATAGTTTTAGGTGGATCTTTCGCCAAGGTGTAATACAACTTATTAGGTAACAACCCACTCATCAAGGCGGTGATTGCTGTTTTCTCCTCGTAATCTATGACTTCCAGCTTCTCGTTATTGAAACGAGTTATGTAATCTCTAGTACTCTCACCAGATTTTTGTCTAACACTTAACAAGTGTGCTACTCGTTTTACTGGCTTTGCTCCAAAACAGAAATTGCTGATAAACAACTCGGCCAACTGAAAGAAAGTTGAAATCTTACCCCGAGGAAGATTGTTGTACCATATCTGGGCAGCTCCAGTAAGAGTTCCTGAGAACGCTCTGCATCTCATCTCGTCGGGGACAGCATAGATATCGGCGGCAGCTTGATATTGCTCTATATGAAGAACAAGATCTGTCTTTCCATCATATTTGGGGGTCACTACTGGTGCTTTAAACTTTGACGGTGTAGGAAAATTAACAATGGCCTGGACAAAAGGTGTCCCTTGAACAAAAGTTCGTTATAGGGGATTCTTCGCCTTAGCCATTTCTTACAATCTATCCTCCAACCGCTGAAGGGATCCTTTCCACGCTTCATTTCCTTCCTCGGGCCTATTAGTTCGAGCAATAGATCGTTCTGAAATAGCCTCCTGAGATCTATCTTTACGAGCAACTGGTCGTGATTGTGCTGATCCTTCTCTTAGATCTGATGGTTGTCGAAAACTCCTCGACATGGTCTTAGGTGGACTCCTATTCCTCCTAGGGCCTAATCGACTGAAAGGAGACACCCTACTCAGTCTTTCTAAGGTACTGGGTCTTTCTGGAGAGAGAGTGATACGTTGATCAATATCTGTAGCCCTTATTGACGAAGTTCGCCCAGGTTGATAAGAGAAATCATCAGACTCCTCATTACGATATGACTCAGTACGCCTAGATCGTGAAGAAAGTAAATAAGTTTGCCTCTGACCACTTCGCTATCCTGAACGTGTAGGTGCACCGCCATGAAGGGTTTGTATGAGTTTCCTCATTATTTCTTGCATAGCGGTTTGTCCTTGAGCCAGATTCGTCATAATCCCGGCCAGATCTGGAGGTGCAGAGGGATTGGGAGGATTTCCAGTATTTCCAGCGTTTCGATTGCTAGATTCTGGATTATCCGCCATTGATGATGAATGATTTTTGGTGAAAAATGATAATAACAATCGTTTCCCACAGACGGCGCCAATCTGTTAATGTAAAAAACTAGATTACTCTAATTATTTAATCACAGATAAATAAATAAATAAGACAAAATATTTTAAAGTGGTTCAGCCTTATATGAATGGCCTACGTCCACTGTTATGTTATTGCTGAGTGTTTGGGAATTCTCGATTATAAGTGCTATCAAGAAATTCCGGTCCCTTTGAATGAGGGTGATACAAGGTATTTATAGCCCTTAGGCTGTACATGAAAGGGTGTTACAATAAATGATACACATATGAAAGGGTAATTCATTTAATGTTCTTCAAACGTGCGCATCAAGATGATAAGCATTCAATTAATAGTTGAACTGTTGATTATCTGGCGATTAATGTTGTGGTCGAGATGCAGCTCGAACCGCCTTAGTTGCTCGTCGTCCAAGAGTTCCTCGGAGCATTGGAGTTCCTCGGAAGGCTGGCGTTCCTCGGAGTATACTTGTTGCTCGGAGTGAGTATGTTGGTCGGAGAAACAATCTTCCTCGTTGCTATTGTGCCACGTAGATTGACACGTGTCTTCTTATTACTCGTCCACATCAGCATACTAATTTTGGTATCAACAGTCCCCTTATCGACTATGAAGGCAGTCTTCTCTTCATTGGTCAGGTGAATAGATCTCTGGTTGTAGCCTAAGTAGGCATCCATAAAGCTCATTAGCTCATGGCCTGTTGTGGCATCAACCATCTGGTCAATTCAAGGTCGAGGAAAGTTATCTTTGGTACAGGCCTTATTCAGGATTGGTAAAAACTACACACATTCTTCACTTCCCAATAGCTTTAAAGGTAATGGGAACTATGACAGCGTTGGCCAGCCACTCAGGATATATCACCTCTCTTATAAAGTCATCTTTTTCCAGCTTCTTTACTTCTTCTTGTATGACCTCGTATTTTTCCCAAGAATATAGATTCTTCTCTTCTGTCGTATTGGCCTAGCATCATCGGCCACGTTCAGCTCATGGTAAAAGTGTTCAGAATCTATGCCCAACATATCCTCATAACTCCATACAAAGATACTCTACCTCTCTCTCAAGAGTTTGATCATCTCTTCCTTGATATCTACCCTCAGGGCTTTGCCAACCTGGACAGTTTTTTTCGGATCCTCTCCATTGAGGATGATGAATTCTACCTCTTTCGCGACCTCCACTTTCTTCAGTTTGGTCTCATCTCTGGGATCCATGGTGTCAATAATATAGGTCATAGTTTTTTCTTGTGAGCTTACCTCTCCTCAGATGAGTTGAAGTAGCATTAACGTGTAAACACTTGATCCCCTTCGACTTACCCTACCCTATAAGGGGTAGAGAATTTTACCACTTGGTGTATAGTGGATGGCACAGCCTCAAATTCCTTGATGGCCAATATTCCCCTGATAATGTTATAAGTCGAGTGTACGCTTCCATCCATCACAAAGAAATTGACCTTCTTTTTTACCCTCTTAGGATAAACATCTCCCATTCTAACGTCCATTTCATACATTCCTAATGGGTCCACCTTATCGCCATCGAACCCTATCAGAGGATGATAATAAGGGATGAGCCTCTTATTACTAAGTCCCAAACCTTTGAAATTAGGCTAGAATATAACTTCAGTCGAACTTTCCCCGTCTACAAATTTCCTCGGTACGTTATACCCATCCACTCTTGTTGTAATTACCAAAGGGTCATCCTGAGGAGATAGGATTACCTTGAGGTCAAGTCTTGAAAATCCCATAATTAAGGTAACCATATCTACCTTCTTTCTCTCATCTGACTTGGTGCTTACTTCGGTCGAGTTAATAACTTTAACCTTAGGAAGGGACTTAGTGTCTGCCACATGTACCTTACGGTAAGCCACTTTTGTACCACCCCTTGACAAGCCTCCATATATCATCTTCATATCAAATGAAATCATGTGGAGTCAGACTTTTGGATCGTCGGCCTTTGGTGGTAGGTCTGGGTCATCATCATCGTCATCTGAGGCGTTACCCTTCTTCCCTGGGACATCATCCCTACACTTGTCGTCCCTTCTTCTCCTAAGGTTGTCTCGTCCTCTCTCTGGGCCATCACTACTCACATACTTCCTTAGTTTTTCAGCCTTAAGCATTTTCTTAATCTCATCTTTCAGGGCAAAATTCATGCCATATTCTTTTATTCCTTTCGTGAGGGGGAGCTTTCATCTTCTGAGGCCATCTGAGGGACCGATCATTTTTTATCTCATTCAAAATGTGCTCACAGTTGATCGTGAGAGGAATATACCTAGAAAACTTATCATCGGCTGATCTCTTTTTTCCATATTTATTCTTCTTCTGTAACTGAATCCCACTGCTAGTCCCCTTCTCATCCTCATACTTAGCTTCCATAGATTTCTCAGTATTCATGACCTTGTCGGTCGTCATCGACAGCTCGGCCATAGACTTTGGTGGGTCCTCAGTAAGCTTCCAAAGCAATTTCCCTTTTTACAGGACTCCTATTAACGATGTCATCATAATGCTTTCCTCATAATCCTCCACTTCAAAATTCTCCTTATTAAACCTCGCGATGTACTCCTTGAGACTCTCATTATTCCCCTACTTAACGTACAACAAATGAGTAGTCTTCTTCTGGGGTCTTAACCCAAAACAAAAGTTGTGGATGAATCATTCTTCGAGTTGCTTAAAGTTTTCAATGGAGTTCTTCGGGAGTAAGGTGAAGCATATACAGGCAGCTCCAGTCAATGTGCTTGAGAATGCACAACATTCATTTCATCTGAGATGGAGTAGATGTCTGCATCTGACTGGTATATCTCTACATGGTACACAGGATTGGTACTCCCATCATACTTTGGAGTAACCACCGACGGCTTGAATTTGGCAGGGGTTGGGAAACTGACTATTTTTGCTACAAAAGGAGAACGTTCTGAGTATCCCCTTCTACAAAGGGTCATGGCTTTTAAGGATGTCTCCAATATTGTTTTCTATCCTTTGAATTGAGTCATTCCAAGGCCTCTCGACCACTTCAACAATGTTGGTCTGGCCAATGTTATCCCCTACTACCTCAATAAGACGAAATGAGGGTTCCCCTACTGTTAACCTGCGTTATCTATTTAACTCTCACTAGCCCTCATCTCGGTCACACTCGTTTAGGTCGTCTACCCCCACCCTCCTTGAGCTAGCATTTTTCCTTGACCTGGACAGCCTTTCTCCCAAATCACCAACTAGTTTGATCCTTTCAAAGGCTGAACCTCTACTTAATCGGTCAAAAGCTAAGCCTTTTGGTTGGGCATCAGGACTTGGCCTCCTATTATGACCTCGGCTTCCCTGGATGGGGAGTATCGTATTCCCAGATACTTCGTATGGCTCCCAGCAATCAATCTGAGCATTTTTACCCTCATAATCATCATAACGGTCCTCCAAGAAGGGTTGGACTTGCCTCCCCAGTCATAAACGCCTAGGTTCAGCAACGTCCCTCCGCCCCTGAAGAGGAGGTACATCTTTGAGGGGTGCCTGGGGTGGTCCTCTGTCCCCCTGGGGATTCTCCCCAACTACTGGAGTAATCATCTCTAGCAGGACTCCCGCTGGCCTGATTACCATATTCTGGCTGAAGGCAACCAGCTGCTCTTCTATTTCCTGCTACCTTACCATCAAGGATTTCAATGCGGCCACCACTTCAGTCATTTCTAACTGAGGAGGTGTGTTGCTGGAACTAGGACCACCAGCTGGTGGTGGTGGTGGTTGTGGAAATTCTGATGCCATATATTAAACCTTACAAATGAGATGTAGTTGAAGATCAAAATCCTTGTAGCTAAACATGAACTCTTTCAATGGTGAAACAGCTCCACATGAGGAGAGGACTAGTTCACCACCAGAGACTCCAGTGAGGATAAGCTAAAAAAGGTACGAGATGATGCTACCCATTCCCACAGATGGAGCCAGACTGATGATATCAGAAACGGTATCACCAGGTCATAGATATAAAAAGCTCAAATAGGTATACAACAATGGAAATAACCACGCATCAAGCTATCAAAGAAAGAGATGAGGTGAAGAGGATGAACAACAGTAATTAAATGGTTCGACTGGATCCTACGTCCACTATGTGTGTGAGAGTGAATGCCACTAGTAAATATGGCTCTAATGGCCTGATTACAATGTCATCTCTCTCTCTCTCTCTCTCTCTCTCTCTCTCTCTCTCTCTCACTTTCTTATATATATACAATTAAATAGAGTTTTAGCTAGGTTTTTAACTAATCGACCCTTTATAATGAAGAAGATGAAAGGTATATATGGTGCTTAGGGGGAATATTGCACCCCCAAGCATGTTGTGTTCATTTATACATTTCTCGTAGACAATTTAGTGTGGACATCTGTCCCTATCACATGTAGGCTATGATGACTATATATATTCCCTCACATGAGGGGATGATCATGTAATAACAGTTTTGGGATATAACATGTCGCACATTCACGCGCATATCTCCACACCTCCCCCAATGCACGCACTCTATCAGTACGATGGCTCCGATCAACCCTAGCGGTCGTGGAAGGACTCGTAGAACTTTGAACCCTTATGGAATGACACATGTCTCATCTTCCAATCTCATCCTGGACTCATCGGCGTGGGGAAGGCCGAGGATATACTAGCTTTTAGGAATAATGCGGATACTTCATATTAGACCATTGATGGGGGCCGAGGCCGAGTCATCCAACTAAGATTGAGTCTTTAAAGGCCGAGTGGCAACTTCTCATTTATGTCCATCTCGTAAGTGTCGGCTGGAGCCGAGGCTTATGACCCTAGACGGCGTGATATTTGACCTATCAGGCGCATCAAAATATTCATCCATGACGGCCTCGATCTGGATCCGAAATTATCACGCTCCTAATATCTTCATACATGTGTAGTGCATGATCACCGAACATCGTGCAACGTGTGTCTTCAACAATCAACATTCCCGCTACTCCACTTGCATTAATGGTAAAATAACTAATTTGGAGTTTTTAATGGTTACATAATTATTTGGGAATTTTTAGAAAATAATTTTTAAGTTTTCAAAATGTTTTCCTTCACATAAATAATTTTTTCTAAGTGCAGAGGCGAGAATATTTTGATGCTAATGTCATTTGAGCGATAGCACACTGTCATTCAAGCGACATGAAGTTGTCACGCGAAGTCATTCAAGAGACTGACCTTTTCGTTCGAGTGACATCCCTTTATCGTTCGAGCGACGTATCGCCTCGATTTTTGTATAAATAGCAGTGTTTTATATACACGTTTCTCAAGTCTTTTACACCTACGTTTTTAGTAGAACTGCTCATTTTTCAGACTTCATCTTTTAAGGTTTTTACCGTTTTGATTCACAAATTCTTCCCAAATACATATGTGAATCTTTATAAACCCCATATTGATTGTTCTACTCATCTAGAGTATTCTTACGGAGAAGAAGGCTATTCTCCATTGCTGACTTTTTGCTCTTGCGGGATCTCTTGCCGACGACAACAAACCGACGCCTGTGGGTATTCGTCTGTCAAGATGTATTTATCTGTAATTGTAAGTGTTACGAATTATAATGAAAAAAGGTTTTTCCCATTTGGGGGATTTGTCCTCATATTATGATTGATTTTCATGTTTGAATTTATTTAGTTCATCAATCACATTTATTTTCAAGAGTTAGGGTTTTTGAGATTAAAAATTGGAATTTAATTAAACAAGTTTAATCATTGATTGCTGGTGCACTCTCAAACTGAAATCAACGCCTATTATACAATTATACCATGTAATTGTGTCCTCAAAAATTTTCTAGATATCAATTTTGTTTTAAAAATTGATTTTTGTAAAAGCACAATTTCAATGGAGAACTTGTATAATCGAGTGTCAATTTTTGACGGGTTAAATTATGCGTATTTAAAAGCCCGTATGAAATCTCACTTAAAGACCGTTGATGAACGTATTTGGGCTATGTGTGAAAGAGGGTGGACACCCTCCACTGTCACTATAGATAACTTAATAACTTTAAAACCTGTGACTGCATGGATTGAGGATGAATTAAAATGGAACACATATAACTCACGTGGACTTAGTAAAATTTCTGAAAACGTCACCCCGAAGAGTTCCGACGCATCATGACGTGTACCATGTTAAAAGAAGCATGGAATGTATTACAGCTTACCCATGAAGGCACTAATGCAGTCAAAGAGTCAATTTTACAAAATTTAACTACACAATTTGAGACAATCACTATGCTTGAATCTGAGTGTTTTGATGAATTCTATGCACGCTTATCTGAATTTATAAACACTATTTTCAATTTAAGTGAACACATTCCTAATGCCACAGTAGTTAAAAAAATTTGAGATCACTGCCTAAGTGTTTTATCCCTAAAGTCAATGTGTTAAATTCTTTAGGAAATTTGAGACTTCTGAAATTAAAAGAATTGGTAGGAGACCTCAAGACTTATGAATTTGACATGTTTCATAACACGATAAAATCAAAAGATAAAGGGGTAGCACTTAAAGCCCATGTTAGGAAGAGTGAGAGGTCAGCAAGAAAGAGAGGTGAGTCGTCTAGGAGAAGAGAAGAAGAGTTATCTTATTCGGAGTTTGATTTTGACTTAAACGATTTGGCTTTGCTTGCGAAAAATTTCAAGTAATTTCTGAAATTAAAGAAATATGGCAATTTCAAAGATAAAATGAATTTTGAGAAAAATAAGCTTGAAAAGAAAAATGATAAAAAGGACATGCCTAAGAAAGATGATAAGAGATGTTATGAGTGTGATGGTAGAGGTCATAAGGCTTTTGAGTGTCCTACTAGGTTGAAGTGTCAAGGCAAAGGTAAAGCTGCTTTAAATGCCTCCCTTAGTGACGACAGTGAGGTCGAGTTGGTGGATTCTGGAGACAAGTCACCGCATGAATGTAAATTCATAGCATTCATGGCTAGTCATGTGAGTACTGACACTACACCTCACGACGATGAGGATGCTACCTCATAGGGACACCTCGATAGTGAAAGCGATGTGAGTGAGGGGGAGGATGCTTCAAGTGAGAGAGATAGTGATTTACAACGTCCGTACGCTGATTTATATGTTGATTCTTTTAAAATAAAAAGTGTAACAAAGCGTTAGCACTCTAGATAGTTTCCTTAGAGAAAGATTTGGGAGAGAAGAGAGAGAGTCCTCGATTAGCATTGCCTTGAGAGAGAGAGCGATTATTTTCCTTGAGAGAGAGAGAGACTTTGAGTAGAGAGATAGAGAGAGAGAAGTTTATATAAAGAGAAAGGGGACTTTACCAAATAGGTAGTTAGTCTTACGAGTGAGATCCATTGCTCCCTAGACACTCGAAAGAAACTTGAATCCCTTGTAGCCTAACTCACTTATGACCTTGAGAGAGCTCGAGAGGTCAAGGTAAAGATAGATGACATATATGGAAAGATGGAAAAGATGCTCCTCGCCCCTGCTTTAGGGTTTGGTGAAAGGCAGGGAGTAGGTTTTGATGGTTCTTCCACGTCTCATGTGACATTGACAGAAATTCATGAGTTTATTATGAATCCATAAGGCCATTAACCAAAACACTGGAGAAGAGTCCGGTCAAGAAAATCAAACAAGGGTCGGCCTAAGACTCTGTACTTTTTTACCTATTTCAAAAGAAAAGGCCACCTTATGTAGTTTTTTATTGTTTGGGTCGAATATGACATATATTTGCTTCACCACGTGCCACTAAAGATATTTTGAGTCTTAGAGAACGGGTTGAGTTTATAGCTGCCACATCTCAGAGTTTAATGGAAGAGTTCTAGCAGATTTATTTATCGTATGCAAGTACTTTCAGAATCCCGACTAGAACCAACAATGACAAACAAAAGGTTACCTCCACTTGGGTACCTAAACACAATGCAAAATCCCTTATTATTCATGTTGCTCTTAAAGCACATAATACCTCTTAGTGGTACTTTGATAGTGGATACTCCAGACACATGACTGGTGACATTTTATTTTTTACCTACCGAGAGGATCGTAAGGAAGGTAAAGTCACATTTAGAGACGGGAGCAAGTCAAGCATAATTGGACGGGGTACAATAGAGATACCAGGATTTCCTAAGCTAGAGGATGTTTTGTACGTCAATGGTTTAAAAGAGAACCTTCTTAGCATTAGCTAGCTGTGTAACGTTAACTTTGTAGTAAAGTTTGACTAAAATGAGTGCAATGTTTATGATCAAGTCGGTAAACTTCTATTGTAAGGAGTGAGGACTGAAGATAATTGATACGGGATTGTGCCCAAGTCCTCATTTGTCTGTAACAGCACCACGATCACTCCTATGGATCTATGGCATCATTGTCTTGGTCATGTGAATTTTAAATATTTGGAGAGAACAGCTAAAACGGACGTGGTACGTGTCTTCCCATCACTTGGAAAGCCAACTTCTACATTTTATAGACCCTATCAGTTGGGAAAGCAAGTCCGTAGCCCCCACAAGAAGTTGAATTCCATTATCACTTCACAAATGCTTGAGTTGATACATATCGTTCTTATGGGTACTACTCGTACTGAGAGTTTAGGTGGTAAGAGGTATATCCTCTTTATGGTAAATGATTTCTATCGTTAATCAATTGTAGGATTTTTTTATAGAGAAATCCAATTATGTGGAATTTCATACAACCAAGTGTTGTGTCCTGAAAAATCAACACGGTGTCACCATTAATAGAATACGAAGTGACAACGACACTGAGTTAAAGAAGCTAAAGCATCTCTTTATTGTGATAGCCTCGAGATGAAACATGAATTTTTGGCCGTGAAAACTCCTCGGTAAATGGGATTATTGAGAGGAATAATCAGACGATTCAGGAGATGGCTAGATACACGCTTCTAGGTTATAGAATTGTTAGGAGATTTTGGGTAAAGGCGATGTCTATCGCGTGTCATATAGTGAATAGGGTTTACCTTCATCCACACACACTTAAGACGCCCTATGAATTGTGGACTATAAAGAAGCCAAACCTTTCATATTTCAATGTCTTTGGGAGAAAATGATACATCCTACGAGATAGAGATAAACTAGGAAAGTTCAACTCCCAGAGAGATAATGGAATATTATCAGGGTATTCATCGACTAGTACATCATATCGGTTTTTTAACCCGAGTAGCTCTAAGGTTATGGAGTCAATAAACATCACCATGTAAGATGACGAACCACCGGCATTTTTTGATTCTAACCTTATGTGAGAGGAGGGTGCACTTCCTACTGATGATCCCATTGTGCCTACCATACCCAGGGTGGACCTTACTCAAGTCATAGGGGACACACATGCTTGGGTTCGCAAGAGTCATGATCCTACTTCCATTATAGGAGATCCCACCCTAGGGATCAAGACTCGTGCTCAGGAGGAGATTGTTTACAACACGTCTAAAGTCAAGACCAGGAACGTCAAGGAAGCACTCAAGGATTAACAGTGGATATCTTCTACGCAGAATGAGTTATTTCAATTTAGAAAGAATAATATCTGGGAACTTATCCCCCGACCTAGTAAGAAGAATATGATAGGTACCGAGTGGATCTACACGAATAATATGGATGATACTGGTACAATTATCCAAAATAAGGTTAAGTCGGTCGCTCAAGGCTATACACAAATTAAGGGTGTAGACATTGCCGAGACAGTTGCTCATGTTGCAAGGCTTGAGTCCGTCCGCTTACTACACGCCATCATATGTCATCTGAGCTTAGAGTTATACCAAATGGATGTTAAGAGTGCCTTTCTGAATGGAATTCTACAGGAGGAATTTTACGTGGAATAACTAAAAGGGTTTGAAGACCCTCAGTACCCTAATCACGTCTTTTTTCTAAGAAAATCTGACGCGACCACAAATGTGTCAAAAGTGCGTGCTTTATAGGCTCCAGTGCAAGCCTATTGCATTAGTAATAATCCGATAATTCGGTATCGTATCCACGGGGAACAGAAATTGGAAATTCAGAATACTGTAGGAAAAGCTTAGTTAACCTTCAGATGATTCCTAAAAAGAAAAGAAAAGATGATGATTGATGGTTTGAAATTTCCAAATGGTAATGAAAAGAAATTTTTGAATCAACTACGTGCACAAAAACAACTAAGAATTGTAAAGAGAATAGATATGAATATGAGAGGAAATAGGTAGGGATACACTCCCCCAATTCCTAGTAATTTACCGTATAGAATACTAGAATTGTAAATTAAAATATTGACTGAATCCAGTCTTTAGAGATCCTAAGCATTACATATATAAGAGAACTAGCCAGCATCATATGAAATCAAAGGTAACTATAAAGCGGTGTAGAAAAATTACACTTGCATAGTATTCTTAAACATCCCAAGTACCTAGGGAAAGAGAGATTAAAAGATCTACTATGTTCGTATAATTTTCTTACACGATTCTGTTAATTTTTAATTTAAATTCTATTTTCTACATGGGTAATTTACCTAGGGATGGGTTCATGCATCCCAAACCTTGAAAATTTAGCTAGACATGGTTTTATTAGATGAAAAGAGAATTATAACTATGCATGTAATCATATATCTAAGAAACATAGCTTCAAAAGATAATCGTAAAACAATTGAGAATCGAATTGAAAGAAAAATAGAGAAACAAATAAGAGAATGGAAATCGATACTTGGAATGAGGATTTAAATCCGTAATCAATACTTGGACTGAGAATTGAACTTGAATCTGGAATACACCTTTGCCTCAAAATTACCAACTAGGGTTTCTAAATCCTAAAAAAATATGAAATTGTAAGCCCAAAAAGAACTCTCTCTCTTCCTCTAGGGCTTGGCCTTTTATAAAATCAAAAATATAGTTTTTATATCTAATAAAAATGAATTATACAAGAAACTTCAAGAGTTGAAACTCGTCAGCTTCCACAATACATGCCAGAAATTCGAACAGCCAGACCGGTCCAGACCCCATCGGATCGGTTCGTTTTCCATTAGCCAAATCGGTTCATTTTTCTCCTCTCGAATCGGTTTGATATCGGATCAGTTCTTTTTCCATCGGTTTTGTATCGATCCGGAGGCTACTAGAATGGAGGCATTTCGGATTGATCCGACCTAAACCGGATCGGTCCGATATTCTTTAACTTTGACTTTTTCTTTTTTAACTTTGACTTTCCATATCTTTTGATCTAGAACTCCGATTTGACTGTCATTTCTTCCTGTGCTCTTGTCGGATGATGATCTTCAACTTTCATTTCGGCCTCCAATACGAACTCCGGGTGTAGAGTTATGCTTTTTCCCTTTGACTTGTCTTCCTTTGTTCTCCTTTCTTCCGGTTTCTTTCTTTCTTTTCTTGTACTAAATACCTGTAAAATCAGTAAGAAATACACGAAACTCGGGGTACTTGTTAGAAGAAGTCATTAGCAATTATATGAGATAAAATCCAATCAATTACGTTGTTCGAGATATTAAGACTTCTAAATTAAGGGGCTAAATTCAGAAGAATTTATGCTTAGTCAAATCCCCCTAACTTAGTAATTTGCACGTCCTGAGCAATGTAAATAAAGCTAACCAAAATTCCACTCTTGAGAATTCCTTTATTAAAATAAAATTCCACTTTCGCAGGCAAGCGATTGCATTGAGCATACGCAACAAGCCTTTACGAGTTCTGTCTCGTGAGGGTTTGCAGTGAATACACCCACAAAATTCTTTATTGACTCAAATAAATATCAAAATACTTAAAAATTGTACAATTTAAACTTTTTGAAAAATAATCACCATAAATTCATATTCAAATGTCTCAAATCATAGTGTGTATGTGCAAAGCCATAAATTAAACCTCAAATTTCCACCGATTGAGCATTACCTTACTTTTTGAAAATTCGTTTTGATTCAAATTCTTACGGATGTACTCACAAACGAATCACTTGGATTGTGGTTGTTTTCTCTCAATATGCATGATCTAAAGAGTAAATATAATGGACACAAATTCACGTATACAAAATTGAAAAGAAGGAAATATATGGTGAAAAGATCTCATCATCGGAATACAGTTATTAGGAAACGAGAAACATCATCTCTTAATCATACCATTTTAATCTATTTTCGTGTCTTAGCTCTCCATGCAGTAATTAATTTCGCCATTCGGACTCGGTTAGGACTTTTCGGGTTAAAAAGTGTATAAAGGGTAAAAATGGGAATGAATGGAATGTTAGGAATTAGAAAATGTCCTTATGATGTCCATTAGTTCTTTTTCGGGTATTTGCTCATTTTTCTCTTTCTTTTTCTATTTTTTTTCTTTTTTTCCTGAACTTGCCCTTTTTTCTTTTATTACACACTTTGGACTTACTTGATGAATTTCCAATTTTTCACAATTCGTGGCTATTTGGGTATTTCGAGTTATCAAAGAAAAGGGAAATATTTTATTAGGCTCAAAGTGGGTTGCAAAGGGATAATTTTTTCACAACTTTATTATTGCTAATATTTTTGGGTTAAACAAAAGAGCGCCTACTTCATTGTCCAAATTGTTAATCACATTACCATATGCATCTCGAGATTAATTAAGTTTAGAGATACATTTAGCACAAATTTCGAGACAACATCTCACACATTTCCCATAACTAATCAAAACAAAGGATTGAGATCATCAACGACTTATTAAAACGCTGAAAAGAACTTTGAGTTAATCATAAACTCGAATTGATTTAAAAACTCATAAAAAAATGAAAGGCTCGAAAACTCACCGGGTTTGATCAATCTCCACACTTACTCGCTGAGTCGTCAATTTTCTTTCAATTTCCATCTTCGATCAATTTTGGCTTAGTGCATTTTGATTGTTAACAATTTGAGACTTTAAATAGAATAAAGGTGATTTTTTTGAAAAATTTAAATTCCAATTTTTATTTATTTTGAAAAAAATATTTTATTATTATTTTTTTTATATAATTGCAAAGTTTTATGAATACGCACTTATTATCCCCCCTAACTTAGTCTTTTGTATTGTCCACAATCAAAAGGACGAAGAGCTAAATAAGACGAAATAAGGAGTGCGAGAGATAAAACAAGCAAATAACTACGACATAAAATGTTCATTAAAACATAGTTGTGTGAACGGGAGATCAAAAAATGAAAAGAGAAACATAAGGTAAAAATAGATGGGGACTATGAAATAATTCAACAGGTGGTGTTTAATGAGTTGGAGGGTGGTGGGAACTATCGGGCGCGTTGGGGTCATAAGGATCGTAAAAATACACAGGAAGTGGGGCTTCGGGACCCAACTGGAGGTGATAAAGGTCAGCCTAAAGGCGTAACATCATACTCGTGTCGCGACGATAGGAAGACATAAAACCGTCGAAACTCCCCTCAAGAGCAACTACGCACTCGATGAGTGCCGTACTTGCTGGAACATAATCGGGATCAGCTGCTTCATCATATTCATACTTGTCACCTTTTCCCATCTCAACATCTGTCGCACCAACACCTTACTCCTCATCGTACGACTCATCATTCGAGGCATCACTATCACCCCGACATGCTTGGATTAGCTTTATTTGTTTTTCACTCCAAGTGCGTGATTCTTGCCCAATTTTCTTTGGTAGGCGAATAAGATCTTACGGGGGAACAATACCAGCGTCCTTAATAATGGACGTGATGAGACGACCATAAGGAAGAGGTGTCTTGACCTTCTTTTCCAATGCCGCATAAATGATATCATTATAAAATTTATCGGCCAAATTGATAACAGTTTCATGGGCAAACAAATGATAAACCAACGTGGCCTGACGCGGTTGCGTAGCCGAATCGTTTGAAGTTTGCAAAATGTTGGCACAAATGATATGAAAAGTGATTAAGGCCATGTCGGGTAAACGACCCACAGGAAAAGTCTCGGTATTCCAAACCGAACCTAGAGTGATATGATACATGCAAACATCTTTTAAAATAGGTGGATCGTTGTTGGGATCTAAAAATTGAGCTGGAGTGACCACTCTTATGGATGCAAGTTTCTAGGCCAGAATTTCCAACGATAACGGAAGAGGTGTCGAATTGAGAAACGCTTGAGATTCGAAATAAGTTGTACGCACGAGTGAACCATAAAATGAATGCACTTCATTCTCCCACACCACCTCGTACGGTTCATTGAAGAATCTTCACCAACCTCTGGACATGAACAAGCTGGTGACAAAATTAGGAAGCTCATTCCAGAGCACCTGACGCTCAATGTGGATTTTTCGCGTAGGACCAAAGAAACGGCGGCACCAAATTCCTTCACGGTGGGAACGATATTCTCCAATACCATCGGGCAATACTTCAATGGAATTGTATTTCTAGGGGGTATCCATTGGAGTTAAAAAACTCTGGATAGAAAAATATAGTAGAGAATGGATATGGAGGTGTGAAGATAAAATAGGGACGAATGGTTTGTATTTATAGGTGTGATGAGGGAGAGGGGGGAAGGATTTTGTGGGAAATAAGGGAGGGAAAAGGAATGGTAAGGGTTTGTACGAAATTTTTAGGGAATGAAAAGGTTTAAAAAAAGGATAAGAGGTTTTAACCTCAGGAAGGGACATAGACTGCAGATATACGGACCGATACGGGTTCAGATCGGATCGGATCGATCCAGACTTGTATTTTTTTTTTATTTTAACTGATCGGATCGGTTCTTTTTTCAGGTCCGGACCGATTCGGTTTGTTAAAAAAATTTGCTTCCCCTGTTCAGATCAGTGGTCACTCTCCTTTCAATTTTTACTATCCCAACAATGCACATGGACTTCGAAACTTTTCAGAACTTCCATTTAAACCCTAAATGCTCTCATGACACGTGCATGACTCCCGACTCTGATAGTGACACACAACTACGAATTCCTAACTAGCCAAAAATCCTATCACTATTATAGACAAAAATCACCCCATAACCGTCGGGGGTGCGACGACCTCACCTAATTAGCTCAATCAATCCCCATAATGGGGTTCGACAACCAGATTATGTCTGCTTTCGCAACAACCGCTTCCAGATATGGACTGAGACGTTGTTCATTAACCTTGAATGTGTTTTCCCCTTTTTTATCCTCTAATTCAACAGCTCCACGGGGAACACTTCCTTCATAATGAATGGACCAGTCCATCGTGATCGTAACTTTTCGGGAAACAAGTGTAACCTCAAGTTGTAGAGAAGTACTTTTTGTCACAAATGAAAATCCTTACATTGGATGATTTTATCATGAGCTAGTTTCATTCATTCCTTTGAGATTTTAGCACTTTCATATGCATCATTGCGTATTTCCTCCAACTCATTCAACTGTAGTTGGCGTGCTTCACCGTATTTTTCCATGTTAAAGTACACCCTTTTAATAGCCCTATATGCCTTGTGTTCAATTTCAACAGGAAGATGACAAGTTTTGCAATACACAAAACGAAATGGGGACATCCCAAGGGGATTCTTGTATGCAGTTCGATACGCCCAGAGCGCATCATTCAATCTGAGAGACCAATCTTTCATGTTAGGTTCGACTGTCTGCTCGAAGATATTCTTGATTTCTCGATTCGCTAGCTAAGCCTGGCTATTCGATTAGGGGTGATAAGTCGTTCCAACTTTATGGATGACCCCATACTTTCTCATTAGCTTTTCTATTAGCCTGTTGCAGAAATGAGTGCCTGTTGATGTAAAAAATTAGATTGTATCTAATTATTCAATCACAGATAAATAAATGAGACAAAGAATTTTTAAAGTGGTTTAGCCTTATAAGAATGGACTACGTCCACTATTATGTTATTGTTGATTGTTTGGGAATTCTCGATTACAAGTTCAATCAAGAAATTCCGGTCCCTTACAATGAGGATTGTACAATGTATTTATAGCCCTGGGGCTGTAATGTGAAAGGGTAATACATGAAATGATGTACATATGAAAGGGTAATACATTCAATGCCCCTTAAGTGTATGCGTCTGAATGATAAGCATTTAATGAACAGTCAAACTGTTGGTTATCCTGCTATTAATGCTTTGTTCGAGGTGCAGCTCAGACCGCCTAAGTTGCTCGGACCGCCTAAGCTTCCCGGTACTCAAGAGTTCCTCGGAGAGTTCTTGTTCCTCGGAGCGTATGAGTTCCTCGGGGAATCAGTGTTCCTCGTTGTTGTATGGTTCCTCGGAGCATGTGAGTTCCTCGGAAGTGTTTGTTGTTGCCACGTAGATTGCCATGTGTCTTCACTTTATTGAGCCATGTCAGCAGACTAAATTTGGTATCAACAGAAGCCCCCAATGTTTCATAGTTCGAACTTTGAGGAGTGTGTAACATTCTTTCTCGGAATATGGTAGCTTTAAATGGTCCTCCTGATTTTTAGGAGTGTTTCCCTTGTATTTATATTTCCTTCCAAATTCATAGAATCATGATTTTTTTGAATTTTTATACTCGCTTCGATTGTCGCGCCCTTTTTGTCCTTCTAGCCGCCGGTAGCGTAATCGTTTCTTTTTGTAATCATTTCTTTTTCCTTTTCCCAAGGCAAGGTATTTAAGCGTCACAGACAATCCCGTCGTCTTCTACTTTTTCAAATTTGTATCTTCGAATTTTCCATTGTCTTACTCTCTTGTGCGTTCATCCTTTTCATCGTTCGTTGTCAACAGATCCACTCTTTTTCTGTAAGATATTCTTCCTTCTTCTTCATTTCCTTTATTCATCATGGTTTACCCTATTGAATCTCTTGATAAATTTCGCTATGATTTCTCTATTCCTTCCTGGGTTATTTTAGAAGAGCTTTCTGAGCCTTCAGACTATTTCCGTTTCGCTGAGGGACATTGGTTCCCCAGTCTCTTTGTTGCTGAGTGTGGATTTTCTTTTCCACCCAATTCCTTATGTCAGGAATTATGTCAATACTTTGACGTTGTTCCTGCAAGAGTAGCCCCCAATACATGGAGAATAGTTAATGGGGTTCATAGGTTAAATCAAATTCATGGAACTCGCATAGGAATTCCAGAAATCATGTTTTGTTATAGATGGGCAGTGGGTGATAACACTTTTTATTTAAAAACTAGATTTTTAAATAGGGCTTTAGTGGTCAATCTCCCGGATGCCAATAGGGACTATTTTGAGCACGGAGTTGTTATAAAAAATTGGCAACATGCTCATTTATCTGGAGATGAAGTTTATCAGGGTCCCAGATGCCCTCCCTATGGCAATGGGATAGGTTATTTTTATTTCATTTTACTTATTTTGAAATCATGTTTCTTATTTGTTTGATAAAATGTGCCACTGATATTTTAATTTTGATTTATTTGCAGTTGATAACAAAATAAAGTGTCCAAAAGAAGCAGACGTTAACAGAAGGCACTTGAAACTTATCTGGAGTTTGCATCAGTCTGTTGCCGACGAGCACATTACCTCAGCTTCATATCTGCTGCAGTACAAGAGCTACACCATTTCTTTCACTGCTCGTCCAGTGATAAGTGAAGTAGATACATTACCAGCTTCTACCAGTTCCTCGCCTGAGTCACACGTTCCTTTAAGTGAAAGGATGAAGAAGAGAAGACCTCCTATCCTTTTTGAGAAACCTACCACTGGTGATGGAGAGGCAAAAAGAAGTAAGATTGACGTCCTAGGGGAGGGGACAAAGAAAACTGATGCACCTTCCTCGGCTACCCCTGTTGTGAAGGTTGTCGAGAAGCCCCAAGTGGCTCCGAGCAAGTTTGCTGCTCCAGGAGAAGTGATTGTAATATCACCGACCAAGAGTTCCTCCTTGGTTGAATCTATTCCTGCTCCCCCGAGGAAGTTGAAGAAAAGCTCCTCGGTCAATTTGGCTGACACCGTCTCTCAGCCTCCGACTAGTGGAGTTCCCACTTTCGTTCCCCCGAGCTCTGCCATGAGTTCGGTGAAGACTTAGATCATTCCCGAGATCCAAGGTATCGAAGAAAACCTTTCTCGGGATATGGTTACCTCTTTGGCAGCTCGCCACATTGCTTCTGTAAGTCTTATTACTTTGAACTTTTCATCTTTCCCTTGTTATATCTGTCTCTGACTTGCTTTCATTTTCTTTTCACAGTTGGTGAGCTGCTTTAATACAATTTTGAAGAAAGATGAAGCTATTAAAGCTTCAAGCTCCTCATCTGGTGTGGAGGAAGCTTTGATGGGCGTGAGGCAGTCTTTGGAAGATTCTCGTCAGAAGTACGAAGCTGACAAGGCTGTTTGGGAGAAGAAACTTACCTCCACCGAGAAGGAGAAGGCTCAAGTTGTTGAAGTCTCTAAGGGATTGGAGAAGAAAATAAAGGAATTGGAGGAGAAAAATAAAGAGCTTGAAGGGAAGCTCAAGAATGCTGAGGAGTTTGAAGATACACTCAAGGTTGTTGACGAAGAATTAATCCAACTTCGAGAAGTAAGTCAGCAGAAGGAGGAGATTGAGAATAAATTGAAGACTGCTGAAAACCTTCTGTCCAAGAAGCTTTCCTCGGAGATGTTAAAGAGAAAATTGGCTGTGAAGAAGTCTTTTAGCGCTGGCTGGGACAAGGGGTGGAACAAGGGCTTGGGTGCCATGATGTCGCAAGTAGAATATGGAAGCCTCAAGTACTTTAGGGATGGATGGGTCGCTGCTCTACAGGAGATGAAAGTGGATGAAAATTCTGAACTCTTTTAGCGACACATCCCTGGTCCCCCTCCAACTCCTGAAGACGAAGAAGAGGACGAAGCTACCTCCGAAAAGTCTTCCATGGTGATGGGAGATCAGGTTTCTCTTCCCCCGACTATCTAGCCCGCTGATGAGGAACTTTAACTACCTGCAACTTCTTTCGAGAAACCTCTAGAACTTCCCCAACCACTATCTGCTCCATCCGAGTAACCTACTTCCTCGTCCCATCCTTTCGAGAAAGTTTTGGGAGACAAGGAAAAGGTGTAGAGTTGTTCGGATTTCTCTATTTTATTTTTCTTTAACAAATGTAATCCTGAACATGTAACTCTGAACCTTGTACTTCTGACCTTTATGATATAATAAAACTTGAACTTGTGTTTATTCATACTGTTGTCTCTTCTTCATGCTCTGTTTTGATTATTTATTACTACTTTTTCTTCCTCTACTAGTTTCTGGCCAGGATGGAATTACTGTCTGCTCAAGATACAAAGTTGTTGAGACAATGCAATGAATATTTTAAGGCTGGTCACACAGATCTGAGTGTAGCACAAATCGTCGACATCCTCGGCCAAGATGCTTCGGAACAGGCAATTGAGGCCTACCAATACTTGAAGTGTCTGCTTGATCGTGCAGTGGCCAATAATGTGGCTTATTATGATATGATCAAGGATCTCCAAGGCACTCTTGAAGATCTTCAGCAACAATACAAAGAATCCACTGCCCTTTTGCACGAGGGGTATGAGAAAAAGTATCAGCAAATCAATGCTGAAAAGGGATACGAGAAGCATTTTGCTAGCTACGATGTGAGGGAGAGAACTCTGAGGGTTGAGGTCGAGGAGTGCAGATAAATAGCTGAATTATTAGAGCAAGAAAATAACAACCTGCAAAGAGATTTATCACAGTTGAAGTCTGTAGCTTCCACTTCAAAAGCCTTGATCCCAGTGACTGATGAGGGATTCTCGTTCTTGGAGGCCGAGAACGCCAACTTGAGGGACGAATTAGAGACCTTGAAGAGAGTTGTACCCTCTACATCTTCTCGTGGACGAGCAAGATGTCCTCGAGGAAGAGCAAGAGCAGCTCGAATTCCTGTCGAGGAACAGAGGACTCAATCTGCTTTGGAGAACCAAGCTTTCCAATTAATGGCAAAGAACCAGGCGTTGGCTAAAATGTCAAAGAAGATCAGGGACCTAGAAGAGCAGCTTTCTGCGCAGAAGTCAGTCTTGGAGAATAAGGAACTCTTCATCAAAAATCTCCACGAGCAGCTGGAAAGATTGACATATCAATTCCACAAATAGCCCAGGGAGTTCTGGATGGCTGGGTACAACGAGGCTCTCTACCACTTGGACGATCGTATCCAGAATGCCAATAATGAGGGCTACAAGCAAGGCTGGTTGAATGCCTTAGGTGTGCTGCAACTCGAACAGGGTCATTACCTATGGGACTACCATGATCCTGGGCTTCTCGACCTACCCGTGCCACCATTCAAAATTTATATGAGTTGGATCCCTGCTCGGGCCATTCCTCGATGCTTAATTTCTAAATATCTCGTCCCGATCACCTCCTAGATCGACCATCCGTGATGAATATCAGGATGTTAAAAGATTTGAACTTTATAAATTCTCCTCTTTCTTTAAATGATCCGCCTGCTAGCGAGGAACCTATTTCAAAAGCAGAGGGGAAGAAACCAATAGAGTAGGAATTTTGATGTAATAGTTAGTATACATTTCATTCTCAATGTAATTTGTTTTTTATTTTAATGAAAGACTTTTATTTTTGTTCGCAATCTTAATTGCTATTGTCTTGTAAAACACTTTACATCTGTGCATGTGTATCTGTTAAAAAGATAACAATATTGTTTGTCGATTAACTTATTGTCGACTAGCTTGAATTTGTGGTAGTCATTATAAAAAGTTACTAAGTTGTTTCTCGACCAACTTACTAATAATTAAAAAGTTACGAGTATCAAAAATTTTTATTGATCACTTTCTTGTATTAATAAAATGTTTCCGACCAGCCAAGGTCGGTAAATTTCCTTCTCGACCAACTACAGTTAGTGGGTTTTTATCCCCGACCAGCCATAGTTAGTGGATTTTTCCTCTACGAGGAGATTTGGCACTTTTTGAAATAATTTTACCTCCCGACCAACTCAAGTTGGCATTTTCGATAATATATTTACTTCCTAACCGACATAAGTTGACATTTTTAGGAATACTTTTACTTCCCAAGGAACATATAGTTTTACTTCCCGTAGGAATACAAGTTTTACTTCCCGGAGGAATACAGGTAGCTTTACTTCCCGGAGGAATAAAGGTAGTTTTACTTCCCGAAGGAATACAGGTAGCTTTACTTCCCGAAGGAATACAGGTAGCTTTACTTCCCGGAGGAATACAAGTTTTACTTCCCGGAGGAATATAGGTAGATTTACTTCCTGAAGGAATACAAGTTTTACTTCCCGGAGGAATATAAGTTTTACTTCCCGGAGGAATAATAGTTTCACTTCCCGGAGGAATACATTTGTTTCTCGACTAACCTTAGTTGGCATTTTCGAGAAAAATTTTGAGTAGCCCGAGTTTTATCGAGTTTCATCGAGTAGTGTGTAGTAGTACTAGTATTCCCCAAAAAACTTTCAATAAAAGGAGAAAATATACATCACTGATAATACTTGCGTAGGTGCTCTGCGTTCCATCCATTCTTAAACTCCTCCCCTTCTAAAGTTGTTATTCGGTAAGTTCCTGGTCGAACAACTTCTATAACTCGGTATGGTCTATGATAGTTTGTTGTGCTTTTGAATCACTTTCTTCAGCACATAGTCTCCTTCTTTCAGGTCGCACTTCTTCACTCTCTTGTTGTAGAACAAAGTTGTTCTCTGCTGGTAAACATCATTTCTAATGGCTGCTTCTTCTCTAACTTCCTCAAGCATGTCTAAATCCAATCTTCTCATTAAGTCACTGACAGGGGAATTGAAATTCAGTACCCTGTGTGTTGGGAGACCCAACTCGGCAGGTATAACAGCTTCACTTCCAAACGCTAGAATATATGGAGATTCTCCAGTTGCTACTCGGAGAGTAGTACGATAAGCCCACAATACTGACAGTAACTCGTTGATCCAATTTACTTTCGCATCGTCTAGTCTTTTCTTCAAGACATTCAGCAGCGTTCTGTTTGTCACTTCAGTTTGTCCATTGCTTTGAGGATGTCCTGGTGCTGAGTGGATCTTCAAAATGTTTGACTGATGACAATAGGAAGCAAACTCCTCGTTATCAAATTGTGTTCCATGGTCTGTGATGAAAGCATGAGGAAGACCACATCAACAAATGATGTTCTTCCAAACAAATTTGTACACCTTATCGTACGTCATATCGATGAGAGGCTCAGCTTCAACCCACTTAGTAAAATAATCCACTGCGATGACGAGGTATTTGAATCTTCCTCTGGTCGTAGGCAATGGCCTGACCAAATCTATTCCCCACATGGAAAATGGCCAAGGGGAAGTTATGGGTGTTAATAATGCTTGTGGAGTTCTTCGGATGGAGGAAAAGCGCTGACACTTGTCACATTTCTTAGCATAGGCTATGCAATCAACTCTCATCGTCGGCCAGTAGTATCCCTGCATCATCACCATTTGCAAAAGCGTCCGACCTGCTACATGGGCTCTACAGGACCCTTCATGGATCTCTTAAATCAATTCTTTCACCTCGAAGGGATGTACACATCTTTGCAAACCTGCCATAATTCCTCGTCTATATAGAATACCGTTAGTTAATACATATCGAGCAGCTTTAAACTTCAATTTCTTGGCTGCGAGCTTGTCAATTGGTAATTCTCCCTCTTCAATATATGCCCTGATGGGATCCATCCAAGATGGTCCTAAATCAAGGGTGATAAATTTCATCGTCAAATCTTCATCTATACTCCGACCAGCTAAAACTTCAATTGGGATTGTTCTTCATAGCTCGGTACGAGTAGCTGATGCTAATCGAGCTAGGGCATCTGCTCTTGCATTCTCCATTCTTGGTATTCTGACCAGCTGAATAGCAGTAAATTCTGACACCAGCTTCTTTGCCTTTACATGATATCTGATCATTAATTCTCCTTTGACTGCATATACTCCCATCATTTGGTTTACGATCAATTGAGAATCACTGAAAACAATAATCTGTTGCGCTTCCATAATTTTTGCCAAACTACGACTTGCAATCATGGCCTCATACTCAGCCTCATTATTGGAAGCTTTGAATTGGAAACGTAGAGCATATTCTATGTCGACCTTTTCCGGAGTGCTCAAAACTATCCCCTCCCCACAGCCTGTTGTGCAAGATGATCCATCAACATATAGCCTCCATATAGGTAACTCGTCTTCAAATTTCTGATCTGTCAGAGTTCCTCGGTGAAATATTTGTTGCTTCCTTTCATCTTCCCCTTATATTTCTCGCTCTTCATCGATCATCTTTTCTTGCCCTTTTACCAACCGGAGTTGGTCTGAGCTTGAATTTGATAATCCTGTGACATCCACTTGCCCTTTTACCAACCTAAGTTGGTCTGAGCTTGTATTTGTTGATCTTGTAACATCCACAGGTTGATCAACGAGCAACTTTTGATCCTCGGGGGTATCAGGATAGGTGAACTCTGCTATAAAATCCGCTACAGCTTGCCCTTTAAGCGATGATCTGGGTTCATAGACTATATCGTATTCACCGAGCTCTATTCCCAGTACATCAATCTCCCTGATTTTGCTGGATAATGAAGGGCTTGCCTCAACGGCATATCAGTATATATAACTATAGTATGAGCTTGGAAGTATGGCCTCATTCTCCTACTCGCCTCAATCAGCGCTAGTGCTAACTTTTCCAGCCTTGGATATCTGATCTCTGCTCCTCGGAAGGCCTTCCTTGTGTAATAGATTGGTTTTTGTACTCCATTCTCCACTCTTATCAACGCTGAGCTAACTGCATTCTCCGATACTTCTAGATACAAGTACAATTTTTCTCCCATCACCAGCCTGGACAACAGTGGAGGTGCTCCCAAATATTTCTTCAAGTCTTGAAAAGCCTTCTCACATTCATCATTCCACTCAAAAGTCTTTAGGAGTGTCTTGAAGAATGGGAGACATCGATCAGTTGCTCGTGATACAAATCTGTTGAGTGCTGCTACTCCTCCTGTAAGAATTTCCACCTCTTTCTTCGTCGTTGGAGATCGCAGCCCTAATAGAGCTTTGATCTTTTCAGGATTTGCCTCAATTGCTCGTTGATTGACAATGTACCCGAGGAACATGCCTTATCGTACTCGAAATATGCACTTCTTCGGGTTCAGCTTCATTTGATATTTATCCAGTTGATCAAAAGTCTGACTTAGGTCAACTAGATGATCGGCAGCTTTCTTGCTCTTTGTCAGCATATCGTCAACATAGACTTCCATATTGCAGCTGATTTGTTCAACAAAGACCTTGTTCATCAGCCGCTGATATGTCGCACCTGCATTTTTCAAACCAAAAGGCATAACATTATAACAATAAGTTCCCCTAGGGGTAATGAAAGAAGTACTCTCCCTGTCTTCAGGTTTCATTTTAATCTGATTGTAACCAGAATAAGCATCCATGAAGCTCAGTAGCTCGTGTCCTGAGGTAGCATCCACTAGTTGATCAATTGGGGGCAGTGGAAAATGATCCTTTGGGCATGCTTTGTTGAGGTCGGTGAAGTCTACACACATCCTCCACTTGTTATTTTTCTTCTTCACCATCACCACATTTGCTAACCAGTCAGGATATTTAACATCTTCAATAAAGCAAGCTTTATGGAGCTTCTCGATTTGCTCCTATATAGCTTGATTCTTCTCGGAGCTGAACACTCTTCTTCTCTGCTTCACTGGCTTGATCTCCTTATTCACATTGAGTTCGTGACATAAGAAATTTGGTTCTATCCCAGGCATATCCTCATGACTCCACGCAAAAGTTTTCTTTCTGCTTCTAAGGAAAGTTATCAATTCCAGTTTTAGTGAGGCTTCCAACGACGAACCTACTTGAGTAGTTCGTTCAGGGTGCTCGTCGTCCAGAATGATGTTTTCAGTAGCTTCCACCACTTGACCCTTCACGAGTTGCGACCCATCTCTAGGATCCAATGTTTCAATTTCTGCCCCTTCTTCCACTTGATAAGTAGTAGTCTTTTTCCTTGATTCCTCCAGTTCCTCTTGCTCGACGGATGAATAATAGCATTCCCGAGCTACTTTCTGGTCACTCCTACTCCAAAATTTGTTGGAAACTTTAGGCACTGATGCACTGTAGATGGTACAGCCTCGAATTTCTTCAATCCTACTCTTCCCATGATGATATTGTATGGTGATTGAACATTCTTATCCATCACAAAAAAGCGTATTCTTTCTATCCGACAAGCAGGCCACGTACCAATGAATATATCCAACTTGATCGTCCCAAGTGGAAATACTTTCTCGCCAGCAAAACCGAGGATGGGTCTATGATAAGGCTCTAGTTGAGATAGCTTTAGATTTAAAGTATCGAAGAATGAGTAGAACATGATGTCTGCCGAGCTACCATTGTCTACCAGTACTCTTGAGATCATTACCTCTTTCATCCTCATTTTGATCACCAATGGGTCATCATGAGGATACAAAACTCCTGCGAGGTCATTCTTTGAGAAATCGATGACCAATTTCTCTTTGTTCACCTTTCTCGGGCGATCCTCCTCAGCTAGATTTATTCTTTGAATGTACGAGCAAGCTTGAGCCTCACAGAGGTAAGCTTTTCTCTTGGCATTAAGATCTCCTCCTCCTATATCTCCACCTGTTATAACATTACAGTCAAATGACCCAAAGCGTATTGAAAATACCTCTCATTTTGGCTTCCTTGGTCTCTTGGGAAGATCGGGGTCGTCTTCAGGATCAACTTCATGGTTTCTTTTCTTGTTCTCCTTTGCTCGACGAGGAGATCTAGACCTCTCTCTTGTTCGGTCATTGTTTCTTCTTTCGCTTCCACGATCAACATACTTTGCCATCTTTCCTCGTCTGATGAGTGTTTCAATCTCATTCTAAAGAGCTCTGCAATTTTTGGTCATATGGCCATGATCTTTATGAAACTCGTAATACTTTGCCTTATCCCTCTTGTCAGGGTCTGCCTTCATTTTCTCTGGCCAGTTTAATTCCTCGTTATTCTTGATTTCTTCTAGAGCATGGTTGATGTCTTTCTTCAAAGGAGTATAATTATCGAATTTCTTCATTGCGTCCCATACCGACCTAGTTCTTGAATGTTTGTCATTACCATTGTTCTTATGCTCTTTCTTTTTAGTTTTATCACCTTCCACCTTGGTTTCTTTGGAATCCATATTCTTCTTCGCAGCCATAGCTTCCTCGGCATTCATAATCTTGGCCACTTTTCCCATCAGATCTGACATGGTTCTAGGTGGATCTTTGGCCAAAGTGTAGTACAACTTGTTGGGCAGTAGTCCACTCATCAAGGCAGTAATCGCTATCTTTTCCTCATAGTCAATGACTTCGAGCTTCTCGTTATTAAAATGAGTTATATAATCTCTGGTAATTTCACCAGCTTTTTGTTAAACACTTAATAAATGTGCTACTCGTTTAACTGCCTTTGCCCCAAAATAGAAATTTCCAATGAATAACTCGGTCAGTTGAAGAAAAGTTGAAATCTTACCCCAAGGAAGATTATTATACCATATTTGAGTAGACCCGGTAAGAGTTCCCGAAAATGCCCTGCATCTCATCTCATCTGGAACAGCATAGATGTCGGCTACAGCTTGGTATTGTTCTATATGAAGGACGGGGTCAGTCTTTCCATCATATTTGGGGGTCACAACAGGTGCTTTGAATTTTGATGGTGTTGAAAAATCTATAATAGCCTGGACAAAATGTGTTCCTCGAACAAAGGTTCGTTGTAGAGGGTTCTTAGCTTTAACCATTTCCCCTAATCTATCATCCAGCCTTTGAATAGAGCCTTTCCATGCATCATTTCCTTCCTCGAGCCTGTTGGTTCGAGCAACTGATCGCATTGAGGTGGCTTCCTGGGATCTATCTTGACGAGCAACTGGTCGCGACTGGTCAAATCCTTCCCTTAAGTCTGATGGTCGTCGAAAACTCCTCGATGGGGCTCTAGGAGGACTTTTGCTCCTCCTAGGACCTAATCGATCGAAAGGAGATACTCTGCTTAATCTTTCTAGTGTACTGGTCCTTTATGGGGAGAGAGTGATACGTTGTTCAGTATCTGTGGCTCGCATTGATGAAGTTCATCCAGGTTGATAAGAAAAATCTTCAGACTCCTCATTGCGATATGAATCGGTACGTCTAGTACGTAAAGAAGGTGCACGAGTATTTCTTTGAATACTTTGCAGTCCTGAATGGGTTGGTGCACCGCCATGGAGGGTTTGTATGAGTTGTCGCATAGTTTCTTGCATGACGGTTTGGTCCTGAGCCAGATTTGTCATTATTCCAGCCAGATCTGGAATATTTGGTGGAGCAGATGGATTTGGAGGGCTTCCAGCATTTCGATTGCTGGATTCTAGAATATCAGCCATTTGTGAGGAATTATTTTTGATGAAAAACGATATTACCAATCGTTTCCCACAGACGGCGCCAATCTGTTGATGTAAAAAATTAGATTGTATCTAATTATTCAATCACAGATAAATAAATGAGACAAAGAATTTTTAAAGTGGTTAAGCCTTATAAGAATGGCCTACGTCCACTATTATGTTATTGCTCATTGTTTGGGAATTCTCGATTACAAGTTCAATCAAGAAATTTTGGTCCCTTACAATGAGGATTGTACAATGTATTTATAGCCCTGAGGCTGTAATGTGAAAGGGTAATACATTAAATGATGTACATATGAAAGGGTAATACATTTAATGCCCCTTAAGTGTATGCGTCTGAATGATAAGCATTTAATGAACAGTCAAACTGTTGGTTATCCTGCTATTAATGCTTTGTTCGAGGTGCAGCTCGGACCGCCTGAGCTTCTCGGTACTCAAGAGTTCCTCTGATAGTTCTTGTTCCTCGGAGCGTATGAGTTCCTCGGGGAATCATTGTTCCTCGTTGTAGTATGGTTCCTCGGAGCATGTGAGTTCCTCGGAAGTGTTTGTTGTTGCCACGTAGATTGCCACGTGTCTTCACTTTATTGAGCCATGTCAGTAGACTAAATTTGGTATCAACAGTGCCATTATCACTGATGATAGCCTTAGGTGCTCTGAAGCGAGAAAATATGTTTTCTTATATGAATTTTATCACCACCTTATTGTCATTCATCCTTGTAACTATTTCCTCTACCCATTTTGAGACGTAGTATACTGGGACGAGGATGTATAAAAAGCCAAAAGAGGGTGGAAAAGGTCCCATGAAGTCAATTCCTCCAACAATCAAACAACTCTATGACAAGTATGGGGGTTAATGGCATCATGTCACGTCGAGTAATATCTCCCATTCTTTGGCATCTATCACACAATTTACAATAAATATTCACATCCCGAAAGATTGTGGACCAAAAGAGACTGCTTTGTAGGATTTTAGCAGTCGTTTTGTTTTTGTAGAAATGACCTCCACAAGCCTCCGTATGACAAAATCGGATTACCCCTTGAATTTCTTCATCGGGTACACATTTTTAGATGCTTTGATCGGCGTAATACTTAAATAAATACGGATCATCATAAAAGAACATGTGTGACCAAGTAATGAACTTTTTTCTCTCTTGCGGAGTCCACTTAGAGGGAACGACCCCCGTGACAAGGTAATTTACTATATCCACAAACCAGGGAAGAGAAGAAGTAGCAAATAGATTCTCATCCTGAAAATGCTCGTCTATGGGAATTGGATCAATAGGTACGTCATACGAGAGTCGTGACAAATGGTCGGCAACGACGTTTTCTACTCTTTTCTTGCTTGGATCGAAAGATTAAACTCTTGTAGGAGTAGGATCCACCTGATTAGGCGCGGTTTGGCATCTTTCTTGGTCAGAAGATATTTGAGTGCCGAGTGATCAGTGAAGCAAATGATGGGCAACCCAATAATGTAAAAACGGAATTTCTCGAGAGCAAAAATAACTGCTAGTAATTATTTCTCCTTAGTGGAGTGATTAATATGGGGGCCAGATAATGTCCTACTAGCATAGAAAATAGCATGAGATTTCTTATTTTTCCTCTGTCCTACAACAACCCCAATCGCGTAATCACTTGCGTCACACATAAGCTCGAATGGGAGTGGAGCATAAATTAGCATGCTTTTTAATTTATCAAAAGCTTCTTGGCATGCGTTATTCCATTCAAACGGAGTGTCCTTCATAAGAAGATTACTCAAAGGTCTAGCGATGGTGCTAAAGCCCTTGGTAAATCTCCTGTAAAATCCAGCACGGCCTAGAAAGGACCGCACATCTTTAAGTGATTTTTATGGGGGTAGCTCAGCTATTACTTCGATTTTTGCTCGATCAACTTCAATACCCCTAGATGATACTATGTGGCCCAGAACTACGCCCCCAGTGACCATAAAGTGGAATTTTCCCCAATTAAGGACTAAGTCTTTTTCCACACACCGGAATAAAACTTTTTTAAGATTAGCTAAACATTGGTCGAAAGAGGGGCTGAAAACACTAAAATCGTCCATAAACACCTCAAGACCTTTTTCTTCCATGTCGCTAAAGAGACTCAACATGCACCTTTTAAAAGTCGCGGGCGCATTACATAATCCAAATGACATACGTTTGTAAGCAAACGTGTCAAATGGACATGTAAAATTCGTATTTTCCTGATCAAGTATATCCACTTCATTCTGATTATAGCCAGAATACCCATCTAGAAAATAATAGTAAGGATGGCCCGCTACTCGTTCAATCACTTGGTCGATAAAAGGCAAGGGAAAATTATCTTTTCTTGTTCCAGCATTGAGCTTTCGATAATCAATGCAAACATGCCATCCAGTGGTGGTGCGTTGAGGTATTAATTCTCCCTTAGTATTTTTAACCACAGTCATACCCGACTTCTTCAGAACGACCTGAATTGGCCTCACCCATTTACTATCAGAAATGGGATAGATAATCCCATCATCTAACAATTTAATGACCTCCGCTCGAACTACATCTTTCATGGTGGGGTTCAGTCGCCTTTACATTTCTCTCGAGGGCTTCACCTCCTCCTCGAGGTGGATTTTATGGGTACAAATCAAAGGACTTATACCTTTCAAATCCGCTATTGTCCAACCAAAAACACTTATAAGCTTCCGCAAACATTTAACAACTTGCCCTCTTGCTGTTTTTTTAAGCTAGAAGAGACAACAATAGAAAACGTTTCATCATCTCCTAGAATAGCATATTTTACATTAGAAGGTAGTTTTTTTAAATCAAGACTAGGAAATCTATCCTCAGAGGGGATCATGCGTGATTCTCACGAGGGTAATTCCTAAAATCTAGAAATCCAGTCAATATCTCTCAACTTCTCAAAAGTCACTTCTTCTTGTAATAAAACTCCCAACTCCTACACTTCACGCTCAAACTCAGTATAGGAACTCTCACTCTCAACACCTTGCACTAAACACACTTCAAGTGCATCCCCACCTATGATCTTCTCAATATGCTCATCTACCACCTCTTCAATATGATCAACCGCATGAATTTCATCCTCATCACCCATTTGGTTAGCAACAATGAAAATGTTAGTCTCGAGGGTCATGTTTCCAAAAGTGAGTTGCATTTGGCCATTCCGTATATTGATCAAAGCGTTAGCAGTAGCTAAAAATGGACGGCCTAAAATTATGGGAATATGATTACTAGAATGGGGGGAAGACTTCGTGTCCCAAATGGCAAAGTTTACAGGGAAGTAGAATGTGTCCACTTGAACTATCACATCCTCCACAATCCCTCGAGGCACTTTCAATATTCGATCTACTAACTATAGAGTGATTCGTGTAGGTTTAAGATCGCCGAAATCAAGCTGCTTATAAATAGAGTATGGAAGGATATTCACACTCGAACTTAAGTCAAGCAAGGCTTTTTCAACTCTACGCTCTCCAATAACACACGAGATTGTAGGTGCACCAGGATCCTTAAATTTTGGTGGAAGGTCATTAATAAGGACCGAGCTCACGTTTTGTGCCAAAAGGACGTTCTTCTTCACCTTAAGAAGTCGTTTGACAGTCAAAAGATCTTTGATGACTTTGGCATAGGCGGGAATTTGTTGGATATCATCCAGAAATGGAAAGTTCAACTTCACTTGTTTCAGAACATCTAACACTTTAGTACGCGAGGCTCCCTTTTTGGGTGATGCCAAACATTGAGGAAATGGAGCAGCAGTAGGCGGTTTTACTTCAACTTCAGGCTCACCTTCTTCATCCTTATCATCCATATGCAGTAGGGCCTCCTCAGACTCTTAAACTTCTTTAGATTTAGATTCTTTGGGAGGTGGTGGCATTAGATTAATTACGCGACCACTTCGCAGAGTCGTGACAGCTTGACAGTGCACCTGTGAATCCGATGATGTAGAGATAACCGTAGTTTTCCCTTAAGGAGGTCTTTGGCCTTGAGCTGGGAATTTACCCTTCTCCTGAATATTCAATGCAGATTGCAACCTAGACATGCTAGTATGAATTTTCGTGAACATTAGATCATACTTAGCATTGCTCTCCTTTTGAGATTGGATGAGTTGATTCAGATTATCCTCAAGAGATCGCCTAAGTGGAGTAACATACGAACCAAGAGATGGTACTTGCATATGGGGTTTGCATGGGAGGCATTTTTTGAAATTGAGGACGGGGTTGAGGCATAGCAACATGTGAATTAGGATTAACCACACTTTGTGCTTGTCTATAGTTGAAACCAGGATGATTCCTCCAAGATTGATTGTATGCATTCCCCTGAGGTATATTAAAATTTCCTTAAAACCCTCCTATAGCTTCTACTTGCTCAGTGTACATTGCCTTGTAGGAAGGTACTGTAGGACATCCTTTGGTAGAATGGCCAGCAGCACAAATGGCACACACTTTCTCCTTTCCAGCTTGGATGGGTTCGATAACTTCTCTCAATCAAAACTCAAGTATGTCTGTGAAACTCTTTTCCAATTGGTCAAATCGATGATCTAACAAAGTGTCCTGATTCAATTGATAAATACCGAACGCAGCAGGCGAGTTGGACACTTGTCAATTTTTATTTTGACTATTGGGGTCGGAAACATCCCATGCTTGTGTAGTCTCCGCTACGTATTTCATATGGGCAAGCGCTAACTAACTCCAAAAAATGTTCCCAACACTTGTCGAAAGCTTCATTCTCATTTTGGAAAAAAGCTTGGATTTGGGCTTTGACAGAGTTGGTTTTGTGTTGTGGAAAGAAATTGGAGAGAAAATTAGTCTGCATATCTCTCCAGGATAAAATAAAATTTGGGGGTAGTGACCATAGCCAGGCTTAGCTTTATCCTTTAAGGAAAAAGGGAAGAGCTTTAACCGGATTACATCTTGTGGGTAGGTTTGATCACCAAACGTCTCACACGCTTCTTAGAATTCTCTAATATGGATATATGGCTTTTCAGAATCCATACCATGGAATGGAGGAAGAATTTGAATCATCCCATTATGAAAGTGGAACTGACCGGCATTATACGGAAGTAAAATGCAACCAGGGGTGACAGTTCACTCAGGAAATAAGAGATCTTTCATGGGAAGATACGGTAACTCTTCCTCCCCAGCACCAGCACCAACACTACCGTGCACAGACATATTTCTACCAAACGATTCAGAACCCTCACTCAGTGTTTGACTCAACGTGTGACTTGTGATTAAATTTTGAGGTGAAGGGGGTGGAACCCAAAAGTGTGGAGAGTCGGTGGTATGAGAATTGTTAAAATTAGCTTCAGCAATGGGATTTTCGTGAATTGGGTTGAAAAGAGATTTTGCATGTAATCCTATGAGAGATGAGTATGAGATGATTTTTTTTATAGGAATGAATCAATTTAGGATTAATTTCACTTTCCTAAGTGTCACCAATTTACTTCTTTTCCCGACAACGGTGCCAAAAACTTGACACGACCATAAATGTGTCTAAAGTGTGTGCTTTATAGACTCAAGTGAAGCCTGTCGCGTTAGTAATAATCCGATAAGTCGGGATCGTATTCACAGGGAACAGAAATTGGCAATTCAGAATACCGTAGGAAAAGTTTAGTTAACCTTCAGATGATCCCTATAAAGAAAAGAAAAGATGATGATTGATGGTTTGAAATTTCCAAATTGTAATGAAAAGAAATTTTTGAATGAACTACGTGCACAAAAACAACTAAGAATTTTAAAGAGAATAGATATGAATATGAGAGGAAATAGGTAGGGATACACTCCCCCAATTCTTAGTAATTTACCGTATAGAATACTAGAATTATAAATTAAAATCTTAACTGAATCCAGTACTTAGTGATCCTAAGCATTACATATATGATGGAACTAGCCCGCATCATATGAAATAAAAGGTAACTATAAAGAGGTGTAGAAAAATTACACTTGCATAGTATTCTAAAACATCCCAAGTACCTGGGGCAAAAGAGATTAAAAGATCTACTATGTTCGTATAATTTCCCTACACAATTCTGTCAATTTTTAATTTAAATTCTATTTCTACATAGGTAATTTACCTAGGGATGGGTCCATGCATCCCAACCCTTGAAAATTTAGCTAGACATGGTTTTATTAGATGAAAATAGAATTATAACTATGCATGTAATCATATATCTAAGAAACATAGCTTCAAAAGATAATTGAAAAATAATTGAGAATCGAATTGAAAGTAAAATAAAGAAACAAATAAGAGAATGGGAATCGATACTTGGAATGAAGATTTAAATTCGTAATCAAAACTTGGACTGAGAATTGAACTTGAATCTGGAATACTCCTTTGCCTCAAAATTACCAACTAGGGTTTCTAAATCTTAAGAAAATATGAAATTGTAAGCCCAAAAAGAACTCTCTCTATTCCTCTAGGGCTTGGCCTTTTATAACACCTAAAATATCATTTTTACAGCCAATAAAAATGAATTATACAAGAAATTTCAAGAGTTGAAACTCGTTAGCTTCCACAATAAATGGCAAAAATTTGAACAGTCGGACCGGTCCGGACCCCATCGAATCGGTTCGTTTTCCATTAGACGGATCGGTTCATTTTTCTCCTCCCGGGCGGGTAGGATATGGGATCGGTTCTTTTTCCATCAGTTTTGTATCGATCCGGAGGCTACTGGAATTGAGGCATTTCGGAACGGTCCGACCTAAACCGGATCGGTCCGGTTTTCTTTAACTTTGACTTTTCTTTTTTAACTTTGACTTTCGATATCTTTTGATCTAGAGCTCCGATTTGACTGTCGTTTCTTCCTATACTCTTGTCAGATGATTCTTGAACTTTCATTTATGCTTCAAATCCAAACTCCAGGTGTAGAGTTACGCTTTAGCCCTTTGACTTGTCTTCCTTTGTTCTCCTCCTTTCTTTCAGTTTTTTTCTTTCATTTCTTGTACTAAATACCTGTAAAATCAGTAAGAAATACATGAAACTCAGGGTACTTGTTAGAAGAAGTCATTAGCAATGATATGGTATAAAAGAAAATTAATTACGTTGTTCGAGATATTAAAATTACTAAATTAAGGGGCTAAATTCAGAAGAATTTATGCTTAGTCAAAATCCCTGTATAGTTTGAAGCAAGTACCCCGTTCTTGGTATGAGCAGATTACTTCCTATTTCTTAGCCTGGGGCTTCATAAAAAGGGGAGTTGATAAGACTTTGTTTATTAGGAGAGGAGATTGTACTATTTTTGTTTCCTATGTTTATGCGAACAACATAGTCTTTGGATACACGTGCTCACAATATGCTCACGACTTTGAGGAGGAGATGAAAAGTGAGTTTGAGATGAGCATGGTTGGTGAGCTTACATTTTACCTTTGTCTCGAGGTTTGTCATCTAGAGGATGGTATGTTCATCTCCCAATCCAAGTATGCTAGAAAACTTGTGAAGAAATTTGGTTTAGACTCCGCTAAGCACACATGTACCCCTATGAGTACCTCAACAAAGCTTAGTAAGGACACTTCAGGCAAGGGCATAAAGCAAACCTTGTATCGGAGTGTGATAAGAAGTCTTATCTACTTTACTGCCAGTCGTCTCGACATAGCCTTTAGTGTTGGTCTTTTTGCACGATAGCAGGCATCCTCAAAAGAGTCGCACCTACATGCTCTTAAATGTATTATTAAATACGTGAGTGTGACTCTCTCATTTGACATTTGGTATTCCTTTGATACCGATGACCGTTTAGTTTCCTATTCGTATGCCAATTATGTCGGGGATGCACATGAATGTAAGAGCACTTATGGTGGGTGTTTCTTTTTTGGTTATGCTCTTGTCTCTTGGTTGAGTAAGAAGCAAACTCCATCTTTCTATCCACTGCGAAGGCTGAGTACATAGCCGCCGGGAGTTGTTGCACGCAACTTCTGTGGATGAAGCAGATGTTGGAGGATAATTGTATATCATAGTACACCATGACTATTTCCTTTGATAACACGCGCACGATACACATATCCCGTAATCCAGTTCAGTATTCGCGCACAAAGTACATTAGGATATGTGAGCACTTTATCCGTGAGCTTATAGAAGATAAGATCGTATGCTTGAGTTTTGTGTCTAACAACCTCTAGTTAGTCGATATCTTCACGAAGCCTTTATATGCCCTTCAATTCGAGAGTCTTAGGAAGTCTTTAAGAATTTGTACAGTTGACTAAGGGGTGGTCACCATGTCTACATTAGGATGCATTTTTCTTTTCCATATCATATGATCCCTATCTCTAGATTGTATTATTTGTATCATAATTTGTTTTGGTTTTTATTCTTTTAAGAAAAATACAAAAAGATTTTCTATTTTTTGAAAAAAAAAATTGAAAAAAACAAAAAGATTTTATTTTTGATAAATTTTTTAAAAAGACAAAAGATTTTCTTTTTATAATTTTTTTTAAAACAAAAAAAAATAGTTTTGCATTTTTTTTACACCATTTATAGATGAACATTTAAGATAGCCCTAGTCATAACTTCATTCCATATTCCACGTGACTGTTTGATAATGATTTGAGATGTTACATCATTTCATTCATATGCTTTACATTGTTTGGAGTCATTGAGATGTGATTAGTGATATCTTCTACATTGGCTACTCATCTCCTTTATTGCACATGTGCATGGTATTATTTGAGTATTGTACTTGTCTATCACATGTTGTCTTGAGCGTTTCCATCTCAATTATGTCTATACAATGAACCAAATGCGATAAAACTTGACAAATAAGTAGTGCATGTAAAAACCATTGCAGTGAGTTTGTGTGTATTTGAAAAATGGGGAAGAGATGCGAAAGGTACTCATTTATCCTTTGTGACTAAGCTACCATTTAAATCGGACCTAAATAAAAAATTTGGCAAAAATAGAAGCCAATTTCCTAAGAGGTTGAAAAGAGCCCGAAAAAATTTCATACGAAATAAAAAGAAAAATATGCCAAAAAGTGGGCCAATAGGTTTTAGTTTCATCACCTCAAAAGAAAAATAAAAAGCATTATTACTTATTGAGGGAGTTTGGATGAAATATAAAACGGGTTTGCACATCCTTAAAAGTCACAAAAAAGCATTACATAGTTTTGAACGTTATTGGTGTGGAAATCACTTTGAGCTTTGATTTGTTGATTTCATTAAGTCAATTTCTTATAATTCCACTATTTTTAGACCTAAGGAAGATGTTGAGTTCATTCATTAGGAATATCCGAAATTCACCGTGAACATATTTTATGGTTGTACGTATTGATTTTCCTATCGAATTTATTCACACCCCTATATTTCTGCTATCATCAACTTGGTTAATATTTGGTCTTTCATGGTGTGATTCATCGTTGTCTATTTTGTGAGAAAATGTTTGAAAAATACAAAATGAGAAAATTTGATTACCTTGTGACATTCTCCATTTGCATTACTTTATGTTCTCATATTTGTCTATTTGGTGACATTATAAACAGGGGGTGAACGAATTATGGGGATAATTTTTGTTTGACTTAATAATGATTTACTTGAGCTAAATTGATATTTATTTCTGCTTATCATTATATTTCAAACTGTTGTGTGTCACGGGTATTGTTTCTTATCTTATTTGTGTAGGTATAAAATTGAGGATTATTTTTGCACACCCTGATGATGACAAATAAAGTTAGACGATGTTGAAGCTTGCTTGAAGACATGTCATTTAGTATTTCTAGTTTTTGGGTTTAATGGGGATATTGAATTGTATGTCATTTGTTTTGAGTCTGGGTAGCATAATTCAGATAGTTTTTATGTATATACCGATATAGACATATGGGGAGATTTGTAAGGACATGATTTTATAAATGTCCGTTTAGAATTTAGGAAGTTTTCTGCATGTCCTAAATCTCAGTTAGTATGTCTGATACCTCCATATTCGGCACGTCAAAACGTTCAGCCATGATGGCCTCGATCTGGATCCAAAGTTATCACGCTCCCACTATCTTCATATGTGCGTAGTTCATCATCATCGAGCATCGTGCAACGTGCGTCTTCAACATTCAACATTCCCACTACCCCACTCACATTAATGGTAAAAGAATTAATTTGGAGTTTTTAATGGTTACATAATTATTTAGGAATTTTAAAAAAATACTTTTGAAGGTTTCAAAATGTTTTCCTTCGTAGAAAGAATTTTTTCTAAGTGTAGAGGTGAGAATATTTTGACGCCGATGTCGTTCGAGCGATAGCTCACTGTCGTTCAACCGACATGTAATTGCCACACAAAGTCGTTCAAGGGACTGACCTTTTCGTCCGAGAGACAGTCATCTATTTTTTTTAGTGATGCGCCGCCTCGATTTTCATATAAATAGTATGTTCTGTATACACGTTTCTCAAGTCTTTTACACCTACATTTTCAGCAAACTCCTCATTTTTCAGACTTCATCTTTTAAGGTTTCTAACTTTTTTATTCACAAATTCTTCCCAAATATCTATGTGAATCTTTAGAAACTCTAGATTTGATTGTTCTATTCATATGGAGTATTCTTGTAGAGAAGAAGGTTGTTCTCTATTGCTGACTTGGAGCTCTTGCTGACGACAACGAATCGATGCCTGAGGGTATTCGTGTGTCAAGCTGTATTTCTCGGTAATTATAAGCGTTACGCATTATAGTGAAATAAAAAGGTTTTACCCCTTTGGGGGATTTTTCCTCATATTGTGATTGCTTTGCATGCTTGAATTTATTCAATTCGTCAATCACATTTATTTGCAAGAGTTAGAGTTTTTGAGATTAAAAATTGGAATTTAATTAAACAAGTTTAATCATTAATTGGTGGCGCATTCTCACACTCTAAAAATTACTTTATTGACACAAATAATCATTATTAATTTTGGAAAATTCCTTTTCTTATAGACAAATAATCCCTCATAGAATTATTTATTATGCGCAACCATCCATTTTGAGTCAATTTTGAAGAAGTCCAATATAACATATAGGCAATTTCCCCACCCCTACACCCTTGGCAAAGGAAGGCAATTTGAAAATAAAATTGATTTTTAATCTAAACTTTTCAGTTTAACAAATTAATTCTCCCTATTTAGCTCAAAACTACATTGAGCTATGAAATGAAATTGAAACTATGGAAAAAAAGTAAGGTCTTAAATTTTAAGCTATAAAAATTAAAACAAACTTAAAATCTGAACTAAACTTAACCTTGTAATTTTACTAAACCTTTCAGTTAGTTTTTTTATTTCTTTCACTCTTTTCTTCTCTGTGAATTTCAGTAATTAAATAATACAACTCCATTTTCTTAAACAACGACAAAAAAGAGAAAACTCTAGACATAAATTAAATTAAATTAAACAAAATTATGCAAAAAGATCCTAACTAATAAATTGATAGCCAAATTCTCAGTTTATGTTTTAGATATCAAACAAAAGATATGAAAACATAGATTTATACACTTAATCTATTTTCTTCCAACCACGACCCTAATAGATTTTCTTCTAATTACGACCTTTAGTTTAGCCAACCAAATATCATCACATATTCCCACCATATTAGGTTCAATATCCGCGTCCTGGTCAACCCGGATTCTCCAAAACTCGTCATTTAATGGCCATAGTAACAAAAGGAATTATGAATTTCCAGGTGACTTTTGTCATTATACCAAGGAGTTGGATCATTGTGGATATGAAACCCCAAGTTTATAAGGAATCTCAAGATTAACAATACTCTGATCAATTGATACCTATTAGATCACAAGCAATCCATTAAGAAAAACAATGCAATACAATGGAAATTAGGTAATGGAAGGAAATGAAAGAATGAGATAGCATCAACAAATGCCATGAATGTTAAAAATACAAATATTCTAATAAATAACATACATGATTCAATATCCGATTGGCTTTAGTATAGTCAAAGAAATATATTAGTTCCCTTAACCCAGTTGTAAGAATTTCCAGAAACAACTTTTGTGCTGATACTAGACCAAATGTAACTGGTATTTGTGGTGTTGTTCATGAAGATAAAAGGGTATGGGAAGGGGTTCGCCCTTTTAGAGAGAGCCGGGGGGGGGGGGGGGGGGGGAGAGAGATTAATGAAACATCAAGATATAAATGAGTTACATACCAATGGGAAATCAAAAGCCCAACATTTATAAAAAGGAGTTGAATCGTTTTTACCATTTGCTATATGTTAACATTGAGGGGGAAGTTATAAAGGATTTTTCTTTTTAATAAACGAATTTGAATTTCATTACTTAAATATTAGAACCTTAATTAACCCTTAATTATCATTGTACACGTGGCTTTTTATACATAAGACAAATATCGTCACCTAGTGTCAGTGTCAACTTTAGTTATTTATATATACCTCTAATACAATAATATTAGAGGTGTAAATAGCATTTAATTCATATGATTCCTCACCAATCCATTAAGTATTATTTTTTCCTCTCGTGAAAAACAAAACCATAATATCTCATATAGACTATACCTATTCCACTGCCTATTATCTTTGAACTTCCAATCAGTTTCTTTCGCTACTTTTAATCCAATTGTTTTTCCTATTTGAGAGAGAGAGAGAGAGAGAGAGAGAGAGAGAGAGATCAAACAACCATTGATGCCCAAAACTCATTATCTCGGTATGTATACATTTGGCTTTATCAAATTAAAATCACGGTATGAGAATGAAATAATATGAGGGTTTGATCGGGGACTTTATCCCCTCACTCGTCCGAAAACCCTCTCCTCAAAACCCTACTCCCAAACCCCCTTCCCACTCTTCACCGCATTCAAACCCTCTGCGACCAATGCACCGATCCATTTTACACCGCTGACAAACTCCTCATGCAGTGAGACCTCAACATGGCCACCGTTTGGCTCTCCAAACAGATTCAAGACATCGATTTGTTACTCAGAGCCGATGTCCTCTATCAATCCAACGCTATCCTCCTCTCCCAACCCAGCCCTGGATTCGATAAAGATGACCTGGGTTTCTTCATTTTAGACCTCTTTACTAGATTACAGATGAGAGGGATCGAGTTCAAGAAGAAAGCTTTAGAATACCTCCTTCAACTCCTCTCCGACGTCGATAAGTCACCGGTGTCATACACGTATGTTTAAAGTCATACACATATGTTTTGGGATTCTCAAGATTTTTTAAACAATTGGTTCACTTTATGTCTCTCTAATATCTTCTGAGTTGTTAATGGAGGAAATAAAAAAATGTGAGTTTAAATGGTTAATAAATCCTCTGTTCAACATACAAAATGTTCAGTACGGGAATCTAACATTTGAGTGTTATAGTTTTAAAACATTGTATTTTGTTTCTACAGATATCGTGTTCGTTTGAAGGGGGAAGAACTGATTTTTTTGGATTCTTTCAAGGTTCACTTTTTTATTTTTTATTTTTGTTTAAAATAAATATTTCTATAGATTCACTTTTTTTCCATTAAAAATAAATATTTCTATAGAATGCATGCATTTATCAATTCATGTATGTATTGTATTCTTTATTCTGAATATCTTTTGTTTAGTTTCATTGCTTTTAGAGGTTAAATACATAGTAAAAAATTGGATTAGTTTGAGATTGACGATGATGAAAATTCTTTACCAATTTATAAGTCATTATTGTTGACAATTTTAGGCCCCAAACCTTCGCCCGAACACGACTCAAAATGGTATATTGTGTAAATTTTGGAAGAAATTCGGATCATATTACTCTTTCGTGCCATAATTATTACCCCTAATTTTGAATAATTATTTTTACTCGTACAATAAAATTTAAAAAATTATCAATTTATATTATTAAAATTATTTTAAGTAAATTTTAAGTATTTTTTCTATAAAATTTAAGTGCATCGCGCAAGTTACGAGTAGTGTATACAATAATCAGGTGAGTTCATTTTTCCTTATTTTAATTGAAGATTCCTCTTTCCCACTCTTTCAGATAATACAACGACCTTTATCCCTTTCCATCATTACCCATTCTGTTATCTTTCTCAATCCACAAGAAGTGATAACCATCCCTCGCTCGATTTATTAAGGTTCAATTATAGGGTTTCATTTCAATTTTTATATAGATTTGGTTTTGATTTCATATCAGAGTATCATTCTGTAAAAAAAATATGATTTTTTCATCTCAGCTTTTTGATTATATATAGATTGAAATTTTGTGAATTTTGGAATGCATGTAGTATGTTGAGATTATAAATTTTGGGCTTTGGAATTTCTGAAAAAAGAGTTGTATATCTTTTATTATGATTGTTACAAATGAGATGCACAATGCTGAATTTTTTGGACAACTTGTAGTAAAATAAGTTTATCTTCACTTGTACTTAATATTTTTGAGTGATTCCTATTTTGGATAAGACTAGACTCATAAAGGATGAATTTTGGAAAATTTCATAAATTTTCAATAAGCGGTTTAGTCGTGGTGAAATTTCAAACTTGAAGTTTTTCCGTTTGAACAAATATTTTGGACAACATTTTTTTAAAAAGTGTATCATGTCGTGTTCCCAACGGATTCAAAATATTTTGATGCCTTTATAAATTTCTTATTCAAGAATTTATGAAGTACTTAGAAAAATTTGGACTCAAATTTATGGAAGATGAATTTCAAAAAAATTGTATAAGGACTTATACAATATTTGAGTTTGGAGTGCAGCCGCTAGAATTTTATACGAATAATTCTTTGTATTATTCATTTATATGAGTTGGAAAAGGTATAATAAAATTGTATTCTGCTATGTTGGAATCAATTTGGTATGCTTCATACGCGTGTAGAAATAATTTAGTTGGGTAAAATTATTTTGACCGTACGCTTTGATTTGGAATAGAGGTTTAAACTCTAATACGAAGTATTATTGTATACATTGTGAAAAATTGTATATTATAATTTTTTATGAAATAGATTGTATAATCTATATGTAACTTTCAAACACTTGAAAATCTGAAATTATGACTAAAATAAATGAACATGCATTTTTTGATTCGGCTGTACATGATGACATTAAGCATGTATTTATTTAAGAAATAAGATTAATTCTTATTTAATGTTGAAACTCACAAGTTTAGATTTAATTTATGAATTAAAGATATAGTGGGGGCACTCAATCGAGTACCTCTCAACTATATTTGAAGAACATTTAAAAGAATCTGAAACTTTGGTTATTTTTTTTTAGTTGTGAGTTAAAAATAAGCACGTGCTTATGTTATTGAAAAAGGACTTCAAAAATTCTTAGAAAAGTCATGTCATAAATGATTGATTGAATTCCTTGGAATAAACTAGAAATTAGTTTATAATTGACTTATCTTATAACTTTAAGATAATAAGGTGTATACACACCATTTGAAGGAATATTGAGACCATTATCATTTATGAATATAAGCTTTGTTTAATAGCCGAAATTCATCAATATAACTTAGTTCTACATGATGCACTTTAAATTATTCTCATGAAAATGAAGAAGCTTCATTTAATTTGAATGTCATTGATATTATATATGATGTTGAGTTAAAAACTAAATATATATTATAGTGTTTTTCGAATAGTGACCTATGTAATGCAACTTACATGGACCAACTTGAAGTTGAAAAATTAATAAGGAAGGCACCAATAAATGGCATGATATTTTGATAAATTATCAAATGAGAATGAATTGAGAATAATATGAATCGTGTTTATCACTAAGCATGTTGAAATATGAATGCACTCTTATTTATTGTTCAAGAATGATTATCCAATATTTGGTTATAATATTTTGTTGCCTAGAAAACCAAATTCATGCTAAGTCAAAGTGTTAGCATAAAGAGTTTCAATGAAATAAGAATAGTACTTGTTAATATTACAAGGCTATATGGATCAATTAATTGATCGAGTACATTGAAATACAAGAATATCTATTTATTAGATATATGTTTATTATGAACCATATTGTACTCCACATGATCCAAGTATAAGAACACTATATATAGTGATAAGAAAAGATGAATATGCGAACATCTTAAGTAGTCTCAACTGAGCTACTAAATACGATTGACTGGGAATTATTTGTGGGACTACTATGAAGGTTTATAATTAAAAAGTACATTCTTATGCTATTGAGAAAGGTTATGTGTTTTGATAAAAACCGCAAACCTAGAATGGATTCTGAATCAATAATGAATATGTGTTTAACACATTATGATGCTGTTTTTTTGAAACTCCCAGAAATATTAATTATTAGCATTGTTGATGTAAAAAATTAGATTATATCTAATTATTTAATCACAGATAAAATAAAGTGAGACAAAGAAATTTTAAAGTGGTTCAGCCTTATAAGAATGGCTTACATCCACTGTTTCTGTTATTTCTGACTGTTTGGGAATTCTCGATTACAAGTTTTATCAAGAAATTCCGGTCCCCTTACAATGAGGATGATACAATGTATTTATAGCCCTCAGGCTGTACATGTGAAAGGGTAATAAATAGATGTCTATTAGGCGTGTACATATGTATGATAATAATAAGCATTTAATGAGCAGTCAATCTGTTGGTTATCCTGCTATTAATGCTCTGTTCGAGGTGCAGCTCGGACCGCCTAAGCTGCTCGGACCGCCTATGCTGCTCGGACCGCCTATGTAGCTCGGTACTCATAGGTTGCTCGGTGTATTAAAGTTCCTCGGAGAACTCTTGTTGGTCGGAGCGTCTGGGTTGATCGGGAAAGCAGAGTTCCTTGTTGTAATATGGTTCCTCGGAGAGCATCTATTGCTCGGAGTATCTGAGTGGATAGAGGAAGTCGAGTTCCTCGTAGATTGCCACGTGTCTTCACCCAATTGAGCCGTGTCAGCAGACTAAATTTGGTATCAACAGAAGTCCCCAATGTTTCACAGTTCGAGATTTGAGGAGTGTGGAACATTCTTTCTTGAAATATGGCGGTTTTTAAATGATCATCCTGAAATTTAGGAGTATTTTTGTATTTATTTTTCCTTCTAAATTCGTAGAATTGGTCTTTTTGAATTTTTATAACCGCTTCGATTCCCGTGCCCTTTTTTGTCTTTTTAGCCGTCGATAACGTAATCGTCTCTTTTTGCAATCATTATCTTTACCCATTCCCAAGGCAAAGTATTTAAACGTTGCAGAAAATCCCATTGTCTTCTACATTTTCATTCTTATCTCTTTGAGTTTTCCATTGTTTCTCTCTCCCGTGCGTTCATCTCTTTCATCATTTGTTGTCAACAGACTCATCACTTTCCTGTAAGATTTTCTTCTTTCTCTTTGATTTCATTCTTTCATCATGGTTTATCCTGTAGAATCGATTGATAAGTTTCGCTCTGATTTCTCTATTCCCTCATGGGTTATTTTGGAAGAGCTTTATGAGCCTTCAGAATATTTTCGTTTGGCTGAGGGATATTGGTTCCCCAGTCTCTTTGTCGCTGAATGTGGCTTTTCTTTTCCCCCAAACCCTTTATGTCTGGAATTCTGTTAATACTTTGACGTGGTTCCTGCAAGAATAGCCCCCAATACATGGAGAATAGTTAACGGAGTTTATAGATTAAATCAAATTCATGGAACTCGTATAGGAATTCCTGAAATTATGTTTTGTTATAGATGGGCTGTGGGTGATAATACTTTTTATTTAAAAACTAGGTTTTTAAATAGAGCTTTAGTGGTCAATCTCCCAGATGCCAATAGGAACTACTTTGAGCACGGGGTTGTTATGAAAAATTGGCAACACCCGCCATTAACTGGAGCTGATGTTTACCAGGGTCCCAGATGTCCTCCTTATGGCAATGGGATAGGTTGTTTTTATTTTATTTTCAAAATTATGCTTCCTTTGTGTTTCATAAAATGTGTCACTGATATTTTAATTTTGATTTATTTGCAGTTGACAGCAAAAGAAAATCTCCAAAAGAGACAAACGTTAACATAAGGCATTTAAAACTTATCTGGAGTTTGCATCAGACTGTTGCCGACGAGCATATTAGGCCAGCTTCATATTTGTTGCAGTACAAGAGTTACACCTCCTCTTTTACTACTCGTTCGGTGATAAGCGACGCAGAACCAATACAAGCCTCTACAAGTTCTTCACCTGAGTCACATATTCCCTTGAGTGAAAGGATGAAGAAAAAAAGACCTCCTACCCTTTTTGAGAAATCAGCCCCTGGTGCTGGAGAGGCAAAGAAAAGTAAGCTTGATGTCCCAGGAGAGGGGACAAAGAAAATTGATGCATCTCCTTCGGCTACTCCTGTGAAGGTTTTCGAGAAGCCCCTAGTGGCCCCGAGCAAGGCTGATGCTCCAAGCGAGGTGATTTTCATTTCTCCGACTAAGACTACAACGCTAGTCGAGAACGTTGATGCTCCTCTGAGGAGGCTGAAGAAAAGCTCCTCTATCAATTTGGCTGAATCCATCTCTCAGCCCCCGACTAGTGGTGTTCCCACTTTTGTTGTCCCGAGCTCTGCTATGAACTCGGTGAAGACTTGGATCATTCCCAAGATCCAAGGTATTGAAGAAAACCTTTCTCGGGACATGGTTACCACATTAGCAGCTCGTCATATTGCTTCTATAAGTCCTATAGTCTTAAATTTGCATTCTTTCCTTTTTGTATCTATGCACTGACTTGCTTTTATTTTCCCAGTTAGCGACATATTTTAATACAATTTTAAAGAAGGATGAAGCTATTAAAGCTTCAAGCTCCTCGTCTGGTGTAGAGGAAGCTTTAGTGGGCCTGACGCGGTCTCTGAAGGATTCTCGTCTGAAATATGATGATGATAAAGCTATTTGGGAGAAGAAGCTTAATTCCATCGAACAGGAGAAGGATCAGGTTGTCGAGGTCTCCAAGCGGTTGGAGAAGAAAATGAAGGATTTGGAGGAGAAGAATAAAGAGCTCGAAGGGAAGCTCAAAAATGCTGAGGAGCTTGAAAGTAAGCTCAAAACTACTGAGGAAGAGTTGGGTCAACTTTGGGAAGTAAGTCGTTAGAAGGAGGAAGTTGAGAATAAATTGAAGGCTGCTGATGATCTTCTTTTCGATAAGCTTTCCTCAGAGAAGATAAAAAGGAAATTGGTTGTCAAAAAATCCTTCAGCGCCGGCTGGGATAAAGGGTGGAATAAAGGTTTGGCTGCCATGATGTCGCAAGTGGAATATGGCAGCCTCAAATACTTTAGAGATGGATGGGTCGCTGCTCTGCAAGAGATGAAAGTTGATAAAAATTCTGAACTATTTCAGCGACACATCCCGGGCCCCCCTCCAACTCCTGAAGAAGAAGAAGAAGAAGAAGAAGAAGAAGAAGAAGAAGAAGAAGAAGAAGAAGAAGAAGAAGAAGAAGAAGAAGAAGAAGAAGAAGAAGAAGAAGAAGAAGAAGAAGAAGAAGAAGAGGATGAAGCTGCCTCTGAGGAATCTTCCATGGTGATGGGAGATCAAATTTCTCATCCGCTAGCTATCCATCCCACTGGCGAGGAACTTCAACTAACCGTTACTTCATCTGAGCAACCTCCAGCACTTCTCGAGCAAACCTCTGTTCCTTCCGAGCAACTTACCTCCTCGTCCCAGCCTCCAGAGAAGGTTTTGGGAGACAAGGAAAATGTGTAGAGTTGTTCGGATTTCTCTCTATTTTATTTTTCTTTGTCAAATGTAACTCTGAACTTTGTACTTCTCCTTTATGATGTAATAAAATTTGAACTTTTGCTTATGCATACCGTTGATTCTCTTCTTCATGCTCTGTTTGTACTCTTATTGATTCTTGCTTTTTTTTTACTAGTTTCTGGCCAGGATGGACTTATTATCTGCTCACGATACAAAAATGTTAAGGCAATGCAATGAGTATTTCAAAGTTGGTCATTCAGACATGAGTGCAGCTCAAATCATTGACATCCTCGGTCACGGTGCTTCAGAGCAAGCAATTGAAGCCTATCAGTATTTGAAGTGCCTGCTCGACCGTGCAGTGGCTAACAACGTAGCATACTATGATATGATTGAAGATCTCCAGGGCACTCTTGAAGAACTTCAGCAACAATATAAGGAATCTACAGCCCTTTTGCATGAAGGATACGAGAAGAAGTATCAGAAAATCAGTACTGATAAGGGATATGATAAACTGTTTGCTGCTTACGATGTGAGGAAGAGAACTTTAAATGCTGAGGTCGAAGAGCACAGACAGATAGTTGAGTTGTTAGAGCAGGAAAATAATAACCTGGAAAGAGAGGTGTCTCAGTTGAAGTCTGCAGCTTCCACCTCAAACGCTTTGGTCCCTGTGAACGACGAGGGATTCTCTTTCTTGGAGGTCGAGAACGCCAACCTGAGGGATGAATTAGAAACCTTGAAGAGAGCTGGCCCTTCTACATCTACTTGGGGACAAGCAAGAGCTGCTCGAATTCCTGTCGAGGAATAGAAAACTCAATCTGCTCTGCAGAACCAGGCCTTCCAACTGATGGCAAAGAACCAGGCATTGGTTGAGATGTCTAAGAAGATCAGGAATCTGGACGAGCAGCTTTCTGCACAAAAGTCTGCCTTGGAGAATAAAGAACTCTTTATAAAAAGTCTCCACAAGCAACTGGAAAGATTGACATATCAATTCCACAAGCAGCCCAGAGAATTCTAGACGGCTGGCTACAATGAGGCTCTCTACCATTTGGATGATCGTATCCAAAATGCAAATAATGAGGGTTACAAATAGGGATGGTTGAATGCCTTAAGTGTACTGTAACTGGAACAGGGTCATTACCTGTGGGATTACCATAATCCTGGGCTGCTCGACCTACCAGTGCCACAATTCAAGCTTGACATGAGTTGGATCCCTGCTCGGGCCATCCCTCGGTGTTTGATTTCCAAATACCTTGGTGATTACAATCTCCATTCCAATGTTGAGATATCTCATCCCGAGCACCTACTCGATCGACCATCTGTGATGAACATCAGGATGCTTAAAGATCTTAACTTTATAAATTCCCTTTATGCTTTGAATGATCCATCTGCTGGCGAGGAACCTGTTTCAAAAGCAGAGGGGAAGAAACCAATAGAATAGGAATCTTGATGTAATAAATTTGTATTTCATTCTTGATGTATTTTGTTCTACATTTAATGAAATAATTTTATTTGCAAATCTTGACTGCCATTGTCTTGTAATCATAAAACACTTTACATCTGTGCATGTATATCTGTTAAAAAGATATCAACATTGTGTTATTTGTCGATCAACTGGAGTTTGTTAAAACTTATTATCGACTATCTTGAATTTATGGTAATCATTTGACGACTAACCAAAATTGATGATACTTTGTTTCTCGACCAACTTATTGATCATTTTCACATACTCATATTTTAAAATGCTTCTGACTAACTATAGTTAACCTTTAGTTGGCATTTTTGGGAATAGATTTACTTCCTAACCAACCTTAGTTGGCATTTTTAGGAATGGATTTACTTCCTAACCAACCTTAGTTGGCATTTTTATGAATATATTTACTTCCTAACCAACCTTAGTTGGCATTTTTAGGAATAGATTTACTTCCCGACCAACCTTAGTTGGCATTTTTGGGAATATATTTACTTCCCTACCAACCTTAGTTGGCATTTTTGGGAATAGATTTACTTCCTAACCAACCTTAGTTGGCATTTTTAGGAATATATTTACTTCCCGACCAACCTTAGTTGGCATTTTTGGGAATAGATTTACTTCCTAACCAACCTTAGTTGGCATTTTTAGGAATAGATTTACTTCCTAACCAACCTTAGTTGGCATTTTTAGGAATAGATTTACTTCCCGACCAACCTTAGTTGTCGTTTTCGGGAATAGATTTCTGAGTAGTCTGAGTAGTACTTTTGCTGAATGCGTAGCACGAGTATTCCGCGAAAAATTTCCAACAAAAGGAGAGAACTGGGCAGAATATTATCACTTTATTCATACTAACAAAAATGTTTGAAATTTTACATCACTGATAATACTTGCGCAAGTGTTCTGCATTCCATGCATTCTTAAACTCCTGCCCTTCTAAAGTTGCTATTCTGTAGGTTCCTGGTCGAACAACTTATGTAACTCGGTAAGGTCCATGCCAGTTTGCTTCCAATTTGTTGTGCTTTTGAATCACTTTCTTTAGCACATAGTCTCCTTCTTTCAAGTCGCACTTCTTTACCCTCTTGTTGTAGAACAAAGTTGTTCGTTGTTGGTAAGCAGCATTCATGATGGTTGCTTCTTCTCTAACTTCCTCGAGCATGTCTAAATCCAATCTTCTCATTAAGTAGCCGACAGGGGAATTGAAATTCTGTACTCTGTGTGTCGAAAGACCCAACTCGGCAGGTATAACGGCTTCACTTCCAAATGCCAGCATATATGGAGATTCCCCTGTTGCTTCTCGGGGAGTAGTTCGGTAAGCCCATAGTACTGATTGTAGCTCGTTGATCCAATTTGCTTTCGTGTCATTCAGTATTTTCTTTAAGCCATTCAATATCGTTCTGTTTGTTACTTCAGTTTGTCCATTGCTTTGGGGATGGCCTGGTGCTGAGTGGATCTTCAAGATATTTGACTGATGACAATAAGCAGCGAACTCCTCGTTGTCAAATTGTGTTCCATGGTCGGTAATGAATGCATGGGGAAGACCATATCTACAGATGACATTTTTCCAAATAAATTAATACACCTTCTCGTACGTCATGTCGACAAGAGGCTCAGCTTCTACCCACTTAGTAAAATAATCCACTGCAACGATGAGATATTTAAATCTTCCTCTGGTTGTTGGAAGTGGTCCGACCAAGTCAACTCCCCACATGGAAAATGTCCAAGGGGAAGTAATGGGTGTCAACAACGCTTAGGGAGTTCTTCGGATGGAGGTGAAACGCTGACACTTGTCACATTTCTTAGCATAGGCTATACAATCAGCCCTCATCATTATCCAGTAGTATCCTTGTGTCATCACCCTTTGCAAAAGAGTCTGACTTGCTACATGGGCTCCACAGGACCCTTCATGGATCTCTTTAATCAATTATTTCACCTCGGTGGGATGCACACATCGTTGCAAACCTGCTATAATTCCTCGTCTGTACAGAATACCATTATTCAGTACATAACAAGCAACTTTAAACTTCAGTTTTTTGGCTGCAAGTTTGTCAGTTGGTAATTCCCCCTCCTCAATATATGCCCTGATGGAATCCATCCAAGATGGTCTTAAATTAAGGGTAATAAAATTCATCGTCAAATCTTCATCTATACTCCGACCAGCTAAAACTTCAATTGGGATTGTTCTTCGTAATTCGGTACGAGTAGCTGATGCTAATCGAGCTAAGGCACCGGCTCTCGCATTCTCCATTCTTGGTATTCTGACCAGCTGAATAGCAGCAAATTCTGATACCAATTCCCTTGCCTTTGCAAGATACCTGATCATTAATTTTCCTTTGGCTGCATATACTCTCATCATTTGATTTATGATCAATTGCGAGTCACTGAAAATAATAACCTGCTCTGTCCCCATGGTTTTTGCCAAACTAAGACCTGTAATCATGGCTTCATATTCAGCCTCATTATTCGAAGCTTTGAATTGGAAGCGTAGGGCATATTCCATGTCGACCTCATCTGGACTATTAAGAACAATCCCTGCCCCATAGCCTGTTGTGCAAGATGAGCCATCCACATATAAACTCCATATAGGTAACTCGTCTTTAAATTTCTGTTCTGACAGAGTTCCTCGGCGGAAAATATGTTGCTTCCTTTCACCCTCTCCTAATATTTCTTGTTGTTCGTCGATCATCTTTTCTTGCCCTTTTACCAACCTAAGCTGGTCTGGGATTGAATTTGATTATTCTGTAACATCTACTCGCCCTTTTACCAAGATAAGTTGGCCTGGGCTTGCATTTGATGATCCTGTAACATCCACAGGTTGATCAGTGAGCAGCTTTTGCTCCTCGGGGGTATCAGGATAGGTGAACTCTGTTATAAAATCTGCTACTGCTTGCCCTTTAAGCGATGATCTAGGTTCATAAATTATGTCATATTCACCGAGCTCTATTGCCCAATACATCAATATTCCTGATTTTTCTGGTTTACGAAGAGCTTGCCTCAATGGCATATCGTTATATACGACTATAGTATGAGCCTAAAATTATGGCTTCATTCTTCTACTTGCTTCGATCAATGCTAGTGCCAATTTTCCAGCTTAGGATATCTGATCTCTGCTCCTCGGAAGGCTTTGCTAGTGTAATAAATCGGTTTTTGCACTCCATTCTCCACTCTTATTAATGCCGAGATAACTGCATTCTCTGACATTGCCAGGTACAAGTATAATTTTTCTCCCATCACTGGTCTGGACAATAGTGGAGGTGCTCCCAAATATTTCTTCAAGTCTTGAAAATCCTTCTCACATTCATCATTCCACTCAAAAGTCTTTCAGAGTGTTTTGAAGAATGGGAGACATCTATCAGTTGCTCGCGATACAAATCTGTTGAGTGTTGTTACTCGTCTTGTAAGACTTTTCACTTCTTTCTTCGTCGTTGGGGATCGCAACCCTAACAGAGCTTTGATCTTTTCAGGGTTAGTTTCGATGCCTCGCTAATTGATAATGTACCCGAGAAACATGCCTTCTCGTACTATAAATATGCACTTCATCGGGTACAGCTTCATTTGATATTTATCTAGTTGATCAAAGGTCTGGCCTAAGTCAACTACATGATCAGCAGCATTCTTGCTCTTTGTCAGCATATCGCCAACATAGACTTCCATATTGCAACTGATTTGTTCTGCAAACACTTTGTTCATCAGCCGCTGATATGTTGCACCTGCATTTTTCAAACCAAAAGGCATAACATTATAACAATAAGTTCCCCTAGGGGTAATGAAAGAAGCACTCTCTCTGTCTTCAGGTTTCATTTTAATCTGATTGTAACCAGAATAAGCATCCATGAAACTCAGCAGCTCGTGTCCCGAGGTAGCATCCACTAGTTGATCAATTCAGGTTAGCGTAAAGTGATCCTTTGGGCATGCTTTGTTGAGGTCGGTGAAGTCTACACACATCCTCCATTTGTTGTTATTCTTTTTCACCATTACCACATTTGCTAACCAGTCTGGATATTTAACATCTTCAATAAAGCAAGCTTTCTGGAGCTTCTCGACTTCCTCCTATATAGCTTGATTCTTCTCGAGACTGAATACTCTTCTTCTCTGCTTCACAGGCTTGATCTGCTTATTCACCTTGAGCTCGTGACATAAGAAATTTGGGTCTATCCCGGACATATCCTCATGACTCCACGCAAAAGTTTACTTTCTGCTTCTTAGGAAAGTTATTAATTTCTGTTTTAGTGAGGTTTTCAACGACGAACCTACTTGAGTAGTTCGTTCAGGGTGCTCATCGTCCAGAATGATGTTTTCAGTAGCTTCCACCACTTGACCCTTCACGAGTTATGACTCATCTCTAGGATCCAATGTTTCAAATTTTGCACCTTCATCCACTTGATAGGTAGTCGTCTTTTTCCTTGATTCCTTTTGTTCCTCTTGTTCGGCGGATGATTAATAGCATTCCGGAGCTACTTTCTGATCACCTTTCATAACTCCTACTCCAAAATTCGTTAGAAATTTTAGGCATTGATGTAATGTAGAAGGTACAGCCTCGAACTTCTTCAATCCTACTCTTCCCATGATGATATTGTATGATGATTGAACATTCTTATCCATCACGAAGAAGCGTATTCTTTCTATTCGACAAGCAGGCCATGTACCAATGAATATATCCAACTTTATCGTCCCAAGTGGAAAAACTTTCTCACCAAAAAAACCCAGGAGGGGTTTGTGATAAGACTCCAGTTGAGATAGTTGTAGATTTAAACTGTCGAAGCACGAGTAGAACATAATGTCTACCGAGCTACCATTATCTACCAGTACTCTTGAAATCATCACTTCCTTCATCCTCATTTTGATCACCAATGACCAATTTCTCTTTGTTTACCTTTCTAGGGCGATCCTCCTCAGCTAGATTTATTCGTTGAATGTATGAGCAAGCTTGAGCCTCACAGAGGTAAACTTTTCTCTCTGCAGTAAGGTCTCCTCCTCCTGCATCTCCACCTATAATAACATTACAATCAAATGACCCAAAGTGTATCAAAAGTACCTCACGTTTTGGCTGCCTTGGTCTCTTGGGAAGATCGGGGTCATCTTCTGGATCAACTTCATGGTCTCTTTTCTTATTCTCCTCTACTCGACGAGGAGATCTATACCTCTCTCTTGTTCGGTCGCTGTTTTTTCTTTCATTTCTATGATCAACATACTTTGCCAGTTTTCCTCGTCTGATGAGTGTTTCAATCTCATTCTGAAGAGCTATGCAATTTTTGGTCATATAGCCATGATCTTTGTGAAACTCGCAATATTTTGCCTTATTCCTCCTGTCAGGGTCTACCTTCATTTTCTCTGGACAGTTTAATTCCTCGTTGTTCTTGATTTCTTCTAGAACATGGTTGATGTCTTTCTTCAAAGGAGTATAATTATCAAATTTCTTTAATACCTCCCATGACGACCTTGTTTTTGAATGTTTGTCACCACCATTGTTCTTATGCTCTTTCTTTTTAACTTTATCACCTTCCACCTTGGTTTCTTTGGCATCCATATTCTTCTTCGCAGCCATAGCCTCCTCGGCATTCATAATCTTGGTCGCTTTTCCCATCAGTTCTGACATGGTTCTAGGTGGATCTTTGGCTAAAGTGTAGTACAATTTGTTGGGCAGTAGTCCACTCATCAAGGCGGTAATCGCTGTCTTTTCCTCATAATCAATGACTTCGAGCTTCTCGTTATTGAAACGAGTTATATAATCTTTGGTACTCTCACCAGCTTTTTGTCTAACACTTAACAAATGCGCTACTCGTTTAACTGGCTTTGCCCCAAAACAGAAATTCCCAATGAATAACTCGTCCAGTTGAAAGAAAGTTGAGATCTTTCCCCGAGGAAGATTATTATACCATATTTGAGCAGATCCGATAAGAGTTTCCGAGAATTCTCTGCATCTCATCTCATCTCATCTGGAACAGCATATATGTCGACTGCAGCTTGGTATTGTTCTATATGAAGGACAGGGTCGGTCTTTCCATCATATTTGGGGGTCACAATAGGTGCTTTGAACTTTGATGGTGTGGGAAAATCTACAATGGCCTGGACAAAAGGTGTTTCTTGAACAAAAGTTCATTGTACAGGGTCCTTGGCTTTAGCCATTTCCCCTAATCTATCCTCCAGCCTCTGAATAGAGCCTTTTCAAGCATCGTTTCCTTCCTCGGGCCTGTTGGTTCGAGCAACCGATCGCGTTGATGTAGCTTCCTGGGATTTATCTTGATGAGCAGATGGTCGCGACTAGGCAGATCCTTTTCTTAAGTCTGATGGTCGTCGAAAGCTCCTCGACGCAGCCTTGGGAGGACTTTTGTTCCTCATAGGACCTAATCGATCAAAAGGAGATACCCTACTTAACCTTTCTAGCGCACTAGTCCTTTCTAGAGAGAGAGTGATACGTTGTTCAGTATCTGTGGCTCGTACTGACGAAGTTCGTCCAGGTTGATAAGAAAAATCTTCAGACTCCTCAGTACGATATGAATCGGTACGCCTAGTACGCGAAGAAAGTAAACGGGTATTTCTTTTAACACTTCGATGTCCTGAATGGGTCGATACTCCGCCATGAAGGGTTTGTATGAGTTATCGCATAGTTTCTTGCATGGTTGTCTGGCCCTGGGCCAGATTTGTCATTATTCCAGTCAGATCTGGAACGTTTGGCGGAGCAGATGGATTTGGAGGGCTTCCAGCGTTTCGATTGCTGGGTTCTGGATTATCAGCTGTGGGGGCAATATATATGCCTACAGAATAGCATGACGTGTGGGGAGCACCCCGGTGAAGATGGCGACGTGCCAGCGATTCAGGGACGACTAAAGTCCTTAATAAATGGGAAGACGAGGAGCAGTATCTGATGGGAATGAAACTCCACCCATCCATATTTGTGACTCATCCATATTTGTAACCCTAATGTAACCCTTAACTCTATATAAAGGGGACATCCCCCATTGTGAAAGGGGGCTTAGAAATTAGAGAAACACTCTCATGCAAAACTCTCTGATCATTCTAATGAAACACACCAGCAGCCCCGTGGACGTAGGCCATTCATGGTCGAACCACGTAAATCTTTGTTTCTCTCGTATTTATTTTTATACTTGTATTGTGATGAATTGACACCCTCCGACGGGTGAGATTTTTTGCACCTACAATTGGCGCCGTCTGTGGGAAACGACACGAAAAGTCTTTCCTTCCTGTTTACGAGATGGAGATTTACGTTGCGACCTCATGGTGTACACGCACGATAATCAAGAGCTAAGTTTTCTTTTCTTTTCTCTCCATATGAATAATTATATATTTTGTATAAACATCGTTCTATTGATGCACAATTCTCTGCACATTTGTATTCTTGCATTTTGTGTATTTAATTTTTATGCATCTGCAAATCTGCATAAACAGCTTTGATTCCATACAATTTTCACTGTTTGATTCAGATAAAATTCACTATCGGAGATGTCTTTGAAAACTCTCCAAATATATGGATTCTTTTGACGTTTTTATGCGTATACATGTTATTTTCTGGGTTACATCATATATTATGATTCCCACCTCCCATATTTTGTGGCACGAGATAAGCGTTAAAAGAGGCGCTCTCTCTCAGAGATGTTGACCACGTCTTTATGAACATATCTGATGATTCTCTTTCAAGAAGATATTTTTCACAAAGATACAGACAGATTCAGTCCACACGAACAGTCCAATTTTCATCTCCATCCATACAAATTTTACCAAACTGGGACACAAAAGATTTCCTCGTGCCGTGAAAATTTTGGGCAACGTACAAGCGTTAGCATATCATCTCCGCCGACATGCATTGTGATCTGCTGACTTATGAGTTTTGGGCAACTGCTCTTATCTCGCTATTTGGAAACGGCGGGGAGCCCATGATCTGATAGGACGGGCTCACTCCTTCAGCTCGCATCATCTCTGACCCTTATGACGACCAACTTTTAATCTCTTCGCCGATCTACTGTTCGGCCACGATGATCCTCGATCAACTATGGAATTTCGATCTGCGATCAGATGCATATCTGACCACATCGACCAATAACCGGAGCAACCACCTTTTGGTCGACCTTCATATGCCACTAACGAAGAACCTCGATGAAACACCAAACCCAGAGGTAAACTTCCACCAGGCCATCTACACTGATCGGCGGCATCACAAGGATAGGCACAGGCTGGATTGATAGTTTTGCACCCCCTTTTGACTTTGTCAAAGCTCACAATCGATGTTAAGAGACAGGGCCAAATGCAGATTTCGGAAGTAGAACACATGAACATTAGAAAAATCGTCTATCACCTATCGAGCATCAGTGAGCTCATCTCCGACCTACAAACTTCACGGTCGAGTTGCCCCCTGTGATCGGCGACCTGTTTTGACCTACCACCGACCAACAACCAGTTTTCATTTGTCAACAGACCTGCGAACTGAACCTGTCTCGGCCCCTGGGATAACATTCAGGTCGCCAACAGAATATTATCACTCGTAGAACAGATCGACGAGCACCAGTTACAACGCCGGACCACCCTTCGTGGTCGGCGAACAGTGTACCTGGGCGAGCTCGAACTCCAGCTCGGCGAACAGATTTGGAGCACGCGTCTCAGTGAAGTTTTGAATTTTTTAAAATTTGTTGAAATTAACATTTTCTATTTTTCTTCCTTCGTAGCTTTATGTGTCTTTATGAGGAAGCATATCTTTGGAACCAACTTAATTGGGTATTTGCTTGGAGTCCAAATATTTTTGCAAAAATTCTAAATCAACCCTATGTCTTACATTTGAGATATATTTGACTAATTTTTGCATTTCTCGGTTCTCTCCAACGATTTTAGTTGGCACTTTTTTATGCGACCTTATTACAAATTATTTTATCCACATAAATAAGTGGGGCGCACTTATATAGCGCTCATGTCATTTATTCGAATATTTTAATTTTCAATATTGTCAACCAGCTACAATAATTTAATCTCACCAGAGCGAGATCATTGGTTATTTAGCTCAGCCCCGACGGATGCTCGGGCACAGTTATCACAGTGAGATTTTTATGATAAGAATCATTGGATCTTTATTACATTCATACGCGACTATGAATTTTTTTCTCGACAAATGGCCGAGCGAATGCATATCTTATATACTTTATTGAACATATCATTTTCATGATAACTTCTATTTTGATTCAGTCTCAACAGATGGTCGGGGAATTTACTAACTTCCACAGGTACAAGATTCAGTCCCGACGGATGCTCGGCAATAATCTTAAGTCCTTGGAAATCTCATCGATGTTTCGACGGATGCTCGAGCACGAATTGCTCGCTATATCTACTTGGTATTCTACAACTTTTCCCCGGCGGACTATCCAGGCACCATTCATTTTATTAATGCTCCGACAGATAGTCGAGCACACTATGGCACCTTATACCTAAAGAAACGCTTGGGCAAAATTATTATTACTCCGACTGAAGCTCGGATTCTATGATTCGGTAACCTGAAAGACGGTCAGGCACATTTGAGATTCATCTTGGCAGATAATCGGCAAAATATTTCTATATATTTAGTCCCGAAGATATTTGCCTCGCATGTCGCATTTTATCCCCAGTGGATAGCTGGTCAGGATAATTCTTGTATTTACCACAACCCCACTTGATGGATACACACATTTATTTGTACATTGTTCGTTTCCATCTCATAATACTTCATTTGCTCACAAATTATGCTCACGACTTTTATCATCATAAATTTGTTAGCAGGGGGCTATCTATACTCTATACTTCACATGAGAAAAACAATTGATTGCCACTACACAAATTTTCTGTGAAAACAATTTTTTGGAACCAAACTTGTATTTTTAAGTATTTGCTTAAATCTATTTGCACAAATTCCAAATTAACTCCTGTGCCATACATCTGGATATATGTGATAAACTTTGCATCTTTCATTCGACTTTATTACAATTATTTTGTCCACATAAATATTGGGGCGCACTTAGAAGAGCACTCATGTCATTTATCCGGTCATTTAATTTTCAATATTGTCTCTAGCTATTATTGGTTATACCAATGAATGGTCGGTGTAATATCTTTACTTATACTTAGCGTAGCCCCGACGAATGCTAGGGAGCGGCCATCCTCGTGAGATTTTATCACAAAAATTATGGGATAATTCCTGTCATTCATTCAATACTATGAATATTTTCCTCGACAAATGGTCGAGCGGATGCACATCATATTGCATGATGAATTCTATTTGAATTAGCCTCGACAAATGGTCGAGAAACTTATTAACTTCTACAGGTATAAGATTCAGTCCCGACGGATGCTCGGCGATAATCTTAAGCTCTTGAAAATCTTATTAACACACCGATAGATGCTCGAGCGCGGATCGCTCTCTATATCTACTCGGACCTGTACAAAATTCGCCCCGGCAAACCAGTCTGGCACCACTTATTTTGTTAATGCTCCGACAGATGGTTGAACACTTTACACCACTTTGGACCCAACACATGCTTGGGCAATATTATTTATAACAGACAGATGCTCGGATGTTGATATTTCTTGAATTTCAGAATGGGTTATCTGGCTCTATGATTCTTGACCTGCAGGATGATCAGGCATATTCAAGGCTCATCTCGGCAAATGCTCGGCAAAATATTTCTATATATTTAGTCCCGAGGATATTTGCCACACATGTCGCATTTTATCCCCAACAAATGGTTGGTAAGGATAACTCTTGTATTCAGTCCCAACAGATGGTTGGCAGAGTCGATTAATAATCAACATTGCATTTATTGGAAGGTTAGTTTTCACTAACAATACAGGATCATTCGTAATACTTGCTCGGTCCTCTTTGCCTCGACGGATGCTCGAGCATGGATCACCTGCAATATCTACCAGATCCTCTATAGTTTTTGCCTCGACAGGCATTCAGGCATCATTTATCTCATCAATACTCCGACAGATGCTCAGGCATGGATCGTTCGCAACATCTACTAGGTCCTTTACAATTTTGCCTCAACGGACTCACAACTTCGATCGATAGTTGACATTGTGTGATCACGTCTCAAGCTCCAACAAACAGTTGGGAAATACAGTTCTTATTTAATTCAACCTCGTCGAATGAAAAGTTGAGCGATCTGTACCACAAAGATCCAATAACACATAAAGCAGCATGAAGAGCGACAATCAACTATATTTATCAACAAGGACGAATCCAACTTGTAAGAAGTCACACGCCCAGCAAAATCACAGTCAACGAGCAAGACATGTTGATAACAACACTAGACCATCTTGAATGTATCGAGCGAACATCGTCAGACAACCCATGGTGATCGACGATCACCAAGCAACAAATTAACGCGTCGTCAACATCACGATATCCACTCCAGAGGAACAACGTTTCTTGAACGCCATATCAGATCAACGCATTTCTGCAGAGGGACGCTTTAAATTCATATCAATTTCTTTAGTTGCACGAGCTATATGGAGTCTTCCACAGCCTCCCGGAACCACCATGCATGGTCGACGAACAAGTGCGCCCCGAGGAATGATACATTACATGGAACTATATGAGCAAGATAATCCTTAATTATATCCAGCTCGACGAACGATCAACGTGACACTCCTCGACACAAAAAAGCCCGAGGAACGATCGGGCACACTTATCATCTCGATTATACAGATCTAGTGACCCAATGGACGGCCAGGCAGCCTTCTCTTCACAGCCCGATTGGGGGCTCCATAACAACGATGACACATGAATAGATTCACTACAACATTTAAAGAAAAATAGAAGAGGTCAACTCAAGACAGATGCCAACATGGCTAACACCAGAATTAGTCTTTCAAATGACGATCATGATTAAGCTTGATTTAGTTACGACGGCCTTCTTGCTCGTTCCCACTAAATTAAGTACGTCTACAGGCCTTTGTTATCTCCAAACACAAATGGCCTCACGAGTTGCCCAGGCAACAATAAAAGCCCTACGGGGGATCCCTAGGCAAAAAGCCAACCCAGGTTGGTCGCCAACTATGTTGGTCAATTAAAATCCTGAACGGGTGGATGACCCTCAAACCAGGTGCATTTTTACCATCGCCTTTTAGGCCTAAGGAAGTGTGACGGCACAACCTAAAAGGTAAAATAGGCGGATATTTACATGCGAGGCATTAGAAAATGGGAAAATGTAAACGTAATTGGTATTACATTAAATTATATGAAAAACCTAAGGCAGGGTCTTACCCATACTAGGTACATGCTCGAGCAAGGCTCGACGCATAGGCCTGTGGTCGGCCTCTCCAATTGGACCATATGAAAAATCTAAGGCAGGTTCTTACCCCTACTAGGTTTATGCTCGAGCAAGGCTCAACGCATAGGCTTCTGGTCGGCCTGTCCAATTGGACCATATGAAAAACCTAAGGCAGGGTCTTATCCCTACTAGGTATATGCTCGAGCAAGGCTCAACGCATAGGCTTCTGGTCGGCCTCTCCAATTGGACCATATGAAAAACCTAAGGCAGGATCTTATCCCTACTAGGTACATGCTCGAGCAAGGCTCGACGTATAGGCCTGTGGTCGGCCTCCCCAATTGGACCATATGAAAAACCTAAGGCAGGGTCTTATCCCTACTAGGTACATGCTCGAGCAAGGCTCGACGTATAGGCCTGTGGTCGACCTCTCCAATTGGACCATATGAAAAACCTAAGGCAGGGTCTTACTCCTACTAGGTACATGCTCGAGCAAGGCTCGACGTATAGGCTTCTGGTCGGCCTCTCCAATTGGACCATATGAAAAACCTAAGGCAGGGTCTTACCCCTACTAGGTACATGCTCGAGCAAGGCTCGACTCATAGGCTTCCGGTCGGCCTCTCTAATTGGACCATATGAAAAACCTAAGGCAGGGTCTTACCCCTACTAGGTACATGCTCGAGCAAGACTCGACGCATAGGCCTGTGGTCGGCCACAACAAATGGACCATACGAGACCAAAATATAGGAAGACGCCCTGAACTTGATACACGCTCGATAAAGCCTCAGCAAACAAATTCTGAACAGGCCTGTGGTCAGCCTCACAAATTGGGCCATATAATAAAACAGACAATGAACTACGTTCGACCTGATCCCAAAAGGGTACGTAGGCAGCTCGACACTCTCGAGTCCGGTTCCCATATCGATTGAACGCCTCTCAACTCAAGCCAAGCATTCATCTAAAAACCTATGAAGGCGAGAAGATCAACCAAAGAAGGCTTAAAAGTTTAACGACAGATCAAAGAATGCCAATCCAGTTCACACCACCAACTGCATATGTTTAAAGAGATTATAGACCAGCTCCCAGCTCATCTCAGAATCAACTCAGCTGAACTGCGACCTGTGGGGCTATTGTGGGGGAAATATATATGCCTACAGAATAGCATGACGTGTGGGGAGCACCCCGGTGAAGATGGCGACGTGCCAGCGATTCAGGGACGACTAAAGTCCTTAATAAATGGGAAGACGAGGAGCAGTATCTGATGGGAATGAAACTCCACCCATCCATATTTGTGACTCATCCATATTTGTAACCCTAATGTAACCCTTAACTCTATATAAAGGGGACACCCCCCATTGTGAAAGGGGGCTTAGAAATTAGAGAAATACTCTCATGTAAAACTCTCTGATCATTCTAATGAAACACACCAGCAGCCCCGTGGACGTAGGCCATTCATGGTCGAACCACGTAAATCTTTGTATCTCTCGTATTTATTTTTATACTTGTATTGTGATGAATTGACACCCTCCGACGGGTGAGATTTTTTGCACCTACATCAGCCATTTGTAATGAATTGTTTTTGGATGAAAAACGATATTACCAGTCGTTTCCCACAGACGGCGCCAATCTGTTGATGTAAAAAATTAGATTATATCTAATTATTTAATCACAGATAAAATAAAGTGAGACAAAGAAATTTTAAAGTGGTTCGGCCTTATAAGAATGGCCTACATCCACTGTTTCTGTTATTTCTGACTGTTTGGGAATTCTCGATTACAAGTTTTATCAAGAAATTCCGGTCCCCTTACAATGAGGATGATACAATGTATTTATAGCCCTCAGGTTGTACATGTGAAAGGGTAATAAATAGCTGTCTATTAGGCGTATACATCTGTATGATAATAATATGCATTTAATGTGCAGTCAATCTGTTGGTTATCCTACTATTAATGCTCTGTTCGAGGTGCAGCTCGGACCGCCTAAGCTACTCAGACCGCCTATGCTGCTCGGTACTCATAGGTTGCTCGGTGTATTAAAGTTCCTCGGAGAACTCTTGTTGGTCGGAGCGTCTGGGTTGATCGGGGAAGCAGAGTTCCTCGTTGTAGTATGGTTCCTCGGAGAGCATCTTTTTCTCGGAGTATCTGAGTGGATCGGGGAAGTCGAGTTCCTCACAGATTACCACGTGTCTTCACCCAATTGAGCCATGTCAGCGGACTGAATTTGGTATCAACAAGCATAATTAATGATGGAGTATATAGTGATACCATTAGCTATGGCTAGTGAGGAAATGAAAAGTTAAAAGACCTATTATAAGATACCATTTACGGTAGAGATTGACACACTCATTTTATCCACAACAATAGAACCATGGCAATTGTAAAATTTTATAACCGTTATCATAACGGAAAATATGTTGTATGCATAACATAGTTTGAGAATTTAAAAATTAATAAATTGTGAGTGTGTATTACGATCGGACTGATGAGAATAGAACCTCACTTATCCTTTGACGAAAGGACTAGTACGGGAGAAGGTGTTTAACACCTAGAAAGGGATCGGACTAAAGCCCGTTGATATTGAATCATTTGTGATGGTAACCCAACCTCTAGACTGGAGATCCCAAGAAATAGGTTCAAAGGGTAATAACAAGTCACGGTGATATGGGTTGAATAATGCTAATAATTATATACAGGGTTTTACTCCGAGTCCATCCCTATGGAGCATGATATCCTGAACCGAGTTGAGGTTGAGTTAATTATAACTCTTAATGAAGATCTATAGCTCTATTTTGAGTGGGATACCTAGCTCCGGGAGTATCCTTGATAGACTCACCTATGTGGATGTGGAAGTGTGGCCGCTTCCTATGGTAATTTTGGGCAAATTCCCTAGAGCGTTCACATACTGGGATAGAAGCACATGGCCGTAATGTGCTGTCTTGAGGACTACACCCAAGTAGGGTTGTGTGTGGGATGTTGTCAGAGATAGAGTTCAAAACTATGAGTTACTCTAGTATAATCTAAATCATCTTTACTACGTAAAGGTTCAAGTCGAAAGACATCTTTGCTTATGCACAATTCTATGGATTATTGCTCGATATTATAGTTTCAAATTTTGCAAGTGGGGGATTGTTGGAACAGTTATCATTATTAGATAAGTTCCTTTTGCAAAAGATGAAAGTGGTAGTGGGGCATTATAGCCACCCACTTGAACCCACTAGACACAACCATCTGAGTTTTACTCCCACTATCCTCTATTTGTTTAATTGACCGTTATCCTCCTCATAATATATATGGCCATTAGACTCCATTATTAAGGTAAGAGAGCTAAGAAAAATTCTGTAAAAGAATTGAAAAAAAAAACTCTGCAACTATATTTTACTTGATCCGGCCAATTTTTGGAAACTTCTTTCCTACACAAATTGATACACACAACAGGAAATAATTAATCTTCTACAAGATTAATTATATTTCAGATTCGAGCAATTTATATAGAATGGGTGTTAGAATACATATAACTACGGTGCATGGTTATATGATACAGAGGTAATTCTGGGCTTGTTTTATCCTGGGGACGGCGTGACTGTAGACTACCTGCACAAAGAGGGTAGAGCCGCAAAACGTCTTAAAGAGAGCGACCTAGTCCGCGACTCAACCCAAGAATCGTCTACGACGAATTTATAAACAATTGAGGTAATATTGTTTATTTTTATTGTGCGGTATTTATTTGGAATTCACGCATGAGGTTCATATTTGCGATAATCATATGAGGTAATAATTTAATTTTGAGCCGTAGACTTAAAATTAATTTATGATTTTATTTTTCGATTTCTCCATAAAACTCTTTGATGTTATTTTTAATCACAATATATAAAGCGTACCAACAATATTGTTGGTACACTTTATATATTGTGATTAAAAATCACATCAAAGAGTTTTTTTTTTTCATCATCGATCACTTTAGTGTGGTTGAAAAATATCAACTACACTTTCACATAAACACTTCAAATATATTTGAACAAATTTCTTTTGTACTAAACATAGCGCAAGGCACAAATGTTTATAACTTATCCTTCGAATCCATATAACAAATGTTCATTTGTTTTCCTATAACAAATTTTCATTTGTTTCCAAATATCAAATTTATAAATTGATTCCATATAACAAATTTTTAATTTGTTTTCTTAACCACAAGTGGCTCAAAATAAATTGTCCAAAAAACAATATACAATTCCATTTCCAACAATAACATCTTATGTGAAATAATATTTCACATTCATAACTAGAAAATAGGATTGACCTATTTAAAAGTTTTCCATGAAGGGGTTCGTTTTTGTTCAAATTATAATTTCTCACGAAATTATTGATCGATTTCGAATTGATCAAAAATACTGAAATTTATATATCTACTTCACAAAATATAACATGTACGAAGTTCAGGGGCTAAACGGTCATTTCTAGAGGTAAAAGGTCAAAATTATAATTTCTAGACATAGAAACTTAGTTGGCCTTTTTTCATTTCGACATCATAAAAATAATCATATATGCCCATAAGATTTATTTTTTCGGTCTCCATGGTAGACATGAAACGTCTTAAAATTGTTGGTACACTCTATATATTGTGATTAAAAATCACATCAAAGAGTTTTATGGAGAAATCGAAAAATAAAATCATAAATTAATTTTAAGTCTGCGGCTGAAAATTAAATTATTACCTCCATATGATTATCGCAAATATGAACCTCATGGGTGAATTCCAAATAAATACTGCACAATAAAAATAAACAATATTACCTCAATTGTTTATAAATTCGTCGTAGACGATTCTTGGGTTGAGTCGCGGACTAGGTCGCTCTCTTTAAGACGGTTCGCGGCTCTACCCTCTTTGTGCAGGTAGTCTACAGTCACGCCGTCCCCGGGATAAAACAAACCCAGAATTACCTCTGTATCATATAACCATGCACCGTAGTTATATGTCTTCTAACACCCATTCTATATAAATTGCTCGAATCTGAAACATAATTAATCTTGTGTAAGATTAATTATTTCCTGTTGTGTGTATCAATTTGTGTAAGAAAGAAGTTTCCAAAAATTGGCCGGATCAAGTAAAATATAGTTGTAGAGTTTTTTTTCCAATTCTTTTACAGAATTTTTCAGCTCTCTTACCTTAATAATGGAGTCTAATGGCCATAAATATATTATGAGGAGGATAACGGTCAATTAAACAAATAGAGGATAGTGGGAGTAAAACCCGGATGGTTATGTCTAGTCGATTCAAATGGGTGGCTATAATGCCTCACTATCACTTTCATCTTTTGCAAAAGGCAGTTATCTAATAATGATAACTGTTCCAACATCTCTGCATATGGTTACAAATTTGAACTCAGAAATTCACAAATTCAAAGGCATATGCTCTACATCTACTCTGCTTTGAGTTTAATAGATTCGATGTGGAGAAGGCATCATCTTATATCCCACCAGCTTTCCAGATTAAAATTTGAGTTATCACATTTAGGAACTAGGTTTTAATATTATTGTGTTTTCACTTCATTGTTTATACCTTAATTTTTTTCCTTCAAGATCAGTGTTGTTTTTTAGTTCTCAGAATTGGAGTTCCTATATATAGCCCATTTATGTTTATAATGACAATGCCAAATCCCTTATATCATTTTAATACCATATCCTTTTTTGCATACAATTTGTTTGTTAGAAGGCCTCATAAATTTGAAGTGTTTATCATTCTCGATAGAGACTCAGGTGACTAATGCAAATTCAACTTTCTCTTAATCTCTTTATTTTATCCCCATATTTGTGTTCCAATTATATTATGATCCTGAATCATCTAGTGATGAAAAAAGAATTCGTGATTATGAGCTTTGAAACATTCTATGTCCCTTAGTTAAAGCAACTTGAGGCGGGCCTTAATAATATTTAATCTTTTTTAAAATATAAACTTGATTATTATAAATATTGATTTAAACATTTTAGTGCCTTTTGGTAATATAATAATTAACCTAATTTGGTTGACGGGTTGTATTTTTTATTCTCTTTGCATTATTCATAATACTCTCAACTAAACTCCTTATGTTTTACTGTGGTTAACTGTTGCGAGTAGCTTTAAATTGTGAAGATCAGTGGCAACTTAAACGTTTATTTCTAGTGACGATATTTATTTAATTCACACTGTGCTGAAGCAACAGGGAAATTAGTAATAACCATATTGTGTAAGACATAATAATGATAATATTCCTAAGAAGTTATTCTTTGATGATTCTCTTGAAACTTTTCGTTTCCATTCATTTTTGTTTCACTTTTGTATGCCGCATTTAGTAAGAGACTCACCATAAAAGGTTGGGGTGTACCATTGCAGGGCTTTTTTAATGTTTAAATGGGTTGTGTTGTAATTGTTTGAAATTCAGATACACGCATATGTATTAGTTGTCTTGGTCCCCCAAGAGTACTAATAAATTTAAGTTACAATTAGATATTTTGGTGTTTTATTTTACAACTACTAGAGGGGCAAGAGCCTTTGAAGATGAAGATATTCTGGCTTTGTGGGAGCGGCTACGTGCAGGAGCCAAAATGAGGGATCCCGTGCAGGAACTTTTTAGGAAAAAAATGTTTTTTATTTTTTATTTTTTGTTATAAATATTTCAAAGTACCCCTATAAAAAAATTAGTTCAAAATAATATTTTTTGATATTTTAAGAAAATATGTCAATATTTGACTGTATGTTTTTTTGGTAGCATACCATGAGGTGTCCGGCGCAGCTTGCGCGCACCTCGACTAATCCTCATTCGCGGTTCGTGGCTTTCGCTGGCCAACAGTGTCAGGAATCGATCTGGGACCAAACTCAATCCATCTCCAAAACTGTCCTAGTGGCAGCTTTAAACCACTGGACCAAGAGGCTTGATCATTTGATAGTATTTAAGCTATTTAAAATACTGTCAAATATTTACCCATTTTTTTAAAATACCAAAAAAAATATTATTTTGAGTTAATTTTTTTTTTATGTGTTCGTTGAAATGTTTATAACCCACATAAAAAAAAACAATTTTTTTTAAATAGATCCCGCACGGGAGTCCCGCATTTGGGCCCCCGCACAGGAGTCTCTCTCCTCGCTTTGTTTTTTTTTAAAACTTCTTTGTGTGATTATTAAAACCGAGGTTCTTTAGCTTTTGAAGAAGCATACTTTGTTTATACTTTTGGTATATATGCAATAAACTAGAGTTATTGAGATTTTCAAGGATAATATATAAGCTTTTGGGTTTAACATGTTAGAAAAGAAAACGATATCTGTTCAGTTTAACTAAAAAGGTTGGGAGTTGGAGTGTCTGATGAGATTCTTATTATTACTGTCCATTTGTTTCTATATTGTGAAATTCTTTAACGTAATTTTAAAACTGTTGTGATTACCCCCACATCTCCTTGCCAACTACAAATAGGTGGATACTAAGGCCATGTTTGATGCGTCGTATAAGAGGTTTGTATTGGATAAAATTATCTTATTCAATGTTTGGTGTAATTTAGGATGGGATATGAGATGGAATAAGTTATTCAAAGTGAGCTCCTTATCCCACAAGGAGTGGGATAAAAAAATTCCACCTCCAAGGTCGTATAAAATTATACGGTATCAAAATTTGATTAAAAATTACTACTCTACCCTTATTAAGTTATAAAAAAAACTCATGCAACTTGCACATACATATTTTCATCTCATAATATTATTTTTTTAACATCCCACGTGGAATTGAATATTATGATATTGAGTTAAAATATATTATAACAATATATTTTTGTGTTTTTGATTATTAAATACAAAAGAAGGGTATTTTTGAAAAACTGGAGATAAATTAATCTCATCTGGAGAATTTCAAACACATGACTGTATTATTATATCTCATCACGTCTTTTTATTCGGAACTGTTCCAAACGCAGTATTATAATAAGTCTTATACGGTCCATCCTTATCCTATCCAATCCGACTCTTATCATATTATATCCAGACCTTTTATACGACGTATCAAACGAAGCCTACATGTATGGATTCGGTGTTGGATGTTATTTTTTTTTGGGGGGGTATTCATGAGCTAAATCTATCTAAATTATACTTGCAGGATCCGTTTGAGTTTGTCCATTCATGTGCTTCGTGTCAGTTATGATGTGTATTCATGAATTCAATTTATTTTTTTAGAAAATAGAGAAGACCTCAAGAAGCAGTCCAAATAAATAAGTTTAACAAAAAATATGTTTATCTTATAATTATCATAGAGTGTTTGTCATTCCGATCAAATTTTTTTTTGTAATATAATCATGTAAATTATTCGAACCGATCGGATGGAGGGAAATGGAAATTATTGCAATATGTCACAAGTAAATTTTGAGATATGATTCAGTTGTTTTATATAAATAATGTCATTTAATTTTAATTATAGCAATTTGGTTAAGGCTTATTATCCTTAACTACATTTTTTTTAAATTGCAATATATTAGAAAGCTCCCTTGGTGATTGATTTTTACCGAGTAATCTTATAAATCCCCCTCCTCCTATCCCTCCAATTCATCCCCCAACTAATTTGGCATAGCAGTAAAAATTTACGCATATAAATGATAGAGAATAAAACTCTGAGTTCTGTATTTCTTTCTTATTATCTAAAGAATGAGGAATTACAAATATATATATAGATATGTTGGTACAAGACCTGTTAGAAACAGACGGCTAAGATTTACTCTAGTCTAACTAACACTCTAAATAGATAAGGACAGTTACAAGCTGTTTGAGAAAAGTCCTTAACTGAACAGAATTAGTTACTTATGTAATCCCTCTATTACACCCCCTCAAGCTGAGAGGACATTCATGAATTGAAAGCTTGGCCAAAAGGAAGAGAAAACGTTGAGAAGACAAACTTTTGGTGAAGATATCCGCTAGCTGATCCTTACTACAGAGATAATGCACTTTCAAAAGATTAAGAGTAACAAGTTCTCGTACATAATGATAGTCAATTTCGACATGCTTGGTTCGGGCATGAAACACGGGATTAGAAGCCAAGGAAATAGCACTGATATTATCACACCAAATGAGAGGTTGAGGATGTAAAAAGATTTTCAAATCTTTGAGTAAGTAGCAGATCCAAGTTATCTCAGCAGCTGTGGTGGCTAAAGCTCTATATTCGGCTTCAGTTGAAGATCGAGCAACAGTATTCTGTTTCTTGGCACTCCAGGAGATGGGATTAGATCCAAAAAATAGAATGTATCCACTAGTAGAGCGTCTGTCAGATAGTGATCCAGCCCAGTCTGCATCACAGTAGGCTTGTAGAGTTTGAGACCCCTTGACTAAGTGAATACCATGAGTAATAGAGCCCTTAAGATAACGCAGTATTCTTTTGGCTGCAGTAAGATGAGATTCCTTTGGTTGACTCATAAATTGGCAAACTTGGTTTACCGCAAAGGAGATGTCTGGTCTTGTCCAAGTGAGATATTGTAATGCACCAACCATTGATCGATAAGTAGTAGGATCAGAAAGCAGAGGATTAGTAAATGGTTCAAGTTTAGTAGTGCAAGAAGGAGTAGTACAGGGCTTTGCACCTTGCATATCAAACTTTTGGAGAAGATCAAGAATATATTTAGTTTGAGATAGGAATATTCCCTTATTGTCACGTTGAACTTCAAGACCCAAAAAATAATGCACTGGACCGAGATCTTTCATTGCAAAATTAATGCTCAATCGCTGAATGATAGACTGACAATATATGGGTGAGTTTCCTGTGATGAGAATATCATCTACATAAATGAGGATGTAGGTGATATTGTGTTGATCTTTCTTAACAAACAACGAGGAATCTGATTTAGCTGTATCAAATCCTATTGCAACCAAAGCTTGAGCGAGCTTCTCATACCAAGCGCGGGGAGCTTGTTTCAATCCATAGAGAGATTTCTGAAGTTTGCAAACATAAGATGATTTGGTGGGATCAATGAATCCAGGAGGTTGAACCATATAGACTGCTTCTGTTAATGTTCCGTGTAAAAAAGCATTACTAACATCAAGTTGCCTCACCTCCCAATCAAATTGAATAGCCAAAGAAAGAGCCAATATAATAGTAGTTGGTTTAGCTACATGACTGAATGTATCATTGTAATCGATCCCATGTTGTTGATGAAAACCCTTGGCTACCAGCCTAGCTTTATATCTCTCAATCGAACCATCTGCATGACGTTTGAGTTTGAATACCCATTTACAGCCCACCAAATTATATTGAGGGTCATGAGGAACTAATGACCAAGTTTTGGTTTGTAATAACGCATTAAATTCCGTAGTCATTGCATTCCTCCAGTTTGAGTCCTTAACTGCTTGAGTGTAACATGTTGGTATGACAGGAGCAGAGCTAATATCAGCTATGAGAGCATGAGGAAGTGGATACTTTGTGGCTATAAATGTTTTTGGTTTAAAAATACCATTCTTGGACCTGGTTTGCATAGGATGATTATTAGGTACAGTAGGAGCTGCGGTAATAGGTGTAGCAGGAGTAGTAGTAACTTGAGGTAAACAGGAAGGTTCATTGTTGATATGGGAAACTGGTAATTGGGAGGGATCGGAGGGAGGTAAGGGAGACTGGACAGGATCCTGTACTGAAGTACGAGAAGTGGAATTAATGGTAGTTGGAAAAGGTGGTAAGAATGAAGGTGCTAGAGCAGAGACAGGAGATTGAGGTGAAGTATTAGACTGTGAAGATGATAAAGGGAAATTTTTTTCATTGAAAACTACATGTCTAGAAATAAAAACCCTCCCGGTGAGAGGATCAAGACATCTATAGCCCATGTGATTAAGGCTATAACCAATAAAGACACAGTGTCTGCTTCTAGACTTTAGTTTATTAGAGGTATATGGTCTTAACCAAGGAAAGCAGCTACAACCATAGGTTTTGAGAATAGTATAATTGGGCTTCGCATGATAAAGTTTTTCCCAAGGAGATACATTATTTAGAGTAGAAGAAGGCATTCTATTAATGAGATAAACAGCAGTTTGAAAAACTTCTACCCAGTAGATATCAGGAACATTAGATTGAGCTAGAAGAGTTCTACTGGTTTCAAGTATATGCCTATGTTTTCGCTCAACAACTCCATTTTGCTCAGGAGTATGAGGGAAAGAAAATTGATGAGATATACCACAAGAAGCAAGGAAATCTTCTAAAATCTTGCTAGTGAATTCACCCCCTGAATCAGTGCGTATGCATTTGATTTTCAAATCAAGAGATGATTCAATTCGAGATTTGAATGATAGAAAAGAAGAGTAAAAATCAGATTTCCTACATAGAGGAAGAATCCAACAATATCTTGTAAAATCATCAATAATTGTAGCAAAGTATCTATAACTATTTACAGAAGATACAGGAGATGGACCCCATAGGTCAACAAAAAGCAACTGTAATGGTATAGATGATTTACAAGCAGAAAGAACAAAAGGAAGTTTCTTACTTTTGCCTAATTGACAGGCATTACAAAAGCTAAAATCACTGATAGTACCATTAATAGGTAAACTGTTTGATGAAAGTATGGTTTGAAGAGTTTAAACAGAGGGATGTCCCAATCTCTCATGCCAAGTTGTAGAGGAGACTTTGACAGCAAGAAGAGCAGAAGATACATGAGTTGAATCTTGGAGAGGAGATTGAGACGAGCTAGAGAGATGAATGGGATATAGACCATCCTTAGTTGGTTCTTGGAAAAGAGTCTTCCCTGATTTTAGATCCTTCATAGTGACACCATGAGAAGTAAAAATTAGAGCACAATTGTTGTCAGAGGCAAATTGGTGAACAGATAGAAGGTTTTGAGTTATTGAAGGAACATGTAAGATTTTGTTCATTTTGAAACAATGATTAGAATTGGAATAGATTGAAGAACCTGTGTGAAGAATGTTCAAACCTTGACCATTACCAATCGTGACTTGTTCTTTACCCTTATAGTCAGTTTGGATATCCAAATTGTTGAGGTCAGAAGTGATATGATTTGTTGCTCCTGTGTCAGCATACCAGTAATCAGGACTGAATGAGGTACCAGCAAGCATAGCTTGAAGTCTAGAAGGTGGAGTTTTGCCAATGAAGGAAAGATTCAGCCGATTATAACAGTCAATAGCAACATGCCCAGGCTTTCCACATATTTGACAAATAGGTCGATTGGAGTTGAATTGTCCTTGTGAGAAGGAAGAATTAGATCGATTTGATTGAAGACCTTGATTTCTCCTACGACCTCTGCCTCGAATGAAATGTAGATTAGGACTAGTGGTTTTGAATTGAGATGAGGAGTTAGGAATATTGGATGTCTGAACAGAAGCATAAGCATGAGTTTGTGGCTCAGAGTGCACAACAGAGATATTTCGATTGATCGTTACTTCATGACTAACAAGTAAACCATGGAGTTCATCAGCTGTAACAGGAGGAGATCGGAGCTTTATTGAGGTGACAAATGATTCATATTCAGGAGGTAATCCATTAAGAATATGAACTACAAGGTCTCGATCTGGAGCAGGAGATCCTGAGGCAGCGAGTCGATCAACTATTGCTTTAATTGATTGAAGATAGGTCGAAATTGAGGATGCGCCTTTTTTTATATTAGTTAGGTCAGATTGGAGTTGAATCATATGTGAGGTTGAGAGAAAAGAGAATCGTTTCTCTAGAGTTAGCCAGAGTTCTCTAGATGTAGAAGCTCCAACAACATAGGGCAATAGAGTATCAAAAATGGTTGTATTGATCCAGATCATGAGGGTTTGATCACGATCAATCCATTCAGTGTAAGAGGGATTGATTTGATCAGAAATAACTCCAGCTGAATTAAATTCGTATTTTGAAGGACAACAAGATGATCCATCAACAAGATCAAGAACTTTGTACTTTCGTAGAACAGGTAGGAAAAGAGATTTCCAAGTAAGATAATTTCCAGTGTTTAATTTGGTTGGAATGATATTCATCATATTGTGAGGTGCAGGAAGTTCAAAAGGAGTAGACATAAAAACAGATCGAATATCACGAAGAGAGAGGTTTTGAAGCAGAAAGGATCAAAAGACTAGGGTTGAGAAAGAAAGCTCTATATATTTGGAGCTGTGAAGAGGATCAAAGCCGTGAGGCTATAGCTCTGATACCATGATAGAGAATAAAACTCTGAGTTCTGTATTTCTTTCTTATTATCTAAAGAATGAGGAATTACAAATATATATATAGATATGTTGGTACAAGACCTGTTAGAAACAGACGGCTAAGATTTACTCTAGTCTAACTAACACTCTAAATAGATAAGGACAGTTACAAGCTGTTTGAGAAAAGTCCTTAACTGAATAGAATTAGTTACTTATGTAATCCCTCTATAAATAAATATTATAATACAATGCACAACATTTATTGCAATGTCACATGAATTGGAGGATGTAGTTGAGATTCACAGCATTTTCCATTTTGAAACCCAACCAAATTTACTCCATTTACATTTGAAATTATTTGAATCGTGTTCTAATAATCTCTATCACAAATTGAAGTATTAAACGTTGAGTAAAGGTGCATATGAGGCGAACCAGTCTTACAAGCCATGATTTAAGTGCATGACGATGAGGATGAGAGATAAGAGGTTTACATTAGCTAGAACCGATCAACACTGGCACAAGTTTTATACAATTAATTCAACTGTGAAGAATATATATTTACAGACCTGATTTTTCTTTCTTTTATGAGGACAATGGTCATGGGGAGAATTGGAAAAATTAAGTATGCTCTCCTGTGTATTAACTAGAAAATTTTGGATGCACATTCTCTTGATAAATAGCTCATTGATTTTTTATGGCTTTTGTTAGTGAAAGAATGAAATTAGTTTCAAGTATATGGACCTTAATGCACAACATAAAACTAATACATCAATAAGCTAATAGAATTAGTCTCTGATGTGCAAACCTACTAGAAATCTATTATTGTTTTAACTAACTTAATGAAGCACATAATGTAATTTGCCTCTATGATAGCTTGCTCGTATGTTACGGTACAATATTAATCAAATATTCAATCAAATTAAAAATCTACTGTAACACCTATTGATATTAATCGTATACTAGTTAATAAATTTGTATAAACAAAATTAAAAAACCCAATATACACCTACTTGGCTTCTTCATTTATCGGCATGATCGTACTTTTATTCCCAGCATGATCATGCCATATTCCCCACGCACTTTTGTACATCTTTACTAAGGTATACTACACAAAATGTGTAGTTGACACTACACGTAATATGTCAACATGTCCATTATCATTTAGTGAATGACAATTTAAATTAATTAAACAATAGGAATGCAATAACAAATATAGGGGGACCAAGGAAATTATTTTGTACAACCCCTAACAAAGAACAACGTTATTATATTTGTCTACATGAAGCATACTACCATAAGCTAATTCATAATACACGTAAAAAAAATTAATACATTTATTTCGTATATATAAAAGTTCACATAAATCACAACCCTTATTAATTTTACCATCAGATTGGCAATATGACGGATTGCAGAAAAGTTGACAAAATTGAACAAGAACGCAAAAAAGCTATAGTTGCCATGACTTTGCAAAGAAAATGCAAACAAATATATAGAATACATCAACCAAACAGTTACCAACTAAAATTGGGCTACTAAAAAGAACCCCACAAAGACAATATTTGTCCACCACCATAACAAACTGAAGTTGTATGAAGGCATACAATAAAGATTTCAACTTTTGAAATGAATATTTCTCTTTCTGCCAAAGTAGGGCATCAAAAATATTTTTTCTTTCATTGTTGAACTCGCAAAACGTAAAAACATCAATGTTTTTTAAAAAATAAGCATGTAAAAAAGGGAGATACCATCATTAAGAAACTCACACACTTACTACATTCTTAAAACTTATTTAAACGATTCATGATGTCAAAAGAAAAACAACCAATATAAATGATATAACCCATTTACTTGTGTAAATTCAATGTAGCCATTAGAAGATTCAAACCACCTGGGACATTACTGAAATCAAATTAACCATCCATTAAATACTAAAGACTTAAATCTCTAAATAAACCATTAGTTAACTTTGGTTGTTTTTGCAACATTCCAACTTAATCAACGAAATGGATACATCATGTAAAGAGCCATCAACCAGATTTAATGCAACTATCCAACATAACAAATGGATATATAATTTTAGCAAATGAATATATAACCCGACATGTAGTAAATTTATGTTTTGATGTATATGCATCCCAAAACATTAGTACATCGTGTCTACAACATGTCTTGTGTGTTACAACGATAACTCAACAAATAAACACTTGTGCGTTACCATTTTCACACACTAAGAAAAAAAATACCAATCATAAATCCATCCAATAAAAGAAACGTGAGAATCGCAATTTTTTGAGAATACTACTAACAATCACAGGGGGTCTGTTAGTGAGCTCCCCTTTAACAATTTAATAACTCTTCTGTTTTTGTTTTCTAAAAATTCTAAATCTAGTATAAATTAAAATACAAAAACTAAATAAGTTAGATCAATTGTAACAATCCCCATTTTCTCACATAAAGGTTGGTCAGACACTATACGCCGAAAATGGGTCTTACTTGTCAATTCATATCATTTTGAGCATCAGCCATATAAAATAGTTATTTTCAAACAAAATCAAATCAGAACTAAATTAAATTAATAAACAAGATAAATCCAACATCCACGTAATATAAATGAAAACGCAACATAAGCATATGTCTCTCAAACTAACTGAGATAATAGACTTCAAGTGTATGACCATATAATAATCCCAAAAGTAATAATAACCAAATAGAGAAGCAACTTAAACTAGAATCAATGATTTGAACTTCGATAAGAAAAGTGAGACTGCAAGGTTGATCTCTGGATAGTCCTACTATCCCTATCTAGGAGCACCTAGGGGGGAAAATATATATAATTCGGGTCAGCGTCCTAGAATTGTAGGAATCAACTTACTGAATTTAAAGTGCAATAATATAGTTATTTCAAAGTATCCTCTCATCGTCACTCACATATGTTAAGTCTCTCACCCCCCATCTAAGTGTAATACTACACGTATAACAACCCAAGTCCCAATTATAATAAATGATAACGTTAACAATTAAATGAAAGTACAACAAACATAATCCACATACTAAAGTGTAATCATATATACCCATTTTATCTCTTCCCAAAGTATCCCAATCATGTTGCTCATAAAAGTGACATAAATATCTATTATGCATACTACGTAGTACTAGTCCTGTATTTTATTGTGTACATCATTAAACTAATGAATTAATATCTTTTAATATATATATATATATATATATATATATATATAGAGAGAGAGAGAGAGAGAGAGAGAGAGAGAGTGGCACACCCTTATGCACACTAAGTTTGTACACGTTCTGGCGCACCCCGATTTTTTTAAAATATTAAAAAAAAATTGAGTTAATTTTTTTTATGTGATATTTAAAATTTTCAACGGACCCGTATAAAAACAATCATCTCAAAAAAACTTTTTTTGCTATTTTTAAAAAATCGGTCAAACTTTCGCAACCTTTAAAGTGCTTAAAATCAGCAAAAGTTTGACCGATTTTTTAAAAATAGAAAAAACATTTTTTTGAGTCAATTTTTTTATATGGGTCCCTTGAAATGTTTAAATATCACACAAAAAAAATCAACTCAAAAATAATTTTTTTATTATTTTAAAAATGTGATGTGCAAACTTAGTGTGCACAAGAGTCTGTCTATATATAGATGTGTGTGTGTGTGTGTGTGTGTGTGTGTGTGTGTGTGTGTGTGACACTAAAGGCATCTACCAGTAGCGTCTTGTTCATTCTCTATCGACAAGATTGAAGGAGTCTCTTATCCATATCGGACATCATAAAACACACACAAGTGGGACGGTACCTACGCATTACTCCATTTCACGACCCATACCCAACGATGATAATGGATCCCAGCATCTACACATATCTCGCATAAGTGGCGCTGGTACGTAGTACTTAAAATAATGACCTACACAATGCCTAGACCACATGTGCTGACGTGTGCTACAGTTCCGAAACGCGAGTAACCCCAATCGATAGGACTGTCCACGAACATACGTATATTTACAGACATAAATAATTACATATTATCATCACACAGTATGTATAGGTAATTATTTTATAATTACCTAAGATGTCTCATATAACCATCCATAATTAACCCCACATTAATAATTAACCAACTAGTTAATCATAAATCTTATCTCTTTAATAATATGGCATAGCCATCTTAGTTAACGATAAGTTCCCCATTTAATATTAATTCCACAAAAGAAATTTTAATTAAATCACTATTCATCCAAGCAACATTCTACCAACTCGTATCTATTCCTACCCCCCCCCCCCCCCCAATCCATCCCCAATCCCAGCTCAACCTGCCCCAAGGGCCGAACCCGTTAGCCTTTTAGGGCCAAATCGGTTCATCTGGCCGAATCAACTCCACTCAGGGGGCAAAACCAATTAGGGCCTAGGAAGAAAACAAGATCTGCTATGTTTTCTTAATACAAAAATTCTTAATTCAACCCCAAACTTCATTATAATGGTTTATACAATTGTAACAACATAAGAACAGGTCCCCATGACTTAGTCTTTCATCTTAAGAAGTTAATTACGTAAATTAACATCAGATTCTTTCCCAATAACCCAAAATTTACATCAATGATCATAACTATTAATCCAGAATATCCACCACAAATCCATCTAGATTGTATTCATGTTTTAACATAACATATGGATAATAATTCTCTATATTTTCAGATCTTAAAAGATGAGTTCTTTGGTTCTACATATACATCAAGGTTTCCAATTTATTTAAGAGTCCTAAGGCATTAATTCTAACATTAAATTTAAGATCACTATCATCTTAAATTCTTAGGTTTAAGCCACCTAATTTCAGATTAGTCGTTTCCTACATAGATGAGATTAAATCCTACCATTCGATCATCAATTTTATACTAGGACCCAAAAATTATATGGAGTTTACCTCAATGAATTAAGAAATACATTGGACATTTAAATTAAGCAAGAATATTCTTGCCTAAATGGAGTGATTGGATGATTTCCTATTGAATTCTTTGCCTCCTCTAAACTTATATACCTTTACCCCAAGACCATTTCTAAAAGTCTGAAACACATAAACGAGTTCATAAAACCTCCTAGAATGAGTTCCAATTATTTTTATACAACAAGTATATTTTTTAATTGTGTCCCACATCATATATCAATTATTCACTACACATGCAAGTATTTTATACCGAAATTATTTAACATACACAGTCAATCTCACACAACATAAAATAATGATTAATTAATATATTCACAATTTAATTAATTAAATTCACCCATTTAATTTAATTCCTGTAAATTTTATTTTCATTCTAAAAATACTGGGTATTACATTCTTCCCCTTATAATGAAGTTTTGTCCTCGAAAATCAAAATGTACTTGACTAGAAGAGTTTCAGGTATTCCGTTCCCATGTCGTCCACCCTCTCACAAATTGTCTCATCCTCCTTATGATGCCCCCACTGCACACGTACCAACAGAAAAACATTAGATCGATCGGCCTCCCTACGATTGAGAATGGCTACGAGACTCTCCTCCTAGGTAGCGTCGGGATGGAGTTCTATCTCATCCATATCGATATGTTGGTAAGCAATATCCTCTTTCAGGAACCTCCCCAATTCATAAATATAAAAGACGTCGTGCATCCTATGCAAGTGGTCTGGTAGTCCTAATCGATACGCTATGTGCCTAATCCACTCAAGGATAGGGAATGGTCCTATATACTAGGGATGCAACTTCCCTTTCTTCCCAAATCTCACCACTCCCTTCATGGGAGACACCTTAATCAGCACCTGATCCCAGACATTAAAATCTAAGTGTCTTCGGTCCGCATCCACACAACTCTTTTATCTATCTTGGGCAGTTAGAATCCTGGATTGAATCATCTCCTCCTTCTACAAGGTGTCCTGAATGAACTCTAAAATGAGTAATTTGTTCTCCTCAACCTCTAACCAACATGAGGTGAATGACAAGGTCGCCCATTTAATGCCTCAAACGATGCCATACTAATAGTGAACTGGTAGCTATTATTATACGTAAACTCCACCAAGGGCAAGTACTACCCATCAGTCTACTGGTGGTATGAGGTACTCAACCTCAACTCTGCCCCTAAGGCCTGCTAGAATCTCCTTCAAAAGTGGGAGAAAAATATCTTGTCCCTATTTGACACAATGTTGAGCGTTACCCCATGCAATTTCATAATCTCAACAAGGAAAAGCATAGAGTACTACTCTAACGTGTAGTCTGTCTGGAATGGAAAAAAATGAGCCACATTTATCAATCGATCCATGACCATCCAAATATAATCGTGCCCTCGCTATGACGTAGGTAACCCGGTGATGAAATCCATGGAAATGCTCTCTCACTTTCATATCGGGATCTCAAGTGACTGTAGCACACCCGCGGGATGCTTATGGTCCACCTTGACTAACTAGAACGTGGCACACTTGGACACAAAGACGGATATGTCCCTCTTCATGTCGGCCTATTAATACTGATGTCGCATATTCTGGTGCATCTTATCCCTGCTAGGATGTACCGTAAATAATGAATTATGAGCCTCTATCATAATGACTCGCCTCAACTCCTCATCATCTTAGACAACCAATATACTTTGAAATATCAATCTGCCATTTGACCCAATCGAGTAGTGCTCTACCCCTTCTGCCAATAATTGCTTAACTCTCTCCTGGAAAAGTTGGTCTTCTACCTCTGCCCTCGTAACATGAATAATGATCTCAGGTGTGATGGTGTGAATCGCCATAATAGCACTAGTCCACTTTTTATCACCACGCAGCGATTCCACTTCACCTTCCCCACCACTGTTAGCTCCTGAATTGGCTTACGGCTCAAATCGTTCGCGAGTACATTTTCTTTCCCATGGTTATACTGGATGTCAAATTGGTAATATTTTAGACATATCATCTTCCTTATGTTCCACTCTGACTACGTGAATAGGTATTGCAGGGTCTCATGGTCTAAATAGCTATAATTTCTCCCCCATGAGGTAATGTCTCCATATACATAATGTAAATACCACGGGAAGTTGTGGGTGTGGTAATATTCCTCGCGAGGCTTCAACTTTCGTGAAGAATAAGGTATCGGTCTCTCATCCTACATCAACAACCCTTTGAAGTCCCCACAAGTACGCATATGTGAAGGCCTTATAGTCTATCCAGGGATGACACAAAGAAAGTGTTGGTTTTGTACTTAATAGAGCCTTCAGGTCGTCAAATTCCAGCTAACATGTATCATCCCATATGAATGACATATCATTTCTCATCAAGTTTTTGAGGGAAATGATTATCTTCGAGAATCCCTTAATGAACCGATGGTTGTAGCCGACCAATCCACAAAAGCTACGCACCTCTGTGGGCGTAGTGGGTTGTCCCCACTCCATCACTGTAGAAACCTTCCCCAGTTCCACTCAAATACCCCTCTCAGATATGATGTGGCCTTAAAACTATACCTCTCGGAACCAAAAACCACATTTCTCAAACTTAGAATAAAGCTGATGGTCTTGTAACATCTACAAGACTACCCACAAATGTTATACGTGCTCCTCTGTAGTCTGAGAATAAATTAATATATCATCAATAAACACTATAATGAACTGGTCCAGAAAATCCCTGAATACCCAATTAATCAAGTCCATAAATACCTTTAGTGTGTTGGTTGACCTAAAAAGAATAACCATTAACTCATATGACATATATCTCGTCAAAAACGTCGTCTTCGAGATATCCTGCTCTCAAACCCTCAGCTGATTATAACTCGATCTTAGAAAAATATGCAGCACCTCTCAGCTGGTCAAACAAATCATTATTATGGGGAAACAAATATTTATTCAGTATGGTGACCTTATTCAACTCTCTATAGTCAATACAAGCCACATGGACCTGTCATTCTTCTTAACTAACAAATTGAAGTACTCCTTCGAATAAATCCTTGTCCTAGATACTTATCATTCTGGTCCCTAAGCTCACTCATCTATAATGGATATATCTGATACAGTGCACGAGAAATAGTTTCCATGCCCCGAATCAAATTAATCATGAAGTTCGTCTCCCATCTATGTGGTAACCTTGGGATCTCTCCAAATACATCATAAAACTCTCTAACTACCGGGATGGAACCTAGCGATGTTATGACCTCCAAATAAGTCTCCTCATTAATACAATATAAGTGTGTGACTTACCCACCCTCGGGGTACGACATTGCAATCAGGTACATCTTCTATCCCGAAATGGTGAGCATGGTGGACTTACACTAATAGGTAACACAGGATCTGTGCGTAGATAGACAATCCCTCCTTTAAGTCACATCATACTAAGACATATATAATACTAGTAAGTCTTCCACAAAAGTGAGTCGCCAAATCTCGAACCCTATACCCCAGTATACTAAACGTATGGATGACGCTCTACCTATGGGTGAATCTATATAAAGTATAATATCGAAAGAAAAATCTATCATCCCTGTCTCACGTGTAAAACTAGTGTTAATGAATGAATGAGACGGACCACTATCAAATAAAATTGGACCCGCCTGCCTAAAGATAGGGAACGTACCCTCTACTTCCTAAACTGGCACCAGTCCTTCTGTCGGTGCAATATACACTCGTTCGTATTGCAGATGTGGTTGTTACCCTTGAGGTAGGGCAGCTGGGGCTGGTAGAACTAGAATTATAATCCCTAGAGATGGAAACTGTTGAAGCTGCCCCTTATGGCGCCAGATACCATCGATCTCCACCCTGCTCCTGAGGTCCATGATTAACCCGAGGACACCACCTCGATGTATGACCCCTCTCACCACAAGTGTAGAAATTCCCATCAAATGGGCGTCTCTATGGATGTCATTCCTACTAGCCTATACCCTGCTATCCTTGACCCTATTGTCCCCTTTGTTATTGGTCCTGGTGGCCTTGGCCCTAGCTCGGCTGTCCTTGTCTATTTCGATCATCAAAACCATGGAATCTCTTATGCAGAGGATCCCTAGACCGCTGCTCCCTTTTGTCTTACCCTGGGGGTTCGACATCTTTGAGCCTTATCTCTCCCCCCCCCCCCCTCCCCACACATCGATCTTATGGAATGCCCTATAATCCTGACAATGTAGTAGAGAGGCATTCACCATCTGATTATAAGTAATGAAAGTTGAATTTCCTAGTAATGACTTCCTGATGTGCCAGGGTGTCCTCGACACGAATATCTCCATCATCTTCTCCTCAGTGTTTACCTCGTCCCCAGAAAAATAGGATAGCGCAGTAAAATATTCCTCATACTCCACTATGGTGCGACCTTCCTGCTTAAGGTCTATAAATTTTCACCTCACCTCGGACTTCATCGCTAGTGGGAAGTATTTCACCTCGAACTTTCCCTAAAACTCGTCAGTAGTCAGATTATCTCTCTCCTCTAATGTTATGACAGACTCCCACCACTTTAAAATGGCCCTAACCAGCCTGAATGAGGCTAAAATCTCTTTTGAACCGGCGTACTCTCTACCATTCGCAACTGACATTGAATATCTTTATCTAACCGACTAGATACCAGAATATCGAAATTGCCTACAAACTCCGATTGATGGCCCTTAGTGAAGGCCTCCCTTTCTCTGTTTCATACTGTCCTGGGTGTCTACACGGGTAGCATCACCTGCTGTAGGGGTGGTGGTTGTTGCTGTTCCTGATAAGCACCCAAAAGTGTTAATTTAAGCCCCGAATATGTGCATTTTAGTCACTCGTTTTATAATAAAATTGGCCTTATGGTCGTATTTTATCATTTTGCAGGTCAGCACGCAGTTGCGGTAGAAATAGTGCTAAATCCAGTCAGTTGCGATAAAGTAGCGATAAAAAGAGTGCATCGAAGAAATTAAAGAGACCGTGAAGTTAGAAGTCCTATTTGAGTGTGCCGAGATGTGTTTCGATGTTCCGAACCAGTCCCGTAACCTTAACATAGCCTAGACCGAACCCAGTCCATACCCCGAGCCGGTGTGTGTTGAGTTTGTGCCTTTTTAGATTTTCAAAGAATTTTTATTTTGAGTCGTTTTATTTTTAGGAATTATTTTAGATTTATTTAGGATTTTTAGAATTTATTTGCATATTTTTATATTTTATTTTTATTGGTGTATTTTGATTTTTATTAGTTTTTAGTTTTTATTTTATTTTATTTGATTAGGATTAGTTTTTAGGATTTCATTTATTTTTATTTTTTTTAGATTTTACATTTTGAGGATTTTAGTTTTTAGTTTAATAGATTTTTTTTTTAGTTTCATTTTTTTATTTGAGTCTTTATTTTAGTTTTGTTATATATATATATATATATTCGTTGTGTTATTTTTAGGGTCGCAACTTAAACACACACATTAAACCCACTCACACTCTAAATGCCATACACACTCATACACCTAAACTAAACCAAACATCCTCACCCATACAAACCTAACCTACACCTCACACACACCCTATTAAACCCCCCTTCCATCATCTTCTTCACCGCCCATTTCTCTCTCTTCCAACCTCCATTAACACAAACCCTTTCTCGCTTTTCTCTCTTCTACCACCATGACTTGTCCACCATAGCCACCCCATCACCACCACTACACCCAACATCCCCAAACCTCCTTTGACCCGTGAACCCCACTCCGTCCATATACGAACTCCGGCAGACATGCCACACCGGCGGCGCCACCATTCCGGCCACTAGTAGCCTCGACCCGCGACCCATGAACCCTTGTCCTCCCCTATCAAACCTCAACTCGAAACCCCTTAAACCCATCTTCCTTTAGCCCAGATGTTTAAACCCGTGAAACTGCTTCGAATCCAAACCCATACCCAAGTTGCCACGCCATGAAATGAGGAACTAAAATAGGAACTCAAATCCATCTTCAAAAACCCCCGAGTATATCTCCAAAAAAAAAAGTCATTGACTTAGCAAGATAAAATCCCAACAAAATCTCTCCATCCAAAACAAAGTTACGTGGCTTATAAAAAAGGGGTATCAGCTCATTAAAGAGGGACTCTCAATTCAGGAACAAAAAGAGAGACACATAGAGAGAAAAAAGTGTGTATATTATGTACAGTTTAGGGTCATAAAAAATTTCCAGAAAATACAAAAAAATTAATTTAGATTTAGAATAATTTTGAGGTTTAGGTTTTAGTCTTCCTTTTGTAATCAAGTGCTGAAAATTTTGAAGAAGTTGGACGCATGTCAAGGCGCATTTCAAGACAAATTTGTGGAAAAAATTGCGTAATGTATTTCTACATTCTCTTTCAATTTATTTCCTTATTGGCATATTATTTATTGTTGTTTATGCACACATGAGAATGTTTGGTTAAACATCCCATTCAAGGGATGGGATGCACTGCGAATGATGTTAATTTAATTAATCAATTTCATTAATTGTTATAATTCTAGGAAAATTATTTTTAACTGTCACCGATTAATTTATGTAACATATTTTTGTATCGCATTTGTTCTTAAGGTTCTATCTCTACTCCACCATGCGGTACATTTTCATTTGCGGTTTATTATGGTAATATCTTTCCTCCCTTGTGATTTTATTTTTATATATCGTTTTAAACATCGAGGACGATGTTCTCTTTTGTCTGGGGGTGGGAAATTTATCAAAATCGTACCTCTTTTGAAAATTTTTAGAAACAAGTGATTTTAAACTTTTTGTGCAGATAAAAATAAATTTTTGTGACCTGAATTGTCTATCATCCCTCGTTTAGAAATCTCAGAATACCTGTGTTTGACCTAAAAATTACGCTTTTAACCTTAAATTAATTATTACCTCTTAAAGCTTACTTGCACCATGAATTCCTAAACTTGTAAATTTGCACTATCACGTTTACAATCAAAAGTTAAACAGTAATTATATTCTCATGAAAGCCTTAAAGATCACTAGTGGCGACTTAAACTCGTAAGATTTTCGCTTTTCACCTTTTTGAGGATTTTTACGTATCTCTTAGTCACAAGTTGATTCAACTTTCTTTGGGTACCACATTTAGTCATTGCATGGTCTCATTATTTTCAAATTTGGCTTAATCACTGAGAATGATATCATTTTCGAGTTGTAAGAAACATATGTCTTATAGTTTGTCCCGAACATTAAACCATATTTTACCATACACTCATCTTTTTCCCTATCACACCTTCATTCACAAATTATCTTTCCATATTTTCCTTGTCCATTCTATATACCATCCATATATCATTTTTTCATCGCTACCATCAATTTTGAGAAAAAGTGTGTTTGAAATTATCAAGGTAAATTGTCTTCATCGTTGTTATGAAAAGACAAAAATGCATCCCAATAAAGAAGGAAAAAAAAATAGAAAAAAGTAGAAAAAGAAAGCATTTGATCAAAAATTTGAATAATGAAGACATTAGTTATTCAAAGTGAGACACACTCTTCTCAAAAACCCTATCATTCATCTTCTTCATTTCATTATCCCTTCGTACCTTACATAAACCCTATTTTCACCTTTGGTAAAATTTTCGGGCAAACGAGAAGATTATATGGTGAATAACTTGCATTCTCAACATAGTGGTTAGCATTCCTTCATGAGATCAGATTTTTTTTATGTATCCGTCATTTTCTATAAAATGTGTGAGACATTTAAACTTGCTTAGATTTACTCTCCTCCTCACACACTAGAGAGATACACTTACCCAAATCTCAGAGACTTCGATTCAGAGAGATATATCCAGTGAGAATTGAGGTCAAAGCGTCGATTCTTAACAGGCGATCTAAGAATTACTCTAATGATACTTAAGATTATTTCACACACACATGCTAAGTTTTAGGAAGGATTACGCTGTTGATATTAAGCAATTTAATATTTTATTTTTATAGTTGAATACAGTGTTTCGTGGTGTCCTTTTAAAGTTGGGTTGTATAGTGTTTCATCATCTACTCAGATACTGCATTTAAATAAGTTTTTGAATTTTGTGGGTATACTCACTACAAACCCTCACGAGACACCACTCGTCCTGTAGGGCAACTAATAGGTTTAATGGATTGTTGCACATGCTAAGTGCCATCGCCAGTGCCTACGAAAGTAGCACACTTTTGGTTACTTATTTCCGTTTGCTCTCTATTTTTGCTCGAGGACTCACAATGTTTTGTTTGGGGGTGGTGTGATAATCACCCTAAAGTGTTAATTTAATCCCCGAATATGAGCATTTTAGTCACTCATTTTATAATAAAATTGGCCTTATGATCATATTTTATCATTTTGCAGGTTAATACGCACTTGCGGTAGAAATTGCACTAAATCCAGTTAATTGCGATAAAGTAGCGGTAAAAAGAGTGCATCGAAGAAATTAAAGAGACCGTGAAGTTAGAAGTCCTATTTGAGCATTCCGAGATTTGTTTCGATGTCCCGAACCAGTCCCGTACCCTAACCTAGACTAGATCGAACCTAGTCCATACCTCGAGCCGAAGTGTGTTGAGTTTGTGCCTTTTTAAATTTTCTTTGATTTTTATTTCGAGTCGTTTTATTTTTAGGATTTATTTTATATTTATTTAGGATTTTTAGAATTTATTTGCATATTTTTATATTTTATTTTTATTAGTGTATTTTTATTTTGATTAGTTTTTAGTTTTTAGTTTTTATTTTATTTTATTTTAATTTATTAGGAATAGTTTTTAGGATTTCATTTATTTTTATTTTTTTTAGATTTTACATTTTTAGGATTTTAGTTTTTAGCTTAATAGATTTTTATTTCTTTTCAGTTTCATTTTTTATTTGAGTCTTTATTTTAGGTTTCGAGTAGTATTTTATTTTTAGATTTTTAGTTTTGTTAGTTATATATATATATATATATATATATATATATATATATATATATATATATATATATATATATTAGTTGTGTTATTTTTAGGGTCGCAACTTAAACACACACATTAAAATCACTCACACTCTAAATGCTATACACACTCAACACCTAAACTAAACCAAACACCCTCACCCATACAAACCTAACCTACACCTCACATACACCCCATCAAACACCCCTTCCATCATCTTCTTCACCACCCATTTCTCTCTCTTCCAACCTCCATTAACACAACCTCTTTCTCACTTTTCTCTCTTCTACCACCATAACCTCTCCACCATAGCACCTCGTCACCACCACTACACCTAACATCCCCAAACCGCCTTTTACCCGTGAACCCCACTCCGGCCATATACGAACTCCGACAGACATGCCACACCGTTGATGCCCCCATCCCGGCGACTAGTAGCCTCGACCCGCGACCCATGAACCCCTTGCGCGCCCCTGTCAAACCTCAACCTGAAACCCCTTAAACCCATCTTCCTTTAACTCGGATGCATAGTTTCAAAAAACGGTCGTTACGTAACGTATCGGCCGTTACTTAACGGTATCCAGACATGCCGTTTCGGATACACACCGATAGATCAGAATGAGTGAAATTCACACACGTATCGCGTTACGAATCCGTTACGTAACGGTATCACCGTTACTCTCCGTTACTCCCCGTTACGTATCGTTACCGCTTGTTTTTGTATGAAAAACGAAAAAAAAAAGATGGATGGAAAAACAGTAGCTTTTCAGAAGAACTCAGGGACACCCAGTCACTTCTACACCTTTCATTCTTTCTTCCTCTCCCTCCATCAATTTCCCATCCCTCCATTCATTTACGACTTTGTTGACAACGAGTTGAGCACACAAAACAAGCATCAGCGTCACTGTATCTCGAATTTGATCATCTTCTTTTCAAGGTGAGTTTGGTTTGGTGTTGTATTTGATATTTGAGGTTGGGTTGTCTTGAGTTTCAGATTTGGCTGTTTTGTGTGGCTTGGCTGCCGTCTAGTGAGAGAAAGAAAAAGCAAATGGATGAAAAAATGAGTGACAGTTGGAAGATAGGGTTTTGCTTCTTTTAAGTGTTTAAAATAAAGAATAAAATAAAACCACCTATTTTTAATGGACGGATGTGAGATAGTTCAGGTATGTATTGTATCCCAAAAAAATGTGTCAAAAACATAAAGGAAAAAAATTATTATTTTAGAACTTTTTTTTTAATTAAAAAATATTCAAAATTTTATTAAAAATTTTAGAACTTTTTTATTTAATATATATAATCAGTATTATAATTAGTGTTATATGTTGTTATTGTTATTAATTGTTATTTTTAAGTATGTTATACGTTGTTATTGAGTAATGTGTTTTTAGTAATTAATTAAGTAATAAAATATTTTTATGTGCTATAATACTATATATAATGAACCCATATATTAGTGAAATTCAACATTATATAATCAAAATAAGGGTATCTTTCCATTTTATGGGATTTGTGAATGGTTGAAAAAAAATCACGCTTGCGATAACCGATTCCCGTTACATTACGTCCGATACCCCCGATACCGTTACACCGCTACCGCAACCGTTACGTTACCCGATACCGTTATTTAAAACCATGCTCGGATGTTTGAACCGGCGAAACTGCTTCGAATCCAAACCCATACCAAAGATGCCACGCAATGAAATGAGGAACTAAAATAGGAACTCAAAGCCATCTTTAAAAACCCACGAGTATATCTCCAAAAAAAAGTCTTTGACTTAGCAAGATAAAATCCCAACAAAATCTCCCCATCCAACACAAAGCTGCGTGGCTTATAAAAAAGGGGTATCAGCTCATTAAAGAGGGACTCTCAATTCAGGAACAAAAAGAGAGACGCGTAGAGAGAAAAAAAGTGTGTATATTATGTACAATTTAAGGTCATAAAAAATTTCCAGAAAATGCAAAAAAATTAATTTAGCTTTAGAATAATTTTTAGGTTTAGTTTTTAGTCTTCTTTTTGTAATCAAGTGCGGAAAATTGTGAAGAAGTTGGACGCATGCCAAGCCGCATTTCAAGACAATTTTTTGGAAAAAATTGCGTATTGTATTTCTACATTCTCTTTCAATTTATTTACTTCTTAGCATATTATTTATTACTGTTTATGCACGCGTGAGAATGTTCGATTAAACACCACATTCAAGGGGTGGGATGCACTACGAATGATGTTAATTTAATTAATCAATTTCATTAATTATTATAATTCTAGGAAAACTATTTTTAATTGTCACCAATTAATTTATGTAACAAGAGTTAGTAAATTAATTGAACAAATTAATGTTTGAATTTAGGAATCGAACTAGAGATAGGTTTTTCCGATATTTGAATATTAATTCGGTATTGAAATTTGAGGATTGATATTGTTTTTGTTAAATTGATCCTAGCGGGTAATTTTCTGAAAATAATATGATTCTTAACTTTTCATTGTGTGGCATTTTTAAATTAATTTTCTGAAAAAGATTTTATTAAATTTATAATTTTAACGAGAGTTAGATTATAGACTTAATATTATCTCAAAATATTTTAAATTAATAAATTGAGAAATTAAAATAATTGAAAATGCAGTTTAATCCTATCTTTTGACCCTCTCGCATTATTTCACACTCGATTGCACATTCTTTTTCATTATTTATAATTTTTAGCATTTATTAGTTAATTCTCCCTTGAAATGGTTTTAAAATAAAAAAAATTGAAATTGCAAGTATTCACATTAATTTTTTCACCTTGAAAGTTGGATTGATTCCTGTACTTACCGCAATACGAGTTATTTTTAGACAAATCTTATAGGTACTCAAGGGAATTTTTAGAGTGGCTTTTGAAGACAACAATCACGTACGCAAAAAGCCTAGTTATCAGTTCCGATGGTGGCTGGAAATGTTGAAGCATAGCTTCCATTGTTGTGGAGAATGGTTGGGTCACGATAGTGAAAATATCTGTAGGGCCTACCACGATAGTGGAAATCTCACGATAGCTTAACCCGGCCAAATGTGTCTTCGGGGTCGGATCAGGGAAGTTCTTGGGGTTCATCGTCAACCAAAGAGGCATTGAGGCCAATCCTGAGAAGATAAAGGCCCTCCTAGAAATGAAGACCCCCAGGACCATTAAAGACGTTCAGAGGCTCACAGTGCAAGTGGCTACTTTGCATAGGTTCGTATCCAGAGCCATAGACAAGTGTTTACCGTTCTTCAAAATTCTCAGAAAGGCCTTTGAATGGAACGAAGAGTGTGACTAGGTTTCAAAGAACTAAAGTCATTCCTAGGGTCTCCCTTGCTGTTGTCATGACTAGTGCAGGGTGAACGACTGCATGTGTACCTATCCGTCTCAGAATCAACCATCAGCGTAACCATTGTAAAAGAAGAAGACGGGGTACAGAAGCCAGTGTATTTCAATAGTAAGGCACTCCGAGGGCAGAGCAAAGATACCCAAGGATGGAGAAGTTAGCCTATGACTTAATCCATGCATCAAGAAAGATGAATCCGTACTTCCAATCCCATACAATGGTCATCCTCACTGACTCTCCTCTTAGGCAGGTCTTGCACAAGCCAGAAAAATTGAGGAGGCTAATAGCCTGGGCCATAGAATTGGGAAAGTTTGACATTGTATATCAACCTAGGGTGGCCATTAAGGGGCAAGCATTAGCTGATTTAGTGGATGAATTTACTTGGGAAAATGATAAGACTGAAGAGAAAAGCCTCGAGAAGACGGATACCCGACAAGGCAGAATTATTGACTCATCCGCAGTTATACCCCGCATTTTTATCGATATTTATTTATGGGATTAATTAAATTAAATGTGAATTAATTGAGAATTAATCCGGATAAAATACTAACGAGATGTGAGTTGGTATTTGATTATAATGTGTATATATGACAATATATGAATATTGGAAATATTTAATTAGTCGTAAGATTGATATACGGTAATTTGGGAAATTTTGTTGAGACGCGTGTGACAGTCGTGTCAGGAAAGTAATTATTTAATTAAAAAGTGAATTTTATTTCTATTAACTGTATGGTCATTTTGAGTGCGCCAACGTGTCCGGAAGGGTCGAAATAGTCAGAAAACACTAGCGGGGGTTAAGTTTGAGTCCCGGGGCATTATTGGGCCATACCGGTAACTAAAAATGGCATTTTGGTAATTTCGGAAATTTGGGAATTAAAACCCACGAAAATTAAAGATACAAATCTGACTTATTCTTTATCCACTAATCCCACTAACTACACTAAATGACTTAATGGGCTACGGGAGAAGTCAAGGAACTAGTTCTAACTTGCCAAAAACCAACCCCCACCTCCATTGTCATCTTGAGAGAAGAGCTTGGAGAGAGAGAGATAGAGGAGAATTATGCAAAGAGAGAGAGGAGAATTCTGGAGAGAGAGAGAGAGTAATTCAACCATCTTCAACCAACAACAAATCTGGAACATAAGGCAAGTGATTTAGTTACAATTAATTCCATGAATGTGTTCTTCCATGTTTAGGAAATTATCAAATTTGTTTTGAAAAATTGATATACACCTATGAATTTGAGGATTAAAACTATGAAATGTGTTAGGTATTGCATGTAGAAACATTCTGGACGAATTATGAATTCAAAAAGATAACAATTGATGATCTAAAAACGGATTTAAGAAGAAGTTTATTAATGTTCTTGAAAAAAATAGAAAATAGGGATTCTTGATGAAGTTTTGATCCAAACAAAGCCCTTGGATGATGAATTATTGGTTTTAGAACGTTAACAATGTTGTAGGATGGTTGTATGATGATATTATAATGTTATCTTAGAGTTTCATGCTTATTAATGGAGTTTTGGGACGTTTTGAGGACTACAAAACGAAGCAGTCCGTAGCCTACCTGGTGTGATCGATCGATCGACATTCATCAGTCGATCGATCGACCACCATCGATCGATCGAAGGTCAAGGTCGATCGATCGACCTTCCCAGAAAGAGTAAAATTTTTCCTAGTTAAATTTAATGGTGTTAAACCTTAGAAATTATTATTGGAGACTTTATGGATATCCTTAGACTTAAGGAAAACCAGTAGGTATGGTTATAAAATTTGGACCTTAATTAGAATTCAAATTGAGGAATTATTCTAAACTCTAACGAAATTCGATGAGTGAGATAACGTTAGAGTTAAAAGAGTAAATTTAAATAATTTGGTGAAATGAGGTTTGGGGCAGAAGTAAGGACCTTAAGAATAATGATGTTATATGTGAGAATAATAGGAAGATTAATAGACCCTTTGAGATAGGTTTTAAGTACAAGAAACTACGACGTGAGATGTGTCCACAGTCTACATTTTTATATTATTGGAAGACTTGAAATGTATAAAATTGGAATAATGGTATAAGGATGTAGAAAGTGCCATTATTAACGTTAAGATATCTAAGATGTGTGAATGCTTAGTATATGATTTTTGTGTATGACATACCTACCATACTTGCTATCACAGGAGGTTTACGCTCGCTTAGGACCTTCTAATCCTTGTGTGCCCGGATTTAGTTTGGTACCTAGAGGACATATTTCAAGGGAATGACTTAATTGTGAGTTATTAAGTCAGCTGACTATGGAGCGTAGGTATGTACGTGACCCATGGATATGTTGAATTATGTTCGCCTCCTTTTTTGTGTGTTGTGCTTATTCTAACAATTCCTGAGAGATTCGGAATTTGTAATCCTTACGTACGTGATGTACCGGGATGGATAGCAGAGTATGTGTGCACCGCAACTTTGCCTCGGGGTGCTTATATTGTATATTTATGATGTGAATAATATACGGTTAAATGAAAAGGAATATGTTATGTTTAAATTGCGAGAATAATTTATAGTGGTTCTTTGAGATGTTAAAAAGGGATAACATGCCGAGAATTGTAATGCTAATAATTGAGAATTCGAGTTCAAGTAAATCTATCTATTTAAGTGATAATATCGGGAATTCATATTGTGAATCGAGTAGTTGGGCTAGAACTTACAACGGTCTAGTTAGAGATAAATAACACATGAATGGGAACAGGAACGTTAGGAGTGCACAGTTAGACGAGAGGTGAGTATTTCATGTGAGAGCATGTCCTAACATGTACTTTGCATTCATTGTTTTAAATGTTATTAAAGCACTTGCTGTTTTTAAAATACTCTCCACATTCGGGCTCTGACCCGTTTGCTTTGAAATCTACTTTTTGTAAAAACCTTTTTAGGTGCCCAGCCACAAGGACACCATGCATAGTATTTCCAGTCAGGTGACGAGCTGTCGCTGTTGTGGAAGTTACAAGGCCTTTCTAGTAGAAGATTCTTTTATATTGACTCTATATTCAGATTTCATCAGTTGTAGGGCATGTCGCCCATTTCTTTTAGAGACATTTCATTTCTTTCAGTTATTCAGAACTTTGGCTTGTAATTAATTCAGGATGCAGACTTGTTTTATTTCTTTTCATATTGGGATTGTTGTGAGGTGTATTTCCTCTAGACTCATCTTTATTTGTTGATTCATTATAGTTGGACTTTATCGTGAATGGTTGTGTTACAATTCTATATTTCTTTTATTGCATGTTAATCAGATTTAATTTATAATTTGACAACTCACTTTTTAAATACTAGGTGGTTAGTAATCATTAAAAATGTTTTCGACAGTGATGCTATTAACTGGACCAACTTGGCATTTTGTATTGATTTAATAAAGGAGTAGCTACCCGGTATTTAATTAGTCGGGGTGTCACAGGTGGTATCAGAGCATCAGGTTCTAGTGTCCTTTAGGATCTGTACGGCTTATTATGTTTCCGCTGAGTTTTCTTTGATGTAGAGCCCTATATTTTAGGATTGTTGTATTCTTTTATGTATGCTTCTCTCTTCAGCTATTTTAAGTTTATAACTGCGAACTTATAGACTTTATTCTCATTTCATATGCCTCCACGACGTGCGCAGCGAGTTACTAGGGATGCACAGCCCGAGCCACAGCCAGCTCCAGTACAGGGCACCATGAATGCCGCCGAGGGTGCAGCCATTGTAGACCAGGCGCCAGTAGCCGCGCCAGTTCAGGCACATGCATTCCCGTCTTCTTGGGAACGTGTTCGAGATGCTTTTCAGAAAGCACACCCTCCGGAGTTCGCAGGTAGCTCCGATGTTGTGGTATCTAGTCAGTGGAGGAAGGATATTCAGAGTCACTTGAGGATGTATGAGTGCACCGATGTCCAGAAGAAGATACTAGCTACTTTCAAGCTAGTAGGTTCTGCATTGCAGTGGTGGGAGTCTATTACCACCGCAGAGGAGAGAGATACTCTCTCTATACAGGAGTTTTGGGTGCGGTTCGATCGCAAATATGTTCCGTCAGCTGTTCATACGGAAATGAGGAGGAAGTTGATGAACCTTAGACAGGAGGGTAAGACTGTGGCCGAGTATGAGGCCAAATTCATAAATTTGCTGAACATTGTACCGGATGAGATACCGACGGAAGAGAAGAAGATTCAGAAATTCACAGATGGATTGACTTAGAGGATCCGTCAGCACTTGTTGGGGAATCTATCGTTGGCCACTTATTCTGATGTGGTTAGAGCTGCATTGCTCCATTGCCAGGACCACCGCTTTCACTTGACAGAGGGGAAGCGATCAGGAGAGTCCAGCCATCAGGACAGGACAGGGGGAAATGGTGCCAGCGGGGCACAATCAGCTCAGGGTCAGTATAGGCAGGGTGATCAGGGTTCCCAGCAGGGGGATTCTAAGAGATTTCGATCAGGGGGTTTCAGAAACGGTCAGGGAGGATTCCGGAATGGCCAGCAGGGTCATAACGGCTATCAGGGCCAGCAGGGTCAAAATGGTCAACAGCAGCAGTTTCACCACGGCCAGCAAGGCCAGGGAAGAAATGGTAACGGTCACCAGGGCCGCGGTCACCAGGGACAGCGAGGGGGAAACTTCCAGGGGAAGTGTTTCATTTGTGGTAAGATTGGACACAAACGTCAGGATTGTCCTGATAAGGGAAGGGCCCCACAGCAGCAGCAGCAGGGTGCTCGACACGAGCCACAGAGGCCTATATTTCCCGCTGCCCTCCCAGCACCACAGATGGCAGCATTACCACCCATTCCAGCAGTCCCAGTTCAGCAGGGACAGCTTCAGTATGGGAGAGTGTATCAGCTTCAGCAGACCGCAGCCCCACAGAATCCGCCAGCCATTGAGGGTATGTTCTCTATTCAGGGGACTCTGGGGCGCATTTTATTTGACACGGGGGCTACACACTATTTTATTGCTATAAGATTTGCACGCACCATTGGGTTATTAGACACCGCAGAGAGCACCGCTACTTATGTAGACTCATCATTGAGTAGGGGTTCCATGATTTCGCTTATGTGTAGAGGTGTGGGTATAGAGATCGGGAGGTTTACTTTACCCGCTGATATGTTAGTGTTAGAGATGATCGAGTATGACGCCATTATTGGTATGGATTGGCTAGTTGCGTACCGAGCCATGATTGATTGTTTTAGTAGGAGTATTGTCTTTGCCATTCCCGGGCAGGAGATGTTCTTAGTGGCGATGCCTCGCCCTAAGGGAGGATCGTCCACTCATTTGTACTACATAGAGGAGGAGACCTCTAAGGAAGTGGTGATACCACTTGATTCGATACCCGTTGTTAGTGAGTTCGCCGATGTATTTAAGGATATACCTGGATTACCTCCGAGTAGGGTGATAGATTTTGTGATTGACTTGACGCCAGGCACTCGGCCTGTTGCCCGCGCACCTTACCGTATGGCTCCAGCTGAAATGAGAGAGTTACGGGATCAGATTGAGCAGTTGTTGGGTCAGGGGTTTATTCGGAGAAGTACTTCGTCGTGGGGTGCCCCTGTGTTGTTCGTAAAGAAGAGGGATGGATCATTGAGATTGTGTGTAGATTACCGGGAGTTGAATAAGGTCACGATACGGAATAAGTATCCGTTGCCCCGAATCGATGACTTATTCGACCAGCTGAGAGGAGCTTCCTTCTTCTCAAAGATTGATTTGTGATCTGGTTACCATCAGTTGCGTATCAGGGAGGAGGAGGTCTCAAAGACTGTTTTCTTAACGAGATATGGTTCCTACGAGTTTCGGGTTATGCCTTTTGGTTTGACCAATGCTCCAGCCGTGTTTATGGACTTGATGAATAGGGTGTTCAGAGAGTTCCTAGATCAGTTCGTTATTGTCTTCATTGATGATATTATGGTTTACTCCTAGACAGAGGAGGAGCACGCCGAGCATTTGAGGCAGGTTTTGCAGACGCTACGTCAGAACAAGCTGTATGCAAAGTATGAGAAGTGTGGGTTTTGGCTGAAGGAGGTTCAGTTTTTGGGGCATATTATTTCCGATCGGGGGATATCTGTTGACCCGGGAAAGGTATTCGCGGTGAGGGAGTGGGGATAGCCCACGACACCGACTGAGATTCGTAGTTTCTTGGGCTTAGCAGGATATTACAGGAGATTTATTCGGAGTTTCTCCAAGATAGCGGTACCCATGACACATCTGACTCGTAAAGGTGTGTCGTTCATTTGGAGTGATGCCTATCAGTTGGCATTCGATGAGTTGAAGGACAAGTTAACCTCAGCACCTATGTTAGCATTGCCGAGACCGGGAGTTGAGTATCTTGTTTACACCGATGCGTCCTTACAAGGACTTGGAGGTATACTGCAGCAGGAGAGTCAGGCCATAGCTTATGCTTCCCGTAAGCTTAAGCCTCACGAGAAGAATTACCCTACTCATTATTTGGAGTTAGCGACAGTTGTATTTGCCCTTCGGATTTGGAGACACTAACTTTTGGGGGAGAAGTTTTGATTGTTCACAGACCACAAGTCCCTACAGTACCTATTCACGTAGAAGGAGTTGAATATGCGGCAAAGGAGGTGGATTGAGTTTGTGAAGGACTATCAGTTTGATATCCAATATCACCCGGGGAAGGATAACGTGGTAGCAGACGCGTGGAGCCGTAGGCCAGTAGATGAGGTGGCAGGGGTGTGGAAGGCTAAGTGGAAAGAGTTGGGACACCAGGATGCAGTGGCCTGATCGTTCATGTATGTGATGACTGTTACACCGCAGATTGTCACGAGAGTGGTAAAGGCACAAGCAGATGACTCGTTCTGTCAGGAGAAGATAGTTCGATTATTAACAGAGGGAGCCGAGTCCTATACCGTTAGCTCAGACGGGGGATTACGCTTCAATGGGAGACTGGTAGTTTCGGAAGGGGAGGAATTGCGACACGAGGTGATGGCAGAGTCGCACGGCTCACGGTTCACGGTACATCCCGGCGGGGACAAAATGTACCAGGACATGAGACGTCAGTATTGGTGGAGAGGGATGAAGAGAGATATTACCGTGTTTGTTTCTAAATGCGCCACTTGTCAGCTGGTAAAAGTGGACCATCAGAGACCGACAGGACTTCTACAGCCATTAGAGGTCCCAATGTGGATGTGGGAGAGCATCTCCATGGACTTTATCACGGGGTTGTCTACGTCACAGAGAGGTCACGACTCCATTTGGGTAATTGTGGACAGGTTGACCAAAGTCGCTCATTTTCTACCCGTAAGGACCGACTACACTACGGGACAGTATGCCCAGCTCTTCATTGCAGAAATAGTGAGACTTCACGGTGTGCCCCTAAATATCGTGTCTAACCAAGACAAGATATTTGTTTCACGGTTTTGGGAGAGTTTTCAGGAGGCCATGGGCACGGAATTGCGGTTGAGTACGGCTTATCATCCGCAGACCGATGGGCAAATCGAGCGTACAAATCAGATGTTGGAAGACATGTTGCGGATGTGCATCATTGACTTCGGGGGTGGATGGTAACAATATCTTCCACTGGTGGAGTTTGCTTACAACAACTCCTACCAGTTCACCATTGGTATGGCTCCATTTGAGGCGTGGTACGGTAGACCTTGTCGTTCCCCAGCATGTTGGTTGGAGGTGGGGGACAACAAACTACTTGGGCCGGAAGTAATTCAGGATACTTCGGCGAGGATAGAATTGATACGGAGTCGCATTCGGGTAGCTCAGGATCGGCAGAAGAGCTACACTGATGTGAAGAGGTTCTTCAGGGAGTTCCAAGTGGGGGACCAGGTTTTACTCAGAGTATCTCCTATGAAGGGGATTACGCGATTTGGGAAGAAGGGGAAGTTGGCACTGAGATATGTGGGACCATTTCCTATCATCGAGCGGATTGGGTCTGTTGCGTATAGACTTGGGTTACCGGAGCATTTGCATAGGATTCATGATGTGTTTCATATTTCCTCGCTAAGGAAATATCTTAGAGATGATTTGGCTCATTCTCACATTGCTTTGGAGGACATCGATCTCCAGCCCGATAGCTCCTACGAGGAGGGGCCGATTGCTATTTTGGACCGAAGTGAGCGGAAAGTTCGGTCAAAGATAGTTCCGTTAGTGCGTGTTCAGTGGCGACATCATAATGTCGAGGAGTCCACATGGGAGTGCGAGGATGAGATGCGCGAACGTTATCCAGAGTTATTTTTACCAGGTACTTTTTAGTTCCGAATTTTGGGACGAAATTCGGTTATTAGGGTGGAAGTATGTTATACCCCGCATTTTTATCGATATTTATTTATGGGATTAATTAAATTAAATGTGAATTAATTGAGAATTAATCCGGATAAAATACTAACGAGATGTGAGTTGGTATTTGATTATAATGTGTATATATGAAAATATATGAATATTGAAAATATTGAATTAGTCGTAAGATTGATATACGGTAATTTGAGAAATTTTGTTGAGACGCGTGTGACAGTCGCGTCAGGAAAGTAATTATTTAATTAAAAAGTGAATTTTATTTCTATTAACCGTACGGTCATTTTGAGTGCGCCAACGTGTCCAGAAGGGTCGAAATAGTCAGAAAACACTAGCCGGGGGTTAAGTTTGGGTCCCGAGGCATTATTGGGCCATACCGGTAACTAAAAAGGGCATTTTGGTAATTTCGGAAATTTGGGAATTAAAACCCACGAAAATTAAAGATAAAAATCTGACTTATTCTTTATCCACTAAACCCACTAACTACACTAAATGACTTAATGGGCTACGGGAGAAGTTAAGGAACTAGTTCTAACTTGCCAAAAACCAACCCCCACCTCCATTGTCATCTTGAGAGAAGAGCTTGGAGAGAGAGAGAGAGAGAGAGAGGATAATTCTGCAAAGAGAGAGAAGAGAATTCTGCAGAGAGAGAGAGGAATTCAACCATCTTCAACCAAAAACAAATCTGGAACATAAGGCAAGTGATTTACTTACAATTAATTCCATGAATGTGTTCTTCCATGTTTAAGAAATTATCAAATTTGTTTTGGAAAATTGATATAGACCCATGAATTTGAGGATTAAAACTATGAAATGTGTTAGGTATTGCATGTAGAAACATTCTGGACGAATTATGAATTCAAAAAGATAACCATTGATGATCTAAAAACGGATTTAAGAAGAAGTTTATTAATGTTCTTGAAAGAAATAGAAAACAGGGATTCTTGATGAAGTTTTGATCCAAACAAAGCCCTTGGATGATGAATTATTGGTTTTAGAACGTTAACAATGATGTAGGATGGTTGTATGATGATATTATAATGTTATCTTAGAGTTTCATGCTTATTAATGGAGTTTTGGGACGTTTTGAGGACTGCAAAACGAAGCAGTATCTAGCCTACCTGGTGTGATCGATCGATCGACATTCATGAGTCGATCGATCGACCACCATCGATCGATCGAAGGTCAAGGTCGATCGATCGACCTTCCCAGAAAGAGTAAAATTTTTCCTAGTTAAATTTAATGGTGTTAAACCTTATAAATTATTATTGGAGACTTTATGGATATCCTTAGACTTAAGGAAAACCAGTAGGTATGGTTATAAAATTTGGACCTTAATTAGAATTCAAATTGAGGAATTATTCTAAAATCTAATGAGATCCGATGAGTGAGATAACGTTAGAGTTAAAAGAGTAAATTTAAATAATTTGGTGAAATGAGGTTTGGGGCAGAAGTAAGGACCTTAAGAATAATGATGTTATATGTGAGAATAATAGGAAGATTAATAGACCCTTTGAGATAGGTTTTAAGTACAAGAAACTACGACGTGAGATGTGTCGACAGTCTACATTTTTATATTATTGGAAGACTTAAAATGTATAAAATTGGAATAATGGTATAAGGATGTAGAAAGTATCTTTATTAACGTTAAGATATCTAAGATGTGTGAATGCTTAGTATATGATTTTTGTGTATGATATACCTACCATACTTGCTATCACGGGAGGTTTACGGTCGCTTAGGGCCTTCTAATCCTTGTGTGACCGGATTTAGTTTGGTACCTAGAGGACATATTTCAAGGGAATGACTTAATTGTGAGTTATTAAGTCAGCTGACTATGGAGCGTAGGTATGCACGTGACCCATGGATATGTTGAATTATGTTCGCCTCCATTTTTGTGTGTTGTGCTTATTCTAACAATTCCTGAGAGATTCGGAATTTGTAATCCTTATGTACGTGATGTACCGGGATGGATAGCAGAGTATGTGTGCACCACAGCTTAGCCTCGGGGTGCTTATATTGTATATTTATGATGTGAATAATATACGGTTAAATGAAAAGGAATTTGTTATGTTTAAATTGCGAGAATAATTTATAGTGATTCTTTGAGAAGTTAAAAAGGGATAACATGCCGAGAATTGTAATGCTAATAATTGAGAATCCGAGTTCAAGTAAAGCTATATATTTAAGTGATAATATCGGGAATTCATATTGTGAATCGAGTAGTTGGGCTATAACTTGCAACGGTCTAGTTAGAGATAAATAACACATGAATGGGAACAGGAACGTTAGGAGTGCACAGTTAGACGAGAGGTGAGTATTTCATGTGAGAGAACGTCCTAACATGTACTTTGCATTCATTGTTTTAAATGTTATTAAAGCACTTGCTGTTTTTAAAATACTCTCCACATTCGGGCTCTGACCCGTTTGCTTTCAAATCTACTTTTTGTAAAAACCTTTTTAGGTGCCCAGCCACAAGGACACCATGCATAGTATTTCCAGTCAGGTGACGAGCTGTAGCTGTTGTGGAAGTTACAGTGCCTTGCTAGTAGAAGCTTCATTTGCATTGACTCTATCTTCAGATTTCATCAGTTGTAGGGCATGTCGCCCATTTCTTTTAGAGACATTTCATTTCTTTCAGCTATTCAAAACTTTGGCTTGTAATTAATTCAGGATGCAGACTTGTTTTATTTCTTTTCATATTGGGATTGTTGTGAGGAGTATTTCCTCTAGACTCATCTTTATTTGTTGATTCATTATAGTTGGACTTTATCGTGAATGGTTGTGTTACATTTATATATTTCATTTATTACATGTTAATCAGATTTAATTTAAAATTTGACAACTCACTTTTTAAATACTAGGTGGTTAGTAATCATTAAAAATGTTTTCGACAGTGATGCTATTAACTGGACAAACTTGTCATTTTGTATTGATTTAATAAAGGAGTAGCTACCCGGTATTTAATTAGTCGGAGTGTCACAGCTGAGACATGCACCACTAGAGAAAAAGTTTCCAAAAATGAAGAGGAAAGATATCTCTTTAGACAAGGGTCCCTCACCGAGGGAAATTTCTCAAAGGAATAGGCTTTGTGGAACCTCTTCGTTGACGAGTCCTCTTGCGAAAGCGGAAGTGGGGCTGGATTAATAATAACAGCACCAAACGGAACAGACATTGAGTACGCCCTGAGGTTCAACTTCAAAACCTCGAATAACGAGTCTCAATATGAGGCCCTGATAGAAGGCCTGATCTCTTAGTGTTGACCAGATCTTGGTCCATAGTGATTCAAGACTTGTGGTGAATCAAATACTACGGGCATACGAGGCTAAAGATGAGAGAATGACCAAATATCTTGAAAGAGTAAAGGCACTATTGAAGAGCTTCGAAGAAGTAAAGTTGAAGAGGATACCTAGGTTTGATAATGGTCGAGACGATTCACTTGCTAGGCTGGCCTCAGCAACTAGGATAGATATTAGGAGTATCGTCCCAGTGGAAATCTTGCCTCGACCAATGATTGAAGATGCAGAGGGTACACTTATCTCTTGTTTAAATATTAAGAGGAAAGCTTCATGGATGGACCCTCTAATCAGATACATTAAAAAGGGGGAGATGCCAAAAGCAAAACAAGAAAGGAAGAAGTTGAGATACAGAGCCGCAAAATTCACTATCATCGGAGATACCTTTTACAAAAGGGGTTCTTTCTCCCCTTGCTCAGGTGTGTGCACCCGTTTGAAGTACCACATATTTTGCAAGATGTGCACGAGAGGTCATGTTCAAGCCATATTGGGGGCAAGTTATTTGCAAAGAGGATAGTAACCTAGGGATACTGGTGGCCGACCTTAGGAAAAGATGCCACGGCATACGTTAAAAGCTGTGATAAATGTCAAAGGTTCGCCACAATCCCTCACCAACCCCATCAACCTCTTACCTCCATCACATCCCCATGGCCATTCACAGTATGGGGAATCGATTTAGTAGGGACCTTGCCTAGGGTCATCAATAACAATCGATACTTGATCGTAGCTATTGACTATTTCTCAAAATAGGTGGAAGCGGAGCTGATAGTCACGATTACCGAGAAGAAGACCTTCCAGTTTATCTGAAAAACATTATATTTAGATATGGTCTCCCCAACACCCTCATCTCAGATAATGAGACTCAATTCAAGAAGGCATCCCTGGATAAATACTGCGAAAGGCTGGGTGTCAAACAATTCTTCTCTACCCCAGGCCGACCTCAGGCTAATGGGAAAATTGAAGTTACAAATAGAACGATCCTAGATGGGATCAAGAAAAAACTCGAGGAGGCAAAAGGAAGATGGGTTGAGTAGTTGTAAGTTGTACTGTGGGCCTACAGGACGATGACCAAGACTCCTACTGGGGAAACCCCATTTATGCTAGCGTATGGCTCAAAAGTCGTCATCCCCACCGAGATTGGGCTTCCTACTCACAGAGTCCAAATGTATGACCCCAGAGGAATATGGAAGAAAAGATACTTGATCTATACTTGGTCGAGGAGAGAAGAGAAGACGTTGAGATAAGGCAAGCAACCTATCAGCAGAGGACTTCCAGGTTTTCCAACCAGAGGGTGAAGCAAAGGCCAATCGCTATGGGGGACCTAGTCCTCAAGAAGACATGGAAAAAACCTAACAAGCCCCACCTAAATTCTCATGGCCCATATAGGGTCATTGATGAAGTTGTCCCTGGAACCTATATACTAGAGAAACTTGTAGGGGAACCCTTTTCTAACCCCTGGAATGCAGATCATTTGAAGAAATACTATCAGTAATGTTGTAATGTCCTATCGGACCACAGTTGTAATGAATGTGTTGCTCCAATAGAACACTTGGAATGTTAATGAGAATATTGTATTGGCTCTTCATCTTGTGTTTAACAATAAAGATACGTTGGGGTAATTCTTACCAAACCAACCTAGGCTATAATGGGGATGAATGGTAGGGACGACCCTCTAATCACTCTCAGGAAAGACAAGAGGGGGACTTGAAATTAAAAAAAATCATTAATTTGGTGGATAACCACCCTCGATTATGATGAGGGTGAATGGTAGGGACGACCCTCCATTCACTGTCAAGAAAGACGAGGGGGGACTTGAAATTTTAAAACATCATTAATTTGGTGGATAACCACCCTCGGCTAAGATGGGGGTGAATGGTAGGTATGACCCTTCATTCACTCTCAAGAAAGACGAGGGGGACTTGAAATTTTAAAACATCCTTAATTTGGTGGAAACCACCCTCGGCTATGATGAGGGTGAATGGTAGGGATAACCCTCCATTCACTCTCAAAAAAGACGAGGGAGGACTTGAAATTTAAAAACATCATTAATTTGGTGGGTAACCACCCTCGACTATGATGAGGGTGAATGGTAGGGACGACCCTCCATTCACTCTCAAGAAAGATGAGGGGGGACTTGAAATTTTAAAACATCATTAATTTGGTGGAAACCACCCACGGCTATAATGAGGGTGAATGGTAGGAACGACCCTCCATTCACTCCCAAGAAAGACGAAGGGGGACTTGAAATTGAAAACATCAGTAGTTTGGTGGAAACCACTGTCGGATATGATGAGGGTGAATGGTAGGGATGACCCTCTATTCACTCTCAAGAAAGACGAGGGGGACTTGCAAGATGGATAACACAAATAACATAGCCAAGGCAAATCATACAAGAGGCAAGCATAGAAGAAAGGAAGAGAATGATTCCATTATAAAATCAAGTGTTACAAATAGTTGTCTAAAAGAAAATTCAATACAAAAACTTTACAAACAGGGGGTATGGTCCACAGATGGCCACCCTATTGAGCAATATAAGAATGCAGGGCTTCAACATGAACTAGAGAAGTCTCTTCAGTGACCAAAATAGGCCGATCCTCAGAGGTACCAATGCCTTCGATGTGCACTTGAGACTCTACATGGGCTAGAGCCGCAGCTATAAGGGGGGCTTCCATCTCCACTTCTTTAAGAGAGGGATGGATAGACGACACGGCATCAGTAAATATTAAAATGGCCCACCAATCGGTCGTCTTTATCCCTCTCTCCAGGTACTCAAGGCCAAAGCCTTGGAATTCATCGGAGAGCTTGTAAGCCTCTACAGCATCGACCTCGGCCTTTCTCACTGCCTCAGCAATTTCAGCCTTGAATTGGACTCCCTGATTGGTCAAGACCTCTTCCTTCTCCTTGATGAGGCTGTCCTTCACCTACAGGTTAGCCTCATGATCCTTTACCAGCTCATCCAGGACCCTTACATGCTCGATCCTTGAACTCTCCAACTCTGCCCTCGTAGTCTCTAGCTCAATCTTCAAATCATACTTATGGAACTTCTACTGGTTTGCAGCCATCCACTTAGTGGTAAATGTGAAGGCGCAGACAGACTGCATAAAGGCGCATATAGTAAGGGGCCGAGGGAATAATTAATTAAATATTAGTGAATCAAAAAATGAAGTTGAAAGAAATATCCGAGCCCATGTGTGGATACCGTAGTCATAAACCTTGGTCGGGGGCATCTTTGATAAGAATTCATAATCTACAGCCGAGGGTGAAGAAAACTTTGAGGCTTTGGCCGCTTTCAGGTTGGCTATGAGGGAGGAGGGTTCAGTCTTGAGGAAAGTGAGATTCTGAGACCAATAGGCACCCATGATGGAAGAGGATCTGGTCCCCTCTATGTGTTCTTGAGATACCTCTACCGCCGCCCTCGTCCGTGAGTTAGGAGGAGAGCCCCCAGGAACTTTAGGCTCATTCCTTTTGTGACTGTCGGCAGTCGCCTCCACTTCTGTCGGCCCCACGACCTTTGTCTTTCTTGGAGGCTACGGAGGCTCTTTGCCTTTCTTCTTTCCCAGGTCAGACATCAAGTTGGGGGCAGTCATCTCCCAAAGTTGATCAAAAATATTTACAGGCCGAACTAAAAAAGAAATGATACATCAGATATAAGCAGCAATAATGAGGAAACACTTGGAAATATGAAACAAAAAATAACTCACATAATTTTGAGGGGTCATCAAGTCTTCAAATTTGGTGAGTCCACCCTCTTTCCCTTGTTCCCTCAGATATTCAACAACATCCCTCTCATCCAAACTAAGTTCGGGGTCTGACCGTGCTTTCATTGATGGGTTGGATCATGCCCTTGGGACCCTCAAATTGTCTTATACGGGCTCGTCACCGACAAGAAATTCCCAATCCCAAGAGATGAATAAAAAACTCTTCTTCCAATTATGTTTAGAAGTTTGTGCCACATGAAGAAGTTTTTTATCGGACTGCCTCTCCCCCAGATGAAAATACCCAGGGTACTTGAACGACGAAGTGATATTATAACAGGCTATGAATAAATCGGTCGAGGGCTTGTCGATTAAAGTGTTCTTTCAAAGGGATACATAACCGAGGATAGTCCTCCATGAGTTTGGAGGAAGGTTAGAAGGAGTAACCCCTAGGGAAGACAATATGTCGACTATAGCAGGGTGCAGAGAGAACTTAACACCTACCCTTAACATCTACTCGTAAACCGCAATCTCTCCTTCATCGCCCTGGAAGACCGTCTCATCTTCAGTTGGGACCCTCATAGTTATATTGGACTGTATACCAAATAGATGCCTCCATAATAGGAGGCCATGATCCTTAACTGATGATATGTAAGTCGAGGCACTAGAAGTATCAACTCGACCATCATCATTAGAACTCTCATTATCATCCTCATCCCTCTCGTCCCCAGATCCCTCAGCCTCGTCACCTCTCGGAGGGCCATCTGGAAAGGCTACTTTAAAATAAAGAGGGGATAGGGTTGTTACAGGGACATCCTCTGTATGATTTATCCCCTTAGCCCGTCGGCTTGGGATAAGAGTTGATGTATCTCTCCTCCCATAGGGACCAGCACCCGTTGGTGATGATGCTCTCTCATTCATCTCTCCCTCGTATGTCTGACTCTCGGCTAGCACTGGTAATTTTTTACACGATAACCCGTTTATGGTAATAACCCGAACATGACACGATTAGCTTGTATAGATTTAAGAGTACCCAAAACTTATACTAAAATTAAAATAAACGTGACCCGTAAATGTCACGACTAACCCGAATTGTCACCCCTACTCTCGGCTGGACGATAGGAAGACCCACAGGACTCAGATGGTATTATTGTGGCTAAAGGAATGGGGAAGATGGGTCGTACCCAGTTAGGGTTGGCCCCTCGTCTTCGCTCATCCTCTTCCTCTATTCGCCTAATATCTGCAAATAATTTTTCCCTCAAGGTGGGAAATTCCTCGACTAAACCATAAAGTTTTTTATCATTAAGGGGAAGACCCTACACTTAGACAATTGGTTTAAACTAACTACAAACAAGTTTACAGTTTGACCAAGTTGACTTTTGGATTAAAACCAAAGAAATAAAGGGTTTTGTTGATGAATACCCAAGAACAAGTGGAAACACGTCCACCGGATAAGTGCGCTGGAGAACAACCGAAAAACCTAAGAAGAACCATAAAGAGGCACTAAACCATCGCAAAATGGTGGAGGAGTAATCCTAAGAAGCCTAAGACCTAATGTTCAACCCTACAACTGCCACAGGAGGGCGGTTTCACACGCCGGAAGGGTATAAAACAACCAAGAAAAACTGGAAAACGGACCTAAATCAAGAAAGAAAACAAAAATGGAAGATAAAGAGGGAATTAGGGAAGAAAGGTTACCTGAGAAAGAATAGTGAGACTTCCAAGATTGGAACACGAAGAAAGGTGGAGAATGGGAGAAATGTCGATTGGAGCTGCTAAAGAAATTAGAGAGAGAAAGCTTAAGCATGAAGAAGAAAAAGAAATGATTGTTTAAAAAGAATTTAAATACTTTGTTATTGGTGGGCCCATAAATCAGGGTGGTGCACAACCCACGAGGAGATGCGTCATTAGGGCACTAAGCCCCAAGCATAGTGTGCAACTGTCACACCTGGGAAGCAGAAAGGATGATGGACACCTGACAATATGCAACTTGACAGATGTCACTTATCCATATGACCACCCACTTAAAAATTCCAAGGCAACATTACCCCTTAGCCATATCCACAAACATCGATGGCTAAGGGCTGGGGGGTGATTGATATACCAATATACACCCTCGGCTAGGCTGAGGGTGTCCTCATCTCAGATAAGGGCCCAAGACCAGGCCGACCCTCCAGCATAGGCCAGACGACCCTACAAGGGGCTGACCCCACCTCATGGGCCGACCCTCCAGCATAGGCCAGACGACCCTACAAGGGGTCGACCCGACGACCCTACAAGGGGCCGACCCCACCTCATGGGTTAACCCTCTAGAATAGGCTAGACGACCCTACAAGGGGCTGACCCCACCTCATGGGCCGACCCTCCAGCATAGGCCAGACGTCCCTACAAGGGGTCGACCCCACCTCATGGGCCGACCCTCCAGAATAGGACAGAGGACCCTACAAGGGGCCTACCCCACCTCATGGACTGACCCGCCAGCATAGGCCGGACGACCCTTTGAGGGGAAGATCGTACGAGGCCCACATCCAGTCGGATTCGATGCCAGCATCAACTTTAGCCTCGGCCGAGGGTGACTTCATCACAACACGTGATTTGGGAGATACGTGGAACAATGCGTGTGGGACTCATATGGCACGTGGACAAGACCGTTATAACAATATCACCCCCTCACGTGAGGGAATATTATGTCATCATTAATTGCAAGTGGCACATCCAGGTGTCAGCAAGGAATTATTTAGATCATCATTCACATGTACCATGCATGCTTGGGGGGTACACTACACCCCTCAAGCCCTATATATACTTGTCATATTCATCCTTGTAAAGGGATCGATAATTGTAACCCTAGCTAAAACTCTGCTTGTACACATAGTAGAGATATAGTGAGCTTATGTGCGTTGTATCTATGGCCATTGGTGCCCATATTTAGTGGATAACACACTCACGGTGGATGTAGGCCTAATTGGCTGAACCACTATACATCATTGTCTTATTCCTCCTATACGCATCCCCTTTTATACACTTACACACATGTATAACTCTCTTGCTGCTATTGTTATTACTGTTTGAGCTCATCATCACTTATCTGGTGGTGCTGAATCTTTGCATCATCACTGGTAATGGCTGTGGGTCCTACTGCGGCTCCTGCTAAGCTTCCTTATCTATAGTCGGTGGGATAACACTCTGAGGTCTTCCTCTCCTACCATTTGCCATCTGAAAGAAAATAAGGTTCGTATTAGCACAAATAGTAAGAATACAATTATTCCTAGTTATAGGTTCTACATATCAAAGGATGCAAAGCATAACGTAATGAATGCAACACTGATCCTAAGGACTCTAGCACTTTGATTCTCTGATACTAAGTGTAATAACCCCCATTTTCTCACGTAAAGGCTAGCTAGAAACGATACGCAGAAGATAGATCTTGCTTGTCAATTCATATCATTTTCAACATCAACCATATAAAATATTTACTTTCAAACCACAATTGAATTAAAACTAAATTATATTAATAACTAAACAATGATAAATCCAACATCCACATAATATAAATGAAAGCCCAACATAAGCATAAGTGTCTCAAACTAACTGAGACAAAATAGACATCGGGTTTATGATCTAACTATAATCCCAAAACTAATAATAATGAAATAGAGAATCAACCTAAACTATAATTAATGATATGAACTTTGATAAGCAAAGTGAGACTACAGGGTTAATCTCTCGATAGTCCTGCTATTCCTGTCTAGGAGCACCTAAGGGGAGAAAATATTTATAATTTGGGCCAGTTACCTAGATTTGCAAGAATTAACTTACTGAATTTAAGGTGCAATAATACAGTTACTTCAAAGTAAGCATCCCCCATCATCACTCACATAAGTTAAGTATCTCACCCCTCATCTAAGTGCAACACTTCATGTATAACCTCCCAACTCCCGGTGGTAATAAATGATAATTGTGCTAATTAAATAAAAGTGCGTCTAACATAATCCACATACTAAACTGTAATCATCTATACCCATTTTACCGCTTCCTAAAGTATCCCAATCATGCTACTCATAAAAGTGACATAAACATCTATTATGCATACGACATAGCATTGGGCCTGTGTTTTATTATCTACATGATTAGACTAATAAATTAATATATATATATATATATATATATATATATATATATATATATATATATATATATATATATATATATGTGGGGGGGGGGGGTAGAGACATTAAAGGCATCTACCAGTAGCATCTCGTTCATGCTCTACTAGTAAGTCCGAAGGAGCCCCTTATCCAAATCGAACATCACAAAACACACACAAGTGGGGAGGTCCCTACGCAGTACACCATTGCACGACCCATACCCAGCGGTGACAATGGATCTCATCATCTATACCTATCTCTCATAAGTGGCGCTGCGACGTAGTACCCAAAGTAATGACCTTCACAACGCCTAGCCCACCTGTGCTGAAGTGTGCTACGGTCCCGAAATGCGAGTAACCCCAACCGAAAAAACTGTCCACGAAGATAAGTATATTTACACACATAAATTATTACAAATGATCATCACACAATTTTTTGTAAATTAGTAACATATCTCTATCATATTACAATTAGAGATAAAAGTGGGGAATAGACCCCTGCCGCTGGCGTACATCAAGTATGAGCAATATGAGCACCTATGCTTGAAAAAACCTCAAAACATCAATCCAAAAGCGAGCTTTAGCACCATTAAAAGGAAATATACGAAAATCCATCTTGATCTCTTTACAAAAGAGATTAATAATAGAGGACTCCTTCATTGGTATTCCTTCGAAATTGGATTTGTTCCTCACACACCACAAATGCCAACAAATGAAAGCGGGAATAATACGATATAGAATGCCTCTAATTTTATCACCTTTTGAATTAATCCACCAATTCATCAAATTGCCACAACTATTGGATGATGCAATCCTCAAGCCAAGAATATTCGAGAATCGTTTCCAAATAGATTAAAGGGATGTGAAGGCGTTTGATATAATCATCTATCGAAATCCTTTTATGGAGCAACCACCACATAAAAGCTGAAATTTTAGGAACAATCTTCTTATCCCAAATTAGAGAAAAAGAACGTTGTATACATCCTTTCCCCCTCACCAAGTGCTAAGAAGATTTGACAGTAAAGTTACCATTTTTGTCAAACACCACTTCCCAAAATTATTATCAACATTATCTGAGAAATCCTCCCAAACATTTTTCATTCTTCTCCATACTTGAGACATATTATCAAAACACAATATTTATAGGTAATTAATCTATAATTACCTAAAATGTCCCATATAACCATCCATAATTAATCCACGTTAATAAATAACCAACTAGTTAATCGTAAACCTTTTCTCTTTACTAATAAGATGTTACCATCTTAGTTAATGATAAGTTCCTCATTTAATATTAATGCCACATTTTTTTAATAAAATCACTATTCATCCAAACATCATTCTACCAACTCGTATCAATTCCTAAAAATCCCCCGGATCCATCCCCGATCCCAGCTCAACCTGTCCCACGGGCGGAGCCGGTTCGCCTCTTGGGGCCGAACCGATTCCGATCTGAGTAGAAACCCGGATCTGCTCATAATCATCACCATTATCCTTGACTTAATCCCATCACATGAGGTGAGCCACATGGTTTCTCCTTTTCCATTCTAATCTATCAAAAGCAATATTATCATTCAAATTTAATTCCTTAATATATCTCCTAATAATTTCCTCCTACTATATCTTAGGGCGGCCCCTTTCTCTCTTTACCCTCTATTTACAATATTATTCCTCTTGTTATAGGTACATCTACTGGTCTACGCAACACATGTCCATACCATCTAAGTCTACTTTCTCTTCTTTTATCGCTAATGGGTGTTACTCCTCACTTTTCTCTCACATAATGGTCTTTAATCTTGTCCTTCCTAGTAATTCCTATCATCCATTAGAGCATCCGCAAATCACTAACATGGAGACTTTGTTCATATTTTTTCCTTAAATTCCAACACTCCTATCCATAGAGGGTCTCTTGCCTAACAACTGTTATATAAAAAGTTTATTTTAATTTATTAATTATCCTCTTATTTCATCACACCTCACTTTCTTATCTATATATCATGCAACTAGTAGATATTCTACTTATAACAACCTCATCAATATCCCCATTACTTTGTAACACTGAACTTAAATGACGAAATTCATTAGTTTAGTTGGTCAATTTTTTTTCAATCCTTAACATTATGCTATCAGATGCCTCATTATTAAATTTATATTCCATAAATTTAGTTTTATTTGTACTAATTTTTAGTTCCTTAGACTCTAAGGAATTTCTCCAAATATCTAATCACATCGCTAATATTTTCTTTGAAGTGTCAACTAAAACTATATCATTCGCAAACAACATACACCATGGGACAACTTCTTATATGTCCTTAGTAATCTAATCCACTACTACGACAAATAAGTAAAGACTTAAAGACGATCATTGATGTAAAACTACTTTAATCATAAAATCATTTGTTTCCCCATAGATAGTTCTTACTGTAGTCTTTGTGTATCATACATATTTTTAGTAACTTTACTATAACTCATTGGGATTTCTTTCCTCCTTAAACCCACCAAATTATATCCCTAGGTACTCTATCATATGCCTTTTCTTAGTTTATAAAGACCACGTGTAAAGTTTTATTCTTACTACTATAATTCTCCATTAACTATCTTAATAGATAAGTAGCTTCCGGGGTAGATCGCCCTAGAATAATTGCAAATTAATTGTCCGAAATAGTTGACTCATTTCGTAATATTCGTTCTATAACTTTTTTCCCATAATTTCATAGTAGGATTCATCAATTTTATACCTCTATAATTACTGTAATTTTATATGTCCACTTTATTTTATACAAAGGTATTAAGGTTCTTTTCCTCCACTCATCTGATGTGTTTCCTTCTTTTAAAAATTTATTAAATAAACATATTAACAATTATACCCCTAGACTTCTAAGGGTTCTCCAAACCTCTGTGACACCATGCCTATTCTAACCACGGTGATCAGTCCTTCATTACAATAAACAGGAATCCCATCTGATTCATTCTTAGCATCACTGTCAAAAAACTTTTTAATTACTAATCACCTTTGTTAAATTAAATCTGTGATAAATTTTATCTTTCATTATTATAAAAACATGCATAAATAAAATAAATTAACTAAACTATCCACACAATAATAGTCTGAGAAATGACACGATGGTTATATAAATAAATGAGATCGAATAAACCATCGGTTCCCAAAATAAATAATCCAACCACAAGTCTGATATAATAAAACTATATCTAAATACAGTCTGATAAATAAACTGGAGAAATAAATAGTCTGAAGGGAAACATGACCAAATGAGATACTATAGAATCCATATATAAAAGTGAATGAGATGAAGCGTCTAAAGCAACTCCTGCATGCCTCCACAAATATTGCAGCTATGCATCCCTGGATAGAATCATCAAGCTTGGCATCACTATGGCTAGACACCTAAGAGGTTTTGAAAATATTTTGATACGGGTCAGATCCCAAGAAAATATTTTTAAAATATTTTGCAAGTGTTTAAATCGGTTATTAGATACACATGTTAGTTCAATGTACACTCCCTTGAGTTCCTCACCTCTAAACTAATGTGCACGCCCAACATGTCGTAACTAGCTATGCTACCCAACCCAACTAGATAAAGTATCTAACTAACCTCAAAAGGTCTAACTCTCTCGTATGACACATCTGACTCGCTACCATAATATCAATAATTAATATGGCCCACATATTATTATTGATTCAATCAGATAAGTTTCTCTATTTAATTACTTTTAGATATACACAATCCATAGATCAGTTCTACTATCACAACACACTTGTATTTATTTAACACACACATAATATATACAACTATAGCATCCCCGAAATGGCTCCTCGTGATGCTGGCATACTTTTCTATCAAGACCATATACCTCTCATACTAAATTAAGGTCTAATGGCTTGGCATGTCTCCTTGAACCCAAAATAAATCAACACACAATGTAGGCGAACATAGTTCTAAGCCTTTGGGATATGCACATACCTAATGTACCTAAACAACACGCCGGTCCCACTAATACATGACACATAGTGAGCTTCTCTAAGTTCCATGTTCTGGGACACAAATCCAAACCTTTATGGAATCTCCAAGGTGGGATCGCCCTCTGCGCGAAAACCACCAGATAGCAGGCAGCGAAGGTATGTTCACACACATAATCAATCACAACCATATGTATTCACACAACCTATATATGTATATAAATCAGTAGGTATATACACACACCATCATATAAGTTCGTACGTAGTATATCTCTCTCGCATACTGATTATGCATAAATTCTTCACATCTATCCCCTTAATTTAGGTATTTTTATGATCCCGTGCATTATAAATAGCTTGGATTTGTCTTACATTTATTCTACTAACCCTTTTTGGCAATTATTTCATATTTTGTAAATCACTTATGTATTTTACAGGTATTTCATGCAAATTAGTGCGAAAGAGTATGCAAAATAGTGAAAGAAAGCAGAAAATGGGGAGTTCAAGGGAATTTTCGTACGTTTACATATATATTCTGATGGTGGGGACAACTATAAAGTTTAAGAGCTATAAATTAAAATAATATTGGAAAAAATGGTACCCTAATCCGAGCTACGATGAAGAAGTTATGCCCATTTAAAGTTGGAGACAGAAAGTCAAAGTTGAAATTAATTCTGGAAGTTGAAGAGTTTCAACTCTTGAAATTTATTGTATAATTCCTTTTTATTAGTTGTAAAACGTGGAGAGGCATGGGAAGAGTCATTTTTGAGATATATAAAAGGGCAAACCCTAGTAGGAAGAAAGGAGGTTTTGCTACTTCACGTTGTAGGAGGCTAGTAGTTAGTTTTTAAAGGATTCTTGTATCCAAGAACCCTAGTTTTGAAGTTTGGCTACTATTCAAGATTCAAAGATATATTCAAGATTCATCATTCATCCATTGCAAGTAATTTTAATTTATTTTTTTAGTGCTTTCATAGTTAGTTTAATTAATTGTTGCTTTCTAGTTTTTCAATCCCAATTCAAGTCATGTTCTCAATTTTCTAGATTTAGTTATGAATTCCTTCACTTTCAGTTTTAAGTTTTCTATTATTTTAATCATTTTAAGCTAAGTTTTTTAAGGGTGGGAATGCATGAACCCAACCCGATGTGGTATGCATAGATATAAAATTTGTCCTCTAAATTAAATAAGTGATTAGATCGTGTTGTATAGTTTCACAACCATTGTAGAACTTTTGACCTCGTTTTCCCTAGGTAACCGGGGTGCCTAAGGATGCAACACGCGTGAACTATTGCGACACTGTTTCACCCATTCTTTGATTATGTATGATGCGGACTTGAACCTCATATATGTAATGCTCTGGAGTACTAAAGATTGGGTCTGATCAAGTATATAATTTATGACTAATTTTGTACTGGCATACACACTAGGGTTTGGGGGAGTGTATTCTTAACCCATTTCTTCATTCATATTAATTCCTCCATAGTTAGTTAATTTTTCATGCGTAGGTTAATTTAATTGAATTTAGTTAATTCATAGATAACATCCAAAAATCAATCATCTTTTTCTTTTCTTTTCTGTTAACATCAACTTTAGGATTAGACTACCATACATTTGTCGTCACGTTCACACATCCTAACTCCCTATGGATTCGATACCTAGACTCACCACTATACTTCTTAAGAGTGTAGTTACAAGTTTAGGTTTTTGTATCGAAGTTGGAAGCCGATAATAATGACTAGCGTATTTACACGGACGCTAGGTTTTTTCACTCAATCAAAATGGCTCCGTATGTATTAACACAACCTATATATGTATATAAATCAGTAGGTATATACACACACCATCATATAAGTTTGTACATAGTATATATATCTCTCATACTCGTCTTATAAACAGTTACCATTTTAGACTCTTATTAAAATTTTCTAGGTATCGCTTACTACCCTAAGGGTCCTAGTTAATAATATTAGGAGCTAATACACTCATACACTACTATTACAAATCTTAGATTCACTTTCTGTATGATTTGTTCTCATTCACTTGAATTCGTGATATTCACAATTCATATCTCACATGATATTCACCTTAATTCTCTTGTTATGCCTAAGACACTATCCCAAACTAGGCCTATTGTAATTAAATACAATCCTCATTATGATTTTGAAGTTGTCCCAAAAGTCTCGCCATTAATTATTCACAAGTTCAGGGCTTAAAAGGAGAAATTTCTCAATTTTGGGAAAACCGAATCGATTCTCCCAAAGCCCAAATCGATTCGCCCTTGGACCAAATCGATTTGAAATGTAATAGGTCATCTTCTTCCTTCACAAAATTTCATTTTTCACCATTTTTGTTTTTGTAACATACATACAAGACTCCCAAACTCCTAACCAACAAAACTCATCATCATTCATATGTATAAGGATTTCTTTTAACGTTTTTAACACTATAAATCCTTAAGAAAACACCCAAGAACAAATCAAATCCAATATTTATAAAAAAAAACTAGTTTTCATTATTATTTATCCATACTTAAACATTTATCCAGATTTCTTCCATGGTAATAATCACACATCATCTGATTACGAGTTATTAATATCAGTGGATCCATTCTACATGCAATCCCAACCCATTTCTTGAGTTTTATTCACTTAAACCTCAAGAACACAATTAAAATCATGATATTATAATCCCTACCCTACATGGGGATTATAACTAAATCAAAACATGAACATTAATACTTGACTTATCAAGCAGGTTTGATTTCATGATTAGGATGATAGAGTTGGTCTTCCATTGCTCCGATTAGGAATCTGACAACGTTCGGGGTGAGAATTGGTGTGAGAAGCCTTGATTTTCTCTTCCTCTTACCCTCCTATGGCCTTTTGTATTTCAACTTTGTTTTTTACTTAGCCTCTAACCCAAATAGGCAGATATAACACTTAGAATTTCGGATTTCTCTCTACCATAATCTCTCTAATGATCGAAAAGCCCTCTTGTGGTGTCGATTTAGTCTACAATCGCCTCGGGACCCAAATAATACCGCTGGGTACACTACCCCAACTGTTTTGACCCTTTTGGAATCAACCGTGGCCTCAAAATCATCATACAAGTTACTCTAAAATAATTTCCTATCTCAACCTTATATAGTCCACGCACGACACCCGGTTGAGATATACCATCATCATATCATTGTCACTCATTATAATGTAAAATGCTTAATGACTATTCACTTCGTAATTTTATTCAATAAACATTAATAATTTCTCTATAATTAATAATCAAACCAACACATAATATTTTCTTTCATTAAATTACATCACATGTGTAATTTTAAAATTTATCGAATTAATTCATTTTAAATGCTCTGAAATACGTGGTGTTATATACTTCCCCTTTACAAAGGAATTTCGCCCTCAAAATTGGGATGTACATATGGTAAATAACTCTGGATACTGCTCTCCCATGTCATCCTCCCTCTCCCATGTCGATTCATCAACATTATGGTTCCCCCACTAAACTCTAACCAAGGGTACCACCTTAGACTGCAACTTACGCTCACTGCGATCAAGTATCACCATCGATCTCTCCCTATACGAGATATCTAACTACAAGTCAATACCCTCCAATGGAATATGTTAGAAGGCCCCCTCACTCTTCTAGTATTTCTTCAGCGGTGACACATGGAAAACATCATGGATCCGTTGTAGATGCTCGGGTAGTCCCAGTCTATAAGCTACTGGGCCCACCATCTCTATAATTGATAATAGTCCCATATATCTCGGTGCTAACTTCCCGTTCTTTCCGAATATCATCACCCCTTTCATGGGAGACACTCATACCAACACCTGGTCACCAACCTCAAGCTCTATTTGCCTCTTATCTACATCGGCATAATTCTTCTGCCTGCCTCGACCTATACAGATGTGCCTTCGAATCAGCTCAATCTTGGCAGAGGTGTCATGAATCATCTTTATCCCCAATAACTTGTTCTCCCCCACATCTAACTAGTAAGAGGGCGACCAACAAGTTTGACCATACAATTCCTCGAATAGTGTCATGCCGATAATGAACTGGTAGGAGTAATTATACATAAACTCCACCAAAGGAAGGTACTGCTCCCATCCTCCCCTAAAATTAAGTATGCAAATTTGCAACATATCCTCAAGCATTTTATTAAACCTCTATGTCTACCCATCTATCTATGGGTGATATGTTGTACTCCCATCACCTTCTAAAATCTGTACGAGAAATGGGACATGGAGATATTATCCCGATTGGACACAATATTAATCGAAACCCCATATGAACATACTATCTCAGCAATGAAAAATTGTACATACTTCCACATCTCATAGTTCGTGTGAACAGTAAGAAAATGTGCCACTTTAGTCAAATGATCCACTATCACCAATATGGAGTCATGACCTCGCTACGACAATGGCAACTCGGTAATGAAATCCATGGAGATACTCTCTCACTTCCACATGGGAATCTCGATTGGATGCAATATCCTTATCAGTTTTGGTAATCTACCTTCACTAGCTGGCAGGTAGTACACTTAAAAAAACTTTGTTATGTGTCGCTTCATCCTCGACCACTAATACTACATGCGCATATCTTGGTACATTTTATCCCTATCGGTATGTACCACGAATCTAAACTTGTGAGCCTCTAACATCAATGTCTGTCTTAAATCCTCATCCTCTGGAACCACGAGTCTCCCATTAAAATGCAAACCACCCTCCGAACTAATCGAGTACGACTCCACCCATCAGCTAACAACTAACGAACCCTATCCTGTCAATACTAATCTTCTTCTTGTTCTCTCAATACTCTCATCACAATCTTTGGCATGAAAGATAATATGGACATGCACGCTCGGGCAACCTCATCATTATGTCGAAGCTCTCGCCTTCCACACCTTCGCTATCTCTCCCGTGTGTCATCGATTTAACGCGTGTGCCACCACGTTAGCCTTACCAGGATGATACTGAATATCAAACCGATAATCCCTCACAAACTCCAACCACCTCCTCTGCCTCATGTTCAGATCTTTCTGCGGGAAAAGATACTGAAGGTATTTATGGTCTGTAAATAGGGTAAACTGCCCCCCAATAGATAGTGCTTCCAAATCCTCATGGCAAAGAGAACTGCGGCCAACTCCAAGTCATGTGTGGGGAAATTACTCTCATGGGACTTATGCTTGCGAGATTCATAATCTATAACCCTCTCCTCTTGAAGTAATACACCCTCGAGTCCTTACAAGGATGCATTAGTGTAGACACGGTACTCCACTCCTCCCCTAAATAGTGCAAGTAAACGTATTGAGGTCAATTTGTCCTTTATCTCATCAAAGGATAACTTACAATGGTCTTCCCAAATAAATGGCACTCCCCTTGCGAGTCAAATTTGTCAGCTCACCCGTAATCATCGAAAAACCCCGAATGAATCATCTATAATATCTTACTAGCCCCAAAAAACTGCAAACCTCGGTCGATGTTGTGGGATGTCTCCACTCCTTCACAGATGATACCTTACTCGGATCAACTCTAATACCACTATCAGACATAATGTGGCCCAAAAACTGTACCTCCCGAAGCCAAAATCCACATTTCTCAAATTTGGTATGCAACTGATGATCCTGTAGTGTTTGTAAAAACATGTGCAAATACTCGGAAGGCTCATCCTCCGAGCGAGAGTAAACCAAAATATCGTCGATGAACAAAATCACAAACTACTCAAGTAACTCCATTAATACCCGATTCATCAAGTCCATGAATATTACTAGCGCATTGGTGATCTCAAATGGAATCACACTAAACTCGTATGACCCATACCAAGTAAGATAAGCAGTCTTAGGAATGTTCTTCTGTCTGACATGCACCTGATGATAACTGGACCTCAGATAAATCTTGGAGAAGTAAGATGGTGTAACAGGTCATCAATCCAAGGTAGTGGATACTTATTTCAGATCGTGACCTTGTTCAACTCTCTATAATCGATACACAACGGAAGCGACTGGTGCACCCCCACGGTGAAGTACTCCATCTGATAAAATCCTACCCCAGGAGCTCCTAAATCTGATCCATTGTATCAGATAGGGCCATGCGATAAGACGCTTGGGTTATAGGCCTCGTACTCGATACTAGATCAATCACCAACTTTATTTCCCGACTAAGCTATAGTTCGGGTATCTCCTGGAATACATCCTCAAACTCCCACACTGCTTGAATCGAGTCTAACAAAACAACCACCTCCTGTGAGGTATCCTCCTCAATGTAGTATAGATTTGTGCTCTACCCTCCCTCAAGAAGAGGCGTCGCCACTAAGAATATCTCTTGCCCTGGAATTGAGAACACAATAGTCCTCCCTAAACAATCCACCATCGTCCGGTATCCTATTAACCAGTCCATAACTAATATAACATCATATCCCTCCATATATAACACAAGGAGGTCGGCGGATAAGCATAATCTACCCATATTAATGTCCACAGCCATACAAATCGAATGTATAAGTGACCCACAACTCATCGGTGACTCTACACACATAAGGAGACTATCGACTGTCTCTAATAGTTTGGCAGCTCGTGCAAATTTAGTTGTTATGAACGAATATGATGCCCTATGGTCAAATAGTATCCTATACTCATGTCCATGAATAATATATGTACACTCTACTGTTGGTGGTGCCTGTGGGGCCTGTTGTGTGAAAGCATCTCGGATGATATAAACACATCTGTACTTCAACAGTCCCTATTGCGATGGGGCGGGTGGGGTGGGTGGCCTCTATGCCTGTTGCTCCTATGGGGCACCCTGATATTACGATGTTCTACCCTACTATGGGCAATATCTCCTCTTGTGTCCCGGTTTGTCCACAAAGAAAGACCCGTTCTAGAAACTTTCTCTGTATCTAGCTTAGATGGCCCTGACGGTGATGAACCTGCTGTTGGCCCTGATGGTCTCGGCCATTGTTCCTTGCCATTGATGACCCTGAGGAACCTGCTACTGCTGTTGGCCCTACTTGTAACCTCCTTCGGGTCAATATCCCCTATATCTAAGCCTCTTAGCCTGATCCCCCTACCAGGAATCCTATACTGTTGTCTGCCTGATTGCTACTGTTATTGTTATTATGCTCCACTAACACCACTACCTCTTTCCTTGCCCTGCTAGCTAGGCTCACGTCCTCTATTGGTCCCCTTCACATGGAAGCGATGGTATGGAAGTTTAACAGTGTTGCATTAAAGACATTTGTATAGGTCATTAATATAGGGTTACCAATCAAATGATGTCTGATCCCCCAGGTTGAACCATCAATAAACTTCACCTTCTTCCTTTCTTTATTTTTCACCTCGTCTGGAATAAAATTAGCCAAATGACTGAATTACTCCTCGTACTCAGCCACTAATCTATCTCATTGGGTCACCTCACTCAACCTCATTCATGTCTCTGTCTCAACTACTAGCAGAAATTAGTTATGGTCGAAAGGCACCCAGAACTCTACAACAGACATCGTGTCTCTCCTCCACGGTGGTAACTCACTCCCACCACTGTGAGGCTACCTCGACTAATCTGAATGTGGCGAACATATGCTTTTTCACTTCGCTCCAGTCGACCATGTACAGGTCTCGTTGTATATCCTTTTTCCACTCGAATGCGATAACCACGTCCAAACTCCCCTAAAACTCTGGTAGGGGCCCTTCTGAAAAACCTCCGTAAAGCTCTCTATCGGCCCCGGGTGGGTTTGGACCACTAGTACCACTGGATATGGTGGTTATTGGGCCTGTGAAAAATGAAGAGACATGGAAGTCATCATCGTATTAACTTCCTGCGCCACTATCGCTGCCAACTATACTGCTGCCACTGTCCCCTGTGGTGCTTTTGGCTCCTGCTGAGACTCCCTTGCATCATCCCTAGCCACTGCTCTCGTCGCTCGCTCACTCCTAGGTGGCATCTGAAAGAATTTTGAATTGTATGAGTTCATAGTAAATACAAATATAATAGCAGAAGAACAAAATCTCAAATGCGTAATCATGAATGCAATAGTCCTAAAAATAAGGCTATATGTCAAAGAACGCTACGCTAAAAGCGTAGTAAGCCGTACAAATCCTATGAAAAGTATAACTTGATGCTCTAATACCATCTGTGACACCTTGCCTATTCTAACCACGGGTGACCAGTCCTTCATTAAAATAAATAGGAATCCCATCTAGTTCATTCTTAGCATCACCGTCGAAAAACTTTTTAATTACTAATTACCTATGTTATATTAAGTCGGTGCCAAATTTTATCTTTCATTATTATAACAACATGCATAAATAAAATAAATTAACTAAATTATCCACACAAATATAGTCTGAGAAATCACACGATGGTTATATAAATAAATGAGATCGAATAAACCATCGGTTCCCAAAACAAATAATCCAACCACAAGTTTGATATAATAAAACTATATCTAAATACAGTCTGATAAATAAACTGGAGAAATAAATAGTCTGAAGGGAAACACGCCCAAATGAGATACTGAAGAATCCATATATAAAAGTGAATGAGATGAAGAGTCTAAAGAAACTCCTTCATGCCTCCATAAATGCTGCAGCCACGCATCTGTGGATAGAATAGTCAAGCTTGGGGTCCCTGTGGAGGGACACTTAGAAGGTTTTGAAAATATTTTGACATGGGTCAGTGCCCAAGAAAATAGTTTGAAAATATTTTGCAAGTGTTTAAATCTTTTATTAGATACACATATTAGTTCAACGTACACTCCCTTGAGTTCCTCGCCTCTCAACTAATGTGCACGCCTAGCGTATCCTAGATAGCTATGCTACCCAGCCCAACTAGATAAAGTATATAACTAACCTTAAAAGGTCCAACTCCCTAGTATGACATCTATTGAGATACTTTGATATTCGCATTTGTGGGTGGCTTGTAGTCGACGTTGTTCGACAGAATATTGTACTTACTTTGTGGCTTGTATTAGTTTCATTCTTGTCTTGGTTTATTTGTTGTTTTATTAGGTTGTTGGGTTGGATTAAAAGGGATAAAATTTGACATCGAATTAACGAAACACTAGGTGGTTAGTAATTAATGAATGTACAACAGTGATGCTAAGAATTAACCGAATGAGATTCTTGTTTAATTTGATATAGGACTGATCACCCGATATTTTATTAGGCGGGGTGTCACTGATGGTATCAGAGCATCAGGTTCTAGTGTCCTTAGGATCTGTTCAGCTTTTCATGTTTTAGCGTAGCGTTCTTTGATATAGAGCCTTATTATAGGATTGTTGTATTCCTTCACGTATACGATGTGCGTTCTCCTGCTATAAGGTATACTTTATGTGATTCATATACTATTTCAGTCAAGTGTGGTAGATCGAACATTATAGAACAACGTACGTGAGACGATAGAAGAATTGCAGGTGGGATGACTCAACAGGATCCATGGGGCATTCTAGAAATAGTGATGCAGAAAGAGTCACCATGATAATTGTTCGAATAATTGAAGTTGGAGTAACTGCTGAGGTGCAATAGTTTCCCCAAGAACCGTCGGGTACGACAATGGTGCAAACTTAAAACCCTAAGTGTTGACGACAAGGGGTGAGGGTCGAAGAAAAATTTTGTTTCAAGAGAGCAACCCGGTATGATTCAAGCGAGGTGAGAAACTGTGATTTACTAATGGGTAGAGAACATCCAATTGGGATCACATGTGGGGGAGTGTAGTGTAACTCAAGTCAAAATTTCAGGCAAGGAAGTTTTCTCTTAGAAACAGTATGGAGTGACAGGAGCCAGTCACCATACCCATGGAGTGATACCATAAAGAAGGAAGCATGTAGGTACGAATTACTATGAATACTCTCACTAGATGTTAAATTGAGAGATGAGGGAAATTTCAAAAATCTTTCCAATTAGGGTCGGACAGTAACTGAATGGTAAGGAAAGATGACAGGATTCTCAAACTTTGTAACCAATGAGAGGAATACGAGGAACGATTAGGGTTTGTAAGTTGATAGTAATCATGTGAGTAGAATATACAAGCATGAATAGGAGGCCTCGCTAGGATGACTGGCATCATTGTCCTCAAGTTGTGTATTCACACTTGTAGTAATGCTCTGAAGAGAGAGGAGCTAAGGGAATTGAAAAATCCATCAGAAGAGTAAGATTAAATTGTTAGTGCTAGTAATATCCCAAGGTAAGGAATACCAAGTAGAGGACCCAGATTAATAATCGAGATCAATAAGATCTCTACTGAGTGACGATGGGTTTACTTAGGACCATCAGGGCCAGTAACCCGGCTATTGGATTAGCGGATCCAAAGGGACATTTGGAGTAACCAACAGGGTTAAGACTATCAAGTTCGTGAGAAGGACAGCCTCAATATGTCCGATGGGTCCAAAGGAGGGAGAAAAGGGGGGATGACATAGAGAGGTGTCATATGTGTAAAAGAGTAGAAAGACATGGATCGATTTTGTCTGCAGAGATTTAGGGGACAGGAGCTAGATGCCTAGTAGGAGCCTCTATTGGAGAAGTTTTGGGTTTGGTTAAGACGCGAGTGTTATGTCTAATAACCGTTGAGACGGTAGTGTTGTGAGTAACTGAAACTATAAGTGTTATCGCGAAATGATTGGGGTATGTTTTATGTGATGTAAGAGGGTCACAATAATGTATTAGTATTAGATTTCCGTGATAATTGGATCTAGTGGAAGTATCGTTAAAGTCACTAGAATGCATATTTTTAGCATAGAGTAATGGGGTACTCTTCGGTTCCACCTAAGAGGAATGGGTGGGGTACATTAAAACGATGTATTTCTTGAGGACTAGATCCCTTGTGAAGTAATAATTGAGGTATGGTTTTATCTTGGGTACAAATGAGATCGCAATGGGGGAGGCGATCATAGCAAGGCTATCGTGTTCGTTGTTTCAGTACCGGGTGTATATTCTCTTGAGATGTCTCACATGGAAGAGGGTTGAGAAATATCATAGCAATAATATTTTGTGAAGTAGGATTCATAGGGTATAATTGTCTAGTTATGTTGGATCCATGTGCATAGGATTTTTACTAAGGAGATTCAGGGGATGAAGGGTCTCCATAGAGCAGAGATATTTATCTTGTTATTAATGCTTAGCTTTGAGGGATTACTGATAGTACGAGCGCAGTAGTATATGGCTACTTAGAGACGTGAAGGTCCAGGATAGACTTCTGAGTATAGGGGCTAGATTCGAGAGTCCCGGGGTTATGCTTGGGGTTCTGTGGAAATTAAGGACCAACGATGCTAAGGAATAATGCACTAGGAAAAGTTCTTTTGGGCTTTGCAGGGAAGTGTTATATGCATAATCCCTAATAAAATGTCGAAAGGTGAAGACAACATTGGATTCTAGGTCATTGAATTTAATGATAATTAGCGAACGTGTGGAGAAAATACGTTGAGCAAAAAGACACTATGTGATAGGGCTAGTGGAGCCTGGAGGTGTTGTGAAAGAAACACTGCGAAGTTTTGGTACCACAAGTTGCTATGTTGTATATTGAGATGTGTTTTGTGTGATTTATTTTGGCCACTTTTGCCATTGTAAGGACCCTTAGGTATAGGACTAAGGGAGAAATTTGAGGATGTCACATCGATATTAAAGGTAGAGTAATATCGTGGAGAATCTCATGGTAATGAGTAAGTCATCAAAAATATTTGGAGGATATAGCCACGTCGTTAATGCAAGAGCCAAAAATGGGACAAATATAGTTACGTAAGTGATGATCGGAGGTTTGTACGCTTAGGCTCGAGTTATAGGGTGTATGGGCACCCTCGGAGGAACCAGAACCTCTATGATGCAAATACTTAGTATATTTTGGGAGAAAACGCAGAGGTAATGATTGGGAATATAATGGAGGAATGCGAATAAGTGGTTCCTTGAATTATGGAATAATTAAGCATGAATATGTTTAGAAGTGAAAGTGGGTGCGTCACAACCTATGGTGTGCTATTAGTAGGATTCGTAAGTGCGACGAATATTAGTGGATGTGTTGACCCTAATAGCCATAATTTATATATTTAAGTACCGTGGGATAGCGGGGATTCCTCGGTGTCAACCACGTGAGGGTGGGGGTAACACTAAGAAGATGGTTGTATTATATGAGAGATCTCGAATTTCGAGGATTATAGGAATAGTGTGGATATCTTTCCAAGTTTCAGTGGTGTAGCTATAGTTGGGGCTATAGTAAGACTGGGTGTTAGCGGTACTAGGGTATGAATTATTATTGTTGGGTATCATCCTGAGAGAGGGTCTAACGTATATATATGGTAATGTATGATAAAATATGTTGCATGCTATTGTGTTAATATTGTTAAAATTGAAGTCCCGGAGAATAGGGACATCCCTGTGGTGATTCGGAGTGGTTGGACTTATTATCAAGCGAGAAGATATAGCTCGGGTTTTACTTTCGCCCAAGGAAAATACTGATGGTAAGGGCGCTATAGTAGGTGTTGTCTTTTTACATAAGAGTGAATATGTATAACATTATGATAAGAAAGGGGTATTGGTAATGTTATAACTGTGAGATTAAGGTTATACTACGCTTTAAGTGTTTGTAAAAGTCGGGTTTAATTTCATGCGTTTAAACGCGGGCACGGGGTGTAGGGGCACTCTTGTTAATTAATATGATGGTTACCAATAATTTGCGATTTGAAGTGAGGAGGGATGGGAGTAGTACCTTCCTTTGGTTGAGTTCGCATATAAAGACTTGTACCAATTTACCATAGGCATGGCCCCTTATGAGGCATTGTATCATAGGCCTTGTTGCTCACCAACATGTTGGTTGGAGGTGTGGGACAACAAACTTTTGGGACCGTAGATGATTTGGGATACTTCCGTGAAGATTGAGTTGATTCGGGGGCATATCCGTATAGTCCAAGATAGATAAAATATCTACGCAAATTCGAATTGGGAGTATGTAGAGTCATCGATCGGGGATCAAGTGTTAGTACGATAATCCCCTATGAAAGGGATGATGAGATTAAGAGAAAAGGGGAAGTTAGCACCAAGGTATGTAGGCCCTTTTTCCATCATTGAGAGAGTTGGACCGATGGCGCACCGTTTGGGTTTGCCTGATCACTTGCAGCATATTCACGATGTGTTTCATGTTGCATCATTGAAAAATATAAGAGTAGTCCGAGGGAGTTTTGGCATGTCCCACTTGAAGAGATTGAGTTAGAGCTCGATATTTCTTATAAGGAGCCGCCAGTAGTAATCTTAGATCGCAGTGAGCGCAAGTTACGATCCAAAGTAGTACTGCTTGTCCGGGTTCAGTGGGGTCATCATAGTGGGAGTGTGAGGAAGACATATAGGGACAGTATCCAGAGCTATTTGCTTCAGGTACATTCGAATTTTGAGGAAAAAATTCCCTTATAAGGGGGGAAGTTTGTAACACCTCGTAAATTCTAGGTAATTATTTTAATTAACTAATTCGATAATTAGTGATACTTAATTAATGGGAATATTTAAAAGTGGTTATATTTAAATTAAGTTAACGAGTGAGGATTTATTTTAAAAATATAATCCGAATGGCAATTTTTAGTGCACGGTTGAGTCCGGTAGAGTGGAATTAGTCCAGAAGAAGTGGGTACATACATATATTGGGTATTGGAGTCCAATTACATATGTGTGAACTTAATAAAGAGAGTTTGGTCCATTTTAATTGGGGACCTTTGGCCCAAAACGTGAATAGTATTTTTACCCTAAGATGTGTAAGGGGTTAATCATTATTAAGTCGTAATAGAATACTAAAGGGAGAGAAGAAAGGAAGAGCCAAAGGAAGAGCAAATTTGGGGATCTTAAATTCAACTGCATCTTTTAAAGTCCTAGATCATCTTAGTTAAGAAAAGTAGTTTAAACTTTTGAGTATTAATGTGTATCTAGTTATTCATATCAAAAGAGGTGTAATCCAATTAAAATTTTAGGGTTAGTTCTTACATAAATTGGGGCTTTCTACTTATAAGGAGTATAAATATATGGATGATTTGTTAAATAATGCATTGGATGACTGAGGATTGGAAAATTTGTGAGATTACTAGGGCTAGAATTTTTATAATGGAGAAAGGGGCTTAGGATGAATTTGGGAAACGTTTCTGCAAAAACCTGTTCAAAACAGGGGTTTTAAATTCATCAATGGCGGACAGGGTTTATGCAGAAGCAAGAGAGAAGAGGAACTACCACTATCGTTCGAACAACATGGTAATTCGTTCGAACGAGATCCACTATCGTTCGAACGACAAGGATCTTCATTCGAACAAGATCTAATGATTGTCAGATTTCTTAAATCCCCTGATTCAGACCTACTATGTTAGAAATTTATAGTTCTGCCCTAACTGAAATTGTGAAATTTAATATTGAAATAGGGTTAATTTGGAATTTCTTAACCTTGGAATTATTTGACTAAATTGCATGATATTGGAGATATAAGTTCAAGATTTAGTATATTATAATCTTGTTATTTAAAGGGATTAAACTTGATTGTAGTAAATTAAAGGGTGAACTGGAATCACTTAATTTTAATTTTGGGCCAAGAGATAGGGAGTCCGGTTATACTTGAAAAAGGGGTTACATTAAGATAAGGGAAATTAATGTGTACATAATAATAATAATAATAATAATAATAATAATAATAATAATAATAATAATAATAATAATAATAATAATAATAATAATAATAATAATAATAATAATAATAATAATAATAATAATAATAAGGAAGTTGGGGTGTAGACTTAAATATTTTAGGCTTGGTTATGGGCATGATACTCCAATAGCCTGAATTTCTATATATGTCGGTGTGTAGTGCATATATGAGTTATATATATATATATATATATATATATATATATATATATATATATATATATATATATATATGTGTGTGTGTGTGTGTGAATAATAGTTATATAGTAAAGCCATACCAATATAAATGCTATCATTGGAGGTTGCGCGATGAGAGTGAATCCCTTGACTTGAGGATCAAGGAGAGTATAATCTTTAGGCAATAGCATCTGTGACTTAGGGGTGAACCGTTGGTATAGAGCGGACACTTTCGGAGGGAGCTATGGCCGCCTCCTATGCATTCAGTGATAGCATTGTATATTCGACATATGTGTGAATGTTGAGATATGATACATATATATAGTGCATAATTATATACGGGAATTTATATATATGCATGGTGTGAAATGTATAGATAATATAACTTGTGAAGTGGTTATATGGTATCAAGTTAGTTAGGGATATAAATAATAAGTTAGTGTGAAATATAACTTATAACTCGTATACGTTATGTGAATGGTCTAAAGGATATAACTTATGAGAATGTTATATGGCATTAAATAGGAATTGATTTGAATAAGATAATGTGGCTAATAAACCCTAAACTGTATATGATACTCACACAAGTTGGGATAGTGGGGAATAGAAAGATATATGAGACAAGGCTAGTTATTGAGGGTTAGGTAGATGGGGCGTTTATAGCTTCGGTAGGCGTGCACATTAGATGAGGGGTTAAGTAAACTCAAGGGAGTGCGCGGCACTAATTTAAATATGGAGAGCATTTGCATATTTACTTCTTGCATTTAAATTCACTTGCTAAATATTTTCAAATTTTTTGGGTTCTAACCCTTGCTATAAAATCTTTTCAAAAACCTTTTAGGTGTCTTCCCACAAGGGCGCCAGGCTTGACTCCTTCTTACAGGGTACGTAGCTGCAGCTATGTGGAGTGATGTGGGTCATTTGATATAGTCGATTATCTTATTCTATCTTAGATAGGAATCTTGTCCGTTGTACTTTTGAACTTGTACTTTTATATTCCATATTGACATGTATTGAGATACTTTTATATTAGCATTTGTGGATGGCTTGTAGTCGACGTTGTTCGACAGACTATTGTACTTTACTTAGTGGCATGTATTAATTTCATTCTTATTTTGGTTTATTTGTTGTTTTAGTAGGTTGTTGGGTTGGATTAAAAAGGATAAAATTTGACATCAACATGACGAAAGACTATGTGGTTAGTAAATAATGAATGTACGACAGTGATGTTAAGAATGAACCAAATGAGATTCCTGTTTAATTTGATATAGGACTGATCACCCGGTATTTTGTTAGGGGAGATGTCACATTTAAGTGGGGCTAAAACACTTCCCCACTACTATTTAGAAAAAGACCTAAACATAACTGTAACAGAAGAGAAAAGGAGAGGAACCAAAAGAGTGGAAAAGGGCAAGGAATCAAGAAAAAATCAAAGTGCTTTCTTTCACGAAATTCTAAGGCAAGAATTATCTTTCTTAATTTAAGTTTCCAATGTATTTTCTTGATTTATTATGATGACCCTTAGAATTTCTTGGATTTAGTTTTGATATGGATTATTTGAAGATGAATAAATATTCCATGCATGTAGAAGGCTGAATTAAAATAGACTTAGTCCCAGAAATCTAGGTATCGTAGTCTTGAAATTGAGGTTAGATACCTTAGGGTTATTGATAATTAAATTGGTGATATCTTGATTATTTAACATAGAGAATATTAATGTTGGTCTATGGACAAAAAGTCTGATGTAAACCCCATGATAGATGACCTATATTATGAATTAAATAGTGGTTGAAGTTGGAATGAAATCTGAGTTGAATTATGTATTTAATGTTCATAAATTCTGGGAAAATTGGCATGAAATTGGGATTGAATCATGTAATTAATGATCCTAAGTGGACTAATTAAGTTGTAGGGACTCAACTTCATAACTACGAAGTAGTATAAACCTTTGAAAGTAAATTTGGAATAAAATATAGGAATCTCGTATTGAAATGAATAACCATATCTAGGCTTCTGCGTAAAATCGAATTGATTCAATTTTAAGGCTAATCGATTCAAATTGGCAGCAAATAGATTCAACCAAGAATCTAATCGATTCGGCCTTGGGAAATGAGTGAGGTGAGCCTGGGGTTTAGTTAAGGGTATTTTTAGGAGTTCAAACGAGTTGGTGGGACTGTGTATGGGTCAATAGGGAATTTATAAAAAATGTGAATGCTCCCATATTTAATTAGGAAATTACATTTAACTAGATGGTCAAATAATTATTTAAGGGAATTGAATTAATAATTCACTAGATGGTAAATTATTAATAAATAGGAAATTTTAAACCTCACGTGGGACTTTATTATGGTAATTATCGATTAATTACCTATACATATTATATGAGATCAGTATATGTATTATATGTGTTTGTGTGGACATACCAATGTTCGTGGACTGTCCTATCGGCTTGGGGGTTCATGCGTTCAAACCGGATAGCAAACCTCAGCACGGGTGGGCTTGATGATTGTGTAGGTCATATAGGTACTACATATAGGCACTATCTATGAGAGGTAGGTGTTGATGATGACCAGGCTTTATCACCGCTAGGTATGGGACATAAACTGGCATCCTGCGTAGGGACCGCCCCTAACTAATGTGTGTTTTATGATGTCCACTTCGGATAAGAGATTTCCTCTGGACTTGCCAATAGAGTATGAACTAGACACCAACGGGAGATGCCTTTGTGTGTCAAATATATGAAAGGACCTATATATAATTACTCGGGCTTTAAATGAGATAAAATATAATGTCAAAGAATGTGGACATAAACTACAAACCTTATGCTATAATGCATAATAGATGTTTATGCCATTTATATGAGACTCATGAGACTGAGATATTACGGGTATTGGAAATTAAATGTAGTCGGTACACTTGAGTATTAAATTATCAACAAATCCATTATTATTAAATTGGCATGTTATCATAATTAGTATTTAGGACTTATTGGGATGCAAATAATATAAGACTTAGATGAGGGGTGAGGTGTTAAACACATGTGAGTGACGATGATGAATATTTATTTTTCTTCAATTATATTATTGCATCTTAAATTAATTAAGTTAATTATTGCATACTTAGGGCTTTGACTTAAATTTTAATGTTTTATCTCCCCCCAGGTGTTCCTAGACAGGGATAGATGGATTGTCGTTGTAGCAGTCTTGCGATCTCTCCTTCTCATCAGTGATCGAATTTATTGATTCTAGTGTAAGTGTTCCTTTGCCAGAGTTGGTTGTTTTATTTGGGAACATTTGTAAGGGCATAAGCCTGCAGTGGGATTTATTATTTATTTGATATTGGTTTGAATTCATTTATTGTTATGGGAATATTCATGAAACTCAATTATGGGTCTTTAATATAATTTTACATATATTACGTTTGTGCTAAGAATGGTATTAATTGACAAGAAATTCTTATCTTCGGCGAATTGTGCCTAGCGAGTCTTTACGTGAGAAAATAGGGGTTGTTGTAGTTGGTATCAAAAAACGGTTCTAGTGTCCTTAGGATCTATGTTGCGTTCATTACGTTCTGTATTGTATTATTTGATATATAAAGCCTATACTTAGGGTTCATTGTATTCTTACGTTGGTGCAGATTCGAACTTTGATCTCTTTTATATGGAAAACGGACAGAGGGGCAGATTGAGGCGAGTAGTCCCACCTATTACCGAGGAGGAGGCTCACCCGAAGCCATAGTAGCAGCCACAGGTCCCACCGACCCCACAGTTGATTACACATGCTGAGATAGACACCATTGTGTCTCAAGAAGTCTCTATGGCTATAACATCCATGCTCCAGCATTTCCCACTGCCACAGGCACATCAACATCCACCACCACCATAGTAGGCGGCTATGCCAGGTCAGGCACCGGGTTATATGTGGGATAGAGTGTGGGAGGCCTTTGTTAAGGTCCAGATTCCAGAGTTCGCAGGAGGTTTAGATACACTGGTGGTTAGTAGGTGGGAAAATATCATTGAGAGGCACTAATGGATGGTCGAGTGCACATCGGTACATAAGCAAATTCTAGCTTCGTTCAGATTAGTAGGGGTTGCACTTCAGTGGTGGGAGGTGATTACAACAGTTGCTAAGACGGAAAGCATCACTATTGATGAGTTTTAGGAGAGGTTTGAGGGAAATAATTCCCCCTAGCCATGCATCCTGAGATGAGGAAAAGGTTTACGAAGCTTAAGAAGGAGGATCGTACTGTCGGCGAGTACGAAGAGGAGTTCACTGCCCTCTCGTACTTCGCAAAGGAGGATATTAACACTGAGCAGAGACGGATGGATAGGTTCATTGCGGGATCGACCTGGAAAATTAGGAAGGCTCTTCTGGGTAATTAAGCATTCACGACATACAATCAATTAGTTAATGTTGCACTTTTCCATTGCCACGATCACAGGCATTTCTGAAAAACAAGGGAGAGAAACATCACAAAGCGGAGTCATTGATCCAGCAGGGCAAGGAGGGTTGGGGAAGTGGATTCGGGACCTAGCAGTATAGGGGCACCCCATTCGCTTACCAGAATAAGAAGTTTAGAGGTTCATATGATCAGCATAATCAGGGCCAGGGACAATTGGGGTAGGGCCAGTTGTGCAGAGGCCATCAAGGCCAGCAGGGCCGACGGTTTGAGTGACGCCCATTTAAGGGAAATTGTTATACGTGTGGAGAGAAGGGTCATACTTCCAAGAATTTTCCTCAGGGTGACTAGGCAACCCAGGGGTAAGGAGGTTATAGGAGATAATAGGCACCACAGGGACAACGCCCACCATTTTCGGCTCAGGGATCCGCTGTACCAGCCGCTATAGCAGTCGTCGCCCCACCTCAAGGACAACACCCATTGCAATATGGGTGGTTCTATCAAGTCGCAACCATAGACGGGTCAGTACAGGCAGTCAAGGGTATATTTCCCATTTTTGGTCATATTGGTTGCATTCTATTCGATACGGGTGCATCCCTTTCTTTTGTTAGCACGGGTTTTCATAAGATACGGGTATGATAGATTTTGCGTCCGATACTATTTTTCACATAGACTCACCAATGCGTAGAGGGTAACCCATAGTATGTCGAGGTATCGATATTGAGATAGGTCGACACACCTTCGTAGTTGATTTATTAGTACTTCGCATGAACGAGTACGACGTTATTTTTAGGATGGACTGGCTAGCTATTTATAGGGCATATGTGCATTGTTATGGGAGATGCATCATCTTCACCATTCCGGAGCAGGAGATGAACCTAGTTATTATGCCTCACCCCTGGGGTGGGTTGAGAATGCATTTGTATTACATCGAGGAAGATACTTATTGGGAGGTTGTGGTGACGCTAGATTCCATCTCGGTGGTGAGTGAGTTTTTTATGTTTTTGGAGATATTTAGGGGTTAACACCTAGTCAGGAGATCAACTTCATAATCGACATGTTTCTGAACATGAGGTTCATTTTTCATACTCCGTATCGAATAACTCCTTTGGAGATGAGGGAGCTATGAGAGCAGATTGAGAAGTTTTTAGTGCAGGGGATTATCATGAGGAATACTTCGCCTTGGGGTGCTCTAGTGTTATTTGTCAAGAAGAAGTACTAATCTCTACGGCTTTATATCGACTATCGAGATTTGACCAAAGTCACTATTCGGAATAAATACCCATTGCCATGTATAGATGTTTTATTTGACTAGGTAAGGGGTGTTGCGTACTTTCTGAAGATATATTTGAGGCCAGGGTACCACCAGTTCAGAGTCTGGAGCACGACATCTCAAAGACAACCTTCCTTACTAGATATAGGTCGCACGATTTTTTGGTGATGCCATTTGGGCTAACCAATGCACCGACAGTATTTATGGACTTGATGAACCGTGTGTTCAGGGATTATTTGGATAAGTTTGTTATTGTGTTTATAGGCGATATCTTGATTTATTCTCGGGCTGCGGAGGATCACACAGAGCATTTATGGGTGGTCTTATAAATGCTTCGAGATCATCATATGTATGAAAAGTTTGAGAAATATGAGTTTTGACTAAGAGATGTACAGTTCTTGGGCCGCATTGTATCCGAGCAGGGGATATTCATGGATTCAGGGAAAGTTTCTATCATGATGGAGTGGGGACATCCCACTACTCCCACTGAGGTGCGCAAATTCTTGGGACTGGCCAGGTACTACTATCGATTCATCCAGCGGTTATCCAAAATAGTCGGACCCTTAAAGAATTTTACGAGGAAGGGGGTATCATTTGTTTAAAATGAGTTGTTCCATCTGGAATTTGAGGATATGAAGACTAGATTGACTACAACATCGGAATTGCCATTGCCTTGGGTAGAGATTGACTATAGAGTCTTCATAGATGCGTCCTTCAGGGGACTTGGTAGGGTGTTGATGCAGGTGGAGAGGCCGATAGCTTATGCTTACTGAAAGCTTAAGCCTCACGAGGAACATTAACCTACCCACGACTTGGGGTTAGTAGCCGTGGTTTTTGCACTGTGAGTATGGAGACATAATCTCTTGGGGGAGAAATTTTAGCTTTTCACGTACCACAAAATCCTACAATATTTTTTCACACAGCGGGAGATAAACATGAGACCGAGGAGGTGGCTAGAGTTTATGAAATATTATCAGTTCGATACTCAATACCACCCAGGGAAGGAAAATGTTGTGGCAGATGATTTGAGTGGTAGGCTAATTTTGGAGTTAGCAAAAGTGTGGAAGGCGAAGTGGAAGTCACTTCATGGGAATGATGACCTGACCCGCGCATTTATGGAAGTTTTCACCATCACCCCTAAGACCATTATTCGGGTGGTGAAGGCATAGGAAGGAGATCAACGTTTCTAGGAGAGAATGAGATAGTTACTAGCTGAGGGGGTGGAGCACTATTCCATTGGGTCAGATGGTGGTTTGAGATTTCAGGGGAGACTAGTTGTTCCTGATGATGAGGATTTGAGATGAGCAGTTATTTTTTAGGCTCACGGGTCACAATCTACGATAGATCCCTAAGGGGATAAGATGTACCACGATATGCGGCGTCAGTATTAGTGGGACAAAATAAAAAAGGACATAGTTGATTTTGTGTCCTAGTGTGCTATGTGTCAGCTAGTGAAGGCAGATCATCAACGTCCTACGGATGTTTTATAGTCTTTGGAGATCTTGGTGTGGAAATAGGAAAGCATCCCCATGGATTTTATTACTGGGCTACCCACGTCACAGATAAAACATGATTCGATATGGGTGATCCTCGATATATTGATGAAGGTGGCTCATTTTTTACCGATCCGGATAGATTTTAGCTCCGAGTAGTACGCCATACTCTTCCTTGCAGAGATTGTTAAGCTACATGGGGTATCGCTCAACATTATGTCGGATATGGACAGGACGTTTGTGTCCCACTTTTGGAGGAGCTTTCAACAAGCCTTGGGGAATAGTTGATATTGAGTATGTCATACCATCCTCAAACCGACGGGAAGATGGAGAGCGTGAATCTAATGTTGAAATACTTGTTGCGGATGTTCATTTTGGATTTTAAGGGGAGTTGGAGCTGTATTTTCCTTTAGTGGATTTTGCATACAATAATAGATACCAGTTCACAATAGGGATGAAACCGTTAGAGGTACTCTACGGGAGACCATTTCGTTCACCCTCATGGTAGTTGGAGGTGGGGTAAGAACAAGTTAATTGGTCTAGACTTCATTAAGGATACCTCGAAAAAGGTAGAGATGATTCGAGCCATGATACAGATTGCCCGGAACAGCAAAAAGAGCTTATAGATGCGGGTTAAGGACACTTAGACTTCGATGTTGGGGATCAGGTGTTGATTAAAGTGTCTCCCATTAAGGGGGTGACGGGATTTAGGAAAAAAGGGAAGTTGGCTCCTTGATGCGTGGGACCGTTCTCTATTTTGGGGAGGATTGGGCGCGTGGCATATCGGTTGGGATTACCGGACCCCTTGCAGTGGATGGATGATGTTTTCCACATATTTTCACTACGGAGGTTCCTTCGAGATGAGATAGCATACCAACACATTGATATTGATGAGATAGAGCTCCAACCAGATGCTACTTACGAGAAGCGACCGGTAGCCATTTTGGACAAATTCTGAGATGCGCACAACTATCCCAAACTCTTCTAGCTAGGTACGTACTTTCCTTCATTCCGTGGCCAGAATCTCGTTATTAGGGGGGAAGAATGTAATACCCCATGAATTTTCTCAAATAAATAATAAAATGATATTTTTGGAATAAATAAAAAATTGCGAAAATTGGACTTAATTGAAAATTTTAATTTTATAATTTCATGGGTGTAATTTATTATAAAGTTATATTTATGTGTGATTGATTTTCTACGTGTAACTATGTGTATAGTTATAGCATTGCATATATTGTAAAAAAATACATAATTAATGTGTGATACAATTAAAAGTAGCCAATGTCAACATAAAATAATTCGGGGCCCGTTTAGGTGTTTTAGAACTTTAGAAATAGTCCCGAGTCAATCGTATTTAGGTTGGGGAATTTTTGGCCTAATTTGGTTATGGATTCAGGTCCATTTGAGGGTCCAAAAATTGGGTCTTAAGCCCAACTCGAGATTTAGGATTAATTGGCGTTTAAGTGGGGCTAAACCACTTCCCCACTACTTGTCAGAAAAAGACCTAAACATAATTGTAGGCGGGGGAGAAAATGAGAAGAACCAAAAGAGGGACAAAGGGAAAGGAATCAAGAAGAGATCAAAGGACTTTCTTCCAAGAATTTCTAAGGCAAGAATTCTCTTGCTTAATTTAAGTTTCCAATGTATTTTCATGATGCATTATAATGACCCTTAGAAATTCTGGGAATTAGGTTTTATATGGATGATTTGTTGATGAATAAATATTCCATGCATGTATAGGACTGAATTGATATAGACTTAGTCCCATAAATCTTGGTATCATATTCATAAAATTGAGATTAGATACCTTAGGGTTATTGATAATTAAATTGGGGATATCTTGATTATATAATGTAAAGGATATTAATGTTGGTCTATGGACTAGAATTCTGATGTAAATCCCATGATAGATGCCCCATATTATGAACTAAACAGTGTTGGAATTTAGAATGAAATCTGAGTTGAATTACATATTTAATGTTCATAAATTTTGGGTAAATTGGCATGAAATTGGGATTGTATCACGTAATTAATGATCCTAAGTGGACTAATTAAGTTGTAGGGACTCAACTGCATAACTATGAAGTAGTATAAACCTTTGGAAGTAAATTTGGAATGAAATATAGGAATCCCATATGGAAACAAATAAGAACATATGGGCTTCTGCATAAAATTGAATCGATTTGATTTAGGGATAATCGATTCAGTTTGGTAGTGAGTCGATTAGGCCCTAGGGGCTGAGTGAGATGGATATGAGGTTTAGTTAAGGGTATTTTTAGTAGTCCAAACAAGTTAGTGGGACTGTGTATGGACTAATAGGGAATTTATAAAAAAGCGTATGCGCCCATATTTAATTGGGAAATTACATTTAACTAGATGGTTAAATAATTATGTAAGGGAATTGAATTAATAATTTACTAGATAGTAAATTACTAATACAGGGAAATTGTGGATCCCATTTGGGACTTTATTATGGTAATTATCGAGCAATTACCTATATATATTATATTATATCATAATATGTACTTCAATGTGTTTGTGTGGACATACCAATGTTCGTGAACTGTCCTATCGGCTTGGGGGTTCGTGCATTCAGAACGGGTACCACATGTTGCACAAGTGGGCTTGACAATTGTGTAGGTCATATAGGTACTACATAGAGGCTCCATCTATGAGGGATACGTGTTAACGCTGACCAACCATTATCACCACCTAGGTATGGGCCGTGAACTGGCATCGTGCGTAGGGACCGCCCCTAATTTATATGTGTTTTGTGATGTCCGCTTAAGATAAGATATTTCCTCTTAACTAGCCGATAGAGTAAGAACTAGACACCAACAGTTGATGCCTTTCTATGTCAAATATATGAAAGTACATGTATATAATTACCTAGACCTTAAATTAGATAAATTTTAATGTCTAAGAACGTGGACATAAACTACAACCCTTATTCTATAATGCATAATAGGTGTGTTATGCCATTTATGTGAGACTTATGAGACTGGGATGTTACGGGTATTAGAAATTAAATGTAGTTTGTACACTTGATTACTAAATTATCGACAAATCCATTATAATTAAATTAACCCATTGTCATAATTAGTATTTGGGACTTATTCGGATGTGGATAATATCACATTTAGATGAGGGATGAGGAATTAAACGAATGCGAGTGACGAGGGAGAATATTTATTTTACATCAACTGTATTATTGCATCTTAAATTAATTAATTTAATTCTTGCACACCTAGGGCTCTGACACAAATTTAAATATTTTCTCCCCTAGGTGATACTAGACAGTGATAGATGGATTGTTGTTATAGCAGTCTTGCTATCTCTCCTTCTCATCAGTGTTCAGATTTATTAATTCTAGTGTAGGTACTCTTTTGTCAAAGTTAGTTATTTTATTTCGGAACATTTGTAAGGGAATAAGCCTGAGACTTCTTTACATTATGTTGGGGTTCAGATATTTACTTTGCAATGGGATTTATTATTTATGTGATGTTGGTTGGAATTCATTTATTATTATGGGAATCTTCATGAAAATCAATTATGGGTCCTTAATATAATGTTACTTATATTACATTTGGACAGAGAATGGTATTAATTGACCCTATCTTCGGCGTATCATGCCTGACTAGTCTTTACATGAGAAAATAGGGATTGTTACAGAAGCCCTCCATCTGCCTTAGCCGTCGTCTTCAGCAATGAATACCCGCAGGTATCACAGGTCAGCAATGAAGTGGCGTCTCCACCAAGATGTATGCAATAGATACAAAACTTTCTAGGGTTCTAAACTAATTCACAAGAACAATATTCAAGGATGCTTTTTGTGAATTAAAACAGTGATTTGAGAAATAAAACTTCAAGAAATTTAGTTGCCGACATGCAGTAACAATTTTGCAAAATTCTTAGACAAATTGATCCATGAAATAGATGTTTATAACAAATCTTAAGTCGACGGGTCATTCGAACGACTTCTCCATGACGATTGAATGACAACAGAATGTCATTTGAACTACTTACAATGCCGTTTGAATAACAATGTAATGTCGTTTGAACTTTTGGTAAATGTCAATTTAATGACAAAAATGAAACTTTGTTTTTTCAAAAAAACTCTGCTTACAAGTCTTCGAAAGACATATTTTCGCAAAGTAAAACAGTCATGTTCGTCTTTTTATGAAAATTAAACATCCCAAATACGATTCTATGAATTAATACAAACTCTAAATCATTTTATACCTTTTAGGGATGTCGGGAAATGTTCAAACTTGGAGATTCTTGAGTTCGGCTCGTCTTGACGGTGCGTGGAGATTTGTAATGGGATACGCCAAACTAGGCTAAAGCTAGGCTATGAACAATCCTACAAAGATTGTTCTCACATTACACTCATTGTATTCGTTGTGTTCTTATATATATATATATATATATATATATATATATATATTGGGTTGATCCCTAATTATTCAGACTTTTAATTTATTATGAAATGCATGTGAGATAGGGAGGATGTTGGTAGCGAAACGTGGAGTTTACAGGTAATATCTTCGTTTAACTTATTGATTTTATTTGCATCATCGATATTTTTATTTGATCATGAATTGAGGATAATGTAAAATTTAGGTTTGTGTGCGAAGACAGTTGTTTTGAAAAAAAATAAACGAAATTAATACATAAAAACTAACTAAATACAAAAAAAATTACAAAATGTTTTCAATATCGTTAACATTTAAAATTATTCCTGATATAAAATGATTTCACAAATTTTTCAAGGTATGAAAATATTTTAAAAAATAGCCGAATAATTTGATTGAACATGGAAATTGAGGCAAGAGTGAGTTACCTTAATGAAGAACTGGAGAGATATAACCTTGTGAGAATTTGATTTTTTTCATCATTTTTATAGAATTATAGACCACTCAAGGTTATACATTAACTTCAACATTTCTTCAGCTTGTATACAATCATTGATGATCGCATTATTTTTTTTTAATTATTAAAAATGAAGTCAAAATTGAATTTTAAGCAATATAAGTATAATAGTTGACTTGGGAAATATAAATAACTTAACTAAGCTTTCGAATTAATATAAGGCCATCTTTTATAAGGACGAATTAAGCCTAAGATAACATGAATTAAATTATTCAAGGGAAACCCTTTTGAGCTAATGAAAAATTATAGCCTTTCGTTTTAAGCCTACTACAGTACCTAACTTTAGCGAGAGGAGTTCTGAGCCGAAAAAATATTCGTACCCCATTTTTTCAGAATATTATGGGAGAATTTTTTTATAGAGAATGCCAAAAAGTTTTCTCATGAAAGTGTGAAATTGTGAATAATGTATGAATGATATTAGAAAGAAAAAATTATAAAAGGAAAAATGTTAACAAAGTTAAAAGGGGGGAATAAAGAGAGGAGGAAAATTTGAAATGAAAAGAAACATGAATGATTGGAAAACATGCTTAAAAGTGAAAATTATCGAAATCTCTAATTATTCTCAAAACAAATGATTTTCTTAATCCTTTCTTTCTAGCCAATGCCTGGGTCTACATTACAACCAAATGAAAAGTCATTATTTATCTTAATTAAAGTTAATTACGATGTGGAGCAAAGATAAATAGGATCTCTGGTGTGCAATTCAACTATTTTAAAGTAATTAATATTTTGTTTATGAGATCATCTTCATTCGCTAAATAAAAAATTCATTTTTCATGACATATATGGGAACTTGTTTATTAAATTACTCTTATATTCACATAAACCGAGAGTGTCACACTCAACGGTAGACCTGTCAATGGGTCGTGTTCGTGTCATTTTTTATCGTGTTTGGGTATTAATGGGTTCGTGTCTAAACGGGTGACCTTTTTATCGTGTGAAAAAATCTTATCCAAACCCGACCTGTTATGTTATCGTGTCGTGTCGTGTTCACTCGTTAATACCCATTAAGATAATGAATTATTTTAAATTGTATACAAGTTGACATGTTATCTCATTTTTTAACCCAAATAGACCCATTAATTCATTGACATTACTAAATCTCTCATTTAGTAAAATTCATTATGATTAAATTAACATTATGCTACATAAATTCTTTATAAGTTCCTAAAATATATCTTATTTACTTAAATTAATGGGTCATAATGGGTTTTATCGGGTATTAACCGATAAAGGGGGTCAACCCTAACCCGACCCGTTAATTATCGTGTCTTATCGGGTTGGCACTGATATGACCCGAACCCATTAATGGTCCACCCATTAACTTATAACTTCGTGTTGGTTCGTGTCGTGTTATCGTGTCGTGCCTTATTTTGCCAGGTCTACTCAACGGACCAAGCAGTGGGGCGCGCTAGCCCAATTTCCAGGGGGCTCACCATGAGCAACCCCTAAAGAAGTTCCTTGGCCAAGACAAAAGTAGAACTTGGGCGAGGGGGGAAACCACGAAGGGCTCCTCGCCCCAATTTGTCCAAAGTCCACAAAATCAGATTTTGGGTGAGGAGGGAAACCAGGAAGGGCTCCTCGCCCCAATTTGTACAAAGCTCACAAGTTAGAACTTGGGCGAGGAGGCCCACCAGGAAGGGCTCCTCGTCGCAATTTATCTTAAGTTCGCAGAAATTGAACTGGGGCGAGGAGTCCCACTAGGAAGAGCTCCTCATCCCAATTTATCTTAAGTTCACAAAAATTAAACTTGGCCGAGGAGGCTCACCAGGTTGGGCTTCTCGTCTCAAAATGCCCATAATTCACAAAGATTAAATTTGGACTAGGAGGCCTACTAGGAAGGGCTCCTCGTACCAAACAACTTGGAATACACGGAAAATGAAAGTTGGGCGAGGAATCCTACCATAAGTGGCTCCTAGTCCCCAAATGTTCAAAAATCAAAGGAACAAAGTTTGGATGAGGAGTCCCACCACGAGGAGCTCCTCATCCCCAGAAATTCAAATCCCTTACAGAAAAGAACTAGTGGGTGAGGACGTCCACCTAGAGTGATATCCTCCCCAAGATTTTTTAATCACATATATGTTAAAGTACTAATATGTCACTTTCTTGTATAGGTAGACTGGTTGAGCAAGCAGGTCTCAACAAGGCAAGTTGGTATCTCTTTAGAGTTTTGGCTTGGTTATTGAGTAATAAGGTTTGTTGAGAAATCTCAACCACTTAGCACTTTCGGATTGAGAGAACACGAGTAGATAGACCATAGGAATCACCCAATCCTTACACAGTTTACACCTAGTCATAACTGAAGTGAGCAATTAAGAAGTTGCTCACAAGAAATGAACAGTTTTTAAAATGATTTTAAAGGAGGTGGTCCTTGAAACCTCTCCTTCAATTTGTAAGTTATTTTAGAGGAGTTGGTCCTTGAGGCCTCTCCTTAAGTTTATAAAACATTTTAGAGGAGTTGGTCCTTGAGACTCTCCTCAAGTTTATAAAATTTGTACAGGAAGTTACCGTTTTGAAATATATTTACCAAATTAGATATTTTGTCTTTAAATGCAGACATATTTGCTTTTTGACTTTGGTTGGCACCAAGTGCCACTTGTTAGAGGGGCAGGAAGTTGCACACAGATAGGAACAAAAGGTAAATTGTAGACCATGTCCCTTACTAAACCCCCTCCGTTTTGGTGCCCAAAAAGTTCCAACTCAACCCTAGTGCCCAAATATAAATAGGACCCCTGGGCAAGGTCAAGTCAGAATCAAACTCAAGTCATACCGTTACTTTATTAAATCACCCCAGATACCTAGTGTTCTCTCCTTGCTGTCTCTCTCTAAGTGTTGTTTTCTTTGTTCCTTCACTCCACCCTGATATCCCTTATTCTCAGGAGTTTCTCTTGAGAAAAGTTACTATTATTGTTATGAAGTTAATCTTCTTACAGGGAGTAGTTCTTACTTTGGTTCCATTTTTCCAGAAGGATAAGGTTTTACCAGGTGCTGCTCTAGAATTTTTTAAGAACCTTGAAGGAAGATTCCATTGGAGTAGGTCACGCCTCGCCCCTTTTCAATTATTCATAGACTCGAGTACAGCTACCATCCTACATCTGGTGACTGCGCTGGGGAGGTATCCTCATTTCCATGGACAAATAAGGTTTTAATGTTTCTAAGAATCTAGTTTTTGAATACATTCCACCTAAGAATGGAGCCCAAAGTGACTAGACCTCTGAGGAGGATATGGTGGTGACTGGAGCAAAGACACCTGCTCCTTAGGGCGGGCAAACCAGTTCACCGATAGTAGCTCTGAAGACTAGTATTATCCTTATGGGAAATTTTTTTACTTTTTAAAGAAAAATAATGTAGACCTATCAAGTTTGGGTTAAGGCTGTGTAACACCAGCAGTTTCTCCTAGTGGAGGGGCAGCCACTCTAGCAGCGATTTCGAAAGAGATGATTTCGCCACGGAAGGTGGTACCAAAGCAGGTTATAGCACCACCCAGCACACCAGCAGCAAAGGGCATAGGTTTGGAGGAATACCCCTCCAAAGCAGTTACTATGAATTCAAACCTCTTGTTGTATAATGATCTACAATATCCTTATCCTCTGGCTGTGATCGAGAAACCATACCTAAAGGGGTATATTCGAACAAAGCTCATTAAGTTTAATGGCAAAGGGGAAAATCCAAGAGAGCATATGAAGAGGTTCGTTGAGTACCTAGGGGTGCATGGAAATGATAAGAACTTGAGGTTGAGGGAGTTCTCCAAGACCCTGACAGGAAAAATTACACGTGGTATTCCACCTGGTGCCCAACAGCATTCCCTCATAGGAAGAAATGCATAAAAAATTCCACCAAAAGTTCTTTATGACAAAAGATGGGTTCACATTGAGACACGTGGCACAAGAGGTGCAAAATCCTCAAAACGAGTTGATGCAATATATCAAGCGCTTTCATGAAAGAGGACTAGATGTTCATGAGGAGGTAGCAAAGGCAAGGCTGCTTCAAATCTGTGCCAAGGGGATCTTAGAGGAATATAAGCTCCATTTGGTCAACGAAACCAAAGGTGGAACCTTCAAAGAATTCACTAATCCTTCCAGCAATATAGCCGTGATAATTAAGCTATGGACCTCAAGATGGAGGACACAGGTGTCATTAAATATGGAAGGTTTCAATTCTCTAGGAGACAAGCAGTTAACTATGTGGATAGAAGCCCCAACCGCAATAAGGGAGGCTCCGTATCTAAGAACAACAGCCCGGATAACAAGAGAAAGTTTGGAGAAGATGCCCCACCACCACTATCTTGCAGTATAGAGGAAGCTATGGATTGTTATCGTATGTTGGTACGAGAGGGGGTAGCAGGTCCCCCTTACTTGAATGGGAAAACTCCAACATCAGCTGACAAAGCCAACTCTAAGTATTACGAGTTACACCCGCGGGTGAAACACTCCACCAAAGACTATTACTATTTAAGGAGGATCACTGGAGAGAAAGTGGCCAGTGGTACTTTACAGATACTCCCTGTGGATATTAATGAAAACCCACTCCCAGCACATTATTATGCCACTACCAATATGGTGGTAGCGTGTGATGAAGAACCAACCCAAGACCTGATAGAGTGGTAAAGTAGTGAGAAAATATATGAAGAGTTGGAAAGGATATCATTGAGCAGTAAGCAGAGAGCTGGGCTAGAAAGAAAGCGCGAGGAGTAGTTCTTTACTCCAGACCAAGAAAAGGATGGAGATGAATAAATTGAGCAGGTAAACCTCCTTGAGGGAAAGTTGGATGTCATCCTTGCTCTGGATAAGGGAGGGACATTTGAGGTAGAATACGTTTGTAATGCCCAGATATATGAAGTAGACCTAGATTCTGAATGTGAAGCCATAGCGAGGAGCCCCAAGTTCAAGTGGTTCTTTGACCAAAAAAGAGTGAAGTATGACACTAGGATAGTGATAACAAGAAAAGTTTTGGAGGTGTTACAGCAGCAAGGGGACCCCTTATTCAATTGGCAATGACCAATTGGTAAGTTCATCAAGAGGTACACTTATGAAGTGGTGTTTTTTGAGGCAGGCAGATAGGTGCCTTACTTCCACAATTTCTCATTATATGTCACAGTTATGATCAATGGAGTCTTATTTCCCAGAGTATTAATGGATGGAGGATTATCCATTAACATCATGCCGATCAATATGCTATACGAGATGGGGATTGATCAAGATAAGATAGTTCATGTGCCACTAGTGATCATAGGATGTGACAGTGTTGGAATTCAATCCCTTGGATATATGAATGTAGGGATTAAGTTTGGAAATTTCACCACACACATCAAACTCCTTGTCATCAACGTTAATAGAAGTTACCAACTGCTCATTGGGAGGGTATGGATGCACACCCATGGCATCGTACCCTCTATCTATCATCAATGTGCAAAGGATAATATTCGAGGAACATATATCATAATCAAGGCAACACAAAATCCCATTTTCATTGAGGAGGTACACTTGTAGATGTGGCATTCTATACAGAACTGGACGAGGAGAGGAATAATTTTACAAGAAACCTAGAAGAGAGGCAAGTAGTTGGAGGAGATACCCAGCTAAATAAATTTTTCTATGATCGTTTGGGGGGAAGGGTGATCCTCCACGTCTCAAAAGTCAAGAGGAATGTGGAGGAGGTGGTTAAACCTCCTCGAACTTGCAAAAAAATGGTTCTACCTGCTGGGAGAGTTATTTACCGTTTATAATGGTCTACGTGGGCGGTGTTCTAGGATGAGAGAATCGACCCGGCACCATAATGCTTTGTTATGGATGAGTCCCATGTAATTTATCATATTTAGGAACCAGAGGAAGCTCCATAGTGCATGCAGGATGGACTCAACCTAGGGGTAGAAGGGTGTGATAATAAACCCATTCTAATCTCCAAGAGTCTGCACCTAAAATAGAATAAAGAGATTGTGGTCCTGCTCAAATAGTTCACTGACGTGTTTGCCTAGAAATATATGAAGATACCAGGGATTGACCAATAGGTGAGCTCTCACAGATGGAATGTTCTTCCCAACGCTCTTCTAGTTAGGCAAGCAACACGAACGTACAAAGTTGACCTCGACCTAAAAATAAAAGCAGAGGTAAAGAAGTTGCAGGCAATAGGGTTCATCAAGTCTATTCAGCATCCTGTATGGCTCTCCAGCATAGTGCCAGTGGGAAATAAGGACAAGAGCCAAATTTAAATTTGCGTGGATTTTTGCAACTTGAATCAGGTATATCCTAAGGACGAGTTTCCTTTACCAAGCATAGACAGTTTAGTTGACCTTCTATAGGCCATGACATGTATAGTTTCATGAATGGGTACGTCGGCTACAATCAGATTAAGATGGACCCGACGGACGCGGAGAAAACTTCCTTTCATACTCCATTAGGAAACTTCCACTACACAGCAATGCCATTTGGATTGAAGAATTATGGGGCCACATACCAAAGGACCATGATGGTAATTTTTCATTACCTATTTTATGATATACTAGAATTTTACGTGGACGATATAGTGGTGAAATCAAATAAAGAAAGCAAGCACATACAGGACCTTCGAAGAGTGTTAGAGAGGTGTCGTAAGTACAAGATGCAGATGAACCCCTCTAAGTGTGCCTTCGGGTTCACTGTGGGAAAGTTTATGGGATTTGTTGTGAATAGACATGGGTGTAAGTATATGCAAAGAAGAAGAAAGACTTCATGATTATGCCACCTCCAAATGGTCAGAGGTAGCTCAAGAGCTTCTTAGGGAAGGTGTACAACCTAAGAGGGTTCATACCTACGCTAGTAGAGGTGACCCACCCATTCATACCCCTTTTAAAAGATAAAGATAAGTGGATTTGGGGAGATGAGAAGAAGAAGGCCTTTGAAAAGATAAAAAAAAATTAGCCTCCAAATCCACGATGATTCAACCAGAAGCTAGGGCACCGCTACTACTCTACCTTACTTCAACAGAAAAATCCATAGGAGCACTGCTGGCCTAAGAAAAGTAAGGAGTAAAAAAGCCAGTGTACTACCTGTCAAGAGTGATCTCAGGCACGGAATCTAGATACACCAGCGTAGAGAGGCACTGTCTTGCCCTGGTCTTTGTTGCTCAAAAGTTGAGACATTATCTACTAGTCTTTACAGTTCACATAGTCACTAAGTGTGACCCCATCAAGTACCTCCTCGCATGAACGGTGCTTGTGGGATGAGCAGCAAGATAGTTTTTTATTTTGTCAGAATATGATCTAAAATTCATAGTGCCCAAAGCTATTAAAAGTCAATTGGTAGCATATCTTCTCGCCCATTTTCCAAGTGGGAATTTCGAGCTCTCCATTGAGGAATTACATGGGGAGAACTTTCAAGCATGCATGGTGGAAGAAATGGAAAATGAGCGACGGAGTTTGATGGCTCTAGTCCTCAAGGAACAGGAGATGCCAATATTATATTATCAAACGGTAAGGATAAGATCACCCTTTCCTTCAAGTTAGATTTTAAATGCTTAAATAATGAGGCTGAGTATGAAGCCCTTATTTGGGGGAAGTTGGATGCACTCAAAAGAGGGGTCAGGGTGTTGTGCATACGAGGGGACTCTAACCTGGTAGTGAAACGGGTTAATGGGGAGTTGACCCTCAAACAAGCCAACTTCTGACCCTATACATACACCATCCAAAGATTATTGTGACGGTTCTTGGAAGTAATTATGGAGAGACATGCGAGAACAATGAATAGGCATCCCGACGCATTAGCCACGATAGAACAAAAGTTAGACATGGATGAGCCAAAAGTAAAAATCATAGTACGATGAAGAGCAGTGCCTACTACAGTGAAATCCTTGTTACAAAGCAATAAGCCAGAAGTTTGGAGGCACCAAGTTTTGAAGTAGAGAGAGACCAGAGAGTGGACAATGAAGATGTTAGAGCTAGCTAACTACGACTTGCTGTAGGGAACACTTTACTTCAAGAGCCCTGGAGGTCTCCTAGCAAGATTTGTGGGAGAACAAAAAGTTAAAGAAAGGTTAGAAGAGATGCACGAAAAGCATTGTGGGAACACTTATATCCCTCTTTAGCGATGGTTGCGGCGGGGGGCTACTATTGGCCCACCATGAGCTCAAAGGTTGCTTATGTGTAACAAAGTTGTTTAAAGTAACAAGCCCATTTTGACCAGCCAACTGAAGATAACTTTGTGGAAGCCTTCGAAGATTACAGGTTGTAGGGGGCTTGAAGGTAATCATGATATTAGAGATAATCCCCCCATTAACAATAGTGTTTGGGATTAAGACAGCGATGCAGCTCAAGCGAGGTAGTTCAGCATGGTATCCCAGAGGGATCTTCCAGCAAAGAAGTTGACCGAGAGAGCTCACCCTTTAGTCCTATTGCTTTACTTAGTCTTGTTGCGTCTCTTTATTTATATTGACCATGATTTTTAATGATTATAATGATTTTTAGTGTGAGGTCGAACGGTACTCATAAAAGACCGGGCTTGGTAGGGCTTGGGAGAGCTTTCATGCTCTATCGAACGACCTCGTCGTGGGAACTTAGACGGACTTGGTTTGTAGGATTGAGAAGTGAGCCACCATTAGGTTTTGTCCTGACCATCTTAGATAGACCTGGTAAAACACCAAAAGACCCTGATCGTGGAACCTCAAGCGGATCATCCTTGAGTTCCATCGGGCTTTGAGTTGTGAACCAAACAACCCCTACCTAATGTCACACCTACTTTATGTGATGTCACTAACGAGATAGGTAATGTAAAATATGTACTTGAGTAAACCACCACGGTATTCGGGGTTATCATACAGTTGGTGATCCACCTTTGTGAGGACTGCCACCTGATACACAGTGGTTAGGCAAAAGGGATGTACTGGCCTTTAATGTTTATAACGTGGAGCTAACTAGTGCATCAGGCAATTTAATGTTTATGACATAAAGTATGAGAAATTTATTTCACAGTTATTAATGATTGAGTTATATCGGGAGTGGTGTGGGGGCTATTTAAGGGCCCCAACCACCTCTAAGGAAGAGATCTTCTTTTTTAGATTTCAAAAGTTATTACTAGAGAGAATATACATCAGAAAGATATTTTTATTTTTACAAACCAAAGAGTTTACTCACCCACTATTGTCATTTTATAACGGAGCTTTTAATACTTAACAGGGATATTTGAGGGTGGTTGGGGTGGTTGGCTGTCTATCAAGGTGTATCTAGGATGCTTACTTCTCTCTCCTTCCAAAGGATTTACTTTTGAGTTCATTATTATCTTTTGAGTTATACACGAGAGATTTGTGAGTTCAAACTGAGTTTATCTTCACAAAGTTATGATTGCGTGTCTTGTAGTTAATTAATATTGGTGTTAGTTAACTTATCATTACTGTACTCGAAAGGGTTTACGCCTCCATATAATCTAAACTACCCTCTTACACAGGTAGCCATACATAGCCTATCTAAAGGACGTTGAGTTGCCCACGTAGAGAGCGGATGAAATTTATCTGTGAAAGAGGATAGCCCAGTTTTACTTCATGGAAGAGGATATTTATATAAAAGGGTATAATGGGAAGGAACTGAGGTGCATAGCTAAGTAAGACACATGGAGAGTTCTAAAGGAGGCTCATGATCCCTCTCACATAGGAGGTGCCAAATTGTATGATCAGTTGATAACGTTGGGTTAGTACTGGACAACCATGGAGGGTGACTCCATTGGTTATGTAAAGAAATGCAAAGATTTTCATGTACATGACAACGTGGTATATTCTCCTTCACTCAGCTTGCAAATCTTAGTAGCTCCCTACCCCTTCCATACATGGGCATTTGACCTAGTTGGAAAAATCATCCCAGCTTTTCATAGCAAAGCTTTTATCGTTGTGGCTACAAAATTGTACAACAAATGAGCAGAAGCCATCCCTCTATAGAGAGTGACGACCCAAGTGGTAACCTAGTTTATCAGGGAGTATATCATATGAAGGTTTGGTATACCCAAAGTAATTTTGATAGATAATGGAAATCAGTTCCTATGCAAGGATATGGCCCTCCCCACAGATAAGTACAAAATTATACACAACATAAACATCTCAACCACCTCCTACCCTAAGGGTAATCGTCAAGCAGAAGCCACCAATAAGACCATGATTAATATCTTGAAGAAGATGCTGGAGGATATGCCAAGGTCATGGGATGAAAAGTTGCTCATGGTGCTATGGGGGGGGGGAGGGGGGTATCGTACTTCAAAAAGAAAATCGACCAGGTTCACCCCGTTCTCACTAGTATATGGGACCAAAGTTTTCTTACCAGTGGAGTGAGCTATACCCTTAGCCAGAGTTTCTCTAAGCAATGGACTCATCTCTGGCCCACGACATGTGCAGTTGGAGGCACTGGACGAGCACAAAGACAAGGCAAAAGAAAACTTTAAAGTCTACACCTAGCAACTGTCCAGAGCCTACAAAAATTTGGTCAAGCCTAGGGAGTTTCAGGTGGGAGATTTAGTCCTGAGAGCATCCACTCACCATCTTCGCATCATATTTGGCATCAAAGTTAAAACCCAATTGGGAAGGTCCGTTTGTTGTCAGAGGAGTAGGCAATTTGGGTTATTGCCAAATTTCAGAACTAGAGAGAGATTGCCTCTAGTCCATTAACTACAAGTGGTTGGAGAGGTATTATGCTTAGTATTGTTGAAAATTCATTTTTGTTAAATAATTTGAGCAATTTGCTCTAGCACCAGAAAAGTTCATTTTTTGTAAAAATGATACAGTAGTACAACTTTGTAAATGGTACAAAAAATGAAAAGAAAATGAATATCAACTCTTTTTAACATTGCATGTTGATTCTTATTTTGTTTATTTACCTATTGCATGAGTTAGATCCGCCATATTATTTTTTATATATACTCTCTACTAAACTAGAAGAGGGTCCAGGATAGAGATAACTTTGCTCATTACACTTGGGGGTCACATCCATCCGAGAGAAAAGTATAATGGGCAAAGTCTCTTTAAATATGTTAGACAAATGATTTAATCTTGTCACCAGACCAGTAGGAGGACATCCTCCAAGTCATAATAAAACAATATAATAAATATTTTTTTATTTTAAACAAAATTGTCTAGAGAATAAGTTTTATTATCGTTCTCAAAGAAAAGGCTTACTTAACCAGTCCATTGAAAATATAGAAGAATGGTACTTACACCCCCTGCTCTAATTTCTTTAAAAAAACAAATACCCAACAGAATAGGGGCAATGTTTCCATAGAAAATAGCGATTTTCTTAAAAAGTTTAAGGGAAGGAGATATCACAAGTTATTCCCTAAGAAATGATAACAATAATAAAATACCCCACAGCTAGAGGGCCAGATCTAAAAATAATATGCAAGTACCCCACAATTATAGGGGTAGATCTGGAAATGTAAACTCACTCAAAAAATATACAAGTATCCCATAATTAGAGGGGCCAATTCAAACAGATGAAGTGGCCACAGAAAATTAGAGCAAGCAATAGTAAGAAGATATCAAAGTCTAGATAGAAGCAGATTAGCAATGTGACAGAAACCAACAAAACACTTTTTCATTAAAAATGGCAAATTTCTTTACATATTAAAAGTGTACAAGAGGAAGTCTACAAACAGGACTATCTACCCACTAGATAACATGAAAAATAAATCATGTCAGGAGCGTAGGTCTGAGTAAGAATGACCATCCTCCTCAAAAAGCTGCTCCTCTAATCTAGCCATCCGGGCCTCATCCTCGGCAACACCAGCCTCTAGCTTAGCCAGCTTAGCCTGGAGGGACTGAATCTGTCTCTGAATATGTGCCACCTTAGCTTGACGTTGCTACTACCTAGTCTGCCTAGAATACGGAGCTTCATCATCTTCCAAAAGGTGGCATGAAGAAAATAACAAAATAAAGCTCAATCAAATCCAATCGAAAATGATAAAAGCGTTGAAGTTCGTGAAGAGTCTGGAGAAATAGTGTATATCTCTGGGTAGTCATGTCGACAGGAGGGGTAGATAAGAAGTCATAAAGATGACTGGCTAAGACCATCAAGATGAAGACCGTAAGGATATCAATGATGAGGACACTCTGGGAAGTAAAAGTCTCATAGTGGTGCTCCAGGAGCATCTACAACACCTCTCGCTCGTGAGTATGGAATCTGGAGGGCAACTCTGAATGCTACAACACGCTCATGAAAGTCCCAGGAGCCTCCACCTCTATATCATCATAGCCTGTGTTATGGGACTCAAGCTCTGAAAGAGGGATAGAAGAATCCTCACCAGAATCAATATCACCAGTGGCCTCAGAACTCTGGTCAGTCTCACTAGTGGACTCGACAGGGCCATCAGCTGGGTCCTGCAGAACGAAAAAAATAATAAAAAGAGATAAGTCATAAAGTAAATGAGTAGTAGGATATGGATTACCCATACTCAAACTGCATTAAAGATCATGGAAATCTTACCCCAAAGCCTAGGGGATTCAATATGTTGTCACCAAAACGAGAGGGCACAGCATAACCTAAAGCATCAGCCGAACAGAAAGTAGGAAAGAGTTAGTATTTTCTTTTGAAAGAAAATAAATATGTTAACTTTAACAGATAGAAACAACCCAGGTGTGATAGTTTAATACCTGGGGAGTGCACAGTATAACACTCACAGCAGGTCCCGCGGAACTAGGGACAGTCGCCTCACTAACCTGAAAATAAGGAAACAGGAATGTGACGATGAGCCTACTTGTATAGTAAAAGCAAGAAGAGAAAGGGGAAAGAGTAAGGTATGACAGTATAATACCTGGATCGTAGTAGCTCCCCCTGTTTGTTCCACAGAAAGGACGTGATGCTAACCTGAAAACAGGGAAACCGATAAATGCCCCCAAATATTTAAAAAGAAAATGTAAGCTCAAAGGTCCGGGTAGATTAAGTATCTACTTGGGAGCTCCCCATTGATATACTGGCCTGAGGATCCTCAATAGAGTAGGTGTAGTACTAGATGGAGGGGTGACCAAAGTCTCCTCGGACACAGAAATTGGTGGACTAATCACCTGAGGGTTCAAGTATAGATCCTGCAAGTAAAGGGACCACATCCACAAATATGTTAGAAAAAAGTACAGAATATATAGATATGTAACTAATCTAACAAATATATGTACAAAGACTGAACATACCACTAGAATCGGTTCTGCGAAGCTAGGAACAAGCCCCCCGGACAAGGGGAATTTTTCCAGGCTAGCTGAAGTGGCCTCCCCTACAGAAGATAAGGGGAGACTCATAGGTGCCACCTCAAGAACTGTTTCTGAGACCCTCATCACAGGAACTACAAATGAGGAGATCTCGCTAACATTATCCTGCAAAAGAAGAAAGATATGTGTAACACCCCGTCCGCCCGGGGAGAGCGAATGGAGCGCTACTCATCGATAAAACTAAATCAATTCTACAAATAACAAGGTATAGAGCATCTAATTCCCACAATAAAACAAGAGAAACAACTAATCTCAAATCTTTTCAATTAAAACAACAAGGCTCTTGAATTAAAACAACTATATATCTCGATACTAAAATGAATCTCTAATGCTCTATATATCAAAATAAATAAATATAAGTCTTCTCTCTTGTATTAAAGATCTTTCCAAAATAAACCTCGCTAAAATTAATCTCCATAGCGCCCCAAAATCCGTGCTAACCTGCCACTAAAAGAAAATATGGGGAATCCGTCCTAAAGGTGATAGACTGGGGCAATGCTTCCCGTGAGTGGTGTTACTCCCCCAGTGGAGGAAGGGACGTTGGAAAAAGGTCCCTGCAATAAAAACAAACAAAGACAATACACTCATGGATGTAGAAAGTATGACAGAATAGAGAAGGACAATAAAGGATACAGGTTTAAAGTACCTCAGGTAGTCCGATAGAAGAACCTCTCACCATAGAGGAGGGGGGAGGTGAAGAAAGACGGCCAAGAGAGATAGACACCAATATGTAGAAAAAAAATATATGACTTCAAAAAATATGCCTCATAATGTGACAAGTAAAGGTAAAAGACTCAAGGAGAGCAAGTGTATACCTGGACTGAAGAAGAGGGCACAGAAGAAGCCCTTACTGTCATCAAGAATACTGTAGATAACTTCAAAAAATAGACAAGGACAAAAAATGTATTAGTAAAATGAAAAAGAGAAAAGAATAATGACTCAATAAAAGGAAGGGAAAATCTCCCTAGGTAGGCCCAAAGATGAAACCAACCTAAAACTCCTAGCCCTAGGAAAAGGCCCACGGGCAGGAGGCAAAGGCGATGGATTACTCACCGTAATAGAGACACCCAGTAAATGTCACAAAGATAAAGATAATTCATATTTGAACTATGTATATCTAAATAGATAGTAAAATAGTACTAAAGAAGTTAAGAGATAAGACTTACAGCAACAGAGCGAGCAGTCTGCCTATATGGTAAATGTCCGATAGTGGGATTTCTAGCAGATGGAGAGCTTGTCATGATGCCTTCGCTAGAATACTCTCCCAAAACTGATAGAAAATATGAAGTATCAGCATGGTGATCATCATAAGTAACAGTGGCACTCATATCATTCGAAGAAAAACAGTCATCATCATAGGAGGGAGTGCTTCTATAATCGACTAGTTCCTCTTCAAATAATAAACAAGAGGAACCAGTGAGTGAAACCTCGTGAAAGTCAATTTCACTAAGAAAAAGGGAACGAGGTGTAGTACCTTTACCAATAGGAATAGAAGTGACAGCAAGTTCTTCAATACATAACCCAAGGGCTTTATAGCCCAGCTCTCATATAGTCTTATATGTCTCCTCCTCCCCAAGGTCATTAGTTCAGACCCCCAGTCTGGTACAGGAGAGGGAGCATCAATCCCAGCACTGGTCTTCTTCTTCTTCCTGCGCGCTCTAGTTCTTACTGGTAAGGGGGAAGTAGGGGCAGCGGTAGCACTAATAGGAGTAGCAGTGGTAACAGTGGAAGTGGTAGCTGGTATGAAGCTAGAAACATCCATATCAGGATGTTTCCTTTTTGAAGCAGCAGAAGATTTTGACTTGCCTTTCGATTTAGGCCTAGCAAGATAAGGCTCAGGTTGCTTAGAATAAATGGACTCATCAAGCAAAGGCCTCACCAGGATTGGAGTGAGCTGATCGAGAGGAGCTTTAGGGATAGTACTCCGGTAACGGCGCCATTTGATTGCGGGTCTAAACCTAATAAATCTAATAAACCTAATAAAAACTAAAAGCCTAAAAAAATAAAATCTAATAAATCTAAACATAAATGAAATCCTAAAAAAAACTAATTCTAATAAAATAAAACTAAAAAATAAAGATAAAATATAAATAAAATATAAAAATAGTAAATAAAACCTACAAATTCTAAATAATTCTAAAATAAAATCTAAAAAATAAAACGACACTAAATAAAAATCTAAAAAATTTAAAATAAAATAAAAAGGGACCAAACCAACACACACGGGGTTTGGGTGACGGTTTAGGGACAAGTTTAGGGTAGGCTAGGGTACAAGACAAGGGTATTAGCTCCATTCTAACTGCAATTGGCCTCTAAATGTAGCTTTTGATACCGCAACTACAGTTAAGCCTACATGACAAATATTTAAGTACATAAGACCCATATTGTCGAGAATTAGCAACTAAAATACATCTATTAGGGGTATAAATTGTATAGTTTTGGGTGCTTATCAATGAGGCTCAGGTTGCTAGAATAAATGGACTCATCAAGCAAAGGCCTCACCAGGATTGGAGTGAGCTGATCGAGAGGAGCTTTAGGGATCGTACTCCGGTGCAACACTAACCTTTGGCTCCTCTTACCTAAGTACTTGTCATTATTGGGAAATTTTGTGTAAATAGTTTCATGAGGGACATCCCTCACATAGTGTTGGATCAACAGGGCCTGCTTCTCCCACAAGGTAAACCACGAGCGAGTGAAAAGGGGTAGATAATCTCGAGAAGGTATAAATATGTTGCCAAGATGACCAACTCTATCAACCACCTCCTCAAATGTGAAATTGGCAAAAGCCTCAAGGTATAGCTCGGAGGGGGAGGTGCTCGAAGGATAAATAAGAGTATAAACCCCCTGGTCATAACCAAATTGCCTCCTCACTCTCTCAGAGTGATAGAACTCCAAACCTTGACCCAAGTCAGTCAGAGAAGACACAGTGCAGGGAATAAGCATAACGACCACAAAAATATGGGGCAGGTTAGAACAGACTCAGCATCAGCAGGTCAGTAGAAAGTGCCCCGATAGCTGAGAAGGAATGCCAAGAAAAAATACCCCCAATAGTCTTATAATGAGGCCTAAAGGAAAACTTATCAATGTTTTCTATTAAAGACCCTAGAGGAGTCTTCTCGTGACATCTTGCAACACGAGCAGCCCTGCTGTGACAAGCCCTAGCCTATGGGGCAAAGTTGGAAATAAGAAAAACATAATGATAAAGGTGTTGGCAAAGTTGATAGAATTATAACGACCACAAGAGCACTCAACATCAACATGGGCCCTATCTAGACAAGTGTATAAAGAACCCAAAGTCATAGCTACGAGGGGGACTACCCTCCCTCGAGAAAGCCTCGCAGAAAGCTTGAACAGAAGCTCACGAGGAGAGTCACCTGGCCTCCCAGGATGAAGAAATATACTCGTAAAATTGACAAAGAATGTTGCAAAGTCTGAGGGGGAGTTAATTTTGGGCCCGTCTGACTCCTGAAATCTCTGCTCGAACTCTCACCTTTGGGCAAATGCTCGAAATTCTTGAACCAGTATCTCTTCCATTTGGTGAAAAAGTGTTTGGTGGTCCCAGTCAAATTGATAGCTACGTATTTAGAGCACTCACCTAAAGCAAAATGGAGCTACCCCACCATTTGATCCTCGACCTCATCCTTAAAACCATCAGTAAGAATATGGTTCCCCAAGTATGGAAGATAGAGAAGCTCACAGTTGTCCTCCAAATAGATGGTAAATTCCCCATAATTAGTAATAAAAGTATGAGAATTCCTACTCCAATGAGACGTTAGCAAAGTGAAAGCACGTTCCTGCTTGGCAATAAAGTAAGCCTTGAGACTGTTAATAGTAGTCAGAAGACCTAGCCCCTCAATAACAGCAATGTGCGGGTGGTGGACAAGACATGATCTACCCAGAGACCCCATTCCTCAATGGCATCCCCACATTCCTTGACCTCAATATTGGAATGGGGAAAGTCACCCCTGTCTACTCTCACCCTAAGTATTGAACCAGGTAAAACAATGGGAAAGTCAGAAGACTCACCTAAACCCACTTAGGGTCGCTCGTTGATCTTGGCCACAAACTCTTACTCGAAATTTGCAAGCGAGGTCATTAAAGTATCCTCCTTGACAAAATAAGGAGCTAGACGATAAAGGCCAAAATCCTTCTGTTGGCGAGCAATTAAGTATTTCCTTTGAGATTTCGAGTAAACCACAAACGAGGAGTATGATAGAAAGAACTTTTCGGTGTATCTTGTTCTTTGTCGTTGCTTGAAAAGTCCTTTTAATCAAAACTTCAAATACCTACAAAATATAACAATCTCAAGTGTATAGGTAAGTAAGGGTATCAATCCACTTCCAAGGGGATAAATAAAGGGAACACAATCGTAACTCACTTTTTATTTTCTTTTTGTTTTTTTTCACTTTTCTACTTTTTTTTAGCTTTTTCAAATATTAAAACAATTGGGTGGGGTGATGATTAAACAAAACTAAACTAAATGTGATATGATAACAACTAACTAGAAAGTTACTAAAATGAAAATTAAAGTCTAAACTAAAATAAGAGAATATAAGTTTAGGCATAGAAAGTATGTCAATTAAGATATTAAAATATGTCAATTAAGACTATTTTAGGCATAGAAAATATAAGTTTTATCAAATTATAATTTTTTCCTTTCAGCACCAAATTTTGCATGCATTTGAGCTTTAATCTCTCCCATATTTTCAAGGCACTTGTAAAATTCAAAAATAAAAATAATTAATTAAAATTTAGGGTCATAAAAATTAGAGAAATACTATTTTACCCTTATTTACAATATAATGTTTAATTCATATTTTATTTATTTTAGCTCGGAATTGAAGCAAATTTTAAGGAGATGTTTATTATACTAAAATAAGTACTTTAAAAATATTTCGATGCCCATAGAGTTTGAGAAATTTAACATTATCCCTAAGGTTTATAAATCTGCACTTTTAATTCAAATTTCTTTCAAACTTACATTTTCTTACTAAATTACTAAAATAAACATAAAAACTTATCAATTCTGATAAAATGAACATAACAATGTCAATATTTGTGTTCTGTATATGTAAAATTATGCGTTTATCATGCATGAAATATGAGGGTATTTTGTACAAAAATACTCTCATGTGCCAGGCACATGATAATTTTTCTATCCCATAGTTAACACCGTTAAGGTTTGGGGATAATTTGATCCGTTTTAAAAGTTCAAGGGGTTTACTGTAAAAAATGTAAGTATGGGTGATGAAGTGAAAATAGCAACAAAAGTTTAAGTGGTCAAAGTGAAGTTAATCCAAAAAAATAATATAAAGTTACATTATACATTATTTCTTATTAAATGATTTTGAGATAGAATGGAAGCCTAAATTAATCGAAATGTCTAACATCCATAAGCTGAAAATATTACTATTTACTTAGTTATTTATACAAATATCTATATATAGGCATAAAAAGATTAAAAGAAAAATATCTATTATGTTGTTTAGTTCTTAATTATAATACCCATTAAATGTTTACACTATTTATATTATCATTTAACAAAAAGTCCCTTATCACATAAACCTAAGTCTTTTATGAACCATTTTTCGCGCAAGAAACACCACGACCACCCCACCCCCACCCTTAGTGATGATCGGCTTTGGTGGTGAGTTTCCAGTAGAAGGGGGGAGGAGAGGGTTAGGTGAGGAGCTTTTTATTTAATGGATAATATGATTGATTTAAATGTATAAGTAATATCATATGAGTGCTTTGATAATTGTTGGCTATGTATTCCGAAAACTCGAATAACAAACTATTTTTAAATCTAGTTTTTCAATTCAGTATTTTGTGTTTATAAGTACTGGTATGTGTTTGGTAAATTTATTTTTTCCAAAAATTAAAAACGAACACACATAAATTTTATAAGCATGTGTGTGTGTGCGTGTCTATATATATATATATATATATATATATATATATATAAAGGTATAAATGGATAAAAATATAGAGAAAAAATGATTCTGAGTTTAAAAAATAAAACATAATTTATAAAATAGTATTTTGTTATTTTTAGAAAACATGATTATAACACAGAAAATATTGTAATTTAATATTTAAAATCGGGTGTGCCAAACACAAATTCTTGCCAAAAAAATATTTAAACACAAAAATTGTATTATAATTCATACTAAACAGACCCTAATTAACGCTAAACTTATTCTTTCCATAAATTACTTTCTTATAAGAGAAAATTTTCTATCAAAGCATCCCTTGTATGGGAGTCTACTATAATCAATCAAACCAAAAGGCCCCCAATGTGCTTTTAAAGCACATTATAAGGGGTATTAAGCGGGTGTAGTTCTTATTATACAATGCAATGAATGCATACTTATATAAATAGAGGTAAAATATATAACGTTAAAAGACCTATTTCATATTTGTGTGATACATGCTGTTAATACAGAAAAATTTATAAAAGAATAAAAAATATATATATTTTATTAATATTAAAAATGATGCCAAACAAATACTTGCATATAAAATTGAAATGCAAGAAGGAGAACAATTAATGATGAAGTAAGGGAAATTATAAAACAAAAAAGAATAGAACATGCACACGCGCGCACACACACACACACACACACACACACACACATATATATATATATATATATATATATATATATATATATATATATATATATATATATATATATATATATATATATATATATATATTAAAAGGTTGTTTAAAAATATATGTTATTTTTTAACCAATACAATTTTTATAAAAATATAAATATATAATATTTTTTTTATGAAACAGTATTGTTAACACTTTCTTATAATTTTTTTAATAAAACCTAATTTTATAAAGATAAGTATAAAATATCTTGTTATATATAGAAATTGTATTTTTATAAAGTAGTTTTCTAAAAATTGTAGTTTTTAACTTCATTTCTTTGTATATATTGTGTTTTAAAAGGCTATTCTAAATATATATATATATATACAAAAAAATTTAAGAAATAAAATGTTATTATAAAGCAATGTTAACATTCGGAATTTATAAATTATTTTAGAAAACTGTATATTTTTTTTATAAAAAAATACTTTTTGAGTTATATATAAAAAATTATATTTTATATAAATATTAATATTTATTAATTAAGGCAACAGATTTTTCATATAAAAAAAAACTTTTATATGAGGAGACACCATTTGTAACCTAACATTTTGCATTTAATGTGAATAGGTGGCACAATAACATGAGAAGACACCACATATATATATATATATATATATATATATATATATATATAGTCAGGTTCTCTAAGATACCTCCTAACAACATACCTATGAACATACCTATTTTTTAAAATAGTAAAAAAAAAAAAATAGAGATGATATTTTTTATATGGGTTCATGATATTTTAGTGTACCCTTGTAAAAAAATTAACTGAAAATAATATTTTTTGTTATTTTTAAAAAATAGATAAAAACTGACAGTTTTTACCTTTTAAGATTATCAGTTTTTTTTACCTATTTTTTAAAAATAACAAAACAAATTATTTTGAACTGAATATTTTTTACAGGGGCACATTAAAATATCTTGAACCCATATAAAAAATATCAACTTAAAATTATCTTTTTTATTATTTAAAAAAAATAGGTATGTTCATAGGTATGGTTAATGAGGTATGTTGAAGAGCGTGACTATATATATATGTGTGTGTGTGTGTGTGTGATTTACAAGTGCACTATATATATTCACTCAGATAGCATACACAATTATCCTTATCCATATCATTTCGGATATCTCGAATTCAGATAATATCCGCATTCGCTTATATTATTCAATATACATATATTGTGCTTATGAAGCATTATTTGAAAATTTTCTAAATCTTAAAAAAAAACTTTTTTACACAACATTCTAAATAAGATAAAATGTTTTGTTGATTGTAACTATAGAAAAGTAGAGAATCAAATTTTAAGAGGTTTAGAAAATAATTGTTAACATCTAATGTGTATTAATTGACCCTTAACATGATAACATGTCATATAGGGTCAATGAGAGTTTCAAAAATCATTTTAGTGAATTCATAAAGGAATAAAGATTGAGTCTCAACTACATTACATTGGCAAGACCATTATCTATCAATCGTTGTGAATATATTAACCGAATGGGACAATATCGAGAGTGATATTGACTTTAGATAACAAGACAATTAATGTAAAATAGATATATAGTATGTAAGATAGTATTAAAGATAAAAGTCGAATCGATAAAATTTTCTTTATTGTGTTCGTACATTAAATATTTAATTGTGTAAGTTTTTTCAAAAAATCATCCTGATAATCAAATTAGAAATATATCTATATGATTAAAATATTATATAATAGATAATATTACGAATACGAATATCCCTAAAAACGGATTGTTCGCTACGAATACGAATCATCCGTGACGGGTATCATAATATTCATATTTGTATCCATTTTTTTCGAATATTTAAAAGTGATATCCAAATTCACCTTTCCGAATTTCTATTCGGATAAGTATTCGTAAAAAAATGAATTCAAATACCATATAAAATCAGATTTTCGAATATCCATTTACCCTAAACATGGTATATATTCAAATTAAAATTTTCAGCAACATACAATGTACTTGTCCTTTTCTTCACAGTGATGTTTTTGTTAGCCCACTTGTTCAAGCTTTTGATTAGTTACACAACACGTTAAGTTTAAATTCTTCCTAACAATGGCACACGTTACAAATGACTTGGACACTTATGCGTTGCCCGTGTATAACTTTTAAATGTCACCGAATCCGTATACATTGCTCCTTCAATCATCATTCGGCTTCCACAGTATAACACGTTTTTATTTTGATAAACGAAACATTGACCGATGGCCATGGAATCGTTTCTGTTATGTTTGCCATTATTTCTTACTTTTTTTCCGTATCTATCTGAACTAGTTAAACAATCTGTCATGTCAAATTATATAAGTGATTATGTTTGCCAATAATTAAGTTTACATTCTGAGTTGAAAGAATTATATAATAATGAAAATTACATCAAATAGTCAAAATATTTTTTTTTTATAAGTAGGGACTATTTTCACACTCTTTTAATTTTTCTCACATATTTTATTATTTCAAGATAAAAATATGCTCATTTTTCATCGTCTTTAATCATTAATTACCCAACATAAAATACGACTTTATTACTAGTGTTCTACAAATCAAATATATCCTTGTAAAGTTTATTTTTACTGTTTATGTACCTAATTAAGAAAAATCTAATTAAGAACAAGAAATACAGTATTGTAAACTGCTTTAATTATTAAAAAAACAGTTTTGTAATATTTTTTTTAATAAAAGACCTGTATTAAAAATGTTTGTTTTATAAAAAAACACTGTATTTTTTTTTATAAAAAAATGTGTTTATAAAAAAAACTATTTTTTAAAAACAAAAAATGTTTTCTACATAAAAACAGTCTTTTTATAATTAAAAAAAACGGCAAGTTTTTTTTTTCCAAAAAATGTTTTCTATACATCATTTAATAGATGTGTGTCCGCGTCAACGTCACAAACTACATCAAATTTTTTTCCCACAAAAACGGTACAATTTTTTAAAAAACCAATTTATAAAAAAACATTATTAGGTTGTTTTCTATAACTATATATAAAAACTAGGAAAACGGTAGTTTTTTAAAAAAAAATTATAAAGAAAACAGTTTCTTAACTGTTAAAACACTTTGTTATATAAAAAAATAACGTTGTTTTTTTCAAAAGTTTTTTCTAAAACAACGTTTTACGTTTAGAGACAACTTTAATTTTTGTGATATTTCTTTTTTCACAATTTTAAGAGTTTTTTGTGTGTTTAATTTCTTCATGAAATCAATATTAGCATTTTACATTTTAGAGCTTTTTTTCCTAAACTTATATTATGCTTCCATTCCACCACATAAACCTAGAGAAATGTAATATTTTGCTAACCCCAAAATAATGAGTTATGTGAATGTCACCCAGTTGTAAAAAGTTGTTTCTAAAACGTAAAAAGTTTTTTTAAAAAAAATTAAAAATAATGTTATTTTTTTATATATAACAAACTGTTTTGACCGTTAAGAAATTGTTTTCTTTATAAAAAAATTTAAAAACAATTGTTTTCCTAGTTTTTAGATATATTTATAGAAAACAATGTAAGAATTTTTTTACAAATTGGTTTTTAAAAACTTGTAGAGTTTTTGTGGAAAAAAAAATTATGTGGTTTGTTGCGCTGGCACGGACCCACATCCATTACATAATGTATAAAAAACTTGTTTTTGTCTTTTTTCGAAGAAAATACTTTTTGGACAAAAAACTTGCCATTTTTTTTTTTTATAAAAAACACAGTTTTTATGTTGAAAACAATTTTTGTTTTTAAAAAGCAGTTTTAAAAAGTGGTGTTTTATATTGGATAATTAATGATAAAAGATGATGAAAAGTAAAGGTATTTTTATCTTGAAGCAATAAAATGTGTGGGTAAAGCTAAAAAGGGTGTGGTAATACTCCTCCCTTTTTATATTGTTATTAGAATAGTTCAGGTTGATTCCGACCTATTTTTTGTGAGACACGCATATACCAAATAATATAATTTTGACATGTTAAGTGAAAACTATTATGAGAGATTTTAAGGCATTAAGTCTAAATGATAATAGTATTTATAATATATTAGAATGGAAAAGATGAATCCATGTGACTGACCCCATGTGATAAAATTAAATAAATGATGATGATGATGAGTGAGTAAAAAAAAATGAGTCGATTTAGAATTATTCATATTAGTAACATGTTTGTCTATAATGTTATTGACCCTTTTATATAGTATCTTAGATTGTGAGAAATACATTGATCAATATTTTCTATAGTATTTCCTACAACAATAATTTTGGTTAATTTGACTTTCTTCCTTGAGTTTCACCCCTAATCCTAATATGTCACCTTTACTTTTAATGTTTGCACTAAACCCTCTATAATTTATAAAGTGATCCAATCTACCCCCAAACCCGAAAATCGTCCCTAGTGGGTATTGGAAAAGTAAAATTTTAAAAGTTAAAATTGCAATCTTAGTGGGTATAATGTTAATTTACACTACAACTCACAGAATAAAAATAAATAAATAAAAAATATTGAAAAGTGTTGTTTCTACATCATGTGCCGCCTGAGCTTTATGGACAAATGGCACATGTTGTGTTGTGCCAGCGTCATTTATCACCCCAACCCCACTCTATATTTACTAATTATGTCCATTAAGTTATTTCACAACCACCACCTTGAATATCACCAAGTATATAATTTACATTTAACAAACCACACAATGAGACATTTTATTTTTAAAGCTCCCAATTCATTTTACCTTCATCCAATTGTCTCAACTATTGTCATCACATGTTATAGGAAATGACAACATTCTATATTTTTATGGGATTTTTACGAGTACTTCATGGTTACTAACTTTGTAGTTAAATAAGTCCGATGAAACATTTTTTTCTCCATTTAGTCTCATTAGATAGCATATTTGCTCTAATAGGTCTCACTATAAAACATATAATAAATATTTGCTATTTGTGTAACTTGTGCAAAATATATGGTAAATACTTACTACATGCAGTAAATATGGAATGTAATAATATTTACTACATGTGTAAAACATATAATTAGATCTATTGGGAAAAAAGTTGTTTTTATGGGACTAGTTGGGAAACAACTTATCTAAACAAAACTTATTTGTCAAACTATCATTTTTAATTAATTTTTTATATATAGTTATAGTATAAATTGACAGTATACCCATTAATGTTAATTGTTGAGTCGAATTGCATTTTTAACCTATAAAAATATATATTTCCAATAAACACTAGGTCTAAAAGAGTTAGCACATGCTTGGTTAAGTGATTAAAAACAATTCTTGCTACAATTTGCATTAGCAAACATGTTTTTAAAAACATGGTTTGAAAAATCTTAGGTTTAATATCTTGTTTTTAGAAAATCACAAAATGTTGTTTTCAGAAAGTTGTTTCTTTAGCTCGGAAACGCTTATTCTCACTATTTTCATTCATTTATATTTTAAAATATAATTTACATATAATAAATATAAATTTGAATACATATATATATATATATATATATATAAAATGCAAACTCTTGTTCATACCATCCGTACGGATTATTTTCTTTTAAAATTGTAAAAAAAATTATGTTTATTTGTTTGTGTGTTATTTATAAATTTCAGGGAACCCTAAAAAATTAGCTAAAAAAATTTACTATTTAAAAAATATGTCAGATTTTAAGTAACATAAAACCTGATATATTTTGACAATATTTTTAAAATAGCAAAAAACTTCATTTTGATATGATACTTTTAAGGGTTCCTTAAAACGTTTTTAATATCACACAAAAAAATCAACTCAAAAAATTTATTTACAATATTTTTTTAAATGGTTCGCACGTGAGGTCGTCATTTAAGGACCTCACAGGAGACTATATATATATATATATGTATCAACTCATTCTCCCGCGGGTGGGAAGAATGGGTGAAGGAACGGGTCATTGAAAGTTCTGACCAAAAAATAGACACGTAGAAATGAAAAGAAACAAATGCATTGAATGGTTCAAATGGTTTAACGTAAGTGAATAAACCATTTTCACAACTCATCTTTCCCTTTCTTTAAATGGTGCAATCTCCCCCCCCCCCCCCCCCCTGTGACACTGCACCTAATTAAATACCGAGTGATTAGTCATTTATTAAATTAAATCAAAGTGTCCGATTGGTTCATTCTTAGCATCACTGCGTAAAACCATTTTCTTTATTAATCACCTAAAAATAATTAAGTTAACTGTCAAAACATTTAAATTTATTCATTAAACTCCATTGCTAAAATCTTATATGCAAAAACCCATTTATGAATACTGCTAACGATGAAAATCAAACCGCTCAAGTAAAATAAGCCATATAAATTAATCAATCCAAATAAGTATCCACATCTAAGTCCATCGTAATAGATGAAACAATCCCAAGTAAAAACTGAATACTAGAATAATAAAAGAGTACAAAATCTCTATCAAGTCTAAATAGAATCTTGAAATTGGCGATACATGCCCTAAGTAAAAAGACTAAATATAAATGTGAGAAGTCAAAGGAGTAATCGTCTACTGCAAGGACCTGTAACTCCCACACAAGCTGTAGCACGTCCACTGACCAATGAACTACGCATGACGCCCTTGTGGCTGGGCACCTATAATATATATATATATATATATATATATATATATAAAGGAAGAAAAGATGATAGGAAACGGGTCAGAGCCCGGGTATTAGATAACTTTAAAATAGTTTAGCAAGTATTTAAAATGCTTACCAATTGATATTACATACATGTTAGTACTTCGACACTCACTTGAGAATTCTCACCTCTCAACTAGTGTGCACGCCTAACGTACTACCGAATTAACCCAGTTAAATCTAACCCAGTTACTATAGTATATCCCAATTTTTATTCACCAAGCCTAATCCAAGTGATCGCATGACTATAATTTATATTTGATAACCTTTTCAAATGAATTTGCTAAGCCAATTATATTTATCTCAATTCAGACTTAAGTTATCAATCACTTAACTCATTTAATATTAATTACTCAATTCGTATCTACTTACAAGCACAGTAGATTAATCACAGGCACATATATTTATCACCCATAATATATATAGTAATAGGGCACCCCACATAAATGTATGGTGCCGGCACACTCTTCTATCAAGTTTCCGTATCTCTCATACAAAGGGAAATACTAGTCCGGAATCACTTTCGAACTGTATTAACACAAAACACACATATTGGAGGTGAAGTATAGTTCCAAGTCACTAAGAGGTTAGCACATACCCTCATGTCTCTTAGGACCGTCTGACTATCATTCTTAGATACCTTGCACCAAGGAATCATATGTTCTAGGGTACGAGTCAATATCCCCCATAAAGGTTCCATCGAGACTAGACTATCCCGGCGCGCAACCTCCGTGATAGCAAGTAGCGCGGGTATGATTACACACAAATATATATATATATATATATATATTCACATTATTAAGCTAGGTAGGCACAAGACCCATAATACTTTAACCATACGTGGCACATAAGACTCGAGTTCTTTGTATAAGTAAATCATTCTTTTTATTTTCTCAATTACCGCAAGTTCTTAAGTACTTCTTGTCTCTCGAAGTGTTTCATATTAATAAGTATAAAATCAGTAGGTGTACACTCTGTACCCTACTGGTCTAAGTTCTCCTTAATTCTCACAGGGTCTAATTTAACGTACGCATGATTTCCCACTCAATTCATACCGCCTAAATCCCACGGTAAAATCTCATATAAAGTTGTCTTACCCGGAACCCACTTATACCCTACTGGTCCTCCTCAAGTCCCATTATAATATTTAAATTAAGTTCAATGGTCCTTACACATTGGGGTTGAATTAACATTTAAAAGGAGAAAAAGTTTCAGTTTCTAGGAGGGGTCGATCGATCGATGAAAAGGGGTCGATCGATCGACCCAGTCGATCGATCGACATTCTTGAGTCGATCGATCGATCGAGCAGTTCATGGCCCAGTTTCTGCAATTCTTTACCTACGGGTTTCCTTAATATAAATCCTTAAAACCTCTATTAATTCGTCCCAAACTCCCAAACAATTAATCCAATAGTTGGATCATCCTACATACATGATTTCTAACGTAAAACATATACGAATTCATCAAAGGCCATCAATTAAAGGGTTAATTCAAATTAATACATCAAGAACCCTATTTTTATTCTCATGATTAATATCTTCCTAATTGTTCCAGAATTTAACCTCTACTGGACATCAATTTCGTGGTTAATCTTCTACATATAAGAATAGGGTTGTCCTAACAAGACTTCTATTCAGAATCTCAATATGAATCTCCCAAATAGCTTTTATCCTTTACGAAAACATGAAATTATCATCTCCTACACTAGCATGGATGTGTTATCAACTAAATAATAACAAGTTAGATACTTGCCTTAGAGATGAAAGTTTGAATCGTTGATGATGATGGGTATGGTTTCGTTCCTTGTTCTCTGATCTATGCGTTGGTGGTGGAATTGGTGAGGATGGTGTTGGCTAGGTGGTTCTCTCCCTTGGAAGCCTTCCCTTTTCTCTCTTCCTTAGCCTCTCTGCAACTTCAAAGTTTCTAACCCTCTAGGACTCTCTCTTCCCACAGATATAAACTCTTTATTTTCGTCATTAATTAAGGCCAAAAATGAAAAATTATCAAAATGCCCTATCGGGTTACCAGTTAGGCATAAAAACGTCCCGAGACCCTAACTGAACCCTCGGGTACACTTTTCGAACTATCTCAACCCTTTCGGATACATTGGCACACTCGAAATGATCATACGGGTGACTTGTAATTAAATTACTTTTTATTCCATTAATTTAGTCCCGACACGACACACGCGCGTCCCGACTTAATTTCTATGGTTGTCGTATTATTCACTCGCGATAATTTTTTTTTTAATAACTTCAATCTCATATATTACATTACTCATTTAGTAATATTCAACATATAATTACTAACTCTCGTCACGCTAGTAAATATTCAATTTAAAATCTGGATTAATATTAAATTAATTTATTTCAATTAAATTTAATTAATCCCATAATTTAAAGGCCATAAAACTACGGGGTATTACACCCCTCACCTATGGAATCTCCTCGTTTCTAGGTAACCCATTAGTTTCTTCCATTTACCTCTTTATTTAGTTGCTTTATTTTTTAGATCCAGATGCATTTTGTGTTCAAAATTATTTTATATATATGTTATGTTTTATGCAATTTATTTTTTGATAAAACTCAAAATAGCAAAAAAAAAAACAGATATGTTTTATGTAATTTATTCTCTCATACGCTTTTTTTAAATCTATATAACAATAAAGAAATTTTTATGGAATTTAATTCACGATAAAAATCTAAATAATAAATAAATCATGGTTATATGTTTGTCTATTTCCTTTTTTTATACAATCTTCTTTTGTTATATGCTTTTAATGTTAATAAATTAAATTAATATTGAAAGAGCGCTAGCAATTTCCTTTTGTGATAAAATCGAAGATGATGCGGAAGCGTAAACGTGATGGTTCAACAAAATTACTCAATTAATGTATTCACTTAAACCGATTCACTTAATCCAAGCCCTAGAATTTGCCTAAGTCATATTTAACAATACTAGTAAATTAGGCGAAACCAACTTTTAGTAAATGACTTGAATTAAATAAACATTAACAAACATTTAATATAAGTCCAAATTAAATGAGTGTGATAATTTAAACCGAATTTTATCTTGAATTAGTCTAAGCATGCGTTCTACGTTATTTATGCAAGATAAAATAAACCAATCACACTACGCCGCAATGTACGAGGAAAAACCCAAGACGGGAAACAACCTCGGACGGCCCTAGCCACAAATACACTAGATACGGAATTATACTTACAAGACAGATAGACTTACAACGACTGACTCGATCCCTCTCAAGCCTCGACGCTTCTTCTCGTAGAAACCTCTTCCTAGCGGATAACCTTGGAACACCACCGCGGTCTCGGAATCCACCGATAGGACTTTATATGGTCACCGTCACCCGAGCAAGGAGCCTTTCTCCAAGTGGGTAGAAACACAACAAAACGTCTTCTTCTTTGATGGATGTAGAAGCAAACCAAAACTTCTCTTCTTGAATTCGGTAGAGATAAACCGGTGCCAAACCCCACGCAATTGATAAGTATATATGAACTTGGAATAAATTCAATTGGGTGTAAACACTAGAGTGATGAAAATATTTCTCTAAAAATCTCACTCAAAACATGAACATTTTCCTAAACCATTTTTGCTCTCAAACTCTCTCTAAGAGATAAACTAGAATGAAAAGTTATGGAAAAGTTAGTTTAGAAAATGTCATTCCCGCACCTATTAAAGTCTGTAAAAGGTGGTTAAAAACCAAGTGGGGAAGTGGGTGCAAAACTGCCAAAAACTGCCTAAAAACTGTTCCCGCCTGACAGCTCGTTCGAACGACATTTCGTTCGAACGAACTGTCATTCGAACGAGACTTCTAACGACAGACCAGTATGGACTTCGTTAGAATCTCGTTGGAAACCTCGTTAGAATGAACAAGTTTGTTCGAACGACATTTCGAACGACATACCAGTTTAGACTCGTTGGCAAACTCGTTCGAACGAAACCTGGTTCGAACGAAAAACTCGTTCGAACGACATTTCGAACGACTTCTAGAATTTTTACAAAATTCGATTTTTGGCCCAGAAACTTTATATACTTTATTTTTAAAGTTCTAATTAATTTTTTCTGAAAGTAAACACAGTTTTAATTCAACCTAACACCCAATAAACTTTGTTCCAAGCTCCTATATAAATATAATTGCATTCATACCTTGGGTGCATGGAACCATAGTTGATGACGTAGAAACGAGGCACACAAACCGGCATTTTGATGAAGCTTTATATTATTTGCCGCTACGTCTTCAACAAACACTTCATAGGCTTGAGAGTATTACAATTACATACTTTCCTATGAATAAATGTTTTTGTCCGGAATTGAGCCAAAACTACATATGGACTCAATTGGAAATTTGTGTCCTTACAAATCTCCCCCTTTGGCTATTCCGGGACAAAAACCAAACAAAAATCCTAAAGGGCCGTCAAGCTCACTAGACTCAAAACATAACCCACCCAAACTTGACTCAACCCAAGGATCAAATGCTTTGCCGTTTAAACAATGCCGCTTTAGAAGAAATCCTGCACACTTAAGCAAACTCATCAAATGCATAGGGAATATCAAAATATAAATGCAATTAATTAAATCAAAATATAAATGCAATTAATTAAATTACTCCCCCTAAATTAATTCTCCCCTTTCAAACACATGACCTACTTAGAAAGACGTCTCCCCCTAAGATAAATCTCCCCCAAACGAAGATAAGACAATAATAGGATTAGATACCATTTCTCCCCCTATCATCATTCTCCCCCTTTTTTGTTCAGGAATAGGCAAAGGATAAAGAACTAATAAACAGCATGTTGAAGCTTAAAATGATAAGACATGAAAGCATATGGGAAATAAAAGCAAGACAAAGACAAACAAATACCATATATATATATATATATATATATATATATATATATATATATATATATATATATATATATATATATATATTATAAATATACCAATAGAGTACTTGCATATATATAGATATAAACACACATATAACACAAAATACAATAAGTTTGCACACTCGTATGGCAAAAATGTGTCATATGGAAACGTAAGTGTTGGGGTGTGAACTAGCAACAATTAAATTTAGACCCAAACACTTAATAAACATTCACGGAGTTCTCATTTGATTATAAACTTCATCACATTTAAATATAACCTCATGTGACAATATGAAGATTGAACTCAATGAACAAACATACACAATGCATACAAGCCTAGCATGATGATGATTCTACAAACCAAATAGAGTCATGACATTAAAGACAACTAGGATAAACGGACATTGTGCAAACCATTGATATACCATCCAATTCTCCCTCAATAAGCATATATATTCTTTTACTTTTGAATGAATATATCAAACAAACATAGGCCTTGGCAATTGTTTTCTTTTTAATGCCAAATATTCTGTTTTTAGGCCTTTAGATCACGTATTTCTTTTAGATCCGATAAACGGTGGCTTACAATCGCAAAGGATTTAATTCATCCTTTCGGAGCCCTTCCCCGTGCACATTTTATTTATCATGTTTTCATTTTTCACACAAGTCTCACATGCAACGGATTTTGACATGCACTAGTCCTCCTAGGTCAAAGATATGTAGATGACTAGATTGGTAGGAGAACACCTCAAAAAACTCAAATATAACATGTGACATTAAGATTTCAAAAGAGCTTGTGCATGTGTGAAAAGAGGCATATAAAAATAGAATCCATTTAAACAATACAAAATCCAACTGCTCCATATAAAGCATGGTAAAGAACATTTTAAGGATTGAAAATCTAAACCAAAAGTTCTAGCCACATGGGAGCGTTAAAGGATGGGATTCAAACACAAATATATGCCACATAAAGTGTGTCAAACTAAAATACACACAAAATAAAATCTTTTTGAGTTTTGAACATTTTTAATCAAAAATAAATATTTACTCAAAAGGACAAACAAAAATTATTTGTATTTTTCATTAAGCTTAAATGAGATGAATAAAACACAAATGATAAACAAAAATCTTTTTATATTTTTCAGTTAATTCAAACACTAAATATAATACAAAAAGATAAACAAGTCATAATTTCTAGCATGTGATAGGAAATAAGGTAATGACTAGAAAATGACTAAACAAGCATACATTTAGCATGTGTATATAGCATGAAGTACCAACGCTAAAGTATGCAAACACTAACACATTCATCCTTTAGATTTAGCAAGGGAGGGTTCATGTGATAGTAAATTAGAATAAAAAACCCTATATTGCAAGGCAACCAAGTCGAATTTCCTAACCCAAATTAATGAAGAATGACTATCTTGGGGTGTAGGAGCTTTAACTACCGTGGTTACTTTACTATGGGGTTTTCTAGGAATTCGTTTAAGATCAAAACAAAATTTCCTAAGATGACCTTGTCGACCACAATGTGTACAAGTGAGAACATGTCGAAAAGATTTACTTAAGGAGTGATCTTTAAATGTATTCCTAGTAGATTCTCCTAAAACATTGGTTTGGGCATTATGAGTAAATTCATTACAAGAATTGAAGCCTAAACCACAAGTGTCATTTTTAATTTGGACCGTTCCTAACATTTTATCTAGTTTTGCCGAGCGACACTCCAAATCAAATTTGACATTACTAGAATCTTTTAATTTATTTTCCAATTCTACAATGTTAGATTCTAGTAAAACATTTCGCTCTTCAAAAGCAAGAAGCTCCTTTTTCAAAGATTCCATTAAACCCCTAAGGCTTTCTCTTTCGCCTTCTACATATTCAAGCTTCTCTTGAAGAGTCCTCAAATGTGTCCTAAGGTTTTCTATTAAAACATTTTCATCAATGACCTTGACACTTTCTCTTAAACTCGCTTCTAACTTCAAATTAGCTCTTTTCAATTTAATAGATTCTTTATAAAGTTATTGAAAAGCATTTTGAAGTTCACTCACATTAACCTCTTCTTCATTTTCACTCTCACTTTCTTCTTCACTCTCACTATCATCACAAATAAGAGAATCATGTACAATGACCTTGGAAGTGGCATGTGCTATCGTTTCATCAATCGATGAGTTGTCACTATCACTCACATGACTAGCCATAAAAGCCACAAATTTTTTCTTAGTGGGGGAATCGGGCTTCTCTTCCTTATCACTATCACTAAGGGTTGCATTATATGAAATCGTTCGCTTACCATCTTTCCTTAGTTTAGTGGGGCACTCATAAGCCCTATGTCCATAACCTTCACAACCAAAACACTTATCAGACTCGTCCCTATCTAAATTGTCATTTCTAGGTTTAGGGATTTTCTCGGCTTTAGAAATCTTCTCGCTTTTATCATGTTTAGAAGTATCAAATTTCTTAAAATCATTTTTAAATTTATCTTTGTTAAATTTAAGAAATTTTCTAAATTTACGAGCAAACAAAGCCATATCTTCCGAGTCACTATCACTATCGCTCTCTACTACTTGTTTGACCTCTTTTTGGGCTTTTAAAGCAACGCCCTTTTCGATTTTCTTTTCAGTTTTAGAGGGAAACATATCAAGTTCATAGGTTTGTAAATCACCTACAAGCTCTTTTAATTTCGTAGAGGCTAAAGTGGGTAAAGAATTTAAAATGGTCACCTTTGGAATAAATCTATTGGGTAGGGACCTTAAAATTTTCTTTACAACACGGTCGTCAGGTATTTTCTCTCCCAAGTTAAAAGAAGAATTAACAATATCAGGAAGTCTAGCATAAAATTTATCAAAAGTTTCTTTTTCATCCATTTTGATAGTTTCAAATTGAGTGGTGAGGTTTTGGAGTTTTGAAGCTTTAACGACACTAGTTCCTTCATGAGTTAATTGTAAAATATCCCAAGCTTCTTTAGCGGTTTCACACGTCATAATGCGTCGGAATTCATCCGGTGCGACAACGCTAAATAAGGCATTTAAACCTCGAGAATTAAAGTTAGCAAGTTTAAACTCATTTTCAGTCCATCTATCGGCGGGTTTGATAACACGTTCATTTTCAACTAAATAAGTTGGTGGGGAGTACCCGGTAACAACAGACATCCAAACTCTCTCGTCGATAGATTTTAGTGCCGATCTCATTCGCGCTTTCCAATACGCGTAGTTTGAACCATCGAAAATAGGAAATTTTGAAAATGGGTAAAAATCCATTTTAGCCAAAAAAAGTAAAGGATCTTAACAAAATAATTTATCGTTTTTGGCTCTGATACCAATTTGAAAGAGCGCTAGCAATTTCCTTTTGTGATAAAATTGAAGATGATGCGGAAGCGTAAACGTGATGGTTCAACAAAATTACTCAATTAATGTATTCACTTAAACCGATTCACTTAATCCAACCCCTAGAATTTGCCTAAGTCATATTTAACAATACTAGTAAATTAGGCGAAACCAACTTTTAGTAAATGACTTGAATTAAATAAACATTAACAAACATTTAATATAAGTCCAAATTAAATGAGTGTGATAATTTATACCGAATTTTATCTTGAATTAGTCTAAGCATGCGTTCTACGTTATTTATGCAAGATAAAATAAACCAATCACACTACGCCGCGATGTACGAGGAAAAACCCAAGACGAGAAACAACCTCGGACGGCCCTAGCCACAAATCCACTAGATACGGAATTATACTTACAAGACAGATAGACTTACAACGACTGACTCGATCCCTCTCAAGCCTCGACGCTTCTTCTCGTAGAAACCTCTTCCTAGCGGATAACCTTGGAACACCACCGCGGTCTCGGAATCCACCGATAGGACTTTATATGGTCACCGTCACCCGAGCAAGGAGCCTTTCTCCAAGTGGGTAGAAACACAACAAAACGTCTTCTTCTTTGATGGATGTAGAAGGAAACCAAAACTTCTCTTCTTGAATTCGGTAGAGATAAACCGGTGCCAAACTCCACGCAATTGATAAGTATATATGAACTTGGAATAAATTCAATTGGGTGTAAACACTAGAGTGATGAAAATATTTGTCTAAAAATCTCACTCAAAACATGAACATTTTCCTAAACAATTTTTGCTCTCAAACTCTCTCTAAGAGATAAACTAGAATGAAAAGTTATGGAAAATATAGTTTAGAAAATGTCATTCCCGCACCTATTAAAGTCTGTAAAAGGTGGTTAAAAACCAAGTGGGGAAGTGGGTGCAAAACTGCCAAAAACTGCCTAAAAACTGTTCCCGCCTGACAGCTCGTTCGAACGACATTTCGTTCGAACGAACTGTCGTTCGAACGAGACTTCTAAGGACAGACCAGTATGGACTTCGTTAGAATCTCATTGGAAACCTCGTTAGAACGAACAAGTTCGTTCGAATGACATTTCGAACGACAGACCAGTTTAGACTCGTTGGCAAACTCGTTCGAACGAAACCTGGTTCGAACGAAACCTGGTTCGAACGAAAAACTCGTTCGAACGACATTTCGAACGACTTCCAGAATTTTTACAAAATTCGATTTTTGGCCCAGAAACTTTATATACTTTATTTTTAAAGTTCTAATTAATTTTTTCTGAAAGTAAACACAGTTTTAATTCAACCTAACACCCAATAAACTTTGTTCCAAGATCCTATATAAATATAATTGCATTCATACCTTGGGAGCATGGAACCATAGTTGATGACGTAGAAACGAGGCACACAAACCGGCATTTTGATGAAGCTTTATATTCTTTGCCGCTACGTCTTCAACAAACACTTCATAGGCTTGAGAGTATTACAATTACATACTTTCCTATGAATAAATGTTTTTGTCCGGAATTGAGCCAAAACTACATATGGACTCAATTGGAAATTTGTGTCCTTACAAATATGCATTTAGTGGTTTTTCCATCTGAAGGTTAATAAATCAAATAAAATAAAGTTGGAATGGACTCAAACCTTTATATTGCTTTTATTTTTATATATATAAATTCAGTTTTTATTTTTTTTGTGGCTAAAAAATATTAATTTATATTAGCCTTATGGTTATTATTTATTGGCTTTATTTAAAGTGGATAACGAGGAAGTTGAGCCAAAAAATGCAAATAATTACAATGGGATGTGTGAGGACATTTTTATCATGTTCGAAATGTTTCATTTGTGTATGTCGTACGCCGCTACAAAAGGCACGTCTTTTCACGATCTCACACGACGGCCTAAATCCGAATTCCGGGAATCATGCATTCATCATCTCCATCAAGTGTCCCACATCTGCCTCAACGACTTCACGTTCCATAATTTTAGGCTCGTAATGCAAGTGGTACGCAAGAGAAGTCAAAATAGTGAAATAAGGCATGATATGGAAATTCAAAGGGCATTTTGGAAATTGTAAATCCACGGTCCAGATGTCCAGTCAACTCTAAATTGAAGATCTTGTCGCAACGAAGATATTGGAAGAAACGGTACCTCAATCCGAGCTACGGTGAAGAAGTTATGGCCCGTTGAAAATGGAGAAAATTCTGTGAAAAGCTTTGGGAAAATGCTGTGTATTTTTAAGCTCAAACCAGCGAACTATTACGAACCGCATGCCAAACCGGTTCGGGGGGCGTACACCCGAACCGGCTTAGGGTACCTGATGCTATCAAATTGTTTTGTGCCAAATGTTGTCACCACTTCAAAACACCTTTTAAAACATGCTGAGCAAATTCCGGCCCTAATTCTTCCATGCTTTCTTAAAGATGTTTTTTTAGGTTTTAAATCTTCCCTATAAATACACACTTCTCTCCCATTTACATTTGGACAATATAAAACCTTCAAGAGGTCATTTCTACTCATTTAGGAGTATTTTTTGGAGAAGCCGGTATCTTCTTCATTGCTACCCAACTGGAATTCTTCCGGGAGATTCTAGCTGACGACATCGAAACCGACACCTGCGGGTATTTTCATATCTCACATTTATTTTCATTATAATCCGTGTAACCATTCTTTATAAATTATACTGAAAATAATATGATTTTGCCCTGCGGGGATTTTTCCTGATATGTTGTGTCACATGTTATATATATTTCTTTGACGGATCATCTAGATGCATGTTTATAGGATTTAATTGAAAACTGTGTTTAAATAAATAATTTCTTTATTTGAACAAAAGCGCACTCTTCAAATTGGTATCAGAGCCAACTACACAATTATACCGTGTAATTTTTCTCAAAATTTTTCTAAGATATCAATTTTCTGAAAATTTGTTTTTGTTTTTGTTTTTTTGAAAAAGGACGTGTTCAATGGAGAAATTATATAATAAAATGCCAGTTTTTGACGGGACAAACTATGCTTACTGGAAAGCCCAAATGAAATCTGCTTTAAAATCCATAGATGAACGTGTTTGGATTTTGGTTGAAAGAGGGTGGACACCTCCCTCCGTCACTGATAATAACGTGACTAATTTAAAATCTGTGACTGATTGGACTGAAGAAGAATTTAAATGGTCATATTTTAATTCTAAGGGTGTAAGTGCTACTTCTGGATCCGTCACTCCTGACGAGTTCTGACGAATTATGACGTGCTCTACGTCGAAAGAGGCATGGGATGTTTTGCAACTTCCCATGAAGGAACTAATGCTGTGAAAAAATCTAAACTGTAAAATTTGACAACTCAATTTGAAACTATCACCATGCTTGAGACTGAATGTTTTGATGAATTTTATGCTAGGTTATTTGATATTGTTAACACTAGTTTTAATATTGGTGAACACATTCCTAATGCGAGAGTTGTTAAAAAGATTCTAAGATCACTTCCTAAGCGTTTTATTACTAAATTCACTGTGTTAAATTCTATAGGTAATTTAAACACGCTTAAATTAGAGGAACTTGTAGGAGACTTACAAAATTATGAAATAGATATGTTTCCTAAATCCTTCAAACCTAAAGATAAATGTATGGCACTTAATGCCCAGGCTAGAAAAAGTGAGGGTTCGATAAGAAAGAGAGTGGAATCATCAAGAAAAAGGGAGATAGAAACGTCAAATTCTGAGTGTGATTTTGATTTAGATGATTTGGCCCTATTTGCTAAAAACTTCAAGAAAATTCTCAAATTCAAGAAAAATGAAAATTTCAAAGATAAAAAGATTTTTGAGAAAAATAAGAAAAATGAAAAAGGTTTTAAATACCCTCCTAAAGACGGTGAAAGATGCTATGAGTGCGACGGTAAGGGTCATAGAGCTTTTGAGTGTGCTACTAGGCTGAACAGACTTGCAAAAGATAAAAACAAAGCTATCCTTAATGCTACCCTTAGTGACAACAATGAGATCGAGTCGGTGGATTCTGGAGACGAGTCACCGCATGAATGTAACTTCACCGCATTCATGGCTAGTCATACTTCTAGTGCTCCTCACGACGTTGAGGATGCTACTTCACAGGGACTTCTCGACAGTGAGAACGATGTGAGTGAGGGGGAGGATGATGCAAGTGAGAGTGAGTATAATCTCAACGCGCCTACGCTGAGTCATATAATGAGTCATTAAAAACCAAAAAGCGTAACAAAGCGCTAGTTCTCAGGATCACCGCATTAAAAGAAGATTTAGAAGAAGCGAGAGAGAAAGAATCCTCCACCTGCACTGCCTTGAGAGAAATAGAGTATGCCTGTGTTAAGAAAAAAAGTTTGTTTCGGGAGAGAGAGAGACTATTTGGAGAGAGAGGGAGTGTTTTTGAGAAAGAGATAGGGGACTTAACTAATCAAGTGGCTAGTCTTACGAGTGAGCTCCATTCCTCCATGGAGACTCGAAAGAAACTTGAATCCTTTGTTGCCCAGCTTACTCATGATCTTGAGAGAGCATGGGAAGTCAAGGTTTAAATCGAGGACAGACCTGGAAAGATGGGAAAGATGATCCTTGGCCCCACTTTAGGTTTTGGTGATAGGCAGGGAATAGGTTATGATGGTGCCTCCACGTCCCAAATTGCACCCGGGCCAATTACTGAGTTTTTTACAACTCCATATGGCCATCGTCAAAAACCACGAAGGAGAGTTCGACCAAGAAAAACAAACGGAGGTCCACCTAAGAATGTGTTCTTTTGTACATACTGCAAAAGAAAAGGCAACCTCGGGGAGTTTTGCTATAGTTTGGGTCGGACATGACGTACTGCTGCTCTACCACATCATAGTAATGATTTTGGAAGTCTAAGAGAGCGTGTTAAGTTTTTAGCTACCACACCACAGAGTTTGATTGAGAAATTCCGACGGATGTCTTTGCCGTCAATGAATGCTTCTCACATCTCGGCTAAAACCAACAACAACAAAGGTAAACAAAAGGTTACCACCTCTTAGGTACCTAAGAAAGATAAGAAAGCCCTTGTTGTCCATGTCGCTCTCAAAGCACATAATACCTCACAGTGGTATTTTGATAGTGGGTGTTCTAGACACATGACAGGTGATGTCTCATTTTTTACCTACCTTGAGGATTATAAGGATGGTAGAGTCACCTTTGGAAATGGGAGCAAGTCTAGCATTGTAGGACGAGGTATAGTAGAATTACCAGGATTTCCTAAGCTAGAGAATGTTTTGTATGTCAAAGGTTTGAAGGCAAATCTTCTCAGCATTAGCCAGCTGTGTGACGATGACTTTACCGTAAAGTTTAACCAGGATGTGTGTAATTTCTATAATCAAGCTGGTAAACTTTTAGTGCAAGGGGTGAGGACAGAAGATAATTGCTATGGGATTTTTCCCACATACTTACTTGTCTGCAACAGATCCACGATCACTCCAATGGATCTTTGGCACCAATGTCTAGGTCACATGAACGTAAGAGATTTGACACGTTTAGCTAAAAAGGACCTAGTACGTGGCTTACCATCTCTTGGAATGCCAACTTCAACAGTTTTTGAACCCTGTTAGATGGAAAAATAAATTTGTAGCCCCCACGATAAGTTACATTCCATTACTACCTCCCGACTACTTGAGTTAATTCACATGGCTCTTATGGGTCCTACTCGTACTAAGAGTCTGGGTGGTAAAAGGTATATCCTCGTGATCGTTGATGATTTCTCCAGATATTCAATTGTTGGTTTTCTGAGAGAGAAATCAGATGCTGTAGAGTTTTTAACGACCAAGTGTCGTGTCCTGAAAAATCAACATGGAGTCACTATTAATAGGATGCGTAGTGACAATGGCACGAAATTTAAAGAAGCAAAGGTTGATCTTTACTGTGACAGTCTAGGAATCAAACATGAGTTTTCTGCTGTGAAGACTCCCTAACAAAATGGGATTGTTGAGAGAAAGAATAGAACGATTCAAGAAACGGCTAGATCTATGCTTCTAGGTCGTAAGGTTGCTAGGAGATTTTGGGCAGAGGCAGTGTCTACTGCATGCCATACGATGAATAGGGTCTACCTACGTCCACACACACTTAAGATGCCTTATGAATTGTGGACTGGCAAAAAACCCAACCTTGTATATTTTCGTGTCATTGGGAGTAAATGCTACATCCTACGAGATAGAGAGCAATTAGGAAAGTTTGACTCCCAGAGCGACGAGGGAATATTGTTAGGATATTCATCAAATAATAGAGCATACCGGGGTTTTAACCTAAAAAACTTCAAGGTTATGGAGTCAATAAACGTCACCGTGCAAGATGACGAACCTTCAACGTTTATTGATCCCACCCTTCAAAGTGAGGATGAGAACTTTTCTGACAGTGATTTACTTGTCCTTCACCCATACTATGTTGTCTCTACTATTGTGTTAGGGGACGCACCTGCTTGGGTTCGCAAGAGTTATGATCCTTTTGCCATTACTGGCGATCCCACTTTAGGGTTCAAGACTCGTGCTCAGCTAGAGAACATTGTTAGTCATTTTTACTACACGTCCACAGTCGAGCCCAAGAATCATAAAGAAGCACTCAAAGATAAATAGTGGATATCTGCCATGCAGGATGAGTTACTTCAATTTAAAAAGAATAATGTCTGGGAACTTGTCCCCCGACCTACTGAGACTAATGTGATTGGTACCAGGTTGATTTTCAAGAATAAAATGGATGAAAATAGTACCATAATCAGAAATAAAGCTGGGCTGGTCGCTCAAGGCTACACACAGATTGAGGGTGTAGACTTTGGGGAGACATTTGCTCCTGTTGCGAGGCTTGAGTCCATCCGCTTACTACTCGCCATAGCATGTCATCTGCGCTTTAAGTTATATCAGATGGATGTTAAGAGTGACTTTCTAAATAGCATTATACAGGAAGAGGTTTATATGGTTCAACCAAAAGGGTTTGAAGACCCTACGCACCCGGAGCACGTATACTATTTGAGGAAAGCTTTGTATGGTTTGAATCAAACACCCCGTGCTTGGTATGATAGGCTTACATCCTATCTCTTAGCTCGTGGCTACAAGAAAGGGGGAGTTGATATGATGTTGTTCGTCAGGAGAAATGACGGTGCTATTTTGGTTACCCAGGTCTATGTGGACGACATAGTCTTTAGATCCACATGCTCCTAGCATGCTCACCACTTTGAGGAGGAGATGAAAAGTGAGTTTGAGATGAGCATGGTAGGTGAGCTTAATTTCTTCCTTGGTCTCCGGGTTCGTCAGCTAGAGGATAGGATGTTCATCTACCAATCCAAGTATGTTAGAGACCTAGTGAAGAAATTTGGTTTAGAATCCGCTAAGCATACTCGTACACCTATGAGTACTTCTATCAAGCTTAGTAAGGACAATTTAGGCAAGGACGTAGAGCAAACCTTGTATCGGAGTATGATAGGTAGTCTTCTCTACTTGACTGATAGTCGTCCCGACATAGCCTTTTATGTTGGAGTCTGTGCGTGATATCACGCGTCCCCGAAAGAGTCACACTTACTTGCTCTAAAATGTATTATTAAATACGTGAGTGGAACTCTCTTATACGGTATTTGGTATTCCTTTGATACCGATGACCGTTTATCCTCCTATTTAGATGTCGATTGGGTCAGGGATGTAGATGGTTGTAAGAGAACTTCTGGTGGGTGTTTTTATTTTGGTTATGCTCTTGTCTCCTGGTTAAGCAAGAAGCAAAACTCCATATCTTTGTCCACTGTGAAGGCTGAGTACATCGCAGCCGGGAGTTGTTGCACGCAACTCTTGTGGATGAAACAAATGCTAGAGGATTATGGGATTTCGCAGGACACCATGACCATTTCCTGTGACAACACGAGCGCGATACACATATCCCGCAATCTAGTTCAGCATTCGCACACTAAACACATTAGGATACACGAGCACTTTATACGATAGCTAGTTGAGGATAAAGTCGTATCCCTGAGTTACGTACCCACCGACCGTCAGTCAGCCGATATTTTCACGAAACCTTTAGATGCCCTTAGATTCGAAAGTCTTAGGAAGTCTTTAGGTATTTGCACAGTTAACTGAGAGGTTGGTCCGTGTCTAGGATAGGATGCTTTGTCATGTTTATATCATATGATTCCTATTTCTAGATTGTATCATGTGTATTATTATTTTTACAACTTTTATAATTTTAAATAAAAAAACAAAAAGATTTTCGTTTTATAAAAATTTTAGAAAAGAACAAAAAGATTTTCTTTTTATAAAAATTTTAGAAAAGAACAAAAATATTTTCTTTTTATAAAAAATTTTTAGAATAGAACATAAAGATTTTTGTATTTTATTTGCACCTTTTATGAATGAGAATTTAAGATAGCCAGGTCATAATTTCATTTCATTTATTCATGTGACTATTTGATAGTGTTTCGAGACAATATATCTTGTCATCTTTGTACTTTATAATGTTTGGAATCATTAAGATGTAATTAAGTGTTACTTCCTACATGTGTGACTCATGATTTCCTTTATTGCACACATGCACAGATTGGTTTGATTATTGTACTTGTCTTATCACATATTGGTTGGGTGTTTTCACTTCAATCTCGTCCTTAAAATGAACCAAGCGTCATAAAACTAGATAAGAAAGGTGTGCTTGTAAAAACCGTTTGGTGAGACTGTGTGATATTTTAAAAAACAGGGAGGGGCTACGAAAGGTAATTATATATCCTTTGCGCTAAACCCACCGTTAAAAACGAACCTAAAAATTGAGGTATTTTATTATCTAGGGTCCAAAGAGGTTAAAAGAGCGTGAAAAATTTAAAGGCAATAAAAATTAATACATGTCAAATATGGGCCATTAGGTTTCATCATCAATTATCTAAAGTTTGAGAATTTAGCTTAACAACTCTAAATATATATATATATATATATATATATCTGAGGGAGTTTGGTTTGAAAATTTAAACGGGTTTGCACGTCCTTGAAAATCTTGAAAAAGCGCTAAATAGTTTTGGATATTATTGGTGTGGAAATCACTTTAACTTTGATTTGTTGATTTGATTAAGTCGATGTCATCTAAATTCAACAATTTTTACACCTAAGGATACTTTTGATGTTCATTCGTTAGGAGTACACGTATGCATCGTGCACATATGATTGATTGAGTTTATTTACCTATCGAATGTGTTCACACCCCTACATTTACACTATCATCGACTTGGTTTTTTTTGTGTTCTTTTATGGAGTGATTCTTTGTTTTATATTTTGTATAAAAATCTTGAAAATTTTCAAAAAATAGAAGATTCTTTGATTCTTTATTGCATATTTTGTGTAAAAATTTTGAAAATTAAAAAATTAATAGAAGATTCTTTGTTGTATATTTTGAGTAAAAATTTAAAAAAAATCAAAAATAGAACATTTTTTTGTGGCATTTTCCATGTTTATGCTTCTCGTATATGTCTATTTGGAGACATCATAAAAAGGGGGAGAATGAATTATGGGGGAGAAAATCTTGTTGATTTATCTATGATTTGCTTAAGCTTAATTGATCTTTGATTTGTTGCATATCATTATATTTCACACTGTTGCGTGTCATGGGTATTTGCTTTATCTCATGTGTGTAGGTTCAAAGTTGATATCAATTGAATTGCACACCCTGATGAGAAAAGCTTTGTGAGTTGCTGAAGTGTTGAAGATTTGAAGATGTTTAAGTCTGACTGAAGACGTGTCACTTAATATTTACAGTTTGAGGGTTTAATGGGGATATTATGTTACATGTCATTTGTTTTTTGGAGTTTGCATAATTCGAATTTTTTATGTATGTACCGGCATAGACATAAGGGGAGATTTGTAAGGACATTTTTATTATGTCCGAAATGTTTCATTTGTGTATGTCGTACGCCGCTACAAAAGGCACGTCTTTTCACGATCTCACACGACAGCCTCAATCTGAATTCTGGGAATCGTGCATTCATCAACTCCATTAAGTGTCCCATATCTGCCTCAACGACTTCACGTTCCATAATTTTAGGCTCGTAATGCAAGTGGTATGCAAGAGAAGTCAAAACAGTGAAATAAGGCATGATATGGAAATTCAAGGGAATTTTGGTAATTTTACAGCTACCGTCCGGGTGTACAGTCAACGGGAAAGTTGAAGAGCTTACCACAACGAATATGCTGGAAGAAACGGAACATCAATCCGAGCTACGGTGAAGAAGTTATGGCCCATTGAAAATGGAGAAAATTCTGTGAAAAGCCTTGGAAAAATGCTGTGTATTTTTAAGCTCAAACCAGCGAACTTTTACGAACCGCGCGCCAAATCAGTTCGGGGGGCGAACCGGTTCGCAATACACCCGAACCAGTTCGGGGTACCTGATGCTGTCAAAGTGTTTTGTGCCAAATGCTGTCACCACTTCAAAACACCTTTAAAACATGCTGAGCGAATTCCGACCCTAATTCTTCCATGCTTTCTTAAAGATGTTTTTTTAGGTTTTAAATCTTCCCTATAAATACACACTTCTCTTCCATTTACATTTGGATAATATAAAACCTTCAAGAGGTTATTTCTACTCATTTAGGAGTATTTTGTGGAGAAGCCAGTATCTTCTTCATTACTGATCAACTGGAATTCTTGCGGGAGATTCCAGCCGACGACATCGGAACTGACACCTGCGGGTATTTTCATATGACACATTTATTTTCATTATAATTCATGTAATCGTTCTTTACAAATTATACTAAAAATAATATGTTTTTTCCCTGCGGCGATTTTTCCTGATATGTTGTGTCACATGCTATATATATTTATTTGATAAATCATCTAGATGCATGTTTTTAGGATTTAATTGAAAAATTGTGTTTAAATAAATAATTCCCTTATTTAAACAAAAGCGCCCTCTTCAGGATGCGGGAGGTAATATGGAATTTGAAATAAAAAGTGTCCAAAATGTTAAGAATGAGAAATGTGTTAAGTCACATTCTAGAAATACCGACATGGTATACACCCCACAAACAGCACTCGAATTTAAGCCTAAATTGCATCCCGAGGTTAAAACGGTAGATGATATTAAGAAATTATATAACTATTATTCTATAGAATATGGTCTTAGTGTTAGAAATTGGTCTAAAAAAAGAGACCCGGAATTGATGAGATCATTACGAAAGAGTTTGTTTGTTGAAAACAAAGAAAGGGTAAACTTCTTGCCGACGATGGAGGGGAAATGCATTGGGGATCAATTAAAGTTGATTGTAATGCAAAACGTATTGTTATGATGTCCCAAAATGGCTTATATGAAGTGAGTGCTTTTGTTGAGGGCTATTATCACCCATTAGCCACTCCAAGAAAAACATATCTTTTGTATTCCCACCCCCAAGTGTCTAGTGCTCAAAAGTCATTGACTCAATAACTTGACATGATTAATATTCCAAAACATCAACAAGTATTTATTTTTCTTTTATTTTGATTAATGTACTTGAATTTAAATTAATGTACTTGAAGTTGGATAATATACTTGAGTTTGGATGAATGTACTTCAAGTTAGAGAATGTATTTGAATTTAGACGAATGCACTTGAAGTTGGAGAATGTATTTGAATTTGGACAAAATAACTTTAATTTGGAATATTTGAATTTGGACTAAATATCATTTTAAGCGTAATAATATATTTTTTTATTTCATGGAGGTCGTTCACACAAACATTACAACACATAAATTTTAAACAAACATTTATAACAGAACTCTAATAGTCCTTCCACGGTTGCTTGATCCCTCCTCATCCTCGATCAAAAATTGCTAATTTCCATTCCCTATTGGAAAGATGCGTCAGTTTTTATTTGAACCGAATAAATGCATTCCGTTAATATCACAATTGATCCTACACGGATCTTAACAGCTCGTTATCCGAAAGTGTATGCTTTAAAATTAACTACTCTTCGAACCGTACCAGTGGGATCCTTCAGTAACACTCTTGCTCCCCTAATTCAGTTGTGTTGAAATTATGTTACTAGTTCAACAACCTAAAATAAGAAGGAAAAAAATGGGCACATTAAATTATATCATATGAATGGTATGTGAAACACCCCGCCTAATTAAATACCGGGTGGCCAGTCCCATACCCAATTAAAACAGAATATACATTTGGCTCATTCTTAGCATCACTATCGAAAACATTTACAACTCACCCAATACCCAATTAAGCTGGTGTTAAAAACTTTCCAAATTTTAATTTAACAAAATCCATTTCCAGTTTAAGAATAACACAACACATTTTATTCTACAACATTGATAACCAAGTAGATAACACAAAATAATTTGAATGCAATTGGAATAAACATTCCCAAATAATATTAATCCATTACAGTAATCCCAACAATATTAAATGTATTAAAAAGACCCGAATACAATAGTATTTGACCCCGATAGAAGAAGATAACTGAATCCTTTGGGCGACATGCCCTACTAAGAGAACACTGTGAATCAAATGAAGATAAGCATCTAAGCAAAACTCCATAGTTCCATAGCCTGTCATAATCCGCTAAGGTTGGCGTCCCTTCTGGTGGACACCTGATATAGAAGATACAATAGAAAAGAAAATATGCAAGGAAACGGGTCAGAGCCCGATTGTGTAAATGATTTTTAAAACAGCAAGTATTTAACAAGTGCAATAAAGCATTTATTATGTACATGTTAGATCCAACTCTCACTTGTTATTCTCACCTCTCAACTAGAGTGCACACTTAACGTTTTCTATTAACCTCCTAGTTAATGGTTCCTCTTTTCTAGTCTCCATATTATAATTCCATCCCAATATCATAATCCCCGTATGTCCCATACCATACGTCACATTATTATTCATTTACATTAATTCCTTTACGAATTAATCTTTCCAATTCTTTAAGAATAAACATTCGTTAACTTAATTTCATTCTATTTCTCTATTCACCGTTATCTATAATTATCACCGTAGATAGATTTAACCATAATAAATATCCATTCATTCATTTAATCCATTATATATATATATATATATATATATATATATATATATATATATATATATATATATTCATATATAATACGGCACCCCGAGTCACAGCTGCGGTGCAATGCATTACTCTGCTATCATGTCTCAATATCGCTGGTCGCCGAATAGGAGACAAAAGGTTCAGTAAGGATTCCTCGAACCACAAACATCAACAAACAAATTGGAGGCAAACATAGTTCTCGTATCCATGGGTCACGCACATACCTACGTACCCACAGTCAGCGGACTTATCAAATCCCCAATCAGTCTTTCATAGACCTATGTTCTCGAGCGACAAATCAAAGATCTCATGGATTCATCAGGATATGACTGCCCTCACGCGCAAACCTCCCGTCGATAGAAAGTAAGCTAGGTATGTCATACACATAATCATTAATCAATCAAATAGGTATTATCATACCTATAGTATACTATCAACAAGGTACACCTATTACCCTTAGATTATACGTATCATTATATCTCTTTAAATCCCACGTATTAAAATGTCATATCTTTACTTCATAATTTAATTATCCTCGCATCCTATAACATCTCTCCACTCCCAGCGTCGTTAAGGTTCATGAGCGAAGCGTCTCGCAAAGCGAAATCCAAACAAGGAACCCCTCCAATACACTACTACTTAACTTATCGATCGAGGAGGTCCGTCAACTTCAAATACGCGATCGGGATAACCTCATCCCCTCTTTCAACCAAATGTGTTCCAAACTCCCATCTCTATCCAGGAGCCATACCACTACGCTCTTGTACTACACTGAGCATTTACGAAATCAATAATGAGCTTAAACTCGGTCCTTGATGTTCAAATTGTAACCCTAAGGATACCCTCACCTTATATTAAATCTTCCCTACTGGACCTATCCTTAATCCTCATGCACACCAATTAGAATCCAACACGTGAATCTAGCAACCGAAATATCTTTCAATTTAATTATCATCATTCTAATCAATTAAATCCCAATCACATTAATTCAAATCTTATCAAGGGTCTACTGATCTTTTCTAAGTCCCATAATGTCCAATTAATAATCAACAAAGATCTACAAAAGGTTTGGTATAAGAACCAACATTTAAAAGAAACAACTTTTACAATTCTGGGGAGGTCGATCGATCGAAGGCAGGGGTCGATCTATCGATCCCTCAGGTCACAGCCTGGTTTTTCTGCATTTCTGCAACTACGGGTTTCACCATTTTTATTCACTCAAACCTTCATAGTAACATCCCAAATGACTTATAATCCTTACTACATCATATATCAACATATATAAATGACTTCTAATGATCAAAACATCCTAGAATCATCAAGAGATTGAATTAAAAGCATATTTATCTCCTCATTTTTTTCCGAAAATTATATAACTAATATCCTCAAGAATACAACAATGGTTTTCAGAATTTCCTCCATAGATATATGATTATTTTGTGGATTATTATCATCCTACAACATGAGTTTACTTCCTATATCATTTTAGTTTCTAGAAGTCCATAAAATAACTCCATTATGTCTTCCGAACATGAAAAATCATATCTTTTCATAATTATTCTAACTTGGACAATATATGAACTTAAGTTCAAATATCAAAAACTTGCCTTTACTGAAGGTCTGATCCTTTGGTGTAGTTTATCTCAGGTGGTTCTCCCTTTTTCGGTGAGCTTCCGGTGGTGGTTGGTGGTGGTGACACTTAGTTCTTAGTTTTTCTCCTTCCCAAGTGAACTCCTCTCTTCCCAAGCACCCTTTCACTCTCTCTAGGAAGATGACTTCTCTAATTTATGAAGAGGAGATGTATAACCCACGTACACTTAATCTACCAATACTTATAATAGGACAAAATCCGAAATCACTATTCATCCCCCTTGTAAAAATGACCAAAATACCCTTTTGGGTTGTCTATTCATTTCCAAATTACCCGAGACTCAAAATTAACATCCAATTAGACTTTTCTGACTATTTCGAACCTTCCGGACGCAACGACGCAGTCGAAATGACTATAAGATCGATAGAAAATAAATTTCCTTTTTAATTTAATAAATTAGTCCCGACACGTCCCATACCGCGTCTGACTAAAAATTCAAATTACCGATTTTATATCACACCGTCATATCAATGACATCACATTCATATATTACCTAAATATCTTTAAGTAATATTTAGAATCATCCATTTTAATATCCACAATTCGGATAAAACCCAAATGAATTAATTAATAATAATAATCCAATTAATCCATTAATTTAAAATATAACCCATTTTAAAAGTCATTTAAAATTACGGGGTATTACAGTATGAAAAACATGTTTATTGTATTTACCAGTGGTAGCATGTAATACGTCGTACTTTTATGATTATTTAATTTTTGTATGTCTTTAATGATTAATTTAATTAGAGAAATTAAATTTGGTTTTGGTAAATACTAATTAGCGAGATAAGGATTAACATTTATTATTATTATTATTATTATTATTATTATTATTATTATTATTATTATTATTATTATTATTATTATTATTATTATTATTTAGTTGTGCGTAACAAGTAAATAGATATGTGATTTATTATAAGTGGCGTGTGTGTGAAAAGTGATATTTTATTTTGTTGTGTCGATAGAGAGTTATATCGGCGGATTTATATTTTATGAATGACACGCACTGCACCCATCTATCAGGACGGTTAATGAGATGTGGGTGAATTTATAGTTGGGTTATTGGGATGGTATTTTTTAGTACATCGGTGATCCGGAATAGGTCTAAATAGTCCAGAAAAGGTACTCGGGTGTTATGATTGGGTTCTAAGGCTTTACTGATATAGCAGGACCCCTATGAGGGTACGGTGGTCTTTTTACACCTAGATATTAATGGGAAAATGGGATTAGGTTGTAATTGATAGGTATTTAAGGTTTAGAGGGGTGGATGGCAACCTCACTTTTCAATGTCTGCATATTCGAGCGCTTTAGAGAGTTTAAGAGAAGAGAAAGAAGATGTAATACCCCGTATTTCTGAGGATATAAAATTTAATTAAATCGGTGATTTAGGATTTAATTAAATTGGTGAATTAAGATTTATTTAAATCGGAGAACTTATTTAATTTGGTGATTTAGAATTTAAATTAATTCGGGAAATGTTAATTTCAAGCGTGCTGTATTTTGAGGTGAACATAAGAGGATTTTATAAAGTGACTCAAATGGTGATTTTGAGGTCATGTTTGATTCTGAAAGGGTCAAAATAGTCAGAATAGTATACTCGGGTGTATATTTTGGGTCCCGGGGTGATTTTAGACCAACCCGACACCGTTTAAGGACGTATTAAGTTTCACACACTATTTTTGGCCCCGAATGCAACGGAATCGAGATCGAAACGATGGGAGAACAACCATAACATCACACAAACGAATTTTAGACCTGTTATTGAGAGGTAAGTATTTATATTGTAATTTATATTAAGCATGTTATAATACCCATGTAGAATAGGTTTTGATTTACATGTTTTGGAAGATTTAATGTGAATTTGGGTGGGTGTAATCCATGAATTGAATAGGAATGCATGTAGATGTACTCCTTAATGTTGGTAACACGAAATCAAAGGGGTTGGGATGGTTCATGATAATAAAATCTATATTCTTGATGTATATAGATGAAGAACATGAGAAAACTATTGTTCTAAGTTATTTGAAGAAAACTAAATTATTGGATGGAATCAGTGATGTTTTTGTGCAAACTTTTCATTGGAAATCATCCATATGTACTAGAATAAGGTGTAGTAATGTTCGTTTAAAGTTTGGTAAATAATCATGAGGTTTTGGTTGATAAAAACTTGGAAAAACACAACTGCATACACGAACTGAGATTCTGCACATTTTCGAATCGATTCAGGTCAAGGCCGAATCGATTCGGTTGGGACAGAATTGTGAAATTCCCTCCTTTAAGCCTTTAAAATGTGATTTATGAATTGGTAACATTTTGAGACATCCTTCGAATCTTATGAGGGATATACGATAGTAGGTCTTGGTAGGTCTCAGACTTCACTACACTAAATCTTCCAATTTGTCACGATCATTGACAAGTCTGGGGGTGACATCATTTATTGTTACAGACTTGTCACGGTCATTGACCGTAACAAGTTCATTGTACTTGTCACGGTTGATGATCGTGACGAGCTTAGTCACGGTTTATACCCGTGACATTTAATAAAGAATTGTCATGGTCATTGACCGTAACAAGTTCGTGACAATTATTCTTTGTCACGAACTTGTCATGGTCAATGACGGTGAAAATTCTGGGCAGAATTGAAAAAAAAATTACTGGGCAGTATGGCCACTGCCACTGCCCAACAGTATATTTGTACCTGTTATAGCAACGTTGTACCTGTTCAAACATCATATATCCAAATAAAATAGAGATAATGCAAATATACATTCAAAACAATATGAATCACGATATAATACAAATATAATTCAAATGTAACAACTTAAAACAATTCAATTCAAATAATTTCACTACATATCTAGGGTAGGTCTGAGGAGGTGAGTAGGTCACACGATATACGAATTGATATACCTAGCAATATACATCGTGCTGCATTGTTCGCGCAACCAAAATGGGGAGTTCTCCTTCCCGGGTATCATATGTGTGACGAGCACCTTGGCCTCGATGTCTTTAAGAAAAAGTCCCTGGACGGTATTCGGGTCCCTCAACCCCCGCCTTATCCGCTGGCCATCAAATATATCATGTATAAACACGCCCGACTAACCAAGTGTCGATATCGGTCGGTCGAAGGGAGCCAAATAGGGGACTAGATCATCAAAGTCTGCACGTATCAGTGATGAAGCAGCGAGGTCCTCATCCTCCACTACACCAAATCTGCACTATTGTCACGGTCATTGACCTTGAAAAGTTGGACTTGTCAAGGTCAATGATCGTGATAACACTGGGCGAGACAACGTTTTTTGTCACGAACGTGTCACGGTTATTGACCTTGACAAGTTCTTTAGAATTGTCACGGTCGTGTCACGGAGCATGACTGTGACACGTTTAGTCACGTTTAAAAACCGTGACAAAGCCTTGTCCCCTTTTAAAAAAATTATCATGGTCAATGACCGTGACAATTCTGGGCAGAATTTAAAAAAAAATTGCTGGGTAATATGGCCACTGCCATTGCCCAGCAGTATATTTGTACCTGTTATAGCAATGTTGTACCTGTTCAAACATCATATATCCAAACAAACTAAAGATAATGCAAATATATATTCAAAATAGAAACTATTTAAGAAGAAACAACATCACCATCAATTATCTCAAATCTACAAACTATTTAGCTGGAAAAGAGATTTTGTACCGCGACGCTCGGGGACACCTCCTTATCCTTCCCTTCTCGTCCGAATAGCCACATAACTATCGAGCATATGTGGCCTACCCTCAGGGCCACTCCCTGTCCCCTGAATTGAAATGAAGTAAAATTAGTATCCGCCCCGCAAATATAGATAAATATAAATCGAAACTGAAATCAAAATCGAAATTGACATATAAATATAAATACATTACCTGTAGTGTCACCCAAACAGCTAACTTGAGCTCATACGTCACCTCCTTACAACTAATGTACCAACGGCAATCGTGGAAAATATAATTCTCTTCATATCTAAACACTAAGGAATGCCATAATCCTATGGAGTTATGTGCTGCAAATTCCTTCCAACCATTGTGTAGCCAAAAATCAGCAGTTGAAGTTGTCAATTCCACCTTTCAATGGTCTCCCATGTTTTGCTAGAGGTTCCAAGTGGTGGGGTATGGAAAGTGGAATTGACAACTTCAACTGGTGATATTTGGCTAGATAACGGTTGGGAGGAATTTGCAGAGCATAACTCCATAGGATTATGGCATTTCTTAGTGTTCGGATAGACGAAGAGATTCAGTCTCCTCTCCACAAATAGGGCACCCCAAATAACTATGTACTAATCACCTATTAAAGCTAAGAAGCGTATATTCATGTATTAGTATAAAAAAAACTTAGATGTAGTTAGAATATTTATGTATTAATCTCCTCTCCACACACGCACACCACACAAGAGTGAAAATGATAAAGTGCAAATCAATTAAAAGCATTAAAAATGGATGTTTCAGTACAAATTGAAATATTTATTACAAATTGAAAAATTATTTCAAATTCGGGTTATCATAAAAAATGGATTGATATCCACACTACTATTTAGACGCCTTGGAGCGTGTTGGACAATTGACCACGGCTCGTTGTTGATATACTCTGAATAAAACACTTGCTTAACCTTTTGAAATGCACAAACAAACGGCTCATCGCTCACGTGGTTGTTGCTCTTCAACTTGGACATGTCAACCATGATCAAATTGGTAACAGGATCAACTTTACAAGCATTTTTATCCTCAACTCTTACCCAGTCACAGTAAAATACAACCTCTTTGAAGCTTATATAATCCAATTCAAATATATTTTGGATTACACCATAGTAAGTCATTTCAGCTTCAACGAGGTTTTTATCTTTTGTGCTCGCTCGAAAGATAGTAAGAGCTTTGTATGAAATTCCCGAGTTCTGTACATTTGTACTTTCCTCGTACACTTTAGCGCCGAAAATGTAACCGTTCAATCGATACTTTTTGTACTCTTGTACCACGAACAAGGGTCCAGTGGCTTGACGAGCAAGCCTTGATGTCGCATCACCCGTCTTTAGGAGCTGAGAATATAGATAAATTAATTGTATTAGTGGTAAAATTTGAGTGTAATGTAACGTTATATAACGACTGTTTTCATTATAATTACCTTTTGTGTCAACCACAGCTTAAATTCGTTGTCTGATTGTACCATTGTTTTTCGTCTTTTATTATTCTCACAGGCTTCATATTTTCTGCATATTACAAAATTAATCATGTATAAAATAATCTAAAATAATGTTAAACATTATAATAATCGAAACTTACTTTTTCCATTCTTTGACATCTTCATGTGTGTCAAATAGATAACGAGCTACTTGTTCATGTTGCAAACACGTTAATTTCACTCGTTTTCCCATCACATGACCACCATCATCGACGAATTCATCAGTGTCATCAACGTTGGTCGAGTCAGGCATATATTCCCGAGTGTATATTGATGACTCCACGGTGATGTATTCCTCTGCAATTGATCCTGCAATGTATCGCGTATTCTTGACATAATCTTAAAAAACTTTCATCAATCTTTCAAACGGATACATCCACCGATATCTAACTGGACCACAAATAAGTGCCTCGTCACATAGGTGTACCAACAAGTGAACACTTATGTCAAAGAATGCTGGGGGAAAGTACTTCTCCAATACACAAATCGCTTCGATCACAGCCAATTTTGCGGCCACTATGTGTTCTCGATTCACTAACTTCTCACACAAGAGGGATAAGGTAATACTAATTTTCATAATAGCCCTACGCAAATCCTTGTGCTTGGATAAACGGTGCTTAAACAATAGAGGAACCAATTGCATGATCACATGCCAATCGTGGGACTTACACTTATGTAAATCATGAGTAGCATAATTCACAATCCTTTGCAAGTAGGACAAAAAAGTAGATGGGCCCTTCAAATTATATATTGTGTCTAGAAGCACCTTCCTTTACCCACTCGTCAAAGTAAACGCACCAGGGGGAATTATTGTCCTTCCCCTACTATCTTCTTTCAACCATAGTTGTGGCTTAAGTTTTAACGTTTTAAGGTCTATTCGTGCATTTTCTCCATCCTTCGAATGACTCCCCCCAATGCAAGTACCCACAATATGTTCAGCTAAGTTCTTCTCTACATGCATCACATCTAATACATGGCGCACCGGGTTATTCTTCCAATAAGGTAAGTCAAATACAATTGACCTCTGAGACCATGCCTTTCTTATCTCAGTTTCATTCCCAGTTGGGGTCTTCTTATGCTTGAAATTCTTAAATTTGGGATTCTTACCTGGCATATTAGGGCCACATTCAGAAGATTTACTTTAAATTTCTGAACTCAAAAGTTGTCTCGGCGATAGCCTATGTTCAACTCCGCCCAATAAAAAATTGGAACCTTTCTCAGATCTGAAACTATGAGCTGGGGGTAAAAACCTCCTATGGCGATGGTCTACATTTTTTTAAGCTAGAGGATAGTTTAAGAGATTCAGTCTCCTCTCCACAAATAGGACACCCCAAATAACCATGTACTACACAACCGGATAATGTCCCATAAGCTGGAAAATCGTGAATTGCCCACATCAACATAGCTTTCAGCGTAAACTCTTATTTTCTAAAAGAGTCAAATGATTGCACACCCTCTTCCCATAACTCATTTAATTCTTCTACCAAAGTAGCCAGGTAGACGTCAATGTCATCACTTGGTGCCTTTGGCCCAGCTATCAACAAAGCCATCATCGAAAATTCAGGTCTCATACACTATAAAGGAGGGAGGTTGAGTGGGGCTAGGATCACTGGCCATACACTCTGATTGGTGCTTATATTTCTAAATGGATTTAAACCATCTGTTGATATAGCCAAATGAATGTTGTGTTGCTCTCGAGAAAAATTGGGATACTCAAAATTCATCCTCCGCCAGGCAGTAGAATCAATAGGATGACGCATGATATTACCCCCTACTTCTACCCTGGCATGCTAAGTCATTGCCTCTGTAATCCATGGTACTGTGAAACATTGCTTTAATCTTGACCCAACGGGAAAATATTTCAATACTTTTTGAGGCACTTTTGAGCTTGTGCCTTCCTTACTAGTAGATTGGACATATCTAGGTTCATCGCATATCGAAAAACGATCGAGATTTTCATACTCCTTTCGGTATAGTATGCAGTCATACACACAAGCATGAATCAATTTATACTTCATTCCAAAACCTTTCAAACTGTTCTTCATAACAGGATAGCTATTTGGAAGTGTATTCACCTTGGGTAATAAGCCCTTCATCCATTTCAGAATTCCCGTCACGCTGATTGGGCATAAATATTGTATATTTAGTCCCCTAATTTCAGTATATTTGTGAACCCGAGTGATGTAACATATATAGATTTGATGCACAATTATGCTACTAACCTTCGTTGGCGAGTATTTCGTGTTTCGTGCTTCTCTTATTGGTTTTACAGGTTAATTATGCAAACAGTGCAAAAGAGGAAGCAAGACAATGCTAGAAAAGCTAAGAAGGCAAGTTCAAGGGCAATTTAGTAATTTTGCAGCCCGATCCGGAAGGATAAGTCAACTGGAAAGTTGAAGATCTCGGAACAACGAGAACACTGGAAGAAACGTCACCCAAATCCGAGCTACGGTTGATGAGTTATGCCCAGTTGAAGTTGAAGAAAAATCCAAGAAAGGAAAAAAAGAAAGCAAGAAACAAATCTAAGTGTAGCACTCCAGGCCAGCACACATTTGCGAATCCAGGCCGAACCGGTTTGGGGGGCGAACCGGTTCGGGGTCCCTGATGCGCGAATTTGCTCCCCAAATTTGATTGGTTCCCAAGACTCCTTTTAGGTTAAAAACTCTCAAAAATAGTAGGGAACGGAGGTAGCAACCTAGGGGCAGCCATTAGGGATAGTTTTAGTCAGTTTTTGATAGGGAGAAAAAGAGAAGAACATCTAGGAACATCAAGGGAATTAATTGATTCAAGATTTAATCATTACGGGTTTGTTTTTCAAGTTTTAATTCAAAGTTCAGAATTCTTGTCATTATTCTTGCATGTTTATTTTCTGTATTCGATTCAACTTATTGCTGCGTTCATAATACGTATTTACATGCTTCAATCAAGTTTCATCATGAATTCTTCCACATGCAACGTTACTATTTCATGCGTTAGTCAGTTTAACATGTCCGGCTAGGGTTTAAAGGTTGGGATGCATGAACCCAACCTGATGTGTTAGTGCATGTGTATAACGTTCATCCGATGAATTTAACGATTGATTTTGATCATATCACGTAATTACATAATAATTGTGGATCTTTATATCTCGTTTACCTTTGGGTACTCGTGATCATTTAGAGTGCAATTTGAGTGCAATTACCGCGATACCGATTTACTCATCCTCAGATTAGGTATGACGCGGGCTTGAACCTCGTATACATAATGCTTGAGAGTCCTAAATTCCGGGTCTGATTAATCGGATAAATTTATGATTGACGTTGTTACTGCACTACACTAGGGTTTGGGGGATTGCATTCCCGTCCTATCTTCTCATCATTTAAGTTTAAAAAGTTTTGATTCAATTTTTCATTCATAATTTAGGTACTTTAGTTAGTTGCATTTTTCATCATAATTTCATAATTGCAGTTAGCTTAGTCAATCCCAAAAACCAAATCAATTTTTCCTTTTCTTCTTAGAGTCGATGTAAGGATTCCTCCGTCTTGTCCCGTCGTCACAACTCCGTTGTCCTTTTTCCCTGAGGATCGATACCCGACTTGTCGGATTATTACTTGAGCGGTAGGCTTGCACTTGAGCCTAGAGAGTACGCACTTTAGAGACACATTCCGAGTCGTGTCAAGTTTTTGGCGTCGTTGCCGGGGAACTAGGTAGACTTAGGATTAAATCGAGCCAATCCAAAGCTTTGACCAAAAAATAAAAAATTCAAAAAAATAAAAATAAAAAATAAAAATAAAATAAAAAGCACAAAAAGATTCACAATCATCCTCTCTACTTAGCTTAATGCAAAATTCTGAAACTCCTTCCACACCTCATAATACTCCAACCAATATTCACGAAAATCCTATAGTGGAGTATAACCCAGACAGTCCCAACACTCCTAATGCCCCATAGTTCTGGATCCCTCCTCCCACACCGTCACACTTAATCTCCAGTAACACTCCCTTCTCCTTCGTAGGACACACTTCGAGCACACCTAGTGAGAGCGCCGAGTCGTCAAGTGAGAGAGAGATGTCGCAACATAGTAATGCACCTACCGGTGAGGAAGAGCCTCCGTACCACCCGTTCAGAGAATTCTTATATCCCGAGCGCACTGTCACTCCGGGATGCATTATACTCCCGTATAATGCCGGGCAGTTCCGTTTCAAAAATGGAATGATCCAGATGCTACCACATTACCACGGTATGGATTCTGAAAAGCCATACCTCCATATAAGGGAATTTGAGGACGTGTGTGATACTCTCAACAATCAAACCTGCACACAAGAGGTAATCCGCCTCAAACTCTTCCCCTTCTCGCTCAAAGATAAAGCTAAAGCCTGGCTATGGTCTTTACCTCCAAGCTCGATTCCATCCTGGAATGAGCTCCAGTCGAAATTTCTCAAGAAATTCTTCCCACCACAACGAACAATCTCTATCAAGGCTCAAATTCAAGCGTTTAGGCAACATGAAAATGAGCCATTCCATCGATGTTATGAACATTTCAACGAGTTAGTTACCTCATGCCCTCATCATGGATTTGATCCATCACAAATCATCTCCTTTATCTATAATGGGTTGAATCTTAACTCTAAACAACTTGTTGAAACTATGGGAAGTGGTCCGTTTGTCGATTTAGATGCCCACGATGCTGATCTTCACATGAGGTATGTCGCCGAGACTACCCAATCCTGGGATACCTCGGATCCGAACGCTCAAAATAGAAATCGACAATCCACCACCGCTCCGTCGGCGTCCGGCCTATTCCACGTAGATAAGAATTCTATGACGGATTGTCGATTGGACACCATTGAGAAAGGATTGCGATACCTATGCGAGATATATGGAAAAGGACTGGCTGGACCCATTCCGAACCCTGTCGTGAAGGTTTGTGAGATTTGTGAGGCGGGACATTTAACTGAGGAATGTCCTACGATACCCGCCTACAAAGTAGTGTTGCAGGAGCAAGTTAGTGGTATAGGAGGCTTTAAGGGTAATTTAGGTGCCCCGCACGGGAATTCATACAACCCTTCATGGAAAAATCATCCCGGTTTTAGCTACGGGCCACAACATGCCGCAATGAACCCTCCTTCGCATGTTGCCCCTCCTCCACCACAATAATTTCAACAAGCTCCACACATGCAAGGACATGTGCAAGCACCGCCACCTCCAGGAAATTATATTCCACCATAGCGGAGAACTCTCGAGGATACCCTGAATCAATTCATTGCAAACCAGACCGCAACCAATGCCAAATATGATCGTCTGATCGGCGACATAAATGCGAATCTGTCAAAAATACAATCCTCGTTGAGTGTCCAAGAGAAGGGCAAGTTTCCTGCCCAGGGCCAAAGACCTCTCCACGGTCAAACTAGTGTTATCTCGACACCCCATGACCATCCTGAGCAATGTAGCGCAATTACCACTCTACGTAGTGGGAGAGTACTTGACTTGTCACCTCCCCCACGAGACGTACTTAAAGACAAGGAGATTTCGCCCGGCACGAAAGAGGCCGAAGATGTCCCCTTGAATAAGAGTGACAAAGAAGATGCTAGTGAGGCCGAGGTAGTAGTGAAACCACCCTCCGCGACACCGTTTCCTCAAAGGCTAATTCCTTCCCATAAATGAAACCCACGTGATGACGTGCTAGACGTGCTAAAACAAGTTAAGATGAATTTACCTTTCCTCGATGCCATTAAGTAAATTCCAGCTTATGGAAAAGTCATTAAAGACTTGTTGACGGTAAAGAGAAAGATGAAGGTAAAGAAAAATGTCTTTCTAGCACAGAATGTGAGCTCCATTCTACTCAATGATCTCCCACCTAAATTCAAAGATCCCGGTGCACCCACCATTTCCTGCATCATTGGAGAAAACAAAATTGAAAAAACCTTACTTGATTTGGGAGCAAGTGTCAATATCCTCCCTTACTCCATCTATAGGCAACTTGACTTGGGCGACCTCAAGCCCACAAAGGTCACTCTCCAATTAGCGGATCGAACCGTTAAGATCCCAAGAGGCATAGTCGAGGACGTGATCGTCCAAATTGACACTTTCTACTTCCCAGTAGACTTTGTCATTTGGGACGCGGAGCCCTCCTTTAACTCGAGCAACCATGTTCCCATCATCCTTGGGTGCCCTTTCTTAGCTACGGCTAACGCAATCATCAATACTCGGAATGGGCGAATGCAACTCACCTTTGGGAACATGACCTTAGAGACCAACATCTTCCATGTCGCCCAACATACGGGGGAAGAAGATGACCTTCACGCGGTGAGCTTCATAGATGAGATCGTAGGGGACTACTTTGAGGAAAATGATTGTAGAGATGCCCTAGGGTCCTGCTTAGTGTCGAGCCATGAGAATGAGGGGTCCCATTAGAGAGAGCCGTTAGGGTTGTGCCGTATTTCATCAAGTAATAGTGGTAGTTGTGACAATGAGAGAAAAGTGGGGGAGAGGTGTGTAGTGACCGCAATTGAAAGAGAGAGAGAGGGGTTAGAAGAGAGAAAACTGGTGGAGTTGGAGATCGAGCAAGTAAGAGAGGACATAGACACTACTCAAGAGAGAGAACTAGGGGACATGAGCATGGAAGATTTTGAAAGAGAATTCGGGCAGGTGGATGAAAGTGTTACTATTAAAGTCCAATCCCTATTGGATTCATGTAGTCAGTTAGACGAGAGTGAATTGAAAGCAAAAATTGATGAATTCCTTCGTTGTGACAATCCACCCACAACACTAGAGGCCCCGAAGGCAAGTGAGGAGAAAAGTTGTGGTTCATCTGACTTAGAGCCCGACCCATGCATCTTAAAAATTGAACGAAACCTAGGTGTTCCCTCCGAGTCAGTGCACGCAGATCACACTTTGATCCAGCATCACGAGGATCCCTTTCCAGTTAGTCACAATGAGTCTCCCGGTCTATCCTTTATCTATGGGCGAGGTCCCAACTTGTTCCGATTGTTAGATTATAATCCTAGGACGGGAGAGACAAGGAGAACATCAAACCCCGTGATTGGGGTCGGGTGAGTTTGTGGAGAGATGAGAGGTCGTCGCACCCCCGACGCGTATGGGGTGATTATTGTTGTATTTTTAAGTCATGCATGAGTGTCATATAGTGTCTTGTTGCGTTTTAATATTTGTTTGTTTTATTTTTCCGCACTTTTCATTCGCCTTGAGTTAGATTTTTGTCCTTTTTGCTTGAGGACAATGCAAAAGTCTAAGTTAGGGGGGTCACAAGTGCGTATTTCTAAAACTTCACAAATTTTCAAAAATGTCCAGAAATTTCCAAAAAAATCATAAAATTTTGCAAAATCCAAAAATATTTTTGTTCAAAATAAATAAAAATTCAAATTCAAATTTTTCAAAAATATCATTAAAAGTCAAATTGGAGTCTCAAATTGTAAACATCCAACATACACAAAGACGAAATTGACCAAAGATGGAAATTGAGAGAAAATTGACGACTTAACGAATAAATGTGGAGATTAACAAACCCGGTGAGATTCGAGCCTATCACGTTTTCCGAGTTTTTAAATCAATCCGAGTTAATTGTTAACTCAAAGTTCTTTTTAGCGCTTAATAAGTTGTCAAGGATCTCAATCCTTTTATTTTGATCGATTTTGAAAAATGTGTGCAATATTGCCTTGAAAACGTGCCAAATTAGTCTCTAAACCTAAATTCACCTCGAAACGCATATGGTAACGCAATTGGCATTTTGAACAATGAAGTAGGCCCTTGTTTGTCACCCCAAAAATATTGGCCATAAAAACTCATGAAAAATCACTCTTTTTGCAACCCAAATTGAGCCGAATAATTTTCCTTTTCGTTTGACAACCCGAAAAACCCAAAATAGCCGGAATTGCGAAAAAAACGAGAGAATTTAGAATTTAAGTCCGAAAAGTGAAACAAAAAGGGTAAGAAAAAATAGAAGAATGCTCAACAAAAATAGCAAGAAAAGAAAAAAAATGAGCAATAGCCCGGAAAAAAAAGCACAAATGGACATCCTAAATAACTTTTCCAATTTCGAATTTCCCGACCATTTCCATGTTACCCAATATACCTTAAACCCCGAAAAAGTCCTAACCGAGTCCAAATTGCGAAATTGATTACCGCGTGGAGAGTTAAGACACCAAAAGATAATATAAGAGGCTAAGTGCGCGAAATAGAGGCAATGTTCCCGTTTTTAAAATCGTAATCCATTGATGAGATCCTATCACCATGAAATTTCCGTCTTTCTATTGTATGCGTGAATTTGTTTCCCTTACATTTACTCTTTATATCACGCATACCGAGAGAATAGCCATAATCCGAGAGATTCGTTTGTGAGAGCGTTCCGTGAGAAATTGAAATCAAAACGAAGTTTCGGATAAGTAACGTAATGATCAATCGGTAGAAATTGGTGGTTATATTTCCGTCTTCGCACACACACTACGGTTTGAGACTCTTAAATATGACTTGATGATGACTATTTTCCGGAAAAGTTTGAATTGCACAATTTTTGTGTATTTTGAATTTTCTTTGAGTCGAATTTTGTGGGTATATTCACTGCAAACCCTCACGAGACACAACTCATCCTACTAGGGTAACCTAGAGGTTTAAAGGCTTGTTACATGCGCTAAATGCAATCGCTTGACCGCGAAAGAGGTTCTCTATCCCAATAAAGTCTTTGAAGGATCCTTAACTCATACTTTCATTCTTTTACATTGCTCGGGACGCGCAAAGTTCTAAGTTAGGGAGGTTTGATTGGGCATAAATATTGTATATTTAGTCCCCTAATTTCAGTATATTTGTGAACCCGAGTGATGTAACATATATAGATTTGATGCACAATTATGCTACTAACCTTCGTTGGTGAGTATTTCGTGTTTCGTGCTTCTCTTATTGGTTTTACTGGTTAATTATGCAAACAGTGCAAAAGAGGAAGCAAGACAATGCTAGAAAAGCTAAGAAGGAAAGTTCAAGGGAAATTTAGTAATTTTGCAGCCGATCTGGAAGGATAAGTCAACTGGAAAGTTGAAGAGCTTGGAACAATGAGAACACTGGAAGAAACGGCACCCAAATCCGAGCTAAGGTTGATGAGTTATGCCCAGTTGAAGTTGAAGAAAAATCCAAGAAAGGAAGAAAAGAAAGCACGAAAAAAACCTAAGTGTAGCGCTCCAGGCCAGCACACATTCGTGAACCCAGGCCGAACCGGTTTGGGGGGCGAACCGGTTCGGGGTACATGCGAACCGGTTCGGGGTCCCTGATGCGCGAATTTGCTCCCCAAATCTGATTGGTTCCCAAGACTCCTTTTAGGTTAAAAACTCTCAAAAATAGTAGGGAACGGAGGTAGCAACCTAGGGGCAGCCATTAGGGATAGTTTTAGTCAGTTTTTGATAGGGAGAAAAAGAGAAGAACATCTATGAACATCAAGGGAATTAATTTCTTCAAGATTTAATCATTACGGGTTTGTTTTTCAAGTTTTAATTCAAAGTTCCGAATTTTTATCATTATTCTTGCATGTTTATTTTCTGTATTCGATTCAACTTATTGCTGCGTTCATAATACGTATTTACATGCTTCAATCTAGTTTCATCATGAATTCTTCCACATGCAACGTTACTATTTCATGCGTTAGTCAGTTTAACATGTTCGGCTAGGGTTTAAAGGTTGGGATGCATGAACCCAACCTGGTGTGTTAGTGCATGTGTATAACGTTCATCCGATGAATTTAACGATTGATTTTGATCGTATCGCGTAATTACATAATAATTGTGGATCTTTATATCTCGTTTACCTTTGGGTACTCGTGATCATTTAGAGTGCAATTACCGCGATACCGATTTACTCATCCTCAGATTAGGTATGACGCGGGCTTGAACCTCGTCTACATAATGCTTGGGAGTCCTAAATTCCGGGTCTGATTAATCGGATAAATTTATGATTGACGTTGTTACTGCACTACACTAGGGTTTGGGGGATTGCATTCCCGTCCTTTTTTCTCATCATTTAAGTTTAAAAAGTTTTGATTTAATTTTTCATTCATAATTTAGGTACTTTAGTTAGTTGCATTTTTCATCATAATTTCATAATTGCAGTTAGCTTAGTCAATCCCAAAAACCAAATCAATTTTTCCTTTTCTTCTTAAAGTCGAAGTTAGGATTCCTCCGTCTTGTCCCGTCGTCACAACTCCGTTGTCCTTTTTCCCCGAGGATCGATACCCGACTTGTCGGATTATTACTTGAGCGATAGGCTTGCACTTGAGCCTAGAGAGTACGCACTTTAGAGACACATTCTGAGTCGTGTCACACGCTATTGCCAGACAAACCGTACTGCGTCTTCAAACTGTGCAAACCAACCATGGCATGTAAAGTTGTTTGATCTTTCTCACAGCGAGAGTATAACGGTTGGGTCGCCTTAAATTTTAAACTTTGTTAGTTATCGTCAAGTTTTATCGTGTTATCTTCACGAGCACTTGAATATTCTACATCATCAGTAACCTCATTCTCCTCTGCTTCATAAACTCCGTACGCATCATCAACTAAATCCTCTAACATATTATGATCTACGTCATCCCCTTCTACATCTATTCTACTTGTTTAAGGTTGTTGTGAAGGTTGGTTGGGGACAAAAGGAACTTTCAATTCACCGTGAAAACTCCAAAATCGATAACTATCTTGCATACCCGATCTTAACAAATGTAGTTCAACTGTTTTCCACTCAAACACCTTACCATTCTTACACCTAGCACACGGACACGGAAACTCTTCATCATTATGATATCTCTTTGCATATTTCACAAATTCGTTAGCACCTCTGCGAAACACATCCCCCATTCTATTAGTCTCACCCATCCACTCTTTGTATTTCGGATATCCCATCACAGCTACCATAACTAAACACCTATTAAAGGTAAACAAAACTTAAATTTATAGTATGTTTTATTTAATTATCCCATCATTTAATTATCCTATTAAAGGGTGGGTGGTCCTATCCCATTTAAGACTGCATTTTTCTGTAATATACTTAACAGCTCATTCACATTGTTACGATCTAAAAAAAATTCGACAGCATATCCCTGTAGTTCTCCAAGTACACGACGTAGATTGGCATGTGTGAGTGTTATTTCAATTGATCAATTGAAATAAAAGTCACACTTGTCAATCTAGTATGTACCCAGAGAACATTAAGATACGACTGCAGAACTTCCTCCAAAAGTAACAACTTTAAGCCAATAAGAATATTATACAGAAATTATACAGTCTCAAGCTGTCCAAACGAGACAATTTGAGAGATCCCATTACAGGGGTAATGACTCTCGAACGGGTCTAGGGGCTATTGAATGCCTACGCATAAGAACTAGAAGGCTAGTATCTATGCGCACTATATTTAATTTCAAGTATGTTTCATTTAATTATCATACTATATATATATATTGTTCGATATACAGAGTAATTTTCAAAAAAAGTTGAAAAATTCCACCCCCATATAGACAATAATCCAGTGGTCATGCCACTTTTAAAACTAACCAACCAAACATTTACTAAACAAAATAATCCAATAGCAATGTCAACAACAAATGTGTATCCCGTACTCCTTCTAATTCATCTACTCAATTAATTCATTTCATCAATTAAACTAACAATTAACGTATAGAATTATTAATTTACTAATTTATACTGAGGTGCAATCTTACTTTCATATGAAATGGGCACTAATTATTAATTTACTTTCATCTAAAACTGTTTCATTTATTAATTATATTTTAGTGGATGTAATTATAGAATCATCTACAATGTGAATGTTTTTATCTACAATGAGTTAACCTTGAAACAATATATATTATCTCATAGAATCATCAAAACACGATATTAAGAGAATTACAATGGTACCTTGACTTACCCCGCCTCCCCACCCCCACCCCACCACAAACAAATTGACAAATTCATGGGTTAATTCATGGGTTAACTCAAATACAAAAATATAAATTCATGGGTTAATTCAAATACACACACACACCCACCCCCACCTCCCTCCACACCCCCCACTCACCACATACACACACACCGCCACCCCCACCCACCACATACACACACACACACAATAGCCCCCACCCTTCCCCACCTCCCTCCACACACCCCACCCTGCCCCACCCCCCACACACGCAAACACACACATGCACACACACACACGCACATATATATACACACAAATATATATATATATATATATATATATATATATATATATATATATATATATATATATATATATATATATATATATATATATATATACGAAAGAGAGAGAGAGAGAGAGAGAGAGAGAGAGAGAGAGAGAGAGGGAACGACGAGAGGGAAAAAAGAAGGGGTAGGGGTTTTTGCTGAAGAAGTTGTCACGGTCGTGTCAAGGTCCTTGACCGTGATAATTATTTAAAGAATTATCATGGTCATTGACCGTGACAAGTCTGTGACAAGTAAAATTGTCACGGACTTGTCACGGTCAATGACCGTGACACAAAACGAGTGTTTTTTGTCACGGTCAATGACCTTGACAAGGGTGGTCGGCTGAAAGGTGACAATTTTATCATTTTGGTGTAGTGCTCGTCCCCCTGCACCTCCTCCTTCACCACCTTCTCCTTCCCTTTCCCCTTACGGTTTCCGCCCAACGAACGCTTCATGAATGAGAACATATCTTGGACCATCACCTCCAAACGGGATAGCTTCGCGTCATGCGAGTCCACCGTTCGAGCCAACCCGGTGTCGCGTGCTCACCCCCTTGTCCTCCCCTTGCGATCAGGACCAAGCACTTGGATGAGTGCGTCTGTGGACAAAGATGTCTTGTCAACATCATACTGTGACTCATGCACTTCCTTAAGCTTTGACTGAAATGACAAAAAGCACATGATTAGTTAAATAAGTAAATAAAAAAATTATAACGTAATTAACAAAAAGTAAACTATCAGATTACTTACAATCATGGCCGCGACGCTCGGGGACACCTCCTTATCCTTCCCCTTCTTCGTCCGAATAGACATATAAGTATCGAGCCTATGTGGCCTACCCCGAGGGCCACTCCCTGTCCCCTGAAATAAAATAATGCAAAATTAAAATCAGCCCCGCAAAGTAAAATAATATAGAATAATATATTTCTGTAATTATGGAAAAATTAAATCTTACCATCATCATATGCTCCACCTCGGCGTAAGACGTTCGGCCGGAGTAGTGCACGCCCATCTTTTTCCCTCGATTTTCCCTCCCCGATTGGAGAGATGCCAATTGCCGCTCCCCGATCTCATTGTCAATGAACTTTTGCCATTTTGCCAACGAGATCGGCTCCTTCGGCGGGACGGAGTCATGCATTCGGATAACGGACTCTCGGGTCTTCCCAAAGTACCGGGTCCACATATTTTTCTTCCACGTCTTGTGTTTCTCCCTAACTGCTCCAAGACGGAATCGTGTAGCTTTGGATCTAGGCTGAATTGTTCATGTCCAACAAATACAATTTTAGTTACGAATAAATATAAATATAAATATAAAATCTAAATTGAAATTGAAATATTCATATAAATATAAATATAAATACATTACATGTAGTGCCGCCTAAATAGCTAACTTGATCTCATTTAGAACCTCTCTCCAACTAGTGTACCCCGGGCCGATGATCGTCTTTACCATCTCGAGGGATGTCGCTAATAGCCTCGTCTTATTCTCGATGGTCATCCCCAATTTGCCATATTTAAGGAGCCTAGGGTCCGAGGAGCTTTCTTCGCCTCTGCTACCACCGAGCCCAGACGACATCACCATAATCAGCATCATCATCATCATCCTCGCCTTAATACCCGAAGGAGATATTTTTTGTAAAAAAATGTTGTTATTTGTACAAATCAAAATGAATTAGAAGAAGACATGCAAATATGTACAATTACAACAAATTCAAATGGATTATTACTTTTTAACACCTCAATTCTGAATTCCAAAACAACAGCATCTAACTCATAATATATACAATTACTAAAAATTCGAAACATCCCCACCCCCACCCCTATTGCCCACACACACGCACACTACACAAGAGTGAAAATGATAAAGTGCAAATCAATTAAAATCATTAAAAATGGATTGATAAAGTACAAATTGTAATATTTATTACAAATTGAAAAATTGTTTCAAATTCGGGTTATCATTAAAAATGGATTGATATTCGGTAGGAGCAGCCAAGTCATCCACACTACTATTTATATACTTTGGCGCATGTAGGACAATTGATCACGACTCGTTGTTGATATACTCCGAGTAAAACACTTGGTTGACCTTTTTAAATGCATAAACAAATGTCTCATCGCTCACGTGGTCGTTGCTCTTCAACCTGGACAAGTCAACCATGATCAAATTGGTGTCAGGATCAATTTTACAAGCATTTTTATCATCAACTCTTACCCAGTCACAGTAAAATACAACCTCTTTAAAGATTATATAATCCTATTCAAATATATTTTGAATTACACCATAGTAAGTCATTTAAGCTTCAACGAGGTTTTTATCTTTTGTGCTTGGTCGAAAGAAAGTAAGAGCCTTGTCTAAAATGTCTGAGTTCTGTACATTTGTACTTTCCTCGTACACTTTTGCGCCGAATACGTAACCATTCAATCGATACTTTTTGTACTGTTGTGCCACGAATAAGGGTCCAGTGGCTAGATGAGAAAGCCTTTATGTCGCATCACCCGTCTTTAAGAGATGAGAATATAGATAAATTAATTAGATTAGTTGTAAAGTTTAAGTGTAATGTAACGTTATATAACAGCCATTTTCATTATAATTACCTCTTGTGATAACCACAACCTAAATTCGCTGACTGATTGCTCCATTGTTTTTCGCCTTTTATTATTCTTACATGCTTCATATTTTCTGCATATTACAAAATTAATCATGTATAAAATAATCTAAAATATTCTAAAATAATGTAAAACTTAAAATAATTTAAACTTGATTTTTCCATTCTTCGACATCTTCATGTGTGTCAAATAGATAACGAGCTACTTGTTAATGTTTAAAACTCGTTAATTTCGCTCGTTTTCCCATCACATGACCACCATCATCGACGAACTCATCAGTGTCATCAACGCTGTTCGATTCAGGCATATATTCCCGAGTATAGATTGACGACTCCACGGTGATGTATTCCTCTGCAATTGATCCTGCAATGTATCGCGTATTCTTAATATAATCTTTAAAAACTTTCATCAATCTTTCAAATGGATACATCCACTGATATCTAACTGGACCACAAATACGTGCCTCGTCGCATAGGTGTACCAACAAGTGAACACTTATGCAAAGAATGCTGGGGAAAAGTACTTCTCCAACACACAAATCGCTTCGACCACCGTCAATTTTGCGGCCACTATGTGTTCTCGATTGACTACCTTCTCACACAAAAATGAGAAGGTAATAATAATTTGTATAATATCCCTCCGCAAATCCTTGTGCTTGGAGAAACAATAATTAAATAATAGAGGAACCAATTGCATGATCACATGCCAATCATGGGACTTACACTTATGTAAATCATGATTAGCATAATTAACAATCCTATTCAAGTTGGAAGAAAAATTAGATGGGCCCTTCAAATTATATATTGTGTCTAAAAGCACCTTTTTTCCCCCACTCGTCAAAGTAAATGCACCAAGGGGAATTACTGTCCTTCCCCTACTATCTTCTTTCAACCATAGTTGTGGCTAAAGTTTCAACGATTTAAGGTCTTTTCGTGCATTTTTTCCATCCTTCGAATGACCCCCCCCCCCCCTCAAGGCAAGTGCCCACAATATGTTCAGTGAGGTTCTTCTGTGCATGCATCACATCCAATACATGGCACACCGGATTATTCTTCCAAAAAGGCAAGTCAAATAAAATTGACACTACACCAAAATCGATGATTAGTGAGTGTTGTTAGCAGTCACAAATGACCTTTATAATTTCTATTTACCGTCATAATTTAGGGGGTGGCAAAGAAAATATTGTAACTCCTAACAGCAGTCACAAATTTTTACAACCCCTATGGGGGTTATGACTGGTGACCCCAATTTGTAACTGCTGATTGTAACTGCTGTTAGCAGTTATGAATATAATATTTATAACTACTGACAGCAGTTACAAATCTAATATTTATAACTGCTGAGAGCAGTTATGAATTTATAACTGCTGAGAGCAGTTACGAATTTGATATTTATTACTATTGACAGCAGTTACGAATCTTATATTTGTAACTGTTATTAGCATTTACAAAAGTTGAATTTGTTAAATGTGGTAAGAGCTGTTATAATTAGCTTTAGATTTTCACAAAATGATGAAATTATGAGAGTAAAATAAATATCATGAACATGCACTACTAGAAAAATGACAATTAAGGACAGCTAATTTGTTGTCCCAAAATCCCATTTGTTGTCCCCAATAGTATTTAGGACAGTCATAAGGACAGGAAGAGTTGTCCTATTAGGTGGGCGTCATAAAAGGCTAAAAGGACAGCAACTGCTGTCCTTTTTGAGTTTTTAGGACAGCAGAAGTCGTCCTTTTAGCTCTGTCCTTTTAAATCCAAATACTTCTAAAAGTTTATAAGGACAGATGTTGCTGTCCTTTAAAACGGATTATTAGGGACAAAAGGAGCTGTCCCAAATAGATTTTGGCACATAAAATGTGGCGCCAAATTAATATGTTAAAAGAATGTTATAGTTGTCCTAAAAGATAAATATACATTTTTTATACATTAATAAAAATTGTAGTTCTTCAAAAATCGAGGGAATCTCTAATATAATAACAGTAAATTAAAAAATAAAAATGCAAAGTCATATTATACCAAAATATAACCTTTGGATTAATAACAAAACCAAATAGTATTTAATCACACTTCACAAAAATAAACACCACCACATATTTTCAAACCATTATTTCCAATTCCATGTTAGTTATATCCATGACTTAATAACAATCCATAGCAAAAAAAAAAGACCCTTTGTGGCTGAAAGTTGATCATTTGTAGTCAATCGTGGGTATTGGAAGTATCAACTGGTGGTAGCGGTGGTCTTAGTGGGATGCCTGCCTTTCGTATTGTACAAGATATTTCAATCCTCGCTTCTACTTGAGCTTCCCTCTTGGCCCTCGTGACTCTTTATTGTATTTAATTTTCCAAATTAGCACTCACCATATCAATTTCTTCTTGATGACGATTCTTTTCTAAATTGAAGTTCCCACAACTCTATGATGGGAACAAAGATGTTCGATTAATGACATTCATATTCGCGACTCGCTGCAAGAAAAAATGAATAATGTTAATGACATTTCAAGTTACTTGTCATTATTTTTAAATACTCTTTAAGTTGGTCATTTTCAAATACTTTATTATTTTTTAGAAAATTCTGACAGGGCTTCTTTTGTTTTTCCATGTAATCCAACCTGCTTAATCATCAATAATCACCCACCACCATATAAAATCACCCCCCTGGTTTACCCTAAAACTTTAGAAACCCAACATATACATACCAATATCACCAACTTTAGACAAAATAAACAGACCAATATCACCAACTTTAGAAATCCATGAGGCTACTATTTAATAAGAGCCATTGAAATTTATTTACCAGCAAAGTAGGATAGAGGACAAGCTCCAATTTTAGAGGCTTTGTAGGATTATGAGGACCGCAAGGTACAGTGACAACCCAACTGTAAAGTGAACTTTAGTCAATATATAATCACATATTAATTAGTTAGCCTTCCTAAACATACCATGAACCTACTAACATCATAATAATCATTTTTACCCTCAAAACATCGCTATGTTCCTCTCCTACATTACATATTGTTCACACTATAAGAAAATTCTAAACCCCTAGATAACTTGAGGTTAACCCCTTCTTATTCAACCACTGCATTTACAAACTTACAAGCACCATCTACGCTTACACTCTAAACACACATGCATATAATATATAAATGTCAGTTAAATAAGTAAACATGACTTGTTTGTATAATCGGTACTTATGGTCCTTCTTTGGTCTCAGGAACATTGCAAAGATCTATGTTAATATGAAAATAAAAAAACAATCAGATACTATGTCACAGTCATAGTGCTGGCCATGAATGCAATGCCATTGGATAGGGAAGAAAGCAACAAGAAATAAGAATGCTGCAAAATTTAGAATATCTCGAAATAAGCACTCTGAATTCGAAAATGGAAGAAATCCAAATTCTCTTTGACAAGTGATATGTACATGTTCTCTATAAAAGAATGCATCATTAGAAACAACATTAGGTTGGATTGTTAGAACACCTATAAGAAACGCTCCAGTACAAGCATTACTAGGAATTTCTAGGGAGGATTTAAGTTATAAAGATGTTCTAGAGATTTAAGTTTCGAGACTACTAATATTTATTGTGTTCTATTTTTTAGTCTCAAAGGACTACTAACATATAAAATATAATCCATAAAGAGAGTCCGTACCTTCATACTTTCACATTGAGTCTTCCTATTTATAGGATATAGTGAGACATCCCAAAAGACAAGAATGTGAGTGGACATACACCCAAAAGCCAAAAGCCACACAATTTAACAGTTGTACTAATATTACTGCCAACTAGAACCACCTCACGCACGCCTATTCACTTACCCCCCCCCCCCCCCCACACACACACAGATAAAAACTTCAGCCTATGTTTTATTTTTGAGCAAAAGATCGCGACGGGAAATCTAACAGAAAATTGAAGCAAGTCCGCATTATTACTCGCTCTCTTTTCTCTCTATTCTTTAAACTGTGTAAACTTATTGCTTTGCTGTTACCATTGACACTCTTGATTCATCTCCAATGGATGATAACTTGGACCTTAATGAGGCACAATCTGATGGTGGTAAGGGTAAAGAGCCCGTACAAGCACCTATCGACCCCTACGTACCCGTCGACCCCTACCCACATCTTGTAGAAGCATATGATATTTTCTTGGTAGCTTACAAATACATAAAGTCAATAGCTTATGCAACAGACACACGAGCGGAATTTTCCCCTTCTAGGGAACCCTTCCTTGAAGCTGCGCAATTGTTCCACAATCTGCCTTCTCGTGCAATGAAAGATGAACTTTCCCTTAATGGTTCAGTTGTTAAAATAGTACCTGAAGTTCTGATTGCTATAATGTTTGATGTGGAGAGATGGGCTTCCTTAATGTCTCATATGGTCTATCGTGCATCTGCCGATGTCCCACCCGATGTTTTGCAGAAGTTGGGCACAATTGATGGAACAATCCTAAAGAAGTTGATGATAGAAGCATAGATCCAGCTACCAACACCAGTTACGCAAAGAAGGGAATTTCGTTTCTTAAGATACCTCAAAATACTTTCGAAAGATATGTGGGTCATAGTCTATTTATCAATTGATTATTTTTTACATCCTTATAATTTCACATCAGAACTGAACAGTAGGAGGAGGCCATCAGCGCTATTAATCAAGAAGCATGAAAACCATTCCCAGATTAACTGGATCAAGAACGTTGAAGTGCCTGAATGCCAATCGAAAGATAGTATATATGCTGGTATTATCAAATCAAAGGTTGCATACGGTGCAACGATTTGGATTACTGCACTCATATGGGGATTGAAACAAAATTACAACAGAAGATTGGTTACTGCTAAGATGACTAGCTTCCGATTTCAAGAAGAGCCCTTCTTAGTCTATGATATTCTTCTGAAGAAGAGTGTGATATTACAGAAGCCAGATTTGGGAGAGCCTCAAGAAGTGATAAAATTTGTCTCAGGATATGATGATACTTGCAGCATTACTCTATATAAGAAGGGTGCTGGTTATATGTTACAAGAGGCATCAAAGAATGGGTTTTGCTCCTTCATCATATCAATACCAATGACCGAGGATGACATAAATTCTTCTATCTTTGATGGAAAATATGAAGATTATTTGTTACAGCCTTCAGGTTTTGCCTTAATGGTTGATGGGGATGCTTCTTTAGTAACCATTGATGTGAAATGAAAAATTGATGTTGAAGAGAATGATAAAGCCGTTGAGTCCGTGTAAAATCTCACTCGTTCCATCATTGGAGACATACGAAAAGAGGCATTTGCAGTAACCACCGAGGCAGAGCGTCTAGCTAAGAGTTTGCGAAAGGCATGTCTTATAAAGTGAAGATAGTTCCTGTGCAGTTTGTGTTTTTCTACATTTTTCCTTCTAACCATTTGACCCAAATTCAACTTTTTCAATCATTTGGTGTCTTATAAAGTGAAGATAGTTCCTTTGTAGTTTGCATGTGTTGGATAATAGGTATGCAAAGGCAGAAATGAAACTCTTCTATTTTTTAGTCTCTTATTTTCATTTATTAATCGAAATTTTATTTATTTCTATAAACGTTACTTTTGTTTTCATCCTTAACATTTCATATGTTACTGTTTATGGATTTCCCCTCAGTAGCAGGAATGCATATGTTGTATTCGAGTTGATTTGTTTGATGGTTTGACAATTTCATAATGTTCAATGTCATCCTATCACCGATTTTGAGGTCTTTAAAGTAGGTGGTCATGAACTCCAAACACCAGAATATTTAAAGTTTCATAAAACACATTTTAAAGAAATTTATATAAAGAAATTGGTAAACTGTTAAATTAATTAAGGTCATTAGCACCACCACAATATTATTTTTAAGACATGTTTTGAAGCTTTATTGACATTTTTCAATTGTACCAACATTATATTCAATGTCAGTCCTCATATTATAGTACCATGTGGCACCTGGCTCTAGAGTGCATACCCTTAATTAAAGGCAATAATTTCGTCAATTAAGAGGATGCATCATTATATTGATAAATACAATATAAAATAAATAATGTGAAAAATAAATGGTATTGCACATAATTTAATAGGTACATTCACATTCTAATGCAGTGTGACAAATATGTAAAACAAATTCTTTACTTCGGACGCTCTATCGACACTTCTATATAAATTGTTAAGTACTTAGAACCCTCAAACTCTTCTTCACATCCCAAAAACATTAGCAAGCCACTGTCACAATACATAAGAATTCTAATTCTTCAAGAGATTAATCTCCCACTATCACTTCATTCCCTACACCAGAAGTTAATTACCTTTTTGATAGAGGGAAGTGAGTTTAACATCTTAAGAAAATAGGCGAGGTGATTTAATTTTTTATAAACCCATATTTATGTTCTGTACAGGCAAGATAAACTTATCAAAGATGAAAGTTTGATAAGCTCAACCGCCTTATTCTTCCTTTTATGTTCACTCTCTCAGGGCCTGGAGAGCTTCAGCGCAGAGTCAAATCGGAGGACCATATTTGTGCTCTCTCATCTCTCCACGGGTTCAAAATCTCTCTCTTAATGATATTTTCAGTAATTACAGGTGACATTGGTACCCAAGGTAACACCCTAATGCATGCATAGATCGATTAGGTTAACCATTACGTAATACTATTAGTCCAGTGGGATTTCTGTTGCAGCTACTAATGCCATTAATGATTAATGAAGATTGCATATGGAGCATTCTCTAGTGCCATTACCACAGCGCTCACCAACCCAGTTGAAGTCCTAGAGTTGCGGTTGAAAATGAATGCCAACTTAGTTAGTGGACCAATTGGGGAATTTGAAAGATTGCTTTAGAATATGGAATGGTGGCTCTATGGAGGGGGGTTGGGTCTGCTATGATTAGAGTTGCTACTTTAACTGAATTACACCCTCCTAACTGCACCTATGGAAATGGACTCTATAAAAGAGACTCTATAAAAGCTGGAACCTATAGAAATGGATTTCATTGTGCATTTCAGATTCTGCATACTGAAGGCCTTCGGGGACTTTACAAAGGGTGAGATTTTAGGCATACCCGAATTGGCTTCCTAGAGAATTTTGAACTATTATGATTACTGTTAAAAAAATATATCAATCCATGTTTTGAAATGTACCTAATTTTTCATAGGTGAATAAGCGTATCTTGACCATTAATTTCAATATGTTCAAGTACTCTGTATGATAACATCTAAAATTTTTAACGTTGTTTATATAAAAATTCATAACTTCGGACGCTATACCGACACTTCTTCTATACTCTCCAAAGTAACAACAACAAATTTGGATACTAAAAAGTATAGACACTAAGATAAATCAAACTAAAGAATATACCGCCAATAAAAGTAAGCTTAAATAGAGAAGTCGTCATAATTGAGTATATAATTAGAAACTTACATATAAATATTTAAATATCCACAAATATTAAGGGTATGCACAAATCTTAAGGGTAAACTTACATATGAATCTTCACCATTTATGTACTCTACTAGAAATACACAATGGTTTTAGAGTATTACCTGAATCTGCCACAAAGAATTCTTTAGCATGCGATTTCTAAAAGAACGAGACATTGCTATACACCTCCTACCCTCCAAGTTTCTGAAAATTAATCAAATATGAGAAACTGATAACCACTGGCCCTAAGTATCACTTAATCATATTGAGGAAAGGCCTGGGAAAATATAGAAAGAAAAACTAAATTCATATCCATCTGTACAAAGACTATAACAACAGTGAGTTCAGTCTTATAAAACACTTTTGGCTGGTACCCTGCCTTGCGGATGTTGTACCCCGCCAAGCTAGATGGGCCGGTGGTAATGACTAGATCGCGTGTTTAGTTTTCTAAAGCACGTGAGCGCACCTAGTCTATAAAAAAGATACATACCTCCAAACATTAAGCGACATACCTCATTAGCTTTCCATCATTTCATACGCAAGAGTGAGACGAATATTATAACCTATAAAAAAGAGAAAATATATTAGGTTCTCTCTATGACACACATTCATAGTGGGTGATAAAAGTAAACATTGAAATCAAACATTAGTTTAGAGAGATGAGAGTATACCCGATTTGCAAAACCGTATAAATATAAAAATATTCACCAAATTAGTACCTAAAAAACTAAAACACAAAATATGAAAACCAAAAAGAGAAACACAAAAAAGGATTTTATATAACATGAAAATAGAGATCCCTATAGACACGAGTGCATGAGTATTAAGGAAAATTAATGTGTTAATCAAAGAAAGGCTTCGTTTGAGATAAGATGGCTTTGAACATATAAATTACCCAACGGTTACAAAGAGAATAAAGTAACAACAACTATAACAATAATAGCACTCATATGGGAGGTGTTTTAAGGCACTCAAAAATGATTATTAAGCTCCCCCATCTCCAGTGCCTCACAATAATGACTAGAAGAGGAAACATACACATATAAAAGCTATAATCCATATAGAAACAGACATTTTAGCAAACAATTGGTGGAAAATAACAAGAATGGGATATATAAGCACATCAATTCAATGGAATGAATTATTTCATGCCTCAACAATCAAATTATGAAATCATTTAACTGTATAAACCAACTTCAATTAGATTATCAAAATACAATCCAAATATTTTTTTTAAGAAAATTAATCATCGTAGAGGATCTATATTGGTCGAAAAGATATAGATCCAACTTGTAACTTCACAACCACACTTAACTACTTCAATGTATGATAAATGATATGTCAACAAACCGAAAAACAATGGTTCATGGAAAAATCAAGCTGCGCACATCCAAAAATCAGGCTACCCTACAAAATTAAAGAAAATTAAAGTTACACTCATAAATTGTAGTTTTCAGAGATATATTTGTTTGCAAACATGATTCAAATTCATAAAATATTGGCATACATTCATCAAAACTTGACATACATCCATTTTTACCTGATGACAACTCTTGAAAACAACACGAACTGCTATATGTGGCTGAAATGTCATCCAAAAATATATACCCACATCAGAGAACAAATTAACACAAATTTCATATATATTAAAAACGAGAAACAATCCTCAATCTCTGTGTTGGACGATTTCAAACCCTCAATTAAGCCCTAAAACATATTTCAAATCAAGCCCTAAAACATGTATATAGTTTATATATATACGGAGATGTTAATAAATAGATTGAAAGAACACAAACATACTTACGATTTTGAGTTTCTAGAGATTTGATTGATGGTGGAATTGGATTGAGGGAGAGAGGATTTGCTGGAATCCATGAGTGAGTGGGGGTTGAGGTACTACGAGGTGTCGAGGAGAGAGGAGTAGAACGGGATGAAAAATAGGGTTGATTTTAGTGAAAGTTGGAAGATAAAAATTGGAGGGAAATGAAATAGTTTAAAGGACAGCATTCTATGTCCTTTTAGAGTTTTATTTTAAGGGACAACATTTTTCTCTGTCCTTTTAGAGTTATTATAAGGGACAATACATTTTTAAGTGTCCCTAAAATTATATATCTTATGGTATAAAGGACGGAAAAAAAATTAATGTCCTTTTAGACTATTATAAAGGACAACCAAATTTTGTTGTCCTTTATACGTTTTTTAAAAGGACAGCTTAAAACCTGTCCCTAGTGTCTGTGTCCTTAATTGTCATTTTTCTAGTAGTGATGTGACAAGGCTAAAAAAATTGACAATATTTCATTTATATTTCTAATATTCCAAATATCCGGTACAAAATGAACATAGAATAAAACAACCCCTTCTTGGGCGTCAAGTACAAAATGAAAATAGAATAAAAAATAACGGCACAGCACTTCGATGACATGAAATGTCATTGACATATAAAAAATCATTCTAAACCTAAACCATGGGTCACCACGCGGTGGATACGCTTCGTGGATTCTGGGTATATCAATAGTGGGGGTTATTAATGCGGTGACATCCTCCTTCGTGTACTTGGAGTATGACTGTTGATCAAGTTCAATGGACTCAAATTTTTTGAATACGGCATCTCGATATCCATTGACTTGTGCGTGTGTTGCTTGCCACGAAGTGTAAACACCTGGATTTAGGCCTTTGAATACTACGTATGTCTGGGATGTCATGTGTTAACCTACAAACAAGAAACAAGTCCAGTATCGACACAGAAAGAAGATATATGATATTTAAACATGAAAAGAAGATCATAAATTGATGGAAAACTAATTTCCCCACCAAACCAATAAAAAATGCTAGAGTTAAATATAAGTTCTGACTCAAAAAATGCAAATCATTAAATTGTTATATAACAGTACTGTTATATAACTGTTATATGACAGTTATATTGTGAGATGCACATACGTTATAAGTTGAGAACTAAAAGCAACATTCACATGTATTCTCGTTTGACTATTGCCATCTTTTTCATCTGTCGTGATTCATTGTCTCCTTTCTCAACTTCTTGCATTTATCAACTAACCATGTCATAGCACAAAATTGCAAAAACTAATCATATGTCAAACGAATTTATTTAGCATACCGAAGTGAAGGGAGAAATAAAAAATATGTTTTGGAAGGAGGTCATAACTTCATAAGAGGCCAAAGTAGTTAAGTTCAAGTTCCACTCAGCTATATGTAAGTTAAAAAAATGTGTGTGACCTGCAGCACCATTTAAAAGATCATCACCATAACAAAACGCTCTCTAATTTGCAAAGCATGATGATATGCTACACATTGGGGGTCATTACTGAACCCAGTGAACTCAGTGAAAAAAATATTGGTTTCTTCTCCTTTACATGACCCCATTTGCATCATTTCATCTGTTTGTATCAACTCACTCAACCTCAATATAACTCAATAGAGATGCCAAATTTTCAGATGTCAAGACCAAGATATCACCTAGATAAGCTTGTTTAATAGTTTTGCGAACTTTTGAACGGCATATCAGACTCGATTTGGCCACTACTGTGTGTTCGTGCGGTGAGTAAAACTGTGTGTAGGTGCAGTGTGAATTTATGTAGTGCAGTGCGTGTGTGTATAAAACCGTGTGAGGATGTGCATTCCCTCATGACTGCATCAAAGCATTGACGCAAATTCATATATATATCAATATTAGAACTTATATATCTTAATTATAGAGATATATTTATCAATTATCTTTTATAACAAACCAAAACCTAAGGGTTGGACAGATAAAAAAATTGTTTGTGCAAGTGCTGGTAATTTTCCAAAGTACGACCAGTTCGCACTAATCATCGCATCTATAGGTAGGGTCTTCAAATACACGCTTGTGTTCAATACAATAGGATGTTCTCTATATATTAACATGGGCATCGTGGAATTTATTGCTATTCAAAATGGACTCTGACGATATAGAAAAGTAAGACTTGGAATTTGGAATAGAGGGAGTATATAATGAACTTACCAAAGGCAATTCCTTGAAGAATATGCGGTATCTGAACTCTGCAGTTAGGCCTAGTAAGGGATTAGGTCCACTCATATAACAATGAACATATAAGGTATATTAACTAATCAATCCAACTTTGGCACACCTAAATTTTTCTTACATATCAAAACAGTGTTCGCATACAGTTACACTAATGTTATGTTAGATTGATGGTAGCAGGTTAAGGTTTTAAGATATGATTTAAAAACAACATATACAATGGGGACACAGATTTCGTTAAGGTTGGAAACCTTCAAATTGTTCCCTTTTTACATCTAAAGTAGGGAAGCAAACATCACTGCTAATTCTAGTTTCATTCTCGATTTCCATAAGATGTTGACATCAAAAGGGTCCGTTGACTATATTTCCTCCAATCTCTCACATAGGGTAGTATATAGACTAAGGTTCATTTTATTTATTTATTTTGGTTTGCTTTTCTTCACGAAATGTTAATATCGGTAAAACTTTAACCATTCAATGACGAATAAAATACCCTTGTATAAAATTTGAAATGGAACTTTCATCCATTCTAAATGTATCCTTATCGTACACGAGCAGCTTCAAAGATGGAACATGTTCAGGAATTGAAAACATTAGCTTTTCATTCCAGACAGGGTTCAAATTTTTCTTTATGACACGTGTCTTCAATGATTGATTTTCCAATGAGAGGATGACATACGGATCACTGGTCATCAAAGTAGTTTTATTCTCCATGGGAGATTTCTCAACAGGGAATGGCACGACCAAGTAATAATACAGATGGGAACCTTATTAGCACCGTATATAGTCAACTCTGAGAGTTTTGTTTCTCATTAGGTTGTGGGTAACACATATGGGAACCTTATCAGCACAAAAGACTGGTTTGTTCATAATTTCATCGACCACAACACTCTTGAGGAGTCATACATTGAAGACGGAGAAATAATTATTGGTGTCGATGGAACCGAAGAAGTGGGGGAGTTGATAGAAACAAAGGAAAATGTGTTAATTGACATTCTAAACACTGAAGAAAAGGGTACTGAAATTTTCACTAGTCGGGAAGAATGCCCAAATACAGAACTCTTGGGGACACTTTTAAACCTCTCCCCTAGAAAGATCCCAAAAATTCCCCCAATGAAGATGATAACTGGAAGGTTGTCATCAAGAAATAGGGGGAATCTCACAAATCCTCTAAAAAATCAGCTAGTACGGGACAGTAAAGGATCTTACGATCTAACTCAGAGAACTCACCTCATCTCCTTAAACACTGACCTAGATGATATCCCTAAAATATTTGTCTTCCAAATTTCGTCGATTAAACATCCTAATTTTTGGACATTGTCAAACATAATTGGGAGATTTGTAGTGGAGGAAATCCTATGTATGCCTTAGCCAATAACGTCAAGAAATTAAAGGGTGTTCTAATCAAATGGAACAATGAGACTTTTGGGAATATCTTCCAAAACACAAACTCTACTGAATGGGATTTTTTGGCCTCTTTACTACCGATAACATTATTGGTCTTGGGAGATTTGATGTGGCATCCTTCCGCATCGACCATTTTTCTTTGAACCATGACTGTTTGTATAAGATTTTTAAAATGATTCAAATTTAATATTGTTTGTATTAGATCTAAAAGTTAACGATGAATGAGTAACTTTTAATCTAAACAAAGTTATTTTCAGAATTAAAATAAAATTAAAAAGAAATGATTAGAGAGCGAACATCAGGCATAAAAAGATTTCAATTTAGAAGACTTAGATTTATATGAGCGTTTGTTCCCACGTATAGATAACATACCTGAAGAAGATTAGTACTAAGACTTTATTTCAAATCTGAAATTGTTATAAAAAAAATGTGCCTTGATGCTTACTGTTATCTTCTGCATTAATGATCTTTCAAATTTTAGTGCATCCCATAAAAGATTCATCAGTTATCTATGGGCATTGTAGACAATTCACATCAAAATTGATGCTTATCTCCTATAGTATGTAATTTAAACAAAGTTAATTTTATTCACCATTGACTATTTGTAACGTGAAACTAATGTGTTTACGCTATAAGGATAAGGCATATGCAAGTGTATTATACCTCATGCACTGATGTGTAGTAAAACATCCGAGTAATGATCCATTAAAATTGAAGTATCAATAAAAGTATCCTCAAATCACGACATGTATAGGAAAAGTGCATCGGGGATTAAAAATGACCCGGTAAAATTGTAGCATCACTGACAGTATCCTCAAATCACGATAAAAAAGCCTTGAACCATTACGCGGACCAATATTTTGGTCGAGATTAAAGCCTGGTAATGAGTAAATATTGAATAGAAATCAATACAGACATAAGATATGATATTAACATGAGAACAAAATTAATACCAAAGGTTAAAGTTACTTATTTGTGCCAGAATGTAGAAATGTGTGCTTAATTTATGTTCTGAAACAAACAGCAAGTAGAACATTTCAAACATCCCATATCCTAATAGAGGGATGCTTTAATAATTTTGTGAAATGAGATTTAATAGTAATTGAATTCGTTTATGAGGCCTATGTATAAGTTAGAAGGTTAAATATTAATTGTGAAGTCCTAACACCATATATGGGCATAACAGCTACAACATATTTCACATTAGCAACGAAAATATAGGAATTGAAAACATTGATGTCTCATATGTATTTATTAGACTCTTAAATCTTGAATGTGCAGTCCTCGGAGCAATTATGATTACAATAATTTCAATTAATTTTGAAGAGTTTTATACATGTAGCAACGTTGTTACAGACCAACTATATGCATTTAATTAAAAAAATTCCATTGCTCACAGTTATGTTTTTTTTCGTGTATACCCTTATTCGACACACTAAGTCTTTGAAGATGGATATTTATCTAAAAGATTTTGAATAACCCGTTCGAATCTCTCCCTTGCATCCACTACTGACTCCTCCCATCATGGCATCTTTATTTTCAGCAGAAAAGTTGAAAGTCAGTACACTAAACCACTCTTAATCTTGGCAAATGGACAAATAGATGCATATATATTAAGGGGATGAAATGTAAGATACTAGCAACCAATTTTTAATTTAACCCAATAAAGAAAACACATATTAGCAACACATTACTTTAGTTTAGATCATGGTATCCACTTAAGGTCATCAAGTTCAGGTAATATGGAAAGTGAATGGCAACTATCATTCTAAATAAGCTTCATGTTTGTGCCATTAAATCCCCTAGGTTTGAAGAGAATAGGATGGCCAATATGAAAGACCTTGCTACCCTCACAGGAGGCGAGGTCATAACTAACTAGATACATGATCTCAGTATAGATTACACGATCACTTACTTAGCATTTAGTTTATCAAAGATACTCAAAATATGTTCAAAATTATGTATCTTCCTAGCACGCTTGTAAAAGAATTCAGCCAAACAATTATAAAGATATTGAATCAATTTTGAGGATCTAATCAAGCTCAATAAATACAGTCGCTCGAAACTTTAATCAGATCAATCATAAGTCAATCTCGGCTTTTTTACAACCCAAGTTATATGTCGTGTCAATCATTCTTTTGAAATACTTCACTTTATGATGTGTCTATATAAGATACCCCTCCAAAATCAGAATTGCATTGCATAAACTAACTCTAATACATTCTTAGGTAAATGGAACTTAAAACCTCATACGACTATTTCTAAATATGTCTATGAACGAAATCTCATACCCACTAAATAATTCAAACAAAAACTCAATGATAAATTTAGTGATGCATATGGGAAAAACCTATTTTCTTCGTTGATATAAAACACTGATTAGAGGTTAAAGTTTGGAGTTAGAACAAATGTTTTCTATGTGAAAAACAAGTATCATCGATAACAATATCTGAAAATAGACAGAACAAAAATATTGATGTAGTATCTACATCAGTTTGCCTCAAACTTCATCAATGTAGGACCCTTGATAAATGTAATAAGAACATGTCAGATCATAGCATGTTTATATAAACTACACAATGAGAGTTCCTAACTTATCGCGCAATTTCAAACACTCACGACTAAGCAACACCAAAATATATTAAAAAAAAATTAATATCAATAATTAATTGTATGATTAGGAGAATCCACTAACATTGAAAATATCAAGAAAAATAGGCACACACTACCCTAACTATGAATACATTACCTAATGGTAACCTTTTGTAATTCAAGAAACAAGAGTATCTATTACTTAATAGAATCTCCCTCCGTTCCAAATTAAGAGTCCCTATTATTATTTTTGTATAAATTAAGCATATACTCAATCATTAGTTAGGATCAAAACTTGTTATATTAATTTATCATATAAAATTGTAACTAAGTGTACAACTATAATTATGTTATTTTGACAAAATTTGTCAACAAAAATCATGTGGCTTTGAACAAAATAGTGAACATATCAGTTGGACATATAAAAAAAAGGCATCAATTAAAGATCAACAATAAAGTATTTAACTATTAAATAAATTGAACATGTCAAATACATAGTATAAATTCGAAAGACGGTCATTTCAACGACTTATTAAGTTCATAGTGAGTAGACTAAAAGAGAACAGACTACAAATCATGCAACCTCAATTTTAATAATTAAACACATTAACCTCAATTTTAAAAAATGTCATCCAAATCATGCAACCTCAAGAATGAGTAGACTAAAAGAGAACAGACTGCAAATCGAAAACTAGATGTACCAAGTCCAATAAAACATTATTAATCTCAATTTCAAAATTTTAATTAATTAGTAATGCAAAAAGGGAGATAAAATTATATGTCTAACTAAGGAGTAAACTTTGGTAACCAATCATGAGGCCACATAAGAAACTTATTTTTGCAATTTATCCTCATGAGGGCTTTGCAATTTATCCTCACAAGGGCTCTGCCTCTGTATCTTTGCAATTTAACTAGGCTTTATCCATTTTATCAACAACCAATAAGACTAAATTTTAAAAAAAGTAAAAGAATCTTAGCTCTTAACTAAATGGACCTCAATTCAGCATTAAGAGTAAAAACAAACACATTCTTTGAAAAGTCGACATAAAGAAATACAGTCCAATCAACCAAAACACCTCATATTTCACGAAAACTTACTCCTATATTCAAATTGATGTAACGATCTCAAGTTAACAAATTTAATTTGCAGTGAAAACTAAGGTTTACTTTTACCTCATGGACAATTGTAATGAAAACGTAGAGTGATGAAATATACCAGCTGATGAAACCTAGGGTTTAATACTCTGTTTATAACATTTAATATATATATATATATAAAGGATTGTCATATATTACCTCGTGGAAAAAATTCATATCACAAATTAAGACGTAGGGTTTAAACACTTACATTGATCGATCGATAAATAGATTGATAGATAGGGACACCTAATGATACCAAAATCAATTTTGGAAAAATCCATCAAGTTACGACTTATAAAGCCCGTTTTAGATGTGAGTCCAGCTTGATCAAAGGTGTAAAGGCCTAACGGTGAAGGCACGGTGAAATTTTATTGGTATCTTAAGGACACCACATTTTCAAATAATTAAGGTTAAACACATCACTCAACAAATAGTTAAAGCCAATGTAATTCACCTTTAGAAGACACAACCGTGAGAAAAAAAATATTGTAATAAATTTGAGTTTAACAAATAATTTTACAACTTATTGTCAAGGCAATCCATTACTAATGCAAATCAAATGGACTGAGGAATCAAGTTAATATAATTTAGTGTTTTGGGCAAGACACTAAAACGACCATGATATATTGAAAATGCACATATATACATACACTCATCATATATAAGTAGAGAGAGATTCAAAATGCAAGTTTTATATAAACTAAAACTGATTTTTTTAATTTTTGAAACCACATATTAGAGTTTGGAAGTTGAAGGGAAAACAAAACAAGAATTAATCTATTTATCAGTTGAAAATAACTTAGAAGAAGATGAAAAGAATAAAACCTGATTTTGGGTGGGAAGATAAAAGTCTGGTCCCAATAAGTTTTATGTGAGAAAACTTATATACTCAGAGAGAAAACTCACAGCAACGAGGTTCTTCTCACATAAATCGAACAAACCAAAAACGAGAGAGAGAGTTGTGTTTAGATTCAAAGAGCTTCTCACAGTGAAAAACCAAAAACCCAATTGCTTCTCACAACAACGAAACGAAAGAGGGGGGGGGCTGGAAATGTGAAAAGAGAGATGAGGGAAAAGAGGGAAATTAAAGTTATGTTAAAAATTTTGTGACTGCTAATTGCGGTTACAAATTAAGTTATAGGAAAAATTTATGACTGTTTAGAGCGGTTACAATTTATGACTGTCAATAGCTGTTACAAATTAAGCGTTTAGCCAAAATTTGTGACTGCTGGGAGCGGTTACAAATTTATGACTGCCAATAGCAGTCACAAATTTAGTATAACATCAAAATTTTTGACTTCTTATAGCAGTTATAATTTTGTGACTGCTCATAAGAGTCATAACTCAAGCCTACTGATAAATTTGTAACTGCTTGTAACAGTTATAAATTTGTCACTGGTTATAGGAGTCAGAAATTAATTATATGGTAACATTTGTGACTCTCATTAGCAGTGACAAACTAATTTACTCAATTTTTTTTATTACCCATTGATTTTATCACCCCTAATGGGAGTTACAAATAATTTTGTGACTGCCCCCGGGAGTGATAATTTTGTCACCCCAATTAGCAGTCACAAAAAGGCAGTCATAAAATTAGCATTTTGGTGTAGTGTGACCTGCAATACCATGCATTTCTTAACTCAGTTTCATTCCCAGTTGGTGTCTTCTTATGCTTAACATTCTTAAATTTGCGATTCTTACCTGGCATATTAGGGCCACATTCAGAAGATTTACTTTCAATTTCTGAACCTGAAAGTTGTCTCAGCGGTAGCCTATGTTCAACCCCGCCCAATAAAAAATTGGAACCTTTTTCAAATCTAAAACTATGAGCCGGGGGTAAAAACCTCCTATGGCAATGGTATACATTTTTTAAGCTAGAGGATAGATGAAGAGATTCAGTCTCCTCTCCACAAATTGGACCCCCCCAAATAACCATGTACTACACAATCGGATAATGTCCTATAAGCTGGAAAATCATTAATTGCCCACATCAACATAGCTTTCAGTGTAAACTCTTCTTTTATAAAAGAGTCAAATGATTACACACCGTCTTCCCATAACTCAATTAATTCTTCTACCAAAGGAGCCAGGTAGACATCGATGCCATTACTTGGTGCCTTTGGACCAGGTATCAACAAAGACAACATCAAAAATTCAGGTCTCATACACTGTAAAGGAGGGAGGTTGAGTGGGGCTAGGATCACTAGCTGTACACTCTAATTAGTGCTTAGATTTCCAAATGGATTGAAATCATCTGTTGATATAGCCAAACGAATGTTGCGTTGTTCTCGAGAAAAATCGAGATATTCATAATAGATCCTCCTCCAAGCAGTAGAATTAATAGGATGACGCATGAGATTACCCCTACTTCTTCCCTATCATGCCAAGTCATTGCCTCCTCTATCCATGGTATTGTGAAAAATATCTTTAATCTGGGCCCAACGGAAAACTATTTTAACACTTTTTAGGCACTTTTGAGCCTGTGCCTTCCTTACCATTAGATTGGACATATATAGGTTCATCACATATCGGACAATGATTGAGATTTCATACTCCTTTCGGTATAGTATGCAGTCATACACACAAGCATGAATCGATTTATACTTCATTACCAAACCTTTCAAACTATTCTTCATAACAGGATAGCTATTTGGAAGCGTCCTTGGGTAGTGAGCCCTTCACCCAATTCATAATTCCTATCACGCTATTGCCAGACAAACCGTACAGCGTCTTCAAACTGTGCAAACCAACCATGGCATGTAAAGTTGTTTGATCTTTCTCATAACTAGAGTATAACGGCTTGGTCGCCTTAAATTTTAAACTTTGGTAGTCATCGTCAAGGTTTATCGTGATATCTTCACGAGCACTTGAACCTTGTACATCATCAGTAACCTCATTCTCCTTCGATTCATAAACTCCGTATGCATCATCAACTAAATCCTCTAACATATTATGATATATGTCGTCCCCTTCTACATCTATCCTACTTGTTAAAGGTTGTTGTGAAGGTTGTTCGGGGATAAAAAGAACTTTCAATTCACCGTGAAAACTCAAAAATCGATAAATATCTTGCATACCCCATCTTAACAAATGTAGTTCAACTTTTTTCCACTCAAACACCTTACCATTCTTACGTCTAGCACATGGTCACGGAAACACTTCATCATTATGACATATCTTTGCGTATTTCACAAATTCATTAGCACCTCTGCGAAACACATCCCCCATTCTATTTGTCTCACCCATCCACTCTTTGTATTTCGGATATCCCATCACAGCTACCTCAACTAATCACCTATTAAAGGTAAGAACGTATATTCATGGATTAGTATAAACAAAACTTAGATTTATAGTATGTTTCATTTAATTATGTTTTATTTAAATTCGATTTTTAAATTTAAAATTGAAATTCAATTTGTAATAGAAATTTCTATTTCCTCCATCTCCTCTAAAGGGTGAGTGGTCATATCCCATTCAAGACCACATATTTCTATAATATACTTAACAGCTCATGCACATTGTTACGATTTGAGAAAAATTCGACAGCATATCCTCGTAGTTCTCCAAGTACACGACGTAGATTAGCAAGTGTGAGTATTACTTCTATTGATCAATTGAAATAACAGTCACACTTGTCAATCTAGTATGTACTCAGAGAATATTAGGATGTGACTGCAGAACTTCCTCCAAAAGTAACAACTTTAAGCCACTAAGAATATTATTATACAGAAATTATGCAATCCCAAACTGTCCAAACAGGACAATTCGAGAGATCTCATTACAAGGGTAATGACTCTCGAACGGGTCTAAGGGTTATTGAATGCGTACGCATAAGAACTAGAAGGCTCGTATCTATGTGCACTATGAGTAATTTCAAGTATGTTTCTGTGACACCCCGACTAATTAAATACCGGGTAGCTACTCCTTTATTCAAATTAATACAAAATGTCAAGTTGGTTCAGTTCATAGAATCACTGTCGAAAACATTTTTTTTTAACAATTACTAGCCACCTAATATTTAAAAAGTGAGTTGTCAAATTATATTAAATTAAATTAACATGCAATCCATCGAATATTTATTAACTAATGATAACACAATTACATCACAGTCACAACTGAATATAAATAAAATAATAAATGAGTCTGGAGTAACACTCCTCAGAATAGTCCAAATGCTGAATAAAACCAAATACAATGTCTGAATAATAAATGAATTCAACTCCAAAACTGAAAGGAAACTCAGTATGATAAAAATGTCTCAAAAATAAATGGGGAGACATGCCCTAACAACTTATTAAGTCTGAAGCCAAATCAATATAGAAAGTGGAGGCGTCTATCATCAAGATCCTGTAACTTCCACAGCAGCTACATCACGTCAATGAAATGGAACTCGTAAGCTTGGCATCCCTGTGACTGGACACGTAAAAGGTTTTTCAAGAAAATAGATTTGAAAGCAAACGGGTCAGAGCCTGATGTGAAAACAGTATAAAATATAGCAAGTGTCTAATTGCATTAAATAATGAATATTAAGTACATGTTAGTCCCGTTCTCTCACATGAGTTTCTCCCCTCTCAACTAATGTGCACGACTAACGTATATCCCTAACATGTCCTAGTTAGGCCGCTAACTAACTAGTCTATACTGCAACATGTCCTCACATGATAATATAGGGGTTTGTTCAAGACATTCCAATCTAACTTATGTGAATATACCTTTTCATCTCTCAGATTAAGTTATATTACATCATATAGGAAATTCTCAATTCTAAATATACTCAAACTGTCGCAAATATTCACACACATTAATAAGGAGTCTGTTATCATCACCAATATATAAATTTTAACATAATTATATAAATAGGGCACCCCTAGGCTAAGCTGCGGTGCACACATACTCTTCTATCGAATCCCGATACATCACGTACATAAGGACTATGTATTCCGAATCTCTAAGGAACCGTTTTAATAAGCAAAATCACACATATTAGAGGCAAACATAGTTCACATACGCATGGGTCATGCACATACCTACGCTCCCATGGTCAGCTAACTTATCAACTCATAAATAAGTCATTCACAGCCCTATGTCCTTAAGGTAGCAATCTAAATCTCCCCATAGGCACACAAGAATTAGACGGCCTTGTTCGAAAGTCGACCTCTCGTGATAGCAAGTATGGTAGGTATGTGATACACATATAAATCTATTTACTAAGCATTCACACAACTTAGACAATTTATAATATTACTCAAGGTATGTTGTCAATCCTTATACCATTATTTCAATTAGTACATTTTTATGCTTTCGGATAGTTATACAATATAGTCCACCGACACATCACCCGTCTTAGTTTCGAGTACTTAAAACCTAACTCATTAAGGTTACTAAGTTTCCTATTATTCTCGCACTTTAATCCAATACTCTTAAGGTCCATATTTCTGCCACTAACCTTATATTATCAACTATATAGATTTAACTCATTTAATCATAGTCTTTAATAGTCCCTCACTCGTCGAACCTTATTAGGCCTAACATAACTCCCAATCTAATTCTAATAACAACTTGGGTCTCATATACATGCCTACTAGTCTTCCTTGAATCTAAAAGTGTTCACAAGGTCCCCAGCAATAATTCTATAGGGTCGAAATTTCTAAAATTCAATTAGGGGAAAATGGCAAAATTCTTGGATCGACCTTGAATATTGATCGATCGATGTTGGTCGATCGATCGACCTATGAATGTCGATCGATCGATCGCACCAGATAAGGCTACAGACTATTTCATTTTTCAGTCCCAGATTTTTTCCAAAACTCCATTATAAGGTATGAAATTCTAAACTAAGTACGATCATTATACTACCTAAATACAATGTTTTTAACGTTCCAAAACCACTAAATCATCAACAATTCACCTTATATGGATCAAATCTTCATAAGAACCCTAGTTTTCTATTTTCTTCAAGAATTATGGTATTTCACTTCTTAAATCCGTTCTTAATTCATCAAGGGTTATATTTTTTGTTACTGAATTTCATTCAGAACTAATCTACATTCAATTACTATCCAAGATTTATAGTACTACCTCAAATTTCATGGGTTTTATCATCTTTCAAGACAAACATCAATTTCTACACTAACATGGAAGATTTATTCTCTGAAAACAAATGAAATTAAATCACTTGCCTTAAGTTTGATGTTCAGAATTGTTGATGTTGCCCGAGGGTTGGTTATTTCCTTCTTTCCGGTCACAATTCCGTTAAGGTTTGGTGGTGGTTGGTGGTGGCTAGGGTTTGGAGACCTCCTGCAACTTCCCCTCTAACTCACGTAGCCCACTCTTTTTTTGGCTAATATTGGCCCTAATGACCTTTCCAATAATAAATAAATAAACACTAAAATTCGTGGGTCTTAATTCCTTAATTTTTAGAATGACCAAAATACCCTCCCGGTTTGGCCTAAAAATGGCCTAGGACCCAAACTAAACCCCCCGCTAGTGTTTTCTGACTATCTCGACCCCTCCGGACACGTTGGCGGACTCAAAATGACCATACGGATGATTAAATTATAATTTACCTTTTAATCTAATTAAATTGATTTCTGATACGACTGACACGCGCGTCCCAACTTAATTTTCCAGATTATCGTATTTATGACTCGCAATAATTTTAATAATTTCCATAATCCTATATTACCATATATACTTAGTAATATTCAATGTTATCATCATAATAAAATACCAACTCGCGTCTCGCTAGTATTTAAATCCGGATTAATTTCCAATTAATTCCCATTTAATTAATCCCATTAAATAAAATCAGTAAAATTACGGGGTGTTACATACTTCCCCCCTAATAATAGAATTTCATCCCGAAATTCAGAAAATAAAGTATACCTAGTAAGAATAACTTTGGATATCACTCTCGCATCTCATCCTCGCGCTCCCAAGTTGACTCCTCGGCATTACGACGCCGCCACTGAACACGTACTAACGATACTATCTTCGACCTCAGTTTCCTCTCGCTGTGGTCCAGAATAGCAATCAGCCCCTCCTTATAGGAACTGTCAGGCTGTAGATCGATGTTCTCTAAAGCAATGTGGGTATGGGCCAAGTCATTCCTAAGATATCTCCTTAGCGAGGAAATATGGAACACGTCATGAATCCTATATGGTGTTCCGGTAACCCAAGTCTGTACGCAACTGGACCAATTCTATCGATGATAGGAAATGGCCCCAAGTATCTAGGTGCCAATTTCCCCTTCTTCCCGAAATGCATAATCCCCTTCATCGGAGACACCCTGAGTAGAACCTGGTCCCCTACCTTGAATTCTCTGAAGAATCTTTTGGCATCGGCATAACTCTTCTGTCTGTCATGAGCTACCCGAATATGGCTCTGTATCATCTCTATCCTTGCTGTAGTATCCTGAATTACCGTCGGCCCATGTAGTTTGTTATCCCCCACCTCTAGCCAACATGCTGGGGAATGACAAGGTCTACCGTATAACGCCTCGAATGGAGCCATGCCAATAGTAAACTGGTAGGAGTTATTATAGGCAAACTCCACCAGTGGAAGATACTTCTCCCAATCTCCTCCAAAGTCTAGGATGCGCATTCGCAACATGTCTTCTAACATTTGATTTGTCCTCTCGATCTGCCCATCTGTCTGCGGGTGATATGCTGTACTCATCCGCAACTCCATACCCATGGCTTCCTGGAAACTCTCCCAAAATTGTAAAATAAATATCTTGTCTCAGTCAGACACGATATTGAGAGGCACCCCATGGAGTCTTACTATCTCCGATATGAAAATCTAGGCATACTGTCCCATAGTGTAGTCTGTCCAGGCTGGCAGAAAATGTGCAACTTTGGTCAACCTATCCACGATTACCCATATGGAGTCGTGGCCCCTCTGCGATGTAGGTAACCCCGTGATGAAGTCCATAGAAATTCTCTCCCATTTCCACATGGGAACTTCTAATGGCTGTAGAAGTCTTGTTGATATCTGATGGTCCACCTTTACCAGCTCACAAGTGGCACATTTGGAAACAAACTCGGCAATATCTCTCTTCATCCCGCTCCACCAATATTGTCTCCTCACATCCTGGTTCATCTTATCCCCACCAGGATGTACCGTGAACCGCGAGCTGTGCGACTCTGTCATTACCTCGTGTCACAAGTCTTCCCCCTTCGGAACGACCAGTCTGCCATTAAAGCATAAGCCCCCATCTGAACTAACGGTATAGGACTCAGCTCCCTCTGCTAGTAATCCTATTATCTTCTCTTGACAGAACGAGTCTTTCGCCTCGGCCTGTATCACTCTCGTAATGATCTGGGGTGTAACTGTCATCGCAGACATAAATGATCGGGCCACTGCGTCCTAGTATCCCAATTCCTTCCACTTTGCTTTCCACACTTCGGCCACCTCACCCATCGGCCTACGGCTCAACGCGCCTGCTACCACGTTAGCCTTACCTGGGTGGTACTAGATATCGAACTGATAATCCTTGACGAACTCAAGCCACCTACGTTGACGCGTATTTAATTCTTTCTGCATGAAGAGGTACTGTAGGGACTTGTGGTCAGTGAATAAACGAAATTTCTCACCCAGGAGATAATGTCTCCAAATCCGAAGAGCAAATACTACAGCTAACTCCAAGTCGTGGGTGGGGTAATTCTTCTCGTGAGGCTTAAGCTTATGGGAAACATAAGTTATAGCCTGAATCTCCTGTTGAAGTACACCCCCAAGTCCTAGTAAGGACGCATCGGTGTATACTAGATACTCAACTCCCGGTCTAGGCAATACTAACACTGGTGCTGAGGTCAACTTGTCCTTCAACTCGTCGAATGCCAGTTGACAGGCCTCGCTCTAGATAAATGGCACACCCTTAAGAGTCAGATGTGTCAAAGGACCCGCTATCTTAGAGAACCCCCGAATAAACCTCCTGTAGTATCCTGCTAGGCCCAAGAAACTACGTATCTCAGTCGGTGTCGTGGGCTGTCCCCACTCCCTTACCGCTAATACCTTCCCCAGATCAATAGATATCCCCCTGCCTAAAATGATATGCCCCAAAAACTGAACCTCCTTCAGCCAAAACCCACACTTCCCGTACTTTGCATATAACTCGTTCTGACGCAGCGTCTGCAAAACTAGCCTCAAGTGCTCCGCACGTTCCTCCTCTGCCTGGGAGTAAACCAGAATGTCATCAATGAAGACGATGACGAACTGGTTTAGGAACTCTCTGAACACCCTATTCATCAAGTCTATAAACACGACTGGGGCATTTGTTAGGCCAAAAAGCATAACCCGAAAGTCGTAGGAACCATATCTCGTCAAGAAGGCAGTCTTCGAGATGTCTTGTTCCCTGATACGCAATTGATGGTAACCCAATCTCAAGTCAACCTTCGAGAATAAGTCCACTCCTCTCAACTGGTCGAATAAGTCATCGATTCGGGGCAACGGATACTTGTTCCGTATCATGACTGTATTCAACTCCCGATAATCTACACATAACCTCAAAGATCCATCCCTCTTCTTTACGAACAACACAAGGGCAACCCACGGTGAAGTACTTATACAGATAAACCCCTGGCCCAATAGTTGCTCTATCTGATCCCGTAGCTCTCTCATCTCCGCTGGAGCCATATGGTATGGTGCACGGGCAATTGGCCGAGTGCCCGGCATCAGGTCGATAAAAAAGTCTATCTCTCTACTAGGAGGTAATCCTGGAATATCCTGGAATGCATCAGCGAACTCCCTAACAACTGAAATCGAATCGAGTGGTATTACCACTCCCTTAAAGGTCTCCTCCTCTATATTATACAAGTGAGTGGACGATCCTCCCTCAGGATGAGGCATCGCCACTAGGAATATCTCCTGCCCGGGTATGGAAAAAATAATACTCCTACTGAAATAATCAATCATGGCTCGATACGCAACTAGCCAATCCATACCGATAATCGCATTGTACGCAATCATATCTAACACTAACATATCGACAGGTAAGGTAAGACTTTCGATCTCTACACCCACACCTCTACATATAAGTGAAATCACAGAACCCCTACTCAACGGTGAATCTACGCAAGTAATAGTGCTCTCTACGGTATCTAACAACCCCACAGTGCGTGTAAATCTCGTGGAAATGAAACAGTGTGTGGCTCCCGTGTCAAACAAAATACGCCCCATAGTCCCCTGAATAGAAAACATACCCTCAATAAAGGGTGGATCCTATGGGACTGCGGCCTGCTGGAGCTAATAAACCCGCCCGTACTAAAGTTTTCCCTGCTGGACTGGGACTGCTGGAATGGGTGGTAAAGTTGGCATCTGCGGTGGTGGTGGGAGAGCGTTTGGAAACATAGGTCTTTGGGGCTCATGTCGAGCACCCTACTGCTGCTGCTGTGGGGCCTTGCCCCTTTCAGGACACTCCTGGCATTTGTGGCCAATCTTGCCACAAATAAAACATTTCCCCGCAAAGTTCCTCCCTCTCTGACCCTGCTGCCCATGACCCTGGTGGCCGTTACCATTCCTACCTTGACCATGCTGGCCCTACTGAAACTGCTGTTGTTGGCCGTGCTGGCCCTGATGGATGTGCTGACCCTACTAGCCATGCCAAAAACCTCCCTGACCATTTCTGAATCCTCCAGATCTAAATCTCTTAGAATCCCCCTGCTGGGAACTCTGATCACCCTGCCTGTGTTGACCCTGAGCTGTTTGTGCCTCGCTGGCACCATTCCCCCATGTCCTACCCTGATGGCTGGACTCTCCTGCTCGCTTGCCCTCTGACAAGTGAAAGCGGTGGTCCTGGAAGTGAAGTAATGTTGCGTTAACCATATCAGAACAAGTGGCCAACGAGATATTTCCTAGCAAGTGCTGACGAATCCTCCATGCCAACCCGTCCATGAACTTCTGGATCTTCTTATCTTCAGTCGAAATCTCATCGCGAATGATGTTCAGAAGATTTGTGAACTCGGATCCATACTCAGCCACTATCTTTCCCTCCTACTTAAGGTTCATCAATTTCCTCCTCATCTCGGTATGCACTGCTGAGGGAAAATACTTGAGGTCAAACCGCACCCAAAACTCCTGAATGGTAAGAACATCTCTCTCCTCCGTGATGGTAATAGACTCCCACCACTGCAATGCTGATCCTACCAGCTTAAAAGTAGCCAGTATCTGCCTCTATACATCCGTACACTTATACATCCTCAATTGTCTTTAGATGTCCTTCTTCCACTGACTGAACACAACGACGTCGTAGATACCTATAAACTCCGGAGAGTGTGCCTTCTGAAAGGCATCTCAGACCCGTTCCCAAGCAAACAGGATTGCATGAGCCTGAACTGGGGCAACCATAGGTGCCTGAGGTGGTGCTTGCTGCACAACTGCTAAAGCGGCATTTACTGCCTGGGCTATAATGGCGGTAACTTCTGCAGCGTTCGTAGTACCCCGAACTGGTGCAAGCTGTGGTTCGGGCTAGGCACCCTTGGGAACTCTCTGTGCACGTCTTGGAGGTATCTGAAATGAGAGAGAAGTCTTATAAGTCCACGGCTAATATTTCAAGATAGCTGAAGAGCGTAAAATACACAAAAGAGTACAACAATCCTAAAATATAGGGCTCTATATCAAAGGACGCTTCGCGGAAACATAAAAAGCCGTACAGATCCTATGGACATTAGAACCTGATGCTCTGATACCACCTATGACACTCCGACTAATTATATACCGGGTAGCTACTCCTTTATTCAAATTAATACAAAATGTCAAGTTGGTTCAGTTCAAAGCATCACTATCGAAAACATTTTTTTTAACAATTACTAGCCACCTAATATTTAAAAAGTGAGTTGTCAAATTTTATTAAATTAAATTAACATGCAATCCATCGAATATTTATCAACTAATGATAACACAATTACATCACAGTCACAACTGAATATAAATGAAATAATAAATGAGTCTGGAGTAACACTCCTCAGAATAGTCCAAATGTTGAATAAAATCAAATACAACGTCTGAATAATAAATGAACTCAACTCCAAAACTGAAAGGAAACTGAGTATGATAAAAATGTCTCTAAAAGAAATGGGGCGACATGCCCTAACAACTGATTAAGTCTAAAGAGAAATCAATATAGAAAGGGGAGGCATCGATCATCAAGATCCTGTAACTTCCACAGCAGCTACAGCACGTCACTGAAATGGAACTCCTAAGCTTGGCATCCCTTTGGCTGGGCACCTAAAAGGTTTTTCAAGAAAATAGATTTGAAAGTAAACAGGTCAGAGCTCGATGTGAAAACAGTTTAAAATATAGCAAGTGTTTAATTGCATTAAGCAATGAATATTAAGTACATGTTAGTCCCATTCTCTCATATGAGTTTCTCCCCTCACAACTAATGTGCATGACTAACGTATGTCCCTAACCTGTCCTAGTTAGGCCGCTAACTAACTAGTCTATACTGCAACCTGTCCTCACATGATAATATAGGGGTTTGTTCAAGACATTCCAATCCAATTTATGTGAATCTACCTTTTCATCTCTCAGATTGAGTTATATTACATCATATAGGAAATTCTCAATTCTAACTATACTCAAAGAGTCGCAAATAATCACACACGTTAACAAGGAGTCTTTTATCATCACCAATATATAAATTTAAACATAATTATAAATAGGGAACCCCTAGGCTAAGTTGCGGTGCACACATACTCTGCTATCGAATCCCGGTACACCGCGTACATAAGGACTACGTATTCTGAATCTCTCAGGAACCATTTTAATAAGCAAAATCACACATATTGGAGGAAAACATAGTTCATATACCCATGGGTCATGCACATACCTACGCTCCCATGGTCATCTGACTTATCAACTCACAAATAAGTCATTCACAGCCCTATGTACTTAAGGTACCAACCTAAATCCCCCCGCAGGCACACAAAGATTAGACGGCCCTGTTCGAAAGTCGACCTCCTGTGATAGCAAGTATGGCAGGTATGGATACACATATAAATCTATTTACTAAGCATTCACACAACTTAAACAATTTATAATATTACTCAAGGTATGTTCTCAATCCTTATACCATTATTTCAATTAGTACATGTTTATGCTTTTTGATAGTTATACAATATAGTCCACCGACACATCACCCGTCGTAGTTTTGAGTACTTAAAACCTAACTCATAAAGGTTACTAAGTTTCTTATTATTCTTGCACTTTAATCCAATACTCTTAAGGTCCATATTTCTTCCACTAACCTTATATTATCAACTATATATATTTAACTCATTTAATCAGTCTTTAATAGTCCTTCACTCGTCGAACCTAATTAGGCCTAACATAACTCCCAATCTAATTCTAATAACAATACGGGTCTCATGTACAAGCCTTCTGGTCTTCCTTGAATCTAAAAGTGTTCACAAGGTCCCCATCAATAATTCCATAGGGTCGAATTCTCTAAAATTCAATAAGGGGAAAATGTCAAAATTCTGGGAAGGTCTATCGATCGACCTTGAATATCGATCAATTAATGGTGGTCGATCGATCGATCGACCTATGAATGTCAATCGATCGATCGCACCAGATAAGGTTACGGACTGCTTCATGTTTTAGTCTCAGATTTGTCCCAAAACTCCATTACAAGGTATGAAACTCTAAACTAAGGATATAGGATCATTATACTACCAAAATACAATGTTTTTAATGTTCCAAAACCATTAAATCATCAACAATTCACCTTTAATGGATCAAATCTTCAAAAGAACCCTAGTTTTCCATTTTCTTCAAGAATTATGATATTTCACTTCTTAAATCCATTCTTAATTCATCAAGAGTTATATTTTTTGTTACTGAATTTCGTTCAGAACAAATCTACATGCAATTCCTATCCAAGATTTATAGTACTACTGTAACACCCCGCCTAATTAAATACCGGGTGGCCACTCCCATACCAAATTAAAACAGAATATACATCTGGCTCATTCTTAGCATCACTGTCGAAAACATTAACTAATCACCCAATACCCAATTAAGCTGGTGTTAAAAACTTTCCAAATTTTAATTCAACAAAATCATTTTTTAGTTTACGAATAGCACTACACATTTTATTCTATCACAATAATAACTGAACAGATAACTCAAAAGAATTTAAATGCAATTGGAATAAACATTCTCAAATAATAATCCAATACATTAATCCCAACAATAATAAAAGTATTAAAATGACACGAGTATAAGACTATTTGACTCAGATAGAAAGGAGATAACTGAATTCCTCTGGGCGACATGCCCTAAAGAAAAGAACACTATGAATCAAATGAAGATAGGTGTCTAAGAAATACTCCATAACTCCATAGCTCGTCATAATTCTCTATGGTTGGCGTCCCTGCTGTTGGACACCTGATATAGAAGATGCAACAGAAAAGAGAATATGCAAGGAAACGGGTTAGAGCCCAATGTAAAATAATTTTGAAAATAATGAGTATTTAACAAGTGCAAAAAAGCATTTATTATGTACATGTTAGTATCCAGACTCTCACTTGATATTCTCACCTGTCATCTAGAGTGCACGCTTAACGTTTATTATTAACCTCCTAGCTAAGGGTTAATCCTATCTAACTTCCATAATATGATTATATCCCATATCATAACCCCGTATGTCCCATACCATACGTAGTATAATCATTCACATACGTTTCTCATTAATATGAATTAAGCTTTTCAAATCTATAAGAATAAGTATTCATTACCTTAATTCAATTATTTTTCTCTATTCACCGTCATCTACAATTATCACACAGTAGATTAATCAAACCACTTTATATACATTCATTTAATTCATTATATATATAAACATATATAATACGGCACCCTTAGACACAGCTGTGGTGCATGCATTACTCTGCTATCACGTCCCAGTATCGCTGGTCGCCGAATAGGGGACTAAAGGTTCGGTAATGATTCCTCGAACCACAACCATCAACACAAAAATTAGAGGCGAACATAGTTCTCATATCCACGGGTCACGCACATACCTACGTTCCCATAGTCAGCGGACTTATCAACTCCCCGATAAGTCTTTCATAGACCTATGTTCTCGAGTGACAAATCAAAAATCCCATGGATTCATCACGATATGACTGCCCTCACACGCAAACCTCCCGTCGATAGCAAGTAGGCTAGGTATGTCATACATATAAATCATCAATTAATCAAAATAGGCATTATCATCTGCCTATAGATATAATATCATCAAGGTAATCACACTACCCTAAGATAATTCTCATATGTAGCATTATATCTCTTAAATCCTACGTATTAAAATATTATGAATTTACTTCTTTAATTTAATTATTCCAGAGTCTCACTCATTACTCAAGGTTTAAATAGGTTTTCCTCAATATATTTATTCAGTAAGAAATCACTAATATCATACTGGTCCATATCATCTTATCGCCCGAATTACTATGAATTAAACTCTCCTTTAATTAGGGTTATAACCGATAGTTTCTAATCTCTTATAAACACCTCTTCTATCACTTAGGATTTAACCTTCTTGTAAACCTAAGGCTGCCCAGATGATTTATAAAATTTCCCTTACTGGACCTATCCTTAATCCTCATTCATACAAATTATAATCCAACACACGAATCTAGCAACCGAAATTTCTTCCAAATTTAATTATCATAATTCTCATCAACTAAATTCCAATCACCTTAATTCGGTTCTTATCTAGGGCTTACTGATCTTCCCTAAGTCCCATTATATCCAATTAATAATCACCAAAGATTTACAAAAGATTTGGGATAAGATCAAGAATTAAAAAGAAACAACATCATAAATTCTGGGGAGGTCGATCGATCGAAGGTAGAGGGTCGATCGATCGATCGCCCAGATATCAGTCCAGATTTCTGCAATTCTTATACTACGGGTTTCATAACTTTTTATCATTCAAACCTTCATATTAACAACCCAAATTCCTTTTAATCCTTACTAAATGATATAGCAACATATGTAAATGATTTCTAATGCTCTAAATATCCTAGAATCATCAAGAGTTTGAATTAAAAGCATATATTTATCCTATTTTTCCAGAAAATTATAAACATGATATCTTCAAGAACAAACCAATGATTCTCAGAATTTCTTCAACAACTTAATGATTATTTCATGGATTACTATCTACCTACAACATGAGTTTTATTCCTATATATTTCCATTTTCCAGAAATCAATCAACAACTCTATGTTTATCTTCCAAACATGTAAAATCTCATTTTTTTCATAACTATCCTAACATGGACAATATACTAACTAGATTGCAATTATCAAATACTTGCCTCTAATGAAGATCTGATCCTTTGGGGTTGTGTATCACTAATGGTTCTCCCCTACTTGGGTCAACTTTCAATGGTGGTTGGTGGTGGTGACCTTTGGCTCTTGGTTCTCCACATTTCCAAGCAAGCTTCTCTCCTCCCAAGCACCCTTTCACTCTCTCTTAAAAGGTGACCTCTCAATTTTTGTGTAGAAGAGAAAATGAAACTACGTACAACTAATCTCCAAATATTTATAATAAGACAAAATCCGAAATCACTATTCATCCCCTCTGTAAAAATGATCAAAATGCCCTTTTTGGGTGTCTTTTCATTTTCAAATGACCCGAGACCCAAAACCAACATCCAAATAGACTTTTCTGACTATTTTTACCCTTCTGGATGCAAAGACGCACTCGAAACGACTATAAGGTTGATGTAAAAATAAGTTTCCTTTTTTAATTTAACAAATTTATCCCGACACGTCCCATACCGCGTCCGACTAAAAATTCAAATTACTGAATTAATAACTCACAGCAATATCAATAATATCATATTCATATATTACCTAAATATCTTTAAGTAATATTCAGAATTATTCATTTAATATTCAAAATTCGGATAAAACCCAAATGAATTAATTTATAATAAAATCCAATTAATCCATTAGTTTAAAATATAACACATTTTTAAAAGTCATTAAAATTACGGGGTATTACATACTCCCCCCCCCCCCCCCCAATAACAGAATTTCGTCCCGAAATTCGGAAAGATTAATCATACTGATAAGGTCAACTCTGAGTATAAATCTCACATCGCAAGTAATCTATGTCGTACCGCCCATACAGTACATTAACGAAAATCTCCATTGATGTTATACGCCAAGCCTCACTATATAGTTTCAACTGAATCGAATTTAAACTTTACGCAATTTTCCCTATACCATCCTCGTGACAAAGTTTGGGGAAAAATGATCCTTAATCATTAAGTAAATAAATCCTAAAGTCACAACTACTTACTGTTTCACAATTATGAAAAAATACTACAATCAAAACATCCAGGGAGCCCATACACCCTATCGTGTAACTTTCATTATAAAATGGATATGGTTACCCTCATAATACTCTGATTTATCACAAAGGTTATAAACTCATATCCTAAAGACCTAACTTACTTTGCCTCCCAACGTTTGTTAGTTTCATGTGTGGGGTGTCTCGCAAGCGAAATCCAAACAAGGAACCCCCCCCCCCCCCCCCGATACACTACTACCTAAAGTAATCGGTCATCGAAACTCCTCAGGTCCTTAGTTAATAGTATATAACTTCTCTATGGGTTTATCGATTTCAAATAAAAGTCTAGTCATCTACTCTCTTGCTAAAGACAAGATGCTGGTAATAGCAGTCCATACTCTCTCATATACCACAAGTCAATCCACGTCGATAGTCACATTATGTTCGGACATGCCTAATGTAAATAACTCCATGATAAAATCAGACCCACGTGATGACATGTAAAAATATAGGTGTCCCACGACCCCTCGGTGAGTCTACGCAAATAAGAGTGCTATAGGCTAAGTTTAGCAACCCTATTGCCCATTTCCTATATACTCAAATCGAGAATCTCCAGATCGTAAATGATTAGCATAATGCCCTATCTGGGAACCCTGCTCACCCTGAAGCTAATGACTCTATGCTGGATGAGTCCCACTAGAACTACCCCATTAGTCTTACCTTGCAGGCTTGACCCAAACCCCCGCTTGACACCCTGAGCATGTAAGCGGTTATCCTGGCAGAGAAGCATTGCAGCATTAAGAACATCTACATAAGTTCGTAGTGAAAGATTTCCCAATAAATGCTGGCGAATCTTATAGTTCAACCCATCAGTGAACATTTGAATTCTCCTCTCCTCAGTAGGTACCTCTGTTGGTACCAAATTAGTTAGTCGTGTAAATTCTTCCTCGTATTCTGCCACTGTTTTCTCTCCCTGTTTCAAATCAAGTAATTTTCACCTCATCTCTGTCTAGATGGCGGAAGGAAAGTACTTCTGATCAAACCGTATCCAAAAGTCTTGGATAGTCACTATGTCTCTCTCCTCGATAGTGGTCGTAGACTCCCACCGCTGCAAAGCTGCCCCTACTAGCTTGAATGTGGCTAGTATTTGACGTTGAACCTCAGTACATTCGAGCATTCTCAAATGCCTTTGGATATCTCTCTTCCATTAGCTAGCAGTCACGACATCTGATCCTCCCTGAAACTCAGGTGGGTGTGCCTTCTGAAAAGGCATCCCTCACTCGTTACCATGCAGGAGGAAACACTTTCCCTTGCATGGGTGTCACAACTGGTGCCTTTGTTGGAGCCTACTGAACAGCAATTAGAGCTGCATTGACTGCCTGAGCGACAATTACAACAACTTCGGCCGCAGTCATTGTACCCTGAGCTGGGGCGGACTGAGGTGCACGTTGAACGAGAGTATACTATCAGTATTTGATATAACAGAGTAGCTGAAGAACACAAGTGTAACCAGAAAAGTAATAATCCTACTCATAGGGATCTACATCAAAGAATGCTAAGCTGAAAACATAATAAGTCGTACAGACCATAAAGGACTCTAGAACCTGATGCTCTGATACCACCTGTAACACCCCACCTAATTAAATACCGGGTTGGCAGTCCCATACCAAATTAAAACAGAATATACAGTTGGATCATTCTTAGCATCACTGTCGAAAACATTAACTAATCACCCAATACCCAATTAAGCTGGTGTTAAAAACTTTCCAAATTTTAATTCAATAAAATCATTTTTTAGTTTACGAATAGCACTACACATTTTATTCTATCACAATAATAACTGAACAGATAACTCAAAATAATTTAAATGCAATTGGAATAAACATTCCCAAATAATAATCCAATATAGTAATCCCAACAATAATAAAAGTACAAAAATGACACGAGTACAAGACTATTTGACTCAGATAGAAAGGAGATAACTGAATTCCTCTGGGCGACATGCCCTAAAGAAAAGAACACTATGAATCAAATGAAGATAGGCATCTAATAAATGCTCCATAGCTCGTCATAATTCTCTAAGGTTGGCATCCCTGCTGCTGGACACCTGATATAAAAGGTACAATAGAAAAGAGAATATGCAAGGAAACGGGTCAGACCCCGATGCAAAATAATTTTGAAAACAGCAAGTATTTAACAAGTGAAATAAAGTATTTATTATGTACATGTTAGTATCCAGACTCTCACTTGATATTCTCACCTCTCATCTAGAGTGCACACTTAAAGTTTCCTATTAACCTCCTAGTTAATGGTTCCTCCTATCTAGTTTCTATAATATGATTCTATCCCATATCATAACCCCGTATGTACCATACCATACGTAGTATAATCATTCATATACGTTTCTCATTAATATGAATTAATCTTTTCAAATCTATAAGAATAAATATTCATTAACTTAATTCAATTCTTTTTCTCTATTCACCGTCATCTACAATTATCACACAGTCGATTAATCAAACCACTCTATATACATTCATTTAATTCATTATATATATAAACATATATAATGCGGCACCCTTAGACACAGCTGCGGTGCATGCATTACTCTGCTATCACGTCCCAGTATCGCTGGTCGCCGAATAGGGAACTAAAGGTTTGGTAAGGATTCCTCGAACCACAAACATCAACACAAAAATTGGAGGCGAACATAGTTCTCGTATCCACGGGTCACGCACATACCTACGTTCCCATAATCAGTGAACTTATCAACTTCCCGATAAGTCTTTCATAGACCTGTGTTCTCGAGTGACAAATCAAAAATTCCATGGATTCATCAGGATATGGCTGCCCTTACCCGCAAACCTCCCGTCGATAGCAAGTAAGCTAGGTATGTCATACATATAAATCATCAATTAATCAAATAGGAATTATCATCTACCTATAGATATAATATCATCAAGGTAATCACACTACCCTAAGATAATTCCCATACGTAGCATTATATCTCTTAAATCCTACGTATAAAAATATTATGAATTTACTTCTTTAATTTAATTATTCTAGAGTCTCACTCATTACTGAAGGTTTAAATAGGTTTTCCTCGATATATTTATTCAGTAAGAAATCACTAATATACTACTGGTCCATATCATCTTATCTCCCTAATTACTACGAATTAAACTCTCCTTTAATTAGGGTTATAGCCGATAGCTTCTAATCTCTTATAAACACCACTTCTATCACGTAGGATTAAACTTCTTGTAAGCCTAAGGCTGCCCAGGTGATTTATAAAATTTCCCTTACTGGACCTATCCTTAATCCTCATTCATACAAATTAGAATCCAACACATGAATCTACCAACCGAAATTTATTCCAAATTTAATTATCACAATTCTCATCAATTAAATTCCAATCACCTTAATTCGGTTCTTATCTAGAGCTTACTGATCTTCCCTAAGTCCCATTATATCCAATTAATAATCACCAAAGATTTACAAAAGATTTGGGATAAGATCAAGAATTAAAAACAAACAACATCATCATTTCTGGGGAGGTCGATCGATCGAAGGTAGGGGTCGATCGATCGATCGCCCAGATATCAGCCCAGATTTCTGCAATTCTTATACTACGGGTTTCATAACTTTTGATCATTCAAACCTTCATATTAACAACCCAAATTCCTTATAATCCTTACTACATGATATAGCAACGTATGTAAATGATTTCTAATGCTCTAAACATCCTAGAATCATCAAGAGTTTGAATTAAAAGCATATATTTATCCCATTTTTCCAGAAAATTATAAACATGATATCTTCAAGAACAAACCAATGATTCTTAGAATTTCTTCAACAACTTAATGACTATTTCGTGGACTACTATCTACCTACAACATAAGTTTGATTCCTATATATTTCCATTTTCCAGAAATCAATCAATAACTCTATGTTTATCTTCCAAACATGTAAAATCTCATTTTTTTTCATAACTATCCTAACATGGATGATATACCCGTTTATATTCTAGGAGGGTCGCCTCCACAACGGACGACCCTAAGAGGGGCCGACCCTTCACCAGGCCCCAACTGGCCTTCACCAGACCCAGACGACCCTACGAGGGGCCGACCCTTCACCAGGCTCCAGACGACCCTGCGAGGGGCCGACCCTTCACCAGGCTCCAGACGACCCTACGAGGGGCCGACCCCTCGCCAGGCTCCGGCCGACCCTACGAGGGTACGACAGTACGAGGACAGAATCAAGCCAGACTCACTACCGGAAGAAACTTTGCCCTCGGCCTCGGCTCATAGGCCGAGGGTGATATCATGACAGCGCGTGGTTTGGGAGACGCGTGGAACAGTGCGCGTGAGGCTCATATGACACGTGGAAGACCGTTACAACTGAATCACCCCTCACGTGAGGGAATATCATGTCATCATTTGGCATCTACAGATGTCAACAGGGGATTGGCTAGATCATTATTCACATGCACCATGCTTACCTGGGGGGGGTACACTACACCCCCCAAGACCTATATATACTTGTCACCCCTAACCCTACAGGGGATCGATCCATGAACAGTAGCCCTAGCTAAAACTCTGCTTGTACACACACAATAGAGAGAGAGTGAGAGGGTTATGTGCATTGTATCCAAGGCCATTAGTGCCCATACTTAGTGGATCACACACTCACAGTGGATGTAGGCCAAATTGGCTGAACCACTATACATCATTGTCTTATTCCCTCTTATACTCATCCCCTTCTATACACTTACATACTTATACACTTATACATCTCCATGGCTGCCATGGCTGCTACTGCTTGAGCTCACTATCACTTACCTGGTGGTGCTAAATCCCAGCATCATCAGTTTGGCGCCGTCTGTGGGAACGAGAAGACATCTCTTCCTTTGTACAGCTTGACCTCACTGGGCACTCTGGTGGTGAACCAACACTCCCCCTGAGAGGAGGTGTTTCACCATTGAAAGAGACCCACTAAGGTTCCCAAGCTCACTAGTATTTTCTTCAGTTCAACTTTTCATAGCTCAAGCACATGGCACCTGAGATGCCACCACCACCTCTTCCCCCACCGGATGAGGGGGGAAGACCCAGTTCCAGTCAACCGCCGCCTCAGTCTGAGATGGCAGATGTGGCAGCAGCCCTAAAGTCTCTGGCAGCCAGCCAGCGGATGATGCAGGAGCAGTTCACAGCCCTAAGTCAGAATATACTGAGACCACCAGGGGTCTCACCTGAGATGATTACTCCGGCAGCAGCTCCAGGACATCATGAGGCCAGGGGACCACCCCAGGCACCACATAAAGACCTGCCACCCCCTCAGCGGCGTAGGGATGTTGCTGACCCCCGGCGTTTACGCCTGGGGAGGCAAGAAAACCCTTGCCCCGAGGACAGGTATGATGATCTGGAGGAAGAAGAGGCTCCAGTAGAATGCTGGGAGCCATATGAGGTCTCCAACAATACAGTACGACCCCTCCAGGACAGTAGAGGAAAGTGCGGGAGACCAAACCCTGATGATCGCCCAAGAGGCTCTGCTTTTGACCGCCTGAGCAGGGGGTCGGCCTTCGAGAGGCTGGGCCCAGTGAATGACCTGCGAGACAAGTTGTCCAAGTCAAGAAGCGCAGCGAGATCTAGGAAAGAAGCAGAAGGCCGACCCCAAAGACGGGATGACGGCCAAAGGGAAGTAAATAGCCGACACAGGCCTGCCGTAGCGGAGCCCTCCATCCACCTCCGAGAGGCAGCAGGGGATAACATCGGCCAGGCCGACCCTGTGAGGCCCTGGAATGACTCAATACAGAGGTTAGAGGATAAGATTGGCGACATACTGAAGAGCCGGGACCCTCTTCAGAGGGGATACACCATGGGCTCACCCTTTGTGGCAAAGATAGTCAACTTCCCCACGCCATCGAAGTTCAAGCCTCCCGTGGTCACCCCAAGATACGATGGGAGCACCAACCCTGTCCACCACGTGGAAATGTATCAGTCGGCGGCAGACATATACTCTATCTCAGATGAGATGAGGTGTCGTGCCTTCTCTGGTACCTTGACAGGGGCTGCGCATGTTTGGTACACGTCTCTTCCAAAAAATTCTATTGGAAACTTTAAGCAGTTGGCAGACCTGTTCATCCATAATTTCTGCTTTGGGGTGAGGCCACAGAAGAAGACCACACACCTGCTCTATGTTAAGCAGGGAAAGAACGAGACTCTGAGAGACTACATAGCCAGATTCAATAAAGAGAAGCTGGAGGTGGAAGACTATGAGGAGAGCATAGCTATGACAGCCCTGATTGGAGGGCTCCAAAAGGGGAAGCTATTATGGAAGCTTGCCGAAGACCCTCCGAGGACGATGGCTGAGCTGTTGTCAACAGCAGGGAAGGTGATGAACGCCGAAGAGGCGATGGCCGCAAAACATGAAGACGAAAAAGGAGGTGCAAGTGGGAATAAATACCCCAAGAAGAACAAAGAGGGGAAGAAGAGGACCATGGATGATAAGTTCGCGGGGTACACCCCTCTGACGGTCAGCTGTGAACAGATCCTCAATGAGATAAAGAGTGACCGGACACTGAAGTGGCCTGAGAAGCTGAGGGCAGCCCCCGGCAAGAGAAATAGGAACCTGTGGTGTGAATTTCACCAAGACCACGGCCACGTAACAGACAAATGCTTTGCTCTGAAAGATGAGATTGAGAAGATGCTGAAGGAAGGGAAGCTCAGAAAGTACGTCGACAAAGCCGACTTCAAGAGGGGCCGAGGGGACGACCCCAGAAAGAAGCGAGTCGATGCCTGCAGAGAAGGTCCTCAAAAAAGAGGGGACGACCCCTCTGATGATGAGGACGACCCCGACCTCCCGCCGAGAGACGACCACGGCCCTGTCAAGAGGCTCAATATGATCTCGCTCGGGGTGGGAATGATCTCCGGGGGACTTGCAGGAGGAGGGTCTGAGGTCGCCGACAGGAAGGCCCATGTCGCTGAGGCTAAGGCAGTGATGAAGACGGTGCACTCAACCTCCGTAGAGGTCAAGTCAGAAAAAAGGAAGAAGGTTGATATGGACACTTTGATTGTGGGATTTTCAAGAATGGACTTCAAGGGCCTATTGGCCCCGCATGATGACCCTCTCGTCATCACCACCAGGGTGCACGGGTGCGAAGTGCCGAGGATCCTGGTGGATGGGGGCTCATCCGCAGATGTGATGTTTTGGCCATGCTTCAAGGCCCTGGGCCTCAGTCGTGCCAGACTTGTCCCATACCATCATCCATTGATTGGGTTCAGTGGGGAGAAGGTTCACCCCCTAGGAATATATGAGACTGATGTCAGGATGGGGGACGAGTGGCCGAGATGGCTCACCAAGAGGGTCAGTTTCTTTGTGCTGGATGAGCATGTGTTTTCGGCATACAACATCATACTGGGACGTGTGGCCCTCAAGGGGTTTGAAGCTGTGCCGTCCACGGTCCACCAGATGGTTAAGTTCCCTACCCCTTATGGGGTGGGGGAAGTTCAGGGAGACCAGACGACAGCGAGAGAGTGCTACTACAACTCCGCTGAAGAAAGGGAGGCACACAAGAGGGCTACAGCCACTTACAACATTGATACCCTAGACCCCAGGGACGAGACGAGGCTCAAAAAAGGAGAGGCCGCTGAGGAGGTAGAACCCATCATCCTCGATGAGGATGACCCGGGAAAAACCGTCCAAGTTGGCAAATCTCTGAAGCCCAGTATCAAGGAAGACCTCATCAAACTGTTGAGGAGAAGGCGAAGCGTCTTCGCGTGGAGTCATGTAGATATGCCAGGGATCGACCCTGAAATCATGTGCCACAAACTCAATGTGGTAGAGGGAGTGAAGCCGGTAAAGCAGAAGAGGAGGATTTACTCTAGAGAAAAGTATGAGGTCATCAGGGATGAGGTTAAAAAATTAGAAGACGCTGAATTTATCAGAGAGGTCATCTACCCTGAGTGGCTGTCCAATGCAGTCATCGTCCCAAAGGCCAACGGCAAGTGGAGAATGTGCGTGGACTTCACAGACCTCAACAAGCATTGTCCCAAAGACAGCTTCCCTCTCCCCCGTATATTTCAACAGCAAGGCACTCCAGGGGGCAGAGCAGAGATACCCGAGGATGGAGAAGTTGGCCTATGCCTTGATCCATGCCTCAAGGAAGATGAAACCGTACTTCCAGTCCCATACTATGGTCATCCTTACTGACTCTCCTCTTAGGCAGATCCTACACAAGCCTGAAAAATCAGGAAGGCTAATGACCTGGGCTATAGAGTTGGGGGAATTTGACATTGTGTATCAGCCTAAGACAGCCATTAAGGGGCAAGCCTTGGCAGACTTCGTGGCCGAGTTCACATGGGAAGAAGATGAGGCCGAGGGTGAGACCCTCGGGAAGGCAGATACGGAAGACAGACCCGCAGACACACCTGCAGAAATGGCTGAGACGAGCACCGCTAGAAGGAAAGTGACTGAAAACGAAGAGGGAAGATACATCTTTAGACAGGGGTCCCTCTCTGAGGGAAATTTTTCTAAAGGAAAGACTCCGTGGAGCCTCTTCGTTGACGGGTCCTCCTGTGATAGCGGAAGTGGTGCTGGACTGATACTATCAGCACCCGATGGCACGGACGTCGAGTACGCCCTGAGGTTCAATTTCAAAGCCTCCAACAATGAGGCTGAGTATGAGGCCTTGATAGCTGGCCTCTCCTTAGCCAAATCCCTTAGTGTCAGCCAAATTTTGGTTCACAGTGATTCAAGGCTGGTGGTGAATCAGATATTAGGAGCCTATGAGGCCAAAGACGAGAGGATGGCTAGGTATCTTGATAAGGTGAGGTCATTGCTGAAAAACTTCAAAGAAGTGAAATTCAAGAGGATACCTAGGCTCGACAATGGCCGTGCTGACGCCCTTGCAAGGTTGGCCTCAGCTACTAGGACAGACATAAGGAGGACAGTCCCGGTAGAAATTTTGCTTCGACCAACTATCGAAGACGACGAGGGAACACTTGGCATTTGCATGAATGTTTCTCAAGAACCTTCATGGATGGACCCTCTGATCAGATACATTAAAGGGCAAGAGATGCCAGAAGCGAGCCAAGAGAGGAAGAAGCTGAGATACAGGGCTGCAAAGTTCGCTGTCATCGGAGACACGCTGTACAAAAAGGGGTTTCTGCTCCCCTTACTTAGGTGTGTGCATCCCTCTGAGGTCCCTTCCATTTTGAAAGACGTGCATGAAGGGTCGTGCTCAAGCCATATTGGGGGTAGATCCTTGGCAAAGAGGGTGATCACCCAAGGCTACTGGTGGCCGACCTTGGGGAAAGATGCTGCCGCATATGTTAAAAAGTGTGATAAATGCCAAAGATTTGCTACCATCCCTCACCAACCTCATCAGCCTCTCACCTCCATTACATCCCCATGGCCGTTCGCAGTATGGGGTATTGATCTGGTAGGACCCTTACCAAGAGCAGTCAATAACTATCGGTTCCTCATCGTAGCAATTGACTACTTTTCAAAGTGGGTAGAGGCCGAGCCGATGGTCATGATCACGGAGCAGAAGACCTTCCAGTTCATCTGGAAAAATGTGATATGCAGATATGGTCTACCCAACACCCTCATCTCGGATAACGGGACCCAGTTCAAGAATGCCTCTTTACAGAAGTACTGTGAGAGGGTAAGGATCAAACAATTTTTCTCCACCCCAGGCCGACCTCAGGCCAATGGGCAAACCGAAGTTACGAACAGGACAATCCTAGATGGGATTAAGAAGAGGCTTGAGGAGGCAAAAGGAAGATGGGTCGAGGAGTTATATGCAGTGTTGTGGGCATACAGGACGACAGTAAGGACCCCTACCGGGGAGACCCCATTCATGTTAGCTTATGGATCAGAAGCAGTCATCCCCACCGAAGTGGAGTTTCCTACTCATAGGGTCCAAATGTATGACCCCCAGGGGAATACGGAAGAGAGAAGACTTGACCTAGACCTGATTGAGGAAAGAAGGGAGGATGCTGAGATAAGGCAAGCTTCCTACCAGCAGAGGACCGCAAAGTTTTACAACCAAAGGGTGAAACAGAGGCCTATCGCAGTGGGAGACTTGGTTCTTAAAAAGACTTGGCAGAAACCCAACAAGCTCCATCCTAATTGGCATGGCCCATATAGGGTCATCGATGAAGTTGTCCCGGGGACCTACAGGCTAGAGAACCTGGAGGGGGAACCTTTCTCAAACCCCTGGAATGCAGATCATTTGAAAAAATACTACCAGTAGTGTTGTAAGGTCTTGATAAGCCATAGTTGTAATAAGCATTGTTTCGACAGAACACATTGAAGATTAATGAGAAGTATCAGTGTTTCCCTCATCCAGTGGTTATCAGTTCTAGTATACATGCAAAAAAGTTGATCCCTCGGCTATAATGGGGACCAGTGGAGGGGACGACCCCACCACAGTCCTCAAGAAAGACGAGGGAAGACTTCAAAATCCATTAAATTGGAAAGTTGATCCCTCGGCTATAATGGGGACCAGTGGAGGGGACGACCCCACCACAGTCCTCAAGAAAGACGAGGGAAGGCTTTAAAATCCATTAAATTGGAAAGTTGATCCCTCGGCTATAATGGGGACCAGTGGAGGGGACGACCCCACCACAGTCCTCAAGAAAGACGAGGGAAGACTTCAAAATCCATTAAATTGGGAATTTGATCCCTCGGCTATAATGGGGACCAGTGGAGGGGACGACCCCACCACAGTCCTCAAGAAAGACGAGGGAAGACTTCAAAATCCATTAAATTGGAAATTTGATCCCTCGGCTATAATGGGGACCAGTGGAGGGGACGACCCCACCACAGTCCTCAAGAAAGACGAGGGAAGGCTTTAAAATCCATTAAATTGGAAAGTTGATCCCTCGGCTATAATGGGGACCAGTGGAGGGGACGACCCCACCACAGTCCTCAAGAAAGACGAGGGAAGGCTTTAAAATCCATTAAATTGGAAAGTTGATCCCTCGGCTATAATGGGGACCAGTGGAGGGGACGACCCCACCACAGTCCTCAAGACAGACGAGGGAAGGCTTTAAAACCCATTAAATTGGAAAGTTGATCCCTCGGCTATAATGGGGACCAGTGGAGGGGACGACCCCACCACAGTCCTCAAGAAAGACGAGGGAAGACTTTAAAATCCATTAAATTGGTTATCAGAACCCTCGGCTATAATGAGGACCAGTGGAGGGGACGACCCCACCACTGTTCTCAAAAAAGACGAGGGAAGACTTTAAAATCCATTAAATTGGTTATCAGAACCCTCGGCTATAATGAGGACCAGTGGAGGGGACAACCCCACCACTGTTCTAAAAAAAAGACTAGGGTAGACTACATAAAAATCATTAAGTTGGTTCATTGAACCCTCGGCTATAATGAGGACCAGTGGAGGGGACGACCCCACCACTGTTCTCAAGAAAGATGAGGGTAGACTTTATTTAAAAAATCATTAATTTGATCATTTGAACCCTCGGCTATAATGAGGCCTGATGAGGAGACGACCCCACATTGGTCCTCAAAAAGACGAGGGAAGGGTTAGTATCATCATCATCAACGAAGAAGCAAATTTGCAAGGAACAAACCATAACAGAATTAAATATGGGAGACAATTGTGAAAGGAAGAGACGATGGTATTAATATAAAGCATCAAGTGTTTTACAATATACAGAACAAAAATACAAAAACAAGGGTATGGGCTACAGGCAGCCACCCTAGGGGACGACATCAGAGGGCAGAGCCTCAACATCAACCGATGGGGTCTCTTCAGCAATCATGACTGGCCGACCCTCAGACGTGCCGACCCCCTCAACATGAACTTCAGATGTACCGACCCCCTCGATCTGGACTTCGGACTCCACTTGGTTGAGGGCCTCAGCAATTAGAGGGTCGTCCAATTGAACACCCTCCAGTGATGGGCGAACAGAGGAGACGACATCGCCAAATTTGAGGACGACCCATCGGCAGGCCGTCCTGATACCCCTCTCAAGATATTCAAGGCCGAAGCCCTGAAATTCATCTGAGGTCTTGTACGCCTCCACAGCATCAGCCTCAGCTTTCTTGATGGCTGCTTCCAGATCAGTCTTATGCTGGGCCTCCAGGTTGAGCAGAGCCTCATCCTTGCCCTTGATCAACAAGTCCTTGTCCTTGATCAACAAGTCCTTAGCCTGAAGATCGGCATCATGTTGCTTCGTCAGCTCATCAAGGACTCTAGCGTGCTCAGTCCTTGCACTCTCCAGCTCGGCCCTAGCAGTGTCCAACTCTGTCCGTAGGTCAGCCTCTTGTTGAATGGCCCTCTCAGCTTCGTGAAATTTCTGTTGGTTCTCAGCCATCCATTTGGTGGCTGAGGTGAGGGCACAGACAGACTGCAAGAAAAAATGAACAAATGTCAAGAGGAGCCGATGGAACAGTTAATGAAAGAATGAAATTAAAGGTCAAGACCAATACCTGAGCCAGGGAGTGCAGACCGTAGTCATACACTTTGGCAGGGGGCATCTTCGCCAAGAACTCGAAGTCGGAGGCCGACGGTGCAGAGAACATCGAGGCCTTTGCTGCCTTCAAGTTGGCAATAAGAGATGAGGGGTCGGCCCTCAGATGGGACAGATTTCGAGACCAGAAGGCCCCCATGCTTGATGAAGAGGTTGCACCCTCAGAGGCCTCGGCCCTGGCCCTCGTCTTAGGGTCAGGACGAGGCTCGAGTGGAGCCTCAGGCTCCTTCCTTTTGTGGCTAACAGCTGTCGGCTCATCAACTGTCAGCCCTGAGGCCCTTGTCTTCTTCGGAGCTTGCTGAGGCTCCTTCCCCTTCTTCTTTGTCAGACCAGCAAGAAGACTTGGAGCAGTCATATCCCAGAGGTAATCTGACACACCTGCAGGACGATCTGAAAAGGATACGATGCATCAGAAAAATAAAGAGATAAACAGGAAACACTTGCATAAAGAGAAAAAGTAAAACGTGCTGTATAACTCACATAGTTCCGTCAGAGGGCCGACCCTCAGACCAGCTGCTTTGAGGTACCGAGGGGTCATCAAATCTTCGAACTTTGGGATCTCACCCTCTCTCCCCCGTCCCCTCAGATACTCAACAATATCACTTTCCTCCAGGCTAAGTCCGGGGTCTGACCTAGCCTTCATGGAGGGATTAGACCATCTGTTAGGAACCCTCGGAGCATCGGCAGAAGGGGACGCCTCGGTGGAGCTCTCCCATGCCCCAGATATGAAGAAGAACCTTTTTTTCCAATCATGATTGGAAGTTTGAGCTACGTGGAGCAGCTTCTTCTCAGACCTTCTCGCCCCTAGATGATAGTATCCGGGCTGCTTAGATGAAGAGGTGATATTGTAGCAGGCCAAGAATACGTCGGACGAGGGTTCATCGGTGAAAGCGTTTTTCCACAAAGAGATGTACCCCAGAATCGTCCTCCATGAGTTGGGTGGAAGTTGAGAGGGGGAGACGCCCAGAGCCGACAGAATGTCTACAATGGCAGGGTGGAAGGGAAGTCTGACACCTACTTTGAACATCTGCTCGTAGACTGCAACTTCTCCCTCTTCACCCTCAAAAACCCTCTCATCCTCAGAGGGGACCCTCATAGTCACCCCAGGTGGCACTCCGTAAATATGCCTCCATATCAGAAGATCCCTATCCCTGACGGAGGAGATAAAAGACGAGGCATGGGAGGAATCAACCTCGTCATCTGTATCGTCGTCCTCGTCTTCATCCCCCTCCCTCTCATCACCTACAGGGGGACCCTGAGGGAAAGCCACTTGGAAGGCATTGGGGGATAGGGTTGTCACAGGGACAGCCTCAGAGGGGATCGTGCCCCCGGCCTCTCGGGGAGGGCTAAGGTCAGACGTGTCCCTCCTACCAGAAGTTCCAGCACCAGTTGGAGAGGAGGTTCTCTCGTCCATCTCACTTGGTTTGGGAGTGTCGGACGGACGAGACGACGACCCACAAGACTCAGAGGGTTCAGACGGTCTTATAGTGGCAAGAGGGATGGCAAAGATGGGTCGTACCCAATTAGGGTCGGCCCCTCGTCTCCTCTCTTCCTCTTCCTCTATTCGTCTGATCTCGGTAAAGAGTTTCTCACTCAGAGATGGGAATTCAGACACTAAGTTGTAAAGCCTTCTAAGCATTAAGGGGAAGACCCTACACTTGAAGAATTACACTGGACTTGGTTAATTCAACTACAAACACTTGAGGGATTGACCAGGTTTGACTTTTGGATCAAACTAAAGAACTAAAACGTTTTTCGTCAAGAGTGTTCAAGAACTACCAACCGGAGAAGACACCGGAAAATGCAATGGGGGAACTCTAAGAAAGTATTGACCTACGACCCTAAAAAATATACGAAAATGAAGACAAAAGAAGGCACGAAGAGAAAAAGGTTACCTGATGACGAGAGAGCAAGAGCGCAGTAGGGCCAGAAAAGCTGAAGGCTGCAAATGGTGACTGGTTCTAGAGAGAGAAAATGGTTAGGTGCGAAGAAGAAGAAGATGGAGAGAGAGAGTTTAAAAACCCTTAAATACCTTAGCAGTAAATGAGCACATTTGCCAAGAAGGGTGCAATCAGGGCACAAAGCCCCATGCAAGTATGCAGCCGCCCTGCCTTGGAAACCGGAACAACAATGAGTACCTGCCCAAGTGTCACTCACCTAACTGATCATACACGCATCTCAATTTCAACATTATCCCTCAGCCATCTCAACGGCACCTATGGCTAAGGGCTGGGGGGTGATTGATATACCCGTTTATATTCTAGGAGGGTCGCCTCCACAACGGACGACCCTAAGAGGGGCCGACCCTTCACCAGGCCCCAACTGGCCTTCACCAGACCCAGACGACCCTACGAGGGGCCGACCCTTCACCAGGCTCCAGACGACCCTGCGAGGGGCCGACCCTTCACCAGGCTCCAGACGACCCTACGAGGGGCCGACCCCTCGCCAGGCTCCGGCCGACCCTACGAGGGTACGACAGTACGAGGACAGAATCAAGCCAGACTCACTACCGGAAGAAACTTTGCCCTCGGCCTCGGCTCATAGGCCGAGGGTGATATCATGACAGCGCGTGGTTTGGGAGACGCGTGGAACAGTGCGCGTGAGGCTCATATGACACGTGGAAGACCGTTACAACTGAATCACCCCTCACGTGAGGGAATATCATGTCATCATTTGGCATCTACAGATGTCAACAGGGGATTGGCTAGATCATTATTCACATGCACCATGCTTACCTGGGGGGGGTACACTACACCCCCCAAGACCTATATATACTTGTCACCCCTAACCCTACAGGGGATCGATCCATGAACAGTAGCCCTAGCTAAAACTCTGCTTGTACACACACAATAGAGAGAGAGTGAGAGGGTTATGTGCATTGTATCCAAGGCCATTAGTGCCCATACTTAGTGGATCACACACTCACAGTGGATGTAGGCCAAATTGGCTGAACCACTATACATCATTGTCTTATTCCCTCTTATACTCATCCCCTTCTATACACTTACATACTTATACACTTATACATCTCCATGGCTGCCATGGCTGCTACTGCTTGAGCTCACTATCACTTACCTGGTGGTGCTAAATCCCAGCATCATCAATGGACAGTATACTAACTAGATTGCAATTATCAAATACTTGTCTCTAATGAAGATCTGATCCTTTGGGGTTGTGTATCACTAATGGTTCTCCCCTTCTTCGGTCAACTTTCGGTGGTAGTTGGTGGTGGTGACCTTTGTCCCTTGGTTCTCCTCCTTTCCAAGCAAGCTTCTCTCCTCCCAAGCACCCTTTTCGTCTCTCTCAAAAGGTGACCTCTCAATTTTTGTGTAGAAGAGAAAATGAACCAACATACAACTAATCTCCAAATATTTATAATAAGACAAAATCCGAAATCACTATTCATCCCCTCTGTAAAAATGAACAACTTCCCTTTTTTGGTGTCTTTTCATTTTCAAATGACCCGAGATCCAAAACCAACATCCAAATAGATTTTTCTGACTATTTTTACCCTTCCGGGTGCAACGACGCACTCAAAACGACTATAAGGTTGATGTAAAAATAAGTTTCCTTTCTTAATTTAACAAATTTGCCCCGACACGTCCCATACCGTGTCCGACTAAAAATTCAAATTACTGAATTAATAACTCACAGCAATATCAATAATATCATATTCATATATTACCTAAATATCTTTAAGTAATATACAGAATCATTCATTTTAATATCCAAAATTCGGATAAAACCCAAACGAATTAATTTATAATAAAATCCAATTAATCCATTAATTTAAAATATAACTCATTTTTAAAAGTCATTAAAATTACGGGGTATACAACTACCTCAAATTTCATGGCTTTTATCATCTTTCAAGACTAACATCAATTTCTACACTAACATAGAAGATATATTCACTGAAAACTAATGAAATTAAATCACTTTCCTTAAGTTTGATGCTCAGAGTCGTTGATGTTGTCCGATGGATGGTTTTTTCCTTCTTTCCGATCACAATTCCGTCAAGATTTGGTGGTGGTTGGTGGGGGCTAGGGTTTGGAGACCTCCTGCAACTTACCCTCTAACTCACGTAGCCCACTCTTTGTTTTTGGCTGATAATGGCTCTAATGGCCTTTCCAATAATAAATAAATAAATACTAAAATTCGTGGGTCTTAATTCCTTAATTTTTAGAATGACCAAAATACTCTCCTGGGTTGCCGGTTTGGCCTAAAAATGCCTCGGGACCCAAACTAAATCCCCGGTAAGTATTTTCTGACTATCTCGACCCCTCCGGACATGTTGGCGCACTCAAAATGACCATACGGATGATTAAATTTTAATTTACCTTTTAATCTAATTAAATTGATTTCTGACGCGACTGACACGCGCGTCCCAACTTAATTTTCCAAATTGTCTTATTTATTACTCGCGACAATTTTAATAGTTTCCATAATCCTATATTGCCATATATACTCAGTAATATTCAATGTTATCATCATAATCAAATACCAACTCACGTCTCGCTAGTATTTAAATCCGAATTAATTTCTAATTAATTCTCATTTAATTTAATTAATCCCACTAAATAAAATCAGTAAAATTACGGGGTATTACAGTTTCATTTAATTATCATACTATATATATATTGTTCGTTATACAAAATAATTTTCAAAAAACGTTGAAAAATTCCACCCCCATATGGACAATAATCGAGGGGTCATGACACATTTAAAATTAACCAACCGAACATCGATCCACTATAATCCAACCGCAATGGCAACAACAAATGTGTATCCCGTACTCCTTCTAATTTATCTACTCAATTAATAATTTTCATCAATTAAACTAACAATTAAAGTATACAATTATTAATTTATTAATTTACAATGAGGGGTAATCCTACTTGCATATGAAAGGAGCACTAATTATTAATTTACTAAAAAAATTAGCAACCAATCAATATTTAATTAATCAATTCTTTTACAAGGGGCACTACAATATGAGGGGAAATATCTAATAAACCAATAAAAATTTAATTAAAAAAACACACGCACATATACACACGCACAGCCCCAAACTACCTTCTACCCCCCAACTCCCCACACCTGCCCCCTCTCCCCCACTGCCACTGCCCACTACACACGCACACACACACACACATATATATACACCCTCCCCCAGCCCTGCCCCCTCCCCCCCCCCCCACACACACGCATATATACACCACACACACACACATGCACATTTACACACACATATATACACACACGCATATACATAAATGGAGGAGAAATAGAGAAAGAAAATGTACCAAAATCGTAGAGAGAAAGAGTGCAGTCGCTTAGAGAGAGAGAGAAATGGAGGGAATAGAAATCAGTGGGAAAAAATAAGAGGGAGGGTTTTTTTAGTGACAGAATTGTCATGAACATGTCACGGTCTTTGACCGTGATAACTTCATAGGATTGTCACGGCCATTGACCGTGACAAGTACAGTTGTCAGGACTTGTCATGGTCAATGACCGTGACAAGCCTTTATCCCGGACTTGTCACGGTCATTGATCGTGATAAAAAATGCGTGTTTTTTTATCACGGTCAATGACCGTGACAAGGCTGGCCATTTGAATGGTACCAATTTGACCAATTTGGTGTAGTGCTTTTTCACATTCGAAAGAGTTTAAGGCTAAGACTAGATGGGCTTAATGGTTAACGTAATGATTCAAGAGAATGAAAATGGATCATGGAAAGTATAAGAGTAAATATTATTTAGACCAGTAGGACAATTGTGGATTAGCTACTGAATTAACTTAGGAGGTAACAACGGGCCCTTCGAGTAGACAATAATACTCGAAAACATACGATAGAGAGTATATTATGAATAAATGAAACGGTGAGTATTCGAGAGATAAATACCACATACGGGTGGTTTTTATAGGTTGAGTGTATACCTATACGGATTATTATTATAGGTTGAGTGTATACCTATATGGATTATTATAGGTTGAGTGTTACCAATACAAATTTATGTTTATAGGTAGAGTGTATACCTATATAGATGATATTCATGGGTTGTGTGTATGCCTATATGCGACATATGGATTAGGTTGTGTGTATATATATTATGTTCTTTCATATGTGTGTGAACATACCTACACTGCTTGGTATCACGGAGGTTCCCGCGCAGTGGGCGATCCCACCTTGACAATTCCAGGGAGGTTTGGATTTGTGCCTCGGGACATAGAACTTAGGGAGGCTCACTCTGTGTGTGTATCAGTGTGTCCGACAGGTCGTTTGGGTACGTTAGGTACGTGCGTAGCCCAAAGGATTAGAATTGTGTTCTCCTCCACTGATTGTTATTTTATTTTTGGGTTTAAGGAGATTTATCGAACCAATAGTCCCTATTTTGTACGAGAGGTACTTGGATTGATAGCAGCGTATGCGAGTGTGCATAGATATGACTAGTTCGGGAGATATTGTATTATATATATATATATATATATATATATATACACACACACACTAGCGGATACCCGTGCCTGAAGGCACGGAAAATATTTCCAAAGTACGTAATCGTGAAACGTCGAAAATTTCGAAAGTACGTATATCGTGAAACTGAGTTGCCGACCAAAACTAATCTGTCAATACACTACTAAAGGAAATTGATTTTAACTTTTAACTATTATGTGTATAAAAAATTGAATTATAATGCTAATTAATTTATTGTTATAATAATATTCCTATGTAAAGTAATATAATTTTCTTCTCACTATTCTTGAACGAAATTAAAAGTATAAAAATTAATTGTATTTAAAATCCAAGTAAAATCCTTAAATTATTGAGATAATTGCAAGACAATGACACATACTGATATGTCATAACTTTTGTACATGTTTTTTATTTAATAGTAGTACAAAAGTTAAAATCATAATTTCATTATACTACTACACGAAGTTACAAATTTCCATCAATAACTAAAATGAAAATTATAATGAACTTCGCCTTATAGAATTGTATATAATTGTACAACAATTACAAAATTTGGCACACACACTTTGATAGATGTTCAATCATGAGACATTTTGTGTTATCGTCCTCCTTGTAACATCACCCTGTCATTAAAACCTCCATAGTAGCTCTGCCACTGCACTTGGCTATATTGATAAAAAAATCCATATATGTTGTAAATGCTAAGACTGCCATTGAGTAAATAGTTAATACATCAGTTATTTTACAAAAAACAACTACAAAAGCTGTCAAACAATAGTGAAATTAGTGCAAGAAACGAAGACAGCACAAAAGGATATCACACAATTTTGAATTGAAAAAGATGTAACAAAGTACACACAATTCAAAATGCCTCAATTACCTATTAGAAACCAAACCAATTATCTCAATTCAATATAGTAGTACAAACATTATAAGCCCTGTTTTAATATAGCACAATTACATCAATTCAATATAGCAGTGCAAACATCATAAAGTACACGTTATTTGCATTTTAAGGAACTTCTGACTCGAATATTAAAACTAAAAAGGAACTTCTGGATTTTTTAAATTTAGGAAAATGAAATTGCAGAACAATGAATGGACATGATAATTAGTAGTAAAACTGACTAAATAACAAACGCTAATATTTGAATCATTGAATACAAATGAATTAACTGAATCACTAAATCACTGAATTAACTAAATACAATGAATTCAAACGCTAATATTTGAATCACTTATTCAACTAAAGTTAATTGAATACAACTTAATGGTGTAGTGAAGTGAATAAAAAAAGTAACGGAAGGGACCTGTAATAGCTCCTATAGATGAAGTATCCACAATCGAAAAGTGCCTACACGAGGAGGAGCTACAAGCTCGCTTGATATTAGAGGAGTAGGTCGTTCGAAATTCTAAATGGCAATAAGATCCTCTAATTTCAAGCGAGTTTGAAATACAAATGCAATGCTCTCATTAACTATTGCAATTGTTTATATGCATACAAACATACCTTTGTTACTAAATTAGAGGAGAAGACCATTCTGAAGATGCTTGAATTTTGCAGGAAGAGGAGGTGTGAACTCTTATCTTTTTAGTACCAAACAGATACAGGAGGAGGAGATGCTAATTTCAAGTAACAAATGTCTCATTAAATTTTAAGTAACGATAAATTTTGATTATCTGTTTGGTACTAAATTAGAGGAGCACACCGATCTCATTACATTTCAAGCAATACAGACCTTTCTATTGTACCAACAATCTAATTAACTATTGCAACTGTATCTGTTGGTTTTTATTCAATATTGACATGAGTTTCCCCATTAATTTCGGCCTGGTCATGTTCTTTTTGCACAATTTCGTCGTTAATAATTACCATGTCGCTAGCAGATTTACCATTATGTTCTTCTGTTGTAACATCACATCGGTTTTCATCACCAACTTCAGGACTTAGAACCGGAGGAGATTAAAGTGGACTAATAAGAGATAACCGTGTGTCTACAATACAAATCATAATAATCACAATAATTTTAATATTACCTCTTTATTTTGTTACAAACAATATAAGGAGCTCCCGTCTTTTTTTACTACCCATCAAAAATAACCTTACGGTTCATTGTTGATTTTAGCAAAAAAATATCAACATAGTAACAATGATTCATCTATGTTTAGAAAGACATTACCAAGAAACCAAAAATTTGGATTGAGAGACGTTACAAATTATTCCCCAAGTATTTTAAATTTGATTAATCCATATTTACTTAGACAAGGAGGGGAGGAAATTTGAAATGACAAATAGGCATAAATGGGACTTACAAAGTTCAAATATGCAAGACTCACACTCAAAAGTATCGCTTCCTGTTATGTTTCGTATCAAGTAGGGATGTTCTTTTTATCTCATCAATCGCTTTAAAAAGCTCATTATTAGGTGAGTTGTCATTCGTGTGTCATCGCTACGGCGGAGTGAACAACCATGAAATAAATGTTATCACTAGGGCAAAGTGCGTCATCATTAGGGCAAAGTACGTCATCGCTAGGGCAAAGTGTGTCATCATGAATAACATACAACTAGTAGAACAAAAATAATTGTTCTTATGAAACGCATCAATAAAATGAAACATATTAAGCTACAAATACGTTTCAAACATATTAAGTTTTTTTTTGTGCATGTGATTTGATTTGGATTTGGTATTTGTAGTAAAGACTCAAACTATGTATTGTTCGCTTAATATGTTTCAAATACCAAACATATTAAGCGAACAATACATATTTTGAGTCTTTACTACAAATACCAAATCAAATAACACAAAAAATCTATCTTGAGCTGAAAAAACAAATATCAAACCCCCCAAAAGCTCATTTTAAACTAAAATACATATTTTGAGTTAAACACCCACAAATTGTTACACTTCCTACAACTTCACTCATTCTTACTATAATCTGAAAACTTACATAATTACAAAGAAAACAATCAAATTACTATACAAACAATACAATACTACATTAGTTCACTAAAATACGAAAAAAAATCTCTCAAATCCACTTCAATCGCTCCTACCATTGGTCTAACTCAAACAAAAAGGATATGGAGTTGAAGTACATCATGTCAGCTAACTGCAAAATGAATTAAAATGAGATGAATTATATATTATTATAAATCTAATACCTCTCAAGAATTGATAATAAACTTAAAATACTCGTGCCTTTCCAGAAATAATCATTAGTAGTCACTGTGACAACATTAATCGAAGGATACGACAATTTAGTAGCCAATATTACAATTCAAAGTCTTCAGCGCGTGATCTTTGTAATAGTCAACTATGGAATATTAAGATTGTAATAAATTATATGATCAAACTCCCATCAACAGCAATAAATAAGATTTATAATACGGCAATGAATTACCTTTTAGTCGATCACGGATAAAAAAATAAAGAATATAACAATCAACACATAAAAAATAAGTGCAACATCACCTTAAAATAGATAAAGTTCTAAAAAAAACACAGTAGGTTTACATTTAAAATGCTACACTAAGAATATGGGAGCACAAATGTTGGTATCTGAAAATTTGCCCAAACCTTTTACATTTACATTTAGGTTTAAATATTACATTTGAATTTAAACACGGTATCCCTTTCCTTTATTGCATAATACAAACACTACACATTTTTTCGTGAGCCTCCAGGTCAAACAACATTTTCCATATTACATCACATACAAAGAATTCATAAAACCTTCATAGTGTAATTCTATAGCAGCAAAATAAAAAAAAACATGTACAGTAAAGTTCAAAGAATTTTATTAAATGAATAGCATTGGGGGAAAACTATAACCCTCTTAGGAAAATTGATATTAAAACCATAAATATTAAGTTGTGGGTGGGATATGGAAATAAAAACTTGAAAAAGTGCTTAAAAGTGAACTCAATAATATTTGAATACATTAATTTTTTATGATGCTGGAAATAGCACCACCAGGTAAGGTGTTGACAAGTTCATAAAAGTGATAACAATGGCAGCACCAGAGTATATATATATATATGTAGATGGAGATGAGGAGAGGAGGATGAACGCCAATATATAAGTGGTTCAGCCAATTTGGCCTATGTCCACTGTGAAGGTGTGTGGTTAATATCACTATATGAGGCTCTAATGGTCATAGATACAATCTCTCAAGCTTTCTCTCTCTACTGTGTATTTGGACAGAGTTTCAGCTAGGGTTCTTCATTTTGGATCCCTTTACAAGGTAGAGGATGACCTCTATATATAGTGCTTGGGGGTCTAATGTGCCCCTCAAGCATACAATGAGCATGTGCATGAGCCCCAAGCCAGTATGCGAGTGACACCTGGATAATCTCAATTAAGTAATAATGACCTCAATATTCCTTCATGTGGAGGGAATAATTCGGTTATAACAGATTTGTCCACATGTTCCAAGTTGTACAAGAACTTGTAGAAGCTCGGTTGTCCTCGGGTGATGCCAACCTCGGCTTGAAAGAGTACGAGGTTGGTGAAGCCTGGCAACTGCCCAATCAGAGGTTATTCGCGATAATCTTGGCTCAGTAGGAGAGCCAAGATAAGTCAGGTAGAGTAGCATGAACGTCGGTTATTTCCCAACCGAGGTCGATTATGATGGTTGTGTTGTCTCTGCTTCCTCGGCTTACAGCCAGTCGAGGTTGATCTATGATGTAGGCGTGATATCGGCTCCGGCCGACCTGATGGATTGCTATCTGAATGGACCATGAGGACCCCAGCTATTGCCTGGCTGTGAGGCAACTTGTAACGTCGGCTATGGCCGACCTTGCTTAGGACGACATCGCTGGCCGCCAATCTGGGGCCCTTCTAACCTCGGCCATCTCCCTGGCCGAGGTTGGTGTCTCTGAGCTGTTGGGTACATATAGGGCATATCAATCACCCCCTATCCCTTAGTGACCTGTGTGATCAGGTTCCTAAGGGGTATATTGTAACCACCTGTGTGATGGGCCTTGGGATGCGTGCAAGTGGTTTGTAAGGGTTTTAACCCTTTTCTCTCTCTTTCTTCTTCATTCTCTTTCATTCTCCCGCCAGAACCTTCTTTGAATTCTCTCTCTTCCAGAGCTTGATCAAGGGTGCATTTCGTGGGATTTTCTTGCCAATCTTCCCACTCTTCACTTCATACTTCATCAAGTACTGCCTATTACCCCTTCTTTGCCATTTATTCAGCCTTATTTTCCTATTTGTTGCATTTTTCAGCCTCGGCTTGAGTTTTTCGATGAGTTTTATGAGTTTTCCGATAGGGTTATGAGTTTTTCGGTAGCCCTTATTCTTGATTGTCCTGAATAATTTTTTTTTAAAATCCCAGCTTGATCCTTAGTTAGGTTGGGTCAAGTTGTTTGTTTTTAGCTTGAGTCGTAAGTTTAGGGTCTTCCCCATATGCTCAGACCCTTTTATCAACTCTTAGAGGAATTCCCTTCTCTTAGGGAGAAAACCTCAGATAAAATTAGGCAAATAGAACGAGCCCAAGAGGAAGCTCGTAGGGCAGAGGCATTCCCTCGTAGGCCTATATTTCCACTACCTCTGAAAGTGGTATATCCTGATCCATCTGTGCCTGCAGAGGTCCCAGTAGAACCCATTCCTATGTCTGAGTCTGAGTCGTAAACCTCAGACCCTAAGTCTATTGATTCTTTTGAAGAAGCCATGGATTATTCCATCCAGATGGATAAAACCCTTGATCAAGCTAAGGTTTCCAGCTGTGCCCCGTCTCACAAGAGTTATAGCACCTTGCACTTCTCCTCCGGCGTTGAAATTATAGGTTCTAGTGTGGCTGTTCCCCCAATCCTTGACCCTATTCCCCTATCGGCCGCCACAGGAAATGAGTTTGCTCACAGGTTCCCTAGTGGTGTTCCCTCGTCTGCTCAAGCCGACGTTAACCCGGATGAGGATAATGGTAGCAAGAGCGATGTTGACACTTCTGAGGCGGTCGAGATATAGAGCACTATCAGCGATATCGACCTTATAGACTTCAGACATCTGTACTCTATAAGTCCATCCATAAAACTTAGGAGACCTCAGAGGGACGAGAGGGCCTTTGGCGGCCGAGATGGTGAGATCTGCTTATATAAGCAGATGTTCAAGTTAGGATTTCATCTTCCCATTCATCCAATAATCAGGGCTATACTATCCTACATTAACTTAGCTCCTTCCCAATTATCACCCAATGCCTGGAGGGTGATAATTAGAGCTATAGTCTTATGGAGGGCAGTCCATCATTCAGACCTTCCCTATCCATGTCTTCACAGGGTGCTACATCCCCTCTTCTGCCAGGAATCATCCGAGTTACCACTAATTTTTAGCTCAGAAGTCAAATAAAAATATGTTGCAGGTTACCCAAACCTCGAGCCATAATTGGAAACCACGCTACTTCTTCGCGTCAGGGCCATGGGAGTTTGGTCCCTGTGCCCCCTCTTCATCCTTAGAGCCGAGAATACCCCTGAGATGGGGAAACGTGACAATAACTTCTAGGGCTGACCCTAGGCTAAGCCAAAATAACCTTCATAAGGTCAAAGACCTTCAGGATCAGGGGGAGCATGGTCTGCTGGTCAAGTACGAGCATTTGATGACCCCCTACTACCTCTCTGAGACTGGCCTTGGGGGGTGTCCTCTGACCGAGCTCCATAAGTTATTCTATTATTTCAACAAGTTATACCTCTGACTTTGATATGTCTCTAATTTTCAAACTCAGACCTTTCTGTTTGAAGAACGTCCCAAAGGAATTTTGACGACCTTTGGGAGATGGCAACCCCTAGTCTTACCAAACTCGTAAAGAAAGCAGGTATAAGTGCTCCCCCTCCTCCTCCAATAACTTCAAGGGCTGAGGCCTCCAAGAAGAGGAGATCTGCTGACCCTGCCCCTGAAGATCAGAGGCTAAAGAAGAAAACTCAACGAGGGGATCGTGTCATCCCCATCTCCTCTGAGGATGCGTTAATTGCTCGTCTAGAGCAACTGAAGATTGGCGACAGTCTTATCATCCAGATTCCGAAGGCCTTGGATGCTATCGGCTCAGTCATAATCGATTCTGACAAACGCTTATGCCACTCCCTGGATGGGGCTCTGCTGGCCGAGTTCGCCCTTCATCGATCTATTCAAGTAAGACTTTTTGCCTTTGTTTGAACAAGTGTAACCTCATCTTTATATCATACCAAATCTTAAACTGACATCTTTGTATGCGTTCTTCAGGGTCTCCTCACCATGCACCATTTTGTTGACTGGACACTAGGGAAACTTCCTCTGATTGAGAAGGGAAAAGAGGTTGAAAACACATAGGCTATTCTAAATACTGAAGTGGAGAGTTTGAATTCTTCCTTGGAGAAGTCTGAGGCTAGCGTAAAGCAGCTGGAAAAGGACATGGACAAGTTGAAGAAGGATCATAGCTCTGGCCTAAAGACTCAGGTTGACTCTCTTAAACATAAGGTCGATCTCTTTGTGAAGGCTGCCTTAGATGATGCCTCCGAGAAGATCTTAGAGGACTACAAGGTCTCTGATGAATTTATCAGTTTCGGGTTTGAGTACCTCGAAAGAGGTGTTAAGTCCACTGACAAATGGGATGTAATGAAGGAGAAAGACTCAGGGAGCCTCTCAGCCTCTGACTTCATTGGTCTTGGATACACCGATCCTCGGTTTGCTCAGGCCTTACAAGAGGTCGAGGAGGAAAGAGGTGCCACCCCTACTGCGACTACACCTCAAGAGGATACCAGGACTGAAGATGTTGGTCCTCAGGATGATGGGGTGGAGGTGACCAACCTTGGCCAGGGAGATGGGGCCATGGCAACTAACCCTAAGACTGCAGACACTTGAATCCACCTTGTGAAGCTTTTATAATTTGTAATTTTCGATTCAATCTGTAAACTCTGATGACAAATTATGTTATCTTATGGCTTGTGATTCTTATCTTTATATTGTATCAACCTCTGAAAAGAGCTTTATTTCTTTAGTTGCTGAATGTTCAAATGGTTTTCTGTGTCATGCAATGTATTTGTGTTAAGGCCTGAAGTTTTAATATAATGATGTCTTCGTGAGCCTCATGATGTTATCTAATGTCTGAGGTCATCCTAATATGATGTTTTACCTCAGACCTTGTCACCAAATTAATGATGTTTTAAGGTCTGAGGTCATCCGAGTGTGATGTCTTACCTCAGACCTTGTCACCAAATTATGATGTTTAAAGTCTGAGGTCATCTTTTAATATGTTACCCCCATAAAAATGTTCACCAAATTAATGATGTCTAAGGTCTGAGGTCATCCGAGTGTGATGTCTTACCTCAGACCTTGTCACTAAATTATGATGTTTAAGGTCTGAGGTAATCCGTGTGGGATGTCATACCTCAGACCTTGTCACCAAACTATGATGTTTAAGGTCTGAGGTCATCAACTAAGATGTTACCCCCATAAAAATGTTCACCAAATTAATGATGTCTAAGGTCTGAGGTCATTCGAGTGTGATGTCTTACCTCAGACCTTGTCACTAAATTATGATATTTAAGGTCTGAGGTCATCAACTAAGATGTTACCCCCATAAAAATGTTCACCAAATTAATGATATCTAAGGTCTGAGGTCATCCGAGTGTGATGTCTTACCTCAGACCTTGTCACCAAATTATGATGTTTAAGGTCTGAGCTCATCCGAGTGTGATGTCGTATCTCAGACCTTGTCACCAAATTATGATGTTTAAGGTCTGAGGTCATCAACTAATATGTTACCCCCATAAAAATGTTCACCAAATTAATGATGTCTAAGGTCTGAGGTTGTCCGAGTGTGATGTCCTAACTCAGACTTTGTCACCAAATTATGATGTTTAAGGTCTGAGGTCATCAACTAAGATGTTACCCCCATAAAAATTTTCACCAAATTCACGATGTATAAGGTATAATGTCTAAGTTCATCCGAGTGTGATGTCTTACCTCAGACCTTGTCACCAAATTATGATATTTAAGGTCTGAGGTCATCCGAGTGTGATGTCTTACCTCAAACCTTGTCACCAAATTATGATGTTATAAGGTCTAAGGTCATCAACTAAGATGTTACCCCCCATAAAAATGTTCACCAAATTAATGATGTCTAAGGTCTGAGGTCATCCTAGTGTGATGTCTTACCGAAGACCTTGTCACCAAATTATGATGTTTAAGGTCTGAGGTCATCAACTAAGATGTTAACCTCATAAAAATGTTCACCAAATTAATGATGTCTAAGGTATGAGGTCATCCGAGTGTGATGTCTTACCTCAGACCTTGTCACCAAATTATGATGTTTAAGGTCTGAGGTCATCCGAGTGTGATGTCTTACCTCAGACCTTGTCACCAAATTATGATGTTATAAGGTCTGAGGTCATCAGTTAAGATGTTATCCCCATAAATAATTTTTCACGAAATTAATGATGTTAAGGGTCTAAGGTCATCCAAGTATGATGTCTTACCTCAGACCTTGTCACCAAATTATGATGTTATAAGGTCTGAGGTCATCAACTAAGATGTTATCCTCATAAACTATACCACTAGAGCATAATGAACCAAGAATTGACACGGGAACTGATCTTCTCATTAATAATCTCTTCATAAGATGATACATTTATATGAAAACTCTTACAACATCATATGTAATACTTTTTTAGATGATGAGCATTCCACGGATTGGAGACAGGTTCCCCTTCGACATTTTCTAGCGTGTAGGTTCCGGGTACAACCTCCTCAATCACTTTGTAAGGACCATGCCAATTTGGGTAAAGCTTGTTTGCCTTCTGTAACGTCTTCTTCAGCACTAGGTCTCCCACAGCTATGGGTCTTGATTTTACCCTTTGATTGTAGAATTTTATTGTTCTCTGCTGGTAGGCTGCCTGTCTAATCTCTGCATCTTATGTTCTCTCTTCAATCAAATCTAAGTCAAGTCTTCTCTCCTCCCCATTCTTCTTAGAGTCATAGGTTTGAACCCTATGAGTAGGGATCCCTACTCTCGTTGGTATGACGGCCTCTGAGCCCTGTGCTAACATAAATGGGGTTTCCTCCGTTGGTGTCCTAGCCGTTGTTTTGTAGGCCCACAGCACAACATAAACCTCTTTAGTCCATCTTTTGTTGGCTTCTTCTAACCTCTTCTTGATCCCGTCGAGGATTGTTCTGTTTGTGACTTAGGTCTGACCGTTTGCCTGAGGTCGGCCACGAGAAGAGAAAAATTTCTTTATCCCAACTCTTTCGCAATATTTTTCCATTGAAGAATTCTTGAACTGGGTTTCGTTGTTCGAGATGAGTGTATTTGGGAGGCCATATCTTCATATGATGTTCTTCCAAATAAATTGGAAGGTCTTCTGCTCTGTAATCATTATCATCGGCTCGTCCTCTACCTATTTGGAGAGGTAATCAATGGAAACTATCAGAAATCGATAATTATTTATAGCCCTTGGTAGGGGACCAACTAAGTCAATTCTCCATACTGCAAATGGCCAAGGGAAACTGATTGACGTCATAGGCTGATGAGGTTGATGGGGGATAGTGGAGCATCTTTGACATTTGTCGCACCTCTTCACATAGGCTGCAGCATCCTTGGTCAAGGTCGGCCACCAGTATCCTTGCGTAATAATCCTCTTAGCCAAAGGTCTTCCTCCTATGTGACTGGAGCAAAAACCCTCGTGTACCTCTTGTAGGATGCAGGGAACTTCCGTGGGAGGACCTACCTTAGTGGGGAGTCAGTGAGGATGACCATAGAATGGGCTTGAAAGTTGGGCTTCATCTTCCTCAAAGCATGTATCAAAGCGTAGGCCAATTTTTCCATTCGAGGATAGTTCTGTTTTGACCCTTGAAGGGCCTTACTATTGAAGTATACTAGCCTTTAGACCCCAACGTCTTCCCGTACTATGGTTGTACTTATAGCTGACTCATAGACTGCTAGATAAACATATAGCTTCTCTCCAACTATGGGTCGTGATAAGAGAAAGGGAGATCCGAGGTAGGACTTGAGTTGGTAAAAATCCTCGTCACACTCTTTATCCCATTCTAACACCTTTCTGAGTACCTTAAAGAATGAAAGACACTTGTTCGTCGCTCTGGAAACAAATCTGTTGAGTGCAGCTACTCTTCCAGTGAGCCTCTGGACATCCTTGATACACCTTGGTGTCTTCATGTCGAGTAAAGCCTTAATTTTCTCAGGGTTCACCTCTATTACCCTCTGATTGACGATGAACCCGAGAAATTTCTCCGCTCCTACCCCAAAGACACACTTCACTGGATTGAGTTTCATTCTGTACAAGTCCATGGTATCGAAGGTTCTTTCTAGGTTTGCCACATGCGTGCAGGCTTTCAAGCTCTTTGTCAACATATCATCTACATACACCTCCATAGTCTTGCCTATTTGGTCTTCAAACATCTTATTCATAAGACGTTGATACGTTGCCCCCGTATTTTTCAAACTGAAGGTCATAACCTTATAGCAATGTGTCCCTTTGTTAGTAATGAAGGCTATTTTCTCTGAGTCTTTAACATCCATGAAGATCTGATTGTAGCCTGAATACGCATCCATGAAGCTCATGAGCTCATGTCTTATAGTGGCATCTACCATATGATCTATTCGAGGTAAGGGATAGCTATCTTTTGGGCAAGACTTGTTCAGGTCAGTAAAATCTACGCACATTCTCCATTTTCCATTGGCTTTGGGAATAATGACTGCGTTCGATAGCCACTCCGAATATACGACTTCCCTGATAAACTCAGCCTCTTCTAACTTTTTGACTTCTTCCCGGATGACGTCGTACTTCTCCCTAGAGTAAACTCTTCATCTTTGTTTGATTGGCCTAGCATCCTTAGTCACGTTGAGTTTGTGGCACATAACCTCAGGGTTGATGCCAGGCATTTTCGCGTGACTCCAAGCGAATACACTCTGACTCTTCCTAAAGAAGTTTATCAGCTCTTCCTTGATCTCCGCTTTTAAGGCTTTGCCAACCTGGATGGTTTTTTCCGATTCATCCTCATTGAGGACGATGGATTCTACCTCTTTCGTGGCCTCTCCTTTCTTCAACTTTTTTCATCTCTAGGGTCAAGTGTATCATTGTTATAAGTGGTAGTTGCTCTCTTATGGGCCTCTCTCTCTTCGGCTGAGTTGAAGTAGCATTCTCGTGCTATGGTCTGGTCACCCTGCACTTCGCCGGGGTCGGGAATTTTAGCATCTCGTGGACCGTCGATGGTACGGATTCAAACTCCTTAAGGGTTACTCTTCCTATGATGAGGTTATAGGCCGAGAAGACGTTTTTATCCATAACGAAAAAATTGATCTTTCGGGTTAACCTCTTAGGCCACTCATCGCCCATTTGCACGTCCATCTCATACATGCCCAACGGATGGACCTTTTCACCGCTGAAGCCCGTTAACGGATGATGATAGGGTACCAACCTAGCTCTGCTAAGTCCTAGGCTTTTAAAGCAGGGACAGAACATCACATCTGCTGAACTTCCTCTATCTATAAGAATTTTCTGTACCTCACATCCATGTACTTTTGTTGTAATTACCAAAAGGTCATTATATGGAGCTAGGATGCCTTTGAAGTCGAGTCGGGAGAACCCAACTATGAGAGTGTCCATGTCCACCTTCTTTCTCTTCTGCGTTGTCTCGGAAGACGTCAAATTTACAACTTCAAGTTTGGCCACTGACTTGGCCTCTTCCACATGATCTTTCCGGTCAGCCACTTCAGAACCACCCCCTATAAGTCCTCCACATGTGGTGTTAACACCAAAGGAGATCATACTAACCCTCTTCACTGGGGTGCTGTCATCTTTTGGTGGGAGGCCCGGATCGTCCTCATCATCACCTTCTGAGTTATCGTCTCTTCTTACCGGAGTATCATCACGACATCTGTCGTTGCTCTTCTTTTTAGGGTCATCTCTCCCCCTTTTAGGAGCCTTGACATCAACATACTTTCTCAACTTTACTGATTTCAACATTTTTTCGATCTCATCCTTTAAGGTGAAGCACTTGTTTGTAACATGGCCATGGACTTGGTGGAACTCGCACCACAAGTTCTGGTTCCTCTTATGTGGAGGGTCCTTCAGCTTCTATGGCCATCTTAAGGACCGGTCATTCTTGATCTCATTGAGGATATTTTCGCAGCTTACAGTTAGAGGGGTATAACGTGAAAACTTGTCATCAGCTGACCTCTTCTTTCCATCCTTCTTTCTTTAGAACTTCCCGCTGCCACTGCCATTCTCATCCTCATACTTTCCGGTCATGGCCTCTTCAGCGTTCATGACCTTACCTGAAGTTTCCAATAATTCTGCCATGGACTTGGGAGGGTCTTCTGCAAGTTTCCACAACAACTTCCCTTTCTGTAGACCTCCTATGAGGGCAGTCATGGCTATATTCTCTTCGTAGTATTTAACCTCGAGTTTTTTTTATTGAATCTGTAAATGTAGTCCTTCAGGTTCTCTTCTTTCCTTGCTTGACATACAACAGATGGGTACTCTTCTTCTGAGGTCTTACCCCAAAACAGAAGTTGTGAATGAACCATTCAGCTAAACCCTTAAAGTTCTCTATTGAGTTCTTCGGAAGAGAGGTAAACCAGATGTGTGCAGCTCTCGTCAAAGTCTCAGAGAAGGCCCGACATTTCATCTCATATAGCATTGAGTAAATATCCATCGCAGATTGGTACATTTCAATATGATGTACAGGGTTGGTGCTACCGTCATACTTGGGAGACACCATAGGTGGCTTGAACTTTGCGGGGGTAGGGAAGCTCACTATCTTAGCCACAAACGGAGAGCATTCTAAGAATCCTCTTTGTAGTGGGTCCCGACTTTTGATGAGGTCTCCTATCTTGTCCTCAAGACGTTGGATGGAGTCATTCCAAGGTCTTGCAATGTCAGCCTGGCCGAGGTTGTCCCCAACCACCTCCAAGGGGTGGACTGAGGGTTCCCCAGTCGCAGCACAACGTCGACTGTTGACCTCGTCCTGTGTTAGGTCAGCCATGATGAGGCCAACGTTGCCCCTCTTCCCTTTGTGAGCTGCCTACACTTCTCGTCCTGGATAACCTCTGTTGCAGGTTATTTACTGGGCCAATCCTTTCAAAGGCCGACCCTCTGCTTAATCGATCGAAAGCTGACCCTCTTTGTTGGGCTTCTTCACCTCTTCTGTCTCCACAACCTCAACTATGCTAGATAGGACGTACTGTGTTATTTGAGACCTCATACAGCTCCCAACAATATTCTAGAGAATCTTCTGCCTCTAAATCATCATACCTATCCTCAGGTCAAGGGTGTCCTTGCCTCCCCAGATGCAAACGTCTAGGGTCAGCAATGTCCCTCCTCCGCTGAGACGTAGGTTTGTCTTTTCGCGACGCCTGGGGTGGTCCCATAGTGTCAGGATGAGGCTGAACGACCACCGGAGTAATCATCTCCGGTGAGACCCCAGGTGGTCTCATCATATTTTAACTGAGTTATACAAATTGCTCCTTCATCGCTTGTTGCGTTGCAGTTAAATACCTCAAGGCTGCTGCCACTTTCGCCATTTCGAACTGAGGCGACGCCTGGCTGGAACTAGGCCCTCCAGTACCAGGAGGTGGAAGAGGTGGTGGTAATTCCAGTGTCATGTGTATTAACTAAATTGCTTGTAGAGTAAATGAGCTTTGTACCTTAATGGACCTCTTTCAATAGTGAAACAGCTCCATGCAAGGGGTGAGGCGTGTTCACCACCAGAGTTTCCGGTGAGGTTATGCAGAAAAAGAGGAAGAGACAACTTCTCATTCCCATAGACGGCGCAAAAATGATGATGCTGGAAACAGAACCACCAGGTAAGGTGTTGGCAAGCTCATGAAAGTGATAACAATGGTAGCACCGGAGTATATATATATATATGTAGATGGAGATGAGGAGAAGAGGATGAACGCCACTATATAAGTGGTTTAGCCAATTTGGCCTACGTCCACTGTAAAGGTGTGTGGTTAATATCACTGTATGAGGCTTTAATGGCCATAGATACAATATCTCAATCTCTCTCTCTCTACTGTGTATTTGAACAGAGTTTCAGCTATGGTTCTTCATTTCGGATCCCTGTACAAGGTAGAGGATGACCTCTATATATAGTGCTTGGGGGGTGTGATGTGCCCCTCAAGCATACAATGAGAATGTGCATGAGCTCAGAGCCAGTATGAGAGTGACACCTGGTTGATCTCAATTAAGTAATGATGGCCTCAATATTCCCTCACATGGATGGAATAATTCGATTATAACAGATTTGTCCATGTGTTCCAAGTTGTACAAGAACGTGTAGAAGCTCGGATGTCCACGGGTGATGCCAACCTTGGCCTGGAAAAGTACGAGGTTGGTGAAGCCTGGAAACTGCACAATCATAGGTTATCCGCGATGATCTTGTCTCAGTAGGTGAGCCGAGTTAAGGTAGGTGGAGTAGCAGGAACGTCGGCTGTTTCCCAGCCGAGGCCGATTATGATGACTGTGTGGTCTCTCCTTCCTCGGCTTACACCCAGTCGAGGTTGATGTATGATGTAGGCATGATGTCGGCTCCGACCGACCTGATGGATTACTATCTGAATGGACCATGAGGACCTCAGCTGTTGCCTGGCTGTGAGGCAACTAGTAATGTCGGCTAAGGTCAACCTTGCTTAGGACGACACCGCCGATCGCCAATCTGGGGCCCTTCTAACCTCGGCCATCTCCCTAGCCGAGGTTGGTGTCTCTGAGTTGTTGGGTACATATAGGGCATATCAATTTCTATGTGTAATAAAAGTCAATAATGTCAGTTTCATATCAAGAACAACAATGATCAAACTCAGTAATATCTGAACACATTAGATTTGAAAAAAACAAAACATACCCACAAATAAAATCACAAATCAATTTTATATTACCCCCAAACATTAAATATGCAAAATAACATTAGATATTTAAAGAAAAAACAATATAAATATGACAAATCTGAACATATTAGATCTGAAAAAAGACTTACCCACAAATAGAACCATAAATCAATTTTATATTACTCCCAAACAATAGATCTGCAAAAAAACATTAGATATGTAAAGGAAAAAACAACAGAAATGTGACAAATCGCAAAGTGGTTATGGTTTATTGGTTAAAAATCCTTACCCAATGTAGAACCATAAATCTCAACTCTTTTACAGATATGGAAACGATAAATCTCAGCGTGGGAGAGGTAGAGGGAGAGGGAGCAGCGTGTGAGGGATGAGGGTTTTAGCATGGGAGAGGGAGGAGGGTTTTAGTGTGGGAGAGGGAGAAGCATGGAGAGCATGATGGGTTAGGAGGATGAGTGAGGTAGAATGGGGGGTAGGCTTTGTGCGAGTGGGTGTGAGGGAGATTAGATCTAGGCGGAAGGGGAGTAGGAGTTGGAGGTAGAGGTAGAGGGGGAGCGGGGGAAGATGAGGATGAGGGAGACGGGAGAGGGAGATGGAGATGGAGATGGAGAGGGAAAGGGAGAGGATCCGAATGAGTGAGGGTGGAGACGGGTGAGGCTACGATTTGTCTTTGGGCATCACGCGTATTTTGTTCAATTATCCTATCTCACAATGCTTAAATTGTGACATGGCATAATGTAAGACCCTTAGATTGACTCCAAAAATTTGATCTCAACCGTTGATATTTTGGAACATTAAAACACCCTCCTCTCATATTATATATATGTATATACTCTTGGATGTTTAAGCTTACTTATGTGTGATAGTAAGGAGACTAGATAGTGTACATCTAAAGCGACATTTAACCTACTTATGCATGATAGTAGTGAGGCTAGATAGTGTATATCCAAACACTGATTAATCTACCTATGTATGATAGTAGTGGGACTGGATAGTGTATATCTAAAAGAGGCTAAATCTTCTAATGTGTAAATAGTAGTAAGGATAAATAGTGTATATCTAAAACACTAAATTAAGTAGAGAAACTTAATGCAAAGGCTTGAATGATAACATTTGTGACGTGTTAACTTTGGTTTAATAATAACATAAGAGATATGTTAATTATTAATTAACTTGATAGAATACTTTATAGGCAGTATGAGTAAGTTAAGGAGAAACTTAACTAAAGACTTAATTATAATTAAGGGTGATATGCCCCAAGTGTGACCTCGGCCTAGAGACACCAACCTCGGCCGAGGTGATGGCCGAGACATTGACCGACCCTGGATAAGCCATGGGCCCACGATATCAGCCCTCGGCCTTAGTAAGGTCGGCCCAGGCCGACACTATCACCTACATTTCCAATGGACACTACGTGCATCACAGGCATCAAAAGCATTCTCATATACCTGGGTATGGCAACCTCGGTCGAGTGTAGGCCGAGGTGAAAAGAAGCCATGGTAATCTTCAATATGGAATCAGTCCAACCTCGGCTGGGGCCGACCCCAGCATAATGTCTCGGCTGAGATCAGGCCGAGACTCCCTATGGCACATCTCGGATTGAACGAATATCAAGCCTTTACAGCTTGGCCTCTCTCAGGCCGAGGACATGCACCAATATGGCGGTCGAGCATCTGTTGACATTTGGATAAGGACACATGGGCACAAATCAGTTATAACAAGATTATTCTCCACACGTGGGGAGAATATTTCATCATCATTCCTTACATATGACAGTGACAGGTGGCTTCCCCCTATTGGTGAGGCTAACACACATGTGCATATTACATGCATGGGGGTACACTACACCCCCTAAGTACTATATATATAGAGGTCATCCTCTACCTTGAGGGGGCCAGAAATTCAACCCTAGTTGAAACTCTGTCTAGATACACAGTAGAGAGAGAAAGCTTGAGAGATTGTATCCATGGCCATTAGTGCCTTGTTGCAGTGAGGTTATTCACACACACACACACAGTGGACGTAAACCAATTTAGGCTGAACCACTTATATCCTGGTGCTCTCTCCTCTTCTCCTCATCTCATTCTCTTACCTTTTACATAACTATGCCGCCATTGTTGTTCTTAGATTGGGCTTGAAAACACCTTATCTGGTGGTGCTAATTTCAGCATCATCATTTTGGCGCCGTCTGTGGGAACGAGAAACTATCTCTTCCTCATTTTCTGCTTAACCTCACCGGAGACTCTGGTGGTGAACCAGGCCTACCCCTAGCGTGGAGTTGTTTCACCATTGAAAGAGGTCCTGTGAGGTGCTAAGCTCATTTGCTACTCAAGCTCTATAGTGTTAACATATGGCACCAGACTTACCACCGCCTCTTCCGTCGTCCGGGGGTGGAGGGCCTAGCTCCAGTGAGGCTCCCCCCCCAGTTCGAAATGGCGGAGGTAGCAGCGGCCTTAAAATCTTTAGCTGCAACACAATAAGCCATGAAGGAGGAATTTTCTCAGCTCAGTCAAACTATGATGAGGCCACCTGGAGTCTCACCGGACATGATCACTCCGGCGGCAGTTCAGCCTCATCCTGACGCCAGGGGACCACCCCAGGCGCCAATGAAGGACCAGCCTGCACTCCAGCGGAGAAGGGACGTTGCTGACCCTAGGCGCTTGCGCCTGGGGAGGCAGGAAAACCCTTGCCCAGAGGACAGGTATGATGACCTAGAAGCTGAAGAAGCCCCAGAAGACTGCTGGGAGCCGTATGAGGTGTCAAATAACACTATACGACCTCTTAGGCAGAGTCAAGGATGTGTCGGCCGAAGAGGTGAAGAGGCCCAACAAAGAGGGTCGGCCATTGATAGGTTGAGCAGAGGGTCGGCCTTCGAGAGACTGGGCCCGGTGAATGACCTAAGACAGAGGCTGTCGAGGTCAAAGAGCGCAGGAGGCTCTCAGAGAGGGAATAGGAAGGGTCGGCCAGCCAAGGCCGACCCTGTGAAAGAAGAGGCAGGGAACATGAAGAGGTCAACAGCCAACGTGTCGCGGTTGGGGAACCCTCTGTCCATCGCAGGGAGGTGGCAGGGGATAACCTCGGCCAAGTTAATGACAGAAGACCCTGGAATGATTCTATCCAATGCCTTGAGGAGAAGATAGGAGATCTCATTAAAAGCAGGGACCCATTACAAAGGGGTTACTCAGAGGGCTCCCCATTTGTGTCTTGGATAGTGCGGTTCCCAACCCCAGCCAAGTTCAAGCCTCCTACAGTGACTCCTAAGTATGATGGCAGCACTAACCCTGTACACCATATCGAGATGTACTAGTCGGCAGCAGAAATTTACTCGATACCCGATGAGATGAAGTGTAGGGCCTTCTCAGGGACCTTGACAGGGGCAAAGCACAGTTTGTTCACCTCCCTTCCGAAGAACTCAATTGAGAACTTTAAAGTCTTGGCTGAGCAGTTCATCCACAACTTATGCTTTGGGGTAAGACCTCAAAAGAAGACTATCCACCTACTGTATGTCAAACAGTCCAAGGGTGAGAGCCTAAGAGACTACATAGCAAGATTCAACAAAGAGAAAAGATTATGAAGAGAGCATAGCCATGACCGCCCTTATAGGAGGCCTCCAGAAGGGGAAGCTATTGTGGAAACTGGCGGAAGACCCCCCTAGGTCTATGGCGGAGCTGCTGGCAACTGCAGGGAAAGTGATGAATGCGGAAGCGGCAATGGCCGCCAAGTGTGAGGAGGAGAACCGCGATGGCACAGGAAAGTCCCAAGGTAAGAAAGAGGGGAAGAAGAGGTCAGGAGATGATAAGTTCGCTCATTACACTCCTCTGACTGTGAGCTGTGAGCACATCCTCAATGAGATTAAGATTGACCGGACTCTGAGGTGGCCAGAGAAACTGAAAGCCCCACCACATAAGAGGAATAAAAACCGATGGTGCGAGTTCCATCAGGATCATAGCCATGTCACAGATAGATGCTTCGCTTTAAAGGATGAGATTGAGAAGATGCTGAAATCTAGAAAGCTGAGGAAGTATGTGGATGGTAAGGCTCCAAAGGGTGGAAGAGATGACCCTAAGAAAAGAAGAAATGACAGATGCCGTGGCAATGTCCCGGCTAGAAGGGACGATGATTCAGAAGGAGATGATGAAGACGACCCGGATCTTCCGCCAAAGGATGACAACACCCCGGTGAAGAGGGTCGGTATGATCTCCTTTAGTGTTAGCACCATATGTGGGGGATTTGCAGGAGGTGGCTCTGAGGTAGCCGACAGGAAGGCTCATGTAGCAGAGGCCAGGTCATTGGCCAAGCTCGAAGTTGTGAATCTAACATCTTCTGATGCAGTGCAGAAGAGGAAGAAGGTAGACATGGACACCCTCGTAGTGGGGTTCTCCAGACTCGACTTCAAGGGTATCTTAGCCCCCCATGATGACCCTTTGGTCATAACAACAAGGGTGCATGGGTGCGAGGTACGGAGGATCCTCATAGACGGGGGAAGCTCAGCAGACGTGATGTTCTGGCCTTGCTTCAAGAGCCTGGGTCTTAGCAGGGCAAGGCTGGTGCCCTATCATCACCCATTGATAGGCTTCAGTGGCGAAAAGGTCCACCCATTGGGCATGTATGAGATGGATGTACGGATTGGGGATGAGTGGCCTAGGAGGCTGACCAAGAAGATAAACTTTTTCGTTATGGACGAAAACGTCTTCTCGGCCTACAACCTCATCATAGGAAGGGTGGCCCTTAAAGAGTTTGAAGTTGTGCCGTCGACGGTCCATCAGATGCTAAAATGTTCGACTCCTTATGGAGTAGGGGAAGTGCAAGGGGACCAGACCACGGCACGAGAGTGTTACTTCAACTCGGCCGAAGAAAGAGAAGCCCATAAGAGAGCAACCACCACTTACAGCATTGACACTCTTGACCTAAGAGACGAAACAAAATTAAAGAAGGGTGAGGCCGCGGAAGAGGTAGAATCCATCGTCCTCAATGAGGACGAGCCGGAAAAAACTGTCCAGGTCGGTAAGGCCCTAGAGCCTGGAATCAAGGAAGAGCTGATAAACTTACTCAAGAGGAGACAGAGTGTCTTCGCATGGAGTCACGCAGACATGCCTGGAATTGACCCTGAGGTCATGAGCCACAAGCTCAATGTGGACAGAGATGCCAAGCCAATCAAGCAGAGACGAAGAGTCTACTCCAGGGAGAAGTACGACGTCATCCGGGAAGAGGTAAAAAAGTTGGAAGAGGCCGAGTTCATAACAGAGGTTACCTATCCAAAGTGGCTCTCAAATGCAGTCATCGTGCCTAAGGCCAATGGGAAGTGGCGAATGTGTGTAGATTTCACTGACCTGAATAGGTCTTGCCCGAAAGACAGCTATCCCTTACCTAGGATAGACCAGATGGTGGACGCAACGGCAGGGCACGAGCTCATGAGCTTTATGGATGCTTATTCAGGCTATAACCAAATCTTCATGGATGCTGAAGACTCTGAGAAGACAGCCTTCATTACTGACAAAGGGACGTACTGCTATAAGGTGATGCCCTTCGGTCTAAAAAATGCGGGGGCAACGTATCAACGTCTTGTCAATAAGATGTTCGAAGAGCAAATAGGTAAGACCATGGAGGTATATGTAGACGATATGCTAACGAAGAGCCTGAAAGCATGTACTCACGTAGCGGACCTTGAGAAGACCTTCGATGTCATGGACTCGTACAGAACGAAACTCAACCCAGCAAAGTGTGTATTCGGAGTAGGAGCTGGGAAGTTCCTGGGATTCATCGTTAATCAGAGGGGGATTAAAGCGAACCCTGAGAAAATCAAGGCATTACTCGACATGAAGACTCCTAGGAGTATCAAGGATGTCCAGAGTCTCACGGGAAGAGTGGCTGCCCTTAATAGGTTTGTTTCTAGGGCAACGAAAAAGTGTCTTCCATTCTTTAAAGTTCTAAGAAAGGCCTTCCAATGGGACAAAGAGTGTGAAAAATCCTTCAACCAACTCAAGTCCTACTTAGGGTCTCCCTTGTTGCTGTCTCGACCCATCACGGGGGAAAGGTTGTTTATGTATCTGGCAGTCTCTGAATCAGCCATCAGTGCGGCCATCGTACGGGAAGAGGATGGGGTCCAGAGGCCTGTGTGCTTTAACAGTAAGGCCCTTCAAGGGTCTGAACAAAATTATCCCCGAATGGAGAAGTTGGCTTATGCCCTAATACATGCCTCAAGGAAAATGAAGCCTTACTTCCAAGCTCACTCCATGGTCGTCCTCACTGACTCCCCACTAAGGCAGGTTCTGCACAAACCTGAGAAGTCTAGAAGATTGATGACCTGGGCCATCGAACTAGGAGAATATGATCTTACCTACCAGCCTAGGACAGCCATCAAGGGGCAGGCCCTTGCAGACTTTATCACAGAATTCACCTGGGAAGAGGCCGGTAGAAGTTTGGAAGAGGCCGAGACAGAGAAAGGCTTAGATGACGGCAAAGAGACAAACCGTCGTGTCTTCCGAGATTCAGAAGAGATGGCACCAAACATCTTCTGAGATCAGGAAGAGGTCATCTCAGGCAAAACTCGGAGCAGAATAGAAGAGAACGAAGAGGATCTATACCTCTTTAAGAAGGGGGTTATGAGAGAAGGGGTCTTCTCATCAGATATAGACGTCTGGAGCCTCTTCATTGATGGCTCTTCCTGTGACAGTGGAAGCGGGGCGGGACTAATACTCTCGGCTCCAGATGGCGCCAACATTGAATACGCCTTGAGATTCAACTTCCAGGACTCAAACAACGAGTCCGAGTATGAGGCCATGATAGCAGGGCTCTTATTGGCAATAAATCTTCGAGTAAAGCGACTCCTACTCCATAGCGACTCAAGGTTGGTTATCAATCAAGTATTGGGGATATACGAGGCTAAAGACGAAAGGATGGCCAAGTACTTAAAGAAGTTAAGAAGGTTATTAGAATATTTTGAAGAAGCAAAACTGAAGAGAGTGACTTGACTGAGCAACAATCACGCTGATGCATTGGCAAGGCTGGCCTCAGCAGTGAAGACAGATATGGGAAGGACCATTCCAATCGAGGTCTTAGGAAAGGCAACCATCGAGGAGGACGAGGTATGTAGCCCTTGTCACAATGTGAACCTAGGAGACTCATGGATCGACCCGCTCGTTAGATACCTAAGAGAGGGAGAGCTGCCTGATTCTAAGCTAGAAAGGAGAAAGTTCAGATACAGGGCTGCCAAGTTCTCAATGATAGGAGACGTCTTGTACAAAAAAGGGTTTCTATTGCCTCTCCTCAGATGTGTGCATCCCATGGAAGTACCCCGGGTCTTACAGGAGGTTCATGAGGGCTCTTGCTCTAGCCACATAGGGGGAAGGCCCTTAGCCAAGAGGATCATCACTCAGGGATACTGGTGGCCTACCTTGTCTAAGGATGCTGCAGACTATGTGAAGAGGTGCGACAAATGTCAAAGGTTCGCTACTATCCCTCATCAACCCCATCAGCCTATGACGCCAATCTCTTCTCCATGGCCATTTGCGGTATGGGGAATTGACTTGGTAGGACCTTTGCCAAGAGCTGTCAACAACTATAGATTCTTGATAGTTGCCATTGACTACTTTTCAAAGTGGGTGGAGGCAGAACCGATGATAACAATTACAGAGCAGAAGGCCTTCCAGTTCAGTTGGAGGAACATCATATGCAGATATGGCCTCCCAAACACTCTCATCTCGGATAATGGGACCCATCAAGAACTCCCCCTTAGAAAAGTATTGCCTAAGAGTGGGGATTAAACAGTTCTTCTCATCTCCTGGTCGAACTCGGGAAAATGGCCAGACCGAGGTCATAAACAGAACCATCTTGGACGGAATCAAGAAGAGGTTAGAAGATGCGAAGGGGAGATGGACAGAAGAGGTCTATGCTGTGTTATGGGCCTACAGAACCACGGCAAGGACACCAACAGGAGAAACCCCATTCATACTGGCACATGGCTCAGAGGCCGTCATACAAACGGAAGTAGGACTACCAACTCATCGGATTCAGACCTACGACCCAGACAGTAATGGGGAAGAGAGGAGGCTAGACCTGGATCTTATCGAAGAAAGAAGAGAAGACGCAGAGGTCAGAAAAGCAGCCTACCAGCAGCGGGCAGCAAAATTCTACAACCAAATGGTGAAGTCAAAACCCATTGCAGTAGGAGACTTAGTTCTAAAGAAGACCCTACAAAAGGCAAGTAAGCTACACCCAAACTGGCATGGCCCCTACAAAGTAACAGAAGAGGTTATGCCTGGAACTTATAGGCTATAAAACTTAGAAGGAGAACCTTTCACTAACCCATGGAATGCTGACCACCTAAAGAGATATTACATATGATGTTGCGTAGAATTTTATGTAAATGTACCATCTTATTGAGAAGAGGTTATTAATAAAAAAAATCAATTCCTATGACAGCTCTTATTCCATTTTTACATCAGAAATTATGAGGATAACATCTTAGGTGATGACCTCAGACCTTCATAACATCACTCGGTGGTGACGAAGTCTGAGATCAGACACCTTAGTTAGATGACCTCAGACTCTTAACATCATTAATTTGGTGAGATTAATTATGAGGATAACATCTTAGGTGATGACCTCAGACCTTCATAACATCACTCGGTGGTGACGAAGTCTGAGCTCAGACACTTTAGTTAGATGACCTCAGACTCTTAACATCATTAATTTGGTGAGATTAATTATGAGGATAACATCTTAGGTGATGACCTCAGACCTTCATAACATCACTCGGTGGTGACGAAGTCTGAGCTCAGACACCTTAGTTAGATGACCTCAGACTCTTAACATCATTAATTTGGTGAGATTAATTATCAGGATAGCATCTTAGGTGATGACCTCAGACCTTCATAACATCACTCGGTAGTGACGAAGTCTGAGCTCAGACACCTTAGTTAGATGACCTCAGACTCTTAACATCATTAATTTGGTGCGATTAACTATGAGGATAACATCTTAGGTGATGACCTCAGACCTTCATAACATCACTCGGTGGTGACGAAGTCTGAGCTCAGACACCTTAGTTAGATGACCTCAGACTCTTAACATCATTAATTTGGTGAGATTAATTACGAGGATAACATCTTAGGTGATGACCTCAGACATTCATAACATCACTCGGTGGTGACGAAGTCTGAGCTCAGACACCTTAGTTAGATGACCTCAGACTCTTAACATCATTAATTTGGTGAGATTAATTATGAGGATAACATCTTAGGTGATGACCTCAGACCTTCATAACATCACTCGGTGGTGATGAAGTCTGAGCTCAAACACCTTAGTTAGATGACCTCAGACCCTTAACATCATTAATTTGGTGATATTAATTATGAGGATAACATCTTAGCTGATGACCTCAGACCTTCATAGCATCACTCGCTGGTGATGAGGTCTGAGCTCAGACACCTTAGTAGATGACCTCATACCCTTAACATCATTAATTTGGTGAGATTAATTATGAGGATAACAACTTAGGTGATGACATCAGACCATCATAACATCACTCGGTGGTGAAGAGGTTTGAGCTCAGACACCTTAGTAGATGACCTCGGACCCTTAACATCATTAATTTGGTGTAGTTATGGGAATAACATCTTAGGTGATGACCTCAGACCCTAATAGCAATTCAGTGGTGAAGAGGTTTGAGGTCAGGATTATTGATCGAGTATAAACAAGATATCATAACAAAATAATAGAAGAGATCACATGACATTCAGCAAAATTAAGTGAAGACAGCCCTCCTCAGAGGTTGATATATGAAGAAATAACAAATATTCATCAATTATAAAAAAGTTATGGTGTTACAAGTTACAAGTTACAAATCCTAAAGGTTTGGGGGGGGAACATTAACAGTCTCGATCGGGTTGGCTTGATCAGCATTAGTCACCTCGGCCACGTCATCAGTATGGTCTGCCCCTCCGACCTCGGTCCCTCCCAGAGTTGCAGTCTCAGCAGGAGTAGCAGCCTCGTCCTACACCTCTTTAAGAGCCTGTGCAAACTGAGGGTCAGCAAAGCCGAGACCTACAAAGTCAGAGGCCTTTAAATTACCGACCTCCTTCTCCCAGACTTCAACCCATTTGGTAATAGCCTTGATACCTCTTTCGAGATATTCAAAACCAAAACCCATGAACTCGTCCGAGGCTTTGAAGTCAGAAATTATTTGGGCCGAGGCATCTTTAAGGGCAGCCTTGACAGCCGAGCTGATCTTCTACTGCAGAACGTCGTCTTTGGCCTTTAGGGCTTTGGCATGATCTTTGACGAGCAGAGAAATGTCTTTCTCCAACCCCTTAACCTTACTTTCAGAGTTCTGCAGCTCTGGTTTCAGACGATCGACCTCAGCATTTACCTTCTCGGCCTCTTGCCCCTTCTGGATGAGGGGCAATTTCTTCAGAGTCCAGTTCGATAGGTGGTGCATAGCAGCCACTCCCTGCACATTTAAGGAAGAGGTTAAGCTGGAGAAAAGTCATATGTTGCACTTATAAAATTTTGACGAGAGATCAAGATGTACCTGAACGGCTCTGTGAAGGCCGAACTCAACCAGTAATTATGTATCCAGAGACCTAAAAAAGCGCTTGTCAGCCTCAGTCATTGTAGAGCCGATGGCGTCAAGGGCCTGCAGACTATGGCCGATAATGCTGTCAGATAACTTCAGCTGGTCCAGGCGGGCCGACAGGGCGTCGGCCGAGGAGATTGGAATTATAGCATTAGAGGCCTTCTTCTGTCTCAAGGTCGGCCTATGATCCTCAGAGGCATGGGCTTCTGGGGCCCTCTTCTTTGAGGCCTGAGATTTGGATATAGAGGGAGCTAGGGTAGGAGCGTTCAGACCGGATTTTTTGGCAAGTCTCGCTAAGCTCGGTGCAGCCATCTCCCACAGTTCGTCTAAAATGCCTTGTGGTCGCTCTGCAAAAGTTAAAAGATATGGGTTAGAGATCAGATATGAATGAGTTCAGAGGTTAAACTTAAAAGAAAAATCCTTACCAAAGTCAACAAGGGGACTTCCACCTAGGCCCGTCCCCGAGAGATAATGGGGGGTCAGCAAATGTTCGAACTTAACAAAAAGACCATGTTCCCCTTGGTCTTGCAAGGCTTTCACCTTCTGGATATTCTGAAGACTTAGACCAGGGTCGGCCCTGGTAGACATGGTGACCTTACCCCATTTGAGGGGTATCCTCGGCTCAAGTGTGGAAGAGGGAACGCATGGGCCAAATTCCCATGGTCCAGAGGCGAAAAAATAGCGGGGCTTCCAATTATGGTTTGAGGTCTGAGTCACCTGGAGCATTTTCTTCTCAGGCCTCCGAGCCACAAAATGATAGTAGCTCGGATGGTTGTTGGCCGAGGTTGGGACATAACAACCAACGAAGACCTGAACTGGGAGGTCAGAGTGGTGGACTGCCCTCCATAAGATAATGGCCCCTATGATGACTCTCCAGGCGTTGGGGGACAGATGTGAGGGAGCCAAATTGATATAGGAGAGTATGGATTTGATGATGGGATGAATGGGTAGGCAAAACCCTAACTTAAACATCTGCTCGTACAGGCAGATTTCTCCATCCCGGCTATGATAGGCCCTCTCTTACCTCAGAGGTCTCCTTAATTTTATGGAAGGACAAATGGAGTACGAATATCTGAAGCAGAGAAGATCCACCTCAGTTACCGTGCTCTCGAACTCGGCCGCCTCAGAGATGTCGACATCGCTTTCAGCATCTTCATCATCATCAAGCTCAACGTCGGTCGGAGCAGATGTAGATGGGTTACTAGCGAATCTCTGAGCGAAATCTGCCCCTGTGACGGCCAATAGGGGGATGGAGTCAAGAATGGGTGGCACAGCCACACTCGGCTCAACAATTTCAACCTCTGAAGAAGAGGCTGAGGTGCTTGAGCCAAAATGAGATGAAGCTCGGTCGGAGACCTCGACCTGATTAGGGGCCTGACCAGGCCGAGGTGTGAAATCCATGGCTTCCTGAAATGAGTCCACAGACATAGGGTCTGAGGTGGAAGACTCGGACTCAGACATCGGTATGGGGTCAGCAGGGACCTCTGTCTGACAGAAGAACTCAGGGGGATCAGGATATACCACCTTGAGAGGTGGGGGAAAGATATGTCTAATGGGAAATTCTTGCAACCTATGAGCCTCTTCTTGGGCCCTTTCTATTTGCCTAATCTTTTCTAGGGTCTTCTCTCTGAGAGAGGGTAAATCCTCAAGAAGCTGGTATAAAGGTCTGAACATCAGAGGACGACCCTAAACTTTGGAATAACTCCTAAAACTACAAACAGGATTGACTTGTAAAATAAAGAAATCTAAAGATCATACTTAAAAGTTTAAGGCGAATACTGTTCGCCTGAAACTATGGAGATCGCCGAAAAAAGATGAAGCTCACCGAAAAGTGCAAAACAAAAGCGAATAACAAAGGAAATGGAAGGGAGAAAATACCTGGAAATGAAACAATGAAGGCAAATGAAGAAAGCTCGCGAAAAAACTAATAAAGTCCTCGGCAGTATAGCATTGATTAGAGAAGCTTTAGAGAGAGAAATGGCAAGAACAAATCGTGCACAGGAGAGAAGAAGTGAAGAAGAAGGAGGGAAAAGGGTTTTGAAACCCTTAAATACATGGGTGCGTTTCCCAAGGCCTATCATTGCCTTGGGAGCCCCAAAGGGCGGCTGAGAGCACTCGCCTACCAAGTGAGCATGCTCCAACATTGGACAAGTGTCAAGCAAGTACTGGTTCGTAAGAAGACAGGCCTCGAATGCGTACTAATCCCCTAGTCACCTTCCCTCATATGTGACTAGGGGCTGGGGGGTGATTGATATGCCCCAAGTGTGACCTCTGCCTAGAGACACCAACCTCGGCCGAGGTGATGGCCGAGACATTGTCCGACCCTGGATAAGTCATGGGCCCACGATATCAGCCCTCGGCCTTAGTAAGGTCAGCCCAGGCCGACACTATCACCTACATTTCCAATGGACACTACATGCATCATAGGCATCAACAGCATTCTCATATACCTGGGTATGGAAACCTCGGCCGAGTGTAGGCCGAGGTGAAAAGAAGCCTTGGTAATCTTCAACATGAAATCAGTCCAACCTCGGCTGGGGCTGACCCCAGCATAATGTCTCGGCTGAGATCAGGCCGAGACTCCCTATGGCACATCTCGGATTGAACGAATATCAAGCCTTTACATCTCGGCCTCTCCCAGGCCGAGGATATGCACCAATATGGCGGCCGAGCATCTGTTGACATTTGGATAAGGACACATGGGCACAAACCAGTTGTAACAAGATTATTCTCCACACGTGGGGAGAATATTTCATCATCATTCCTTACATATGACAGTGACAGGTGGCTTCCCCCTATTGGTGAGGCTAACACACATGGGCATATTACATGCATGGGGGTACACTACACCCCCTAAGTACTATATATATAGAGGTCATCCTCTACCTTGAGGGGGCCAGAAATTCAACCCTAGCTGAAACTCTGTCTAGATACACAGTAGAGAGAGAAAGCTTGAGAGATTGTATCCATGGCCGTTAGTGCCTTGTTGCAGTGAGGTTATTCACACACACACACAGTGGACGTAGGCCAATTTAGGCTGAACCACTTATATCCTGGTGCTCTCTCCTCTTCTTCCCATCTCATTCTCTTACCTTTTACATAACTATGCTGCCATTGTTGTTCTTAGATTGGGCTTAAAAACACCTTATCTGGTGGTGCTAATTTCAGCATCATCAAAGGGTATACAGTAGCGTACGGTATGGGTGGTACGGGTGAGCTAGATTGATTGGGAGTTTATTGGATACTTGTACCCTAGTTGGATTGGGTAGAATGACCAGGTGGGTTGAGTAGGAAATGTTAGGTGCGCACTATAGAAGAGAAGTGAGGAACTCAAGGGAGTGTTCGCAACCTAACATGTGTATGTAATAACTGTTCATTTAAACTGCAATTTAAATGCTTGCTAAATATTTTCAAATGAACTTGGGCTCTAACCTGTACTTGCAAAACTTTTTCCAAAACCTTTTATTTGTCAAGCCACAGGGACGCCAAGCAGGATGATCTATTCCAGAGATGCGGAGCTGCAGCACTTGTGGATGCTTGCAGGTTTTTGGACTTAGTCACTTAGGTTATTTCATTCCTAGAGTAGGATGCAGTTCAGTATTTCATTTGGATGTGTTTCCCGAGCATTATTTTATTTCAGTCAGACTCTGTATTCAGTTGGACTTTATATTAGACTTGGGAACCGATAGTTTATTTGGTATTGTTTTATTCATTATTCATCTTATATTGGTTTTGTACTATTGATGCGTGGATGGTTAGTGATTATAATTAACTTCCACCTGTTGTTGTGTTAATAAAAGATAAAATTTGGCATCAACTTTTTCAATACTAGTTGGTTAGTTAAATTTTAAAAAGTTTTTGCAGAATGCTAAGAATGAACCAGATGAGATTCTTATTTTATTTTTATTAAAGACCGATCACCCGGTATTTAAATAGGTGGGGTGTCACAGAAGAAGAAAGAAAGTGATTCCGAATCATCCCTACGTAGAGAGAGACTTAAGATTCATATACAAAAGGTAAGTATTTACTTGCTTTACATGAAATTTTATAGTTAATTTTATTCATAGTTAATTAAGACTACATCTGAGATTAAAGATGTGAACTTTGGTAATTAATTAAAGAATATGTAAAGAATTATTGAACCTTTGATTTTAATTGAGATTAATTGGTGATGAAAATATAAGAATTTTGTGATTGAATTATGGTTTTATAAGTATGAACATGTAGAACATTGATAGGGTATTTGAATCAATGAAAACTCAAATTGGGCTAATTCTGGGATTGGTTAAATCAAATAATGATTAAGAATCCTTGTATTTAGATGATGGATTAGAGTTTAATTTGATGTTACAATACTTATGAGTTGATAATATATTGATGTGGGGTATCAATTTGAGATTTTGGGAGGTGTGGGACCTCCATTTGAGGGTTTTAGAGGTTAAAACCCGAGGAAGAAGATGACTTGCTGCCCAGAAAACTGAATAGTTCACTGGGGGAGAGAAACAATTCGCTCAACAGAACCGATTCGGTCTCCCAGTGAACCAGTACAATTTTCTAGCTTTCCCAGACTTTGTTTGTGTGTTGTTTTGACCTGTTAAAAATCGAGGAATAATCGTAGGGGATTTCGAGGTAGAGTGGGATTGGTGAATATTTATGAAGCTTGGTAAGGGTATTAGACCAAAGGGTATATGGATTCGGGTGAGGAGAACCGAGAATTCAAGTAAGTGAACACTTATACGAATAATCAGAAAGTCGGTTCGGACTTCAAGATTGGTAGACTAGTATGCTGAGGGATTTGCATACAAGGTCATTACTTTATATATACGTATTAAGGAACTTGTATATGTGTGTGTGTGTGTGTGTGTGTGTATGTATGTATGTATGCGTGTGTGTGGTCGTTGCTTGTTTGTATTGAACATACCTACTCGGTGGTGTTATCATTAGGAGGTTGCGCGTAGTAGGTAGTCCAGCCTAGCGTTGATAGCAGGTGCTAGATTGATAACCCTTCTCATAGTACTACTGCATGGACATTATCCAAATGTGAGGATAGGTATTAGTTTGGATAATCGTTGGGTGTGATGTGGTATGGTTATGACCCACGGACATATGTTTATAACTGCCTCCATTATTTTTGTTTACGTTTGGATTCGGTGGTGAGATTCCTACTCAGTGGCTTAGTGTGATGCGTGATATGCCTAGAGCTTGATAGCACACGAGAGATGCATCCGTGAGGTCTCAGCTCTAGGGATGCAGTTATACATATATAGCGAGTGATATATATGCATGTGTATATGAGAGTTTGTTTGTATATCTGTTTATAGCACGGGTGTAGCTATGTTATCATATTATGTGAATATCTATTTACAGAACGAGAGTAGTAATGTATTATATTGCATGTACATCTATTTATAGCAAGTTTGTAGATATGTTATCGTTTATGAATGTATACCTGGTAAGTGTAGCATATGTTCAGCTAGTGGTGACTATTAGCGAGTTTGGACTTGGATAGAGGTTAATGTCCTAGTTAGTCTGGGTAATATAATAAGGATAATAAAATGAATGCATTAGGTGCGCACTATAGATGAGAGGTGAGGTTTTTATCTCATGTAAATGCGGTTGATAAATTAATTGTGGAAGTAATACACTACATGTTTTACTAATTTAAAGAACTTCATTACTTGTAGAAATATTTTCAAACTTTTCGGGCTTTGACCCTCGGGAAAATAACTTTTCTCATTTTCTTCTTTAAACCCCAGGTGTGCAGCAACAACAGGGATAGCAGGGGTAGATCTTTCATGCTATTGCGAGCAGTAGTTATGGAGACTGCTAGATTTTATTATACCCACTTCAATCGTTTCAATTAAGATAGGAAGCAGTTCAATTTTAGTCTTCCCTTTTGGATGTGTTGCACGTAGTTGAAAAGGACTTTATTTTATGCCAGAGTCGATTTATCTATCAATTGTTAGTTATGTTGGATGATTATTTGTAGTGGTTGATGGTTTATTCGGTTCACATTATTTATTTATGCATATCAGTTTATTTTGTTCCATATTTTATGACTTGTTGTGACAGTGATGCTAAGAATGAAATCATTTTGGATTTCGCTTTGATTTTAATAAAGGATTGATCACCCTTTATTAAAATAGGTGGTTTGTTACTATTTGTATCAGAGCATCAGGCTTTAGTGTCCATAGGACATGTGCACACTTGATATGTTATCAGCATTGCATTTATTTGATATAGATACCTATGATTAGGACTCTTGTTTCATATTGTGCATTTATGTTCTTTTGCTATGGCTTATATTTGAAGTGAATCTCATATAATCTTGGTTTGGTTTCAGATGCCAAACGCAAGGAGAGGAAGACCAGCGCGTACAGCGAGGAGGGTTATCGACGGGGAGGCTCAGCTGGAGCCATAGGCCACTCAGGGGATTGTGTTCACAACTGAGGTTGTAGCTATTTTTGCACATGAGATTAACACTGTTATGATAGCCTTAGCATAGTATTTCCCTAGGCACGACCACAGTCACTAGTGGAAGCACTAGTTCAGGCACAACCAGTGCCATCATATTAGGCGAAAGTTAGAGAGGCCTTTTAGAAGGGACATCCGACGAAGTTTCAGGGAAATGAAGATGTTATAGAAACTAGCCAATGGAAGAAGGATATCCAGAGGCATTTGCATATGATTGAGTGTGGCGACACTCATAATCATGTACTAGATATGTTCAAGCTAGTCGGGGCAGCTCTTCAGTGGTGGGAGTCAGTTACCACAGCTGATGAGAGGGATATTATAGATACAGGAGTTCTGGGTGGAGTTTAACCGTAAGTTATTTTCGTCTGCAGTTCAGACGGAGATGAGGAGGAGATTTCAAGACCTCATCTTAGGGCCAGGGAAATCAGACAGGAGGGAAACTGTGCTAGGGTTATCGGGGCTAGCATGGATAGAGGCAACCTCATTAGGGCTAACAGGGTCAGAGGAAAATATTTTATAGGGAGATATTTCATATGTGAGGAGCGGGGCCACATGCATCATGCATGCCCGAATAGGACTAGGGGTCAGCAGTAGGATGCCCAGTCGGGAAGCCGCTACCGCAGCTTCTAGCACTGTAAGGACATAATTTTATAAATGTCCGGGGTAGAATCTAGGAATTTTTGGTTTTCTCCTAGATCACAGTTTGTATGTCTGATACCGTTATATTTGGCACGTCATCACGATCAACCTCGACGGATTTATTTGAATTCAATGCATCCATTATCTTCACGTGCATCATGCTACATGCGACGAGTTTCTCAGCTCATTTCCACTACTCCACTACGCTTTATCGGTAAAATGGTTTATTGGAGCTTTAATATTTGCATAAATATTTGGGAAATTGTTTAGAAAATTATTTTTGAAGTCTGGATTAATTTTTTATCAAAAGAAGATTTTTTTCTAAGTGTAGAAGTGAAATGCCTTGAACGACGAGCTCACTCAAACGACTTTGAATGTCGTTCGCGCGAGATAGGCATGTTGCGCGATCTCATTTGAACGACTTCTGTCCTTCGTTCGAGCGACATGGCTATCTCGTTCGAATGAGCCACCACCTCGATTTTCGTATAAATACCTGATCACCTTCTACACGATTTTCAAGTCTTTCTGCAATCTCAAAATTCTCCGAAAACAGCCTAGAATATGACTTCATTTGTTTAAGGTTTTCTAAACCCTTTTTGATTGACAAAACCATTCCCATATATGTGTGTGAATCTTTAAACCTTCAAGAGGATCATTTACTCATCTGGAGTTATTTGTGAGGAAGTCGTTCCCTTATTCATTATTGCCCTACTGGAAAGGGATAGTTCTAGTCGACGACATCAGAACTGACACCCGAGGGTATTTCTGTGTCACCTTATTTCATTGTAATTCGTGTAAGCCATTTTCTTACAAAATTATAGTGAAAATAAAAGGTTTTTCCCTGTGGGGGATTTTTCCTCATTTGTGTGTGTTTGAATGTTCTTGCTTGATTTTTATCATCATCAATCACACCTAGATGTATGTTTAGGACTTCATTGACAAACACTAAGCTTAATTAAATAACTTCCTTATTTGAACGTAAGCGCACTCTTCTCAAATTGGTATCAGAGCTAGTTACACAACTTTACCGTGTAATTTTTCGTAAAATTTTTCTAAGATATCAATTTTCTGAAAATTTGATTTTTGAAAACGAGTGTGTTCATGATGGAGAAGTTATATAATAAAATGCCAATTTTTTACGGGACAAACTATGCATACTGAAAAGCCCGCATGAGATCTGCATTAAAAGCCGTTGATGAACGTGTCTGAATTTTGGTTGAAAGAGGGTGGACACCTCCCTCCGTCACTCTTGAAAACGTGACCAATTTAAAACCTATTACTACATGGACTGAAGAAGAATTTAAATGCTCATCTTTTAATTCTAAGGGTTTAAGTGTTATTTTTTGGTCTGGCACTCGTGATGAGTTCAAATGCATAATGGCGTGCACCACGTCAAAAGAGGCATGGGATGTTTTGCAACTTACCCATGAAGGTACTAATGCTGTGAAATAGTCTAAACTGCAACATTTAATAACTCAATTTGAAACAATAACCATGCCTGAATCTTAATATTTTGATGAATTTTATGCTAGACTGTCTGATATTGTTAACACTAGCTTTAATCTTGGTGAACACATTCCTAATGCTAGAGTTGTTAAAAAGATTATAAGATCACTGCCTAAGTGTTTTATCCCTAAAGTCACTGTGTTAAATTCTATGGGTAATTTAAATACGCTTAAATTGGAGGAACTTGTAGGAGACTTGCAAACGTATGAAATTGATATGTTTCCTAAATCTGTCAAGTCTAAAGATAAGGGAATTGCACTTAATGCCCATGAGAGAAAAAGTGAGGGGTCGGCAAGAAAGAGGGGAGAGTCATCTAGAAAAAGAGAGACAGATACTTCAGATTCTGAGTGTGATTTTGACTTAGATGATTTGGCCCTACTTGCTAAAAATTTCGAGAGAATTCTCAAATTCAAGAAAAATGGTAATTTTAAAGATAAAAAGATGTTTGAGAAAAATAGGTTTGAAAAGAAAAATGAAAAAGATTTTAAAGATCCTCCTAAAAGGGAAAGTGAGAGATGCTTTGAGTGTGACGGTAGGGGTCACAGAGCTTTTGAGTGTGCTAGTAGGCTGAACAGAGAAAAGGGAAAAGTTGTCCTTAATGCTACCCTTAGTGACGACAGTGAGGTCGACATCTTTTGGGAATAGTAAAACGTCTTAGGATGAGCTAGTAGAGAGTGGCTCTATTGATTTTGGGAATGTAAATTGCTAAGGTTATTGGTTCAGAGTTTAGTAGATTTATGTTGAGCGGATAGTTAGCTCATAGTTGTGCTAGTTTTGAGAACTAGGCAGTGGTTAGCAGTGTTGTATGTGTTAAGGCCTTGTGTTTTAAGCATAAGGTGTTTGTTTGGCGTGTCGAAAGACGCGGGATTGATTTATATAGTATTGTTGTATAGGCCCTCGGGAAATATTTAAAAAATGAAAATCTTTTATAAAACTTTAGCCCTGGTTCAACTAATCTCAATTCCCGACCTAGCTACACAGTAGTGTATTGGGAGGGTTCTTTGTTTGGATTTCGCTTGTGAGACCTCCCCCGCACGAAGGTAGCTAGTGTCACGAATTGAGGAGAGTTCAACCATTGGGAATTTTTGAACTTATATATATTTAGGATGTTGTTATAGATTATATTGTTGAGGGTTCAATTACGATTTGAGTCTATTGGAGCCTGATTATAGTTTTGCGAGTGGAAACTCGGATACAGGGTGTATGGGCGCCCTGGGTGGCTAGTGATTTTTAAATCTATATGGTTCGACGAGAGAACTAGGAAGGATCGGTATAGTGATCCTAAGAGTTGACGTAAGGACTAGATGATATTGAGGTCCTAGGCACATCTTAAATTTCGCGGACGAAATTTTTGTAAGGGGGGAAGATTGTAACACCCCAAGACTTTTGAGACTGAGAAATTAAATTTTGGGAAAATAAAATTTAATTAAATTGGAGAATTTCAAAATTTGGGAACTTAGGCCCAAAAATAGAGAATATTTCAAAGTATTCCGGATGAGGATTTTGAGGGTACTATTGATCCCGGAAGGGTCGAGATAGTCAAAATGACTGTCATTGAGTTTTATTTCGTCTCCGGAATGTTTTTTTAGGTCAGTTGACTCGAATTGGAGTAAACGAGTCATTTAAAGTGTGTATTAACATTTAAAAATTTGGGTTTATTGTTTTAAAGGATTTAAGGCTTACGGATGAAGCCTTCTCTTTGAGAAAAGAGAGAAAAAGAAAGAAAAGAGAAAGAAGAAGAAAGAAAAGGAGGGAGGGAGAAAAGCTTGGGGATTTCCGGCCAAATCGCGACATCGAGGACGATCCAACCTCTACAAATCTGAGGCAAGTGTTTAATCTTGCTAAATAGCTATTTGTGTATTTCATTTCATAATTTGTGGGTTAAAGAAATGGATTTTGGGTATAAACATCAAAACCTAGATTTTTGGGTTTAATCTTGAAATCAATGCTTAAAAATGGGTTTAATGGGGTAGAAATGGTTGGGATCAACTTTAGGTTGATTTATTGGCTTAGAATCATGTTGTGATAAAGATTTGGGGATTGGAATGAAAATTTTAGGGTTTAAATTCGTGGGTTTTGCTGAAAATGGAAAAATTGGCCAAGGCATCTGGTATGGCCGGTCGACCGCGCCTCAGTGGAAAAGCCTACTGCATTTCTTCGTAGGCAAAATTTTGACCCGCGGTCGACCGGAGGCCTGGGACTGGTCGACCGGTCCCCTATTTTTAGCCCAAAACTTGGATTTCTTTCTTCCCCTTTTCTTTTGGAGTTTATTCTTAGGGGCTTCCTTAATGGGCTGTTTTATAAGGTTTTTCTAGGATGACCTCTACCCCTTTTTAATTGGGTTTATTGATTTGGGGGCCTTCTCTTATGATGCAAGTGATATGTTCTTGGAGACATTGAAGGAGTTTCTCACATATTAGGATTTTTGGGGACTCCTTCGGGTAATTTGGGAGAAATGTACCCATGTACGTATTGGGGTTGCATGTGGACATTGTGGGGAAACCTCTTTGAGGTTGGGAATACCAATTATAGATACAGGTATAAATATGAAGTGAGGTTGAGAACTCTTAGAGAGTGAGGGATCTCATATCCTTAGAAATTTTTAGACTAAGGAATCATTGATAACTCAATAGGAGTAAGGGTTCCTGAGATTTATTTGAACCATAGGTGAAATTGGGAACGATTGGGATCGTACTATCGACTAGAATAAGCGGTAGCATAAATTCTAGTTAGGATAGTTTACACGTAATTGTGGGGATATGACCATTGAGATTCCAATACTTGAAACTAGGTTGGAATAATTTGAGGTTTTAGACTATTAAGTCATTGATGTGCCTATGGTTAAATAGTACTAAAGGAAAATATGTATTTCAATTATGGATGAAATGTGTAGTGATGGATTCCTACACAAACTCTTGGGTGATAACCCTAATGTTGAATATATATATGTATAGATATATACATATGGTTTTGGGAGACTATTCATCATAGGAAAAATGATTGAATATGTTTCAAGTGAGGGATTGTATTCACATATCAAGGTAAATGATATGAGTTTGTGGTGACGACTTGTATATTGAGGATTTATGTATACTTATAGCCGAGTTTGTATATCTTATACATATGAACGAGAACTAGTATATATATAGATATATGGATATGTGAATATGTATATATATATATATATATATCTGTATGCATATAAATATATGGATATATTTATGTTGTGGACATACATGGTATGGATATTTAAACCGTATATGATGGTTTTTTATTTGATCATATGATGGGATCATATGGATGTATGTATATTGTGCATGTGAGCGATATATATACTTATGTGGTTAAGCATACCCCGCTCATGCTATCATTGGGAAGTTTTCGCGCAGAGGGTGAGCATCCTGGCATATAGAGCAGGGTGTGGATATTCCCCAGGTCATAGTCGTCCGATGTGTTATTATACGATAGATATATTTTTGGGATGAGACGTGGTGGGTATGTTTCGTCTCATTGCCAGTGGAGCTATGACCGCTTCCCGGGACGTCGTGTGTGTGAGTTATCACGAGGTGGGTGTCGTGGATCCCCACCAGGTGGTCCCCAGTTGCTACGTGAGCCGGGCACTGGGAAGATGATAGCATTGATGCAGTTTTATCGGCGATATATATAGCTGGGTGGATTATGTGCATGTCCATTGTCCATCAGATATGATACGTACACTTGGTCATGGGTATGGATGATTGGTATATGTATATATATGGTGAGCATAAAATACCTATATATATATATATTTATATATCCTATAGATGAAAGGATATAGAATTTTGGTAGAGTACATCTTGGATGATTATTGTGTACTAGATTGATGGGGGTTGATGTATCGCATTTAAGGAATATTTCGGTTACATCATCCCAAGGATATGATTGGAGATGTTAGTTGTAGAGTAGTATTATATTGTATATATGGCATTATGGATCTCTAGGATCGACATTGTCAAGGAGTAGTGTAACAGGGTGGTTCCTTGTTTGGATTTCGCTTTGCGAGACACCCCACGCATGAAACGTAGTGCATTGTTGAAATTGGAGAAAAGTTCTGCCAGTTATGGTATGCACGGCATTATGGATCTCTATGATCGACATTGTCAAAGAGTAGTGTAACTGGGCGGTTCCTTGTTTGGATTTCGCTTTGCGAGACTCCCCACGCACGAAATGTAGTACATTGTTGAGAGTAGAGAGAAGTTCTATCGATATTTATGTGTGACATGATGGATCTCCAGGATCGACGTTGACATGGAGTAGTGTAACGGGGTGGTTCCTTGTTTGGATTTCTCTTTGCGAGACACCCCATGCACGAAACGCAGCGCAGCGTTGAAATTGGAGGGAAGTTGTGTCAATAATGATTTTTTTTCACGCTTATTAATTAGAAATTTAAATTATATGTTTCAACCCAGTTGCATATTCGGTAACTGATTAAATTATAATTGGTTAAAGTATAAACCGGAATCCACTAAGCCTAATAAGGCACATATGATTGAAAATAAATACTTAATTGTGTTTAGAAAAGGGGGTGGATTCTTGGGGTATGATAGGAAGGTATATCTCGTGGGTATAGGCTAAGCCTATGATAAGTTAGATTGTCCTAATAAAATGGGGGTAATTTAACTAATAAAATTTGAGGATGAGAATAGGTGTGCGCCTTTAGATGAGAGGTGAGTTGGGGATCCACGAGAGTACGATCCCATTTTAATTATGAAATAAGTGCACCGATATTTATTATGCACGGTTAACACACTTGCTAAATATTTTTCACAATCGGGGCTCTGACCCGTTTACTTTTCTCTCCTGCCTGTATATATATATATATATATTATTACAGGTGTCCTACCGCATGGATGCCGGATGACTTTCTATCCAGAGTCTTGGGAGCTGTGACAGGTGCGGACTGTTGCGGGATGTATCTGGTAGTCGCCTCCTACTTTCAAAATTCTAAGTAGGATTCATGTTGTATATCGGGTTTGTGCCCAAGGGATATTTATAGATGTGTATATTTATTCCATTCTAGTTATTGTATTGGCTGTGACCCGACAGCTTATTCGGGTCTACTTTTTGAGTATATTCTGTGGTAGTTATTTATTTCATTTTTCTTTTAGCATTTCATTTATCTAGTTCTTTCATGCATCTTTCTTTCTATTATTAGTAGTGTTAGTTGGTTATCTGTTGCACATTTTATTTAATTTTAACATCTCGCCTATATGATATCGGGTAGTTAGTCCTATATTATATAGTACCGACAGTTGATGTTGAGACTGGACCATCTGAAAATCCTGATTGAATATAGTATAGGGCTGGCCACCCGTTATTATTTTGAGCGGGGTGTTACAAGCGAACGGCGTGCTACTCATCTATAGGACTAACTAAATTCAACGGAATAGAAGGAATAGGGCATTCAAATTCCATGACGATAAAAGAGGAATAATAATTCTCAACCTTCCTCAGATAAGTACAACAATTTTCCCAAATAGGTACTACAACCAAAATAAATCACTAACGCTCTATTCATCAAAATAATTACAGGTCATCTCTTTTGTAGAATATAAAGTTCTTTCCAGATAATCCATGCTAAAAACCATTCCAACTCTTTATTCACCATGTGTTATGTACGTGGTTATGACATTTGGGTACTCTCAATCACCCTAGAAATCAAAATTCTTAAATTCTCCTTATCATCGTTCCACCCCTCAACTCGTGGGGATAACTTTCAATGCTTTCCTACCACAAAAATCCGGCTCCAATGACCTTAAAACAAAATTCAACTTCCAACTTACATACATAATTACTTGATCCCATTTCGACCAGGGTACCGAACTCATGGAATAGTGACCAAAAGTCTCCTTATTTCCAACCTTACGCTAAGTTTCATGCATGGGATGTCTCGCAAAGCGAAATCCAAAAAAGGAACCCCCCCCCCCCCCCCGATACACTACTACCTATCATTGTCGGTTATCAAAATCCGTTAGGTCCTCCGTCCATAGTATATACCCCTTTATTCCGTCCCTTGACAGAAAAGTTACAATTTCTCCCGTAATTATGCTTAATAAAGAACGTTTCACCAATTTCACTATCGTCCCGTATTGGTTGATGGTAATTACATTCTATAAACCTCGGATACATACGATCGAAATTCTCTAAATTTCCTTTTTCTAACATTAGGGGTATAACTCTTAACCCCCACATCTCTTAAGGATAAATATAACACTGCACTCTTCCTATCACTAAGTCTGGAGTGCTAAACATAATACCGAGTCAAGCCTTTTTGCTCAACAGTAAATCTCGGTACATACTGAATCATACTGACAAAGTCTATACATACATTGGTATCGAATATCTCGAGCCCACTATCTCCTCCGAAGTCTCTAGGATAGATAATATAAGTGGGAGTCCAACCTTCTTACAGGTAAAGCCTCGCCAAAACAAAACGTGTTGCACTAATGCAACTACTCCGATAGCCTTGCAATAAATGCCCACTATCGTACTAACCATTTCTATAACGTTTTAACAAAGATAATATCATACTCGTGTATCGCATCACTACAACGAGTAACCTCAATAAAGTATAAAACACTGTTAATATACTCATTCATCCTCCGCGGATAGCACTAAAGAAAAATCCCGCTATACTAATGAAAAATATTCACATAATGGTAACATTTATAATGATATGCATTAAACTCGTCTCACATGCTAATCTAGCAATGAACAAAATGTGGTGACTCGCTCGTTTCACATAAACACGCCGCATCCTCTAAGGATACAACTTATACTTCCATCCTGGCAATCGTCTTGACTGCACAAATGATTTTCGGACGTAACACGTCTGCCCAAACCAAAATAAAATTATTTTTAATCGTCGTCCTTTACTAGGCACCGTATTCTTGTCCCTTTTTCTCACTTTGGAACATATTATCGCGAGCAATTTCACTCCGCACCAAAATACCACAACACATAATCCACTTATCACCTGTCCTACTAACCAGGTTAGGATTGTCCTTCTCTTGGACTTTAGTAGACTCGATTCCTGTTAACCATCCTGGTTGTTTCCTTAGCTTTTTAAGCCATAAAGATCCTGTTACTATCTATAATAGTACTTACTGAATTTACCATCACTTGGTAAGAATTTAACTATCTGAAGCATTTAAATGGTTTTCCTGATGTGTATCCACATCCTTTTGTGGTGCTATACCACCACCGTTGTATTCAGTCTCATTCTCGACTAAATTCTTCGATTCCTTTAACTTCCCCCACAAAGAAGCGTTATCATCTATATTGACAAAATATGACATTGTCAACCTCTGAATCGGTCGTCCATCAGAATTTCCTCCTCGAGTATTATCAACTATTATTACAAGTTGGTCTCCCACTTGGAGTCGTTTCCTCCACTAGTATCTACCTCTTTCGATACAAAATTTGCTAACGATTAGGATTCATATCCACAATTGGACTTCTGTCATGCCCTCCTGCGATGAGTTCAGAACCACGTTTGCTTCTCATCCTGAACAGTTGAGGAAGGAACATACGGTCAACACTGTACCTAAGGTTCTCCTCTATGCATAGCATTCCACTTCTAAAATTGGTGGTTGACTCCAACCATTATAATTTCGTCCCGAAAGCAAAGAAAATTTTCCCTAAATTTTCACTTTCAGTTTGCCACACTCCGTTCTATATTTAAGCCTTTGGATACTTTACCTCCTTTGGTAAACACATATAATTTTCGCGTTTCTAAAATTTCCCACTGACAGTCTCTACACGTTTTTGTAATATGTTGGGTAAGTTTACCCTCGCACCTCATTTGACTATAACAGCATTTGAAAATCATTACTGGACCTTAGTCGCCTTTCTAGTCGTGGCTTCTCGTGCCATATGGAGGTGATCTCAACTACGGTCATCATCCTCGGATATATTTCATAATCTCAACTGAGCCCTGCCTCCTGATGTACGCTTAACGGTCCTCTTCTGACATCCGTCATCACTCGGCACACGCACACATCTGAACGAAATTAAAATTCACTAGTGTATACACATTATAACAAGAGAACGAAATCTCGTCAAAGGAATCTACAATCCTAAACATAGGGCTCTACAACAAACAAAGCAATGCTAAAAGCATAATAAGTCGTACAGATCCTAAGGACACTAGAACCTGGTGCTCTGATACCACCTGTGACACCCCGCCTAATTAAATACCGGGCGATCACTCCTTTATTAAATTAAAATCAAGGTGAACGGTTGGTTCATTCTTAGCATCACTGTCGTAGAAATACTTATCCAATTTAAACACCCTAAATAATTAAGCTAAGTGTCAAAACCATTTAAAACCTTATTCTCATTTTATTAAATCCGGTTATAAATCTTTAAACCATTAACATCTAAAGAGTCACACATTAAGAATAAAAATAGAATTGAACATACACGAATTTAATCATCAATAATAAATCCCAACATTTACAACACTAAAGGAAAACATCCTGACAGTAATATAACCCAAAATAAAGGTACTGAAAGTAAAAATTTTAATCTCTGACAGTACCAACTAAATAATAGAAAGAGGGCGACACATGCCCCTGCTGGATAAAACTGAACTAGGAGTAGAATCAAATGGATGTAGTTGTCTAAACGACAGACCTGCAACTCCCACCTAAACTGCAGCACGTTCCTTCCAAAGGATCCTAAGTAACACGCCCCTGTGGCTGGGCACCTGTAATATATACATATATATACAAGAGAGAAAGAGGAATAGAAACGGGTCTGAGCCCGATAGTGTATATGATTTTAAAAATTCGTTTAGCAAGTATTTAAATTGATACAGGCCAATAAAACAACATATTAATGTGACACTCTCTTGAGAAATTATCACCTCTCTTCTAATGTGCACACCTATCGCACTAACCTTCCCAATGGTCTATATCGTCATATACCACACTATCTTTCCCCAATGATTTAACTTATCTTAGGTTATTCGCAGGATTTACAACTGAACAACACAAGTATTTAAAACGTAAGATTTCAATTTGTAACCAAGGTTCTCCTTTTAACTTTATTAATCAATAAAGTTTTCCAGTGTCATATTATACTTTCTCAAAACAATTATTTGTAAGTTGAGGCATCAACCATGTCCTACATATCAAATCACAGTAGGAAGTTCCAGATTTCAGAATTTCAAATATATATTAACTACTCGTATAATATATATATATATCATAACAGCACCCCACATAAAAACTATGGTGCGGGCATACTCTGCTATCCAATCCCCGTATCAATCTTACTAAAGGGAATACAAGTTCAGAATCACTCTCAAACTGTATAAATACATACACAAACAACGTTGAGGCGAAGTATAGTTTCCAAGTCCAAGAGGTCAGTACATACCCTCACGTCTCTTAGGACCGTGACTACCGATTCGATAGCCTGTACCTAGAATTCCTATCTTCTAGGGTACGAGTCAATATCCCCCATAAGGCACACGAGATAAGATCGTCCCAGCGCGGTAACCTCGGGGATAGCAAGTAGCGCGGGCATGATTTTCACAAGTATATAATATATGCATACACAATCATATAAATATACCACTTTTATTATATCAATTTAGGTTTATCCCATAACCCACATTCACAACATTTATCCTTATTTTCCCATTATTATTTATCAAGTATAATGGTTCGTTTCTAACTTTAATTCGAAGGATTTTTCCAACTTACTATGTAACCCTCATGGACTCTATTCTTCCAAATTTACAATTAAGTAGATATCCATTTATGTTCCAACGTAACTCTCTCTTACATGTATCTCCCCTTTAATATATACTTACATTATCCCTTATGCAAAATATCCCAAAAATATAGATTTCGCCTTACATTAAAGGATTTCGAATTTCATTTTCAAATATGAGAATTTCAAACGGTTTCGAAATTGGAATTAAAATGGAGTTTTAATTGAATTTTTTTATTACTTAGAAGAGTCCTCAAAATATAAAACTCTCCAAGAGTCCTCAAAACATAAAACTTTCTAGTAAAAATAATAGTTTTAGAAATCCGACCGTCTGATCAAGCTGAATTTTTGTCAGCAGTCCTGTCTCGCCGTTCGCTACAATATATTAAAATTTCAAGCGATTCCAATGGTCCGATCATCCGAAATAATTTTTTTTGTGTTTGTATCTGATTAGAACTCTTTTCTTAATCAAACTCTTAATCCTTTACATCACAAAAGGTTTCGAGAATAATCATTTAAGTCATCATTACATGCAATTTCCGATCTCAAATTGGGTTTTTCTTCCATACAATTCATCCTAATCATTCCTAAACCAATATGAAAGATGCATCAACGAAATAAGAAAGATATACACTTGCCTGGGATTTTCAGAAATCTGGTTTGGTGTTGAATTTGGTGTGGTTGCGTTCCCCGTCTCGCGATCTACGCGTTGGCGGTGGCGGCGGTGTAAACGGATGAGTTTTGAGCCTTGGAATGCCTTGAGAGCTCTCTCCTCTCCTCTCCAATGGCCGTTCTAGTGTTTTGAGTTATCTAACCCTAGGAGATAACCTAAACATCTGATATAACCCCTTTAATTTTCGTGGGTTTAATTACCCAAAAATACAAAATGACTAAAATGCCCTCCCTGGGTACTAATTAGGCCTAAAAACGCCCCGAGACCCAAATCAAACCCCCGGGTATACTTTTCTGACTATCTCGACCCTTCCGGACGCGTTGGCGCACTCAAAACCACCATACGGACAACTTATAAAATATTCACTTTTATTAATCCACATTTAGTCCCAACACGACACAAGCGCGTCCCGACTTAAATTTCCACAATTGTCATTTTATTCACACGTGACAATATTATAAAAATAAATCTCATATATTACTATACTCATCCAGTAATATTCAACAAATAACAAATTTCCCATAATTACTAACTCTCGTCACGCTAGTAAATATTTAAAACAACATTCCGGATTAAAATTAAATTAATTTATCTCAATTAAATTTAAGAAATCCCATAATTTAAAAGCTATAAAAATACGGGGTATTACAGTGTATAAGCACCTTTTGAGAAGAAAACCCTTCCTTACAAGCGAGATATGGTCCTCTCCCTCTAGGCCTCTTCACAAAAATGTGGATAGTGTTTTCTCTCGCCCCTCTCAAACCCTAATAAAACATTATATTAATAAAATTACTTTCCCACACCTTTATATACAAGTATAAATGATAGGCTTGGGATAAACTGGGTTTCTTGAGAGTATAGGCCTAACTACTTGGGTATATGGACTACACTAAGAACTAGATAAATAATTAAATTAACTCCAAATAAATACTCAAAAATTCCAATTACATTACCACAATTATTTTCTTTCTTTATTTAATCGTGAATTAACTCCACTTAATAATCACGACTGCATTCCGATTTAATTATGTCAAAAATTTCCCGGATATAATGAGGTCTTATTTGCAAAGTTAATTATGGTACAAAATATGATTCCTTATATTAAGAATCCGATACCCACTTGGTCAAATCAATTTATTGTCAATTGATTTTAACCAACATCTAATCAATCCCTTGATTCTTTGACTTAACTTATTTGCTACTCCACTAGGATTATAAAATATTTCACCAGCAGAGTTTTACTTAGTGGAAACAAGACATATAAGTCTATCACGGGGGTATCACAATCCAAGGTATCCTCTGGACGTGGATTCCTCCAAATTATGATCTAAGATCGAGTTACATAACTGGCACCCAATATGCAGAGATCAATTGACCGGATATAAATCAAATCGTACCCATAGCAATCAAAGTGACATTTGCTTAACCATTCCAATCCTTGTAATTATCAAGATTAAGAATTTATGCACCTTTTGAAAAAGATGTGAGATCGCCTAAGTCTAATTAAGACAACCCTTAGATGTGAATCTCATGGGTGGCCTTGTTCAATACATTCCTAGGATGTACCGATTATAATCCTACATCGAACTATCAAACAAATTCTCGAACCATCAAACAGGTTCCCTTAGTTTGGGATGAACTACTAGGATTGAATTGTAACCATTCTGAAAGGGTATCAACTCCCTATGTAGGCTGTGAATGTTTCATTAGTGCTAGATGCAGAGTTCTAATCTCCGTGTGATCAACTCGGATTCGTATCACTAGAATTCCTACTAAGCTTTATTGATCGACATGTCTATAATATATTTAAACCAAACATAAGTTATTCTCGTAATCATTATTCATATTTCAAAATGAATGGACACACCTTTACATAAAAGTAACCTTCATACATGGTTTTAAGAATAAACATCCAATAATCTTCCACTTAGTCTTAAAGCCATGTATCTAACTCCCAACCCATCCACACGATAGTTTGCTGCTTATTAATGAAAGGAGTAAACGAGTGTTATTTGATAGAACCTTGTGATAAAATTATAACCCATTCCGTTCAATATCTCAAACTGGGTGAATCCTACACTCAATCTGCTAACCCCTTTATATGTTTCAGGTTCTCTCAAACAAGTAATTGTACCACTATGTTCACTAAAAACTATAATATCTAATTGCATTTGAAGGAACCTTCCCAAAGTTACTTAGGAAGTAATCGAGCCATATTTCTTCTTTGGTTTCTTCTGAAGTGGTAACAACTTAGGCCTCCCTGGGGGATTCATCAATCTAATATTTCTTCTCACTCCTCCAACTTATAAATCAACTTCTTGTTGGTAAACACATGTTTCAAGGTGCATTAACTTGGAATCCTTATCTGATTGAAAACCTAGTCTTTGTACCTCAAAGGTATAAGACTACAAGACTGAAATCTATTGACCATGCCGATGGCATATCAGACTTTGGTCTAGTACACAACATAGTATATATGAGGCTTCACACTACCGAAGCTTTACGCATATCCCTTATTCCTTCCATCTAATCAAGTGTTTTTAGATATTAATTCCCATATATAATGATTCCAAACTTGAAAATAAACTATTTTCACGGATTCATGATGTTAATCTTGTGTATACAAGATAGATACAATCAATTTGGGTTAAGCTCAACATCCTTTGCTACCTAGGGTAAGCTAGATCATAAATATGTGATTGGATTATCCTAAGTACTTTATTTAAAATATTCGGACAACCACACTCCTATGTGAAACAATGCTCTCACCTCTTTACTGATTAGGTAAGTATTATTGACAAATTGTACCGAAAAATACCACCACATTTCTGCAATATTTCTTGTACAAACGAGTACTTGTCGAACTTTGATTAAAATCAAAACTTGATTACCCGATCAAACTGAATGACCCAAGATCTTGATGTTAGCTTAAATCTACAAATGGATGTCACAAGCTTACTTTCCCGATTTCTTATTATGTACTTGTCAAGACGATCGTTCAAGAACGTAGTCTTAATGTTAAAATAATTGTGACAGGTTTTAGCATGGCTATCGTGAGAAGGTTTGTTGATAGTAAATCCCTTTCTTTCTGGAAAAACCCTTTCTTAAGCATTTCCTTAAAGGTTCTCACCTTCCCATCCATCTTTCTTTTAACTTCTTGTAGGTCCACTTATGCCTGATGGTTTTTACTCCATCAATAAGTCAAACTTGATTCAAATACATTGAATCCCTTTGGGTATCCATAGTCATCAAAATTCCTTATCTTGGAATGCCTCATTTTAGTTACTGGGAGTCGGTTCGTATTTTTCTGGGATCATATCGAAATGATTACCTTAAACACTAACCATTTAAGATGACTCCTCATGCTCCCACTATGTCGTGTCACCACTTGTAATCTAGTATAACTGACACATGTATCCTAATCATTAATGATTCTCCCACTACAAAAATGTAGTGTATTATCGATATTAGGTCATATTTCATCCTGTACGGGTGGTCCAACAACATTGGTAATATAATGTTTCATTATACCTTGTAAGTCCAACTTACACCAAGGCCCTCAGTTTACAACGTAATCCTCTTACAAGAACCTGACATTGATGCAATCAACGACGTTTTTATACTTAGGATTATAATATAAACTACCTTTGTAACCTTTGTGATAACCAATGAAGATACATACCTCTTTTCTTAATTTCAACTCCCTTGGCAGACATAACTTTTTCCATAATTTCAACTTCCTTGGCTCATTCCACAACACGAGTACCGGACACCCTAAATCCCAACGGGCCTAGAATGAGCTTGCGCCCAATCCTATAATCAATGGGAGTTAAAGATACTGATAAGGAAGAAACAAAACTAGAATGTATATGCTCGTCTCTTGCAAAAAAATCCCTAATAATCTTCCAGTTCTGAATAACGTATTTTAGACCTTATCATATCCAAAAGAGTCTAAAGCCTGCTTAATGTATAGATTACTTCCTATTGTACCAGAATAGATAAAAGCTGTCCAATTTTAATAAAACAATTTTCGTAAAATCAATCGAATATTTGTTCAAAACCAATTTAGAAAATCGAAATCGATTTGAAAAACAAGGTACAATAAATATATTTCCTACATTAATTTTATGTCCTTTATCATTATCTAAAACATATCCTTGCTTCTTATACTGTTGCCTTATTCTTGATGTCCATAACAAGGAACGTCTCTTTTCAAAGTAATTGCCCTATTACTTGGATTTTTTGCAATGAATTGAGATCCTGTTTCTTGGTCCTCGAGTCTACATACCAAGTTATCGTAGATTGAACCTTAAATCATGCATTCACTTTTAAGTTGAAAACCATTACCATGAACAATTACATTAAGAATCCTTGAAACTCATTCCAATAAACAATATGACTTAAATAGTGAGAAGAAAGTTAAATTCATTTTTAAAATGTAAGAAACATGAAATTGAAAAAATTAATTTCTAATTAAATCGAGAAAAAAATTCGATAATATTTTAAGTGGCATCCCTCAACCGCCAATTTAAAACTAATTCGTTGAACATCCTAGTTCCCTTATGAGGTGAGATTTCTCCTTGAGAGCTTAAATCACCACACCTTGAACTAGATAGACTTTCATCTTTTATTATGTTATCCGGACAGTTCAGGATCCTCTATCCAACATAGTGAATAGTCGATGATTTTTGGTCTCTCTCCTAATGAAAGTAACTCTTTTTGGAGGATATCCAAAGTCGTGTCTAAGTGTATACCACTAACTAATTTTATATTGTCCCGTATAACATATACTCCTCTGTTGAGGGCTGCCCACGTGAATAATGAATCCCAAATTGCTCGTTAGGAAACTTCTACCGGCCACCACAATAATTAGTATTCCTCTTTAAAGGACCTACATAATATTGAACGTTTACAAATCATTGAAAGAGACTGTGGGGTTTATGTTGAAACCCCTCTCCCACTTAGTTTTTAAAAACTTGAGGGTTTTGAAAAACAAAACATTTAATTGTAAAAGCCCGAATTTAAATCCTTGGTAATTTTCAATTTACTTGTATAAATTAAATCATCTAATCTCACTATTTTAATTTTCCAAAAAAAAATATTTTTAACTTAAAATAAAACCCAGACAACAAAATTTAATTTATACCTTAATATTAATTACCCTGATTAGATTCAATTTAAAAAAGAATAAATAATATGGATTTTTCAGGAAAAAACGTGATCTAGATCGGTCACAATATTAATATATGTTGTCCATAAAAGGGGCATTCCTAATCGATTTAATTAGCATGCCAAATATGAAACATAATAAAAAAGAGACAAAATTATAATTAAAATAAAACACGTGCAATTATAAAACAAATGGAATAAAAATTCCATCTACCACGGCCTAGTGTCCAAATTTAATGAGACTCCTTGTGAAAGCCAAACTACTGGAACTGTAATTTTTCTGGAACTGTGATGCTGCTTGTGTTGTAGTTCTGTGACTAGATATTTGTTGTCAACCCATGTGATAAAGAAACCCAAGAAAAAAAAAATCCTGGAGAGCATTCCGCCTCACGGCTCTAATCACCCAACCTTTAACCATATGAAATTACTAGAACATGTAATTAGCCAAAAGTCTTTAAGCCTTATCAGATTATTTCCCACGCACATAAATGTGTGATTACTTCTTTCAGTTGGTAACAAAAATGTGAAACCTAAGATATTAGATCAGGTTGGCTAAAGCCAACCCAATTGAATAGTGTACGTCTTTGAATGAACCAAAATCTTAGACCAGATCGACAAAAGGAAACCCAATTGAATAATTCACATATTTAACTTCAAATCTTAGGTCAGGTCATATTACGCCAAACTAATTGATCAAAAGCACGTCCTTGACTGCTTAAAAATAACAGATCATTTCGTCTAGAGCCAACACAATTCATCAATGCACGTCTTTGCCTGCACAAAATATTTTCCAGAGGGAGTGATGACAAGATACCTTTCCTAATTAGACAACTAAAACAATTTGTCGTCATGGAGATAGTAAGCCCAAGCTATAACGATAGGATCTGACAACACAGTAAAAAGGGATAAAAAATACTAGAAACCCCAAATAAAACTTGGATGCATACAAATAAATATTATGAACAATGTGATCGTAGCGCTAATAAACATAGAGAGAAAGCTAAAACGTTCATTATAGATAATTGCTGAATTATATTCAACATCAAAATCTAAATGCATAAGATGAAAATGTCCATTCCACAAATGCAAAAGCTTCACAAAAATGCAAATAAGAGAAGATCCTAAACTTCATGAGTATTTTTAATTCCAAGGGAAACTCGATAAGTCTAACCAACTTCTGGAATTATCTGTAGAGCAGAGTCCTGATCAACTTCTGGAGTAACAGAGAGAGTAGTGTCTACAATAATAGCCTGCACATGCTCACTGACCTCATCGCCTTTAGTAGTAGGCTCATCCACCTCCATCAGTTGTTGAGATACCAAGGCCTTAGCCTCATCGTCATCCCCTCCCCAAGTCTGGATGACCTCAATAATCTCAAGATAATGCTTGGCGAACCTTTTCTTTAGCTCGTTATAGCCATCTATGAAGACAACCGCTAAGTCAAGTATATGATCAGCAGAAGCCTTATACGTCTCCATGCCAATTTCCTCAGCACGAGAAAGGGCCTCAGTGGCCTTATTCAAAGCTTTCTATAGACCAGTGATCTTGGCGACATCAGTGGACACTTGGTCTTTAAACTTCTTATTCTCGACCTTATCATAGTCGGCCTTAGAGGTCCTCATCTTATCAGTCAGATCCTCACTTTGAAGAAAAAGTTCATTATTGGACTCAAAGGACTCCTAGATGCTTATGTCCTTCTCTTACAAGATTGTGTATGCTATCGCTCCCTGAAAGGTGATGAGATCGGTCATAAGCAATTAGTTTTAGGGTACGGGAAGAAAAATACTAGCTTTAAAGTGAACTTACCATATACATCCTATAGTGAACGAAGTTTCACTGATCGTCAGGCTCCAAAGACCTAAAATGCTTGAAATTAAGGTCATACTCGTGGTATCCGAACACATTTACGTCGTTATTTTATGGCAGAAGATTAAACTGGTATCATTCTTTAGCTGATCCAGAGGGATAGGATGGTCAGGGTCATAGACATAGGCATCCACATCACCGTATGGGGAAGAAAATCCCCCACCTCGGTATAAGTATCGAATAAGTTGTCCTATAATTTATACCCTCTCCTTAGGTAGATTGGACCATGGGTGTTTGAGATCGTGCTGAGCAACGAGATCCTACAATGATATCTTTATTCCCTCCAAAGGGGCATCATTAAAGAAAATAACCTTGCCCTTGCCTTGAGCTTTGGCAGTTGCTTCAGCCTCAACCCACTTACGATTAGGGTTCTTGGTGTTCTTTCTATCCTCGACCTCAACCATTTTTTGGGAATTAACTTTCTTCTTCGCTCGAGCATCGGCCTCAACTTTCTTCTTTGATTCGGCCTCAAACTTTTTTTTCCTAAGAAGATCAATAGTGGACCTATCAAGTATTTTGGGGGACATATCAAACGATGTCTCAACTCAAAAAGCTGATGAGAAAGGGGTAGGTTGTGTACAGAGACATAACAGTTAGTAAAGGACTTAATGAATGATAGAAGATGAGCTAGTAATATAAGATTTACCTTCTTTAACCTCCCGCTTAACAACCTCCTGCTCAGTAGCTAGTTCTTCGCACAATTAAATACCCTCGAGAGGGGTATAATATCCAAGGCTGATGAATTTTCCCAATAAAAAAGCATATCTAATTCAACAGTATTAGGAATACACTTCTCTAATAGCAACTGCTTCGGAATAGAAGGAAACTTGGGAGTTTTTTCTTTGCAAAAGGCCATACGATAGGAAGTATTAGCAAAAAGATAAAAGATATAAGAAAACTATAAAGAAATGGTAAAGGGAAAATACTAATATGATCTAGCCTACACCAGTCCCAAAGAATGTTATGAAACCTCTTCTTCTCAGCAAAACTAAACTCCCAATCACCAGAAATGTACACGAACTGGTTCTTCCACTGATGGTTACTCGTCTGGACGACTTGCACCATCTTCAGGTCAAACTTTGGGGGGGAGTAATATTACCCATTATCCGTAACGTTATCCTTTATGACATAGACAAATCTAAAGATGCCCCGATATGGTCAAACCCAGTGTGGTCCTGCTAGAAGATCATGGACCTTAAAATGAACTGATAAATGTTAGGAGGTAGTTGGTTCACAGCGACCCCATAACCACTTACACTGAACTTAATAATTGGGTGGAGAAAAGGACGAACTCCAACCTGAAGGTACAAATCGGGAAGCATATCTTGTCGGAATTATACCGACCATAAACTATTTGATCGCAGTCAGGCAACCTTAGGGAAATGCTAATAGGGCTACCATACCTATCCCTTAATTCCTCCAACTCGCCTTTAGTAATATTGCACTCGTGATTTCTAACATCAGTGTTGACAGCATCCCATGATTTAAAACTACCTAATGTACTCTCCTCGGAAGGTGGCACAACTACCTGGGATATGGAGACCCTAGGCCTCTCAGGAATTTCCCTCTTGGGTGAGGCATCCAAATCGATAATGGACATGTCGGACATCGTGTTTAGTAATTTCTCACCGAAAGGTTATCTCATGACAAGAACATTCAAGGGATATATAGGATCAAGAGAATATGTACCGATGATTAAGGGCTATGGAGTATATCCAATAAAGGAAGCAACCTGGGGTGTGTACATTGAATGACCAGGTTCGTCCTCAGGGGGAATGACTTAGAGTGCATTAGAGAACCTTCTGGAAACAATAACAGGAAAACATCCTTCTAATTCAGTCAAGTTATCCAACCACCTATGAACCCAAGGTTTGTAGCTCATTAATGATTAAAAACCTAGATTTAGAGACTAGTTCGTCGAGAGGCAAAGTGGATTTGGGGGAAATCACTCAGGAAACCCGAAAAGAGAGGACCCTAGGCCAACCAACTCAATGTACACCTAAGATATTTATAACTACAATTAATTTTTAAAATAACCATCAGGCACCACCGACAGTAAATTTCAATCTAGAAGGGAAGAAACTATAGAAAAACTTGAATTAGAACCCTAAATGAGAAACGGTGTATTAGAACCCTAAAAGAGTTGAATACGAGAGAAACGTCGCATAATATCAAGCTAAAGATGGGGGGAAATTGTAGAAACTTACCAAATAAGGATTTCCAGAAAAAAAGTTAGGTGAAAGTGACAACTGATGGAAGAAATGTCATTGGAGAAGAAAGAAATCAACTGACGGAGGAAGTTTCCCACTCTAAAAGAAGATGCAAGTATGAAAATGAGTTAGAAAATTTGATATTGTTCATATGTTTGGTTTATACCTTTTAGTTAGTAATTATTACCCCTATTTATAACGCGCATGACCTCACGCTAGGAAAAGTGGACAGACGCAGCAAGGATGACCCACACATTGCCCTACACGCGCATAATGATTGCGCCAAATGCCAATCTCCAATGTATGACACGTGATAAGTTAAATATAAAGAAAAAAATCTACCAAGTGATTCTTCTCGGCGCTTTCCAAGGAGATTTAAAGATGACCAGAACCATAAAGGCCAACCACATTTTCCAATAAACACTTCACTCGCTCAATCCGCTCAGTGCATACCTAGAAGACATAATATTTCAGAGAATTTTTTATACACAATCATGACTAAAATCTTGGGAGTTTGTTAAAACATGAATATGGTATATTCTACAACTGATTAGAAGGGTAAAACTGAACTTATTATTGAGGTCAACTCAAGTAACAAAGAGATCGGCTCAGATATAATCAAGGTTGACCTAAGGCATTCTGGTCGGCCTTGACATCCTAGATAACGACGCGCCATTATATTTCCTCTACCAATGAATCATACAGTGGGATGATGTCAATAGATCACACACTAGAAACAAGAGAACATTCTCCTACCCATGTTTGTGCATGCTAACTTTATAATTATTCCCCAATTATCTTGTAAAACTGGTATCTTTTATTTTATAAAGACAAAACCCCTGACATATTATGGTGGATAATCTATATAAATCCATTAACAAATACTCCCACACTCAAATTTACGATAGGGAGAATAACCCATAACCGAGCAAGCAACCAATCAACTATTCTACTAATGAAGAGAAAGATATTATGTCATTCTCATGGTTAGGACAGAGAGACGGAACAACTGTATTATTGTAACACTAGTGCTAAGAAATAACTTATGGACTTAGGCTAATTCTTAAGGGATGAACGATGTAACTCAGTGTGGGATTCCTCTTATTCTCACCTATATCATCATAAATCTACATTTCCTTGTTTGTGATCTCAGATTGGATCTCAATAAGTTAAGACAAAACCTTGAAACTAATTTTAGAATGATACCCAAATGTTCTAAACTCATATATTATTTATTTTAGACTTGATCAACCTAGTTTATATTTTATAGGGTGTCACAAGTACGAATATACTAAAGAACTTGGCCTCACACATAAGGATTTGGAAATGCTGAAGCAAGATGATGGAGAGGCAGTTGTCACTTTCGTCACTCGCTAGAGAGAGAAAGTAAGGGCACCTATTTGCCCTCACGGATTCAGGAACAAATAGTGGTACCCACTTTCCCAATACTTCAAACATGTTCTCGATTAACTCTTCAAAAAATAGTGGGAGCACCACGTCTACCAATCTCCAGATAGAAGAACCTGTGATGCGGACACCCCGATATCCTATCCCCCAGTACAAATAAGTGAGAGTGATCGACAACTCAGGCCAATGATCATATTACCAGAAAGTACTGAGCTCATCATCAACTAATGTACAAAGTGAAAGAAATAATTAGGACCCACGATTATCGTGACTAGTCGGATCACCCATTCTTACTTCTTCAAGATCGATGCTATCAAGAAAGCAGTAATAGGACCTATGGTATGGTACTACGATATATGGAAGTTGATCAACAAAAACAATACCCACCCGATGCCTCTCTAAATGACCTACTTACACTAAGACGATTGGCATCTCAATTCATCATATGTGGGGCAAAATCTACAAAAAAAGGGTTTGATGAGGTACGCTTAAGGTTCATCATGAAAGATGAAACCCTCGAGATTAGGGATAAAATCCATAGTGGCAAATGTGTCCCCCATATGAGTGGACATACCTTCTCTAGAAAAATATTGTGTCGTACTACTCGACTACCATGCAAAAGGATTACACGAATTACATTAAGAGGTTCCTCAAATGTTTAACTTTTATGTCTCACAATAATATCTACCTCCCCGAGAGCTCTACTGCATGACCTCTCCATTGCTTTTCTCCACCCGGGAGATAAATATCATAGGGAAAGTTATCTATAACACCTCAACCATGCATGAGTTCATTATGGTCGCAATTGATTACTTCACCAAGTGGGTTGAAGTTGAATCATAATCGATTATCAGTATTAAGAAGGTGGCCAAGTTCATATACGAAAACCATATGTTCCCCTTCGGTGTACCCCTCGAATTAGTATTGAACAATGGTTCCCAGTTTGTGAAAAAGGTCTCGAACCTGCTACACGAGTATGGGATTACTCGACATAATTCAGCCCTATAAAGACATCAAATCAATGGAGTGGTCGAATCCTTTAATAAAAACGTCAAAAATATCATCAACAAGATGACATATACCTACAATGACTAGTCAAATAAGTTATTGTACGCCCTCTGGGGTTACAACACTATAAAGATAAATTCAATAGGGTTCACCCCTAGTCATTAGTATATGGCATGGAAGAAGTCGTATCCATAGAACTCAACATACCATCATTACGTGTCATGCTCGAAATCTAAGTGGCTAAAATCGATTGGGTTCATGCCCGCTATGACAAACTAGTTCTCCTCGATGAAAGGAGACTAAAGGGTGAAACATACAAGACGACGACCTAGTCCTCAAAAATAATCTCAAACCCGATCGAACCCCTAGAGGAACATTTGCTCCCAACTGAGGAGGACCTTACCTCATTACCAGAATAAACTTTGGCGGGGCATTTACCTTATCTAATCTCGATGGAGTAACATTTTCCCAAACCTTCACCATCGATCGATTTAAAAAATAATTTCCTCGAACCTTCTTATGGTGAAAATAAAGAAACTGATTTGATACAAAAATAATTGGTCGTAATGGGGAGGGAACACATACAAGCCTATACACATTCCTATACCTATATAAAAAAATCCCACTTGAGCCACCAACCTTTTGCTTGAAGTCATCTAAAACACATTGAGCCCACAACGTTTCATTTAAGAGAACTACATAGACCTGATTCTCCGATATATTATTATCACATACATTCAAATACAAACACCCCGTTGTCTTTGAATCGTAGATACATAGACAACCCGAGATATCACTATGGAATTGGTCTAAATAATAACCAAAAAACCCTATTTTTTTAGAAAGTCCTGATTATGGTCATTATGCACTCACTCTAAAAGAGTCAATGTGTTCTAAGTAGACAAAAATTTAAGTAATTAAACGGTGCCTTAAGGAACTTTGGAACTCCGTAAAGTTATCCTTATTTAGGAAACAACACATGAAGGTTGATACTACAAAAGAAACGATTGAGATAAGCCTAATGGGAATATACAATATCCCTACACCCGCCTTCCCAGAAAAATAAACACCAAAATAAACCCCTCTTTGAAACACCCCTCATCCCTGGATGAATCCTCAACAGACAGACTCACGCAGTGCTCTCCGTAAAACAATACCCTATCTTCGCTAAAGGAAAACACTACGGTTTCAAAGATATATCAAATGGATCCCACCAGCTCACAAGTAAAGAAAGGTGACCCACTTCCCTCACGACCAACGTCAACACTGACAGGCAGCTAATAGCAAGCGGATAAAGTTTCCTTTCTCCAAAAGAAAAAGTCTCAAAAGGATGAGGAACTCTTGTTTTCATGTACATATTTATCCCCTTCTTATGTTATAAAAGTGTATATATGTTACCACCATTTCAATAAAAAGAGCTTAGGCTTACTCTGTCCATACGCACGTCTTTCGTTACTTTAGTAAAAAAAGTATGTTATAAATAGAAACATAATAACACATGCATGAGCGAATAATTCATCATCAAGAGAAAGATACATTTATTTATAAACAAGATGTTTGGGCGAGAATCTCCTTACAAAAAACAAAAAATCCAATGGGGATTCCGTGTGTTCCCCTTGAAAGGAACATACTAAATACATGGGGAACTACCTCGGACAATCCATAGAAACCACAAAAAATGCCTTTTTAAGAGAGGACATCAAATTCAACCTAAAAGACTAACCAAAAACACAGGGACACCTCGACAGTGAGAGCGATGTAAGTGAGGGGGAGGATGACACAAGTGAGAGCGAGAGTGATCTTCAACGCGCCTATGCCGAGCTTTATTCTGAGTCATTTAAAACTAAAAAGCATAACAAAGCGTTAGTTATTAGGATCACCACTTTAGACGAAGATTTAAGAAAAGCGAGAGAGAGAGAGTCATCCCCCTGCACTACCTTTAGAGAGAGAGAGTCTGCCTGTGTTGAGAAAGAGAGTTTGTTTAGAGAGAGAGAGACTTGTTTTGAGAAAGAGAGAGGGGACTTGACTAAACAAGTGGCTAGTCTTACGAGTGAGCTCCATTCTTCCGTAGAGACTCAGAAGAAACTCGAAGCCCTTGTAGCCCAGCTTACTCATGATCTGGAGAGAGCACGGGAAGTCAAGGTATAAATCGAGGACAGATCTGGGAAGATGGGAAAGATGCTCCTCGACCCCGCTTTAGGTTTTGGTGATAGGCAAGGAATAGGTTATGAAGGTGCTTCCACGTCCCAAATTGCACCTGGACCAGTTCCTGAGTTTACTACAGCTCCTTATGGCTATCGTCAAAAACCTCGACGGGGAATTCGATCAAGAAAAGCAAACCAAGGTCTGCCTTTGACTGTGTTCTTTTATACATATTGCAAAAAAAAGGCCACCTCGGGGAGTTTTACTATAGTATGGGTAGGACACGATGTACTACTGCTCCACCACAGAATACTGATGATTTTACCAGTCTGAGAGAGCGAGTTGAGTTTTTAGCTACCACATCACAGATTTTGATGGAGGAATTTCGACGGATGTCTTTGCCGTCGATGAATACTTCTTACATTCCGGCTAAAACCAACAATAACAAAGGTAAACAAAAGGTCACCTCTTCTTGGGTACCTAAGAAAGATAAAAAGTTCTTTGTTGTTCATGTCGCTCTCAAAGCACATAATACCTCACAGTGATATTTTGACAGTGGGTGCTCCAGACATATGACATGTGATGCCTCATTTTTTACTTCTCTTGAGGATTATCAGGATGGTAGAGTCACCTTTGGAGATGGGAGCAAGTATAGCATTGTAGGACGTGGTACTGTAGAGTTACCAGGATCTCCTAAGCTAAAGAATGTTTTGTACGTCAAAGGTTTGAAAGAAAATCTTCTCAGCATTAGCCAGCTGTGCGACGCTGACTTTGCAGTAAAGTTTGATCGGGACGCATGTAATTTCTATAATCAAGCAGGTAAACTTTTAGTGCAAGGGGTGAGGACAAAGGATAATTGCTATGGGACTGAGCCCACATCCTCACTTGTCTGCAACAGCGCCACGATCACTCCTATGGATCTGTAGCACCAATGTCTAGGTCACGTGAACGTTAGAGATCTAACTCGTTTAGCTAAAAAGGACCTAGTACGTGGCTTACCATCTCTTGGAAAGCTAACTTCGACGGTTTGTGGACCCTGTCAGTTGGGAAAACAAATTCGTAGCCCCCATAGGAAGTTGCATTCCATACCACCTCTCGTGTACTTGAGCTTCTTCACATGGATCTTATGGGTCCTACTCGTACTGAGAGTCTGGGTGGTAAGAGATATATCCTCGTGATGGTGGATGATTTCTCCAGATACTCGATTATAGGTTTTTTGAGGGAGAAATTCGATGCTGTAGAGTTTTTAACGACCAAGTGTCGTGTCACGGAGTCACTATTAACAGGATACGTAGTGACAACGGCACTGAATTTAAATAAGCAAGGGTAGATCTTTACTGTGATAGCATTGGGATCACACATGAGTTTTCTGTTGTGAAGACTCCTCAGCAAAATGGGATTATTGAGAGAAAGAATAGGACGATCCAGGAAATGGCTAGATCTATGCTTTTAGGTCGTAAGGTTTCTAGGAGATTTTGGGCAGAGGCAGTGTTTACTGCATGCCACACGGTGAATAGGGTTTACCTGCATCCACACACTCTTAAGACGCCTTATGAATTGTGGACTGGAAAGAAACCCAACCTTGCATATTTCCGTGTTTTGGGGAGTAAATTCTACACCCTACGGGATAGAGAGTAATTAGGAAAGTTTGACTCCCGAAGCGATGAGGGAATACTATTAGGATATTCATCGAATAGTAGAGCGTACCGGGTTTTTAACCTGAAGAGATCTAAGGTTATGGAGTCAATAAACGTCACCGTTCAAGATGACAAACCTTCGGCGTTTATTGATTCTAGCCTTCAGTGTGAGGATGAGGATATTTCTAGAAGTAATTTAGTTGTACCTCACCCACACTCTGTGGACCCTACTCCCGTGTTAGGGGACACACCTTCTTGGGTTCGCAAGAGTAATGACCGTTCTTCCATTGTTGGTGATCCCACTCTAGGGGTCAAGACCCGTGCTCAACTCGAGAACGTTGTTAGCCATTTTTACTACACGTCCAAAGTCGAGCCCAAGAATCACAAAGAAGCGCTCAAGGATGAACACTGGATATCTTCTATGCAGGATGAGTTGCTTCAGTTTAAAAATAATAATGTCTGAGAACTTGTCCCCCAACCTAGTGAGACTAATGTGATTGGTACCAGATGGATTTTTAAGAATAAAATGGATGAAAATGGTACCATAATCAGAAGAAAGGCTAGGTTCGTCGCTCAAGGCTACACATAGATAGAAGGTGTAGACTTTGGGGAGATATTTGCTCCTGTTATGAGGCTTGAGTCCGTCCGCTTACTACTCTCCATCACATGTCATCTGCGCTTCAAGTTATATCAGATGGATGTTAAGAGTGCCTTTCTAAATGGTATTCTACAGGAGGAGGTTTACGTGGAACAACCGAAAGGGTTTGAAGACCCTAAGAACCCGAAGCACGTCTACTATCTGAGGAAAGCCTTGTATGGTTTGAAGCAAGCACCCCGTGCTTGGTACGAGAGGCTTACTTCCTATATCTTAGCCCGTGGATTCAAGAGAGGGGGAGTGGATATGATGTTGTTCGTCAGGAGAGATGATGGTGCTATTTTGGTTACCCAGGTCTATGTGGACGACATAGTCTTTGGATCCATGTGCTCCTAACATGCTCATCACTTTGAGGAGAAGATGAAAAGTGAGTTTGAGATGAGCATGGTTGGTGAGCTTACTTTTTTTCTTGGTCTCCAGGTTCGTCAGCTAGACGATGGGATTTTCATCTCCCAATCTATGTATGCTAGATACCTAGTGAAGAAATTAGGGTTAGACTCCGCGAAGTATGCACGTACACCTATGAGTACCACTACCAATCTTAGTAAGGACACTTCAGGCAAGGACGTAGAGCAAACCTTGTATCAAAGTATGATAGGTAGTCTTCTCTACTTGACTGTCAGTCATCCCGACATAGCCCTTAGTGTTGGAGTATGTGCGCGATATCAGGCGTCCCCAAAAGAGTCACACTTACTTGCTCTAAAACGTATTATAAAATACGTGAGTGGGACTTTCTCATACGGTATTTGGTATTCCTTTGATACCGATGATTGTGTGTCTGCCTACTCGGATGACGATTGGGCTGGGGATGTAGATGGTTGTAGGAGCACTTCTGGTGGGTGTTTCTATTTTGGTTCTCCTCTAATCTCCTGGATGAGCAAGAAGAAAAATTCCATCTCTTTGTCCACCGCGGAGGCTGAGTACATCGTCGTCGGGAGTTGTTTCATGCAACTCTTGTGGATGAAGCAAATGTTGGTGGATTATGGGAATTCACAGGACACCATGATGTAATACCCCGTACTTTTATGGATATTTATTTATGGGATTAATTAAATTAAATGTGAATTAATTGAGAATTAATCCGGATAAAATACTAACGAGATGTGAGTTGGTATTTGATTATAATGTGTATATATGGCAGTATATGAATATTGAAAATATTAAAATTGTCGCGAGACTGAAATACGGCAATTTGGGAAATTTTATTGGGACGCGCGTGACAGTCGCGTCAGGAGGGTAATTATTTAAATTAAAAAAGTGAATTTTATTTTTATCAACCGTATGGTCATTTTGAGTGCGCCAACGAGTTCGAAAGGGTCGAAATAGTCAGAAAACACTAGCCGGGGGTTTAGTTTGGCTTCCGGGGCATTTTTGGGCCATACCGGCAACTTAAAAGGGTATTTTGGTAATTTTGAAATTTTAGAATAATTAACCAACGAATTTTGGGAGTTAAATATTAGGATATTTAGTGACCCACTAAGCCATTACCAGCACTTAACCAACTAAAGGGCTACGGGAGTTATAGGAGAGGTTAGGAGAAGTTCCCAAAAGAGAAACACAACCTCCATCTTCAACCTTCAACCTTGGGAGAAAAAGGAGAGAGCAACCTTCATCAATTCAACACCAAATTCAGAGAACAATCCAAGGCAAGTGGTTTAATTACGTTAATTTCAAGCGAATGTTTCTTCCATGCTTAGACATTTATAAAAATTGCATTGTTTTGGGAGATTTATAAAAACCCATGAATTTGAGGATTAAAACTATAAACCATGTTAGGAATTGCATGTAGACATATTCTGGAAGAATTATGAATCCAAAATATAACCTTTGATGATCTAAAAACGGATTTAAGAAGAGAAATATTATTGTTATTGAAAGAAATAGAAAACTAGGGTTCTTGATGAAGTTTTGATCCAAATAAAGCCCTTGGTTGATGATTTATTGGTTTTAGCACGTTAACAATGTTGTAGGATGGTTGTATGATGATATTATAACGATAGATTAGATTTTCATGCATTATAATGGAATTTTGGGGTGAAAATTGGACTGCAAAACAAAGCAGTCCGTAGCATAACTGGTGCGCTCGATCGATCGACATTCATAGGTCGATCGATCGATCGAACATACAAGGTCGATCGATCGACCTTCCCAGAATGAGTAAAATTTTCCCTAGTTAAATTTCAATGATGTTAACCCTTAGAAATTATTGTTGGAGACTTTATGAATATCCTTAGACTTAAGGAAGACCAGTAGGTATGGTTATAAAATTTGGACCTTAATTAGAATTCAATTTGAGGAATTATTCTAAATTCTAATGAAATTCGATGAGTGAGATAATATTAGGGTTAAAAGAGTAAATTTGAATAATTTGATGAAATGAGGTTTGGGGCAGAAGTAAGGACCTTAAGAATAATGATGCTATATGTGGGAATAATTGGAGACTTAGTAATCCCTTTGAGATAGGTTTTAAGTAAAAGAAACTATGACGTGAGATGTGTCAACGGTCTACATTATATATTATCGGAAGACTTAAAATGTATAAAATTGGAATAATGGTATAAGGATGTAGAATATACCTTTATTAATAATGAGATATCTAAGATGTGTGAATGCTTAGTATATGGTTTATGTGTATGACATACCTACCATACTTGCTATCACTGGAGGTTTACGTTCGCTTAGGGCCATCTAATCTTTGTGTGCCCGGATTTAGATTGGTACCTTAAGAACATAATGCTGGAATGACTTATTTGTGAGTTAATAAGTCAGCTGACTATGGAGCGTAGGTATGTACGTGACCCATGGATATGTTGAATTATGTTCGCCTCCATTTTTGTGTGTTGTGATTATTCTAACAATTCCTGAGAGATTCGGAATTTGTAATCCTTATGTACGTGATGTACCGGGATGGATAGCAGAGTATGTGTGCACCACAGCTTAGCCTCGGGGTGCTTGTATTGTATATTTATGATGTGAATAATATACGGTTAAATGAAAAGGAATTGTTATGTTTAATTGCGAGAATAATTGTAGTAACGTCTTGATAAAGATAAAAAGGGAAAACCTGCTGTGAATTGTTTTGCTAATAATTGAGAATCCGTGTTTAAGTAAAGCTATCTATTCAAGTGATAACATTGGGAATTCATATTGTGAATCGAGTAGTTGGGTTAGAACTTATGTCGGTTCAGTTAGATATATATACCACTTAGATGGGTATTGTACGTTAGGAGTGCACGATTAGTCGAGAGGTGAGTATTTCATGTGAGAGCACGTCCTAACATGTATTTTGCATTCATTGTTTTAATGTTATTAAAGCACTTGCTGTTTTTAAAATATTCTCCACATTCGGGCTCTGACCCGTTTGCTTTCAAATCTACTTTTTTGTAAAAACCTTTTAGGTGCCCAGCCACAAGGACACCATGCATAGGATTTCCATTCAGGTGACGAGCTGTAGCTGTTTGTGGAAGTTACAGGGCCTTGCTAGTAGACGCCTCTTTTGTCTTGACTCTATTCAGTGTTCATTATTTGTAGGGCATGTGGTCCATTTCTATTAGAGACGTTTTATATTTCGGTTATTCAGACTTTGGTTTGTAATTAATTCAGGATGCAGACTTGTTTTTATTTATTTCCATATTGGGATTGTTGTGAGGAGTATTTCCTCCAGACTCTCTATTATTTGTTGGTTACCTTATTGAGATTTCATTGACAATGGTGATGTTATTCTCTAACGTTTCTTTCTTCGCATGTCAATCAGATTTAATTTAAAATTTGGCAACTCACTTTTTAAATACTAGGTGGTTAGTAATCATTAAAATGTTTTCGACAGTGATGCTATTAACTGAACCAACTTGGCATTTTGTATTGATTTAATAAAGGAGTAGCTACCCGGTATTTAATTAGTCGGGGTGTCACTGGTGGTATCAGAGCATCAGGTTCTAGTGTCCTTTAGGATCTGTACGGCTTATTATGCTTCCAGCGTAACTTTCTTTGATGTAGAGCCCTATTCTTAGGATTGTTGATATCTTTGGTGAGATTTCGTTCTCCTGCTTCGATATATATGATAGTGAATCTTATTTTCAATCGGGTGTGTTCGTACGCCAAACAATGTAGTACGTCAGGTGAAGACAGTTGGACGGACAGCAGGAGGCAAGGATCAGTTGAGGTTATTAAATTAATTAAAGGGATGACCGTAGTTGAAGTCACCCATATTATGGAACGGAAGTCCTGGACGGTACATACGGTCAAGGCGCGACTTGTGACATCCAGGCACAACAATAAGTAGAAGATGGGGTCAATTGAGACTCACCCAACCAGGCTGAAATGGGAGAGAAAGAGTTAGGTGGAACATTGAGAAAACCAGCAGTTGAAATACTTGAAAGGCGGAGATGGCGTGTGCTAACCAAACTAACGTAATACATCCAAAGGCTTGGACTTGTGTCGGGGTATGGCCAATCGGGAGTGAAAATTTGAGGAAACATTTCCTCGGCTCGTGAGAGCGGAGTTTCAATGGTGAGAGACAATCACCACACTTAGAAGTGGAATGTGACATCGAGAGAAGGCGTACACGTATGGTTTGACCATAAGTTCCTTGATCAGATGTTCAGGATGAAAGGTGAATGTCGTTCTGAACTCACACGAGAGGGCCGGACAGAGGTCACTTTGTAAGAAGAAATATAATTGTTTAGTGAACCTTACACCGGGTGGAGAAGGTGGTATGGAGAAGAGGATGTTAAAGGGAGAATCTACATACAAGAAGAATTGTTAGCTCTTATGGGGAATTATGCTTGGATGATAAATACAGATAGTAATTATATCGCGTGGTGTAAATTTGGAGGTAAATGTTCCCTTGGGTAGGGAGATATAAAAATCGAAGAATTTTTATAGAATAAGACAGGGAAATGGTGTTGGAGAAACACCACAAGGAGGAAAACCCAATGGAGAAACCGTTAAAATAATTCGATAGCGGAATTACTACCGAGCGATGGTAATTTCAGTAAGAGAGGTGGAAAACTAGTAGTGTGTTCCTTAGGTACATCAAGCTAAGGGAACAATGGAGATAGTCTTCAGAGTCGAGACTACCAATGTCCGAGAGATGGACCACCTTAACATGATTTGTGAGACAAAAGATAAGTGGAGTATGTGTAGAGGTATTTCTGTGGGGAGTGAAACCCGTGCGTTATAAAAAAAATCCCGATACGAGAGTAGGGATCAAGGTATTGTGCCTGGCGAGGGCAACAGTTATTGAAATATCCGGTTTAGGACAGACATGTGTGGTAAGTCCAGGAACCATTTGAGCAGCTGGGACGATTATTAGGATAGAAGTATGAGTTATATACTCATATGAGGATGCATGTTATTTGTGGCATGAGTGAGTTACTACATTTGTTACAATTGTATTTTCACTTGAGAGTCGAGTTTAGTGAGTATATCAATAAATTTATTTTATATAAGAGCATTTTCCCTGATAGTGTGGGGGTTACTTTTATTGTCATCCGCGGAGGATGAATGGGTATATTAATAGCGGTTTATGCTTTATCGAAATTACTCGTTTTAGTGCTGCGTTATACGAGTATGATATGATCTTAATTATTGTTTTTTATATAATTGTACCGATAGTGTGCTGGTATTACAAGTTTATCGAAGTTACTACCTTGGGGTAGAATGTTTTGGTTCTGGAGAGGACCCATTTGTGAGAGGGTCGGGCTCAAAATTGTACTATTGTATATATATGTATATATATATAAATATTGTTGTGATTTCAAAGGCATAATGGTCTCGGATACTTAATCCTAGTATGCGCGGAGATTTAAATGATACGATTAGTATGTAATTTATTTACTAGTTAGCAAAACGGTTTAGCTGGTTATTGAAATTAACACTCAGGACGTCGTAATAAGTATAGTGCATTATTTTATCGCCATTTAGAGATCTGGGAGTTTATACTCATAGTTGTGTACCTGGGGACGGGATTTTGAGAGCCCCGAGTATAATTGCATAGTGTATATGGAATGTGATTACCATCAATGTCAAGAAAAAGTGTCTTTTGGAAAGAGTTCCTTGTTTAAGTTAAATTGAGAAAGGAGATGTAACTTGGTTGTTAAGAGACGGGAACATAGGGGTACGTGTTATGGACTGAGGGCTTAATAAATCTCGACGCCCAATAATGTTAGGTAGTAGTGAATCGGGGGGGTTCCTTGTTTGGATTTCGCTTTGCGAGACACCCCACGCATGAAACTTAGCGTAATGTTGGTAGTAAGGAAATGTGTGGCCCTTCGTTCATGATTTGGATACCTCTATCGTTATGGGAGTACGTAGTTATAACGGGAAGTTACAAGGAGTAAATTATGATGTACGTCCATTAGAGTCAGTTGTTAGTAAATTACGATATAAGTACTAATAATGTTGGTTTTGTCACGGCGTGTTGAAAAACGCATTGAGGATAAGGAGGATTTAGGATTTTTTTTTAATTCAGAAGCGATTGAGAACGCCCAAGTGGTATAGCACCGTTGTATCTACAGTGATAATAAAGAGTTTGGGATTTGTATGAAGCATATATAATGTTTAAAAACCGTATGGTTGGGTTATAAGGGGCGTAGACATCTTGATTTGCTAAAGTGTAAATCAAAGGAAGAGGGAACATAGACGGGTGAGATTATTTCTTATGAGATTAAACGTCATAAGAAAATGTGTAAGTGAATATCATGTGTAGTTAGTGTAGCACGTTCAAATTTGGAGGAAAGGCAATAGAAAGCCATTTAATAAAAGGATATCTCTTGAGAAGGCGAATAAATTATTATGAGCAATTTGGAGTAGAGTTCCGATCAATCGAATGTTGAGGGTGACTCAAGAGTAAATAGAGTGAGAATGTTAATAAGGTATAAGGAGTCCGGATTTTCACAAAGAGGTGAGAAAGTGTAAGGGTCGAAACTTTGGCATACGCCAAGAGAAGCAGAGGATCGTTAAGTATCACTTAACGGGAAGAATATTTACAAGAAAGTCAGCATTTAATGGGGTGTAGTAAGTATACGGTTGGGTGTTAGATGATTAACCAATTAATTTTGTATCCAACCGATGATACCAGGGATGGAAGAGTCAAGTTAGTAAATTCCTTGAGGGGTAACAAATTCCTTCAAATACATGAGTCATGTTGTTCAGAAGGAGACAAATCGTTATATACTTGAATGATTTACACTATTAGATAGTGAACACGCCGGTACGTGGTTCGACGTAGTATTATTTAGAACTGGGATGAAATCCCCGAAATCCACATTTAGGTGGGGTGACAATAACTAGTGGGAAATAACGATTCAAACTGAGGGTTGTATCACCTATAACCCGAGGTGCAGGCGCAAGGTGACTAACGACTGATGGATTGTATGAAAGAAATTTTGGATTCATTACGATATTTTCATTTCCAAATCGGGTATAACTAGTGAGGTATATTGTAGTCATGAGGAGGAGATATTACCTAATGGTAGAGTTGGGGGAAAAGCACCCGTATCTATTTATGGTGGACAAGGTGCTTACAAAGGTTTGTGTGACACCAACAGGCTGAAGTGGTTTTCCCTTGTGTAAAAGTCACAACGTCGGGATATTTCAAGGAATGGACAAGCGTAATCATATGTGTTATTAATTCATCCCAGGATGGGAGTTTGGAGTTTTGATAAACGCGGGAGTGAGTAGTGAGGTGCGGACTCACAATACTAATAAAAATAATGCGGTTAATGATGTATAGGCTATTTTTATTCGAAGGTTGTTTAATAAGAGCACAACGTGAGGTGCATTTATCGAAGATTATTCTGATAAGGTATCAAGTATGTTAAACAAGCTTATTGTGAAGCGAGGGTTTTAGTGATTTGGGCTTTTCTTTATAATTGTTTTGAATATTAGAGGATACCTAATTTTTCCAGTGTGCCATACTTATCCGAATTTTGGGACGAAATTCTGTTATTAGGGGGGGAGTATGTAATACCCCGTACTTTTATGGATATTTATTTATGGGATTAATTAAATTAAATGTGAATTAATTGAGAATTAATCCGGATAAAATACTAACGAGATGTGAGTTGGTATTTGATTATAATGTGTATATATGGCAGTATATGAATATTGAAAATATTAAAATTGTCGCGAGACTGAAATACGGCAATTTGGGAAATTTTATTGGGACGCGCGTGACAGTCGCGTCAGGAGGGTAATTATTTAAATTAAAAAAGTGAATTTTACTTTTATCAACCGTATGGTCATTTTGAGTGCGCCAACGAGTCCGGAAGGGTCGAAATAGTCAGAAAACACTAGCCGGGGGTTTAGTTTGGCTCCCGGGGCATTTTTGGGCCATACCGGCAACTTAAAGGGTATTTTGGTAATTTTGAAATTTTAGAATAATTAACCAACGAATTTTGGGAGTTAAATATTAGGATATTTAGTGACCCACTAAGCCATTACCAGCACTTAACCAACTAAAGGGCTACGGGAATTATAGGAGAGGTTAGGAGAAGTTCCTAAAAGAGAAACACAACCTCCATCTTCAACCTTCAACCTTGGGAGAAAAAGGAGAGAGCAACCTTCATCAATTCAACACCAAATTCAGAGAACAATCCGAGGCAAGTGGTTTAATTACGTTAATTTCAAGCGAATGTTTCTTCCATGCTTAGACATTTATAAAAATTGCATTGTTTTGGGAGATTTATAAAAACCCATGAATTTGAGGATTAAAACTATAAACCATGTTAGGAATTGCATGTAGACATATTCTGAACGAATTATGAATCCAAAATATAACCCTTGATGATCTAAAAATGGATTTAAGAAGAGAATTATTATTGTTCTTGAAAGAAATAGAAAACTAGGGTTCTTGATGAAGTTTTGATCCAAATAAAGCCCTTGGTTGATGATTTATTGGTTTTAGCACGTTAACAATGTTGTAGGATGGTTGTATGATGATATTATAACGATAGATTAGAGTTTCATGCATTATAATGGAATTTTGGGGCGAAACTTGGACTGTAAAACAAAGCAGTCCGTAGCATAACTGGTGCGCTCGATCGATCGACATTCATAGGTCGATCGATCGATCGAACATACAAGGTCGATCGATCGACCTTCCCAGAATGAGTAAAATTTTCCCTAGTTAAATTTCAATGATGTTAACCCTTAGAAATTATTTTTGGAGACTTTATGAATATCCTTAGACTTAAGGAAGACCAGTAGGTATGGTTATAAAATTTGGACCTTAATTAGAATTCAATTTGAGGAATTATTCTAAATTCTAATGAAATTCGATGAGTGAGATAATATTAGGGTTAAAAGAGTAAATTTGAATAATTTGATGAAATGAGGTTTGGGGCAGATGTAAGGACCTTAAGAATAATGATGCTATATGTGGGAATAATTGGAGACTTAGTAATCCCTTTGAGATAGGTTTTAAGTACAAGAAACTATGACGTGAGATGTGTCAACGGTCTACATTATATATTATCGGAAGACTTAAAATGTATAAAATTGGAATAATGGTATAAGGATGTAGAATATACCTTTATTAATAATGAGATATCTAAGATGTGTGAATGCTTAGTATATGATTTATGTGTATGACATACCTACCATACTTGCTATCACTGGAGGTTTACGTTCGCTTAGGTCCATCTAATCTTTGTGTGCCCGGATTTAGATTGGTACCTTAAGAACATAATATTAGAATGACTTATTTGTGAGTTAATAAGTCAGCTGACTATGGAGCGTAGGTATGTACGTGACCCATGGATATGTTGAATTATGTTCGCCTCCATTTTTGTGTGTTGTGATTATTCTAACAATACCTGAGAGATTCGGAATTTGTAATCCTTATGTACGTGATGTACCGGGATGGATAGCAGAGTATGTGTGCACCACAGCTTAGCCTCGGGGTGCTTGTATTGTATATTTATGATGTGAATAATATACTATTAAATGAAAAGGAATTGTTATGTTTAATGGCGAGAATAATTGTAGTAACGTCTTGATAAAGATAAAAAGGGAAAACCTGATGTGAATTGTTTTGCTAATAATTGAGAATCCGTGTTTAAGTAAAGCTATCTATTCAAGTGATAACATTGGAAATTCATATTGTGAATCGAGTAGTTGGGTTAGAACTTATGTCGGTTCAGTTAGATATAAATACCACTTAGATGGGTACTGTACGTTAGGAGTGCACGATTAGTCGAGAGGTGAGTATTTCATGTGAGAGCACGTCCTAACATGTATTTTGCATTCATTGTTTTAATGTTATTAAAGCACTTGATGTTTTTAAAATATTCTCCACATTCGGGCTCTGACCCGTTTGCTTTCAAATCTACTTTTTTGTAAAAACCTTTTAGGTGCCTAGCCACAAGGACACCATGCATAGGATTTCCATTCAGGTGACGAGCTGTAGCTGTTTGTGGAAGTTACAGGGCCTTGCTAGTAGACGCCTCTTTTGTCTTGACTCTATTCAGTGTTCATTATTTGTAGGGCATGTCGCCCATTTCTGTTAGACACGTTTTATATTTCAGTTATTCAGACTTTGGTTTGTAATTAATTCAGGATGCAGACTTGTTTTTATTTATTTCCATATTGGGATTGTTGTGAGGAGTATTTCCTCGAGACTCTCTATTATTTGTTGGTTACCTTATTGAGATTTCATTGACAATGGTGATGTTATTCTCTTACGTTTCTTTCTTCGCATGTCAATCAGATTTAATTTAAAATTTGGCAACTCACTTTTTAAATACTAGGTGGTTAGTAATCATTAAAATGTTTTCGACAGTGATGCTATTAACTGAACCAACTTGGCATTTTGTATTGATTTAATAAAGGAGTAGCTACCCGATATTTAATTAGTCGGGGTGTCACACATGACTATTTCCTATGATAACACGAGTGCGATACACATATCTCGCAATCCAGTCCAACATTCACGCACAAAGCACATCAGGATATGCGAGCACTTAATACGTCAGTTAGTTGAGGAGAAAGTCGTATCCCTGAGTTTCGTACCCACCGACCGTCAGTTAGCCGATATTTTCACGAAGCCTTTAGATGCCCTTAGATTTGAGAGTCTTAGTAAGTCTTTGGGGATTTGCACAGTTGACTTAGGGGTTCGTCTGTGTCTAGGATAGGATGCTTCTTTATGTTCATATCATATGCTTCCTATTGCTAGTTTGTGTTATATGTATTATTTCTTTGTTGTACAAATATTTATTTTTTGAAAAATCCAAAAAGATTTTCTTTTTATAAAAATTTTAAAAAAGTACAAAAATATTTTTGTATTTTAGTTGCACCTTTTATGGATGAGCATTTAAGATAGCCGAGTCACAATTTTATTCCATTTATCCATGTGACTGTCTGATAGAGATTTGAGACGCTACATCATTTCATCCATGTGCTTTACATTGTTTGAAGTCTCTGAGATGTAATTAGTGATATCTTCCTACATGTTTGACTCCTATCTCCTTTATTGCACACATGCATGGCTTTATTTGATTATTGTACTTATCTATCACATATTGTCCTGAGTGTTTCCATCTCAATTCTGTCTATACAACTAACCATATGCGATAAAACTTGACAAGCTTGGAATGCATGTAAAAACTGTTTTGGTGAGACTGTATGTTTATTTGAAAACGGGGAAGGGCTGCGAAAGGTTCATTTAGCCTTTGCGATTCTAAGCCACCATTAAAAAGGACCTAAAAAATTGAGGAATTTTATTATCCGGGGTCCAAAGAGGTTAAAAAATCCCGAAAAAAATTATAGGCAGTAAAAATCAATATATGCCATCCATGGGCCATTAGGTTTCACCATCAATTCTCCAAAGTTTGAGAATTTAGAAAGACTCTATTCAAAATATATATTTGAGGGAGTTTGTGACACACCCCAACCCAGTTACTTATAATTAAGTTTGAAAGTCAAATTGAGTCAAACCATAATTAATCTAACCAAACCATAATCACGAGTTTTGATTTCAGAGTCATCATTGTAAATTCATATAACTGAAAACCTTTTTACAACATCAGAGTAATCATGCCCATAAAAACTTTCATGAAGGATAAGTTAACTTAATTACATTATTTACATTTACACAAAATCATTGTTTCTCCCATTCCTGGCTAACCCAACCTGACCTCCTAGATTTGGCAGTGACATCGCGTTACCTGAAAAATGTGAACATAGGAATCATGAGCAAAATAGCCCAGTGAATGTATCACTACTATACTATTGCATGAATTTAAATGAAATAAATCATGTCCATATAATTATGTATTAACTTATCCGGCTCATTCATAATGAGTGACCAACTTTTCCGAATCATGATTCACATATCTTGTCTAAATAGACAATTCTCCCCCATTCCTGGTCGAGGAGTAACCCCTTGTCATTAATAGACAAATCTCCCCCATTCCTGGTCGAGGAGTAACCCCTCATTTCGATAAAACCAAAATGAACAATTTTATATTCATAACATTATGATCACATTTGTAACAGTATACAAATACATCATTCCAGTGAGTACACTCACCTTGGTTGACAACTACGTATTCAGGTTTCCTTCTGGTGGAGCTGAACTGGGTTGATTAGGCCTTACACCTGTCAATCCAACTAAATCAGTACTGAACCTCAATCATAAATATTATCCAAACATAATTATGTAACTTTCCATGGCTATACATCAACAATATAATTCCAATTAAGTCACATTCCATAAAACATAGGTAAAGGCAAAACAATGATATACATGTTGATAAAGTTACGGACATTCAACCGTAGGAAATACCTTATGAGGAATTTATAACCAAAGTCAAGTAAACATGAAATTATACTCCTCAATGTATATACACATGAAACATGTACTCAAAGTACCCTTTGTAAGGATGAAATACAAACATTCATTCAAGGGGTATCCAGTATGGCCTGAAATTATTGTCCTACATACCTGACCATCCTATATTCCTAAATTGTACAAATACAGGGGCCCAACCTCATCAATATGAAAACATATATGAATATACTATCCATTACAAGAGACGGTGTAATTTTTTAAGCTCCCTAGGGCAAGTTATGACCATTTCTCTACAACACAAGAAATCTGCCCTACAAGTTCCTCTATTGTTCCTTCAACTTGCAAGAATTTTCATAATTTTTATACAACATAACTTTCCATGATTTTCAAACCATTTCCAGTAAACATAATTAATAGTACATAATTAAAGTTTCATAATTTTTGGACTTCATTTGCTATCTCAAAAGCTTGACTAAACTTAGGGTATACCGAAATCAAGTATACAAACAGCAACCATGTACCAACTTGAAATCATGATTACGGACTAACCACAAGGAGATAAATTCTCATTTTCGGGTATGATATGAATATATGAGTCTAATGTCATATCCAATTGGAATTTCTCAATTCTAGTAAGCACACAAAGAGATATGCAAGTTTGAATGTAAGGGGTTTCAATACAAAGCAATTTTAAGGGTTTCTACATTCAACTTAACATATACTTGCATCTAACCATACATACATATAAAGGGCTGAAACTTTAATAAAATTATGATGATGTATATCATATAAATCAGTAATATAAGATAAATAACAAGAATTACAATTAGGATTACCTTCAGGGCTCTTTACGTAATTTCTACGGATTTTTCTACACTTTTTCTCCTCACTTTTCTTCCTTAACTTCTACTTTCTCTTTCCCTAAGCTTAAAACCCTTTCATGGCTGGTTTTGGCTGAAGTATAAGGATATTTCAAGGGTATAAGGTCGGCCAAGGCTTCCTCCCAAGCCAACCAATCAAATTAAACCATTTGGTTTAATAAAAGACAATTTACCACTTAAGGGAATTGACAGATTCGCCCCTTCTCGTAATTTCGACCTAACTTCTTACTCGGACATACGTTTGATGCACCGTTTGTTGTGCTACAACCCTAACTCACATATCTACAACTATGTAGTTTTCACCTCAAGTCAATTGTAATGTTACAAGGGTCAAAACTAGTCTTAAACAGGAACATTTCTATCGAAAATAACCAAATCTTGTGTTCATAAATAATTCGACATTTCATGATTTATGAAGGTAGAATTATACTAACCATAATCACTTAACATTAGATATACTAATAAAACATTATTCATATCACATAAGATAAGCATGATTTAAATATAATTTATCATAATTATATCCGGGTTGTCACAACTTCCCCCCCTTAGAAAATTTCGTCCCCGAAATTTAATACGAATGACACTTACCAAACAAATGGGGATACTGTTTCTTCATGCTATCCTCCGTTTCCGAAGTTGCTTATTTAATTCCATGGCTCATCCACATGACTTTAACTAAGGAAATAACCTTATTCCTCAATACTTGCTCCTTACGATCAAGAATTTCCACCGGTTCCTCGATGTACGACAAGTCTTCTTTCAGTTCAATAGGTTGGGTTTTCAGTTGATGAGATGGATCTGTCAAATACTTACAAAGCATTGATACATGAAACACATCATGTAACTGAGATAAATCTGGAGGTAAAGCTAATCTATAAGCCAGGGGCCCAATTCTTTCCAACACTTCAAATGGTCCAATGTATCTTGGACTTAGTTTCCCCTTTTTCCCAAATCTCATAACACCTTTCCATGGTGAAATACGCAGGAATACAAAATCTCCCTTCTGAAATTCCAATGGATGCTTCCTCTTATCTGCATAAATTTTTTGCCTTCTTTGCGCTATCTTTATCCGTTCCCGAATCATTTTGATCTTTTCAGTTGTCATATCTATCAATTCAGGACCCAAAATTTTCCTTTCACCCACTTCATCCCAACACAAAGGTGTTCTACATCTCCTCCCATATAAAGCTTCATAAGGAGCCATACCCATAGTCGACTGATAACTATTATTATACGAGAATTCCATCAATGGCAAATGATCATCCCAACTACCTTTGAAGTCAAATACATAGGCTCGTAACATGTCTTCTAATATTTGAATCGTCCTTTCTGATTGCCCATCAGTTTGTGGATGAAACGCAGTGCTGAACTTCAAACTTGTGCCCATGGCATTCTGGAGACGAGGCCAAAACTTAGAAGTGAATGTTGGATCTCTATCTGATACAATTGACACTGGTGCCCCATGTAAACGGATAATCTCATCAACGTACATACGTGCATACTTATCAACAGTGTAGGTGGTCTTAACTGGAAGAAAATGAGCTGACTTCATCAATCGGTCTACAATCACCTAAATAGAATCATGCCCCTTTGGTGACCGGGGTAATCCTGTAACAAAGTCCATCGTTATATGCTCCCACTTCCATTCCGGAATAGTCAAAGACTGCAATAATCCTGCCGGCTTCTAATGCTCTGCTTTCACTTGCTGGCATACTAAACATTTAGCTACGAACTCTGCAATCTCACATTTCATATTGTTCCACCAATAATATTCTTTCAAATCTCTGTACATTTTGGTACCTCCCGGATGCATAGAGTAAATAGAACTATGTGCCTCTTCTAATATATCTTTCTTTAAGGGTGGATCATTAGGTACACAAATCCTATTTTTATAACACAACGATTCATCATTCTTAATTTCAAAGTCACTCACTTTACCATCCAGGACATCTTGTTTCTTCTTCTCAAGGAATGGATCACTGGTCTGCAAATTTCGTATGCGCTCGGCCAATAAAGGTCTCACTGTGACATGTGCTAATAATCCTCCACTTTTTGAAAACTTCAATTCAATCCCCATTGATGCCAAGTCAAGAATATTTCCAACACGGGCACACTGTATGCAACCAAGCATCCCTGATGATTTTCGACTCAAAGCATCTGCTACTACATTGGCCTTCCCAGGATGATGATGAATAGTACAGTCATAGTCTTTAATCAGCTCTATCCAACGCCTCTGTCTCAAATTCAGTTCTTTCTGTGTAAACAAGTATTTAAAACTTTGATGATCCGTACATATCTCACAAGTTTCTCCATACAAGTAATGTCTCCACAACTTTAAAGCAAAAACAATGGCCGCTAGCTCCAAGTCATGTGTAGGTAATTTCGTTCATGCGTCTTTAATTGTCTGGAAGCATATGCTATTACCTTCCCATTCTGCATAAGAACACATCCTAACCCCTGAAATGAAGCGTCTCTATAGATCACAAAAGACTCATTCCCACATGGAATAGTAAGTATAGGGGCTGAAACCAACTGATTCTTTAATTCTTTAAAACTCCTCTCACATTCTTCATCCCATACAAACTTCACTTCTTTACGAGTCAACTTTGTCAGTGGTAATGCTATTTCTGAAAATCCCTTAATGAATCTACGATAGTAACCTGCCAATCCTAGGAAACTCCTAATTTCTGTCACATTCTTAGGACTTTCCCATTCAACAATTTCTTCCACTTTCTTTGGATCAACATAAATCCCATTTCCCGAGACCACGTGCCCTAAAAACACAATTTCATTCAACCAAAACTCACACTTGCTGAATTTAGCAAATAATTTCTTCTCTCTCAAAATCTGCAATACAAGTCTCAAATGCTTCTCATGTTCCTCCATGCTACGCGAGTAAACCAACACATCGTCTATGAATACAATCACAAATGAATCAATGAAAGGGTGGAATACCCGATTCATCAAATCCATAAAAACTGCTGGAGCATTGGTTAATCCAAAAGGCATCACCAAAAACTCATAGTGCCCATATCGACTCCGAAAAGCTGTTTTGGAAATATCGTTATCCTTCACTTTCAGTTGGTGGTAACCCGATCTCAAATCAATCTTCGAAAATACAGTGGCCCCCTGTAATTGGTCAAACAAGTCATCGATACGAGGTAGAGGGTACTTGTTTCTAATGGTCACCTTATTCAATTGCCGATAATCAATACATAATCGCATTGTTCCATCTTTCATTTTCACAAATAACACGGGTGCTCCCCATGGTGAAACACTAGGCCGAATCAAACCTCTTCTTATCAGATCTTGTAATTGAACTTTTAATTCTTTCAACTCCGCTGGTGCCATTCTATATGGAGCAAGAGAAATTGGACCAGTACCTCGAATTAATTCAATAGAAAACTCTACTTCCCTATCGGGTGGCAATCCTGGCAATTCTTCTGGGAAGACGTCAGAAAATTCTCTAACCACTGGTATATCTTCAACTTTAAGTGTTTCCTTACTAACCTCAACAACATAAGCTAAATACCCTGTACAACCTTTACTCAATAACTTTCTACTCTTAATGGCTGAGATAAGACAATTAGGGACAACATTCCTTTCTCCTGTAAACTGAAACTCAGGTTCACCTGGCAGATGAAATGTAACTTCCTTTCGAAAACAATCAATGAAAGCATGATACGATGATAACCAATCCATCCCCAGTATAATATCAAAATTCCGAATGGCCAACGGTATCAAGTCAACATAGAAATCTCTCTCACCCATTCGTAAGACACAATCTTTATAAACGTGCTCAACTAGAATTACACTTTCCATTGGGGTAGAAATATATAAGGCACAATTGAGGAATGAACATGGTCTACCCAAATATGAAACAATATCTAATGCCACAAATGAATGCGTAGAGCCAGGATCAATGAGTGCATATAAATCTTTGTTCGCAATAGAGAGTTTACCTGTAACCACTTCAGGTGTAGCATGGGCATCTTGTAGCGTCATCGCAAACACTCTTCCTCCTGCCCTCGATCCAGTTGCTTGTTCTGTACCTCTCCCCCTGGTGGCACTCCCTGAAGAAGATCCTTTATGAGGACCCACACTACTGACTGAAACTGTTCTTACCCACATAGGACAATTCTTTCTCAGATGACCCTTTTGGTGACAATTGAAACATTCTATGTTCAGTAACTTTGGGCAATTTCTCTTTATATGACCCGATGATCCACAAAAGAAACAAACATTAGGATCCCCTTGTGCTGAAACTCCTGAACCTCTTCCACCACTAAGCTCGCCCCTTTGGAAACTACTTCCACCTCTACCCTGTTGGAATTTCTGCCAATCCAAACCTCGAATATTCTGTACCACTACTCTTTTGATAATTTGGATCAAATTTACTTCTCTTTACACCTCGTTCTCGATTCCCTCTAGCTTCATTCACGTCCCTTTCTACCAACATGGCTTTGTTCACCAAGCCTGAATAATTAACAGTCTCTAAAGCCGACAACCGTGATTTAATGACTAACTCAAGCCATCGAGAAATCGACTGCACATATCTTCCTCATTCCGTATAAACCTCGAAGCAAACTGAGATAAAGCGGTAAGTTTAGCTTCGTATTCTCTAACTGTCATACTCCCCTGATTCAACAGGAAATATTCTTTCTCCTTTTGTTTTTGATACATCGGAGGAAAATACTTATCATACAAGGCTTTAACAAAAGCATCCCATGCGATCACATTCCCACCTCCTAGAGTAATCAACAAATGTTTTGTGGCATCCCACCAGTACTTAGCTTCTCATCTTAGCATATACGTCGCCAAGGTCACTCGTTGATTGTCAGGCATTCTCATTACCCCAAAAATAATTTCAATCTCTTTAACCCAGACTTCTGCCTCTGCTGGATCAACTGCTCCTTCGAACGATGGTGGGTTCATCTTAATAAATTTCTCATGTGAAGTACTTCTTTCTTCCCGGTGTATCACCTCCTCAGCCCTAGCCAAGGCTTGTGCCTCTAGTTGCCTGGCCTTTTGTTCTTCCACATGAGCCATAAATCTAGCTTGTTGCTCTGCCATTAGAGTCATAGCATGTACCATTTTTTGCATGTCTGTCAATTGTTCTGGGTCAGGTTCTATATTTCCATGAACAGGTTGTTCAACCTCTGCTTCCGCTGCCATATTTGAAGCCTCGTCTTCTATTCTCTCATTAACATTCCCTCGTTCCATTCTCTTATATCTGAAATGAATCAAAGATATAACAACATGCAGATATACATATCTTTCCTAACATGATCGTTAGTATCAAATAAAATATATTTCTGAATTTCACTACCAAATCTAGACTCTTCTCACTCCAGAACCTCTAAAACCTAGGCTCTGATACCAAAAGCTAACACACCCCAACCCAGTTACTTATAATTAAGTTTGAAAGTCAAAGTGAGTCAAACCATAATTAATCTAACCAAACCATAATCACGAGTTTTGATTTCAGAGTCATCATTGTAAATTCATATAACTGAAAACCTTTTTACAACATCAGAGTAATCATGCCCATAAAAACTTTCGTGAATGATAAGTTAACTTAATTACATTATTTATATTTACACAAAATCATTGTTTCTCCCATTCCTGGCTAACCCAACCTGACCTCCTAGATTTGGCAGTGACATCGCGTTACCTGAAAAATGTGAACATAGGAATCATGAGCAAAATAGCCCAGTGAATGTATCACTACTATACTATTGCATGAATTTAAATGCAATAAATCATGTCCATATAATTATGTATTAACTTATCCGGCTCATTCATAATGAGTGACCAACTTTCCCGAATCATGATTCACATATCTTGTCTAAATAGACAATTCTCCCCCATTCCTGGTCGAGGAGTAACCCCTTGTCATTAATAGACAAATCTCCTCCATTCCTAGTCGAGGAGTAACCCCTCATTTCGGTAAACCGAAATGAACAAATATATATTCATAACATTATGATCAAATTTGTAACAGTATACAAATACATCATTCTAGTGAGTACACTCACCTTGGTTGACAACTACGTATTCAGGTTTCCTTCTGGTGGAGCTGAACTGGGTTGATTAGGTCTTACACCTGTCAATCCAACTAAATCAGTACTGAACCTCAATCATAAATATTATCCAAACATAATTATGTAACTTTCCATGGCTATACATCAACAATATAATTCCAATTAAGTTACATTCCATAAAACATAGGTAAAGGCAAAACAATGATATACATGTTGATAAAGTTACGGACATTCAACCGTAGGAAATACCTTATGAGGAATTTATAACCAAAGTCAATTAAACATGAAATTATACTCCTCAATGTATATACACATGAAACATGTACTCAAAGTACCCTTTGTAAGGACGAAATACAAACATTCATTCAAGGGGTATCCAGTATGGCCTGAAATTATTGTCCTACATACCTGACCATCCTATATTCCTAAATTGTACAAATACAGGGGTCCAACCTCATCAATATGAAAACATATATGAATATACTATCCATTACAAGAGACAGTGTAATTTTTCAAGCTCCCTAGGGCAAGTTATGACCATTTCTCTACAACACAAGAAATCTGCCCTACAAGTTCCTCTATTGTTCCTTCAACTTGCAAGAATTTTCATAATTTTTCTACAACATAACTTTCCATGATTTTCAAACCATTTCCAGTAAACATACTTAATAGTACATAATTAAAGTTTCATAATTTTTGGACTTCATTTGCTATCTCAAAAGCTTGACTAAACTTAGGGCATACCGAAATCAAGTATACAAACAGCAACCATGTACCAACTTGAAATCATGATTACAGACTAACCACAAGGAGATAAATTCTCATTTTCGGGTATGATATGAATATATGAGTCTACTTTCATATCCAATTGTAATTTATCAATTCCAGTAAGCACACAAAGAGATATTCAAGTTTGAATGCAAGGGGTTTCAATACAAAGCAATTTTAAGGGTTTCTACATTCAACTTAACATAAACTTGCATCTAACCATACATACATATAAAGGGATGAAACTTTAATAAACTTATGATGATTTATATCATATAAATCAGTAATATAAGATAAATAACAAGAATTACAATTAGGATTACCTTCAGGGCTCTTTATGTAATTTCTACGGATTTTTCTACACTTTTTCTCCTCACTTTTCTTCCTTAACATCTACTTTCTCTTTCCCTAAGCTTAAAACCCTTTCATGGATGGTTTTGGCCGAAGGATAAGGATATTTCAAGGGTATAAGGTCGGCCAAGGCTGCCTACCAATCCAACCAATCAAATTAAACCATTTGGTTTAATAAAAGACAATTCACCACTTAAGGGAATTGACAGATTCGCCCCTTCTCGTAATTTCGACCTAACTTCTTACTCGAACATACGTTTGACCCACCGTTTGTTGTGTTACAACCCTAACTCACATATCTACAACTATGTAGTTTTCATCTCAAGTCAATTGTAATGTTACAAGGGTCAAAACTAGTCTTAAACAGGAACATTTCTATCGAAAATAACCAAATCTTGTGTTCGTAAATAATTCGACATTTCATGATTTATGTAGGTAGAATTATACTAACCATAATCACTTAACATTAGATATACTAATAAAACGTTATTCATATCACATAAGATAAGCATGATTTAAATATAATTTATCATAATTATATCCGGGTTGTCACAGTTTGGTTGGAGATTACAAATGGGTTTGCACTTCCTTGAAAGTCCTAAAAAAGCATGAAATAGTTTTGGACGTTATTGGTGTGGAAATCACTTTGAGCTTTGATTTATTGATTTGATTGAGTCAATGTCTCATATTACCAATTTTTTTTACACCAAAGGAAGATTTTGAGTTCATTCGTTAGGATTATCTAATATTCATCGTGCACATATGTCATGTTTGTTTGCATTGATTTTCCTATAGAAATTGATCACACCCCTACATTTACGCTATCAGCGACTTCGTTGTTTTTGTGTTATTTCATGGTGTGATTCTTTATTGTATAGTATGTGTGAAAAATTTTGAAAAATACAAAAATAGCAGTTTATTCCCGTGTATCATTATCCATGTGCATTCATTTATGCTTCTCATATCTGTCTATTTGGGGACATCATAAAAAGGGGGAGAAGAATTATGGGGGAGAATTGTTTTGGTGTTTGGTTAATTTCAAACTGTTACTTGTCATGGGTATTTGATTTTTCTTATTTGTGTAGGTAAAACAACATTGTTTATTACTGGATTGCACACTCTGATGAGAAAAGCTTTGGCTGAAGAGCTGAAGATTTAGAAGACATGTCATTTAGTATTCTCAGTTTGAGGGTTTAATGGGGATATTATCTTGTATGTCATTTGATTGCATAATTCGGGTGTTTTTATGTATGTACCGGCATAGACATAGGGGGAGATTTGTAAGGACATAATTTTATAAATGTCCGGGGTAGAATCTAGGAATTTTCTATTTTCTCCTAGATCACAGTTTGTATGTCTGATAACGTTACATTCGGCACATCATCACGATCAACCTCGACGGCCTTTATCCGAATTCAATGCATCCATTATCTTCACGTGCATCATGTTACATGCGACATGCTTCTCAGCTCATTCCCACTACTCCACTACGCTTTATCGATAAAATGGTTTATTGGAGCTTTAATATTTGCATAAATATTTGGGAAATTGTTTAAAAAATTGTTTTTGAAGTCCGGATTAATTTTTTATCAAAAGCAAATTTTTTCTAAGTGTAGAAGCGAAGTGCCTTGAACGACGAGCTCGCTCAAATGACTTTGAATGTCGTTCGCGCGAGATAGGCATGTTGCGCGATCTCGTTTGAACGACTTATGTCCTTCGTTTGAGCGATATGGTTATCTCGTTTGAACGAGCCACCACCTCGATTTTTGTATACATACCTGATCATCTTCTACACGATTTTCAAGTCTTTCTGCAATCTCAAAATTCTGCGAAAATAGCCCAGAATATGACTTCATCTGTTTAAGGTTTTCTAAACCCTTTTTGATTCACAAAACCATTCCAATATATGTGTGTGAATCTTTAAACCTTCAAGAGGATCATTTACTCATCTGGAGTAATTTGTGAGGAAGTCGTTCCCTTCTTCATTGCTGCCCTCCTGGAAAGGGATAGTTCCAGCCGACGACATCAGAACCGACACCCGAGGGTATTTCTGTGTCACCTTATTTCATTGTAATCCGTGTAAGTCATTTTCTTACAAAATTATAGTGAAAATAAAAGGTTTTTCCCCTGTGGGGGATTTTTCCTCATTTGTGTGTGTTTGAATGTTCTTGCTTGATTTTTGTCATCATCAATCACACCTAGATGCATGTTTAGGACTTAATTGACAAAAACTGAGTTTAATTAAATAACTTCTTTATTTGAACGCAAGCGCACTCTTCTCAAGCACCACCAACAGTTCCAGCATTGTCGCCTCCATAGGGGTAGTTGAGGTTTGGGCGTGTGTATAACGTCTGTGGACTAGTTTTCCCTCCACCATTTGCGAATGAGGGTATGTTTTCTATCCATGGGCACTTAGGGAGGATATTATTTGGCATGAGTGAGTCACATTCTTTTATTTTCATTAGATTCACGTGTGAGTTGAGTTTAGTAGATATAGTGTTAGATGTTATTTTGACCGTCGATTCACCATTGGGTTGCCAGGCTGTCATACGTTCCATGTACAAAGGAGTAGGTGTGTGCATTAGGAGGTTATGCTTAAAATCGGATATGTTCATTTTAGTGATGTACGAGTATGATGTTATCATGTGTATGGACTAGTTAGCGACGAATAGAGAGATGATGAACTATTATAGTAGTATTATCGTGATTGTTATTCCAGGGCAGGATAATTTTTGTGACGATGCCTCGTCCGGAATGAGGGTCGAGCACGCGCTTATATTATATTGAGGAACCGACTTCGGAGATTATAGTTGTCTCGTTATATTCGATATTTGTGTTTAGGGATATTACTCATGTGATTCAGTAGATACCGAGGTGTTACCGAGTCGAGTAATTAAGTTGTGATCGACTTAGCATCAAAGACTAGGTCGATAGTGTGAGTGTCGTATTTTATGACTCATATAGAGATGCGGGAGTTGAGAGTTCAAATTTAGTAGCTTTTGGCAAGAGGTTTTTTTTGTAGAAGTACATTACCTTAGGGTGTCCCAGTACTGTGTCTAGGGCTAATGGATCTCAATAATCGACAAAGGTAGGCGATAGTGTATTGAGAAGGTTCCTTATATGGATTTCGCTTGCAAGACATCATAAGCATGAATCTTAGTATGTGTCAGGGGTTGAAAGACATTTGGGCTCTAGGACAATTATTTCATAAGCTAAGGCATTACATGTGTGTAAATGTAATGCATCGAGTGCTGAGCTATTTTATGATTTAAGGCCAATGGATCAAAGTAGTGAAATGTCGAGAGCACTCAGGGATATTTTCACCACTAGTTGGATAAGTGGGGCAATCTCAAAAAGAGTTGAGTCACGATTAATGGGGTCATTGAGTATACCTTTATTGTATGGTCATGCATGATATGTATGGTTGATTTTTGAATGAATGGGAGTTCTATAGATGATAGTTGTGCATGTGTGCACGTGGTATAGGGTGTATGGGTACCCTAGTTAGTTTCATATTCAGTATCATCCGAAAAAGGCAGGCGTGGTGGAAGTTGCATTGAGTCGTATACCTGCAGGGTAGTTGGAAACTATCAGGTAAGCGAAGTAGGATGAGCTTTGTCAAGAGGAGAGGATGTAGTCCGTGTCTATATAGTAGTGATGACTATCACACCCAAGATCATTATAAGGGTCTTAAAGACACATGCGAGGTATCCCCCTTGTCAGAAGGGGATACAAAAGTTATTGGCAGGCAGAGCAGAGTCTCCCTTGGTCAGTTCGAAGGGTGGCTTGCACTTCAATGGGAGGTTGATTATCCTTAACGACAAGTCCTATGGGGTACAGTTATGGAGGAGGTGCATGGGTAACAGTTTTTTATGAATCCTGAAGGGTATAAGACATACCCAGTGTAATACCCCGTATTCTTTATGGCCCTTAATTATGGATTAATTAAATAAAATTAGGAAAAATTAATTGGAAATTAATCCGAATTTAAATGCTAGCAAGATGAGAGTTAGTATTTAATTCTGATAACTATGTTGAATATTACTGAGCGAGTATAGTAATATATGATTTGAATTTATTAAAATTTTTGTGAGTTGAAAATACGGTAGTTTCGGTAATTAAGTTTGGACGCGCGTGTCAGTCGTGTCAGGACCCAATTTAATGAATTTAAAAGTAAAATAATTTATATCATTCGTATGGTGGGGGTTTAGTTTGGGTCCCAGGGGATTTTAAGCCTAACCAGCAACCCGGAGGGTATTTTAGTCATTTTGACTTTTTAAGGAATAGTAACCCACGAATTATAGGTTGATTATATCATCCAACACTTAGGTTCCTTAGGGTTTCACAACCAAATTTCACAAACGACCTTTAGAGAGGAAGAGGAGGAAGTTTCCAAAAAAGAACCACCATTTAGAGACTTCTTGCACCACCGTCACCACCACCGAATAGATCGGGAAGAGAGGATTACTCCCATACCATCTGCTCCAAAGGATCAGAATCTCTAACTCAAGGCAAGTGATTTAATAAAGGAGTAGCTACCCGGTATTTAATTAGTCGGGGTGTCACAAGTGGTATCAGAGCATCAGGTTCTAGTGTCCTTTAGGATCTGTGCGGCTTATTATGCTTCCAGCGTAGCTTTCTTTGATATAGAGCCATATGTTTAGGATTGTTGATTTCTTTGGTGAGATTTCATTCTTCTACTATAATCCATATAATAGTGAATCTTATTTTAATTCGGATGTGTTCGCGTGTCGAACAATGTAGTATGTCAGGTGAGGGAAGTTGGGTGGACAGCAGGAGGCAAAGCTCAGTTGAGGTTATAGGGTATATTCAAGAATGATGTTCGTAGTTGAGGTCACCCCTATTATGGTCTGGAAAGACAGGATGGTGATGACGTCTTGGGCATAAAATCTGACTTTCTGGTACCGCTATAGTAGAAAGTGGAGTCAAATTAGACTCACCTAACGTGGTTGGATTGGGAGAGAGTCAGACGAAATATTGAAGAGAACCATCAGTGGAAATTATATAAATGCGATAATGGTGTGTGTTAGCCAACGAAGGTAAAATATCCAAAGCCTTGGACATATGTCGGAGTGTGGCTAACCGGAAGTGAAATTTGGGGTAAAAATTTTCTTGGCTCGTCGGAGCAAAGTTATAATGGTAGGAGTCAATCACCACATTTATTAGTGGAATGTTATGTCAATGGAAGGATCTTAGGTATAGTTTAACCTCAAGTTCCATCATCAGATGTTCAACACAAGATGTGAACGTTATTCTGAACTCACACCAGAGGGCCAGACAGAGGTCCCTTTGTGAAAAGAACTTAAATTAATTAGCTAATCTTGCACCGAAAGAAGTAGGTACAGTGGAGAAGAGAATTTTAAAGTGGGAAATTAACTCAAAAGTATAATTGCTAACACTTATAGGGAATTCTGCTTGGACGGTCAATCCAGCTGGTATAATGTCGCATTTTGTCAATATGGATGTTAACGCTTCCTTGTGTGGGGAGCTACAAGAATCAAAGAATTCAGTTAGAGAGTAAGACTGGGTGAAACGGTGTTAGTGAATCACCACAAGGGGGAGACCCATCAGGGGACCCATTAAATGATTCAGATAGCTAAATTTTTTTACCGAGCGATGGTGAATTTAGTAAGGGCTGCTGAATCCAGTAACACGTTCCTTAGGGCCATCAAAGCTAAGGGAACAATGGAGGTAGCCATCATAATCGTGACTATCAAAGTCCAAGAGAAGGACAACCCTAACATAGTCAGTATGATCGGAGTAAGTGGATTTTGCGTAGAGGCATTTTGGGGAGAGTAAACCCCCATGTGTTAAATTTTCTCAAAGTGAATAAAGGGATAAGGGTATGGTGCCTATCAAGAGCAATAGTTATTGTAATTTTCGGTTTGGTTCGGACAGGCGTGTTATGTCAAAGAACAATTTAAGCAGCCAAGACAATTGGCAAGGTATAAGTACGAGTTTTACCCTTAGAGGATGAGGTGTATTTTATGTGACACGAACGAGTTACTATATTTTTATTGTTGCTAGATTCGCATGTGAGACGAGTTTAGTGCGTATATCGATAAGGCTATTATTATGTGAATGCTTTCCCTGGTATAGCGGGGTTATCTTTAGTGTTTTTCACAGAGGATAAATGGGTGTATCGATAGTGGTATATACTTTATTAAGATTACTCATTTTAGTGATGTGTTATACCAGTATGATATTATCTTGATTATGGTTTTATATCGATGCTTAGATCGATAGTGGGCGAATGTCACAAGTCTATCGGGGTTACTACCTTAGTGTAGGATCTTTTGTTCTGGCGAGACCTCACCTGCGAGAGGGCCAGACTCGCATATATATATATATATATATATATATATATATATATATATATTATAGAGACTTCGAAAGGTATAATGGTCTCGAGATATTCGATCCCGGTATGTGTAGGGACTTTATTGATATGATTTGGAGTGTATTGGGTTTACTGTTCAGCGGAAATATTTAGCTTGTTATTGTGTTTAAAGCTCAAGACTTGGTAATAAGAAGAGCGCATTGTTATATCACCCCTTTAGAGACGTGGGAGTTAAGACTCATAGTTGTATGTCTGGGGACAGGATTTTGAGATCCCCTATTATATGTGCACGGTGTTTATGGAACGTGATGACCACTAATGTTAAGTGACCGTGTCTTTCAGAGGAAGTTCCTTGTTTAAGTGTAATTGCGGAAGGAGATGTAACTTTTGTGTCAAGAGACCGGAATATAGGGGTACTTGTTCTGGACTGAGGGCCTAACGAATTTTGATGACCGACAATGCTAGGTAGTAGTGTATCAGGGGGGTTCCTTGTTTGGATTTTGCTTTGCGAGACATCCCACGCATGAAACTTAGTGTAAGGTTGGAAGTAGAGAGATGCTGGTCCATTCGTCCATGAGTTCAGTACCTCGATCGTTATAGAGGTATATAGTTATAATTGTAAGTTGAAAGTTAAATTATGATATAAGTCCACTGGAGCCAATTGTGTGGTGAGGAAGTATTAAAATTTTAGTTTTATCTGCGGGTTGAAGGGTGAAATAATGTTAAGGAGGATTTAGAATTTAGAATTTGGGGATGATTGAGAATGCCCAAATGGTATAGACACATTGTGAATACAAGGGAAATAAATAATTGAATGTATATATGAAGCGTATACGATGTTTAAACCAATATGCCCGATTTATAGGGTGTGTGGACACCCTGATTTGCTGATGTCAGAATCGCTGGGAAAAGAGAGACGTAGGAATAGATGTGTGAAATATATGTTTGTGGGACTAAAATAACTAAATGGAAGTGGTAGAGTGTATTAAACGTCGTGAGAGAAGTACGATAATCCATATATTCATGTGCAATCAGAGTAGCACGCCCAAACTTGGTTGAAGGGAAGTGGGAAGCCATTTAAAAGGGGGTATCCCTTGAGAAGAAAACTATTTAACTATTATGGACAATTTGGAGCGAAGTTCTACCCACTCAAATGTTCAGAGTGACTTCCGCGTAAATATAATTATGATGTCAATAAGGTATAAAGAGTCCAGAAGTGCACATTGTGGCGAAAAGTGCAAGAGTCGGAACTTTTGGTATACACCGAGGGAAGAAGAGGATTATTAAGTGCCACTTAATGGAAGGAATTATAAGTGAAATTCGGTGTTGAGCGGGTCATAGTAAGTATTCTCCACGTACACCACTCATAGATAGAAATCGGTTGGAGTAAGATGATCATCCAGAAAATTTTGTATCAAGCCGACGATTCCAGTAATGGAAGAGTCAAGTTGGTAATTTTCTTCGATGAGTTGCCAACCTCAAGATGAGTCACGAGTTCCTTCGAATGTGTGGAAAAGATGACCAAAAGGAAAGTAATTGTTATACCTTTGGGTGATTTACCCTATTAGATAGTGTGACCCAGACTTTCTTCAAAAAGAAGGATCGCGCCAGTGCGTGGTCCTGCCCAGTATTTTTCTGAACTAGGATGAGATCATTGAACCGCACCTTCAATATGAAATTACAGGAAGTAGTGGGGATATCATTTCGTTTTGAGCAGGTTGTATCGCCTATAGCCCAAGTATTAGATGTAAGGTGATTAACGATTGTGGAGATGTATGAAAGTAATTTTGGACTCATTGCGATCATTTCATTTCCACAATGGGTATAGCTAGTAAGTGAAGTATAATACGGTAATGGGGAGAGAATATTACCTAATGGTAGAGTTGTGTGAAAGAACCCGTACATATTTATCGTGGACAAGGTTCTTATTGAGGTTTTGTGTGGATAAACCTTACTATTTTTCCTCTAGATGCTTAGAGGTGAGCGGATAATCAGAGTTTTGAATTAGTCAGGAGTTAGAGTCTGATGACTATAATGGGATAACCACAAACTGTCTTAAGTGGCATTTGCCTGTCGTAAAAGTTACACCGTCGGGAACAGAGATTCAAAAAACGGACAAGAGTAGTCAGATGTTCATATCCCAGGATGGGAGTTTTATGTTTAGATAAACACGGGAGTTGATACGAAGTGAGGTGCGGCCTCCTAATAATACTGAGATAATGCAGCCAATGAGGTATAGGCTGTTCTTATTTGAATGTTGTTTGTTAGGAGCACAAGGTGAGGAGCCATTATTCAGGTGTGAACCTATAGATGATAAGGCGTCGAGAGTGTTAAACAATCTTGTTGTGAAGAGTATAGGAGGACATCTATTTTCTACCAGGTATGCCTTACTTTTCTGAATTTTGGGAAGAAATTCCCTTATTAGGGGGGAAGTATGTAATACCCTGTATTCTTTATGGCCAATAATTATGGATTCATTAAATAAAATTAGGAGAAATTCATTGGAAATTAATCCGAATTTAAATGCTAACGAGACTAGAGTTAGTATTTAATTACGATGACTATGTTGAATATTTCTAAGCGAGTATAGTAATATATGATTTTGAATTTATTAAAATTATCATGAGTTGAAAATACGGCAGTTTCGGTAATTAAGTTGGGACACGCATTTCATTCATGTCAAGACCCAATTTAATGGATATAAAGTAAATTAATTTTATATCATTCGTATGGTCATTTCGAGGGTGCCAAAATGTTTGGAAGGGACAAGATAGTCAGAACATACTAGCCGGGGGTTTAGTTTGGATCTTGGGGCATTTTAGGCCTAATCGGCAATCCCGGAGTGTATTTTAGTCATTTTGACTTTTTGAGGAATAGTAACCCATGAATTTTAGGTTGATTATATCAGCCAAAACTTAGGGTCCTTAGAGTTTCACAACCAAATTTCACAAACGGCCATTAGAGAGGAAGTTTCCAAAGAAGAACCACCACTTAGAGACTTCTTGCACCACCGTCACCGCCATCGGATAGATCGAAAAGAGAGGATTACTCTCATACCATCTGCTCCAAAGGCTTAGAATCTCTAAATTAAGGCAAGTGACTTATCTTGCAATGATTTAAGGCATATACTCTATATGTTAGATTAGGTTTGATGTCAATTTATGAATAATTGCAAAAATATGAAATTGGAGACTTAATTATCGAATTTGGGTAGGTTTGCATGTAGTGGATCTTCTAAAAACATTGAATGAACGAAATTATAAATTAACGGTTAGGAATCACGAGGTCAAACTAAGATTTATGGTGATTATTATAGAAATCTTTAAGAACTAGGGTTGTGTAATGCTCATGACTTTTGATCCAAGAAATTGATGTTCCATGATAGTTTAATGATCCTTGGACATTAAAACTTATGTAGATAAGTTGGTTTAATAGTTAGTAAATTTGTTTGGGAGTTCAGGACGCTGTACTGGAGAATTGGATGAATAAAAGTGGGAAACCCGTAACTGTTAAAGGAAAGTCTGGGCAGATAGTTGCTCGATCGATCGATCGACTCAAGAATGTTGATCAATCGACTGCTCGATCGTGTAGAAATATAAGAATAGAAATATTTATGAGAAAAAAGAGTTAAATTTTATTATTGTTTCTCATTCATACTACACTGCCTAGGATGACTATTTATACAAGAAGTAAGAAACGGCTAGCAGCTAACTAAAAGAGATTGAATAGGTCTTCCCCATATTTTATGCTAACTACCTAGCTGGGTCTTATCACTTGCTAACAACTTAGATAGGTCGGTAGTTCCTACAACGTAGGTGTATCTTGGACTCTTTCTTTAACACTCCCCGTCAAGCGAAGGTGCGGTGCAATGCACACAACAAGCTTGTCACAAAGAAACTGATGGTGGGTTGCATGGCGCACATCGAACTTGACCCGAAGATTCTGAAATTGCTGAATCAGGTGGGATATCCTTAATACACCCCCTCAAGTGAAGGTGGGGACGAGAGGACACAGCAAGCTTGTTGCATAGTGACTGAAATTGCTGAGTTGACAAAGGTTTGGTAGTGCGATCAAACCAAGTGAAAAGATCTCCACTATCACCAAAAACCTTGAGAATAAACAAAATTCATTGATTTCCGCCGCGGTAGACGGAATGACGCGATACTCAGTTTCATAAAAAAATAAGGTCTCTTGGACCGTATTGAGCTTGATCAAAATTGATTCAGAGACTTAATTTTCGGTTTTGGCTGGACCGTAACCTATAATGGGCCTCTTGGGCCAAAATGAGCTTGATCACGATGGATTCAGAGGCTCTTTAATTTTTGAGCTTGATCACGATGGATTCAGAGGCTCATTACTTCTTCGGCTTGATCTCAATGGATTGAGAGGCCAGTTGAGTTATTGGATCATGCGAACAACATACATGATCATGTTTTCAAAGTAAGTCAAATTCCCTAGTTTTTTTTTTTTTTTTTTTTTGAGAAAACAAATATGTTTAATAAATACCCATATTAGTTTCTTAAAAAAATTTAATGGAGACAATCACGTATTATTTAGATAAAAAAGGACACAATATATACTCCTATTGGCAAGAGTATCATTAAAAAAACTTTGTTCCAATATCATGTCAGATCACTCAGAACAAATGGCCATGACACTTGATGCCTAAACATTCACAATGTCGAGCCTTTTTTTTTTTCTTGTTCAATTGTCTCCCACCAAAGTTACAGCAGGTACAACTGCTACATGCTTGTCTCAGGATTAATGAGCTTGCTCTTTCTTTCCTCTATTCTGCCTCCAAGCACGAATCAACAAGACAGCCTCATTTATCTGCCCTTACCCATACTAGCTACTCACGTTGATGCATCAGACCAAGAAGAACATCGCGATCATTGCTACTGCTACTCTCTCCCTCCGTTAACAAAGGAAAAGTTCACAGATGCAAAGTCCCCATATGGAGTTTAAGGATACCCGGCGGACGGTAGCAATGAACGGAGGCTACCGCCGCCGGAGAAACGGTATACCGATGTGAACTACCAGGATCAATATTACTCGCAAGAGTTTTCTGGCTCTGATACCATGTAGAAATATAAGAATAGAAATATTTATGAGAAAAAAGAGTTAAATTTTATTATTGTTTCTCATTCATACTACACTGCCTAGGATGACTATTTATACAAGAAGTAAGAAACGGCTAGCAGCTAACTAAAAGAGATTGAATAGGTCTTCCCCATATTTTATGCTAACTACCTAGCTGGGTCTTATCACTTGCTAACAACTTAGATAGGTCGGTAGTTCCTACAAAGTAGGTGTATCTTGGACTCTTTCTTTAACACTCCCCGTCAAGCGAAGGTGCGGTGCAATGCACACAACAAGCTTGTCACAAAGAAACTGATGGTGGGTTGCATGACGCACATCGAACTTGACCCGAAGATTCTGAAATTGCTGAATCAGGTGGGATATCCTTAATAGATCGATCGACCCATTTCTTCGATCGATCGACCCCTCTAGGAAATGTGAATCATTCCCTTATTAAATTGATTTATACCCAACCTTTATAACTTGTTAGAGATGATTGATTGAACATGTTGGGACTTATGGGAGACCTGTAGGATACACTTAAGACCCTAAAAGGGTTAGTACGTATTGGAATGAGTGGGAGAAAGTAAGCGTAATTAACCAAACGGATACGATTCGAAACTTAGTATATAGGGAGTTTAAATTCGGATGAACAGTAATTTAAGGGTTGGAACAGTAGTAAGGGAACTTTAAGTTGCTAAGATAACACTAGAGATATATGGGAGACCTAGTAGCCTCTTGGGGTAGGTAGGGGTACTCTAATTCGTACGACGAGAGTTGTAGCGCTAAATTGTTGATACGTGTAATATTCGAAATGTAATTAGTATGGGTGAAACTTAATATATATAAGAGATGCGATTACCTATATTGGATTCATTTATATATTGGTTGTGTGATTTCCTGGTATATGGATTGTTATGTGTATGACATACCTACCATAATTGCTATCACGAGAGATTGTTTAGGAAAGGGGACAATCTGGTCTTTGTGTGCCTTCGGGGGAACTTTAGATTTGTACCTCAAGAACATAGGACTGTGAAGGCTTATTTGTGAGTTAATGAGCCAACTGACTATCGGAGCGTAGGTATGTGCGTGACCCATAGGTATGTGAATTGTTTGCCTCCAATATGTGCGATTTGTATTGATATAGTTCCTGAGTGATTCGGAACTCGTGATCCTCACGTACGTGATGTACTGGGATTCGATAGCAGAATATGAGGGCATCGTAGGTTCTATCCTTATGGGGTGCCTGATTTGTATATGATATATTATAGTGGTGTATACATATATACTTGTGATAGTTATGTTGTGTTTCTTAGTAGAAATTTATATTGAAATATCTAAATTGATGAAGTATGTGAGAACCAAATCTGAGTATTAATCTTTATAAAATCGATTAATAAAATACAGAGTATGTTCGGATGTATTAAATGGGGTTATTCGAGCAAACACATAAAGTATTCCGATTGGGTAAAGAATTGACATAGGCTAGCTAGGTAGGGTAGTGTAATTAGCAGGGGAATTACATATGCGTTAGGCGTGCACAATTAGTTGAGAGATGAGGGTCACAAGAGAGGGCACGTAACTAACATGTTTAGTATATGTGTTGTTTAAATTGTAATTTAAACACTTGTTGTTTTTTAAATATTTTCACCTTGGGCTCTGACCTGTTTGCTTTCAAATCTATTTTTTTGTAAACACCTTTTAGGTGCCCAGCCACAGGGACGCCAAGTATAAGAGTTCCATTCTGAAGATGTGTTGTAGCTATTGTGGAAGCTACAGGATCTCGGTATTAGACGCCTCCACATTTATTCTTGGTTCCTTCAGAGTCATTCATATCAGTTAGGACATGTTGTCCATTCTTATTTAGAGATTGTAGATACAGACTTTCATTATTTCAGATGTTAGTTTAATTATTCAGACTCTTGTATTGGGATTTTATTTTACTCTGGTATGATTATTGGAGTGTTTGCTCCAGACTCAGTTTATTTCATTACGTTGGTTCTTCATATGAGATTATTTATGCGATTATTGAATGATGATTTAATTACTTGATTAATTGTTAATTTAATTAATAAAATTTGACATCTTTTTATATTAAATATTAGGTGGCTAGTAAGTAACTAAATATTTTCGACAGTGATGCTAAAACTGAACCAACTTGATATTCTGTATTAATTTAATAAAGGAGTAGCTACTCGGTATTTAATTAGTCAGGGTGTCACACCCAGGTGCATCATTTGTCAGATGGTGAAGGTTGATCATTAGAAACGAGTCGGGATTCTACAGCCGCTGGAGATTTCGATGTGGAAATGGTTGGGATTCTACAGCCGCTGGAAATTTCGATGTGGAAATGGAAGAGTGTATTAATAAACTTTGTGACGGAGTTACTGACGTGACAGAGGGGTCACAAATCCATTTGGATTATTATGGATCGATTGACCATGGTAAATCAGTTCATACCAGTTTGTGTGAAGTAAATGAGAGGATAGTATGCCCTGCATTTTATAGCAAAAATAGTGAGACTACACTGGGTATCGCTTAACATTAATTTGAATCGAGATAAGATCTTTGTGTCCCATCTCAGGTAGAGTTTTAAATAGTTGAAGGGGACAGAGTTACGTTTGAGCACGGCATATCACCCACAGATCGATGGGCAGACAGAGAGGGTGAATCAGATGTTGGAGGATATGTTGAGGATGCGTATTCGGGATTTTAAGGGTAGTTAGGAGTTGTATTCACATTTATGAGAGTTTGCATGCAATAAATCGTACCAGATTATTATCAGCATGACATCTAGGTATGTGCACCTTTTCTTATTATCGCGGGGGTTAGGCCAGTTGCGTATAAGCTCTCTTTACTTAAGCACTTATAAACGATTTGTGATGTGTTTCGTGTGTCGTCAATTAAGGAGGTATCTCATGGATGACGGGGCTTACCGACATATAGGATTGGAGTGTATACCTACAGTCGGATATTCTTATGGGTAGAGACCTATTTCTATGTTAGGACGTAGGGAGCGGAAGCTTGGTCAAAGGAGGTACCGTTAGTGTGTGTACAGTGGGGGACACCATAATTTTAACGAGTCGATATGGGAACGTGAGGATGCCATGTAGGAAAAATATCCAGAGCTCTTTGTGGATACTACGTTAAAAATTTCTAGGATGAAATTCTGTTATTATGGGGAAGAATGTAGTACCCCGTACTTTTATGATTACTTAATTTTTATGTGTGTTTAATCATTAATTTAATTAGGGAAGTTAAATTGGTTTTCGATAAATATTAAATTGGTTTACAAACACAAACCTATTACAAGATCACACGATATGAAATTTTATTTTTCACCTAACACGAACCCGATTCAAATAAAACCGACGCGACAAGACACAAAATCTTTTTGTATAATCAAGCACGAACAAGATCCAATTAAAATGAGGCATGACACATCACGATACGAATTCTTATTTATTCATTTAACAAGACACAGCCAAATAAAAGCGACACGATACGCCCGGACACAAAATTTTATTTTTTAACAAACACAATCCAAAAGTGACACGACATGATATGAAGTCTTCTTTTATTTTTTTAACTAACACGATCTAATTAAAACGTAACAAGACACGACATGAAATCTCATTTTTACCTAACAAGAACACGACTCAAATAAAAGTGACACGACACTATACGGAATCTTATTTCGCATTTTATTTGAATCGGGTTCGTGTTAGGTAAAAGGTAAAATTCCATAACGTGTGATCTTGTAATCGGTTCGTGTTTGTGTTTTGTAAAAAAATGAGTGAGTACTAAAGTGTAAATCAATTCATGAGTAAGATGTCAATAATTATTACCGAAAGTTGTCAATTCATGAGATTTTTTGTTGTTTCGTGTCATTTCGCATTTTAATTAGATTTTTTTCGTGTTTGGTAAAAAAATAAGATTTCGTGTCGTGCCACTTTTATTTGAGTCATGTTTGTGTTAGGGAAAAATATGATTTCGAGTTGTGTTACGTTTTAATTAGATCATACTAGTTGAAAAAATAAAATAAGATTTCATGTCGTGTCGTGTCGTGTCACTTTTGGATCTTGTTTGTTAAAAAAATAAAATTTTGCATCGTGATGTATCATGTCACGTTTTAATTGGATCGTGTCCGTGTTTGATTATAAAAAATAAAATAAAATGTGTCGTATTGTGTCGCTTTATTAGGATCAGGTTCGTGTTCGATAAAAAATAAAATTTCATATCGTGTCGTATGGTGTAATCTTGTAATTAATTCTTTATTTTTGTATCCTGTATTAAATTAAAAAAGTGGTAAAATTAAAGTATCCTTAACTTTTGTTACCATTTTCTCATCTTTCTTTAATGATTAATTTACATAATGTAGAAAGGCATGATTCACTCACAAATAATAAAATGAAAGAGATGAGATGTTTAAAGGGTTGAATTGTTATTTACTTTAATAATGGAGTGCAAAAAGAATATAAGGAGCGGCCATAGCATGCGCAATAAAAGACATGGTTTGGATAGGTTCCTAGTAACTCACAAACATTCCAGACCTCCGTGTAATTCATTGGCTAATTTATTAGACAAAGATTTTTCACACAGAGAAAGAAGAGTTGTTGGATTCAAATCGAACCACTAAACAAAATGATTCTAGACCACTTTTTCAAATTAATGGGGAACGATTTGCAAAGTGAAAATGATAGGGCGAAAAAAATGATAATTACGTTAATAATTTTTTTCTACTCATAACTTATTATTTTCCTATGTTGAGTAGTACTTGTGATAGGATAATTAAAAAATTATGTTTTCTTCAAATATTAAAAACTGCAAAGAATAAATACTAAAGCAAAAGTATAAAAAAATATATATTAGCTTACAAAACTAATTGGTGAAAACCAATTACAAAATACAAAAGATAAATTACATAATCAGAAAAACTAGATATTAAGCATTTTTTACATGGTTAAATAATTTATTCAAATATCTATGGGCACGCGCAAAATGAAATTTATACATTTTGATTTTGGCCCCTAGTTTTTGGGTTCCAAACTCAAATTTTAGAGACACTAATTCAGAGGTATTTTGGGGATTTTACATCAATTTGTTGAGTTGGCTAAAAGATTTTATTAAAAATGGAGAGCAAATGCCAAAAAAAAGTTCAAAAAGTGACCGTTGGATGGAATTCCGAAAACAAAATGGAGTCAACCTAAAATAACATGTGTCAATGAAATGGTTTAAGATATTTTTTTCTCGTCATTAATTTGTTTTATTTATTTTTATATTCATAACAAATCTGTCATGTCAACTTAGATTAAAAATTGTTTTTACATTTGATTTGTATTTATGTCAAAGAATCGTATTATTGTGAACTTAGTACCAAATAACTGTAACTGACTACTAATTTAATAATGATTCTAACACATTTTTCTATATAGTAATTTAATAACACCAATGAATTCTCAATCAGGTCAAATAGAAAACAGAAATTTGATTGGATGTAAAATTCGTGATGTAAAACATTTTCAGTTTAAAATATTCTAATGAAATAAATTATCTGGGCTCGAGGGAAAGAGACAATAAATGTACGAGAATTGACATGATTCGGGGACAACAAAAAGTAGAAGAAAATGAGAAAAATAAAACACTAAAGAACATATGTGTGGAGCCAGTGGGAAGAAAAATAGAACCAAATCCGAAAAGATAACAAGGTTTCTAAAGTACACTACAAATACATTTGGTACACAATTATATGGATTTTACAAAGTCGTGAAGAAACCCCACTACATAAGGGCAACGACCCTCAAGCATCATTGACAAAAGTATGTAGACAAATAGAGTGAAAGCTACAATTATACAACCAAGCCACGGAGGAAAGAAATATGGAACCAAGCTTCAACGATTGTGAATAGGGTTTGGGGCATTCGGGACTTTCCTTTTGCTTGAAAACAAGAAGTCCAATGAATGCGTTGCCATTTGCTTTTGTTGCTGATTCTCTTGCTTTTCAAATAATGCCTTGTTCATGCCAACCACCATTGTGGTATCCTGACCCAAGACGAGCAATGAGAGAAAAAACATTATAAGTAACTTCTGTAGCAAACCTACTTGCAGATATCGCTCAAATTGCATGCTGCTGGAGAGAGAGAGAGAGCTAGAGAATGAAGAGAAGATAGGGGCACTGAATGATAAATGAATTAGTTTGACAATTTTTAAGAGAACAGAAAGAGAGCTAAGGGGTAGGCTGTTTCATGACATGACAAAAAAGGGGACACTAATTGGGTCATTGAGATTAACCCGTTAAAACATACCATTGACAAATGTGTCAACATTGAAGAAATATTATAGTAGGTGACCTGTCAATGTGTAGGGTCTCGCTATTTTTATGTTTTTATTATACTAAGTATTCACTGTATGTATATGTATAAGACCTATTGGGAAAAAAAATATTATGACAGGACTTATTAAAAAATATTTTATATAAACAGGATTTATTTGTCAAGCTTCCAAAATATAAAACTTGAGTGGGGGAGGGTGTTTCATGACATGACAAAAAAGGGGACACCAATTGGGTAATTAAGATTAACTCGTTAAAACATACCATTGACAAATGTGTCAACACTGAAGAAATATTATAGTAGGTGACCTGTCAATGTGTAGGGTCTTGACACAGGGTCTAAGCTATTTTTTATGTTTTTATTATGCCTTTAATAGGATAGTATTAGAAGTTAATAATGAGGTTTTAATTATTAAACCAACTTGCCTCAATTTTCATTCAATCATGTGTCAATTATTTATCTCGGAAGACCAAAAGACTTTTCGAGTTTGTGTGTTCTCACAATAGCGGAATCAGGAATTTTCAATGGGTGGGACACAAGAAGAAAAATGACGGAGGTTCGGAGGCGGTAGCCCACGAAATTTATTTTTTAGGGTTATTCAAATATCTAAACAAAGATAAATATTCACACATTAATAGTAATAAAATAGAACAATTCAAACCATAATACTTCATTGTTAAAAAGAGCATCCAAAATAGGAAGTTGTCATTACTAATTAAAATATAAAATGAGCAAACTACAATCTCCCTCTACGATTTTTCATCTTTTGGAATCGATCCACAGTTGCGTTATTGATAATGCAATCAACGACACCTTTTTCGAAAAAGACAGCTTACGGTGAATTTTCAAATTTAAATTATCAAGTTTATTTTTAAGGTTCCAGCCATCTCATTAAAGCAATCAGAAGTAGTCCACATATTAATCTGCATATGAAACTGATAAACCTAATATAAGAGTCCATATGAACCTCCGATTAATATCAAGCCCAACAAAAGAGAATGAGAAAATAGCATGAACAAATAAAGCATAGGGATGAAAACTTGGGAACTTTAGAGGGTTTGGTTGGGATGGAAACTTGGGAGAAATGGAAGTCAGGATCGTTATATACAATCAGTTGAATTAGCCAAATCAAATCTACTTGCCTCGGGTTTGTCTCCGTTTCCATTCAACCATGATTTTGTAGGTTATTTAACTTGGAAGACCAAAAGACTTTCCGATTTTGTGTGTTCTCTGTGGTGAGGGATAAACTGTGACAGGTGGGTATTAGTTTTTTTTTAAATATAAAGCCTGAGTGGGTGGGGCACGTCCCCCCAACCCACCCACCCACCTACCACAAACTACAATACTCCGCACTCTGTGTATATATACAATCAGTTGAATTAGCCAAAGAAACTTTAATTACCATGCCTACTTGCCTCGGGTTTGTCTCCGTTTCCATTTAACCCTGATTTTGTAGGTTATTTATCTTGGAAGACCAAAAGACTTTCCGATTTTGTGCGTTCTCTGTGGTGAAGGATAAACTGTGAAACCAAGCTTCGATTTCTTGCATAGTCCACAGAGAGACGCTCCAAAAGAAGTGACCCAAGACCAGTACCAGTACCAGTACCCCCGCCAACAGCATTAAAAAACAAAGAATCCTTGAAGGCCAGTGCAGTTGTTAGCTAGCTTCCGAATGCGGTTTAAGAAGAGATCAACAATCTCTTTCCCAACAGTACAGCACATAAAATGGAAAAAAAAAGTTAATATTCAAACTCATTGATTCTTTAACATGTGTGGAGTGGAATGTTGATAATTATTAGTAATTACTGGTATAATGGCCATGGGCAAAGTTTTTAGTGGCATCTTCCTTGCCACTGATGAGTTGGTCATGGTGAAAGAGCTAACGGTATGAACGCATCGTCTCCTCCGCCTCTGCTGTTGAATTAGCCAAGCATTGGAGAAATCCATACACGAGGTATTGCTGATATAAAGATGAAAATTGAGTAGCTCGACGTTTCTCTCTCTCCGTCTCTGCCCTTGGGTTTTTCATTTGCGTATATATTCTATGATGTTTGAAAAAAAGTTGACAATTATAAGGTATTATATCCAATTGCTATTTTTAATTAATATTTTCAGCTAGTTGAAACATATTGCCATATTGGTACAGACACACCGAAAAAAACTGCAAATGGAAAGTGTTTCAATCACTGCTCTAGGCGACTGAAATGTTTTTTTATTTTTTATTTTGGTCATTTAGTCGTTTGCGTGGTGATGATGGAATTTTCACTTTTCTTTAGGGATTATTTTTATTCAATTTAGGCAAGGCCTATGAACAAGAAAGATGAGAGATTGTTTTCCTGATCAAGACACTGTAAACAAGCGCAATTTCCCCAAGCCCCCGTTTTGTAGTTAATTCATTGAATAAGGTCACTGGTTCTTATTGATTATTTCATTATTTGTTTATAAATATTAAAAATTACAATTAAAGTTATTATCAAAAGGTTTATATTTACTAAAGTCATTTTCATGCTTCTTGATCTATTATACATTGTCACATGCAAAAGCAAATGTTGGTTTTAATACAGGCAGTGATGCAATAAAGAAATGGCATTAGCACTAAACCCATTTACTAAAAATTTAGTCCCTTTCTTTTTTGCATAACCAAACTAAGAATTCTCCTTTTGATAAAATAGTGTGGAATGTTTATCTCTTTTCACTAATTGATCTAACACAAAATGTCTCAATCCATCACAATAATTAAATTTTATATTCGGTAGCAACTATAAACTCGTATCAACGTTCGAGTATATGACACCAAGTATATGATAGGTTGATATTTATTCCCCACACATCGCGCGAGTTCCAAGCTAGTTTGCATACTAGATTATCCGTATAAGAATTCATTAAACAAACTATGTTTGGTACATTATATAACTGACTCGGCTAAGGTTACATAAGTGTTTGTATATAAGTTTACATAAGTGCCCCTAGTCTTGGGTAATGGTCCGACCAGGTCTATTCCTCACATAACAAACGGTCAGGTGGATGTGATCAGCGTAAGATAAGACCCCAAAGTTTTGTAGATAGTGGCATATTTTTGGCACTTAACACACCTCCTCTCATAGCCTATGCAGTCTTCTTTCATGGTGGGCCAGTAGTAGCCCAGTGTGGCCAGTTTCATTACTAATGATATGTCTGCCCAATGTGCTTCACAAGATCCCTCATGCACCTCTTCTATCAAATCATTAACTTCATTCGGGTGGACACATTTGAGCAATGGTATGATAAACCATCTTCGGTGAAAGATTGCCCTTTCTAGGACATATCTTGATGCCTTATATCGGAGTATTCTTGCATTTTTAGGATCTTCTGGTGTTGTACCATCCTCCAGATATACTCGTATAGGATCCATCCAGGATGATCCCCATTATATCTCTATGAATCTAGTACATGTTTCATCACTGCTTATGTGCATGAGGATCTATATAGGTGTTGTTCTCCTTGGGTCTTTCCTTGTAGCTGATGCAAGCCGAGAAAACGAGTCTACTCGGGTGTTATCTGCTCTTGGAATTCGCACCATCCTAACAGTTAGGAACTGTGACAACAAACCCTTAGCTTTGGCTAGGAATTTTGCTATGGACTCCTCCCTTACGTGTTAGATCCCTAACACTTAGTTTACTATGAGCTGAGAGTTACTGTGTGCCTGTATTTGCTATGCACCAAATGATGATGCCAGGATAAACGTTGTTATAAGTGCTTCGTATTTGCCTTCATTGTTTGAGGTTTCAAATTAGAACCTGGGATTGCATTCCACACCAATAGCATCTGATGTTATGATTATTAGGCCTACTTCATTGCATGTGGCAGGATGAGCCATTTACAAACATCTGCCAGACTGGTATCTATTTTGTAAAATCTTCATCGATCAGATAACCATGTTTAAATATATTCATTTGCTTTTAATTGCGAGAAACTCCTTTTTTCTATCTGATGACTCTGGTACATCAGTGTTCTGGTTAGGCAGATTAATAGTGGAGTTATCTCCTATAGGAGTCTACTCGGTTGGATGGAATGGTGTGCTCTCTTCTAGAGAAGTCTGCTCGGTCTATTCTGAGGATGATCTCTCTTCCACAGAAGTCTGCTTTGCCACTTTTACTACTAAGTTATCTTTCGTAGAAGTCTGCTCAGTTGGTTTCTCTTCGTAACTGAATTCTACTATAAAATATTATAATGTCTTTCGCAATACATTGAAAAAGGATAGGCATTTGCCTGTAGCTCGCAAAACAAATATGTTTAATGTAGCCACTTGCCCAGTTAACCTTTGCACTTATTTTTTATTCATCATGGACTGTGTGGGTACCCGAAATTAGAATGGTGGGCCTAGACGAGTAGCCCAATTGTAGCGGCCCAAAGTCCAGACCCCCCATTTCTTAATCGGTTATGATTTAGTCTTCTCCCATGTTCCCATTAAGAGAGGTTCTAGGAGAAGATGGAAAACGTGGGGGAATCCAACACCCCACTCCCTGAAAATGGACATCTATATAATAAACCCTAAGTCCGGGGAATAGGGACACATTGTATTCTCTGTAATCGCTCTCCGGAGTATATAAAAATAATAATGATTGCATCACCGTGGACGTAACTACCTTTGTTGAACCACGTACATCTTTTGTTATGCGATTGGCATTTTGTATTCCTTATTCTGCTTGGTGATTGTGCTTCTCTCATCTCTTTGTGTTGAATATTAATTGTCACCACAATTGGCGCCGTCTGTGGGAATGTTTATCTTCCCTGAGAAAGCCCACACCCAGAAAAGAATTTGAAATGTCTGGTCACAGTAGTAATGCTCCCCAGGCAGGGGATATCCAAGAACGACCCGCTCCTCGCAGGATTAGATCTGAAGTTTGGCGTTCAGATCAGAGAGCTCGCTTAGAAAGGCCAGCCTCAGAAGAAAGCCAAGGACCAGCGAGATCCACACAGATATCCAGGCTAATTGACGCATATGAAGCGAGGCTCCATGAGCAAAGGGAGTCTTCTCGCAAGCACGAAGATGAGAATGCTCGCCTCAAAAGAAGATTAGAAAGAATGGAGAAAGAACTCTATCGTGGTACTAAGAGACGTCCATACCACACTCCTAGCCCTCAGGCGAGCAAGTCTCGCAGATGAGGAAGGAGCCCCAGGCGCGGATCCCAAAAAACTGAGGGAAACGAGTTAGAGAATGACCTGCTCGAGCAACTATGACTAGCTCACAATCACAGGAGCCTGGATCGCAGCAAAAAAAACATACGAAGTCTGGTCCGAAAGGAGATGGACTAACACCCTGCACATCACAGTACCAGATCGACCCTGTGACACCCGAAACTAATTAAATACCGGGTAGCTACTCCTTTATTAAATCAATACAAAATGCCAAGTTGGTTCAGTTAATAGCATCACTGTCGCAAACATTTTAATAATTACTAACCACCTAGTATTTAAAAAGTAAGTTGCCAAATTTTAATTTTAGTCTGATTAACATGCAATAAAAGAATAATGGAATAACAACATAATCCATTCACCATAACGAAGTAATGAAATAACCAACACATAATAATAAGTTCGGAGGAAAACTCCTCACAACAATCTCGCAACTAAAAATAATATGACAAGTCTGAACCCTAAATTAATTACATGCCAAAAGTCTGAATAACTGAAATAAATGAAATGTCTCTAAAAGGAATGGGCGACATGACCTACAACTGATAAAATGCTGAATATAGAGTCAAGATAGATGAAGCGTCTACAAGCAAAGTCCTGTAGCTTCCACAAACAGCTACAGCTCGTCACCTGAATGAGGATCCTAAGCATGGTGTCCTTGTGGCTGGGCACCTAAAATGGTTTTTACAAAAATAGATTTGAAAGCAAATGGGTTAGAGCCCGAAAGTGGAAATCATTTTAAAAACAGCAAGTGTTTTAATAACATTAAAACATTAAATGCAAAATACATGTTAGGACGTGCACTCACATGAAATTCTCACCTCTTGACTATATGTGCACTCCTAACGTACCGTACCCGTCTATATAACATACATATCTAACCAAACCGTAATAAGTTCTACCCCTTACTACTCGATTCCCATAAGACATTCTAGCGTTCTCAATAAATAGAGGCTTTACTTAAACTCAGATTCTCAATTAGTAATACAATTCACTATCGGTTAACCCGTTATGTTTTCTCAAAACATTACCATAATTATATTCACAATATCAACATGAAAGTTCCCATTAATTAAGTGTATATTCTTCACATCATAAATATACAATACAAGCACCCCGAGACTAAGCTGCGGTGCACACATACTCTGCTATCCATCACGTACATAAGGATCACGTATTCCGAATCTCTCAGGAATCGTTCTCAAATAACAACATCACAAATAATGGAGGCGAACACAGTCACATCACATGGGTCACGCACATACCTGCGCTCCCACGATCAGCAGACTTATTAACATCCCAATAAGTCCTTCTCTGACCTATGTTCATCGAGGTAACCAATCTAAATTCGGGCAACACAAGGATTAGAAGGCCCTAAGCAAACGTAAACCTCCCGTGATAGCAAGTATGGTAGGTATGTCATACACATAAAATCAATACATATACTAAGTATGCACACATCTTAGTAATCACTATAATTATTGGTGGTACACTTCTCATTCTCGTACCGACATATAATGCTACACAATGTATAAGTTCTCGGGTAGTTCAATTATTTAGGCCGACAATAATTCTCGCATCGTAATAGACCCTCACGTCCTACTCCATAATTTCCATTTGGTTCGAATCACACTTCTATTTTTCTCTCTTCAATATGTCCCAAATATCCCAAATATACTAATTATCCATCAAGGAAATGTTATTTCTCCATATAAACAACGTTACGGAACACGCGAAATCAAAACAGGCTAAAAAGCCTAAACTGTCAACTCGTTAGAAGTCTCGTTCGAACGAGGCTGTTCGAACGAGAGTTCGTTCGAACGAACTGAGCCTTCTAAAGAGATCTCGTTCGAACGAAACGCATCGAACGAACATCCCTCTCGTTAGAAGTCAAACTGTCAACTCGTTAGAAGCTCGTTCGAACGAACTCGTTCGAACGACCTGGGCAGGTCTTCTAACGAGTGGCCAGATTCGAGCCCAGAAATTCCTTAACTCATTTTTCCAATTTTTCTACACCTCTAATCTCTTCTAAACATCAAACCAACAATTGTTCAAAGCTACTAATCATCCCTAAACATATTTAGTCCATATACTAACGCATGATGTGGGGTTAATTCATCCTAACCTCATTCAATTATCAAATCTCTTCATATTTCCCCCAATCTCAAGAACATGAACCCTAGAAATTAAATTCATCCATAGGCAATAATAAATCCGTTTTTATGGTAGAAAAGATGTATCTTTCACTAACTAATCATCCTAACATTGTTTTACATGCAATCTCCTCATAAAATTATAAATCTCTACATCAAATTCAATGGGTTTATCATTTTCCAAGAACAATGAAATTCTGTCAATTTCCTACGCATGGAAGAAACATTCTTTGTAAAAATGAAATTAAACCACTTGCCTTATGTGTATCTCTGATTTTGATGACGAATTGATGGAGTGTTATCTCTCTCTCTCTGCAGAATTCCTTCTCTCTCTCTCTCCAAGCTTTCTTCTCCAAGATGCTAATGGTGGCTAGGGTTTGCCTTAGGAAATTTTGGAACAATTCTAATAACCCCCGTAGCCCAATAAGTCCTCAGATGTGGTTAGTGGGTTTAGTGGGCAATTACCAAGTCAGCTTTTTAATTCCCAATTTTCGTAGGTTTTAATTCCCAAAAATCCAAAATTACCAAACTACCCTTATACGTTGCCGGTGTGGCCTAAAAATGCCCCGGGACCCAAACCAAACCCCCGGCTGGTGTTTTCTGACTATTTCGACCCTTCCGGACGCGTTGATGCACTCAAAACGACCATACGGTTAATAGAAATAAAATTCACTTTTTAATTAAAGTAAATATATTCCGAACGCGACTATCACACGCGTCTCAACAAAATTTCCAATTTGCCGTATTTCAATCTCACGACCAATTTCATAATTCAGTATTCATATATAATCATATATGCACATTATAATCAAATACTAACTCACAACTTGCTAGTATTTTAATCCGGATTAATTTCCAATTAATACGCATTCAATTCAATTAATCCCATAAATAAATATCACAAAAATACGGGGTATTACATATTTCCCCCCTAATAACTGAATTTCGTCCCGAAATTCGGAACTAGAAAGTACCTGGTAAGAACAACTCTGGATAACGTTCGCGCATCTCATCCTCGCGCTCCCATGTGGACTCCTCGACATTATGATGTCGCCACTGAACACGCACTAACAGAACTATCTTTGACCGCAGCGTCCGCTCACTTCGGTCCAAAATAGCAATCGGCCCCTCCTCGTAGGAGCTATCAGGCTGGAGATCGATATCCTCCAAAGCAATATGAGAATGAGCCAAATCGTCTCTAAGATATTTCCTTAGCGAGGAAATATGAAACACATCGTGAATCCGATGTAAATGCTCCGGTAATCCAAGCCTATACGCAACCGGTCCAATTCTCTCAATAATAGGAAATGGTCCCACATATCTCGGTGCCAACTTCCCTTTCTTCCCGAAACGCATAATCCCCTTCATAGGAGATACTCTGAGCAAAACCTGGTCCCCCACTTGGAACTCTCTGAAGAACCTCTTCGCATCAGCATAGCTCTTCTGCCTGTCCTGAGCTACCCGAATGCGACTACGAATCAATTCTATTCTCGCCGAAGTATCCTGAATTACTTCCGGCCCAAGTAGTTTGTTGTCCCCCACCTCCAACCAACATGCTGGGGAACGACAAGGTCTACCGTACAACGCCTCAAATGGAGCCATGCCAATGGTGAACTGGTAGGAGTTATTGTAAGCAAACTCCACCAGTGGAAGATACTGCTCCCATCCACCCCCGAAATCAATGATGCACATACGTAGCATGTCCTCCAACATCTGGTTTGTACGCTCGGTCTGCCCATCGGTCTGCGGGTGATATGCCGTACTCAACCGCAATTCCGTGCCCATGGCCTCCTGAAAACTCTCCCAAAACCGCGAAACAAATATCTTGTCTCGGTCAGACACGATATTAAGGGGCACACCGTGAAGTCTCACTATCTCTGCAATAAAGAGCTGGGCATACTGTCCCGTAGTGTAGTCTGTCCTTACGGGTAGGAAATGAGCGACTTTGGTCAACCTGTCCACAATTACCCAAATGGAGTCGTGACCTCTATGTGACGTAGGCAACCCCGTGATAAAGTCCATGGAGATGCTTTCTCACATCCACATCGGGACCTCCAATGGCTGTAAAAGTCATGCCGGTCTATGATGATCCACTTTTACTAGCTGACAAGTGGCGCATTTTGAAACAAACACGGCAATATCTCTCTTCATCCCGCTCCACCAATACTGTCGTCTCATGTCTTGGTACATTTTGTCCCCTCCGGGATGTACCGCGAACCGTGAGCCATGCGACTCTGCCATCACCTCGTGCCGCAATTCCTCTCCTTCCGGAACTACCAATCTCCCATTGAAGCGTAATCCCCCGTCTGAGCTAACGGTATAGGACTCGGCTCCCTCTGCTAATAATTGAATTATCTGTTCCTGACAAAATGAGTCATTTGCCTGTGCCCTTACTACCTTTGTGACAATCTGCGGTGTAACGGTCATCACAGACATGAACGATCGGTCCATTGCATCCTGGTGTCCCAACTCCTTCCATTTGGCCTTCCACACCCCTGCCACTTCCTCTACTGGCCTACGGCTCAACGCGTCTGCTACCACGTTAGCCTTTCCCGGGTGATACTGGATATCAAACTGATAGTCCTTTACAAACTCAAGCCACCTACGCTGTCACATATTCAACTCCTTCTGCGTGAATAGGTACTGTAGGGACTTGTGGTCCGTGAACAATCGAAACTTCTCCCCTAAAAGGTAGTGTCTCCAAATACGAAGGACAAATACAACTGCCGCCAACTCCAAGTCATGAGTTGGGTAATTCTTCTCGTGAGGCTTTAGCTTACGGGAAGCATAAGCTATGGCCTGACTCTCCTGCTGCAAGACACCTCCAAGTCCTTGTAAGGACGCATCGGTGTAGACTAGATACTCAACTCCCGGTCTCGACAATGCTAACACAGGTGCTGAGGTCAACTTATCCTTCAGCTCATCGAATGCCAACTGACAGGCATCACTCCAGATGAATGGCACACCCTTACGAGTCAGATGTGTCAAAGGACCCGCTATCTTCGAAAATCCCCGAATAAACCTTATGTAGTATCCTGCTAGACCCAAGAAACTATGGATTTCCGTTGGTGTCGTGGGCTATCCCCACTCCCTCACCGCGGATACCTTCCCCGGATCAACAGATATCCCCCGGTCGGAAATAATGTGTCCCAAAAACTGGACCTCCTTCAGCCAAAACCCGCACTTCTCATACTTTGCATACAGCTCGTTCTGACGTAGCGTCTGCAAAACTTGCCTCAAATGCTCGGCGTGCTCCTCCTCTGTCTGGGAGTAAACCAGAATATCATCGATGAAGACAATGACAAACTGATCTAGGAAATCTCTGAACACCCTATTCATCAAGTCCATAAACACGGCTGGAGCATTGGTCAAACCAAAAGGCATAACCCGAAACTCGTAAAAACCATATCTCGATAAGAACGCAGTCTTCGAGACATCCTCCTCCCTGATACGCAACTGATGGTATCCCGATCGTAAATCAATCTTCGAGAAGAAAGAAGCTCCTCTCAACTGGTCGAATAGGTCATCGATTCGAGGCAACGGATAATTATTCCGTATCGTGACCTTGTTCAACTCTCAGTAGTCCACACATAATCTCAGTGAACCATCTCTCTACTTCACGAACAACATAGGGGCACCCCACGGTGAAGTACTCCTCTGAATAAACCCCTGACCCAACAACTGCTCAATCTGATCCCGTAACTCCCTCATCTCAGCTGGAGCCATACGGTACGGTGCGCGTGCTATAGGTCTCGTATCTGGTAATAAGTCTATGACAAAGTCTGTCTCACGACTGGGGGGTAGGCCTGGTATCTCCTGAAACACATCTGAGTACTCCCTGACAACTGGGATCGAATCTAAAGGAATCACAACCTCCTTAGAGGTATCCTCCTCTATGTAATACAATTGAGCGGTCGAACCTCCCTCTGGGCGAGGCATCGCCACTACAAACATCTCTTGCCCCGGAATGGCAAAAACAATGCTCCCACCAAAGCAATCAATCATTGCTCTGTAATCAGCGAGCCAATACATACCGATAATCACATCGTGCACATGCATATCTAATACCAACATGTCTGCAGGTAATACCAGACTACCAATCTCTACCCCCACTCCCCGGCATATAAAGAAAATAAGTGACCCACTCCCCAATGGTGAGTCTACACACGTCACTGTGCTCTCTGCTGTGGCTAACAATCCTAAGGCTTTCGCAAAGTGTAGATATAAAACAATGCGTTGCCCCCGTATCAAACAAAACCCGACCCATAGTACCATGGATAGGAAACATACCCTCAATCGCGGGTGGTGCCTGTGGAGTTGCTGCCTGGTGAACGTTATAGACACGTCCATACTGTAACTGCCCCTGCTGCACAGGAACTGCTGGAATGGCTGGTAGTGCTGGCACCTGGGCTGGAGCTGGGAGAGCAGGTGGAAAAAGTGGCCTCTGTGACTCATGTCGAGCACCCTGCTGTTGCTGCGGCGCCTTGCCCCTATCAGGACAGTCCTGGCATTTATGGCCAGTCTTGCCACAAACGAAACACTTCCCCGGGAAGTTCCCCCCTCTCTGTCCCTGCTGCCCCCGGCCCTGGTGGCCGTTATCGTTCCTCCACTGGCCCTGCTGAAACTGCTGTTGACCATTCTGACCCTGCCAGTTCTGATGGCCGTTCGGACCCTGATGGCCCTGCCGGAAACCTCCCTATCCGTGCCTGAAATTTCCCGACCTGAACCTCTTATGATCCCCCTGCTGGGAACCCTGGTCACTCTGTCTCTGCCCCTGAACCGATTGTGCCCCACTGGCACCATTTCCCCCAGTCCTGCCCTGATGGCTGGACTCTCCCGATCGCTTGCCCTCAGCCATGTGAAAGCGGTGATCCTGGCAATGGAGCAATGCAGTGTTAACCACATCAGAATAAGTGGCTAACGAGAGGTTCCCTAACAAGTGCTGACGAATCCTCCATGTCAACCCGTCCGTAAATTTCTGTATTTTCTTCTCCTCTGACGGTATCTCATCCGGAACAATGTTCAGAAGGTCAGTGAATTCGGCCTCATACTCGGCCACAGTCTTACCCTCCTGCTTGAGGCTCATCAACTTCCTTCTCATCTTCGTGTGAACAGCTGACGAAAAGTACTTGCGGTCGAACCGCACTCAAAACTCCTTAATAGTAAGAGTATCTCTCTCCTCCACGGTGGTAATAGACTCCCACCACTGCAGTGCAGACCCCACTAGCTTAAAGGTAGCTAGTATCTGCTTCTGAACCTCAGTGCACTCGTACATCCTCAAGTGCCGCTGAATATCCTTCCTCCACTGACTCGAAACTACAACATCGGAGCTACCTGCAAACTCCGGTGGGTGTGCTTTCTGGAAAGCATCATGAACACGTTCCCAAGTAGACGGGAATGCATGTGCCTGAACTGGCGCGGCTATCGGCGCCTGAGGTGGTGCCTACTGAACTACTGCTAGTGTGGCATTTACCGCCTGGGCCACAATGGCTGCAACCTCGGCGGCATTCATCGTGCCCTGAACTGGTGCGGGCTGTGGTTCTGGCGTTGCATTCCTGGGAACCCGTTGTGCACGTCGTGGAGGCATCTGAAATAAGAATGAAGTTTATAAGTTCGCAGTTTTAAACTTAAAATAGCTGAAGAACGTAGCATATACAAAAGAATACAACAGTCCTAAAATATGGGTCTCTACATCAAAGAAAGCTCAGCGGAAACATAATAAGCCGTACAGATCCTAAAAGACACTAGAACCTAATGCTCTGATACCACCTGTAACACCCGAAACTAATTAAATACCGGGTAGCTACTCCTTTATTAAATCAATACAAAATGCCAAGTTGGTTCAGTTAATAGCATCACTGTCGCAAACATTTTAATAATTACTAACCACCTAGTATTTAAAAAGTAAGTTGCCAAATTTTAATTTTAGTCTGATTAACATGCAATAAAGAATAATGGAATAACAAGATAATCCATTCACCATAACGAAGTAATGAAATAACCAACACATAATAATAAGTTCGGAGGAAAACTCCTCACAATAATCTCGCAACCGAAAATAATATGACAAGTCTGAACCCTGAATTAATTACATGCCAAAAGTCTGAATAACTGAAATAAATGAAATATCTCTAAAAGGAATGGGCGACATGCCCTGAAACTGATAAAATGTTGAATATAGAGTCAAGGTAGATGAAGCGTCTACAAGCAAAGTCCAGTAACTTCCACAAACAGCTACAGCTCGTCACCTGAATGAGGATCCTAAGCATGGTGTCCTTGTGGCTGGGCACCTAAAATGGTTTTTACAAAAATAGATTTGAAAGCAAATGGGTCAGAGTCTGAAAGTGGAAATCATTTTAAAAACAGCAAGTGTTTTAATAACATTAAAACATTAAATGCAAAATACATGTTAGGACGTGCACTCACATGAAATTCTCACCTCTCGACTACATGTGCACTCCTAACGTACCGTACCCGTCTCATACATATCTAACCAAACCGTAATAAGTTCTACCCCTTACTACTCGATTCCCATAAGACATTCTAGCATTCTCAATAAATAGAGGCTTTACTTAAACTCAGATTCTCAATTAGTAATACAATTCACTATCGGTTAACCCGTTATGTTTTCTCAAAACATTACCATAATTATATTCACAATATCAACATGAAAGTTCCCATTAATTAAGTGTATATTCTTCACATCATAAATATACAATACAAGCACCCCGAGACTAAGCTGCGGTGCACACATACTCTGCTATCCATCCCGGTACATCACGTACATAAGGATCACGTATTCCGAATCTCTCAGGAATCGTTCTCAAATAACAACATCACAAATAATGGAGGCGAACACAGTCACATCACATGGGTCACGCACATACCTGCGCTCCCATGATCAGCAGACTTATTAACATCCCAATAAGTCCTTCTCTGACCTATGTTCATCGAGGTAACCAATCTAAATCCGGGCAACACAAGGATTATAAGGCCCTAAGCGAACGTAAACCTCCCGTGATAGCAAGTATGGTAGGTATGTCATACACATAAAATCAATACATATACTAAGTATGCACACATCTTAGTAATCACTATAATTATTGGTGGTACACATCTCATTCTCGTACCAACATATAATGCTACACAATGTATAAGTTCTCAGGTAGTTCAATTATTTAGGCCGACAATAATTCTCGCATCGTAATAGACCCTCACGTCCTACTCCATAATTTCCATTTGGTTCGAATCACACTTCTATTTTTCTCTCTTCAATATGTCCCAAATATCCCAAATATACTAATTATCCATCAAGGAAATGTTATTTCTCCATATAAACAACGTTACGGAACACGCGAAATCAAAACAGGCTAAAAAGCCTAAACTGTCAACTCGTTAGAAGTCTCGTTCGAACGAGGCTGTTCGAACGAGAGTTCGTTCGAACGAACTGGGCCTTCTAACGAGATATCATTCGAACGAAGGTCATCGAACGAACATCCCTCTCATTAGAAGTCAAACTGTCAACTCGTTAGAAGCTCGTTCGAACGAGCTCGTTCGAACGACCTGGGCAGGTCTTCTAACGAGTGGCCAGATTCGAGCCCAGAAATTCCTTAACTCGTTTTTCCAATTTTTCTACACCTCTAATCTCTTCTAAACATCAAACCAACAATTGTTCAAAGCTACTAATCATCCCTAAACATATTTAGGCCATATACTAACGCATGATGTGGGGTTAATTCATCCTAACCTCATTCAATTATCAAATCTCTTCATATTTCCCCCAATCTCAAGAACATGAACCCTAGAAATTAAATTCATCCATAGGCAATAATAAATCCGTTTTTATGGTAGAAAAGATGTATCTTTCACTGACTAATCATCCTAACATTGTTCTACATGCAATCTCCTCATAAAATTATAAATCTCTACATCAAATTCAATGGGTTTATCATTTTCCAAGAACAATGAAATTCTATCAATTTCCTACGCATGGAAGAAACATTCTTTGTAAAAACGAAATTAAACCACTTGCCTTATGTGTATCTCTGATTTTGATGACGAATTGATGGAGTGTTCTCTCTCTCTCTCTGCAGAATTCCTTCTCTCTCTCTCTCCAAGCTTTCTTCTCCAAGATGCTAATGGTGGCTAGGGTTTGCCATAGGAAATTTTGGAACAATTCTAATAACCCCCGTAGCCCAATAAGTCCTCAGATGTGGTTAGTGGGTTTAGTGGGCAATTACCAAGTCAGCTTTTTAATTCCCAATTTTCGTAGGTTTTAATTCCCAAAAATCCAAAATTACCAAACTACCCTTATACGTTACCGGTGTGGCCTAAAAATGCCCCGGGACCCAAACCAAACCCCTGGCTAGTGTTTTCTGACTATTTCGACCCTTCCGGACGCGTTGGCGCACTCAAAACGACCATACGGTTAATAGAAATAAAATTCACTTTTTAATTAAAATAAATATATTCCGGACGCGACTGTCACACGCGTCTCAACAAAATTTCCAATTTGCCGTATTTCAATCTCACGACCAATTTCATAATTCAGTATTCATATATAATCATATATGCACATTATAATCAAATACTAACTCACAACTTGCTAGTATTTTAATCCGGATTAATTTCCAATTAATACGCATTTAATTCAATTAATCCCATAAATAAATATCACAAAAATAAGGGGTATTACAGACCCGAGAACTCGCTAGGCGAGCTCTCAAAACTCAGATGAAATCAACTTTCTCGAGGGAAATAGAAGAAGCGGAAGCCCCTAAGAAATTTGCTATTCCAAGGTTCAAGATTTATGATGGTAAAACTGATCCCATTGATCACGTCAGGCAGTACCGGCAGGCCATGACTCTCTGGAATAATTGAGACGCACTAATGTGCTGAATTTTTCCCTCGAGCCTGCATGACGTGGCACAGAAATGGTTTGAAAGTCTCCCCCACCGGTCCATCAGGAATTTCAAGTCCCTGGCCGAGTTCTTTACGGCCCGATTCATTACGAGTAGCTCCCATCCCAAAAGGATGGATGCTTTGCTGACAATGAAAAATACGCCTCAAGAGACCCTCCAAGACTACGCGAAGAGGTACTGGGAGTTATTCAACGGGGTCGAGGACTACTCAGAGCAAGTGGCAGTGGCCTCTTTCAAAATTGGGCTACCCAGCTCTTCCATTTTGTACTAGTCACTGACGAAGAAAGAAGCTATGACCATCGACGGCCTAATGGCCCGCATAGAAAAATATGTCAAGGTGGAAGATATGACCCGCCCCAGCACAGAGGAAAATGGTCGAGCTAAGCTCGCTGCCAAGGGCAGTGACAAAATGGAAAACCAGAAGAAAGGAGGAAAGAATGGGGGCAAGAATGGCTCCAAGAACGAAGGCAACAATGATGTGTCGAAGGCATTTCAGGCGGTCAACACAGTCTTCAGAGAACCAATGTGCTGAGATGCGCTTTTCACAAAGAAGGAGGACACAAAATTGAGCATTGCAAGGCTCTTAAGTCCCATCTCGAAGAGCTGGCTCAGTCCGGGCATCTGAGCGAATTTGTGGAAAAGAAAGCAGAGAAAGTTGCTACCCATAGAGAAGCAAGGCCCGATAACGTGCTTGAAGACGATGTCGAACATGAATTCGCACCTGACTTAAAGCAGATTCAGGGAAATTCAGCTCGAATGGAGGTAAAAAAGCTTACAACAGTGATGCAAGCTTTTCAGATCGATCCAGCGAAAACACAGTCAGGAAAGCGTCGGTGAGCAGATGACGTCGATTATAGTAAGCATATCGTATTTACAGATGAGGATCTGGTGGGAGTAAGAACCCCACATCATGATGCTTTAATCATTACTCTCAAGATAGCAAACTATGACGTCGACAAGTTGCTCGTCGACCAAGGAAGCTCGTCCGAGGTAATGTATCTCGACCTGTTCAAAAAATTAAAATTAAGCATTGCCGACCTAAAGGAAGCTACTGTCCCCTTGGTTGGCTTCGCTGGAAAGATGACTATGCCCTTGGGAAAGATCGTGCTGCCAGTAAGAGCGGGAAATATTTCTAAAATGATCAAATTTCTGGTGGTCGACATTAACTCGCCATAGCAGGATATCCTCGGCAGAGGGTGGCTACACGCAGTGAAGGCAGTCTCCTCGACCTACCATCAGAAACTCAAGTATGTGACCGAGCGAGGAGTAATGGAGATCCATGGAAATCAAAAAATGGCGAGAAGATGCTTCATAGAAACCATCCGCCCAAAACCAGAGAAGAAGGTTGACAAGTCCAGCGAGAAGGTTGAAGAACAAGGAGGTCTGATACCTTTGAAATAGCAATTAAAATATGGAAGGCCCAGAGTAGAGGAGACCAGGCTCCTCTCCTCTGAACGTGTCATCGAGGACCTGAAGGAAATCACAGCTGGAGATTGCAATGACAGCAGGATCTTCTTGATTGGAGCTTCTCTCACAGATCAGGAGAATAAGGCATTGACGACCCTGCTAAAGAACAATATAGACATCTTTGCGTGGGAACCATACGAGCTGCCCAAAATTGATCCTAGTATGGTTTGTCATCAGCTGCACGTCGATCCCACCTTCAAACCAATCGCGTAGAAGGCACAGCGAAATGCACCCGAGAAGGCAGAAGTCATGGAAAAAGAAGTGGAAAAACTGTTGGATGCAGGATCCATACGGGAGGTACAATTACCCAAATAGTTATCTAACCCGGTAGTAGTTCCAAAAAGGAACGAGAAGTGGAGAGTTTGCATCGACTTCACTGACCTCAATAGAGCATGCCCTAAAGATAGTTTCCCCCTCCTAAAAATTGATCAACTGGTAGATGCCACAGAAGCTCACGAGAGAATGAGTTTTCTGGACGCATACTCAGGGTATCATCAGATCCCTCTGTATACCCCAGACCAGGACAAAACAGCATTTATCACTACAGTTGAGTTATACTGCTATAAGGCCATGCCCTTCGATGTCAAAAATGCAGGGGTAACCTACCAGCGGCTGGTCACCAAGACGTTCAAGGACCAAATGGGAGACACCATGGAGGTCTACATCGATGATATACTCGTTAAAAGCAAGAAGAAAGAAGACCACCTCACAGACCTGTCAAGCACCTTCGAAATCCTCAGGAAGTACTGATTGAAACTTAACAAGAGCAAGTGTTCTTTCGGTGTCCAGTCAGAAAAATTTCTTGGGTTCTTGGTCAGTAAGAGAGGCATCGAGGCCAACCCAGACCAGATCGATGCAATAAACAGAGTACAACCTCCTCGAACAATTCGGGACTTACAGAAGTTCCCCGATATGCTCGCTACCTTAAACCGCTTTATCTTTAAGTCCTCCGAGAAGTGCAAGCCTTTCTTCCAACTTCTAAAGGGGAACAAAACGGTAGAATGGAACCCAGATTGCTCGCGGGCATTGGATGAGCTCAAGGCTTACCTTAGATCCCCACCACTGCTCATCATACCACAGCAAATATATTCTTTGTACTTATACCCCTCTATTTCCAACCACACTATCAGTTCCGCATTAATGTGCGAAGTCGCAGGGATCCAGCACCCCGTTTACTACTCGAGCAAGGCTTTACTAGACACCGAGCAGAGGTACCTACCACTGGAGAAGCTCTCTTTTTCACTAGTAGTGGCTTCAAGGAAGCTAAAGCACTATTTCGAATCCCACACTATCATCATCCTTACATCGCACCCCCTTAAAGCAATCCTAAGGAGGGCGAATTTGTCAGGCAGACTGTCTAAATGGTCAGTTGAGCTCGAACGATTTGATATCCAATTTCAACCAAGGAACGCAATCAAGGGGCAGGTCCTTGCTGATTTTATAACCGAATTCACAGGCGAACAGCTCCTCGACCAACCTCAACCAGGGAAGCAAGGAGAGAACTACGCCACGGAGGAGCCTCCAACTCAAAGGGGGCAGGAGTAGGCATTGTCCTCATCACCCTGGAGAATACAATCCTCGAACAGGGTATCAGGCTTGGATTTGCAGCCTCCTACAACGAAGCAGAATATGAGGCTTTAATAGCCGGCCTACAAAAGGCACACACTTTGGGGGCAAAACACTTACATGTGTTCGGTGATTCGCAATTGGTCTCAAATCAGATAAGTGGAGACTACAATGCAAAGGATGAAAGGATGGCAGCCTACCTCACCTTGGCAAAAAGGCTAATGGATGGCTTCGCGAAAATCAGCGTCCAGCAGTTTCCAAGAGGGAAGAACAGCCATGTTGACGCCCTAGCGGCCCTGAGTTCGGCAATCGATTCCGATTTAAAAAGGACAATCCCCATTGACTTCCTCGCTCATTCGAGCATTAACCGTGGCAATGAACTGCCAACCGTGGAACATGTGCTTCAAATTGAATCAGCACCCAGTTGGATCGATCCTATAAGGGACTATTTGAAGGATGGTATACTTTCGATCGATAAGAAGACTGCTCACCAGATAAGAGTCAAAGCCACTCGCTTTCACTTATCCCCTGAGGGCAAGCTATACAAAAGATCGTTTTTCGGTCCCTACCTTCAATGTGTTCACCCAAGGGATGTCGAGAAAGTTCTACATAAACTTCACGAGGGAATCTATGGAGGCCATATTGGAGGAAGATCTCTGGCTTTCCGAGCAATGAAGGAAGGATATTGGTGGCCATATATGTAAAGGGATTTTGCGGTATATGTTCGCAAGTGAGAGAAATGCCAACTTCATGCTCCTATGGTCCACCAACCTGCTAGTAACCTAAAATCACTTTCCAGCCCATGGCCATTCGCCCAATGGGGAATGGACATTGCAGGACCACTTCCTACCGCTGCCGGCAATCGCAAGTATCTATTGGTCGCAATTGACTACTTCACCAAATGGATCGAGGCAGATGCCCTGGTGAACATCCGAGATACAGATATGATAAGATTTATATGGAAAAATATAATCACCCATTTTGGCATCCCCAGAACCATCATCACTGATAATGGAACGCAGTTCGAGAGTGGCTCCTTCAAGAGTTTTTGTGACGAGAATGGAATCAGACACCATTACAGCTCGGTGGCCTATCCTCAGAGCAATGGCCAAGCCGAGGCTTCCAATAAAATAGTGATCGATGGATTGAAGAAAAGATTAGAGCAAGCCAAGGGCGCATGGGTAAATGAACTACCACATATTCTATGGGCCTACCGTACCACCCCACGACGAGCAACAGGGGAAACCCCATTTTCATTGACGTATGGAATGGAGGCAGTCATCCCATTAGAAGCATGCTTGCCAACAATAAGGTACAACCTTGTCGACCAGGGCCATAATGATGCAGTATTGCTCGTCGTGCTCGACCTAGCCGATGAGCGCAGAGAACTAGCCCTAGTGAAACTAGCAAGCTATCAGCAACAGCTCGCAAGGCACTATAACAAGAAGATCAACCCAAGGGCATTCCGAGTTGGGGACTACGTCCTAAGAAAAGTCCTGGGCAGCGCAGTAAAACCATCAGACGGTAAGCTAGGGCCAAATTGGGAAGGATCATTCAAGATAAGAAAAGATAATATGCAAGGTGCCTATCACTTGGAAACGCTGGAAGGCAGAGAGATACCCCGAGCATGGAACGAAGTCAATCTCAAGAAATTCTATTTTTAGATTCTTCTTTTGTTCTTTAGTTATGGAACTGGGAGTTCATTTTCCTTGTCATTAATAAAAAGTTATTTGGCAATTGCATTCTACGAAGTATCAGTTAACTAATTTACAAGGTGTCAACATATAAACTTTATAACTCACACACCCTTCCCAAGTAACAGGCACACTGATCATTACACTGTAGCAGGGAAACGACCCTCCTCAGGTTTTCATTATGAAATATGGAAGACCTCTTAGCATTTCCCCTGGCAATATATGAAGCCCTATAGTAGATCCTTAGACAATATGGCCAAGTTAAAATTAGTCACCAAACAATGTTTGGTTAAATAAAATCCTGGTCGGATAGTGCATCCAACACCATGTGTGTCCTCGTCAATTGCTCCACTTAGACCTAAGGGAGTGTGACGACACAACCTAAAAGGTAAAGTGACGAAGAATGGTATCTCGTTAGCATACTGGACTAGAAGGACACTTACTTGATAATGCGAGCATACAAATCTAGTCAGCCAAGACAGGCTCAAGATTTTTGAATAAAGATGTGGAAAATATAAAGACACTTATTTAGTGGACAAATTTGCCCAAAACATAAATTTTATATTAATTCATCACATTTACAACAAATATAATACATGTTTAGTCGGCGAGCTCGCCCAAAACATCAACATTATGCTAATTCATTACATATATATATACAGAGTCGCTACTGGCAAAATCTCAATGAGGTGGAATCCTCTGAACGAGATAATCAGCCACTTGAGCTCTTCGACCATCATGGGAGGGGGAACTAACTCTTCCTCGACTTCGTTCGCATCCGACTCCAATAGCTGCCGAGGGATGGCATCAATCGGTATCCACTGATCATCTCTCCAGAAAAGGTTAGGCATTCGAGTGGAAGGAGATATTTCATGACGATACCAGAGCATTGAGTTCCTTAGAACTTGCAGCTCCCTCAATGCACTCAACCACCCCCTGATGAAGGCAAGCTCTTCACACTCTATCAGCCTCGTTAGAGCATCTAGCCAACCCTGATTGTAACCATCGGCCCACACTCGTCGAGGTCCTTTCTTAAACAAGTGCCTCAACCGAGTGACATCCCTTTACAGCCCAGCAACAATCACATACGCTCGTTGGACATCACCACGAAGCTCTTCCATTTCCCTAGCTGAACTCCTATTATTCCTGCCAGCTCGTGGAACGGTTGGAGGGGTAGAGCCTCGCAGCACAGGAGGAACGTCGCTCGGACCAGTTCCAGCTCACGATGAGAAATAACCTCGCAATACTGCAGGAGCGGTGCTCGACGCATGCTCCCTAAGTCGCGAAACCTCTCTCCTTAAAGCTTCGTTCTCCTACTGAAGAATCTCCCCAACCTGGTTGATCTCAGAAGCATCTAGAAGCTTCGCTCTTAATGTATTCACCTCTTCTTGGACCGAGGCACCAACTTCCTCCATCTCTTAGAGCCTGTCCTTCAGTTTAACAACAAGCTCAGTCTGCTCTATGAAGCACTTGTTCTTTAATCGCAGTGATTTGTAAATCCTTACAAAGGTATGACTAACTTCAGAGCTCACATCAGGTCCAAGCACTCTTCCCAATTGAGAAGTGGTTGGTATATAATCATCAACGTCAATCGACTACAAGCAATAAAAAGGGCAACGAAAAGAAAAATAAATCAGTGCACTGGGGAGAAGAGACCTTTTCATTTCATTAATAAGGGTCAAAGTACATCGAGCAGTAAAAAGGAAAATTACAAGCGAAGATACAAAAGTAACCCTAGAAATAAATTAACTAGCAACCTCAGGCTGCCCAGAAGTAGCTGGCTGCTTTCCCTTGTCAGCGATAGTAGAAGAACCCCCCTCAGCAAGAATAACCTCTGTCGCCTGAGCAGGGAGAACCTCGACAGGAATTGTCTGGGAGGCAGGCTGGGGTAGGGGTCTCTTCATCCACAGTTGGCTTCGGGCCCGGGTCGTGCTCATCGAACAAATGAGAGTTAACATCGACACCAGCAGCTAAGAGGGCCTTGTTCCAGCCTTTCTTGAAGTTCAGATGGCTGATATAGCCTATCTGAACCTCGACGTCTTCATATACGGCAGCCCACCGGAGTAGTATGAATCCTCCTTGATGGTGGCTGCCTATGACTCTTTCTCCTTCAGATGCTCGATCAGCGCCCTATTTTCCTCTACGATGGCCAACTTGCTCGAGCAGACCAAGTCATAAGCCTGTCTCATCTCGTTCAGCTCTTTGACCATCGCATCCCTCTCTCGATTGGAATTAACAAGGGCCAGGTCAGAAGAAGCTCGAGCAGCATCAGTAGTCTTCAGATCAACCTCCAGTTGAGTGCCCCTCACTTTCAAGGCAGCATTCTACTGCTCCAGCTCGTTGTTCCTACTCACCAGCTCATCTCGAGAGCGATAAAGCACGGTGAAGTCAGTCACAAACTGTAAAAGCAAATAAGACATCAGGAAAAGGAAACAGCTAAAACTCATTAAAGCATTAGAGAAAGGAAAAGATCTTACCAAGGCTAGCCTCTGGCTAGCTTGTAGGGCCAATTGATCGGACCCCATCGCCCTTTGGTAATCTGCAGGAATAACTGCCCTCTCGAGCAACGCAGGGTCCAATTAAGGAGAAATGGCAACTGAGACCCCCTCGGGCAATGCGTACACTGAGACTAAGGCCTGCCCAGCCTTCGTCCTTGATTCCATCTTTCTCCTCTCCTCCTCTTTCTCTTTCTCCATTCTCCTCTTCTCCTTCATCCTCTTCTTCTCCTCCATCTTCTTTCTTTCCTCCTCCTTTTTTCTCTCTCTCTCTTACTTGTTCTTCTTTTTTCCTCTTCCTTTCCTACTCTTGAGCAGAAGACCGAGAGCCAGTAGCTACGGCCCCAGAGCTGGACTTCTACTTTTTTGACCTCTGAGCGAGGAGCACATAATCATCATCATCATCATCCCGAATCAATTTTTTCCTTGGAGGAACCATCTCCTCTCTTGGACTGTTGGACGTGCTCGAAGATTCTCGGGCTTCAGAAACTTCCTCCGAGTCAGAAGAACTATCTCCCCTCGCTAAAATTGCCTTCAGCACCTCCTACGATATCACTCTCTGAACTTCTCTCCTCCTCGTCCAACTGAATGGGATCAGCAGCAGTCTCTTCATAGGTATCAAATTCAGGAATACTATCTACCGGCCTCGCTATAAAGATAGAACCAACATTTTTGTACTCAAGCAAGAAAGCAATAGACTGGGGATGCTCGTCGTCGGCTAAGGGCTCCCTGATATTCCAGGCCTTGACCAATTCAGAAAGACGAACCTCGCTGAGAGCAGGTTCCAAGTTCTTCAACCTCACTGAAGAAAAAACAGTAAGAGTCAGAAAGATCACAAATCAGTAAAGAAATTGAAAGAACAACGCAAAGACTACCTATGTATTCTTCCCCATAAAAGGGAACAGAGAACCTATCAGACCTCGACCCCTCAATCTAGGGAGAGAACTGCCAATTTCTAGCAAGGAAGTCGTCTTGCTAATAGTCCTTACGGGAATCAGGTAGATTTACTTCCAATAGCCGGTCAGGACTCCTGGCTTTGAGATAGAGAATACCAGAACTAGTTCGAGAAAAAGAATAGCAAAAGCAGACCTCAGCGATCCCTAATTTGGTGCCATAGAGCTGGTTTATTCTATGCACGCCGTTGATTATCTTCCACGCATTGGACGAACATTGTGCAGGAACAATGTTGAAATAACCAAAGAAGTGCAAGAATAGATTGTTGGGAGGAAAAGTAAGTCCCCCTTGCGATAGCAACAAGACATGGATCCAATGGGCACCCTCTATCTCTCTAACGTTTCTAGGGGAGAGGCGCACTCAATCTCTACCCACTCAAGAATATTGTAAAACTTCCTAAACTCAGGGACCGATCTATTACCAATCTTTGCCATTGGAAAACCCTAAAAAGCTACAAATTCAAAGAAAAAATACAAAGAGAAGGCACAGGGGACTTACAAGGCGAAAGTTCGACTTGAGCGATGAAGAATCACAAGCCCAAATGATGAGGAAGATCGAAAGCAATAAGAACGAAGACCGAAAGAAGAGAACGTGAATCGCTAGAACTCGCAGAAAATGGGAGAGTACTGAGAAGCTTGAAACGGCAATTGAGAAATGACTGCTCTGGATAACTTTTGAGTGCTACTAATCATAATGCACAGACCACGAAGCAAGTGCCGCCTAACTCAGTCCTCAAACTTTGGGAAGAGTTGCACGATGTACAAAGGAGCCATTATGACAAATCATTTAAATTTATTGAGCCTAAAATATGGCCAAACAAACTTAGGGGCAATTGTGGGTACCCGAAATTAGAATGGTGGGCCTAGACGAGTAGCCCAGTTATAGCGGCCCAAAGTTCAGACCCCCCATTTCTTAAGCGGTTATGATTTAGTCTTCTCCCATGTTCCCATTAAGAGGGGTTTTAGGAGAAGATGGAAAACGTGGGGGAATCCAATACCCCCACTCCCTGAAAATGGACATCTATATAAAAAACCCTAAGTCCGGGGCATAGGGACACATTGTATTCTCTGTAATCTCTCTCCGGAGTATATAGAAATAATATTGACTGCACCACCGTGGATGTAGGCACCTTTGCTGAACCACGTACATCTTTTATTGTGCAATTGGCATTTTGTATTCCTTATTTAGCTTGGTGATTGTGCTTCTCTCATCTCTTTGTGTTGAATATTAATTGTCACCACATACTGCATGTTGATCAGTGCTTGAATTTTATTTGGGTTAGCCTCAATTCCTCTCTAATTAACTACGAAGCCCAAAAACATTCCTTTTTTACCCCGAAGCGGGTTGAGCTTCATTATGTGTTTCTCCAGCTAGTTAAACATTCACCCCAAGTCTCTGATGTGGTCGGTGGTTGTTTGACACTTCGTTATCCTTTCATAAACATACACCTCCATGGATTTACCGATATGTTCTTCGAAACTTTGTTTACCAGCCTCTGTTACATTGCTCCAGCATTTTTAAGTCCAAAAGGCATGACGTTATAGTAGTAAGTAGCTATACTGGAGATGACTGAAGTCTTCTCTTGATCTTTCGCCTTTATTTTGATCTAATTATACCCTGAGTAAGCGTTCATGAAACAGAGAAGCTCGTGCCCTTAGGTAGCATCGACTATCTGGTCAATTTTGGGAAGGGGGTAGTGATCTTTTGGACATGTTTTGTTCAGGTCGTTGAAGTCAACACACATACACCACTTATTGTTCTTTTTTTTTACCATGACCACGTTAGAGAGCCATTCTGGGTACTTAGCGTCTTCTATGAAGTTCTCTTTCTCCAAATTTTCCACTTTTTCCTGCACGACCATGTTCTTCTCCTGACTAATGACACATTATTTTTATTTAAAAGGATTAGTAACCTTTACTATGCTTAGATCATGACAAACAAATTCTAGATCAATCCCCGACTTATCCTCGTGACTCCAGGCAAACGTGTTTCTCCATTGCCTAAGAAAATCAATCAATTTTTTCTTGCACGTAGAATCCAGTTATAAGTCGATTTGTGTCGTCTTCTTCAGTTGTTCGTCATCTAGGATAATTAACTTAATCTCCTCCATGAATTCCCCCTTGACTAATTTTTCCTCGTCTCGAGAATCCGGTGTCGTAATCTGGTAAGTAATGGTCATTTTCTTCTACTTCCATGATCGTCTGAGGTATAATAGCATTCCCTGGCTTCAACCTGATTTCTTTTTACCACATCTACCCCATAATGAGTTGGAACTCCATGCACTAGTGTACAGTTAAGGGAATCGCCTCAAATTTCTTCAGAACTACCCTGTCAAAGACAAGGTTATATGCTGAGTGAACATTCTTGTCCTAGATAAAGAAATGGATCTTCTTTGTTTGGCAGGTAGGTCATGTGTCGATCACAACTTCCAATTCAATTTTACCCAAAGGGTATACCTTAGAAATCGATGAGTGGTCTGTTTTAGGCTTCAAGTCTGTTATCCCTCAACCTCAGACTTTTGAATCAATCGTAAAATAATACGTCGGCTAAACTAACATTGTCGATAAAAATTCTTGCCACCTTACCCTCATGCACCATCATCGTGACAATTAGGGATTCATCATGAAGGTAAAGCATACCTGATAAATTGTCTTTAGAGAAACCAATCGACAATCAATGTTGTTAACCTTCCTTGGTCAAGTGTCCACAGTGCCCATCGGGTTGAATTATTTGATATGAGCATATGCCTTCGCCTCATTGAGGTAGGCATTCCTCTATGCAGGTTCATCTTCACCTCAAGCGTCTCCTCCTGCAATAAAGTTACACCCAAAAGAGATCATTTTAACCTCATGTATAGGATCATTGGGTCTCTTAGGGAGATCCAGGTTATCTTCCAAAATTCCCCTTTTCTTTTCGTCAACCTTTATGCAGGGGAACTATGATCGCCTTCGAGGCTTCTGTTCGTCGTTGGGATAAACTCATCCTCCTATGTCCATAAATCTTGACAATTTTCCCCTCCTTGTTAGATTCTTTATCTCATTCTTTAGGGCTAAGAAATTGTTAGTGTTATGGCCATAATCCCTATGGAACTCACAATATTTACTTCAATCCCTTCTGTTTGCTGGGGTGTTTAGTTTGTCGGGCCATTTTAGGTCTTTCCTTTAACAAAATTCCTTAAGGATATGATAGACACCAACAGTCAGAGGAGTATACTCATCTTATGTTTTCAGTTTGTCAGCCTTTTAATCTGTCTACTCTTTCTTCTCTGAGATTTTATTGGTGTTGGCTTTGGAGTTGCCATCCTCTTTGGAAGCCATTACTTCCTTTGTGTTCATAATCTTTCACACCTTGGCTAATAAGTTAGTCATCATCCCGGGTGGCTCCTTAGCCAACACCCAATATAACTTTCCCGATGATAAACCACTCATTAGGGCTGTAATGGTTGTCTACTTATCATAGCCGATCACATCTAGCTTCTCGCTATTTAAACGAGTGATGAACTCTCGAGTCATCTCGTCGGCCTTCTGTCGAACATTCAACAGATGAGCCACCCACTTGTCAGGCTTGGTTCTAAATAAAAATTTTCTAATGAGGAGATCAACCAGCTATTGAAATCTAAAAATCTCCCCTCGCAGTAGAATATTATACCAGATTTATTTGGATCTCATGATTATACTGGAGAATGCCCGACAACGCATATTATCTGGGATAAAATAAATATCAACGGTACCCTTGTACTGTTCTATATGTAACATCGGGTCAGTCTTGCCATCATACTTTCGGGTTACCACCGGTGGTTTAAAATTTGTGGGTATGGGATAACCTATAATTGATGGGGTAAATGGAGATCCTTTAACAAACCCCCAATGAAAATGATCCTTTGATTTAGCAATTTCCCCCAGGTGATCTTCCAGATGCTAAATTGACCCTTCTAGGGTTGGTCATCTTGATCAGTCACGGTTGCGAGTGATTTTCCTAGTCGGTTATGGCTTTATATCAAACTCTCTTTCTTAGAAGTTTGTTCGGTTCATGCTGACCTTCGCGAAACTATCCTAGGTCTAGTTAAACACTTAATTAATTTGGTGTCAGACCTTTTTTATTCTTCCCCATGCTATCTAGGCCTCGTGGGCTCTCTACGATATTGTTCACTCACTGCTGGTGGACCTAAACGATCAAATGTTGAACCTCTGCTCAATTTTTCCAGCACGCTTGGCCTCTCTTCGAAGAAGGTTTATTCGTAATAAAATCCAATGGTTTTAAGGGAAGAGGTAGCCTCTGGGCGATATGACCAGTCTTCTTGTGATCCGAAGTACCTGGACCTGCACCCTTCTTTTAGTGAACCCCAACTCAGCCTCCTTAGTTTCTCTAAAGCCTGATTATAAGAGGCATGTCGTCTTTCTCGATTAGGGGAAGGAGGTGGCATTTCAACCCTCCTGCTCGAGTGTTTGCCCCTACTGGGCTAAAGGTTTATCCTCCTAGCCTACTTTATCTGGCCTCGAGTGTTTGCATCATTTCTTTTACACTTTCCTGCATCGCTTCTTCACCTATGACCAAGCATATCAGAATTCCTTGTATGTCCCCCATTCCAATAGGGGTTTGGGGTGGAATTTTTTTATTTATGCGGCTAGTCTCTATATTTTCTCCTATTTTCAGAGATTACAAATGGTATTTGAACAGTCATTGATTAAGGGTTTATGGATAAGAGATGGTAGGAACTAACAAATGGCTTATCGGATTTCAACAGATGACGTCAATTTGGTATCATCTAAAATTGATATATGGATCTATGAGACTTAGCCAGTGAATACCAATAATGAACAAATGAAGAGATTAATGGTCTATACGTAAGAGGGAAATGAGAGACAAAGACACAAATAGGGAATTAGCCTGGTTCAGTGCAGAGTGGTGCCTACATCCATGCGTGCTACGAAGGTGTATGTTATTCAGTTAGACAAGAGTCTTCACAAAAGAGGATACGTGCTTTTAAGGGTCTCCCTGGTATCTCTCGGGGGATTTGGGATTGTGAGCTATTTATAAGAGAGAGATGCAGAGAGAGAGAGAGAGAGAGAGGGGGGGTAGGTGGAGTGCCTTTATAAGTCAGGCCGTTACACCTTTCTACATTCTATAAAACCTCTAATGATTATTCAGTTACCATCAATTGAAAGGGTGGGCTGTTAATTCACATGTGTATAAGTGGATTTTTCCATATTCCTTCACGTGACCCACACATTCCTTGGTGTGTTTAATTAATAACATCAGTTTTCATGGTCAGTTATCCAGCGAAATATCATTGAGCCGACTAGAGATATGACAAGCCGACCATGTTTAATGAGTAAGTTGGTCACCTTATGAGGGCAGGTGTCACAATAATATTGGTCTTTCCAATTCATATTACATATTTATGGTACAACGGTTATTAACATTTTTTTAAGAATGTCAACTTTTAACTAGTTTTTGTTTCTTCGAAAATTAACTATCAGTAATTGCAAAATGATATTTATTTCTTTTTTTATCATTTTGAAATGTTTGAAAATTTGTTTTGAGAAAAATTTAATTGTTAATGTTAGTAATGTCGGATAAATTGATTGAGAAAAGTTAAATTGTTAAAATTCTTTTGGCCTAATCGGATTGGGTAAATTAGGCTCCCAATCCTTAACGGAGACGGGTCTAGTATTCAGGAATGATCCGATCCACCTAGTTTTTAAATGGATCGGAAACATTTTAGGGTAAACCCGACCCATATACAACCCATTTAGAGGCTAGGTGGTATTAATAATGTAAATCTCGCGTTGATTAATTAAACACAACCTATTAGAGACATGCACAACATATGAGTTGATATAAACCAAATATTGCATAACTTTTAATAAATGGTAATTTTATTTTAACCCAATTTTTGTATGCATGGAGATCTCCCCCCCCCCCCCCCCCCCCAACACACACACACGCGCGCGCAAACAATTCACTTCAATAATGACTTCAAGTTCCACACCATCTAATGAATTAAAGCAGTTAAAATGTTAGCATAATTTAATTTCAAAGTAGAAAAATAATTGTTAAATCTAAATTTTTATGTACAATCCCATTGATGGGGTGCATACAACTAATGTCAATCCAATATAGTGGGTTTATTAAAAGTTGGTACAAAATGAACCCAACACGAATAGTCAATGAGGAAAAAGTGTTATATGATCTTGAGTGTGTTGAGTTTCAATGTCAATATTATAAGAACACGAATTGGGTCCCCACGTGGCTTTAATACCGTGGGAGATTATTAGGGTTTTATTCTTAAAACCATGCATTATGATTGTAAACACCCCAATATCGCACTCCACTCTCTAATTAATTATGTTATCGGATCACATTTGCGTCATTTTCATATAAAATAGCCAAATTAATCATTATTATTTTTCCGCACATTTTACCTCATATATACATCACAAAAATCACGTGGAATAGGTCATGCCCATTCCGATGTCATTTTCTAGAAATCATGTGTCATGGAAAACACATTTGAATGCCAAACAATAATTCCATATCGCCTGGCATTGTTTAAAATATTAAAGAGTGTTGATTCCTCTTATCGCATGTCCTCTCCAATTTCTCCCCATTCTCCGAATAATCTCGATCATCGAATCGAATTTTTGACATTTATTGCATTAAGCATAGGATTAATCATATTACCTGTAACACCTCACTCTACCACCATCGATATTGTCCCTAATTAAATCACCGCTCACAGCGATATGGGGTTTTATTCTAACTCACATCCATAAAATGGTTCTAATGGGGTTGGACCCCTGACATTTGATTTCATAAACCACATGCCTTACCAGTGGATCTGGAAATGCATCGGTATTAGAGGATTGCAAATCTATATATATGAACCATTAGTTTTCCTCACCCGAGCGATGTGGGATGTCACTTTCTAGCTACCCAATTAACCATAGCACCAGTTTGTTACATTACCCCGAACATATATTTTAATCACCAAATGTGCCAAAATTCCCCCAAATTTTGTATTAAACATGTCCAAACGGGTCTGACATAACTTCTCAATAATCTCATTCCATTCGGTACTCATGATTGAATATCAAGCCATTTTCTAGGTTCCATACGGCATAGCATATGTGCTAAAATTTATTTTTACTTAATTTTCAACCAATTGAATTCTAATACAATTTCCATTATTCCAATTTAACCTAACCAATACGTTACCTACAAGTATACTTGGCTTGCAAAGCGCCCCTCACTGAATTTCAAAAGGGTCATAGCCCTCACAAAGATTAAGGATTACTCCTTCTCTCTCTTTCTTTGTGAATTCCATAATTTTTCAAAGACCTTCATATAAAAGTCGATTTCTTCATATATATTGCAAAAGATCAAGACTTCCACAAGTGAAGAAACTCTAAAATCCTAATCTAGGAATATGTAAATCCTTCACCATTTTTCATTCCTACATATCCATATATATATATGTAATACAAAAACAAACACCTAGTTGTGTATATAAGTGTATGTGTGTCTGTGTGTCTATGTGTCTGTGCGTGTTTGTGTGACATTCTTACCTATTTTATGTATACATGTTCATATATTTATAATATGTTCATATCCATTATTTCATCATGAGTATTCATACAACACCCTTACTTATTTGGGTATTCAATTTTTTTATTATTTTTAAGAACACAAAACGCACTACTAACACACCACACTATTTTTATTCACTTTATATGAACATTCATCGATCTTTATGCCTTCCCATATTTTGGTATTATACTCCACACACACACAAACACTACATAACATAGGCACACACACATGCGCACACAATCCATGGATCCTGTAATGGTTGTGAACCCATTAGGCCATCATCTGTACACCATAAGATACATGAACACCATTGTGTACTCCCAGCTATGAGCCTCATGACCATACCAACTAATGATCCTAAAAATAACCTCATATGGAAATGGAGTTATAATAACCCTCGGCCTATTAGGGTCGGCTATTGATATGTCGTCTATAAAGGGGCCAGTCATTACATAACAAATAGCCAAAAAGGTGTAAATTTCACCAGAAATGACATTTTGAACATTTTCCACCTACATCAGTGTGGACAAATATCAACATTGCACATCAAGGAATAATCGAGCATTCCATCACACCTTCTAGAATGATAAATGGAAACTCTTTAGAGTCTCTCAACAATCACCATACACAGTGTGATATGGGTTGCACATTACAACCCAAGACCCATATATAAATCCAATATTCAATCACATGTATTCTAAGTTAGTTATGTTAATAGAAACCTTACAAACACTTTGCAAAATTATAGTCCAGGGGGAGGAATACTTCTAATGAGAGTGTATTACATAAAAAAGTGATGATTCTCCATTATTTTCTAGTGAAAACAAGATTGACCTCGGTGTATATAGCCCTAAATTACCGAACCACTTAAATTTGTATATTTAAAAAAAAATTATCTTCTTCTCTCTCTATATTTACTGATCACTTGCATACCTAGATGATGATGTTCCAAATCTTTTATTTATTTCATGCTTATTCGTATTTAACTAAGTTGACTTGAATTTTAATGCATTAATACCAACCACACCAGGCAGCACCATCAGTGACAAACCATTAAACCCATTGTCGAACCACCGCCATCCATCACCACGAAAAAACATCATAATCTCTCAACCCAACACCTGTCAATAACCACCACGGACTCAAACCAAATCACCCAAAATTTTTAGTACCAACACCTGTAAAGTGGGGTTAAATAAATTAACCACCAATGCTCTAGTAATTAACCCCACAGATTTGATCAAATATTGATTTGTGACTTATCAAGTTTTACTACAAACTAGACCCTACACGGGCTGAGATATTATTATGCGCAATTTTATATATTGCGTATACTCCGCGTTCGATGAATTACACTAGACAATACTCTAGCAATGATTTAATTTGTTCATTTAAATATGCCACCACATATATTGTGACAAGTGGCACCATAAATATCGAACACTTGGTTCCACGGATTACTTAACATGTGTCAAGCTCACTTGAGGTACTTTTGCTATAAAAGAGTGTTTCCCCCCTCATTTGATGGATGATGGTCTTGGGGGAAAAGTAAGGAGATGAAACCTAACTCTTCTCCTCCACGTACTTCTCGAGCTCTGCCACGTGTTCGATAGTGACGAGCAAATTTTCATAGTTTCATTACGATGTACGGGCGTTTAGAGGTGACTAGCCGGATTTGGCATCCCCAGCGCACCAAAAACACCAAAACAAACAAAAAATGAGTTTTCCTGCATATTGTACCAACCCACGAACTACGCAAACTTTGATTTCGTAACGAGACGGATACGTAGGCACAACAACGTTGCTCAAGTCTAAATCACGCTCGATACGGTACTTCCTCAAATATGCACTCACATCTTACATTTGGCGACTCTGTTGGGGAGGTATTCGTGATTCTGGTTGCGTAACGCCTCGTGCACACACGGAGAACTCAGTGGCCGTGGGACACTTTTTTTCAACAAAGATAAGCATAATTACGCATATTCTTTCATTTTCTTTGTTGAATATTCCATACATATTTCTTTTATGAGTATTGTTGATGTAAAAAACTAGATTACTCTAATTATTTAATCACAGATAAATAAATAAGACAAAATATTTTAAAGTGGTTCAGCCTTATATGAATGGCCTACGTCCACTGTTATGTTATTGCTGAGTGTTTGAGAATTCTCGATTACAAGTGCTATCAAGAAATTTCGGTCCCTTTGAATGAGGGTGATACAAGGTATTTATGGCCCTTAGGTTGTACATGAAAGGGTGTTACATTAAATGATATACATATGAAAGGGTAATTCATTTAATGTTCTTCAAACGTGCGTGTCAAGATGATAAGCATTCAATGAATAGTTGAACTGTTGATTATCTGGAAATTAATGTTGTGGTCGAGGTGCAGCTCGAACCGCCTTAGTTGCTCGTCGTCCAAAAGTTCCTCGAAGCATTGGAGTTCCTCGGAAGATAAGAGTTCCTCGGAGGGTTGGTGTTCCTCGGAGTATACTTGTTGCTCGGAGTGAGTATGTTGGTCGGGGAAACAATCTTCCTCGTTGCTATTGTGCCACATAGATTGACACGTGTCTTCTTATTATTCGTCCACATCAGCATACTAATTTTGGTGTCAACAGAAGCCCCCAATGTTTCATATTTCGAACTTTGAGGAGTATGGAACATTCTTTTTCGGTATATGGCGATATTAAATGACCTTCCTGGGTTTTAGGAGCCTTTTCTTCGTATTTAAATTTCCTTCCAAATTCGCAGAATTCGCCTTTTTGCATTTTTATAGGCGCTTCGATCTTCGTGCCCTTTTTGTCCTTTTAGCTACCGGTAGTGTAATATTTCCTTTTTGTAATCATTTCTTTCGCCGTTTTCCAAGGCAAGGTATTTAAACTTCAGAGGCAATCCCATCGTCTTCTACCTTTTCAATTTCTGCTTTCGAGTTTTCTAAAGCTTTTCTCTCTCTTGTGCGTTCATTTCCTCCTTCGTTTGTTCGTCAACAGATCTCCTTTTTTCCTGTAAGATTTTCTTCTTCATTTCTTTTTATTCACCATGGTTTATATTATCAAATCTCTTGAGAAGTTCCGCTCTGACTTCTCTATTCCTTCTTGGGTAACTTTGGAGGTTCTTTCTGAGCCTTCAAGTTATTTTGATTTGGCTGAGGGACACTGGTTCCCTAGCCTATTTATTGCTGAATGTGGATTTTCTTTTCCACCAAACCCGTTGTGTTTAGAGTTCTGTCAGTACTTCGACGTTGTCCCTGCAAAAATAGACCCCAACACATGGAGAATAGTTAACGGGGTATATAGGTTAAATCAAACTCATGGAACTCGTATAGGAATTCCTGAGATTATGTACTGTTACAGATGGGCTGTTTTAGACAACGTTTTTTATTTAAAAACTAGGTTTTTGAATAGGTCCTTAGTAGTCAATCTCCCTGATGCAAACAGGGATTATTTTGAACATGGGGTAGTTATAAAAAAATTGGCAACATGCCCCTTTGGTTGGAGATCACTACACCAAAATGGGCAAATTGTCACCTTTCAGCCGGCCAGCCTTGTCAAGGTCATTGACCGTGACAAAAAAACACGCATTTTATGTCACGGTCATTGACCTTGACACGACCGTGACAACGAATTGTCACGGTCATTGACCTTGACACGACCGTGACAACTTTTCCAGCAAAAACCCTTTCCCCCTACTTTTTTCCCTCCCACCGTTCCCTCCCTCTCTCTCTCTCTCTCTCTCTCTCTCTCTCTCTCTCTCGACGCTGCTCTCTCTCTCTCTCTCTCTCTCTCTCTCTCTCTCAGGTTCAATTTCTCTCGCTCTCTCTCTTCCATTTATATATATATATTTGTCTGTATATTTATGTGTGTATGTGTATATATATATGTGTGTATGTGTGTGCGTGTGTGGGGGGCGGGGCGGGGTGGGGTGGGGCAGGGTGGGGGAGGGGGAAGGGGTGGTGGAGGGGGGCAGGGGGTGGGGCAGGGTGGGGGAGGGGGTGGTGAAGGGGGAAGGGTGGGGGAGGGGGTGGTGAAGGGGTGGCAGGGGGTGGGGCGGGGTGGGGCAGGGTGGGGGAGGGGGCAGGGGGTGGGGTGGGGTGGGGTGCGGTGTGTGTGTGTGTGTGGTGGTGTGTTTTGGGGGAGGGGGGGAGGGGGTGGTGGAGGGGGGCAGGGGGTGGGGCGGGGTGGGGCAGGGTGGGGGAGGGGGTGGTGTCATTTTTCATAATTTTAGCATTAGTAAACATAGGATAAAAATATCTGATTAATTCCTAGGTTAAATTAAATTAAATTAATTTTAGTGCTTAAATATTATTAAATGGTTTTGAATTTTTTAAATATTATTAAATGGTTTTTAAGTGTGGGAATGGGTGTGTAGTGTAGTGGATTCCACCATATTCTGTTATGTCTTCTTTACTAACTAGAATCTTGTTGCAGATAGGATTCCCTTTAGGGTCTTATGTCTTGAATTAATCTGAGGGGGTGGGGGTGGGGGTGGGGGTGGGGGTGGGTGTGGGGGTGGGTGGGGTTTTGAATATTATTTACATTCAAAATAAATAATTGATAATAGTTGGATAATAATTGGATAATAATTGTTTTTATACCTATAGAACAGCTTAGATAGTGTGTGTGTGTGTGTGTGTGTGTGTATGTGGTCAATACATGAATTTATTTTTTTATTTGAATTATCCCATGAATTTATTTTTGTATTTGAATTAACCCATTATATGAAACATACTTGAAATTAAATATAGTGCGCATAGATACTAGCATTCTAGTTCTTATGCGTACGCATTCAATAATCCTTAGACCCGTTCGAGAGTCATTACCCCTGTAATGAGATCTCTCGAATTGTCCCGTTTGGACAGTTTGAGACTGTATGATTTTTGTATAATATTCTTATTGGCTTAAAGTTGTTACTTTTGGAGGAAGTTCTGCAGTCGTATCTTAATGTTCTCTAGGTACATACTAGATTGACAAGTGTGACTGTTATTTTAATTGACCAATTGAAATAACACTCACACCTGCCAATCTACGTCGTGTACTTGGAGAACTAAGGGGATATGCTGTCGAATTTTTTTCAAATCGTAACAATGTGCATGAGCTGTTAAGTATATTACAGAAAAATGCATTCTTGAATGGGATAGGACCATATACCCTTTAATAGGATAATTAAATGATGGGATAATTAAAAAAAACATACTATAAATCTAAGTTTTGTTTACCTTTAATAGGTGTTTAGTTGTGGTAGCTGTGATGGGATATCCGAAATACAAAGAGTGGATGGGTGAGACTAATAGAATGGGGGATGTGTTTCGCAGAGGTGCTAACGAATTTGTGAAATATGCAAAGAGATGTCGTAATGATGAAGAGTTTTCGTGTCCGTGTGCTAGGTGTAAGAATGGTAAGGTGTTTTAGTGAAAAACAGTTGAACTACATTTGTTAAGATCGGGTATGCAAGATAGTTATCGATTTTGGAGTTTTCACGGTGAATTGAAAGTTCCTTTTGTCCCTGACCAACCTTCACAACATCCTTCAACAAGTAGAATAGATGAAGAAGGGGACGACGTAGATCATAATATGTTAGAGGATTTAGTTGATGATGCGTACGGAGTTTATGAAGCTGAGGAGAATGAGGTTACTGATGATGTAGAAGATTCAAGTGCTCGTGAAGATAACACGATAAAACTTGACGATGACTACCAAAGTTTAAAATTTAAGGCGACCCAACCGTTATACTCTGGCTGTGAGAAAGATCAAACAACTTTACATGCCATGGTTGGTTTGCACAGTTTGAAGACGCAGTACGGTTTGTCTGGCAATAGCGTGACGGGAATTCTGAAATGGGTGAAGGGCTTATTACCCAAGGTGAATACACTTACAAATAGCTATCATGTTATGAAGAACAGTTTGAAAGGTTTGGGAATGAAGTATAAATCGATTCATGCTTGTGTGTATGGCTGCATACTATACCGAAAGGAGTATGAAAATCTCGATCGTTGTCCGGTATGCGATGAACCTAGATATGTCCAATCTACTAGTAAGGAAGGCACAAGCTCAAAAGTGCCTCAAAAAGTATTGAAATATTTTCCCGTTGGGCCTAGATTAAAGCGATGTTTCACAGTACCATGGATTGCAGAGGCAATGACTTGGCATGCTAGGGCAGAAGTAGGGGGTAATATCATGCGTCATCCTATTGATTCTACTGCCTGGCGGAGGATGAATTATGAGTATCCCGATTTTGCTCGAGAACAACGCAACATTCGTTTGGCTATATCAACAGATGGTTTCAATCCATTTGGAAATCTAAGCACCAATCAGAGTGTATGGCCAGTGATCCTAGCCCCACTCAACCTCCCTCCTTCACAGTGTATGAGACCTGAATTTTCGATGATGGCTTTATTGATACCTGGGCCAAAGGCACCAAGTGAAGACATTGATATCTACCTGGCTCCTTTGGTAGAAGAATTAAATGAGTTGTGGGGAGAGGGTGTGCAATCATTTGACTCTTTTAGAAAAGAAGAGTTTACGCTGAAAGCTATGTTGATGTGGGCAATTCATGATTTTCCAGCTTATGGGGCATTATCCGGATGTGTAGTACATGGTTATTTGGGGTGTCCTATTTGTGGAGAGGAGACTGAATCTCTTCGTCTATCCTCCAGCTTAAAAAATGTATACCATTGCCACAGGAGATTTTTACCCCCAGCTCATAGTTTCAGATTTGAGAAAGCTTCCAATTTTTTATTGGGCAGAGTTGAACATAGGCTACCGCCGAGACAACTTTCGGGTTCAGAAATTGAAAGTAAATCTTCTGAATGTGGCCCAAATATGCCAGGTAAGAATCCCAAATTTAAGAATGTCAAGCATAAGAAGACCCCAACTGGGAATGAAACTGAGATAAGAAAGGCATGGTCTCCGAGGTCAATTTTATTTGACTTGCCTTATTGGAAGAAAAACCCGGTGCGCCATGTATTGGATGTGATGCATGCAGAGAAGAACTTCGCTGAACATATTGTGGGTACTTGCCTTGGGGGAGTCATTCGAAGGATGGAGAAAATGCACGAAAAGACCTTAAAACGTTAAAACTTAAACCACAACTATGGTTGAAAGAAGATAGTAGGGGAAGGACAATAATTCCTCCTGGTGCGTTTACTTTGACGAGTGAGGAAAGGAAGGTGCTTCTAGACACAATATATAATTTGAAGGGCCCATCTACTTTTTCGTCCAACTTGCAAAGGATTGTGAATTATGTTACTCATGATTTACATAAGTGTAAGTCCCACGATTGGCATGTGATCATGCAATTGGTTCCTCTATTGTTTAAGCACTGTTTCTCCAAGCACAAGGATTTGCGTAGGGCTATTATGCAAATTAGTATTACCTTCTCCCTCTTGTGTGAGAAGGTAGTGAATCGAGAACACATAGTGGCCGCAAAATTGGCTGTGAACGAAGCGATTTGTGTATTGGAGAAGTACTTTCCCCCAGCATTCTTTGACATAAGTGTTCACTTGTTGGTACACCTATGCGACGAGGCACTTCTTTGTGGTCCAGTTAGATATCGGTGGATGTATCCGTTTGAAAGATTGATGAAAGTTTTTAAAGATTACGTCAAGAATACGCGATATATTGCAGGATCAATTGCAGAGGAATACATCACCGTGGAGTCATCAATATATACTCGGGAATATATGACTGACTCTACCAGCGTTGATGACACTGATGAATTCCTCGATGATGGTGGTAATGTGATGGGAAAACGAGTGAAATTAACGAGTTTGCAACATGAACAAGTAGCTCGTTATCTATTTGACACACATGAAGATGTCGAAGAATGGAAAAAGTAAGTTTCGAATATTATAATGTTTAACATTATTTTAGATTATTTTATACATGATTAATTTTGTAATATGCAGTAAATATGAAGCCTGTGAGAACAATAAAAGACGAAAAACAGTGGTACAATCAGACAGCGAATTTAGGCTATGGTTGACACAAGAGGTAATTACAATGAAAACAGTCGTTATATAACGTTACATTACACTCAAATTTTACCACTAATATAATTAATTTATCTATATTCTCAGCTCCTAAAGATGGGTGATGCGACATCAAGGCTTGCTCGTCTAGCCACTGGACCCTTGTTCGTGGCACAAGAGCACAAAAAATATCGATTGAACGGTTACATTTTCGGCGCTAAAGTGTACGAGGAAAGTACAAATGTACAGAACTCGGGAATTTCATACAAGGCTCTTACTTTCTTTCGAGCGAGCGCAAAAGATAAAAACCTCGTTGAAGCTGAAATGACTTACTATGGTGTAATCCAAAATATATTTGAATTGGATTATATAAGCTTCAAAGAGGTTGTATTTTACTGTGAATGGGTAAGAGTTGAGGATAAAAATGCTTCTAAAGTTGATCATGTCACCAATTTGATCATGGTTGACTTGTCCAAGTTGAAGAGCAACGACCACGTGAGCGATGAGCCGTTTGTTTGTGCATTTCAAAAGGTTAAGCAAGTGTTTTACTCGGAGTATATCAACAACGAGCCGTGGTCAATTGTCCAACACGCGCCAAGGCGTCTAAATAGTAGTGTGGATGACTTGGCTGCTCCTACCGAATATCAATCCATTTTTTATGATAACCCGAATTTGAAACAATTTTTCAATTTGTAATAATTATTTCAATTTGTACCGAAACATCCATTTTTAATGCTTTTACTTGATCTGCACTTTATCATTTTCACTCTTGTGTAGTGTGCGTGTGTGGAGAGGAGATTAATACATAAATATTCCAACTACATCTAAGTTTTGTTTATACTAATCCATGAATATACGCTTCTTACCTTTAATAGGTGATTAGTACATAGTTATTTGGGGTGTCCTATTTGTGGAGAGGAGACTGAATCTCTTCGTCTATCCGAACACTAAGAAATTCCATAATCCTATGGAGCGATGCTCTGCAAATTCCTCCCAACCGTTATGTAGCCAAACATCACCGGTTGAAGTTGTCAATTCCACTTTCCATACCCCACCACTTTCCATACCCCATTCAAAGGTGTAGTTGACAACTTCAACTGCTGATTTTTGGCTACACAACGGTTGGAAGGAATTTGCAACGCATACCTCCATAGGATTATGGTATTTCTTAGTGTTTAGATATGAAGAGAATTATAATTGACACGATTTCCCGGGGTACATTAGTTGGAAGGAGGTGCCATATGAGCTCAAGTTAGCTGTTTGAGTGACACTACAGGTAATGTATTTATATTTATATGTCAATTTCAATTTCGATTTCAATTACGATTTATATTTATCTATATTTGAGGGGTGGATACTAATTTTACTTTATTTCAATTCAGGGGACAGGGAGTGGCCCTAAGGGTAGGCCACATATGCTCTATACTTATGTGGCTATTCGGACGAGAAGGGAAGGATAAGGAGGTGTTCCCGAGCGTCGCGGTACAAAATCTCTTTTCCATGCAAATAGTTTGTAGAATTGAGATAAAATGATGGTGATGTTGTTTCTTTTTAAATAGTTTCTTATTTGAATATATATTTGCATTATCTTTAGTTTGTTCGGATATATGATGTTTGGAACAGGTACAACGTTGCTATAACAGGTACAAATATACTGCTGGGCAGTGGCAGTGGCCATACTGCCCAGCAGTTTTTTTTTAATTCTGCCCAGAATTGTCACGGTCATTGACCGTGACACGTCCGTGACAAAATTGGCACGGGCGTGTCACGGTCAATGACCGTGACAATTTTTTTAAAAGGGTCGCGACTTTGTCACGGTTTATAACCGTGAAAAACGTGTCACGGTCATTGACCTTGACACGACCGTGACACAAAACGCGAGTTTTTTGTCAAGGTCAATGACCGTGACACGACCTTGACAAAAAAAGTTGTCTCGACTCGAAATGTCACGGTCATTGACCTTGACAAGGTGAATTTGTCAAGGTCAATGACCTTGACAAATGGGCAGATTTGGTGTAGTGAGATGCAGTATATGAGGGTCCTAGATGCCCCCCATATGGCAATGGGATAGGTTATTTTCATCATATTTTGTTTTTTGAAATTATGATTTCATTGTGTTTGACAAAATGTATGACTGATATTTCACTATATTTTTATTTGCAGTTGACAGCAAGAGAAAAACTCCAAAAGAGTTAGAAGTTAATATAAAGCAGTTGAAACATATCTGGAGTTTGCATCAGAGGGTTGCAGACGAGCACATCAGGTCTGCTTCATATTTGTTGCAGTACAGGAGCTACACATCATCTTTTACTGCTCGTCCTGTGGTCAGCATTAGTGACCCATTGCCAGCTTCCGAGGAATCTTCCGCAGAATCTCACATTCCTCTAAGCCAGAAGATGGGCAAGAGAAGAGTTCCTGCTATCTTCGAGGAGACTTCCTCTGCCGGGGATGGAAAGAGGAACAAGGCTGAAGTCCCAAAGGGGACCAAGAAAATTGATGCTGTTCCTTCTGTTGCTGTTCAGAAGGCTGCCGAGAAGCCTCCAATGGCTCCGAGTAAGAAAAGTACTTCTGTGGAAGTGATTACTATTTCCCCCACCAAGGGTTCTTTGGCTGAAACTGCTGAAGTTCCACTGAGGAGATTGAAGAAATACTCCTCGGTTAGTTTTTCTGAAGCCATTCCCCAGCTCCAAACTAGTGGAGCTGGTGTTCCAACCATCATTCCCCCGAGCTCTGCAATGAGCTCGGTAAAAACTTGGGTTATTCCTGAAGTCCAGGGCATCGAGGAAAACATGTCTAGGGATATGCTGACATCCCTGGCTACTCGTCACATTGCTTCAGTAAGTTTCTTTTTATCTTGAATTTTTCCTTCTATCAATATATGTATCTCGGCATTAACTCATCACTACCTTCTTTTTTCAGCTGGTGAGTTGTTTTAACACCATTGTGAAGAAAGATGAAGTGCTCAAGGCTTCAAGCTCCTCGTCTGGAGTAGAGGATGCATTCCAGGGTTTGGCCCAATCTCTGAAGGAATCCTGTCAGAAGTACGACGAGGATAAAGGTGTATGGGAGAAGAAATTGGCTGCATCTGAAGCAGAAAATGTGCAGTTGGGAAACAAGGTGAAGGACTTGGAGAGGGAGAACAAGAAATACTCCGAGAAGCTCACTACTTTCGGGGAGCTTGAAAATAAGCTGAAATCAGCTGAGGAAGAGCTGACACTTCTGCGCGAAGCAAATCGTCAGAAGGAGGAGTTAGAGGCCAAGTTGAAAGCCTCCGAGGACCTTCTATCCGAGAAGCTCTCCTCGGAGAAGATGAAGAGAAAAACAGCTGTGAAGAAATCCTTTCGAACTGGTTGGGATAAAGGATGGGATAGGGGGTAGCAGCAATGATGACCCGGGTGAATTATGGAAGTTTGAAATTCTTCCATGATGGTTGGGTTGCTGCCTTGCAGGAATTGAAGGTGAGCGAGGACTCCGAGCTATTTCAACAACATCTTCCTGGTCCTCCTCCAGTTATTAAAGACGAAGATGAAGACGAAGCTGCATCTGAAGAATCTTCAATGATTGTGGGTGATCAAATCCTTGCTCCTCAACCCAACCAGACATCTGCTGAGGAGATTTCTTCTTTGCCTTCTCCTCTTGAACAAATCCCAACTCCAGCCGATCAAATCAGTGTTCCCACCGAGCAACCAAGCTCCTCGTCCCAGCCTCCCGAGAAAGTCTTGGGAGACAAGGAAAAGGTGTGAAGTTGTTCGGTACTATCTTTCTGTTTTTCTCCTTACTTGTACTTTGTATCTCAGATCTTTGTAACTTTTGCCTTATGATCTAATAAAATTTGAGTTCTTTCTTTCCATATGATTGTCTCTTCTTATCTGCACTCTGTCTTGATCTTCTTTTTCTTTCTCTGTTAGTTTATGGCTAGAATGGAATTGATATCTACCCATGATACAAAGCTGATGCAGCAATGCCATGAGTATTATAAGGCTGGTCACACAGACCTGAGTGTATCAGAAATTGCTGACATCCTTGGCCATGATGCTTCAGAGCAAGCAGTTGAGGCTTATCGGTACCTGAAGGATTTACTTGATCGAGTTGTGGCCAATAATGTGGCATACTACGAATTGATCGAGGAGCTTCATTGTACCCTAGAAGATCTTCAAAATCATCACAATGAATCAACTGCCCTGTTGCACAAGGAGTATGAGAATAGATATCAACAGCTTTCTTCCGAGACAGGCCACAAAAAGATCATTGTTGGGTACGATGTCAGGGAGAGAACCCTAAAAGGTGAAGTTGAGGCCTGCAGACAGATCGCCGAGCTGTTGGAACAAGAGAACAACAATTTGCAGAGAGAGTTGGCACAGCATAAGTCTGCAGCTTCATCTTCTACTGCCTTGGTACCAGTCTCTGACGAAGGGTTCTCATTTTTAGAGGTTGAGAATGCCAAATTAAGACAAGAATTGGATACTTTAAGAAGGTCTGGTATTTCTGCTACTGCTCGGGGACGAGGAAGAGGTTCTCGTGGGCGAGGAAGAGCTGCCCAGGATGTTAACGAGGAACGAAGTACTCCAGCTGCTCGGGGTCGATCAAGAACTCCTCGTAGTATTGAAGAAGCTCGTACTCTGTCAACACTGGAAACTCAAGCGTACCAGTTGAACGCAAAAGATCGGGCTTTGTCTGAAATGTCCAAGAAAATCCTAACTTTGGAAGATCAACTTACTGCGAAGAAGTCTGCTTTGAATAATAAGGATGTTTTTGCTAGGAACCTTCATGAGCAGTTAGAAAGATTAACTTTCCAATTCCATAAACAACCTCGCGAATTCTGGAATGCAGGCTATAATGAGGCCCTTTATCACTTGGATGCTCGCATTGAAAATGCCAATAATGAAGGTTATAAACAGGGATGGTTGAACGCCCTAGGTGTGCTGAAGCTCGAACAGGGGCACTACCTGTGGGATTATCATACTCCTGGGCTACTAGACTTGCCTGTGCCACCCTATAAATTGGACATGGAATGGATCCCAGCTCGTGCCATTCCTCGGAGCTTAATTTCAAAATATCTTGGTGACTATAATCTTCATTCTCAAATTAAAGTATCTCGTCAGCATCTCTTGGATACTCCTTCAGTAATGAATGTCAGAATGTTGAAGGACTTGAATTTTATCAATTCTCCTCAGACATTAAATGATCCTCCTGCTGGAGAGGAACCTGTATCGAAGGCTGAGGGGAAAAAACCAATAGAATAGGATTTTCAATGTAATAGTTAGCACACGTATGTAACTTGTAATTTATTTTGAATTTTAATGAAAGACTTTCATTTTTTGTTTGCAAATCTGTATTGCTATTGTTTTGTACTTATCTAACACTTTTATATTTGTGATTGCATAACAATTCTTTGTGGTTCATTGACCAATCTAGTAATAAAAGATTACAAGTATCAAAAATGTTGCTCGATCACTTAATAACAAAGTAATGAGTATAAAAAATTTTAAAATTTTTCCAACCAACCAAGGTTGTTAAATTGTACTCGTCGACCAATTATAATTAGTGAGAGTTTTTATCCCCGACCAGCTATACTTGGTAAATTTTGTCTTTTTCAATAAATGTGCCCGACCAACCAAGGTCAAAGATATTTCCTCGTCGACCATCTACAGTTAGTGGGTTTTTTTCCCCGACCAACTATACTTGGTTCAGTTTGGAATATTTGTTCTTCGATGAACTTTTATGTAATAAACTTACTTCCCGACCAACATAAGTTGGCATTTGAGAGCATATTTTGTTTTCAAACCAACCGAGATTGGCATTTTTAAGAATGTTGTTCTTGCCCTTTTACCAACCGGGGTTGGTCATGGGTTTGAACTATCATGCCCACTAACTCTTTTACCAACCGAAGTTGATCACATTAGTGTACGCCTCCTATCCAAAGGAGTATAGTTTGTTCTCGCTCTTTTACCAACCAAAGTTGATCACGCTCGAACTATCAGTGTCCACTAGTTATTTTACCAACCGGAGTTGGTCACGCTAGTGTATGCCTCCTAGCCAAAGGAGTATAGTTTGTTCTCGCCCTTTTACCAACCGGAGTTGGTCGTGGGTCTGAACTATCGAGTTCTTTTTGCTGTCGAGCAGCGTAGTGTACAACACTAGTATTCCCCGAAAAACTTTCAAACAAAGGAGAGAAAAATGGTGAAACATCATCGTTTTATTCATATTGATGGACCTGCTGTACATTTTACATCACTGATAATACTTGCGAAGGTGTTCAGCATTCCAAGCATTCTTGAATTCCTCTCTTTCTAGAGTTGCTATTCGGTAAGTTCCTGGTCGAACAACTTCTGTAACTCGGTAAGGTCCATGCCAATTTGCTTTCAATTTATTGTGCTTCTGAATGACCTTCTTTAGCACGTAATCTCCTTCCTTTAAATCGCATTTTTTCACCCTATTGTTGTAAAACAGAGCTGTTCGTTGTTGATATGGAGCATTCCTAATGGCTGCTTCTTCTCTAACCTCCTCGAGCATGTTCAAATCTAATCGTCTCATCAAATCATTGACTGGGGAATTGAAATTCAGCACTCTGTGTGTTGGTAGACCCAACTCGGCAGGTATTACAGCCTCACTTCCAAATGCCAGCATATATGGGGACTCTCTAGTTGCTGTTCGGGGAGTTGTTCGGTAAGCCCACAATACTAATTGTAACTCATTAATCCAGTTAGCTTTAGCCTCATTTAACCTCTTCTTCAAACCATTTAATAATGTTCTGTTCCTCGTTATCGAATTGTGTTCCATGGTCTGTAATGAAGGCATGAGGGAGACCATATCGACAGATGATATTCTTCCAAACAAACTGGTACACCTTCTCGTATGTCATATCAATAAGTGGCTCAGCTTCTACCCACTTAGTAAAATAATCCACTGCAACGACGAGGTACTTGAATCTTCCTCGGGTTGTTGGCAGTGGTCGAACCAAATCAATTCCCCACATGGCAAATGGCCAAGGAGAAGTTATGGGTGTCAACAATGCTTGTGGAGTTCGTCGGATGGAGGAAAAACGTTGGCACTTGTCACACTTCTTGGCATATGCTATACAATCAGCCCTCATCGTCGGCCAGTAATAACCCTGCGTCATCACCCTTTGCAAAAGTGTTCGACCTGCTACATGGGCTCCACAGGACCCTTCATGGATCTCTTCAATCAATTCTTTCACTTCGGAGGGATGTACACATCTTTGCAAACCTGCCATAATTCCTCGTCTATACAAAACACTATTAGTTAGTACATACCGAGCAGCTTTAAACTTTAATTTCTTGGCAGCGATCTTATCCTCCGGTAATTCTCCTTCTTCGACATATGCCCTGATGGGATCCATCCAAGATGGTCCTAAATCAAGGGAAATAACATTCATCGTCAGGCTTTCATCTATGCTTCGACTTTCTAACACCTCAATTGGTATCGTTTTTCGCAACTCGGTACGAGTAGATGATGCTAGTCGGGCCAGTGCGTCTGCTTGTGCATTCTCCATTCTTGGTATTCTGATCAAATGAATGGCATCAAATACTGCCAACAACTCCATCGCCTTTGCATGATATTTGACCATTAGTTCTCCTTTAACTGCATATGTTCCCATTATCTGATTCACAATTAATTGGGAATCGCTGAATACCATCACTTGTTGTGCTTCCATAATCTTTGCTAAATTAAGACCTGCTATTAAGGCTTCATACTCAGCCTCATTATTGGAAGCTTTGAATTGGAATCGTAAGGCATACTCCACGTCAATCTCGTCTGGGGTGTTCAATACAATCCCTGCTCCACAACCTGTTGTACAAGATGACCCATTTACATACAATCTCCACGTAGGTAACTCGTCTTCAAAATTCTTATCTGACAACGTTCCTCGGTGAAATATTTGTTGTTTTGTTTCATCCTCCCCTGATATCTTTCGCTCCTCGTCGACCATCTCTTCTCGCCCTTTTACCAACCGTAGTTGGTCTGGGTTTGAATTTGATGATCTTTCTACATCCACAAGTCCTTTTACCAACCGGAGTTGGTCTGGACTCATGTCTGTTGACCCTGTAACATCCACAGGTTGGTCAGCGAGCAACTTTTGTTCCTCGGGGGTATCAGGATACGTAAACTCTGCTATAAAGTCTGCTACTGCTTGCCCTTTTAAGGATGATCTGGGTTCATACACAATATCATATTCACCGAGCTCTATTGCCCAGTACATCAGTCTTCCTGACTTTTCTGACTTATGAAGGGCTTGTCTTAATGGCATGTCGGTATACACGATGATGGTATGGGCCTGAAAATATGGCCTCATTCTTCTACTTGCTTCAATTAATGCCAATGCCAATTTTTCCAACTTTGGGTACCTGATCTCTGCACCTCGGAAAGCCTTACTTGTGTAATAAATTGGCTTTTGGACTCCATTCTCCAATCTGATCAATGCCGAGCTGATCGCATTTTCTGATACTGTCAGGTATAAGTACAACTTTTCTCCCATCACTGGTCTGGACAGCAATGGAGGTGTTCCCAGATATTTCTTCAAGTCTTGAAAGGCTTTTTCACATTCATCATTCCACTCAAAAGTTTTTCGGAGTGTTTTGAAGAATGGAGGGCACCTATCAGTTGCTCGAGATACAAATCTATTGAGCGCTGCAACTCGTCCTGTAAAACTCTGCACTTCTTTCTTCGTCGTTGGAGATCGCAACCCTAAAAGAGCTTTGATCTTTGCTGGATTTGCCTCAATGCCTCGCTGGTTGACGATGTACCCGAGGAACATTCCTTCTCGTACTCCAAAGGTGCACTTCGTCGGGTTGAGCTTCATCTGGTATTTATCCAGTTGATCAAAGGTCTGACCTAAGTCAACTAGATGATCAGCAGCTTTCTTGCTCTTTGTCAGCATATCGTCAACATAGACCTCCATATTGCAACTGATTTGTTCGAAAAAAACCTTGTTCATCAGCCGCTGGTATGTCGCTCCTGCATTTTTCATACCAAAAGGCATAACATTATAACAATAAGTTCCCCTAGGGGTAATAAAAGAAGTGCTTTCCCTGTCTTCCGGTTTCATTTTGATCTGGTTGTATCCAGAGTAAGCATCCATGAAACTGAGTAGCTCGTGCCCCGAGGTAGCATCCACTAGTTGGTCAATTCTGGGCAATGGGAAGTGATCCTTTGGGCAAGCCTTGTTGAGATCAGTGAAATCAACACACATTCTCCATTTATTGTTTTTCTTTTTTACCATCACCACATTTGCCAACCAGTCCGGATACTTCACATCTTCAATGAATTGGGCTTTCTGGAGCTTGTCGACCTCCTCTTGAATAGCTTGATTCTTCTCGGGGCTAAATACCCTTCTTCTCTGCTTTACAGGCTTGATCTCCTTATTCACATTGAGCTCATGACATAAGAAGTTTGGATCTATTCCTGGCATGTCTTCATGACTCCATGCAAAAGTTTTCTTTCTGTTTCTCAAGAAAGTTATCAACTCCTGTTTTATTGAAGCATCCAACGATGAACCTATCTGGGTTACTCGTTCAGGGTGTTCGTCGTCCAGAATAACATTTTCTGTAGATTCTACCACCTGTCCTTTTACAAGTTGGGATTCATCTCTTGGATCAATTGTTTCAATTTCCGTACTTTCATCCACCTGGTAAGTAGTAGTCTTTTTTCTTGATTCTTCAAGCTCCTCTTGCTCGGCAGATGAATAATAGCATTCTCGAGCTGCTTTTTGATCACCTTTCACCACTCCCACTCCGAAATTTGTTGGGAATTTTAAACATTGATGTACTGTAGATGGGACTGCTTCGAACTTCTTCAAACCAACTCTTCCCATGATGATGTTGTAGGCTGACTGCACATTCTTATCCATCACAAAGAAGCGTATTCTTTCTGTTCGACAAGCAGGCCAAGTTCCAATGAATATATCCAACTTGATCGTCCCAAGTGGAAAAACTTTTTCGCCAGCAAAACCCAGAAGAGGTCTGTGATAAGGCTCCAATTGAGATAACTTCAAATTTAAACTGTCAAAGCATGAATAGTACATGATGTCTGCCGAACTGCCATTGTTTACCAGCACCCTTGAAATCACTACTTCTTTCATCCTCATTTTGATCACCAAAGGGTCGTCGTGAGGGTAAAGAACACCTGCCAGGTCATTTTTTGAAAAGCCAATAACCAGCTTCTCTTTATTTACCTTCCTCGGACGATCCTCCTCGGCCAAATTTATTCGCTGAATATACGAGCAAGCTTATGCCTCTCCGAGGTAAGCTTTTCTTTCTGCAGTAAGATATCCTCCTCCTGCATCTCCTCCTGTAATAACATTACAATCAAATGACCCAAAACGTATGGAAAATACCTCTCGTTCTGGCTGCCTTGGTTTCTTGGGAAGATCGGGGTCATCCTCGGCATCATCTTCGTGGTCTCTCTTCTTTTTCTCCTCTGCTCGACGAGGAGATCTAGATCTCTCTCTAGTTCGATCATTATTTCTTCTTTCACCTCCCCGATCAACATATTTTGCTAGCTTTCCTCTTCGGATGAGCGTTTCAATCTCGTTCTGAAGAGCTATGCAATTTTTAGTCATATGGCCATGATCTTTGTGGAACTCGCAATATTTGTCCCTGTTCCTCGCATCAGGATCTGACCTCAGTTTCTTCGGCCACTTTACTTCCTCGCTATTCTTGATTTCTTCCAAGACATGATTAATACCCATTTTCAAGGGAGTATAATTATCGAATTTCTTCAGGACTTCCCATGATGACTTATTATTTCTGGAACGCTTGTCGCCACCATTGCCCTTATGCTCTTTATTTTTAGACTTGTCGACGTCCACCTTGGTGTCTTTATCTATATTCTTCTTTGCAGCCATAGCTTCCTCGGCATTCATGATTTTGGCTGCTTTTGCCATCAACTCTGACATAGTTTTAGGTGGATCTTTCGCCAAGGTGTAATACAACTTATTAGGCAACAACACACTCATCAAAGCGGTGATTGTTGTCTTCTCCTCGTAATCTATGACTTCCAGCTTCTCGTTATTGAAACGAGTTATGTAATCTCTTGTACTCTCACCAGATTTTTGTCTAACACCTAGCAAGTGTGCTACTCGTTTTACTGGCTTTGCTCCAAAACAGAAATTGCCGATGAACAACTCGGCCAACTGAAAGAAAGTTGAAATCTTACCCCGAGGAAGATTGTTGTACCATATCTGGGCAGCTCCAGTAAGAGTTCCAGAGAACGCTCTGCATCTCATCTCGTCGGGGACAGCATAGATATCGGCGGCAGCTTGATATTGCTCTATATGAAGAACAGGATCTGTCTTTCCATCATATTTAGGGGTCACTACTGGTGCTTTAAACTTTGACGGTGTAGGAAAATTCACAATGGCCTGGACAAAAGGTGTCCCTTGAACAAAAGTTCGTTGTAGGGGATTCTTCGCCTTAGCCATTTCTCCCAATCTATCCTCCAATCGCTGAAGGGACCCTTTCCATGCTTCATTTCCTTCCTCGGGCATATTGGTTCGAGCAATAGATCATTCTGAAGTAGCCTCTTGAGATTTATCTTGGCGAGCAACTGGTCGTGATTGTGCTGATCCTTCTCTTAGATCAGATGGTTGTCGAAAATTCCTCGACATGGTCTTAGGTGGACTCCTATTCCTCCTAGGGCCTAATCGACTGAAAGGAGACACCCTACTCAGTCTTTCTAAGGCGCTGGGTCTTTCTGGAGAGAGAGTGATACGTTGATCAGTATCTGTAGCCCTTATTGACGAAGTTCGCCCAGGTTGATAAGAGAAATCATCAGACTCCTCATTACGATATGACTCAGTACGCCTGGATCGTGAAGAAAGTAAATAAGTTTGCCTCTGACCACTTCGCTGTCCTGAACGTGCAGGTGCACCGCCATGAAAGGTTTGTATGAGTTGCCTCATTGTGTCTTGCATGGCGGTTTGTCCTTGAGCCAGATTCGTCATAATTTCGGCCAGATCTGGAGGTGCAGAGGGATTTGGAGGATTTCCAGCATTTCCAGCGTTTCGATTGCTAGATTCTGGCTTATCCGCCATTGATGATGAATGATTTTTGGTGAAAAACGATAATAACAATCGATTCCCACAGACGGCGCCAATCTGTTGATGTAAAAACTAGATTACTCTAATTATTTAATCACAGATAAATAAATAAGACAAAATATTTTAAAGTGGTTCAGCCTTATATGAATGGCCTACGTCCACTGTTATGTTATTGCTGAGTGTTTGAGAATTCTCGATTACAAGTGCTATCAAGAAATTCCGATCCCTTTGAATGAGGGTGATACAAGGTATTTATAGCCCTTAGGCTGTACATGAAAGGGTGTTACATTAAATGATATACATATGAAAGGGTAATTCATTTAATGTTCTTCAAACGTGCGCGTCAAGATGATAAGCATTCAATGAATAGTTGAACTGTTGATTATCTGGCAATTAATGCTGTGGTCGAGGTGCAGCTCGAACCGCCTTAGTTGCTCGTCATCCAAAAGTTCCTCGGAGCATTGGAGTTCCTCGGAAGATAAGAGTTCCTCAGAGGGTTGGTGTTCCTCGGAGTATACTTGTTGCTCGGAGTGAGTATGTTGGTCGGGGAAACAATCTTCCTCGTTGCTATTGTGCCACATAGATTGACACGTGTCTTCTTATTATTCGTCCACATCAGCATACTAATTTTGGTGTCAACAAGTATCATAAATCATATTTATTGAGATATAAGATGAGCTAATATTTATCTCCAATCAAAATAGTTTGAATGTTTTAGTAGACAGAATTAAAAATTTGTAAGAATATGTATAAATAATTCTATCACAAAAAAGAAATATGTGTTGTTGTTGCTATCTTTAAATTTGATCCAACAAAAATTGATTAAAAAAATAATAAAGATGTATACTCCTCTCCGAAATTATGGGTGCACAAATTTGTGAGGGTATTAATTATTTGCGTACAGGATGTTTGGTGGATGCCCCAAAATTGTATTTCGAATTTTAATAAAATATAATGTTTATTTGCATGTGTCAGTAATATTAAGCAGACACTCTCTATCATAATGGAAAGCAAAAGATATATGATAGAAACAAATTTTGAGTCGCACAATATATTGCCACTGACATGCATTTACAGCTGTACAATTGTACGTAATAATAGTTTAAAATAAAGTAGAGATCTTATTAAAGATCATAGTCAGAATTTCCTGTACAAAATATTGAAATATGGGCCACGCACTTTGTTTTCTGGGGGAATCTTTTCGGCAATATCTCTCCACCTTCCCAGTGGGAGAATCTCTTCCTAAAATACCAAATGGGTAACAATTAAACCACGCAAGAAAATTCAAACAATGACTGAATGATTTTGTTCCAAACTTCCATACAACGATTTATTCCACCGACAGCCAAACAATTTTACTATAAACCAACAACTTTTTAATAGAAGCTTGGCTCCCTCTTCCATAATTATTTGCCAAAAAAATTAAAGGCTTGAGAAGAGATTTCGTTGGCACACAAAAATAAAATATTACTGCTATTGTTTTATTCTTGATACGAAGAAGTACCGATAACTTTGGCTATAAATCTTTGAATGTTGAATAAAAATGACCAAAATCGTTGCTACTCCGACACATCTTAAGGCTGTGCAAAATCAAGAACGATGAACCTTGTGATCCCCGAGGAGCCTTAATCGACGAGGAGGCTTGACCTCTGATCAATCTGATTGCTGATCAATTTGACCTTAGAGGACCCTTGACATCCGAGCCACTTTTCGATGAAATCAAACATAGCGTTCGAGAATCCTCACTCCGATGAATGTGATTCCATCCGAACAAATTATCTTCGGAACATCCTCGACCTTCGAACCAATTCAAAATTCGATCCAGTTCAGAAAATCCCTCCGAGCCACTTGAAACTGACCTCCAAACATCTCCTAACAACTACCTCTGAACAGGTAGTCCTCCGAACAAACATCATCTCCGAACAAAAAAAGTGATTCAACATCCTCCGATGACTTTGGCTTCCGAGGACCTTTGCGTCCGAAGTCGTCCTCACCTTCGAGGAGTCTTCCCTTCGAGGACCCTGGCGTCTAGGCAAACCTGGCCTCTGAGGGACCTTACCCCCCAAGGAGTCTTGACCTGCGAGGACACTGGCATCCGACCTACCTTGGAACAATCAAAATCCAAACTAGCTCGGAGGTTGAGAAAACAAACCCGCCTACCCTTTTTGTGGACCAAAGCAATTTTATCTTTATTCATATTTTTGTTTCGAATTGATATAAATTTTAAATATGTCAGCATAAAATAAATGCCACACGTACAAAGTTGTTAGAATTAATTTTTTGACATTTGCTTATTGTATACATAAGAGGTAATTACTCGGGTTCACATATATTTCTTTATTGACACGAGAAAATTCCCATAAATGTTTAAACTCAAATAATTGCAAGTTTGGATTTGAGCAACTTCTATTTTGAGCGACATTATTGTTTAAAATTTTGCTCGAAGCACCTATTTTTTCCAGAGGCACATTATTGCTACAAAATTTTGTCCAAGGCATAATGTAGTATAAATTTTGGCCGAGGCGCCTTATTGTTTAAATTTTTCCCAAGGTGCCTTATTGTTTAAATTTTTGAGCGAGGCGCCTCGTTGCATAAAATTTGCCACCGAGAAACCATATGTTGATGTAAAAAACTAGATTGCTCTAATTATTTAATCACAGATAAATAAATAAGACAAAGATTTTTAAAGTGGTTCGGCTAGGAATAAAGCCTACGTCCACTGTTATGTTATTGCTGAGTATTTGCAGAATTCTTGATTACAAGTTCTTTCAAGAAATTTCGGTCCCCTTGAATGGGTTTGATACAAGGTATTTATAGCCTTGAGGCTGTACATGAAAGGTTCAATACATTAAATGCTATACATATGAAAGGGTAATACATTTAATGCAGCGTGTGCGTCAAGAATATAAGTATTCAATGAATATCTGAACTGTTGATTATCTGGCAATTAATGGTACGACCGAGGTGCAGCTCGGACCGCCATAGCTGCTAGCTGATCAGGAGTACCTCGGAGAACTAGAGTACCTCGGTGCGCTAGAGTATCTCGGTGCGCTGGAGTTCCTCGGTGTGCTATAATTCCTCGATGTATCCTCGTTGCTCGGAAAGAAGCATGGTTGGTCGGGAAATGAACTTCCTCATTGCTATCATGCCATGTAGATTGACACGTGTCTTCGTATTATTCGTCCACATCAGCATATTAATTTTGGTATCAACAGAAGCCCCCAATGTTTCATATTTCGAACTTTGAGGAGTATGGAACATTCTTTCTCGGTATATGGCAATATTAAATGTCCTTCCTGGGTTTCAGGAACATTGTATTCAAATTTCCTTCTTATTTCGCAGTTTCCGCCTTTTTTTATAAGCGCTTCGATCTTCGTGCAATTTTTGTCCTTTTAGCCGCCGGAAGTTCAGTAGTTTCTTTTTGGTAATCATTTCTTTCGCCGCTTCCCAATGCAAAGTATTTAAACTTCTTTGGTAACCATACCGTCGTCTACGTTTTCCATTTTCTGCATTCAAGCTTTCTATTCTCTTCTTCTCTCTTGTGCGTTCATCCTTGTTTCCGTTCGTTGTCAGCATACCTCCTTTCTTTCTGTAAGATCTTCTTCCTTTCTTCTGTATCTCTTTTATTCAATATGGTTTATATTGTGGAATCTGTTGAGAAATTCCGTTCTGATTTTTCCATTCCTTCGTGGGTAACTCTAGAGGTTCTTTCTGAGCCTTTAGATTACTTTCGATTGGCTGAGGGACATTGGTTCCCCAGTCTTTTTGTTGCTGAATGCGGTTTTTCCTTTCCACCAAATCCATTATGTCTTGAGTTTTGTCAATATTTTGATCTTGTTCCTGCAAAAATAGCCCCCAATTCATGGAGAATAATTAACGGGGTGCACAAATTAAATCTAACTCATGGGACTCGTATTGGGATCCCTGAAATTATGTTTTGTTATAAATGGGCTATTCTAGATAATATTTATTATTTAAAAACTAGGTATCTGAATAGGGCTCTTGTAATTAATCTCCCTGACTCAAATAGAGATTATTTTGAGCATGGGTTGATCATAAAAAATTGGCAACATGCGCCTTTAGCTGGGGATGAAGCGTACAACGGTCCCAGATGCCCCCCATATGGCAATGGGATAGGTTTATTTTTCATTTTATTTTACTTATAAAATTATGCTTTCATCATGTTTGATAAAATGTATGATCGATATTTCATTATGTATCTATTTGCAGTTGATAGCAAAAGAAAAACTCCAAAGGAATCAGAAGTGAATATTAAACATCTGAAACTTATCTGGGGTTTGCATAAGACGATTGTTGATGAGCATATTAGGTCTGCGTCATATTTGCTACAGTATAGGAGTTACACAACCTCTTATACTGCTCGCCCTGTTGAACCAGCTTCAACTCCAGAAGGTTCATCTTCAGATTCTCATATCCCTTTATCTCAAAGAATGGGCAAGAAAAGAGCTCCTCCTGCTCTATTTGATGAAATTTCTTCTGTTGTTGGAGCCAAGAAAGGCAAAACTGATGTCCCAGAGGGGACTAAAAAAGTAGATGCTGGGTCCTCCAAAGCTGCCGAGAAGCCCCCAGTGGTCCCGAGCAAGAAAAATGCTCCTGCAGATGTAATTACAATCTCCCCGACCAAGACCTCTCTGGTTGAAGGTTCTGACCGCCCGTTGAAGAGATTGAGGAAATCATCCTTGGTTACTCCGGCTGAAACTGCCTCTTCTTTACCTGCTAGTGGTACTGATGTTCCAAACATCATTCTTCCAAGCTCTGCAATGAACTCGGTTGTACCCGAGGTCCATGGTCTTGATGAAAGAATTCCTAGGGATACGCTGACATCCCTAGCTGCTCGTCACCTTGCTTCAGTAAGTTTCTCATACTTATGATTTCTCTTTCTTTCTCTGAAAGCTTGCATTTTGTATTGACTTTGCTCTTTTTCTCATCTTTCAGTTGGTGAACTGTTTTAATAACATTGTGAAGAAGGATGAAGCTATCAAAGCTTCAAGCTCCTCGTCATGTGTAGATGATGCTTTTTTGGGTTTGACCCAGTCTTTAAAGAGATCTCGTCAACAGCATATTGACGAAAAAGCTGTTTGGGAGCAGAAATTAGTTGTGGTTGAGGCTGAGAAGGTGAAAATGGCCGAAACCTCCAAGAATTTGGAGGAGAAAGTTAAAGGTTTGGAAGTTAAACATCAGGAATCTGATGATAAGTTGAAGAAGGCAGAGGAAGAATTATCTACTCTGCGAGATATCAAGGTCAAGAAAGAGGAATTGGAGGTGAAGCTCTCCTCGGAGAAGTCGAGGAGAAAAGTTGCAATCAAGAAACATTTCAGTGCTGGTTGGGAGAAAGGATGGGAGAGAGGGATAGCTGCAATGACATCCCAAGTCCAATATGGGGAGTTGAAATACTTCTATGATGGCTGGGTAGCTGCTCTGCAAGAGCTGAAGGTCCAAGATGATTCTGAGTTATTCCAACAACATCTCCCTGGTCCTCCTCCACCAATTGTGGAAGAAGAAGAAGATGAGCCTGCCTCAGATGAATCTTCTATAGCTACGGGTGACCCAATCTCTGCCTCTCAACCTTCTATCAACGAGGACGTTTCTTCCATGCCTCCTCCTCCCGAGAAGAATCCTGCTGATCAAACCGTTCTTGCCACCGAGCAACCGAGCTCCTCGTCCCAGCCTCCCGAGAAAGTCTTGGGGGACAAGGAAAAGGTGTGAAGTTGTTCGGTATCATTTCTATATTTCCTTACTTGTAATCGAACAATGTAACTTTTTGATGATCTAATAAAATACATCTTCGTTTCTCTTCTTTGTTGATACTCTGTCTGCTCTTATTTATTAATTCCTGCTTCCTCTTCTTTATTAGTTTTTGGCCAGAATGGAATTGATATCTGCTCCTGATACTGAATTGATGCAACAATGCAATGGCTATTATAAAGCTGGTCATACAGACCTAAGTGTATCAGAGATTGTCGACATCCTTGGTCACGGTGCCTCAGAACAAGCAGTTGAGGCTTACCGGTATCTGAAGGATCTGCTTAATAGATCTGTGGCCAATAATGTGGCGTATTACGAACTGATCGAGGAACTTCATGGTTCCATAGAGGATCTCCAAGGTCAGCACAATGAATCAATGGCTTTGTTACACAAAGATTATGAAAATAGATACCAACAACTTTCTTCTGAAACAGGCCATAAGAAGATCATTGCTGGATATGATTGTTGATGTAAAAAACTAGATCGCTCTAATTATTCAATCACAGATAAATAAATAAGACAAAGATTTTTAAAGTGGTTCGGCTAGGAATAAAGCCTACGTCCACTGTTATGTTATTGCTGAGTATTTGTGGAATTCTTGATTACAAGTTCTCTCAAGAAATTCCGGTCCCTTTGAATGAGGGAGATACAAGGTATTTATAGCCTTGAGGCTGTACATGAAAGGTCCAATACATTAAATGATATACATATGAAAGGGTAATACATTTAATGCAGCGTGTGCGTCAAGAATACAATGGATATTTGAACAGTTGTCCGTCTGGTAATTAATGATACGACCGAGATGCAGTTCGGACCGCCTTAGTTGCTTGTTGATCAAGAGTTCCTCGGATTACTTAGAGTATCTCGGGATGATAGAGTTCCTCGGTGTGATAGAGTTTCTCGGAAAGAAACACGGTTGGTCGGGAAATGATCTTCCTCGCTGCTGTTATGCCATGTAGATCGACACGTGTCTTCATCTTCTTCGTCCACATCAGCACATTAATTTTGGTATCAACAGAAGCCCCCAATGTTTCATATTTTGAACCTTGAAGAGTATGGAACATTCTTCCTCGGTATATGGCAATATTAAATGTACTTCCCGGGTTTCAGGAACATTGTATTCAAATTTCCTTCTTATTTCGCAGTTTCCGCCTTTTTGATAAAGCGCTTTGATATTCGTGCAAATTTTGTCCTTTTAGCCGCCGGAAGTTTAGTAGTTTCTTTTTGATAATCATTTCTTTCGCCGCTTCCCAATGCAAAGTATTTAAACTTCTTTGGTAACCATACCGTCGTCTACGTTTTTCATTCTCTGCATTCAAGCTTTCTTTTCTCTTCTTCTCTTGTGCGTTCATCCTTGTTTCCGTTCGTTGTCAACACATCTTCTTTCTTTCTGTAAGATCTTCTTTCTTTCTTCTCTATCTCTTTTATTCAATATGGTTTATATTGTGGAGTCTGTTGAGAAATTCCGTTCTGATTTTTCCATTCCTTCGTGGGTAACTTTAGAGGTTCTTTCTGAGCCTTTAGATTACTTTCGATTGGCTGAGGGACATTGGTTCCCCAGTCTTTTTGTTGCTGAATGCGGTTTTTCTTTTCCACCAAACCCATTATGTCTTGAGTTTTGTCAATATTTTGATCTTGTTCCTGCAAAAATAGCCCCCAATTCATGGAGAATAATTAACGGGGTGCACAAATTAAATCTAACTCACGGAACTCGTATTGGGATCCCTGAAATTATGTTTTGTTATAAATGGGCTGTTCTAGATAATATTTATTATTTAAAAACTAGGTATTTGAATAGGGCTCTTGTAGTTAATCTCCCTGACTCAAATAGGGATTATTTTGAGCATGGGTTGGTCATAAAAAATTGGCAACATGCGCCTTTATCTGGGAATGAAGTATACAACGGTCCCAGATGCCCCCCATACGGCAATGGGATAGGTTTATTTTTCATTTTATTTTACTTATGAAATTATGCTTTCATCATGTTTGACAAAATGTATGACTGATATTCCATTATGTATTTATTTTCAGTTGATAGCAAAAGAAAAACTCCAAAAGAGTCAGAAGTGAATATCAAGCATTTGAAACTTATCTGGAATTTGCATAAGACCATTGCTGACGAGCATATTAGATCTGCTTCATATTTACTACAGTATAAGAGTTACACAACTTCTTATACTGCTCGCCCTGTTGAACCAGCTTCAACACCAGAAAGTTCATCTTCAGATTCTCGTATCCCCCTATCTCAGAGAATGGGCAAGAAAAGAGCTCCTCCTGCTCTATTTGGTGACACTTCTTCTGCTGTTGGAGCCCAGAAAGGCAAAATTGATGTCCCAGAGGGGACTAAAAAAGTAGGTGCTGGTTCCTCCAAAGTTGCCGAGAAGCCCCCAGTGGCCCCGAGCAAGAAAGATGCTTCTGCTGATGTAATTGCCATCTCTCCGACCAAGACTTCTTCCTTGGTTGATGCTGCTGATCGTCCTTTGAAGAGATTGAGGAAATCATCCTCAGTTAATCTTGCTGGAACTGCATCTTCTCTACCCGCTGGTGGTAGTGGTGTCTCAAAAATTATTCTTCCGAGTTCTTCAACGAGCTCAGTTATACCCGAGGTTCTCGGGGTTGATGAAAAAATTCCTAGGGACACATTGACATCCCTAGCTGCTCGCCATCTTTCTTCAGTAAATTTCTCATTCCTTTGGTCTTTCTTTCTTTTTCTTGAATTCTTGTATTTGTGTTGACTTTATTTTATTTTTTTTTCTTATTTTTCAGCTGGTGAACTGCTTCAATTCCATCGTGAAGAAAGATCAAGTTATTAAAGCTTCCACTTCATCGTCCGATGTTGACGATGCTTTGTTGGGTTTAACCCAATCTGTGAAGGAATCTCGCCAACAGTACATCGAGGAGAAAACTGTTTGGGAGAAAAAGTTGGCTATGGCTGAGGCTGATAAGATGAAGATGGCTGAAACCTCCAAGAATTTGGAGGAGAAAATTAAAGATTTGGAGGTTAAACATCAGGAATCTGATGATAAATTGAAGAAGGCAGAAGAAGAATTATCTACTCTGCGAGATATTAAGGTTAAGAAAGAGGAACTGGAGGTGAAGCTCTCCTCGGAGAGGTCGAGGAAAAAAGTTGCAATCAAGAAACATTTCAGCGTTGGTTGGGAGAAAGGATGGGAGAGAGGGATAGCTGCAATGACGTCCCAAGTCCAATATGGGGAGTTAAAATACTTCCATGATGGTTGGGTAGCTGCTCTGCAAGAGCTAAAAGTCCAAGACGATTCTGAGTTATTCCAACGGCATCTCCCTGGTCCTCCTCCACCAATTGTGGAAGAAGAAGAAGATGAACCTGCTTCAGATGAGTCTTCCATGGCTATGGGCGATCAAGTTTCTGCCTCTCAACCATCTGCCACCGAGGACGTTTCCTCCATGCCTCCTCCTCCCGAAAAGATTCCAACCGATCAAGCTGTAGTTACCACCGAGCAACCGAGCTCCTCGTCCCAGCCTCCCCAGAAAGTCTTGGGAGACAAGGAAAAGATGTGAAGTTGTTCGGTAGCATTTCTATATTTCCTTGTAATCGAACGATGTAACTTTTTGATGATCTAATAAAATATATCTTTGCTCATCTCTGTTGTTGATAAATTTTTTCTGTTGATTGTTGTCTTTTTCTTGTCATTAGTTTGTTGCTAGAATGGAATTGATCTCTTCTCATGATACCGAGCTGATGCAGCAATGTCATCAATACTATAAGGCTGGTCATACAGATCTTAGTACATCGGAAATTGCTGATATCCTTGGTCACGGTGCTTCAGAGCAGGCTATTGAAGCTTATCAGTACTTGAAAGCTTTACTCGACCGAGCAGTGGCCAACAATGTCGCTTACTATGAGTTGATTGAAGAGCTTCATGGTTCCTTAGAGGATCTTCAAAATCAACATAACGAATCAATGGCTTTGTTACATGAAGATTATGAAAATAGATACCAGCAGCTCTCTTCAGACACAGGCCACAAGAAGATCATTGATGGGTATGACGTCAGGGAGAGGACCCTAAAAGGTGAAATTGAAGCCTGTAGACAAATCGCCGAGATCCTGGAGCAAGAAAATAATAATTTGCATAAGAAATTAGCTCAATATGAATCTGCTGCTTCATCCTCTACTGCATTAATACCAGTTACTGATGAAGGCTTCTCGTTCTTAGAGGTCGAAAATGCCAAACTGAGGCAAGAGCTGGAGGACTTAAGAAGATCTGCTTTTTCTGGAACTGCTCGGGGACGAGGAAGAGGTTCTCGGGGGCGAGGAAGAGTCAGCCAAAATGTTTAAGAAGCTCGTACTCAGTCTACTCTGGAAACTCAAGCATTCCAGTTGAAAGTAAAAGACCGTGCTCTGACTGAAATGTCCAATAAAAATCTGTCTCTGGAGGATCAGCTGGCATCAACGAAATCTGCCTTGCATAACAAAGATCTCTTTGCCAAAAGCCTTCATGAACAATTGGATAGATTAACCTTCCAATTCCATAAACAGCCAAGAGAATTCTGGATGGCAGGATACAATGAAGCTCTCGTTCATCTGGATGCTCGCATTGAACATGCTAATAATGAAGGTTACAAGCAAGGATGGTTAAATGCATTGGGTGTATTAAAGTTGGAGCAAGGGCATTTTTTATGGGACTATCATGCTCCATCATTATTAGACCTGCCTGTACCACCTTTCAAATTGGATATGGCATGGATTCCAGCTCGTTCCATTCCTCGCAGTCTAATTTCTAAATATCTTGGTGATTATAGCCTTCACTCCCAAGCTGAATTATCTCGTCCTGAGCATCTTTTGGATACACCTTCTGTTATGAACGTCAGAATGCTTAGAGATGTTAATTTCATCAATTCTCCCCTTTGCCTAGAAGACCCTCCTGCCGGCGAGGAACCTGTTTCTAAAGCACAGGGCAAAAAACCAATAGAATAGTAATATCCATGTAACAATTTAGTACCTTCTTGTAATTTGTAATTTATTCTAGATTAATGAAAAGATTTTCATTTTCTGTTTGCCAATTTTGTTAGTCTTGTGTTTATCAAGCACATTTATATTTGTACATATGTATCTATGTATCTATTACAAAGATAACAATATTATTGTTCAATAAGCAACTTAATAAAAAGTTACAAGTATTAGTAATGTTTCTCGATCACTTAATAATAAAGTAATGAGAAAAAATGTTCACACTGTTTCCAACCAACCAAGGTGGGTGAATAATGTTTGTCGACTAATTACAGCTCCGACAAACTATACTTGGTTTGATTATAAAATTGCGTCCGACCAACTAAGATCAATAAGTTGTCCTCGCCGACCAACTACAGTTATTGGGTTTTTATCCCCGACCAACTATACTTGGTGTATTTTTTAAACATGTTGTTCTTCAAAGAACTCATTGTAATAATATTACCTCCCGACCAACATAAGTTGTAATATGAGAGTATATTTTTATCTTACCAACCGTGGTTGATCCTGCTGGTGTACACTTTCTGGCTCCTTAAAGCTTTTGGCTCCTTAGAGCATTTTTTTGGCTCCGTAGAGCATGTCCTCCTAACCAAAGGAGGTTGGCTACTTATAGCACTTTTTGCTCAATAGAGCTGTCCTCCTAACCAAAGGAGGTTGGCTCCTTAGAGCACTTTTGCTCCGTAGAGCTGCATTTGTTGGCTCCTTAGAGCATGTCCTCCTAACCAAAGGAGGTTGGCTACTTATAGCACTTTTGCTCCGAAGAGCTGTCCTCCTAACCAAAGGAGGTTGGCTCCTTAGAGCACTTTTATTGTGTAGTGTATTACACTAGTATTCCCCGAAAAACTTTCATCCAGAAAGAAAAATGGTGAAACATCTTCGTTTTATTCATAATGAAAGAAATGCTTTACATTTGACATCATTGATAATACTTGCACAGGTGTTCAGCATTCCATGCATTTTTAAATTCCTCCCCTTCTAGAGTTGCTATTCTGTAAGTTCCTGGTCGAACAACTTCCGTAACTCGGTAAGGTCCATGCCAGTTTGCTTCCAGTTTATTCTGCTTCTGAATGACCTTCTTTAGCACATAATCCCCTTCTTTTAAATCACATTTCTTTACCCTTTTGTTGTAAAACAGAGCTGTTCGTTGTTGATAAGCAGCATTCCTAATAGCTGCCTCTTCTCTGACTTCCTCGAGCATATCTAAATCCATCCTTCTCATCAGATCACTGATCGGAGAATTGAAATTTAACACCCTATGTGTTGGTAGGCCCAACTCGGCAGGTATCACAGCCTCACTTCCAAATGCTAACATATATGGTGATTCTCCTGTTGCTGCTCGGGGAGTTGTTCGGTAAGCCCACAAAACTGATTGTAGCTCATTAATCCAATTTCCTTTAGCCTCACTTAACCTCTTCTTCAACCCATTTAGTAATGTTCTGTTCGTCACTTCAGTCTGCCTATTGCTTTGGGGATGGCCTGGTGCTGAATGAAACTTCAAGACATTTGACTGATGACAATAGGCAGCAAATTCTTCATTATCAAATTGTGTTCCATGGTCTGTGATGAAAGCGTGGGGGAGACCATACCGACAAATGATATTTTTCCATATGAACTGATACACCTTCTCGTACGTCATATCAATTAGTGGTTCAGCTTCCACCCACTTAGTAAAATAGTCTACTGCCACGACGAGATACTTGAACCTTCCTCGGGTCGTCGGCAGTGGTCCAACCAGATCAATCCCCCACATGGCAAATGGCCAAGGTGATGTTATGGGTGTCAACAATGCCTGTGGAGTTCTTCGGATGGAAGAAAAACGTTGGCACTTGTCACACTTCTTAGCATAGGCTATACAATCAGCTCTCATCGTCGGCCAGTAGTATCCCTGTGTCATCACCCTTTGCAGTAGGGTCCGACCTGCTACATGAGCTCCACAAGATCCTTCATGGATTTCTTCAATCAATTCTTTGACTTCTGATGGATGCACACATCTCTGCAAACCTGCCATAATTCCTCGTCTATACAAAACACCATTAGTTAACACATACCGAGCAACTTTATACTTCAATTTCTTGGCAGCTAGTTTGTCCTCCGGTAGTACTCCTTCTTCAATGTATGCTCTGATAGGATCCATCCAAGATGGTCCTAAATCAAGGGTAATAATCTTCACCGTCAGATCTTCTTCTATGCTCCGACTTTCTAGTACTTCAATTGGTATTGTTCTTCGCAACTCGGTGCGCGTAGCTGACGCTAGTCGGGCCAATGCGTCTGCTCTAGCATTCTCCATTCTCGGTATCCTCACCAATTGAATAGCATCAAATTCTTTCAATAATTCCATCACTTTTGCATGGTACTTCACCATTAACTCTCCCTTTACTGCATATATTCCCATCATTTGATTCACAATTAACTGAGAATCACTGAAAACAATTACTTGCCGTGCCTCCATAACTTTCGCCAAATGAAAACCTGCTATCATAGCCTCATATTCAGCCTCATTATTGGAAGCTTTGAATTGGAATCTCAAGGCGTACTCCATGTCAATATCATCTGGAGAATTTAAAACAATCCCTGCTCCACAACCAGCCGTGCAAGATGATCCATCTACATATAATCTCCATGTATGTAACTCGTCTTCAAATTTCTTATCTGTTAGAGTTCCTCGGTGAAATATCATCTGTTTTCTTTCATCATCCCCGGGTATCCTTCGTTCCTCGTTGGTCATTTGTTCGCGCCCCTCTACCAACCGGAGTTGGTCGGGGTTTGAATATGATGATTTTTCTACATCCACAAGTCCTTTTACCAACCTTGGTTGGTTTGGATCTGTGTCTGTCGATCCTGTATCGTCCACAGGTAGGTCAGCAAGCATCTTTTGCTCCTCGGGGGTATCAGGGTATGTGAACTCTGCTATAAAATCTGCCACGGCTTGCCCTTTCAACGATGATCTGGGTTCATACACAATATCATATTCACCGAGCTCTATTGCCCAGTACATCAATCTTCCTGATTTTTCTGGCTTGTGAAGGGCTTGTCTTAACGGCATGTCGGTATACACAATGATGGTATGGGCCTGGAAGTATGGTCTCATTCTTCTACTTGCTTCAATTAATGCCAGTGCCAATTTTTCCAGCTTTGGGTATCTGATTTCCGCACCTCGGAAGGCCTTGCTTGTGTAATAAATTAGCTTCTGGACTCCATTCTCCAATCTGATCAACGCCGAGCTAACTGCATTTTCTGATACTGCCAAATACAAGTACAGCTTCTCTCCAGTTATTGGCCTAAACAACAATGGTGGGGCTCCCAAATACTTCTTCAGATCTTGAAAGGCTTTCTCACATTCATCAGTCCACTCAAAACTTTTTCGTAGTGTTTTGAAGAATGGGAGGCATTTATCAGTTGCTCGGGATACAAATCTGTTGAGTGCTGCAACTCGTCCAGTAAGACTTTGCACCTCTTTCTTCGTCGTCGGGGATCGCAGCCCTAAAAGAGCTTTGATCTTTTCTGGATTTGCCTCAATACCTCGTTGGTTGACGATGTATCCGAGGAACATTCCTTCTCGTACTCCAAAGGTACATTTCGTCGGGTTAAGCTTCATCTGGTATTTATCCAGTTGATCAAAAGTTTGACTCAAGTCAACCAAATGATCTGCAGCTCTCTTGCTTTTGGTGAGCATGTCGTCAACATAGACCTCCATATTGCGGCTGATTTGTTCGGTGAATACCTTGTTCATCAACCGCTGATATGTTGCACCTGCATTTTTTAAACCAAAAGGCATAACATTATAACAATAAGTTCCCCTTGGGGTAATAAAAGAAGTACTTTCCCTGTCTTCAGGCTTCATTTTGATTTGGTTGTAGCCAGAATAAGCATCCATGAAGCTGAGTAGCTCGTGTCCCGAAGTAGCATCCACTAGTTGATCAATTCTGGGCAATGGAAAATGATCTTTTGGACATGCCTTGTTGAGATCAGTAAAATCAACACACATTCTCCATTTGTTGTTCTTCTTCTTTACCATCACCACATTCGCCAACCAATCTGGATATTTCACGTCTTCAATGAATTGGGCTTTCTGGAGTTTCTCGACCTCCTCTTGTATGGCCTGGTTCTTCTCGGGACTAAACACTCTTCTTCTTTGCTTTACAGGCTTGATCTCCTTATTCACATTGAGTTCATGACATAAGAAGTTTGGATCTATTCCTGGCATGTCTTCATGACTCCAAGCAAAAGTATTCTTCCTGTTTCTCAAGAAAGTTATCAACTCCTGTTTTATTGAAAAATCCAACGACGACCCTATTTGAGTTATTCGTTCAGGATGCTCGTCGTCCAGGATAACAATTTCTGTAGATTCCACAACCTGTCCTTTTACGAGTTGAGATTCATCCCTAGGGTCAAGAGTTTCAATTTCTGTGCCTTCCTCCACTTGGTAAGTAGTAGTCTTTTTCTGTAATTCTTCAAATTCCTCTTGCTCGGCAGACGAATAATAGCATTCCCGAGCTACTTTTTGATCACCTTTCATAATTCCTACTCCAAAATTCGTTGGGAATTTTAAACACTGATGAACCGTAGATGGAACTGCTTCGAACTTCTTCAATCCAACTCTTCCCATGATGATGTTGTAGGCGGACTGCACATTTTTATCCATTACAAAAAAGCGTATTCTTTCTGTTCGACAAGCAGGCCAAGTTCCAATGAGTATATCCAACTTGATCGTCCCAAGTGGAAAAACTTTCTCGCCAGCAAAACCCAGAAGGGGTCTGTGATAAGGTTCTAATTGAGATAATTTTAAATTCAAGCTATCAAAGCATGAATAATACATGATGTCTGCTGAACTACCATTGTCTACTAAAACCCTTGAAATGACCACATCCTTCATCCTCATTTTGATCACCAGAGGATCATCATGAGGGTAGAGAACACCTGCCAGGTCGTTTTTTGAAAAACCAATCACTAGCTTCTCTTTGTTTACCTTCCTCGGACGATCATCCTCGGCCAGGTTTATTCGCTGAATGTATGAACAAGCTTGAGCCTCTCCGAGATAAGCTTTTCTTTCTGCAGTAAGGTCTCCTCCTCCTGCATCTCCTCCTGTAATAACATTACAATCAAATGACCCAAAACGTATGGAAAATACCTCTCGTTCAGGTTTCCTTGGCTTTTTGGGAAGATCGGGGTCATCATCTGGATCCTCTTCATGGTCCCTCCTCTTTTTCTCCTCTGCACGACGAGGAGATCTAGATCTCTCTCTAGTTCTATCATCATTCTTCCTCTCACTCCTGCGATCTACGTACTTTGATAATTTTCCTCTTCGGATGAGTGTTTCAATCTCGTTCTGAAGGGCTATACAATTTTTGGTCATATGGCCATGATCTTTGTGAAACTCGCAATATTTGGTCTTATTCCTCAGGTCGGGATCTGTCTTCAGTTTCTCTGGCCATTTGATTTCCTCGTTATTCCTGATTTCTTCCAAAACATGATTAATACCCACTTTCAATGGAGTATAATTATCATACTTCTTTAGGGCTTCCAACTTCATCCTGTTATTCTTGGAATATTTGTCACCACCATTACTTTTCTGATCTTTCTTCTTAGAATTGTCGACCTCCACTTTAATTTCTTTATCCATATTCTTCTTCGTAGCCATAGCCTCCTCGGCATTCATGATTTTGGCCGCCTTTGCCATCAACTCCGACATATTTTTAGGTGGATCTTTGGCTAAAGTGTAATACAGCTTGTTAGGCAGCAAACCACTCATCAGAGCAGTGATTGCTGTCTTTTCTTCATAATCTATGACTTCCAACTTTTCGTTATTGAAACGAGTTATGTAATCTCTAGTACTTTCACCTAATTTTTGTCTAACACTTAGCAAGTGTGCTACTCGCTTTACCGGCTTTGCTCCAAAACAAAAATTGCCAATAAACAACTCGGCTAACTGAACAAAAGTTGAAATCTTACCCCGAGGAAGATTATTGTACCATATCTGTGCAGATCCGGTAAGAGTTCCCGAGAATGCTCTACACCTCATCTCGTCGGGGACAGCGTAGATATCTGCAGCAGCTTGGTATTGTTCTATATGAAGTACGAGATCTGTCTTTCCATCGTACTTGGGAGTCACTACGGGTGCTTTGAATTTCGACGGTGTAGGGAAATCCACAATGGCTTGCACAAAAGGTGTTCCTTGAACAAAAGTTCTCTGTAAGGGATTTCTCGCCTTAGCCATTTCTCCCAGTCTATCCTCCAACCGTTGAATGGAACCTTTCCATGCTTCATTCCCTTCCTCGGGCCGCTTAGTCCGAGCAACTGATTGCTCTGACGTAGCTTCTTGAGATTTATCTCGACGAGTGGTTGGTCGCGATTGCGCAGATCCTTCTCTCAAACCTGGTGGTGGTCGAAAACTTCTTGATGGAGCCCTAGGTGGACTCATGTTCCTCCTTGGTCCTAATCGACTGAAAGGAGACACTCTACTTAACCTTTCCAAAGCGCTAGTTCTCTCCGGAGAGAGAGTGATACGTTGATCTGTATCCGAAGCCCGTATTGATGAAGTTCGCCCAGGTTGATAAGAAAAATCATTAGACTCCTCATTGCGATATGACCCAGTACGTCTAGATTGCGATTGCCTATGATCACTCCTTTGCCCTGAATAGGTAGGTGCACCGCCTTGAAGAGTTTGAATGAGTTGCCTCATAGATTCTTGCATGGCGGTTTGTCCTTGAGCCAGATTCGTCATAATTCCAGCCAGATCTGGGGATGCAGATGGATTTGGATGATTTCCAGTATTTCCAACATTTCGATTATTAGATTCTGGATTATCTGCCATTGGTGACAAATGATTTTTATGAAAAACGATAATAACAGTCGTTTCCCACAGACGGCGCCAATCTGTTGATGTAAAAAACTAGATCGCTCTAATTATTCAATCACAGATAAATAAATAAGACAAAGATTTTTAAAGTGGTTCGGCTAGGAATAAAGCCTACGTCCACTGTTATGTTATTGCTGAGTATTTGTGGAATTCTTGATTACAAGTTCTCTCAAGAAATTCCGGTCCCTTTGAATGAGGGAGATACAAGGTATTTATAGCCTTGAGGCTGTACATGAAAGGTCCAATACATTAAATGATATACATATGAAAGGGTAATACATTTAATGCAGCGTGTGCGTCAAGAATACAATGGATATTTGAACAGTTGTCCGTCTGGTAATTAATGATACGGCCGAGATGCAGTTCGGACCGCCTTAGTTGCTTATTGATCAAGAGTTCCTCGGATTACTTAGAGTATCTCGGGATGATAGAGTTCCTCGGTGTGATAGAGTTTCTCGGAAAGAAACACGGTTGGTCGGGAAATGATCTTCCTCGCTGCTGTTATGCCATGTAGATCGACACGTGTCTTCATCTTCTTCGTCCACATCAGCACATTAATTTTGGTATCAACAATGATATTAGGGAAAGGACCCTAAAAGGTGAAGTTGAAGCTTGCAGGCAGATTGCCGAGATCCTGGAACAAGAAAATAATAATTTACAGAAAAAATTGGCTCAATATGAATCTGCTGCTTCATCTTCTACTGCATTAATACCAGTTACTGATGAAGGCTTCTCGTTCTTAGAGGTCGAAAACGCCAAACTAAGGCAAGAGCTGGAGGACTTAAGAAGATCTGCCATTTCTGGAACTGCTCGGGGACGAGGAAGAGGTTCTCGGGGGCGAGGAAGAGTCCTCAGCCAAAATGTTGAAGAGGCTCGCACTCAGTCTACTCTGGAAACTCAAGCATTCCAATTGAAAGTAAAAGACCGTGCTCTGACTGAAATGTCCAATAAAAATCTGTCTCTGGAAGATCAGCTTACATCGACGAAATCTGCCTTGCATAATAAGGATCTTTTTGCCAAAAGCCTTCATGAACAATTGGATAGATTAACCTTCCAATTCCATAAACAGCCAAGGGAATTCTGGATGGCAGGATACAATGAAGCCCTTGTTCACCTGGATGCTCGTATTGAACATGCCAACAATGAAGGTTACAAGCAAGGATGGTTAAACGCACTGGGTATGTTAAAATTGGAGCAAGGGCATTTTTTATGGGACTATCATGCTCCATCATTATTAGACCTGCCTGTACCACCTTTCAAATTGGACATGGCATGGATCCCAGCTCGTTCCATTCCTCGTAGCTTGATTTCAAAATACCTTGGCGATTATAGCCTTCATTCTCAGGTTGAATTGTCTCGTCCTGAGCATCTCTTGGATACACCTTCTGTGATGAACGTCATAATGCTCAGGGATGTTAATTTCATCAATTCTCCTCTTTGCCTAGAGGATCCTCCTGCTGGCGAGGAGCCTGTTTCACAAAATAAAGGAAAGAAACCAATAGAATAGGTTTTCAATGTAACAGTTAGTACATTCATGTAACTTGTAATTTATTCTAGATTTTTAATGAAAAGTCTTTCATTTTCTGTTTGCCAATTTTACTATTGTCTTATGCTTGCATAACAGTATTGTATGGTTCATCGACCAAAAAAGTTACAAGTATTTGCTCGATCACTTAATAATAAAGTAATGAGTATAAATTTGTTCAAACTGTTTCCAACCAATCAAGGTGGGTAAATAATGTTTGTCGACCAACTACAGTTGATGGGTTTTTATCCCCGACCAGCTATACTTGGTTCAATTATAAAAATGCGTCCGACCAACTAAGATCAATAATTTGTCCTCGCCGACCAACTACAGTTATTGGGTTTTTATCCCCGACCAACTATACTTGGTGTATTTTTTGAATATTTTGTTCTTCAAAGAACTCTTTGTAATAATATTACCTCCCGACCAATCATAAGTTGTAATATGAGAGTATATTTTTATCTTACCAACCGAAATTGATCATGCTGGTGTACACCTTTTAACCAAAGGAATATTTTTTGGCTCCTTGGAGCTTTTGGCTACTTATAGCTGTCCTCCTAACCAAAGGAGGTTGGCTCCTTAGAGCAATTTTTGGCTCCTTAGAGCTGTCCTCCTAACCAAAGGAGGTTGGCTCCTTAGAGCACTTTTGGCTACTTATAGCACTTTTTGGCTCCTTAGAGCTGTCCTCCTAACCAAAGGAGGTTGGCTCCTTAGAGCACTTTTGGCTACTTATAGCACTTTTGGCTCCTTAGAGCACTTTTGGCTACTTATAGCACTTTTGGCTCCTTAGAGCACTTTTGGCTCCTTAGAGCACTTTTGGCTACTTATAGCACTTTTGGCTCCTTAGAGCACTTTTGGCTACTTATAGCACTTTTGGCTCCTTAGAGCACTTTTGGCTCCTTAGAGCACTTTTGTAGTGTATTACACTAGTATTCCCCGAAAAACTTTCAACAGAAAGAAAATGGTGAAACATCCTCGTTTTATTCATACTGAAGGAAAAGCTTTACATTTTACATTACTGATAATACTTGCGTAGGTGTTCAGCATTCCACGCATTCTTAAATTCTTCTCCTTCTAGAGTTGCTATTCTGTAAGTTCCTGGACGAACAACCTCTGTAACTCGGTAAGGTCCATGCCAGTTTGCTTCCAACTTATTTTTCTTCTGAATGACTTTCTTTAGCACATAATCCCCTTCTTTTAAGTCACATTTCTTCACCCTTTTGTTGTAAAGCAGAGCTGTGCGTTGTTGGTAAGCAGCATTTCTAATGGCTGCCTCTTCTCTAACCTCCTCGAGCATGTTCAAATCCAATCTCCTCATCAAATCACTAATCGGAGAGTTGAAATTCAACACCCTGTGTGTCGGTAGGCCTAACTCGGCAGGTATTACAGCCTCACTTCCAAATGCCAGCATGTATGGTGATTCTCCAGTTGCTGCTCGGGGAGTTGTTCGGTAAGCCTACAAAACTGATTGTAGCTCATTAATACAATTTGCTTTGGCCTCATTTAGCCTCTTCTTCAATCCATTTAATAATGTTCTGTTCGTCACCTCAGTCTGTCCATTGCTTTGGGGATGGCCTGGTGCTGAATGAAACTTCAAAATGTTCGACTGATGACAGTAGGCAGCAAATTCTTCATTATCGAATTGTGTTCCATGGTCTGTGATAAAAGCATGTGGGAGACCATATCGACAAATGATATTCTTCCAAATGAACTGATATACCTTCTCGTACATCATATCAATTAGTGGTTCAGCCTCTACCCACTTAGTAAAATAATCCACTGCAACGACGAGGTACTTGAATCTTCCTCGGGTGGTCGGCAGTGGTCCAACCAAATCAATTCCCCATATGGAAAATGGCCAAGGGGAAGTTATTGGTGTTAGCAATGCTTGTGGCGTTCGTCGGATGGAGGAAAAACGTTGGCACTTGTCGCACTTCTTAGCATATGCTATACAATCAGCCCTCATCGTCGGCCAGTAATATCCCTGTGTCATCACCCTTTGCAGAAGAGTCCGACCTGCTACATGAGCTCCACAGGATCCTTCATGGATTTCTTCAATCAATTCTTTGACTTCTGATGGATGCACACATCTCTGCAAACCTGCCATAATTCCTCGTCTATACAAAACGCCATTAGTTAACACATACCGAGCAACTTTATACTTCAATTTCTTGGCAGCTAGTTTGTCCTCCAGTAGCACTCCTTCTTCAATGTATGCCCTGATAGAATCCATCCAAGATGATCCTAAATCAAGGGTAATAATTTTCACCATCAGGTCTTCCTCTATGCTCCGACTTTCCAGTACTTCAATTGGTATTGTCCTTCGCATCTCGGTGCGCGTAGCTGATGCTAATCGGGCCAATGCATCTGCTCTAGCATTCTCCATCCTCGGTATTCTTACCAATTGAATGGCTTCAAAGTCTGCCAATAATTCCATCACTTTTGCATGGTACTTCATCATTAATTCCCCCTTCACTGCATATATTCCTATCATTTGATTCACAATTAATTGAGAATCACTGAAAACAACTACTTGTCGTGCTTCCATGACTTTCGCCAAATGAAAACCTGCTATCATAGCCTCATATTCAGCCTCATTATTGGAAGCTTTGAATTGGAATCTCAAGGCATACTCCATGTCAATATCATTTGGGGTGTTTAAAACAATCCCTGCTCCACAACCAGCCATGCAAGATGATCCATCTACATATAATCTCCATGTAGGTACCTCGTCTTCAAATTTCTTGTCTGTCAGAGTTCCTCGGCAAAATATTTATGATTTTCTTTCATCATCCCCTGCTATCTTTCTCTCCTCATCGGTCATTTGTTCGTACCCTTTTACCAACCTTAGTCGGTCCGGGTTTGAACATGATGATTCTTCTACATCCACAAGTCCTTTTACCAACCTTGGTTGGTCTGGATTTGTGTCTGTTGATCCTGTATCGTCCACAGGTAGGTTAGCAAGTTCCTTTTGTTCCTCGGGGGTATCAGGGTATGTGAATTCCGCTATAAAATCTGCTACAGCTTGCCCCTTTAATGATGATCTGGGTTCATAAACAATATCATATTCACCGAGTTCTATTGCCCAGTACATCAATCTTCCTGATTTCTCTGGCTTGTGAAGGGCTTGTCTTAATGGCATATCGGTATACACGATGATGGTATGGGCCTGGAAGTATGGCCTCATTCTCCTACTTGCTTCAATTAATGCCAATGCCAATTTTTCCAGCTTTGGGTATCTGATCTCTGCACCTCGGAAAGCCTTACTTGTGTAATAAATTGGCCTTTGGATTCCATTCTCCAATCTGATCAACGCCGAGCTAACTGCATTCTCTGATACTGCCAAATACAAGTACAACTTCTCTCCAGTTATTGGCCTGGACAACAAGGGTGGTGCCCCCAAATACTTCTTCAAATCTTGAAAAGCCTTCTCACATTCATCAGTCCACTGAAAACTTTTTCGCAGTGTTTTGAAGAATGGGAGGCATTTATCAGTTGCTCGGGATACAAATCTGTTGAGCGCTGCAACTCGTCCTGTAAGACTTTGTACTTCTTTCCTCGTCGTCGGGGATCGCAGCCCTAAAAGAGCTTTGATCTTCTCTGGATTTGCCTCAATACCTCGTTGGTTGACGATGTATCCGAGGAACATTCCTTCTCGTACTCCAAAGGTACACTTCGTCGGGTTGAGCTTCATTTGGTATTTATCCAATTGATCAAATGTTTGACTCAAGTCAACTAAATGATCAGTAGCTCTCTTGCTTTTGGTGAGCATGTCGTCGACATAGACTTCCATATTGCAACTGATTTGTTCGGCAAAAACCTTGTTCATCAGTCGCTGATATGTTGCACCTGCATTTTTTAAACCAAAAGGCATAACATTATAACAATAAGTTCCCCTTGGGGTAATAAAAGAAGTACTTTCCCTGTCTTCAGGTTTCATTTTGATCTGGTTGTAGCCAGAATAAGCATCCATGAAGCTGAGCAGCTCGTGTCCCGAGGTAGCATCCACTAGTTGATCAATTCTAGGCAATGGAAAATGATCTTTTGGACATGCTTTGTTGAGATTAGTGAAATCAACACACATTCTCCATTTGTTGTTCTTCTTCTTTACCATCACCACATTTGCCAACCAATCTGGATATTTCACATCTTCAATGAATTGGGCTTTCTGGAGTTTCTCGACCTCCTCTTGTATGGCCTGGTTCTTCTCGGGACTAAACACTCTTCTTCTTTGCTTCACAGGCTTGATCTCCTTATTCACATTGAGTTCATGACATAAGAAGTTTGGATCTATTCCTGGCATGTCTTCATGACTCCAAGCAAAAGTATTCTTCCTGTTTCTCAAGAAAGTTATCAACTCCTATTTTATTGAAACATCCAACGACGATCCTATCTGAGTTACTCGTTCAGGATGCTCGTCGTCCAGGATAACAATTTCTGTAGATTCCACAACCTGCCCTTTTACGAGTTGAGATTCATCCCTAGGGTCAAGAGTTTCAATTTCTGTACCTTCCTCCACTTGGTAAGTAGTAGTCTTTTTCTTTGACTCTTCAAGTTCCTCTTGCTCGGCAGACGAATAATAGCATTCCCGAGATACTTTTTGATCACCTTTCATAATTCCAACTCCAAAATTCGTTGGGAATTTCAAACACTGATGTACTGTAGATGGAACTGCCTCGAACTTCTTCAATCCAACTCTTCCCATGATGATGTTGTAGGCTGACTGCACATTCTTATCCATCACAAAGAAGCGTATTCTTTCGGTGCGACAAGCAGGCCAAGTTCCAATGAGTATATCCAACTTGATCGTCCCAAGAGTAAAAACTTTCTCGCCAGCAAAACCCAGAAGGGGTCTGTGATAAGGTTCCAATTGAGATAATTTTAAATTCAAGCTATCGAAGCATGAATAGTACATGATGTCTGCCGAACTACCATTGTCTACTAACACCCTTGAAATGACCACATCCTTCATCCTCATTTTGATCACCAAAGGATCATCATGAGGGTAAAGAACACCTGCCAGGTCGTTTTTTGAAAAACCAATCACTAACTTCTCTTTGTTCACCTTCCTCGGACGATCATCCTCGGCTAGATTTATTCGCTGAATATATGAACAAGCTTGAGCCTCTCCGAGGTAAGCTTTTCTTTCTGCAGTAAGGTCTCCTCCTCCTGCATCTCCTCCTGTAATAACATTACAATCAAATGACCCAAAACGTATGGAAAATACTTCTCGTTCAGGCTTCCTCGGCTTCTTGGGAAGATCAGGGTCATCATCTAGATCATCTTCATGGTCCCTCTTCTTTTTCTCCTCTGCACGACGAGGAGATCTAGATCTCTCCCTAGTTCTGTCATCATTCTTCCTTTCACCTCGGCGATCTACATACTTTGACAACTTTCCTCTTCGGATGAGTGTTTCAATCTCGTTCTGAAGGGCTATGCAATTTTTTGTCATATGGCCATGATCTTTGTGAAACTCGCAATATTTGGCCTTATTCCTCAGATCGGGATTTGTCTTCAGTTTCTCTGGCCACTTGATTTCCTCGTTATTCCTGATTTCTTCCAAAACATGATTGATACCCATTTTCAATGGAGTATAATTATCATACTTCTTTAGGACTTCCAAGGCCACCCTGTTATTCCTGGGATGCTTGTCACCACCATTACCTTTCTGATCTTTTTTCTTAGACTTGTCAACCTCCACCTTGATTTCTTTATCCATATTCTTCTTCGCAGTCATAGCCTCCTCGGCATTCATGATTTTGGCCGCTTTAGCCATTAATTCCGACATAGTTTTAGGTGGATCTTTGGCCAAAGTATAGTACAGCTTATTAGGCAGTAAACCACTCATCAAAGCAGTGATCGCTGTCTTTTCTTCATAGTCTATGACTTCCAACTTCTCGTTATTAAAACGAGTTATGTAATCTCTAGTACTTTCACCTGATTTTTGTCTAACACTTAACAAGTGTGCTACTCGTTTTACCGGCTTCGCGCCAAAGCAAAAATTGCCAATGAACAACTCGACTAATTGAATAAAAGTTGAAATCTTACCCCGAGGAAGATTGTTATACCATATCTGTGCAGATCCGGTAAGAGTTCCCGAGAATGCCCTATATCTCATTTCATCGGGTACGGCATAGATGTCAGCAGCAGCTTGGTATTGTTCTATATGAAGTACAGGATCTGTCTTTCCGTCGTACTTAGGGGTCACTACTGGTGCTTTGAATTTCGATGGTGTAGGAAAATCCACAATGTCCTGCACAAAAGGTGTCCCTTGAACAAAAGTTCTCTGTAAAGGGTTTCTTGCTTTAGCCATTTCGCCCAGTCTATCCTCCAACCGCTGAATGGAACCCTTCCATGCTTCATTTCCTTCCTCAGGCCGCTTAGTCCGAGCAACTGAGTGTTCTGACGTAGCTTCCTGAGATTTATCTCGACGAGTAGTTGGTCGTGATTGTGTTGATCCTTCTCTCAAACCTGATGATGGCCAAAAACTTTTCGACGGAGCTCTAGGTGGATTCATATTCCTCCTTGGTCCTAATCGACTGAAAGGAGACGCCCTGCTTAATCTTTCCAAAGCGCTGGTTCTTTCCGGAGAGAGTGTGACACGTTGATCTGTATCCGTAGCCCGTATCGATGATGTTCGCCCAGGTTGATACGTAGAATTAGTAGACTCCCCATTGCGATATGACCCAGTACGTCTGGATTGTGATTGCCCACGATCACTCCTATACCCTGAATAGGTAGGTGCACCGCCTTGAAGAGTTTGAATGAGTTGCCTCACAGATTCTTGCATGGCGGTTTGTCCTTGAGCCAGATTTGTCATAATTCCGGCCAGATCTGGAGGTGCAGATGGATTTGGAAGATTTCCAGTATTTCCAGCATTTCGATTACTGGATTCGGGATTATCTGCCATTGATAACAAATGATTTTTGGTGAAAAACGATTGCAACAGTCGTTCCCACAGACGGCGCCAATCTGTTGATGTAAAAAACTAGATTGCTCTAATTATTTAATCACAGATAAATAAATAAGACAAAGATTTTTAAAGTGGTTCGGCTAGGAATAAAGCCTACGTCTACTGTTATGTTATTGTTGAGTATTTGCAGAATTCTTGATTACAAGTTCTTTCAAGAAATTTCGGTCCCCTTGAATGGGTTTGATACAAGGTATTTATAGCCTTGAGGCTGTACATGAAAGGTTCAATACATTAAATGCTATACATATGAAAGGGTAATACATTTAATGCAGCGTGTGCGTCAAGAATATAAGTATTCAATGAATATCTGAACTGTTGATTATCTGGCAATTAATGGTACGACCGAGGTGCAACTCGGACCGCCATAGCTGCTAGCTGATCAGGAGTACCTCGGAGAACTAGAGTACCTCGGTGCGCTAGAGTATCTCGGTGCGCTGGAGTTCCTCGGTGTGCTATAATTCCTCGATGTATCCTCGTTGCTCGGAAAGAAGCATGGTTGGTCGGGAAATGAACTTCCTCGTTGCTATCATGCCATGTAGATTGACACGTGTCTTCGTATTATTCGTCCACATCAGCATATTAATTTTGGTATCAACACCATATATGCCTTGAAATTCCGTAACTATTTTATGTTGTCTCAAGAAAGAGCATTTAAAGATTCAGTACGAGTATGAACTCGAGCAACAATGTCAAAATGACATCATTCGAACAACCTTATCAAAGATGATACTTTTAGAGTGACCTTGGCAAAATAATATTTTTGCTGAAAACCTATCAATCTGCTCAATCATGGTACCTCGAGTAGCCTCATTCAGGGTATCTCGAGCAGCCTCAGTCATGGTACCTCGAGCAACCTCATTCATGGTCGCCCGGAGCAACATTATGTGCTACCTTGTATTCAATTTGTGTTAAAGTGTGATTTATTCACATTGTGATATTAATTACATGAAAATTCAAATTGGTGTTTATTAATTCACCTCAAGGTGACTCAGCATGCTTACTGACTAAATTATCTACATATGACTTAAATGGATCCCAAAACTTCTGAGTTTTCTCAACTTTAATAAAATAGTGGGGGCATGAGATAAATATCTCACCACATGATATATCTACACTCTATCAACTGCATATTGTAAAATATCAAAATCGTATCATGAAATTGCACTGAACAATATGTCTATGATCCCTCGAAGTATGTTTTTGAGTTTATTTTATTCTATTGACATAAAATAAAATAAAGGGAGAAAGATATACCCCACATTATTATTTATGGCATTATAATATGCCTCACAAGTTACTAATGATTTTTGTGCCAGAATTCGAGTCGATTTCTTATCCTTGTAGTTATTGAACGCATATGATCAAATCGAGCTTGAGCAATTACATCAGGCCTTACAGATGTCAAAGTCAAATGCTCAAGAGATTTTATTTTAATTGGGGGCAAATACCCCATGAAATGTATTTAAATGCTTTCAACTCTTAGATGGTGTTGTAACTAGTAGCTATATTTTTCTTTACTTTACTTTATCTTGAGATAAAAGACGAAGCAAAGTAAAGAGGGAGAAAAGTATAGTATGATGTAACACTTGTAGTTAGACATAAACACAGGTGACAAGCATGCTCAGATTCGTTCCCAGAATGGCCGTCATTGATAAAGCATCCCCAAAAGAAATATCGTAGTTATTCAGCATAGCCACCGGATGGCTCATATATAGCACTGATTATATGACGTTATTTCATCAAAGCGACAAGGGGTAAGTAAAATTGTTCACAAAACCTGGAGCATGGATACAGAGTTTGCATACAAACCTTACCAGTATTGTGGTAAGTCTCCCACATAGGTGCATTATAGTTCACAAAAACCTTACCAATATTGTGGTAAGTCGCCCACATAGGTGCATTCTAGTTCTCACAAACCTTACTAGCGTTGCGGTAAGTTGCCCATAGAGGTGAATTATAATCCTCGCAAACCTTTCCAGTATTGTGGTAAGTCACCCAAAGCGGTGCATTATAATTCTCATAAAGTCATACATTACTAGGCCCGCCTGATCCTCGGTTATGGGAGATTTTAAGACCAATATGACTTCGCCCGCCTGACCATCGATTATGGGAGATTTTAAGACCAATATGACTTGGCCCGTCTGACCCTCGGTTATGGGAGATTTTAAGACCAATATGACTTGACCTGTCTGACCCTCGGTTATGGGAGATTTTAAGACCAATATGACTTGACCCGCCTGACCCTCGATTATGGGAGATTTTAAGACCAATATGACTTAGCCCACCTCCATCCTCGATTATGGGAGATTTAAATACCAATATAACTTGGCCCACCTCCACCCTCGGTTATGGGAGATTTAAAGACCAATATGACTTTGCCCGTCCCCACCCTCTGTTATGGGAGATTTAAAGTCCAAAATAACTTGGCGCTCCCGACCCTCGCTCATGGGAGATTGAAAGTCCTATATTACTAGGCACCAAAGCCCTATACTACTAGACACGCATGACCCTCTTAAGGGAGACTTAAATCCCTACATTACTAGTCATAAGCCTAATTTATGGAAGACTAAAGTCTTATATTACTAGGCAGCCTTAAAGACCCAAATTTCCGAGCGAGCTCAAAGTCCCAAAAGGACCTTTACGGTTACTCGACCAAATAAAGTTGGGCACACTTATAAAATATGTTAGTTTAAAAACCCCAGTTCACTCGAAGCACTAATGGTTGCTCGACCGAGTACTCTCGACACGTTTTGATCATATGATTGCAAAAGATCCACTATACATAGATAACTGATGGTCCCTTTTTATTTCTAAGGCGAAAAGTGTTTTAAGGATGACAAAACAAACTCTCTTTTTGTGAAAAAACCTTTTTCCAATTTTTAATTCGCACCAAGTTGTGAACAATTTTATCTTCATTAATCCTAAACATCCATCTAGTGATTAAAGCAAGTAAAATAAAGTAAAAAATACCCATAACACTGGATGTACGAGGAAACCACAACGGGGAAAAAAACTCGAACGACCCAATCCAGACAATCACTATGAATGTGGAATTACAACGAACAGACACAAGTCTTACTCAATGACTCGATCCCCACGAGACTTAATGCTCTTCTGATCTTCAACCACTCCTCTCATAGTGCCCACGCAGAAAGCCTTCTTCCACGATACCTGTCCACAACACATGCGTCCACGTATGTCTCGGTGTCCACCGATATGGCTTATAACATCTACGATGTTAAAATCGGACTCCACCATATCTTCACCACAAAACCAGAAATGTTCAAGTGTAGAACAACTCTTCTTGGTGCCACAAAGATCAATATAGCGTATATTAATGATAACTCGGATATTTGAAACTCTAAGGATGCATTTACTTTGGAGAACCTTATAAAACTTATGTGCAAAAACGTATTGGTTCGTAAACAGTTTTTTCCAGAATGCACACTTACGAAATCTGAAGGAAACACGCGTATATATATTTCTCCCAATATGGTGGCTTGCTCGAACGACAGAAGTTGTCGCTCGAACGAGATGACCATGTCATTCGCACGACAGTGGTATCTCGCTTGAACGACATTGTATATCATTTGAAGTCATTTGAGCGACGCTCAAATTAGAGTCCCAATAAAACTTTACTCTAATCTGCCCTTATCATATTTAAACGAAGTGTAAAACATTTCAAACACCTATAAAATATTTTAAAAAATATTTATTCAATAAAATAGCATCCTTATCCTTATAAAATTATATTCCAAGTCACATTAAAATTACGCATTCATACCTGAGTAATCTCGAAATACAATTGAACTTGAAGATGAATAAACTTGCACTAATTAAATATTCGGCATAAATAATTCCTTTAAGCTTTGCCATAATGACTTCAATAAACCTCAACAAGTCATAGTCTGTGTGGGATCGTGATAATAAAAATGTGACTTATGACTCAAACGTGTTTTGTTCCGGGAATAAGTCAAAACTATACAATGGACTCAATTATAAATTTTTTTCCTTACAAATCTCCCCCTTTGACTATTTCATGATAAAACCAACAGTGAAATGCCTAAGCTGGGTCGTCAAGCCGATTGACGCCTAAATCCCATCCCATAAACTCAAAATCAAAAATTACAGGACAAGACTAGTAAACAATGGTCTGGTAAGAATGAACTGTCTCTGAATGTCTGAATATGATGTAGTCTTGAAATCTAGAATCTTTGAAGCATACCTACACACATGAAATAGACAAATAACCAGTGAAGTATGGAGGAACAAATGATATAAAAATCAATATGAAATATGTGAGCAAAATATTTTGATACCAATTTGAAATAAAAATTAATTTCTAAATCCGGATATCAAATATGCACATAAATAAGATACCAATGTAGATACAAATGAGTGCACCAAACAAACACAGTGCTCAACAAATATCCCCTTACATCACATACATTTTTTCTCCTTTTTGTCTCGAATAGACAACCCGATGAAAAGATAAATATATCTAGCATGAGATTAATTAATGAAATATATCTAGATATTCATGCAACCTACCAGCTAATACTGATCAACAATATCAAATCTGTAGCTAGAAAACACTAATCACAATAAAAAAATTAATCAATCTAAGCATGTGTGACTAAACTAATTAATGCAGCAAAATATGTGATCAATATGAATCCACAAAAAAAAGAAGCAATCCAACAGTACCAAAAATATTACTCATATACAGCAAGGAACTGAAATAGGTTGAATTGTAAACTCTAGATGTCGCTTGAACGAAACTGTAGCATCGCTCGAATGATAAATCCCTATCGCTCGAACGATAACTTCGTACGACACACAGTTGTCGCTCGAACAAGCAAAAAAAATCCCCAGTTCCAGTTCAGAAGGCTAAACAGTGTTGCCCAATGAACAAAATTCGTGAAAAATATAACTGGAAAGGGCACAAAAGTGCAAAATAGTACCTAAAACTACTAAAAACAATAAGAGTTTCATGCTAACATAGCACTGATGTGCTCAAACATGAACATGGAATGTATGGGCGTGAACTACAACAAATGAATCACAATTCCAACACATCAAAACGATCAAGAAACACTAATTAATAGCTATAAATCATCAAACTTTATTTTAGCCATATGTGAAAATTAAAGTGTGAGCTACATGAACTAAACAATCAAACATGCACACAAATCCAGAATATTGATGATTCCATAAACAATAGCGTCATGATACGATTTTTTAACGTTAGGATTCGTGGTGCAAACCCGTTTAATTCATCCATTAAATCTCCCTCAAATATATATCATATTTTCTTTTGGAATGAACATAAACTAATTTGGCCCATTTTGGCATATGATTCTTTTTATTGCCTTTATTTTTATTTTATTTTATTTTATTTGGGGGGTGGGGCTCTTTTATATGGTGGCTTTCACGACGAGTCAACTTTGCGCTCTCGCAACCCTTTTCCATGAGCACTCTTCATTTTTTTTAAATTAAAATCCTCATGGTAAACGATTCTTACATGCACACCTCCTCCTTATGTCTACTTATACATAGATGACAATATTGACACAAGAACGTCTCACCAAACTCAAATATGCAAGAAATGTCAAACATCCATATAAACTTGTGCATGTGTGCAAAGATGGCATATATACAAAGTCAAATCAAAATGCATATCAACTTCAAAACAACACCATAATACAATGGTTAAGATCATTTTAAGCATGAATAACTATGATCAAATGTCCTAGCAACATGGATACAGAAAGGAAGGGGATCCAAGCACACCAATATGCCACGTCAAACATGTAAACTCAAAAACAAAAATAAATAGAAAATCTTTTTGATTTTTCAACATATTTTGACTCAAAAATGCAAAATCTTTTTGTATTTTTCAAAAATATAATAAACCAAAAATCTTTTGGTATTTTTCAAATAAGACTCGATAAAAGAAAAATGTTTTACAAAATGATACGCATATCATAACACTAGCAAGATGTAAATCATGATGCAAAGACTAGCGTATGACCAACATGGTAACACAATCATTCTTTAGATTCGGCATGGGAAGAATCAAGTTAAACCAAATGAGAACCATGAAGTTTCAGTCCTAAATCCACAAAGTCCGATTTTCTAACCCAAGTAGTGTGACATAACGGGTGGGTGTTTTGGGAACCGACACAACTTTATTCCTAAACTTCCTTGGAGCATTCCTATTGTCATAGCAAAAATGTCTAAGGTAACATTTCCTACCGCAATGTGTGCAAGTGTAAAGACGGTGGGAATGATTACCAAAATATCTACCTCTCCTCACGTTCCTAGTGGGCGCTCTCACACGGTTGGTAATAGCTTTAGGAATGGGAACAACTCTATCATCGTAGCCTATACCATACCTATCACTTTTGACTTGGACGGTGCCTAACATCCTATCCAACTTTTTTAACCTAGATTCCAAGTCAGACTTAAACTTACTTGAGTCTTTCAATTTCTCCTCCAACTCAAAAATCCTATACTCAAGCACACGCTTAGAATCCTCAAACTCTAGCAACTCTTTTTTCAAAGTATCCATCAAACCACGAAGACTATCTCTCTCTTTCTCCACATATTCTAGCTTCTCCCTAAGATTTTTCTCTCGTGCCCTAGGATACTCAATCAAAGCATCATTACTTTCTATGTCACTCTTATTCAACCGAGCTTGCAATTTAGATTTTTCCTTTTTCACCTTCACCACTTCATTATACAACTCATTAAATTCAACTTGCAACTCTTTCACATCTACCTCCTCTTCCTTACTAAATTATCCCTCACTCACTTAGGATTCAACGGCCTCAGAAGTATCATGCACATGAGAATCTTCGTGGAAAGATTTATCGTCGTCGCTCACATGACATGCCAAGAAAGGAACAAACTTGCTCTCATTGGGGGAACTCTCTCCCTCTTCCATATCACTATCACTTAAGGAGGAACTATAATCTTTTGGTTTCTTCCTTCTTTCTTAAGTCTAGTGGGACACTCGACAACTTTATGACCATACCCCTCACACCCAAAACACCTATTCGACTCAATACTATCAAATTTCTCACTCTTATCCTTAGGGGTGGACTCTACCTTGTTGTTCTTAAATTTCTCAAACTTTTTGGCATCTTATGATTGCTTTTGAAACTTAAGAAATTTTTTGAACTTTTTATCCAATAAGTCGACATCCTCAAAATCGAAATCATAATTGTTATTCTAAACTTTAGTTTCCTCCTTTCGGGATTTCAAATCAATGCCCTTTTCTTTCTTTAGCACTTGCTTGGAGGTAAACATATCGAGTTTATAGGTTTGTAAGTCACCTAGAATCTCTTCAAGTTTTGCCGAATCAATCATTCCTAAGGAGTTTAAAACAATAACTTTTGCATCAAACCTACTCGGTAAAGATCTCAAAATTTTCTTTATAACACGGTTGTCGGTAATCCTCTCACCTAAGTTAAGCGACGAGTTGAAAATATTAGACAACCTAGCATCAAACTCATCAAACAACTCACTATCTAACATCTTAATCATCTCAAACTGTGTAATGATGTTTTGTAACTTAGACAGCCTAACTGTACTAGTGCCCTCGTGAGTAAGTGCAAGTGTATCCTGAACCTCTTTTGAAATTTCACAAGTCATGATTCTATTATACACTTCAGATGTGACATATGAGGAAATTACATGCAAACCTTTAGAGTTGTAAAGTGCAAGCCTATGTTCAGCCTCAGTCCATGACTCAACGGGTTTCAAACTAATGACCTCACCCTCTCGTGTGATTGGTGGTGTCCAACCATTTTCTACCGCTAACCACACACGCTCATTAATGGATTTTAACGCACTTCTCATTTGCATTTTCCAATAAGCATAATTTGTGCCGTTAAAAATATGAGCACGAAAACTTTCAAAACCTCCAAAATTCATCTCGAAAAACAAAAGGGATCAAACATAATAAAAATATGGTTCCATCTCTGATACCAATTTGATGGTCCTTTTTTATTTCTAAAGTGGAAAGTGTTTTAAGAATGATAAAATAAATTCTCTTTTTGTGAAAAAAAAAATTCTAATTTTTAATTCGCAACAACTTGTGAAAAAATTTGACTTAACCAAATTTTATTTTGATTAATCCTAAATATCCATATAGTAATTAAAGCAAGTAAAATAAAGTAAAGAATACTAACAACGCCGGATGTACGAGGAAGCCACAACGGAAAAAAACCTCAGATGGCCCAAGCCAGACAATCCCTTTGAATGTGGAATTACAATGAACAAACACAAGTCTTACTCAACAACTCAATCCCCACGAGACTTAATGCTCTTCTGATCCTCTCACAGTTCCCACGCAGAAAGTCCTTCTTCCACGATACTTGTCCACAACAGGCATCCACGTATGTCTCGGTGTCCACCGATATGGCTCGTAATGTCTACAATGTTAAAATCGAACTCCACTGAATCTTCACCGCAAAAACAGTAATATTCAAGTGTAGAACAAATCTTCTTGGTTCCACAAAGATCACTATAGCATATATTAATGATAACTCGGATCTTTGAAACTCTAAGGATTCATTTACTTTGGATAACCTTAGAAAACTTGTGTACAGAAACGTACTGGCTCATAGACAGTTTTTTCCAGAATGCACACTTACGAAATCTGAAGGAAACACGCCTATATATATTTTTCCTAATGTTATGGATTGCTCAAACGATGGAAGTTGTCGCTCGAATGAGATGACCATGTCGTTCAAATGATAGTGGCATCTCGCTTGAATGACATTGTACGTCGTTTGATGTCATTTGAGCGACGCACGAATTTGAGTCCCAATAAAACTCTACTCTAATCAGTCCTTATCAGATTTAAACAAAATGTAAAACATTTCAAACACTTATAAAACATTTTTAAAATCATTTATTTAATAAAATATCATCCTTATCCTTATAAAATTAAATTTCGAGTCCCATTGAAATTATGCACTCATACCTGAGTGATCTCGAAATGCAATTGAACTTGAAGACGAATAAAATTGCACCAATTAAAAATTCGGCATAAATAATTTCTTTAAGCTTTGCAGCAACATTTTCAATAAACTTCAACACGTCATAGTCTGTGTGGGATTGTGACAATTAAATTACGACCTATTACTCAAACGTGTTTTGTTCCAAGAATAAGTCAAAACTATACAATGGACTCAATTAAAAATTTTGTCCTTATAATAACCACAAATTAGTTGCTCGGGCCAGTACATCTGGAAAGTTTGTTGTTCAAAATGTTTAAAACCACAATAAAATTATGGAGACATGCTCATTCGAGAGGAGTGGGGGCAACCCCCAAAATACTCCTCCAAAATGAAAAGCAGATGCCGCAAAGATAGCCCTTAAACTACTTACAGATGATATATGCATAATAAACACGCCACACATGGTTATGTGATGATTTTCTAGTCAAACATGCTAAACTATTTATTTCATACACACAGTTGATATGTCTCAGCCGAAGCATCAACACACTAACTATACGTACGAGGGGGAAAATGTAAAGTGGGGTTAAATAAATTAACCACCTACTCTCTAGTAATTAACCCCACAAATTTTATCAAATGTTGATTTGTGATTTATCAAGTTTTACTACAAACTAGACCCAACACGAGCTGAGATATTATTACGCGCGATTTAATATATTGCGTATACTCCGCGTTCGATGAATTACACTAGACTATACTCTAGCAATGATTTAATTTGTTCATTTAAATATGCCACTACATATATTTTGACAAGTGGTACAATAAATATTAGACACTTGGTTCCACATATTACATGACATGTGTCAAGCCCACTTGAGGTACTTTTGCTATAAAAGAGGGTTCCCCCCTCATTTGATGGATGATGGTCTTAGGGGAAAAGTAAGGAGAGGAAACCTAACTCCCCCCCCCCCCACCTCTTGAGCTCCGTCATGGGTTTGATAAGGACGAGCAGATTTTCATAGTTTCATTACGATGTACTGGTGTTTGGAGGCAACTAGCCGAATTTAGCACCCCCCATGCACCAAAAACACCAAAATAACCAAAAATTGAGTTTTCCTACATTTCGTATGGACCCACGAACTACGCAGACTTTGATTATGCAACGAGACGGATACGTAGGTGCAACAACGTTGCTCAAGTCTAAAACACGCTAGACGCGGTGCTTCCTAAAATCTGCACTTACATCTTACATTTGGCGACTCTACTGGGGAGGTATTCGTGATTCCGGTTGCATAACACCTCGTGTGCACACGGAGAACTCAATGGATATGGGACACTTTTCTTTAACAAAGATAAGCATTATTACGCTTATTCTTTCATTTTCTTATTCATATTTAACTAAGTTGACCTGAATTTTAATGCATCAATACCAACCACACCAGGCAGCACCACCAGTGACAAACCATTAAACCCATTACCGAACCACCGCCATCCATCACCATGAAAAAACATCATAATCTCTCATCTCAACACCTGCCAATAACCACCACGGACTCAAACCAAATCACCCAAAAATTTTGGCACCAACACCTGTAGAGTGGGGTTCAATAAATTAACCACCAATGCTTTAGTAATTAACCCCACAGATTTGATCAAATATTAATTTGTGATTTATCAAGTTTTCATACAAACTAGACCCTACACGGGTTGAGATATTATTACGCGTGATTTAATATATTGCGTATACTCCGCGATCGATGAATTACACTAGATAATACTCTAGCAATGATTTAATTTGCACTCATATCTTACATTTGGCGACTCTGTTGGGGAGGTATTCGTGATTCCAGTTGCGTAACGCCTCGTGCACACACAGAGAACTCGGTGGCCGGGGGACACTTTTTTTCAACAAAGATAAGCATAATTACGCATATTCTTTCATTTTCTTTATTGAATATTTCATACCTATTTCTTTTATGAGTATCATAAATCATATTTATTGAGATATAAGATGAGCTGATATTTATCTTCAATCAAAAATAGTTTTTAGTAGACATAATTAAAAATATGTAAGAATATGTATAAATAATTCTATCACAAAGAATAAATATGTGTTATTGTTGCTATCTTTAAATTTGATCCAACAAAAATTGATTAAAAAAATAATAAAGATGTATACTCCTCTCCGAAATTATGAGCGCACAAATTTGTGAGGGTATTAATTATTTGGGAGTAAGGCATGTTTGGTCGATGCCCCAAAATTGTATGTCAGACTTTAATAAAATATAATGTTTATTTGTGTGTGTCAGTAATATTAAGCTGACACTCTCTATCATAGTCGAAAGCAAAAGATATCTGATAGAAAGAAATTTTGAGCCGCGCAATATATTGCCACTGACATGCATTTACAACTGTACAATTGTACATAATAATAGTTTAAAATAGAGTGGAGATCTTATTAAAGATCACACACAGAATTTTCTTTACAAAATATTAAAATATGGGCCCACGCGCTTGGTTTTCTGGTGGACATCTTTTCTAACATATCTCCCCACCTTCTCGGTGGGAGCATCTCTTCCTAAAATCCCAAATGGGTACCAATTAAACCACGCAAGAAAATCAAACCATAACTGAATGATTTTGTTCCAATAACCCCGTCGACACTAAATAAACCCATTACCAACCACAAAATCCCAATCAAATATTACACCTACAAAACCCGGCAACTTCACAGCCTTTCAATCCACCGTGGACCGACAACAGGAACACAACCATCAACTACTAAATTTGGCACCACCGCAACACACTCAATCATCCAAATTAACCACTTGATTAATCACCATTAATTCAAAACCCAATAACCTGTAACACCCTGTATTTCTGAGGATACAGAATTTAATTAATTTGGTGATAAAATAAAAAAAATATCGTGAGGATTTAATTAAATTAGTGAGTTGAGATTTAATTTATTCGGGTTATTATTTTTAAATTACATGTGTCATAATTTGGGAACGAGGTTGGAGATTTTAGTTAAGTAACTTAGATGAGGATTCTGAGTGCACAGTTGATTCCGATTAGGTTGAGATAGTCGAAAAAGAGTACCATGGGTAGTAATTGGGTCTCGGGGCATTTTTAGGCATAACCGGGCTCACACGGGGGTGTTTGGGCCATTTTAATTTGGCTCATAAGCTTTATTTATGGATTCATGATATAAAACCTACATTAGGGAGTTTATGACAGACACGACTCCATAAGAAAACCCTAGCTTTGCAGAAGAGAAAAGAGGGATCAACTGGAAGAGCTTTTGGGAGCCAAACCAAGAAGAAATTGGAGCGTTCTTCGTCTAATATTCGTCTGCATCAAAAGAAACCAGACCCTACGAATTTATTCAAGCAAGTAGTTAAATTTGATTTCTTTAAATTGTGGTATTGTGATTCATATCATGGTGGGTGTAAACCATATTCATTTTTGGGGTGAATTTTTACATAGAAAGGGGTTTTGTGAAATTGGGTATTATATGTGAAATTGATACACAAATTAATTACGAATCTTCATGTACTATTGGTAGAAATTAACCCATGATTCGAAACCCAGGAACTTATATTGTGTGATGAATACTGGTGAAATCAGTTTTGGGAAGAAAGTTTTATAAATTTTGGGTACTCTAATTTATGAATATAGAGATGATTTTTTAAATCGATAACAGTTGGAAAATGTTAAAATGAATTCAAACCTGTTTAATTGGTGAATGATATATGAGGAGATGTGGAAAGGTTGGAAATTATTTTTGGTCACTGGGGTTTATCAAAAACTGAGTCTGCTAGAGGTTATAAATCTGGGATGAAGTGGTAATGGTGAATCTGCATGAGGAAGACGAAGATATTGTGAAAACAGGGGGGGTCGTTCGAACGACCAGGAAGATCGTTCAAGCGACGTTAAATGTCGTTCAAATGACATCAGACGTTGTTTGAACAACGGTAAGTAATTTTTAGTAAATGTCGATTTTGCCCTTGTATTCTTTTGGGAAATTTTTCAGGCTTTAATCAAGGTACAGATTATTTAAAGCAGAAAACATTTAGGGCCTAGGGAGGCGGATCTTTAGATATATTTTATTTAGATAGAGTGTCAATCTAAAAAGTGTAATTTGGAGTAATCAATTCAAAAGGAAAATACAAACATAGTTAGGGAGTTCAGGTATTATGGTTGAGTGAAACCATTTGGATAAAATTAATTGAGTTAAATTAATTTAATTAAGGGTCAGAGGTTTGGCTCAGATAATTTTCAGGCTAGTGCGGCGGGGGTTAGGCATGGAGTAGTCGGTTTAATTTATTATAGGTGTATATAATAAATTGTCGAATATTAAATTTATCGAGGGATGTAAAATTTAATAGTGGAATATTGCATAATAAAAGGGTGAAGATACGGACCGAATGAGTGAGTTTGGGTATTATAGTTGGGTGACACTACTTTAATAAAATAATTAATATGTGATTAATTAAATTACAAGTCGGGATATAGAGACCTGGGTATTTCGGGCTAGTGCTACGGGTGTTAGGCTCGGGTTAGCCGAACTTTACTGAACATATGTATACGGTAGTATGATATTATATATATATTTGTGTGCTTTATAGATATCGGTGTGAATGATATTTATAGGAATACATACCCCTCTAGTGCTATCACATGAGGTTGCGCGATGTGGATAAATCCCCCTGGCTTGAGGAACAGGGAGACTATAATCCATAGGTCGTAGATTCCATTAATTATATGTTGTGATTATTTTCGAGGTGAGACGTCTTGGGTATGATTCAGTCTCACACCCCGGGAACTATGATCGTCTTCGCTACGCTTATTTTTATTTTTTCTGATTCAATGAGCTAACCGTCTTGGGGTATCCGGGTGGATTGAGTATACTTGGAGTGATATCATTTTAGAGAAAACATCTGGTGAGTCCTTACTCGGTAGGATGGATATATACTGACATGTGTGTGAATGTTGTAGTATACTGGTACGTATATAATATGTGTAGATAATTATATACGAGATTAATACATAAGTGTGAATGTGTTTCTTATATAACTCGTGTGAAAGTTCTAGTATTTAAAAAGGTGTTTATTACATAACTAGTTGGAGAGTTATATGATATTTTTAAGGGGGGATTTCTTATATAACTAGTGTGAACGTTATATGAATTAATAAAAATTGAGGCGATTATTAAGTTAATAAGTAGATAACGTAATAATCAAAGTAAAAATATTCGGGTTAGAGTAGGGTGGTGGCAAGAGGTGTGATATGGCTAGTTAGGTGGGGTAGCTTAACTAGGAAGGTTAGAAGGTAAGCGTTTGGTGTTCACATTAGATGGGGGTGAGTTATACCTCAAGTCAATGTGACACTAGCTTAAATATGAAGAGTGTGCATGCATATTTAATTATTGCAATCTAACCGCTTGCGAAATATTTTCAAAATGTTTTACTTGGTCTCTAACCCGTGTCAAAATATTTTCCAAAACCTTTTAGATGTCCATCCACAGGGACGCTCAGTTTGGAGATTCCATCCAGGGATGCGCAGCTGCAGCTCATGTGGAAGTTGCAGGACCTTGCTAGAGACGCTTCATTCAATTATTCCAAGTGTAGGGACTTTACTTCAGTACTTATTTTGGCATTTCGCCCTCAGATTTAGTATTCAGTTTATTTATGTTATCTTGTGTATCCAGGTTATGATTTCAGTTTACTGTTGTATTTCATTGTTGAACCGATAGTTGATTCAGTTCTCTTTATTTATATCATTAATTTGTGTTGGAATTCAGTTAACAATTTGTGTGATGATTTAATTGTTATTTATTTTTGCGTGTTGTTATTAAGGAAAGATAAAATTCAGCACCGGTCTAATTAAATTACTATGTGGTTAGTAACTTCAAAAAGGTTTTAGACAATGATGATAAGAATGAGTCATATGAGACCAATGTTTTATTTTGATCACGAGCTGGCCACCCGGTATTTTAGTAGGCAGGGTGTCACATTACCCATACATCACCATCACAAACCTCCGTTAAAGCACTTAACTACTGCAGCTTCCAATCACCATCAGCACCATCAAACTGTCGCCATCATTTATTATACGTACAATACCCAAAATTCCAATCAATGTAACAAAGATAAAAATATGGGTGGAATTAAACCTAGAGGGGGGGAGGAAAAGCTCGTCAGACCACCCTATGGTGATCGATGATGGTAGAATTGACTAAATAGAGGGGGAGAAGGGGGTTTCATATCCTTTATTCTTCTTCAATTAGAGCATATAGAGAAAATGTTCAAAAGGTTAAGGGCATATTTGGTTTATCACAATCTTTCACACCATTAGTCATTCACAAAATCAAATAACTTCAAACACTCACTTGTGACCATTTCAAACAAAATACACCAAATGTCTCATTATTAATTAGGTTGTCACACTATTTTTCACCAACACGTGACTTTAACACATTGTTATGCCCATATACATAAGGCCATGTTTGGTTGTAAAATAAACTTGTAAAACGCTTTAAATGAAGTATCTTGAGCTACGAATGTCTAAATGACATTACGAAAGCATTGACATGCTCCCATTTCTTCCATATTCATTCTGACGAGCACAGTTAACAATATTTGACCATGGGAGTATTTTTTGACTATTTTAATGGGGTGTTAACACATGTTTAACATATTTTAATGTCAAATCACACAATTTTTACCACCTATCAAATACGTAGTTTCACTCACATTCGCATTCTCACTAACGTGCATATATTTGTACATATATTTGCGCACATACTTTTGCACGCTGTCTTTAATTGTGATAAATACAAAAACCAAAAAAATGCATAAAATAATCAAATACAAAGAGTATTTTTATCTACTCAGTTAGAGGGAAACTTGACCTGGGATTCTAACTCGCATCCCATCCTTTTACACATTAGACAAAGGATTTGATTCTCCTAATAAAATTATTTTTAAGAAAATACTTTTCAAATGAGAGCAAACCTCATAAAAATAGAATTACAAATTAAAGCACGATTTTCTGCAGCACTCTTTTTAAATGAGGGCAATATTCTCATCACTTATCAAATTCAAAACACTTCCATATACCAAACAAAGTTATCATCTCTCGTAGCAAGTCAAGATACGCAATAAAATCCCTCTTAGTATTTTGAATTACATGGAATTTAATTCTGTTATTTGTTGATACATAGGCATCTCGGGCTCTCCCTTTGCTCGAGTTCAACCTTATATATACATATATTCACATTCATTGAAAATGTAATATTGTACATTGTTTAAAAGTTGGCTAGATTCCCGTGTCAAAATGTTTGAGTCATTGAGTCCATCAAGTCAAATAGATTTGATCCTTTATGAGTGAGGCGCGACCTAGTTGAGGTTAAATAAACCTTGAAGACTGAAGAATTATGTACCGCCACTCATTTTGAGACTTTCATTTTCATGCATTTGCATTAAAGTGGAGACTATATCCTTTTAATATATTGTGAATTGATTACGGTTAACACACACACCTGCAAAAAATATTTTTGATAATGTGTGTGGGCTTTCAAAATTTATGGAACAAGTGTTTGAAATATTTAAAACACTCTCATAAACTTTAAATTATTTTTGAAACTGAATTAGGAATTGTTCCAGGCCTTCTGAATATTTAAAAACTTTTTGAAAAAAATTTATGTGCCTTGACCATTCGCACGGCTCTCTTTTGAACTCATGTGCACGATCCCATTCGCACAGCCTTACTTTTTGTCCATGCACATGTACCGATATAATCATGCACACAGCCAACCCATATTTTAGAAAAATCCTATCTAAAGTCCAAGTTCCCTGTCATTATTTAATATCTAAAAACCTAATTAACTCATATACAATTCTGAGAGCATTTTTTAATTTGAGTGAATTTTGTTTTTGCTTCTCTTTCTAGTTTTTCTTGTTCCTGTCAATATTTTTATGGCTTTTAAAATTGGGGACTTATTAAATTTAATTTAGTTATTAATTTAATATTAATCCAGAATTTTGTTTTTAAATATTTACTAACGTGATGAGAGTTAGTAATTATTGGGAATTTGTTGAATATTACTATATAAGTAAACTAATATATGAGATTGATTTTATTAATGTTGTCACGAGTGAATAATATGACAATTATGGAAATTTAGTTGGGACGCGTTTGTGTCATGTCGGGACCATATGAGTATTATAAAAGTGAATAAATTATAAGTCGCCCGTATGGTCGTTTCGAGTGCGCCAACATGTCCGAAAAGATTGAGATAGTCATAAAAGTGTACCCGGGGTTTGGTTTGGGTCTCGGGACGTTTTTAGGCCTAATCGGTAACCCGGGAGGGCATTTTGGTAATTACCCATTTTAAGGCTTAATTATGGACGAAAATTAAAGGAATATATATGATGGGAGTTAGAGTCTTCGAGGATTAGAATTGATAGAGTTACAGAGAGGCTAAGGTAGGGAGAAGAGGGAAGACTCCAAAGGAGAGAACCACCCTACCTACATCACTTTTGCCATCTTTCACCACCAACGTGTAGATCGGGAAACGAGGGATGCAACCATACCCATCAACACCTGAGAATCAGACCTTCACATCTGAGGCAAGTACTGATTTCTATTTGATATTCCTTCCATGTTAGTCTAGGAATGAAAATCATATGTTTTAATTGAAGAATTATATATTTTGGAAGAGAATTTGTATGTTGTAAGGAGAATCCATGTAGTCTGAAATCTTGATCATATGTAGAGGATTACCTATGAATTTATTATGATATTTGGGAAGAAAATCTGGATTAAAATAGAGATTCGTGATTATTCATGCAAAATTAGGTTTTATAAAGAAATCTGGAATTAAACCGTTTTTGATTGATTTGTTGAGGAATTATTGATGTCGTTACGTTAGAACTCGTTTATATATATTATTTATAAATTTGGATTACTTTGTTGGGAGTTTGGGATGAAATTATAGAGGTTTGTAGGAGTTAGAATAACTGAACCCGTAGGTTGAAATCTGCAGAAAACTTGGCCAACACCTGCTTGATCGATCGATCGACCAAGAGCATCGATCGATCGACCACTTTCATCTATCGATCGATCCCTCCTAGTAAACAACATGTTTTTACCCTTTTCGTTTAATCCGGATACCATGCATAGGAACCCTTGAATAATATTTTAAGAGCATAATGAGTCATGAAGAGGACTAGTAGGGTCTAAATAGAATACCGTTGAATGAAATATTAATTGGGATGAAATCGAGGGCTAACAAGGGGGCTTACTACATATTGAAAAATTGTTCGCACGATAGCTACAGAAGTGAGATGTTTATAAATGACTTAGACCAGTAAGTTAGAGAGGGTGAACCTACTGAAATTATCTTTAGTGAAAGAGAATACTTCGAGAGACGAGAAGTAAGTATGAAATGATTATAATTGAGAATAAACGAGATGAACCCTTTATGCGTGATAATCGGGTAAAATTTTATTAAGTACGGTTAATAATAATTCTTATTGGTCGTGGGCGAACCTAATTGGAAAATGAGAATATTTATATATATGACCGAGTGCATGTCTATATATTGATACTATGCTTGTGTAAAATCATACCCGCTCTACTTGCTATCACGGAGGTTGTCGCATCAGGACAGTCTTATCTCGATGGGACCTTTATGGGGGGATATTGACTTGTACCCTTGAACATAAGAATCCTTGGTACAGGCTATTTGAGAATGATAGTCAGACGGTCCTAAGATACGTGAGGAGTATGTGCTGACCTCTTAGTGACTTGGAACTATGCTTCGCCTCCATTTTTGTGTGTATTGTGTTAATATAGTTCGAGAGTGATTCCGAACTAGTATTTCCCTTAGTACGAGTGATACAGGGAGTTGATAGCAGAGTATGCCAGCACCATAGATTTTATGTGGGGTGCCATTAGTATATATATTATATGGGTGATTAATATATATACGTATATATATGAAATTCTTCTACTGTGCGTATAAGTAGTTAAGTAGTGAATAAATGATCCAAAGTTTATAATATGTATGCGGGAACTTTATAGCAGTACTGAGATGTATTAAGTAACATGAGTAATCATGGAGAGATTTATCTCTAAACTAAATATCATAGCCTTGTGACTTCTCGAAATAAAACAATTTGGAGATAAGTTAGATAGACTTATGAGGTATTTAGTCATACGGTAGGCGTGCACACTAGATGAGAAGTGAGAATTCTCAAGAGAGTGTCGCGTACTAACATGGTAGTTATATTAGCCGGTAATCATTTTAAATACTAACTAAACTATTTTTTTTTAAATGTTTTACACTCGGGCTCTGACCCAATTTATGTCTTCTTTTTCTCTCTCTTGTGTATATATATATATATATATATATATATATATATATATATATATATATATATATATATATATAGGTGCTCATCCACAAGGGCGTCAGGTGTCTAATCATTTGACTGGGCGTGTTGCAGCTTGTGTGGGAGTTGCAGGTCCTTGCAGTAAACGCTTCCTTCCTTGGTTCTTCAGATTCTGTTTAGCTCTTTTAGTTAGGGCATGTGTCGCCCATTTCCAGACTCTTGTTTAGACTTGATAGGGATTGTATAAACTTCTATCATTTCAGTATTTAGTTTTCTTTTGGGATTGTTTTATATATTACAGTGTCAGTGGTTGTGGTTATTTATTTGGATTTGAGTAATCTAGTTAGAATGGTTCGTTGGATGATTGGTATCCTCATCATTTGCATTATTCAAATTTGTTTATGTTTAAAATATTTTTATAACGAAATTAAATAAAATAAGGACTTTAAATTGTTTTGACACTTAGTTTAATTGATTTGGGTGTTTTAAATTGGAAATATTTATTTTGCGACAGTGATGATAAGAATGAACCAACCGTTAACCTTGATTTTAATTTAATAAAGGACTGATCACCCGGTATTTAATCAGGCGGGGTGTCACGTTCATCTTCTTCTCAAGTTGACTATTTGAGTGAATGTTCATCACATGATTCAAAGGAAACCGATACCTTGATTTTGAGGGGGAATGGAAACGACTTTATTTTTATGGTGAAGAAAGTTGATAAGGTGTCTTTAGAGAGTGTGGTAAAGAATAATAGGATCAACGCTTATAGGAATATGATGTTTAGTGATTCTTCATCTAGTAGTAGTGAGAGTTCACACACCTTTATCCCTAGATCACAAAATGACATTGATGATGATGAGAATGGCCTTCAAAAAGGTTTTAAAAATATTTATCAAAATTCTTCGAAGATTAATGAATCAAATCTCAAATTTAACAACAAAGTGAAAGTTTTGCAAAATGAACTTGATAAAAATAAGAAAAGCTTAAAAGTGTTCAATCCAAGTGTTTTAAGCTTAAAAAGGTTGATGAGGTTTTATCATAACAATGTGAGTCTTTGAAATCACAAAATGCAATCATTTCAAAAGAAAATGAAGAATTTGAGCTTGAGAAATCAATTTTAAAATTTGACCTTGAAAAGTTAAAACCTGATCTTGATCATGTTAAGGATTTGAAAATTAAAGTATATGATAGAAAAACTTGTTAGGATTTTTTTGAGTATTGCTGAGCCAAAACTACATAATCGTGGGATTAGTTTCAATGATTCAAAGATTGAGAAAAAGATTGGAAAAATAATATTGAATGTTCAAAGTTAAAATGCTCAAAAGGAGGATATGATACAAACTCCTATGCTTCAAAAGAAAGAGGTTGAATCTAAATCCGAGATTACTACAAAGTCTTTAGGTTGTACTTTTTGTGATAAGTCAAACCATGTTCCACATTTTTGCTTTAAAAGAAAAGGACTTGAAAGAGTTGGTCAAAAGGCAAAATTTTTGAAGAAGTTCTTAAGAATGAATAAGAGAAGTTTTGAAAGGAATAATGGAGAGATGTACCTTTTTGTAGTTTTTATAAGGTATAAGGCCACATAAATCTTGCTTATAGGTGCTTGAAAGAGATAAACAATAGGAGAGAATTTTTTTCATAGAGATCCTATTGATGAGCTTATAAGTCAAGTTAGTGAGTTGATGCAAAAAATGGATTTCCTAATGCATGATAAAGGTGAGGCTAGAGAGATTTTTCTAAATTTAGACCTAGACCATATGCTAACATTTCAATGACTAGGCATAAGAATCCTCGGAGGATTGAAAGATGGATTCCAAAATTTGATAGAGAATTTCCCCAAAATGCTCCAAGGAAGAAAGTAAAAGTTGTTGTTCCACAAATGAAGTGTGTCAAGAAAGATATTACATTTGTTCTTTTGATCCAAAAGATGGAACACCCATCACTATATAGATAGATAGTTTGCTTAGGATGACTAGGTTCTTGTAGGTTTTCATTCTTAATTCATTCTTGATTTGTGAATCTTTGTGGATTATTGATTTTTAATTGGTAGTGTTTCATGTTTTGATGAGGATTTTTTGCATATGTGCATTTTTCATGCATTTGCTTTGTATGTTATGTTTCTCTACTAAACATGATTTTTTACATACATGCATCATTCTTATTTAAAAAGATTTTATGTTTATTATTTTTGTGTATTGTGGTTAACTCTTTTATTCTTATTGAACTGATGATAGTTTTAACTTGAATGATGATTGAAAAGTGAATTATAAACCATTTGATGACAAAGTTCGATTGATTTAATTGTTCGGTTAAAATTCATTTGATAAATCATGATTGACAATTTTTTGAGATCTATGGTATTGATTTCACATTACCTGCATATGCATATCACTTGTTGCATATGAAGTTTATCATGTTGATCTTGATTTTAGTGCTTAATATAATCATGATCAAATCCTTGATCTTATAGGTGTTTTTTTGCTCCATATTGTGACACACCGCCTAATTAAATATTGGGTGATCAGTCCTTTATTAAATTAAATCAAAGTGTCCGGTTGGTTTATTCTTAGCATCACTGTCAAAAATAATTTTTCTTTATTTATCACCTAATAAATAATTAAGCTAAGTGTCGAAACATTTAATTTTATGGATTGAGTTCCGTAGTTATAAGTTTATATACATAAACCATTTTATGAACACAGATAATAATATTGAATACCAAACCATCCAAGTGGAATAAATAGGCTAGATTAATCATTCCAAATAAAATATCCCAAATCGAAGGACAGTGTAATAATTAAAACAATCCCAACTAAAACTGAATACTGAAAAAAATGTAGAGTACAAAGTCTCTCTGGACTAAATAAAACTCGAAATGGGTGGCACATGCCTTATCTAAAATGACTAAGTGAAGAGCTGAGATGACAAAAATGAAGACGTCTAAATGCAAAGACATGCAACTCCCACACTAGCTGCAACACATCAACAGTCCAAGGATCTAAGTCTGACGCCCCTGTGGCTGGGCACCTGTAATATATATATATATATGCACAAGAGAAAGAGTAGATGACAAGAAACGGGTCAGAGCCTGAGTGTAAAATAGCTTTAAAATAGTTTAGCAAGTACATAAAATGCTTACCAGTTGATATTACATACATGTTAGTGCCTCGACACTCACTTGAGAATTCTCACCTCTCAACTAGTGTGCATGCCCAACGTACTACTGAATTAATCTAGATAAAGCTAACCCATTTAACTAGGCTAAGCCAATCTCCTCTCATCAATCCTGATTCACGTGATCGCATAACTATAATTTATACATGATAATTTTTCTTATGAATTTACCCATCCAGCTATGAACATCTCAATACAGCCTTAAGTTCTCAACCACTTAATTTATTTAATATTAATTAATCAATTTTATCTACTTAAAAGCACGGTAAATGAATCACATGTACATATATTTATCACTCATAATATATATACTAATAGGGAACTCCACATAAAATCTATGGTGCTGGCATACTCTACTATCAAGTCCCTCTACCACTCGTACAAATGAGGGAAATACTAGTTCGGATCCACTCTCGAACTGTATTAACACAAAATACACATATTGGAGGCGAAGCATAGTTTCCAGTCTCTAAGAGGTCAGCACATACCCTCACGTATCTTAGGACCCTTACAAGTCAATATTCCCCGTAAAGGTCACATCGAAATAAGACTGTCCCAGCGCAAAAACCTCCGTGTTAGCAAGTAGGGCGGGTATGATTAAGCACAGATATTCATATAATATATATAAATTCACTCATATATACATTTACATTATTCAGATAGGTACACCCACGACCCATAACATGTTCTACCCTCACACGTCACATAATACCCGAATTTTACATATAACTAGTTCACTCTTTTATATTCCCTTTTTTTGTAAGTTCCCAAGTACTTCTCGACCCCCGAAGTGTATCATTTTGATAATTATAGTATCAGTAGGTGTAGTCTCTCTTCCCTACTGGTCTAAGTCATCCTTAATTATCACAAGACCTAATTTAACATACACACGATTATCACCCCATTTTAGACTCTCGTGACCTCACGATTAAATCTTATATACGAATCGTATTACCCAAACCTTACCTACCACCCTACTGGTCCTTACCAAGTCCCGTCATGGTATATAAGTTAGGTATAAGGGTCCTTATACATTTGGGTTGAATTAACATAAAAAGAAACAAGATTCAATTTCCACGAGGAGTCGATCGATCGATGGAAATGGTCGATCGATCAGATATTGGCCCAGTTTCTACAATTCTTTGCCTAGGGGTTTCATCAACTTTAATCATCAAAACCTCTATCAATTCGGCCCAAACTCCCAACCAAACATCACAAACGTTATAGTAATAGGTGTGAACAAATTCTAACGTAAAATCTAGGTTAAATCCTTAAGGAATCATCATTAAATGGGTACAATTCATGATTTTGTCTCAAACGCTAGTCTACCATATTCTTTCAAGAATTACACAATATATTTTCAGATTTCCTTCTCTAATCATCATTAAATTCGTGATAAATGTTCTACATGTGATAAGGATACCAGCCCAACATGATTTCCTTTCAAACATATGAATTCTAGTCTTCCAATTACATCAAATCTCTATAAAAACTTATAATTATATTTCATACTCTAACATGGATGAAATATTAACTCAAGAACAGCAGGATAGATACTTTTCTGGAAATCAAAGGTCTGATTTGACAAATTTGAGTGGTATAGGAATGATCCTCTTCTTTCGATCTATGCTTTGGTGGTGGTGGAGGTGTAAAACGGGTAGTTCTTGGCCTTGAACGCCTTGGAAAGCTCTCTCCTTCTTTTTCTTAAGGTTTTCCTCACTTTTTGATTCTCAGAACCCTAACTTCCTCGGCACACCATCAGATATAGCCTCAATAATTTCGTCATTAATTAAGGTCCAAAAAATAAAAATTACCAAAATGCCCTCTCGAGTGTCAATTAGGTCTAAAATTGTTTTGAGACCCAAACTAACCCCCCGGGTACACTTTTCTAACTATCTCGACCCTTCCGGACACATTGGCCCACTCAAAATGACCAAACGGGTGACTTAGAATTAATTTACTTTTTATTTCATTAAATTAGTCCTGACACGACTGACACGCGCATCTCGATTTAATTTCTATAATTGTCGTATTATTCACTCGCGATAATTTTAATAAATTAAATCTCATATATTACTTTACTCATTAAGTAATATTCAACATAATTCTTACCAATAATTACAAACTCTCGTCACGCTAGTAAAAATACGGGGTATTACACATATGTGAGACTATGTGATTCTTACTATGAAGGAGTTGAAAATGACCGATTTTAAAGAGCTAATAAGGTTTATCACTAGTGTTAACACCTAATTTATAAATTCAAATATTTTTGGGTAGTTGACATCTAGGCATGTGAAAAGCGAATCGATAGTAAAAGCGAAAATATATTAAAAAGATCCATTAGATAAGATCTTGAACCGACATGAAATACGTCTAAGCATTTTAAATTGACGTTTACTTTTAGATAGAATTCAAAAGTTTATATCAACATGCTTGAGAAATAAAATGGTTTGAAACTATTATGTTTGATCAAAAGGATAGTGGTGGAATGATTATTTTTTAAGTATCGTTTGTAATGTCTTGCAAAATTTTATTATTTGTATTTATGTTGATGTTGTATATCTTATTTTCATATAAATCATACCTTATTAATATTACAAAGTTGTAAAATGTTAATTTGATAAGAATTTTATGCCTTTAATGTTGAATTTATTGAATATGAGTTAAATGTGTTTTTAATTCATATTTTTAGTCAATATTTAACTGAAATCTTTATGTCAAATCAATTAATTATGAGTTGTCAAATCACATTTGTTTTTTGCTATTTCTTCCATTTAATCCCAAATTGGTGCTATTAAAGTCAAATTGAATGATTTTCCATGCATTTGCATTTATTCATATCGCTGAGATTTAGAATGTTGTGTTTCAGGAGGCCTCATTAGAATTTTCTAGAAGTTTTTAGACTTTTTAGGAAATTTTCTATATTTCATGCGCATGCCTTCAAAAGGTTGTTATTTGCATGATGTTGTTCGCACGGCTATAAAAGTGTTCGTGCACACGTTGCTCTGTTCTTATTACTATATTTTCTATTCTAGACAATTTTTGACTTGTATGGTACACTTGTTACTACACTTTTATTAGTGTATTTTGTTGTACCTTTGCCTTAGAACTTGTATCTTGATTGTGTTCTCTTCATAGAGTTTTCTTGATGTTGTGATTGATAGGATGGTTGATTCTTAGTTCTCTAGGATTATTATTGCCTACTATTTTTTGAGCTTGTTTTCTTTGGGTAGTTCTATTGAGCGATGAGACCTTGATCGTTGTTTGGATTAGTTCTATGTGAGTTTCGGTTGAGTTTATGAGTTGAGATTATGCTTATTTTGTTAGTATCTTGCTAGTTCAATCTTTGATACACCTTGTCCCTTGTAGCTTTTGCCTATACCTAGTGACTTTTTATTGTGTTTATCTTGAATATTTATTGATACTTTGATACTTTGTCATTGTTACTGTATCAAACATATATGATCACATGATTCCATTTTCGATATCCATGTTCACATGCTCGTATGTTATCGTATGATATTCATGATATATTATTGTTGTGAACTTACTCATATGCTTCACATGCCATATATGTTATGCTTTGTTATGTTTTTCATGATTTTCTTCTTGCATGCATATCTTTAGGGGGCGTATATTTGTCTTAGGGAGATTGCATGTTCCTAGTTGAGATGTCATTTGATGGTGGATTCTTTGTCATGCTACTTATTGATTATTTATAGCATGTTATTTATTGTATGAGTTGGTGTTTGATATCACATGATTTTTGTGATTTATTATTAGTGCTCTACTTTTATCATTGATATCTTGTGACTTGTTATTGCGAATGCCACACATGTGTTTGATGAGAATTAGAGATTTTTTGCATATGTCTATATCCATTGATAGTTACTTATTGTACCTTTCTTTTTGGTACTAAGGTGATGGAAATTCATACCTTATTATTTAGTACTTAATGCTTGGATATTTGAATGTTTGTGTGGATTGGTGGTGTGCCTTCACTCTTTGTTTGTCATTGAGTAATCTTGGTTCTTATGGTACACTATGTTTCCTTTATGGATTTCCATCCTTAATTGGTCCATCCTCGATTGATATATTGATTCTTATTTGATATCATATTCTTGTGCTATATTATAATATTCTTTATATATCCATGCTTTGTATAATATTCTTTATAATTTTTATAGCACACATCTTACTTCTATGTTTATTGATTAATATCTATCATCTACTGGTTCTTGTTATGAGATTCATATAATGATACACTTGTATATGCTCATCATGTGTTCCCTTATTATAGCTTTGGTATCTCACATATTTTCCTAACTCTTGCATCACTAGTTATCTATGTCATTGTGATCTTGATTACCATGTTATATTCATTGTTTACGTTATACTTTTTCTCTTTATCATTTCGCGACAAAAAGGGGGGAGAATAATTTCCCATGTCCCATGTGCCAAAAAGGGGGATGTTTCATAAAGGGGGATAAATATCTATGATATGGGGAGATGACTTGTAGGGGGGACTATACTAATTGTGTTTCTCATTGATATTAGATTATTTTCTTATACTTTACATGTTCACATGTTAAGATGATTCATTACATCTATATCACTTTGAGATTATCGGAGGATTCCCATCCAGAGGGAGTTTCTCTTTGTTCATGTTATTACCTACATGATGTTGTTTGTTTGTATCATGTGGTTTTAAGCTTAGCATTAATAATTTCGACTCTAGACCCTATTCAGACTTGACTATTGATGTGTCATTGGTCTTATGTATATTGTACATTACTTACTACTATATTCACTATATGGCTAGTGGAATGTATGTCTTGTAGGGGTAATAAGTTTATTTTAGGTTTTTGGGAGTTTTTCCGCAGAATAGCCAAAGGGGAAGATTGAAAATATAATTTTGTATATTTTTTAAAAGTTAGCTAAATTCTAGTGTTCAAACATTTGAGTTATTAAGTGCATCAAGTCAAATAGACTTAATTCATTATGAGTGAGGCGCGATCTAGTTTAGGTTAGATGAAGATTGAAGACCATGCATTGTCTCTCATTGAAGACTTTTGTTGTCATACATTCACATTAAAATGAAGACTGCATCCTTTTAATAGATTGTGAATTAATTATGACTAAACACACACACGTGCACAAAATATTTTTTAAAATGTGTGATGAGTTTGAAAATTGATAGAATGATTGTGTGAAATGTTTAAAGAAGTCTTAGAGACTTTAAATTGTTCTTAAAACTGAGTTGGGAATTAGTTCGTGCCTTTTGAACATTTAAAAAACTTTGTGAAAAATATTTTTGTACCTTGATCGTTTGCACGGCTCTCTTTTGAGCCCATGTCCATGGCCCCATTTGCACGGCGTTACTTTGTTCCCGTGTATATGGCTTGCACATGATGTCCATATTAGATAGAATAGTGCGCACAGCCAGATCTAATTTTGCACACGACTGGCCAAGATTTTAGAAAAATCCTATATAAAGGAGAAGTTCTCTCTTATTTTTTTAATATCTGAAAACCTCATAACTCATACACATTTTTGAGAGCATTTTATCTTTTATTCTCTTTCTAATTTCATTTTTTTCCTCCTATTTTGATAAAACTTATATTTATACTCGATTTTTGTTTCTTAGAGTGTTTTGGTTCATATCCAAATATCCTATTCATTTCAAATCAATCTATATTTAAATTGTATGATCATCTACTCCTATATGTAAAAGACGAGGCACTTCATTTTATTGGAGAGACTGGAGTGTGGCGTGACTTCCAAGGAAGAAAGTGGACTTATTTATACACGACGTGGATCTCATGAAGGATTTCAGTGTCTATGGGGAAGAGTTCCAAGGTTCATAGGTACTTACACGAGAGTGCTTGTGTGATCGGTAAGTGCGTCGAAGTTTTGTACCCGGGGGGGTTCCTCTTAAATCTATCTTGTGTGAGTTTGTGAATGATTTATACTCATATCCACACATTTGATCACACACGCCATTTAGATTAATTTGAATCTAGTGAATTTAATTAAAATTGACTTAGGTGTGTTAGATATAGTGTGTTTCATCTATATTCACCTAAATACATTGTTGTCTGAGTTAATCTATTCAATTTGGTGAAACTTGTAAGTAACTTGAATGTGCAAGCAAAAATAATTTGAAATCAAAAACTGGTCACCTGAAGTCTTCAAACCTATTCACCCCCCCCCCCCCCCCTCTAGGTTTGTTATTGATGTTTATTTAGTGCACATTACACACTTTCTTTCAATCATATTTATTTATATCTTGCACATACATACATAATCTTATGAATTATTGTTACATTATCTTTTATGTCTACTCGCAACCAAGCTCATCAATACATGTCTATCACATCGCTACTTATATATTTACACACTTACATATTATGAATAGCATGCTTACATATATCTCACACTCACACATAGCAATATGTTAGGAGTCACACAAGCCTATCATGTCTATTGACAGACATAACACATTATATTCATACGGAGGATAAAAGGGTGGAGTGGGTGCCTAACATTTCCCCCTCCCCCTCCCCCTCCCCCTCATAATCTAGTCCCCATACACACAACTCTTGTTTCACACATAGATCAGCACCTCACATATATCCCTATGGGGCTATTTCATATTTTTTCTCTTTTAAGAAAAATATATAGGAGACTCTGAACAACTCATCCACATTCACAAGTCCACTAAAAGTCCTAATCATGGATGCACTTGAGAACTAAAACCATTTTCACGCACATGGGAAAGGACCTCTCTCTCGAATGTTAGGGTGCTCACAATGACATTTATTATTTATTAGTAAAGTATTATCTTATTATATCATTTGACATATGAATCATCTTGTTGGAATTCTTGATATTTATTTATAAATATATTGTATATTTCAGTCAATATACTCGGTAGGAATTCTGGTGATTTGGGTTCGGACCGATCACAAAAGATAAGAATTTTGTGTCTAGTATGATTTAAGGTTCACAACCTAGATGTGAAGTTAAAATCCAATTAATAAATATGCATGTACAATCCTAGTATTTTATCATGACTATAGGAACTTGTTTAGTGGTCCGAGAACTTGTGTGATAGGTCAAGAAAGATTTTATCCATACATCAGCAAGGGTGAGAATCGAGTCTAGGTGATGAGTATAATAGACTTTTGCAATCTCATGATTTGTAATGGGTGCATAGATTCTTAATCTCGGTGGATATGAGGATCGACGTAGTTACATAGTTATTGCTTTGAATTGGTATGATTGAGATTAAAAATATTCGATTTATAATCTCAATAGGTTGGGCAAACATTATGTGGATATCTTTAATATCATATTCTACAGGAATCCGCATCCATGAGTTATTCTAGATTGTGATATCCCATTGATAAAATTATAAGTTTTTATTCCACCCATAAACTTGATCAATGAATTATTTTATAATCCGGTATAGTAACAAATAAGTTAAGTTTGAGATCAAGAAATAATAAGTTATTGGGGAAAATCTATTCACGATAAAAGAATTTCACCAAGTGAATATTGAATACTTAACACGGAGAGTCATATTATTTGTTATCTAACTTTGCAAATAAGGCATCTTTACACGAGTAAATTGAGATAAATAAATTATAGTGCATTTGTCATTATTTAGTGGAGTTAATTACAATTAAACTAAAAAGAAAATAAATTATGAAAGCTAATTTTGGATTTCCATATTTTTGTTTGGAAGCCGATTTAATATTTGATTAGGGCTTCTGGTATAGTCCATATTCCAAATATCAATTCCATAACTCTCTGAAATCTCTAACTGGCCCAAACCCACTTCATGTACCTATATCTATAGATCTAAGAAAGGGTTTAAGTTGCATGAGAACTTTTATGGGTTAAACATAGTGAGAGTAAATATTGTTCAGATTTCTGGGGGGGTGAGGAGAGAGAATAGTTTTTTCCCTTATTTCATCAAGTTTTCATCTTTAGAAGGTCCCACACAGATAGTTTGCTTTGGGTGTATCATATACTTGAAGATCAAAGGTGTTTTGATCATCTACGGAAGGCTTTGCGGCAGTGTTTCATCATTTACATCGTCTTCTCCATCTTTATCTCATTGGCTGGATCACCTACAAGATCCGTAAATATATAATGATTTAAACCCTGGATCTAGTTGCATAGATCTAGTTTTCGTTGTTTTCTTTTTAAAACATGGTGAATCAAAGGTCCTTGAAATAATATCGGTAATTACATCATGAAATAGACAAATCCATTATACAAGCAATGATTATCCTTGAATTCGCCCTCTAACTAAAGAACTTAAATATTGTGGATCTAATCATCTCATTTGAGGTCCAATAAAGGTAAATGAATTGAATATTTTATATAAAGTTTATGTTTAAAAAATAATTTTACTCAAATATATGCTCAAAAATCAACTACAAGTAAGGTTAAGTTTATTGGTTTATCAAAAGAGGTTAGGAAATGAGAGTTATAGAAGAAATTTAAATAGATTTCAAAATTATTTTAGGATATTAAATATTATGAGCCTCTTTTGCCAAAGTTTCGAGCCTAAAATACTTATATATTGGACAAGAATTGAGGTAGCGTGTGCACCCTGGGTACGTAACTTAATGCGCATGGTAAATGTATGCATGTGAAAATACTCAGGTGTCAAAGTAATCATCAATAGTGAATTAAATGGTGTAGCTACAAACTCTAGTAGATCTATGGAGGCCCTAAATCCGAAGGATCCTATTTATCAATGAAACACTTTAAGGTTTAGTACGGGATAAGCCAATTTAAAATCTATATAGTCTTAATTACCCTAAAATAAATACTAAGTCTCGCTACTAAAATTGCAAAAATTCTCGACCATATCATTATAGAGTGATATATTTGTGAGTAAATCAGAAATGTGAGGCTCTCTATAAATGTGATTTTCCATATCAACATGATCATTGATCTATTGTTTCCCTCAAGGGTTTCATGGTATTAGGTTTCCATAGCTCAAAATTTTGTCTCGTTCATCTTCAAAATTATGTTGTGCAAAATGATATAAGTGATAATGATTCACATCAAATTGTAAAGATACCAGAAATGAAGAGGCCCTTCAACATTGCTAAACAAGTCGCCAAAGTACTAATTGCTCACTTCATATCCTAATGTGCAACCTCTTAACATTAAATAAAATACTTATGTTTTGCATTCGTTGGATATAAAATTATCCAAAGATGGTCCACTTTTATTATATAATGTCAACACGACAATAATCCATATAATATAGATACTCGTTTATAATGTAATTACATTATAGAAGTCGTTCGTGCTTAAGGACATCAAACATGTTTAATTAGTCTAAGACATTTAACTTATATGAACTGAACATATAAAAATCGCTCGCCCTTTCCAAATTTCATGGTCAGCCACTAACTTAATAATAATGATAAACTTTTGTAATGGCAGTGATGTGGGTCATGCCTGCCATAAGATAATTCTTAATAACCATTGGATATACTTAATACTATTGGGTATAACCTGAAACCCTTGATCTAAGCCAAAATATAGTTAAAAAACTAACACATCATGTGGAATCAATATTAGGAAGTGTTGTGTCATATCCCTAGAGTTAGTTTATTAGTTGATGGAAAGTTAGTTTTATTTTTTACACTTGTGGTTGAGATCTAATTCTCAACCATTGATTTTTAACTAATTGTAACTACATGGTTCTTAAATGCTCCATCTCATGTCATTTGTAATCATTAGATATCATTTGGATACAAAATTATTTGTTCTCATTCCATTTCATTCTATCGATTCCCCTAAATTGTAACTTTAATTTGTTAGGGTGTGATAATTTTGGTATCAAAAATGTTCAAATTCCTAGATTCCATTATTGATCAATGTTTGTGGGAACTAGGTTCAAGAAATTACAAGATTCGGTAACAAAGCATGAAAATAATATTCAAAACACTCTTGAGGTCGCGATATAGCTTCAAGAACAGATGAAGGTGGTGTTGTTTTAAGTTCCATCCAGGGCTCTGATGGTAAAAGAGTGAATTGTAGGGGAAAGATGGTCAACAAAGGGTTAAACAATCAGGCTAAGTTACCAAAGCCATATTTCTCTAAATTTAATGGTGAAAATCCTAAGAATTGGATCAGGAAATGCCAAAAATTCTTTACTTATCACAATATGTCAGAGGTACAGAATGTTCTCTATGCTTATGTGTATCTTGAAAGGAAGGATGAAGTGTAGTTTCAAGACTATTAAGAAGAAAAGGAAGATAATTATTAGGGGTCACTTGTGAAATCATTATTTTCAAGATTTCTTTCTGGGGATCATGAGAATCTAGTGGCAGAGTTTCACAAGATGAATCAATGTGGGGTAGTTGCATGTTACCAAGAAAAGTTCAAAGAGTTGAAATCCTAAATTGTTGACCATGGGTTAAGTAGGAATATTTGGTTGCTAGTTTCTTAGGAGGATTAAGTAAAGACTTCAAGAATGGGGTTCAGATGTTCTACTCAACCACACTGTAGCAAGTTATTAGCTTGGCCAAATTATAAGAAGCTACTATGGAAGCCTTAATAAAGAGACACGTGAAAATAAGCAAGTTTACAAAAACACCAATAGTTGATTCCAGTTTTATCAAGAGGGGCCCAACAGTAGTGGTGATGAAAAGATATTTGGTAATATGAAAAATAATTGGGGAAATGTTATACCAATCAAGAAATTTGGTATTTTTGGTGTAGTGAAACTGTCTTGTGCTGAAATGAAAGAGAGGAGAGATAAGGGTCTTTGTTGTCATTATGATGAAATATTTAAGCCCGATCATGTTTGTAAAATCAAACAACTATTTGTCTTGAGGGGGAAAGATGATGAAATCAAAGAAATTCAAGAATTAGAGGATTTCCCAAAGGAAAAGGTGGAAAATCTAGGAGAGGTAGAGATTTCACTCAATGCTCTATCATGGTCAGTTTCCCATAACTCCATTGAGATCAAAGAGTACATTAAAAAATAACTAATTTTTGTACTCATTGATATAGGGAGCACCCATGGTTTCCTAAATCTCGATAGACCTATGTAAAGTCGCAGTTCCATGGAGCTGTCATCAACTCTTAGTGACACAGTGGTAAATGGAGTGAAAAAATTTAGCAACTCAAGGTGCCCAGGGCTGAAATGGACAATGCAAGGCCAAACTTTTACTGCAGACCTCGAAATTCTATAAATTGGGGGTGTGATATGATCTTAGGCATGGATTGGATGAACCAGTATAATCGTAAATTGATTGACTTTGAAACCTTTAAAATTACTTCTAAAAGTAATAGGAGGAAGGTGGTGTTAAAAAGGAGTTACTAAGGAGGCCAAGCTATGAATGTTAAGTGAGAATTCACTTAAGAGACTCTTGAAGAAAACATCCCACAACTCAATAGCATGAGAACTTGTTCTACTCCATTGTCACTCAAAGCTTAAGGGGGTTCTTAGGGTTAACTGAATTTTTTAAAAGATTCATCAATGGGTATGGGGCTATTGCTAAGCCTCTCACTGATCTCTTAAATAATGATGTTTGCAAGTGGACTAAAATACTGAGGCTGCCTTCAATCAACTTAAGGCAACTATGATTTCTGTTCCAGTTTTAGCAATGCATGATTTCAACCATCCTTTCACGATGGAAACGGATGCTAGTAACAAAGGCATTGGTGTTATACTCATGCAAAGTAATCATCTTATTAATTTCATCAGCAAGGCTCTTAGTCTAATGTCTCTAGGACTTTCAGTTTATAAAAAAGAGATGTTAGACATCATGGTAGCAGTGACCAAGTGGAAAGACTACTTAATGGGGCATCATTTCGTCATATGCGCAAACCCCCAGAGCCTAAAATTCTTTATAAAGAAAAGAGTTACAACACTTATGCAACACAAGTGGTTAACCAAGATGCTTGGCTTAGACTATGGGATAATAAGATAAGGGAGTTGATAATAGGGTAGATGATGCACTCTCTAGAAGAGAAGACATGGTTGAACTTAACGTTACCACTGGTGTACAACCTCTATGGTTGCACTAGGTGGTGGATATATGTAATCGATATGACAAACACAAGACTTTGATAACTCAGCTAATGGTTTATAGCAGTGTTTCTTAGGAGTAGAACTTATCTCGAGGTTTACTAGGAAAAGGAAGTAGAATGGTGATTGAGAAAGATGGGCAGTTAAGAACCAAAATTCTAAAGGCCACTCATGAATCTGCTATAGGGGTCATTCAGGGATGGAGGGAACCTATAAGAGAGCTGAACAATATTTTTATTGGTCTGGGCTCAAAAGAGATGTTAAACAACTTGTTCTTGAATATGTGATTTGCTAACAACACAAACCTGAACACTCACTCAGTCTTGGTTTACTCTAATTACTTCCAGTTTTTTCACAAACTTGGGAACAATTAGGCATGGATTTTGTCGAAGGTCTTCCTAATTTAGAAGACATGAATGTCATAATGATGATGGTAGATAGTTTTACAAAGTACAGTCACTTCATTTCTTGAAAACACCCTTTCACTGCAACTAAAATTGCCAAATTATATCTAAATCATGTTTATAAACTTCATGGGATGCCTTAGAAATTAGTATCATATAGGGACAAGGTGTTTACAAGTCATTTTTTGTAAGAGTTCTTTAGGCTTATAGGCACTCAACTTATATTAAGCACTGTTTATCACCCTCAAACTAATGGTTAAACTGAAAGGGACAACCAATGTATAGAAGTATACATTAGGTGCATGTGTATCCCAAGGTCATGCCAGTGGAAAAGTTGGCTCAGCTTCGCGAAATGGTGGTACAATACCTATCTCCATACTAGCCTTAAGTTCTCCCCGATTTTAAGCACTTTATGGTTATGATCCTCCACAGTGGGAAGTTACCCCTACAATTGACACTACAATAATTACAACCGAAGATTTCGTGATAGACACACAGCTCATGAATCAACTACTAAGGGATAAACTATTGTAAGCTTATCATAGGTCTAAGAATTATGAATATAAGAAGAGGACGAAGAGGAGTTTTAATGTTGGTGATCAAGCTTTCCTCAAGCTCTAACCCTATAAGCAGACCGGTGTATCCCTCAGAAGAAACATCAAACTTATTGTAAGGTTCTATGACCCTTTTTCAGGGGTTGTCTAAGGTGGGATCAATTGCTTATCATCTACAATTACCTATATGTTCCAAAGTACATCATGTGTACCATGTCTCACAACTTAAGAAGAAAACGGGTACTCAAGCTTCTCATTTTTTTCAATTACCCTTAGTGGGAACTAATGGATAGTTACGTGTGGAACCAATTACAGTTAGAGATCAAAGGATGATTAAGAGAGGAAATATTACAGTACCCAAGTGCTTATTCAATGGTCGAATTCAATTCCTGGGGATTCCGCATAGAATGATTGGTCTTTTATCCATGTTGAATTTCCAGAATTCGAACCTTGAGGACAAGGTCCTTTTGGGAAGGATAGGGGAATTGTCATATCCATAGTTCAATACGTTGTCATTCAGCTTATTTTGAAAGTTAGTTTTGTTTCTTAGTTGTTTTTTTACACGTACGATTGATATCTAATTCTCAACCATTGATTTGTAACTAATTATTTATTAAATACTCCAGTTCGTGTCATTTGTAATCATCAAATATTATTTGAATACAAAATTGTTTGCTCTCATTCCATTTCATTCTAGCAATTCCCCTAAATCATAACCCTAATTCATTAGGTTGTGATATCTTAACTGGACAAGTAAGAGTTTTCGATAAGTAATCAATTAATTATGCATATAAGAAGAGGACGAAGAGGAGTTTTAATGTTGGTGATCAAGTTTTCCTCAAGCTGTAACCTATAAGCAGACCGGTGTATCCCTCAGAAGAAACATGAAACTTATTGTAAGGTTTTATGACCCTTTTTCAGGGGTTGGCTAAGGTGGGATCAATTGCTTATCATCTGTAATTACCCATATGTTCCAAAGTACATCATGTGTACCATGTCTCACAACTTAAGAAGAAAACGGGTACTCAAGCTTCTCATTTTTCTCAATTACCCTTAGTGGGAACTAATGGATAGTTACGTGTGGAACCAATTACAGTTAGAGATCAAAGGATGATTAAGAGAGGAAATATTACAGTACCCCAAGTGCTTATTCAATGGTCGAATTCAATTCCTGGGGATTCCACATAGAAAGATTGGTCTTTTATCCATGTTGAATTTCCAGAATTCGAACCTTGAGGACAAGGTCCTTTTTGGAAGGATAGGGGAATTGTCATATCCCTAGTTCAATACGGTGTCATTCAGCTTATTTTGAAAGTAAGTTTTGTTTCTTGGTTATTTTTTGACACGTACGATTGATATCTAATTCTCAATCATTGATTTGTAACTAATTACTTGTTAAATACTCCAGTTCGTGTCATTTGTAATCATCAAATATCATTTGAATACAAAATTGTTTGTTCTCATTACATTTCATTCTAGCAATTCCCCTAAATTATAACCCTAATTCATTAGGTTGTGATATCTTAACTGGACAAGTAAGATTTTACGATAAGTAACCAATTAGCTATCCATTAAGTATTGGTATTCGTCATTTTAATTACACATAATACTTCATATCTTGTCATTGACCGTCACCATTTTTGTTCCTTGTTGACTTGTAAAGGACGAAAAATAACAACCATTAAGTACAAAATATTTTTTTCATTATTCTCACTCCCAAAGGCACGACACTGTGTATTTTATTAACGGCTTCGGAGACAAAGAGGGCATTCTTAGCAGGAAATTATTAGGTCACCCACCATAGGAGGACTTAAAGGTAAAGTTACCCCTCGACGCATCGCAACAAGTAGAATAAATTGCTAAGTTTACGATACAAAAAGGTTAGCCCTTCGACAAATAGGTCTCACCGTCTCAAAGAGTACTTGTTCTCTCGTACTAACCTACCACGAGAGAGTCTCACATAAACTTACTTACTTAGCACGAAAAAATGTTAACCGTGCCAAGGCATTTAACCCCTCCCATTATGACAACCAAGTAGTCAAAGTAGAAGTCTAGTGGCTAAAACAACACTAACTATAACATATCTCATTGTGTTTGACATTAGAGAAATGGTAGTTTAGGAAGGAAGAAATGGTAATTAATAGGGTTTGAGGATTTAGTGAAATTAAAAGTGTATATAGAGCTTTAAAAATAATGTTCTTTGTTAAACATTGTGTATCAAAAAATTATCCCACATCAAAATGTAGAGTCCAGCACACAATACTTGATAGATATCTCACTAAGGCATTTTGAGTTAAAACCTCACATCGAGCTAAGCCCAAGTGATTAAGCTAAAACAATATTGGTGGCTAATTATGAATTTAGGACCTAATAATTAAAGGTGGTAAACGGACGGATACGGATCGGATGCCATATTTTTCATATCCGTATTCGCTATCTGAATGCACTATCCGTATTCGTATTCATATCCGCCTGGATAGTTCGGATACCTCGAATTCGGATAATATCCGTATCCGTTTACATTGTTTAGCCATCGCAAAAATAACTATTAAAATATCCAATCTAATGAAATCCAATCCAATCCAAATAAATATATAACAAAATCACTACCTCCTAACATCAACAATTATGGCTTTTATAATAATAGTAGCATTTTATAATGATAATATGACTTAAAGTCGTCCAAACATTACAACCATATAAGCTTAAAGTCATCTAAAAACAATAACAGTAGCATTCCATAACAGTAAATATAAATATGCACATATTAGATTAAATTAAAATTATTGATAATAATAATCTCATGAACCCTTTAGTCTTCAAAACATATTGATATTCATTTTATGATTTGTAATGGAAATATGATTTGTAATCTCATGTTATGTAGGCTAGTTATAATGTGTGTTTTTGTTTTGAATGGAATGTGTTGTTTTATTTTAGGGAATAAATGATTAATGTTTTTTTTCTAATACTATTTTATTAGTAATACTAATACAAATATTATTAGTAATATTTTAAACATGTTTGACGAATACGAATATCTGGTAAAATGAATATCTCACATCAAATACGAAGTATCCATGTCTGATACTAATATTATTCATATCCATATCCATTTTCTCAAATATTTTTATTGAGTGTCCATATTCATATCTATTTCCTTATTTTTGAATAAATATTCACAAATTCAAATTCAAATATCGGACAGATACGAATTTTCGAATATTCATTTACAACCCTACTAATAATGATATCAAATGGTACACTCAAAACCATCAATGGGCGCAGCACCCAAACTCCAATTAGGGCACACCAAGTGATGTTGGACAATCCAAGAATATTAGGCTTGATCCAAAGTGAAGTATTAAACATCTTGTACATCAAACAATTGCCCCAGATTAAAAAATAAAGTTCAACACATAATAGTTAAGTGAGTGTGACCCTTAAACTAGAACAAAACCTTTTAAGTTAAAAACTCATTATTAAGCTAGGCTAAGTTGAGAATAATGTTGATATCTTGTTATGAATCTAAAAGCTAATATTTTCAAAATTAGAATATTAATTGGTGTTTATGCAGCAACATTTGGAAGTGGTATTCAAACAATTCCACAACTATTTAGGTGCCACAGCACCAACTTTAATCAAGGCCAACGAGAGTATTTCAAGTTTGGCAAAATACATTTGATACATCCTTATCCTACTAACAATGAATTTTGTATTTATCATGTCAAAATGTAACTGCAAACGGCAATCAATCATGCCAAATAATAACTAGTTCCAATGTAAGTAATACATGTTAAATGTGCATTTGTAATATTTAATATGCTAATGCTATCAATAAGATGCTTCCACCAACTATACAAAGTTGTCATAAAACACAGTAATGCTTTGCCATTATAACTAGCCTACATAACATGAGATTACAAATCATATTTCCATTGAATGATACATGGATTTCCAATCCTAATCCTTATTCTGTCATGCATTGAAATCATCAAAGAAGGAACTTGGTATGTCTGAAGGAGAAGACAATGCTGAGGCGCATTCAAACTGTTCCAAAGAAGCAATGTAACTCAAATCAGATAACCAAATTTTACAATACAAGTATATATAATAAACCATCAAGTTTAAGAACATAATACATACCCTTTGCTGCTTGTATTTCTCTCTCACTGCCGTCAAAGCTACCCCCCTTCTACTCAATTGCAAGTCATGTAAAATAAGAACACATTCTCTCAAATCTGCGGCCTTATAACCAGAGTAATTGTGCAAGGCTGAACTCTGTAATATGCATAGTGAACTTGTTAATAACTTCAACTACATGAGTGGGACTTATATGGAAATTTGAAAAGGCACCCTGAGTTCCTTACCCAAGGATGCAACTTTGGGTTGATTGTGTATCTGGAAAGGAATATTGCAGATGCAGCTATCAAAGAAGGTACAAATTTGAGACAGCCATAATCCAACAGGCTTAATTCTGATAGGTAATAACTCAAGAACTCCAGCTGTGAATTGGTAGCCTTCTGTAGAGGGTAAAAAAAACACAAATAAGCACCCAATTATAGAAAAGCTATTATGTTAATGTGCAATATATACAAAAGGGGGGAATGGAGAGTTGTAATTACTCTGTTATCCTCTTGAGCAGCATCAATAAATCTTCTGAAACAAACAACAAAATAAACAAAATTATTTAACAAAGTATTGAGGTTGGCAGGCAAAAACATCTACTAATGTACAAAAAATGCGCATCTCCTACTAAAATGTATTAAAATTGCAAGTCTTGATATGTATATATGTGCAATCAAGACAGTGGTGTACCTGAGAAATGTTTTAACAGTGGGATTGCCCATTTCAAACTTGAGGGATTTAAGCACATCAGCTTCCATCTTGACCACATCTTCCCTAGTGTATGTATTATCAGTAATAAAACAAAATTCTTCTACACGTGGGGGGCTAATCTCTTCATATTTCCTGTACATCACAGCACAAATAAAATCTTAGAAACAGAAACCCACATTGCTCACACAAAAACTAGGCATTCCATAGGATACTTACGAGGCAATGAGCATTGAACAAACACCCAGAAGCTGAAGCTTTTTCCTACTAAGCATATTCATTGATAAAAATCTATCAATGTAAGAAACTGTTAGATAAAGAGTCTCCGTGTGAAGCTTGTATTCATCAGCAACCTCAACTAGCCAATCCACCAAAATCCCTCTCATGTTAACTGTCACATCTTTTTGGACCTGTTCCATATAATCTTCCCGTGGTCTTCTCTTTGGCTCAACCTAAAACACAACCCAAATTCATTAAAACTTCAAAATAACAATAACCCATTTCTCTGAACATAAAAATGTGACAAATTTTGGTGCTGACACACTAATGAATGTGTCACATTTTTATGTTACGTACGTGTAATACAGATGATAGATCTCAAACACACCTCCATGTTGTGAAGGTAGTCATAAATGTCGGATACATAATCAGAGCACATTTGGGGGTCATCCGTTTTTGTGATATTGGTCTTAAGAGATTTCTTGATCTTCTTCTTTGGTTTATCTATCTGGATATCCAAGATCTGATTGTTGGTAAGCTCACCAAGTACTGCTCTCTTCTTGGTGGCACGTTGAGGGGCCATTGACTGAGCAGCCCTCTTCTTTGCCAAACGCGTGACTCTCACGCAGTTTTCTTGGTTTGACATTGTTTTCTCCCTCTCCCGGATGTACTAGGAAACTTTGGTTGAGAGAGAGAGAGAAATAGAATGTGGGTTGTGAGGATGAAAGGGCATATGTTTGAAGAGGATTATATGCCGGGCCTTTTGAGTTGTTTCAAAATTTAGTAGCGCTCAAACAAAGCTCTTTTGAGTGGGTTGTTTGTTTGAGTTTTGGGTTTAGAAAGTTTTCGGAGTTTTGGCGTATGAGTTTGTTTGGTACCAAATGTTTTGAAATTTAGATTGGAGTTTTTAGATTGCCCGGGTTATCATTCCGCCGCACGTGTTTGTCTTAGTGTGAGGCAAAAAATACTTTAGTTTACCCCTCTTAGAGCATGTCTAATGGTGGGCTTCCAAGTAAAGGTATATTGCAAATCCAAAAATAGAGTTTGCCTTTCGTCACTATCAAGTCTTACAGTGGTGGAAGAGTTTGATTCTGCAAAATATTTCCTACGAACTTTTGTTCTTCGTAGGAACCAAAGTATATATTTCTTACGAATAACAGAAGTTCGTAAAAACTCTTACGAACTACTGTTGTTCGTAAGAATCCAAAAAATATGATAAAAAATTTATTTATATTTCCTACGAACTTCTGTTCTTCGTTAGAATTTCTACGAACTTCAGAAGTTCGTAGGAACTCTTTACAAATTCTCCAACGAATTTGTATCTTTGGAGAACCACTGCAAATCGAGGTAGAGAATTTGTCCAGTTATCCCCACCAGTGTAGAGTTCCGAATTTGTAAACATACAAATTTACTTGGCATGGAGCATCCCCATTGTGGATGCTCTTATATTTTGCCCCTCAATTGTTAGCTTCTTTAACTAGTAATACTTTAACAACATTATTTTAATAATTTTTTGTCACGAATTTTAATAAATTTTGGGCACATTATGGAAAATTCAATTTAAGTACCAAAAATAATCTTAGCTCCTGTGGCGGAGGCTTGGTCAGAGGCTTTTTGCGGGATTAATGAAATTGTCAAAAACGATATGTTTTTTTGCATTTTGAACCGTCCCTTATTTGCCAAATAATAAAAATAGTCAACGAAACTTACCAATTCTCTCTTATCTTGACACCAAACCACATATCTCCAAAAATAAAACCCACCACGCATTTGAGGCAAAGCTCATTGCTTTCAGTCCAAAAGCAACTAACACAAGACAAGTGGGTCAGGTTAGATTTTGTTAAACAATTTATATTCTTTATCTGTTACTTCAACTTTTTATAGTACTTTGGTATTTTATGATTTATTGACATTGAGTTCATTTATAAATGCAATTTTCTTTATTTTTTCTTCAGAAAATGGATAATCCAAATTTTGGATTTAACGAGGAGATTTAGGTTGGTGATAATATGGAATTAGAAATTGAGATTGACTAAAATGTAAATTTTAAACAACAATATGTGGCATCAAATTCTAATGAAAATGATTGTGGTTTTATCCCTCAAGTCTCACCCGGTATGAAGCCAAAAATGGGGCAAGATTTTCAAAAACTTGATGATGTTTGGACTTTTTACAATGCATATGCTAAAGAATCTAGGTTTAGCATTCCTAATTATTCCTTCAAGAAGGATGTGGTAACAAAACAGATCACAAGGAAAGAGTATGTTTGTTAAAAGCAAAGAAATGATATTTTCATAGTAAGTGCTAATACATCTAGGTGTCGGGGATCCGTTAGGAATGAATGTAATGCTAAAATTATGGTGGTGAGGTCTTTGTGTAGTACATATGTGTTTAGTTTTTTTGTGGAGATCTCATCGAAGTATTTCGAGTGCCCAAAAATGCTTAACTCAACAACTCAGTATGATTAATATATCACCACACCAGCAATTCAATTTTCTTAGAGTGTAAGCAGGAGGGCTTGAAAATATTGAGTTCATGCAAAAAGATTTATACAACCTAGAAAGGGATAGACACAATGAATTGCAAGGGCATGATGGAGATATCTTACACGAGTTTTCAAAACTACAACAAAGAAATAATTCGTCTTTCACATTCCAAATTTCAACGGATGATGAGCAGTGGATTAAGCATTGTTTTGGGGTCGATGCAACTAGTAAACTGGCTTATAAGTGTTATAGTGATGTGGTTATATTTGATACCACAAATAATACTAATCGATACTGTGTGATTTTTGAACCACTAATGGGAGTGAATAATCATGGTCAGACGATTTTATTTGGTTGTGCATTCCTTAGTGATGATACCATCGATTCATTTGTTTGGCTCTTCAATCGATTTTTGGAAGCCATGTCGAGCGATGCACCAAAAATGATTATCACCGACCAATATCTTGATATAATAAGAACAATATCATAAATTATCCCATATACCTACCATAGGTATTGCAGTTGGCACATTTTGATCAAAATTTTTGAGAAGATATATTCGGTAAAATTTGGTGCTTACTACAAGGAGTTCTCAGATTGCATATAAAATTCGGAGATGAGGGAGGAGTTTGACTCCAAGTGGATTGATCTTATTGACAGGAGTGGTTTAATTGACAATAAGTGGCTCCATTCTATGTATGAAATTTGTTCAAGTTGGGTCCCTGCATATGTGAATTATGTTTTCTCCGTCGGAATATCAAGTAGCCAACGCATTGAAAGTGCCCATACATTCTTCAAGAAATATGTTTCGAAGAAGAATTATCTTGTAGATTTTATGATCCAGTTTGGTAGGGGGATTGTGCATCAACGTCATGAAGAGTTGCTTGTCGATCACAAAGACTTAACTGGGAAATCGAAAGCAAAAATATTCACTATATTTTAGTGCAAGCGGTTGATATTTATATACGTGCAATATTTTATAAATTTCAAGATGAGATGTTGGAGATCATGAATTATAAGTTTAAGTTTGTGAAGGAGGACGAAAATCAAATTGTGTATGAAATTCGAAGGAAACCAGATACGCGAAGGGTGCGATGAATGATTTATGATAAAAATGTAGATTACGTCTCGTACACTTGTAAGATTTTTGAGAGTGTGGTATATTATGTGCACACATGTTAACTATTTTGGAAAAGGTTCATGATTTTGAAAAATTACCAAGCCAATATATTTTGAAGAGATGGACAAAATCTGTTAAATTAATGTCGTTCACTGATGCTAGTGGTGTCGAGATAACTGATGACAAGTCTTACTTTCTTACAAGAAGTGAGTTAATTCAAAAGTCTTTGGATGTGGTTGATAAATATGGTTTGGACATTATACTTGAGGAAATTAATCAATTGGTGGTTGGTTCGAGTGAACGTGTTCATACGGTACCGGGTAAAGGATTTTCAGTTAATTTGAATTATAATTCCAAGCATGTTTACAACGAACCAAGGAAAGCGAGGCAAAAGGATGTTGTACAAGCCAAGTGAGGGCAAAAGAAATTGTCTAGGTCCAATTAATCGGGGAGTTGTTATTAATTATTAATTTTTTATCTTTTAAATAATCCAAAAATTAACAATATTTATTCGTTTTTTCATAGGCTCGATGATGCAACAACATAAGGTACAAACTTGGACGGTGATAATTATTTGTCGACGTGAATAGGTTTTGCAATGCATTAAAACATATTTTGTATAAATGGTTCTTTTAAATGGATTGACTTTGTATGTTTTGTGTAAATGGTTTGAATTTGGAATTTGGTTTTGTATGTTTTGACAAGTCATTCAGTAATGCCTTTATATTAGAAACAGTTTGTTTTGTGTTGGGTTTGTTGTACAGATGAGAGAAAATTTTGATGTACAAATTTTGTTTTTTTATTTGGCAAGCAGTGAGCTTTGTCTCAATGCGTGATGGGTTTTATTTTAGGGGACATGTGGTTTGTTGTATTGATGAGAGAAAATTGTAAGTTTTGTTGACTTTCTTTTTTAGGAGGCAAAAAAGGGGTTGTTAAAAACGCAAAAAAAACATGTCGTTTGTTTTTGGCAATTTCATTAATCCCTCAAAAGCCTCCCGCACAGGAGCTTTTCTCTATATGCCAAGCCATTTGAGTTGTTTCAAAATTTAATAGCGCTCAAACAAAGCTCTTTGAGTGGGTTGTTTAAGTTTTGGGTTTAGGAAGTTTTGGGAGTTTTGGCAGAGTTGAGTTCCAAATGTTATAAAATTTAGATTTGGAGTTTTTAAATTGCCCAGATTATGTTTTCGCCGCACGTGTTTGTCTTAGTATGGGCCAAAAAATACTTTAGTTTACCTCTCTTATATTTTGCCCCTCAATTGTTAGCTTCTTTACCTAGTAATACTTTAACAACATTGTTATATGTTTTTGTCAAGAATTTTAATAAATTGTGGGCATATTATGGGAAATTAAATTTAAGGCCGAAAAATAATCTTAGAACATTTGAATACAAATGATATGATATGTAATATATTATATATATGTACTTGGAACTCGCAACCTAGGTAATAAATTAAATGAAAAAATAATCACACACATAAGGAACGTCGTGATGTAAGTGTTTCGGTATTTTGCATACATCCACGGGATGTTATAGTTCTTATTGCTCAGGTTTCTTGGCCAATAATATAAATATTCGACATCAATTTTACATCCGTTGTGAAAAGTGGAAGAATTCGCTTATCGTGCTTTAAAAACAATGCCATTCACCTTCTTAGACGGGCATGTGTCGAGCTCGTGATTTTATTAGGAACCTACAAGTTCCTCAACTTTCATCCCATCAACATTCTTAATGTGTCAAAAGATGTGACCATATAATGAAGTCTATAAAGGAACAGCCACAGAAAATTTCTCACAACCTTGGAGTCTACAATCTTTTCTCCTAAGTTTAAATGATGAGTTCACAGCTTGAGAAAGTTTTGTGTAGAACTCGTTGAATGTCTCATTGTTTTGTGTAGAACTCGTTGAATGTATCATTCTCTCGAATCCATAATTTTTGGAACTGTGTATTGTGTCGTTGGATCTTTGAGCCTCTTACAGTGTTGGTATTTTTATGAACATGCATAAGCATCTCCCATAGTAATGAGATTTTTTTATCCCTTTTTGGTTTTGCCATTATTCCTAAACTTAACAATACTAGGTTTGGGTGTTTTTTAGTCTTTAGTTGTATATGACACCCCATGTATTCCATACATAGGGTGGTTAGTCCTATGCACAATCCATAAAGGCTATCTGACATTTAAATATCATTATAAGCATATAAGAATAAATAAAGATATGAATAATGGATTACTTAATAACTAACTAAATAAATCCAAACCATTAACAAAATTAAATGATATCCAGTATAAGTCTCAACTTCACAATAATCTCCAAGTGAGAAATAAATAAATCCAACCACGGCACCAACGTGGCTTATACATAAACTTTCATAAAACTAAAATAACATAAAGATAAATAATGAGAAGATGCAACCTCTCGACACTTACAATGTTGATGGCTTGATAAAACTACTAAAAATAGAGTTGAGACCACTACAAGCTCAACCTTGAAAATATTGTTGTTGTTGTTGTTGACGTGAAATGTTTTAACGCGAGAGGGTCAAACTCACAACAATAACTTCATATATGATCCCAATCAAATGACTCATATTAAAATAATAAAACCATGTTGCTCCTGCAATGAATTAATTAGGTGAATATCCCAGCCCAATATTAAAATGATTTGATATGGTAGGGGTGGAACTTTTACCTATGACGGATTCTAGTGCGACTCACTAATAGCATACTATCTACGTTGAGTAGTAACACTATGCATGTTTTCCATCTCAAAAAGCGAATCAAAATTAATGTCACTATCATGTGAGGTATAGAGTATAGATCCTGTTATATCCTAAATAAAATAGGTCAGGCTGATCCTACGTGGCAAGGTCAAGATCCTCCTTTAAAGTAAGAAAAGAGGTTGGCTACATCATTAATTGTGCTCGGTTCAGGTGCCCATCTGTTTGGTCTGGAGATTTGTCTATTAACGTGACAGTTGTCCAGTGGAACTAAAGGCCCCACCTTATTGACCTAATGATTGTTGTTCCCGTACTTGTCTGTACACGTGAAAAAGGCCCACTAGTCACTCTGGTGGCACTTAAATGCGTGGTTAATGTGCCCCACCTTATTGACCTAATGATTGTTGTTCTTGTACTCGCCTATACATGTAAAGAAGGCCTAATAGTCATGTTGGTAACACCTGAACACGTGGTTAATGCGCACATCTGCCCACTCCGCTTGGGTTGTAACTAATTCGTCATTATTTATCATATCATGTATAAATTGTATAACTGCCTGACCTATAAAGGAAATCCACATGTCCCTTAATAGGGGAGATAACTAAATATAAATAGCACGAAATCTCAGAGAAAAGGGGACTCTCTCTCTCTCTCTCTCTCTCTCTCTCTCTCTCTCATGCAAGCCCTAAAGCTGTATCCATTCTCAGAAACTAATAATTTCACCATTGCACATGTGGACGTAGGTACCATTTTGGATCAAACCACGTAAAACCCGTATTCTCTCTTTATCTCCGACCTCCATTCTCAGTTTATTATTTGTTATTGTTTACTATTAATTAAACCCCCGACTAAGGCATAAATTATCCAAACCAATTTTAGACGATAATAAATTAGCGTCGTATGTGGGAACCTCGACAAGCCATTGTTATTTCCTATCAATCCTAAATTCCCTGTTTTTAGTCCAACCCTCTAATTTATGAGAATAACTGACAACCTTGAAAGCAACCGTATGGATGAAGCCATAAGTCCTTTGACTCCTATGTGTATGGGAGACATTAAAAGAACACCGATGAGCGTAGTAAAGGGTTAAGAAGCTATGCAGGAGAGACTAAAGAAGTTAATGCTAACAATATGGGTAGGGCAGGGTAGGGTAGACCCACTGCAGATCCGATAACCCTAAAGGAGAGAGGGGCGTTCGAATGAAGAGGAGGAATTCTACCTTCAGCCCCCTACCGGGATAAGAGACATGCGCATACGATGTAGGCTCTCCAAAACCCCAGGAGGTTAAACCTGGGTTCACGTGACAGTAGGAGAACATCTAGGCAATCCGGATCCTACCAAGATTGAATTTAACGTCATGGAATCACCTCCTCCCTCTGACCGACGGGATATGATGATGAACAATCCTTTTCAAAAGAAAGACCCAACGTGTTATAAAGGCTTAGGAAGTGAGCTCATCGTAGAGATGAGGCTGAATAATCAAATTTATGGCAGTAAAGACTGAGCCAGAGGACCAACCGTGGAAGGGGCCCATTCAACGTTTGATTGGGAGAAATGGCTAAATCCAAAAATCCTCTTTATAGGGACTTTGTGAAGGGATCTCCCTTCGCCCCCTCTATAGTGGGTTTTTCAACCCCTGCCAAGTTCAAAGCCCCGATGATCACCCCAAAATATGATGGGGCAACAGATCCCATTTTGCATGTAGAGAAAAAAATAAGCAGCTGCTAATATATATTATGTCCCCGATGAAATGCGTTGTCGAGCTTTCTCCAGCACGATCACCAGCTTCACTCAAATTTGGTACATTTTTCTGCAATTGGCCGATCTCTTTGTCATAAACTTTTCCTTTGGAGCCAAACCAGGTAAAAGGGTTACACATCTCCTCAGCTTTGGAAAAAAAGCTAACGAGACCACGAGAGACTTCATCACTCGGTTTAACACTGAAAAGCATGAAGTAGTGGAGTACTACGAGTAGACCGCTATAATGGCACTAATGAGTGGGTTACAATCGGGAAAACTATTATGGGCCCTCACAAAGGAACCACCCAAGACCATGACAGAACTTTTGGCCAAATATGGCAAGATTATGAATGTAAAATAAGTCATGGATACCAAAGAGCCATATCGACCTAAAGTTGTGTCCAACATAGCAAAGAGAAGGATAAAAAGGATAAGAAAGTCAATAAGCCAAATGAGTACTATGAGTACACCCTTCTGACGGTGGGCATCAACCACTTTTTAGAAGAGATTAGAGGAACTAAAGACATCAGATGGCAGGGTAAGCCCAAGGTGCCTGCTAATCGACGTGATAAAAGTAAGCGCTACGAATTTCACAAAGATCATGACCACAACATAGATAGTTGCATCGCCCTAAAAAAGAGATATAGAGCCTCATAAGGAAGGGCACGTTGTCTAAATACATGGACAAAGATAAACTGGTAAGTCCTGATGAACAAAAACCTAGGAGACAATTAAAATCGCCCTATAGGAAGCCTAATGAGAAGAAAAGGGAACGAGATAATGATTCTGAAGATGACATGGATCTCCCTAAGAAACCAAGAGAACCCATTCATGAGGTCAATATGATCTCCTTCGGATGCCACTTCATCACCGACAGAAATATAGGAGGTGGATAAGACTTGGCAGAAAGGAAGGTCTATCTGAATGAAGCTAAAGCCTGCGCTCATAGTAGGCAACTAAACTTGACATAAAATGTGGAAACTCACCCCCAAAAGGTAAATAAAGACCTCCTCATTATTGGATTTTTTAAAGATGGCATGCTCGGTGTCTTATTCCCACATGACGACTATCTAGTCGTCACCATGATGATCCAAGAGAGCAAGGTCACTTGCATTCTGTCGACAGACGTTATGTTTTATAATTATTTTCAAAAGTTGAAGCTTAGGGATAGAAAATTAATAACGTGTCATCGACCATTAATCGATTGTAACACCCCGCCTAATTAAATACCGGGTGGCCAGTCCCATACCAAATTAAAACAGAATATACAGTTGGCTCATTCTTAGCATCACTGTCGAAAACATTTACCACTCACCCAATACTCAATTAAGCTGGTGTTAAAAACTTTTCAAATTTTAATTCAACAAAATCCATTTCTAGTTTAAGAATAACACAACACATTTTATTCTACAACACTGATAACCAAATAGATAACACAAAAGAATTTAGATGCAATTGGAATAAACATTCCCAAATAATATTAATCCATTACATTAATCCCAACAATATCAAATGTATTAAAATGACACGAATACCATAGTATTTGACCCCGATAGAAGAAGATAACTGAATCCTTTGGGAGACATGCCCTACTAAGAGAATACTTGTGAATCAAATGATGATAGGCGTCTAAGCAAAACTCTATAAATCCATAGCCTGTCATAATCCGCTAAGGTTGGCGTCCCTGTTGCTGGACACCTGATATAGAAGATGCAAGGAAACGGGTCAGAGCCCGAATGTGTAAATGATTTTTAAAACAGCAAGTATTTAACAAGTGCAATAAAGCATTTATTATGTACATGTTAGATCCAACTCTCACTTGCTATTCTCACCTCTCAACTACAGTGCACACTTAACGTTTCCTATTAACCTCCTAGATAATGGTTCCTCTTTTCTAGTCTCCATATTATAATTCCATTCCCATATCATAATCCCCGTATGTTCCATACCATACGTCACATTATTATTCATTTACATTTCTCATTTATATGATTAGTTTCTCATTAACATGAATCATTTCTCATTAATATGAGTTAAGCTTTTCAATTCTTTAAGAATAAACATTCATTAACTTAATTCCATTATCTTTCTCTATTCACCGTTATCTACAATTATCACACAGTAGATGATTTAACCACAATAAATCCAATCATTCATTTAATCCATTATATATATATATTCATATATAATACGACACCCCGAGTCACAACTGCGGTGCAATGCATTACTCTGCTATCATGTCCCAATATCGCTTGTCGCCGAATAAGGGACTAAAGGTTCGTTAAGATTCCTCGAACAACAAACAACAACACAATCATTGGAGGCGAACATAGTTCTCATACCCATGGGTCATGCACATACCTACGTACCCACAGTCAGCGGACTTATCAACTCCCCGATAAGTCTTCCATAGACCTATGTTCTCGAGCGACAAATCAAAGATCCCATGGATTCATCAGGATATGACTGCCCTCACGCGCAAACCTCCCACCGATAGCAAGTAATCTAGGTATGTCATACACATAAATCATCAATAAATTAAATAGGCATTATCATACCTATAATATAATATCAATAAGGTAATATCACTACCCCAAGATAATTCCCATACGTAGCATTATATCTCTTTTAAATTCCACGTATTAAAATATCATATCTTTACATCATAATTTAATTATCCTCGCATCCTATAACATATCTCCACTCCCGACGTCGTTAAGGTTCATGCGCGGAGCGTATCGCAAAGCGAAATCCAAACAAGGAACCCCTCCAATACACTACTACTTAACTTTGTCGATCGAGGAGGTTCGTCAACTTCAAATACGCGATCGGGATAACCTCATACCCTCTTTCAACCAAATGTGTTCTAAACTCCCATCTCTATCCAGGAGTCGTACCGCTAAGCGCTTGTACTTAACTCAGTCCTTCATATTCAAATTTTAACCCTAAGGCTACCCAGGTGTTATATTAAATCACCCCTACTGGTCCTATCTTTAATCCTTATACATCCCAATTATAATCCAACAAATGAATCTAGCAACCGAAATTTCTTTCAATTTAATTATCATCATTCTAATCAATTAAATCCCAATCACTTTAATTCAAATCTTATCAAGGGTCTACTGATATTTTCTAAGTCCCATAATATCCAATTAATAATCACCAAAGATCCACAAAAGTTTTGGGATAAGAACCAACATTAAAAAGAAACAACATCATGAATTCTCATATTTTAAATACTCAGAAAAATCAGATCCAAAAATTATTCGAATCATCAATCCGACTTCCGATTTGGATTCTACACGAAAAATTGAGTCAGGTATGTGTTTTGAGTTTTTCTTAAATCTCATCCAAATGCACTCGAAAAGAAGATCTAAACATTCCAAATTGGCTCTTCTCATTCCGCTCGTTTTTGCCTCTTTTTCCAGAAAATTATCAACATATTATCTTCAAGAACACAAAATGATTTTTAGAATTTCTTCCACAGATTGATGAATATTTCTTGGATTACTAACTACCTACAACATGAGTTTAATTCCTATATATTTCATACTTCCAGAAATCCATTACTACTCCATTTTTATCTTCCAAACATGAAAAATCATCTCTTTTCATAATTATTCTAACATGGACAATGTACGAACTTAAGTTGCAAATATCAAACACTTGCCTTTACTGAAGATCTTATCATTTGGAGTTGAATAACATAGGTGGTGATGGTGGTGGTGACCTTTGACCTTTGGTTCTCCTCCTTTCCAAGCAAGCTTTTCCCTTCCCAAGCAACCTTTCACTCTCTCTAGGAAGATGACTTCTAAATTTTGTGTAGAAGAGGTGAAATGAACCTACATTTAACTAATCTCCAAATACTTATAATAAGACAAAACCCGAAATCACTATTCACCCCCTTGTAAAAATAACCAAAATGCCCTTTTGGGTTGTCTTTTCATTTCCAAATGACCCGAGACTCAAAATTAACATCCAAATAAACTTTTCTGACTATTTCGAACCTTCCGGACGCAACGACGCAGTCGAAATGACTATAAGGTCGATAAAAAATAAATTTTCTTTTTAATTTAATAAATTAGTCCCGACACGTCCCATACCGCGTCTGACTAAAAAATCCAAATTACCGAAATTATATCACATCGTCATAATAATGACATCATATTCATATATTACCTAAATATCTTTAAGTAATATTCAGAATCATCCATTTTAATATCCACAATTCGGATAAAACCCAAATGAATTCATTTATAATAAAATCCAATTAATCCATTAATTTAAAATATAACCCATTTTAAAAGTCATTAAAATCACGGGGTATTACATACTTCCCCCCTTATAACAGAATTTCGTTCCGAAATTCAGGAATATAAATCATACCGGTAAGGTCAACTCCGAGTATAAATCTCACATCGCAAGAAATCTAAGACGTACCGCCCATACAATACATTAACGAAAATCCCTATCGATGTTATACGCCAAGCCTCACCATGTAGTTTTAACTGAATCAAATTTAAACTTTACCCAATCTTCCTTATACCATTCACGTAACCAAGTTCAGAAAAATGATCCTCAATCATCAAGTAAATACATCCTGAAGTCACAACTACTTACTGTTTCACAATTTTGAAAACTACTACCATTCAACCATCCAGGGCGCCCATACACCCTATCGTACCACTTTCATTATAATAGCAAAGGTTACAAACTCATATACTAAGGACCTAACTTATTTCGACTCCCAACGGTTATTAGTTTCATGCGTGGGGTGTCTCGCAAGCGAAATCCAAACAAGGAACCACCCCGATACACTACTTCCTAAAGTAGTCGGTCATCGAAACTCCTAAGGTCCTTATTCAATAGTGTATAAAAATTTGGTTTATCAAAAAAAAAAAATATCAGGTTTATCAATTTAAACAAATTTTTTTTAGGTTTTATTGATCTCAAATAGAGTCTACTCATCTACTCTTCTCTAGAAGACAAGATGCTGGCTAATAGTAGTACATACGCTCTCATATACCACAAGTCAATGCATGCCGATAGTTACATCATGCTCGGACATGCCCAAAGTAAGTAATCCCATGATAAAAATCAAACCCACGTGATAACATGTAATATATAGGTGTCCCACACCCCTTGGTGAGTCTACGTAAATAACAGTGCTATAGGCTAAGTTTAGCAATCCTTTTTGCCCACACAATATTAATCGCTACAAAAATCAATATACGCCTCATAATTCCTTAGATAGAAAACATACCCTCATTCGTGGGTGGATGTTGTTGAATCCCACAATTATAACTTTTCTCTAATGAGTCAAGAAAAATTTTACCCCCAAATTTTCAGTTCTAGTTCACCACACTCCACTATATGCCCAAGCCTTTGAATATATTGCCTTCGTTAGGTAACACACATAATTCCCGCATTTCAAGAACTTCTACTAATGACTCTCCTTAATTTTCCATAATAGGGGTGACCTCGACTACGGTCATCATACTCGAACATACTTCATAACCTCCTAAGTACGATCTCCGCTATCCATTCAATGGCCCTCATCTTCCATACTTCTTTGTTCGATCACTCCCGAACGTAAATAAGATTCACTGATATATATGGAATCTTACCAAAGAGATCAACAATCCTAAACATAGGGCTCTATATCAAAGAACGCTAAGCTGAAAACACAGTAAGCCGTACAGATCCTAAAGGACACTAGAACCTGATGCTCTGATACCACCTGTAACACCCCGCCTAATTAAATACCGGGTGGCCAGTCCCATACCAAATTAAAACAGAATATACAGTTGGCTCATTCTTAGCATCACTGTCGAAAACATTTACCACTCACCCAATACTCAATTAAGCTGGTGTTAAAAACTTTTCAAATTTTAATTCAACAAAATCCATTTCTAGTTTAAGAATAACACAACACATTTTATTCTACAACACTGATAACCAAATAGATAACACAAAAGAATTTAGATGTAATTGGAATAAACATTCCCAAATAATATTAATCCATTACAGTAATCCCAACAATATCAAATGTATTAAAATGACACGAATACCATAGTATTTGACCCCGATAGAAGAAGATAACTGAATCCTTTGGGCGACATTCCCTACTAAGAGAATACTGTGAATCAAATGATGATAGGCGTCTAAGCAAAACTCCATAAATCCATAGCCTGTCATAATCCGCTAAGGTTGGCGTCCCTGTTGCTGGACACCTGATATAGAAGATACAATAGAAAATAAAATATGCAAGGAAACGGGTCAGAGCCCGAATGTGTAGATGATTTTTAAAATAGCAAGTATTTAACAAGTACAATAAAGCATTTATTATGTACATGTTAGATCCAACTCTCACTTGCTATTCTCACCTCTCAACTAGAGTGCACACTTAACGTTTCCTATTAACCTCCTAGTTAATGGTTCCTCTTTTCTAGTCTCCATATTATAATTCAATTCCCATATCATAATCCCCGTATGTTCCATACCATACGTCACATTATTATTCATTTACATTTCTCATTTATATGATTAGTTTCTCATTAACATGAATCATTTCTCATTAATATGAGTTAAGCTTTTCAATTCTTTAAGAATAAACATTCATTAACTTAATTCCATTATCTTTCTCTATTCACCGTTATCTACAATTATCACACAGTAGATGATTTAACCACAATAAATCCAATCATTCATTTAATCCATTATATATATATATTCATATATAATACGACACCCCGAGTCACAACTGCGGTGCAATGCATTACTCTGCTATCATGTCCCAATATCGCTTGTCGCCGAATAAGGGACTAAAGGTTCGTTAAGATTCCTCGAACAACAAACAACAACACAATCATTGGAGGCGAACATAGTTCTCATACCCATGGGTCATGCACATACCTACGTACCCACAGTCAGCGGACTTATCAACTCCCCGATAAGTCTTCCATAGACCTATGTTCTCGAGCGACAAATCAAAGATCCCATGGATTCATCAGGATATGACTGCCCTCACGCGCAAACCTCCCACCGATAGCAAGTAATCTAGGTATGTCATACACATAAATCATCAATAAATTAAATAGGCATTATCATACCTATAATATAATATCAATAAGGTAATATCACTACCCCAAGATAATTCCCATACGTAGCATTATATCTCTTTTAAATTCCACGTATTAAAATATCATATCTTTACATCATAATTTAATTATCCTCGCATCCTATAACATATCTCCACTCCCGACGTCGTTAAGGTTCATGCGCGGAGCGTATCGCAAAGCGAAATCCAAACAAGGAACCCCTCCAATACACTACTACTTAACTTTGTCGATCGAGGAGGTTCGTCAACTTCAAATACGCGATCGGGATAACCTCATACCCTCTTTCAACCAAATGTGTTCTAAACTCCCATCTCTATCCAGGAGTCGTACCGCTAAGCGCTTGTACTTAACTCAGTCCTTCATATTCAAATTTTAACCCTAAGGCTACCCAGGTGTTATATTAAATCACCCCTACTGGTCCTATCTTTAATCCTTATACATCCCAATTATAATCCAACAAATGAATCTAGCAACCGAAATTTCTTTCAATTTAATTATCATCATTCTAATCAATTAAATCCCAATCACTTTAATTCAAATCTTATCAAGGGTCTACTGATATTTTCTAAGTCCCATAATATCCAATTAATAATCACCAAAGATCCACAAAAGTTTTGGGATAAGAACCAACATTAAAAAGAAACAACATCATGAATTCTCATATTTTAAATACTCAGAAAAATCAGATCCAAAAATTATTCGAATCATCAATCCGACTTCCGATTTGGATTCTACACGAAAAATTGAGTCAGGTATGTGTTTTGAGTTTTTCTTAAATCTCATCCAAATGCACTCGAAAAGAAGATCTAAACATTCCAAATTGGCTCTTCTCATTCCGCTCGTTTTTGCCTCTTTTTCCAGAAAATTATCAACATATTATCTTCAAGAACACAAAATGATTTTTAGAATTTCTTCCACAGATTGATGAATATTTCTTGGATTACTAACTACCTACAACATGAGTTTAATTCCTATATATTTCATACTTCCAGAAATCCATTACTACTCCATTTTTATCTTCCAAACATGAAAAATCATCTCTTTTCATAATTATTCTAACATGGACAATGTACGAACTTAAGTTGCAAATATCAAACACTTGCCTTTACTGAAGATCTTATCATTTGGAGTTGAATAACATAGGTGGTGATGGTGGTGGTGACCTTTGACCTTTGGTTCTCCTCCTTTCCAAGCAAGCTTTTCCCTTCCCAAGCAACCTTTCACTCTCTCTAGGAAGATGACTTCTAAATTTTGTGTAGAAGAGATGAAATGAACCTACATTCAACTAATCTCCAAATACTTATAATAAGACAAAATCCGAAATCACTATTCACCCCCTTGTAAAAATAACCAAAATGCCCTTTTGGGTTGTCTTTTCATTTTCAAATGACCCGAGACTCAAAATTAACATCCAAATAGACTTTTCTGACTATTTCGAACCTTCCGGATGCAACGACGCAGTCGAAATGACTATAAGGTCGATAAAAAATAAATTTCCTTTTTAATTTAATAAATTAGTCCCGACACGTCCCATACCGCGTCTGGCTAAAAAATCCAAATTATCGAAATTATATCACACCGTCATAATAATGACATCATATTCATATATTACCTAAATATCTTTAAGTAATATTCAGAATCATCCATTTTAATATCCACAATTCGGATAAAACCCAAATGAATTAATTTATAATAAAATCCAATTAATCCATTAATTTAAAATATAACCCATTTTAAAAGTCATTAAAATCACGGGGTATTACATCGATTTCTCAAGAGATGAGGTATATCCTTTGGGAACAGTAGAATTAGAAGTTATAGTAGGTGCCTGGCCGACATGCCGGATGAAGATGATTCATTTCTCCCTAGATAAAAAACTTTTATGAGCTTATAATGTCATCTTAGTGAGTGTAGTTTTGAAGAAATTCCAGGTAGTGCCATCAATAATCCATCAATGTCTAAAGTTCCCAACCCATTATGGGGTTGGTGTAGTTAAAGGCAACCAGATGGAGGCTCATGAATGTTACTACACCTCGATCGACTAGGAGGAACAGAAAAAGTTGACCACCACATATAACATTGAGATGATCGATCCACGAGATGAAGAAAAATTGGTTAAGGGTCAATCAATTGAGGAAATTTAAATCGTTATCATTGACGAAGACCATCCCGAGAAGATCGTCTAGATCGAGACGTGAAAATAAATCTGATTGATTTCCTTCAATAAAAAAAGAGCGTGTTTCCTTGGAGCCATATGGATATGTCTGGAATTGACCCAGGGTTCATATATCAGGAGATGAACATAAGGAGGGCGCATAACCGATTAAATGGAAGAGAGGAGTCTCTAATATCGAGAAGAACATGGCCATCAAGGAGAAAGTTCAAAAGCTACAGAAAGCTAACTTTATAGAGGATGTCAAGTACCTTAAATAGCTCTCCAACGTGGTCATGGTATGTAAGAAAAACAATAAGTGGAGGATGTGTGTGGACTTTACATATTTGTACAAGGCATATCCCAAGGATCACTATCCATTGCCCATGATAACCAGTTAGTTGATGCCACTTCCAAACATGAGCTGCTCAATTTCATGGACGCTTATTTAGGGTACAACCAAATCAGAATGAAACCATCAAATAGGAAGAAGACATCATTCATCACCAGTAGAGGCACTTACTATTATAATGTCATGTCGTTCAGCCTAAAAAATGCCAGAGCAACTTACCAAAGGCTGGTAAATAAGGTATTCAAAGATCAGATCGACAAAAATATGGAAGTGTGCATAGATGACATGCTGACCAAGAGCAAGACTATCGCCGACCACGTTAGAGATCCACAGCAAACCTTTGATCAAATAGAGAAGCATCAGATGAAGCTTAACCTATCTAAATGTGTGTTCGGGGTGAAGAAAGGGACATTCTTGGGCTTTATTACTAACCAACGAGGAATCAAAGCTAACCTGGAAAAGATTCAAGCTTTTATCAATATGCAATCTCTAAAAACAACAAAGGAAATGCAAAAGCCGAAATAGTGCATTGTCACTCTAAACAAGTTAAGTTTTAAGAAAGACCGTTGAGTGGAATGAGAAATGTGAGAATACATTCTTGGAGTTAAAGCAATATTTGGTATAAACCCCTCTCCTACTAAGATTAGTAGTTAGAGAAAAGATTTACTTATACTTGGCAGTATTGGAGTCTACTGCGAGCTCAACTTTGGTTAGACAGGAGTGATGATGCTGTAAACAGCACCACCAGATAAGGTGTTGATAAGCTCAAGCTAGCAATAACAATGGCATCACAAGAGTAAATATCTAATAGAAGGGGATGAGGTGAAGAGGAGATACACTAGTATATAAGTGGTTCAGCCAATCTGGCCTACGTCCACTGTGAGTGTGTGAGTGAATTTTACTAAAACAAGGGCACTAATGGCCTGTTATACAATCTCTCACTTTCTCTCTCTACTGTGTATTTCTACAGAGCTTTGGCTAGGGTTTATTAACGAGTACCTCTTATAAGGTAGGAGAAGATAAGTATATATAGTGCCTGGGTGGTTTAGTGTACCCCCAGGTATGCAATGAGAATGTGTAGAATGATCTAGCTAATCTAGTGAAGCCACCTGTCACTGTCACGTGTAGAGGATAATGATAAAATATTCCTTCACCTACTAAGAAGATTTGGTCATAACATTTTGTCCACATGGGATATGCCATGTTTGGATCTTGCACTGCTCGTACGGTAGATGTCGTTTGGGGGGCTCGACAAGACAGAGCATGAGATCCCCATGTAGCTCTACTTGATGTTCTGGTGTGTGGTCTCGACTGGGTATGGTCAGCCGAGAGTCTATCAACATGGTCCTGGCTAAGGCCGAAATGACCTTGATACTGGAGAGGGCCAAGGTTGAGTTGATGAGTCAGTCCCCTAATGGGAGTCCTCCTTGCTCTCAATTATCCTAGTCCCGACTGACGTCGAGACGACCTTGATGTTGGAGAGGGTCGAGGCTGAGTTAATGAGTCAGTCCCCTGATGGGAGTCCCCTTTGGTCTCTGTCATACTAGTCCTGGCTGAGGCCGAGATGACCTTAATACTGGAGAGGGATGAGGCTGAGTTGACGCCTGATGGGAGTCCTCCTTGGTCTCTGTCATACTAGTTGAAGCACCTTATACTCTTGACTCATTTGAGTCTACATGGTATAAGTGCTCATCTAGTTTGGAAATAGAGACAAAATTGAGTCCCCATCCTAGATACCAAAAAACTCAGACTCTTCAATACAATTCATTACTCTTGTTTGAATGATCAAAGGTATAATCACACATTATAGGATTGAATATTGTTCACGTGTTGTTTAAATTGTTTGTGTGTGTGTTGTGTGTGTTAATTCCCCTTAAAATTATTTTTAGTAAATTTTTTGGGAATTTCTAATAGTTTTTAAAATAATTTTTTCTTAATTAAAATTGGAATTAAAAAGTTTTGGGGTCTCTATATAAATTCTAGGTATTGGTTTTATCCCTGAAATGTTCACTTGGGTAGGATTCGAAAGCGCTAGAGACCTCAGGGTGCTTGTGTAATTAAGTTAGGGACGCGCGTTTGTTATCCGTTATTTGTCTCACACATGTTGCATTCCTATTGGTTGAAGGTGTATTTCTTTTAAGAGAGAAAACGAATGTTTTTTATCAGCCCTTGGATTAAGCTTATCAACGCTCTGCATGCGTCCTTGTTATAATTCATGTGAACCTCTATCCTCCAATCAGAAGCCTCTTAACCAACCGCATACTTTTAACCATTGGATAGAAGTCAATGTTGCAAGACTTAATCTTATCCCTTGATTTTGAACCCCCTTCTCGATCCTTCTTAGCCATGTATATAAGGAGGCTAACCCTCAGCCTTTCAGAAACTTTTGCCACTTCGTCATTTAGAGAGAGAATAGAGAAGTGAGAGAAGAGAGAAGAGAGAAGAGAGAGAGAAATCACCGTGTTAGAAACCCTAACCCTAAATCGTTCCAAACACTTCTTCAAATCCTAACCCTTCTACCAAAAACTAGTATATACCAAACACCAACCCTAAGTGTTTGAGTGTTGGTTTGAAAGTTGTTTCGTATTGTAACCTCTTCGTTTTAAGATCTTGTGTCCAACTTAAACATTAGGTTAGATATGTGTTTCTGTTTCATACAAATCATAGATCTAGTCTTTTTATGTTATATTACACCTAGATCTGCATTTATAGTTTCTCGTCTTGAGAAATCCTTTGTTGATTATTTTCTGTAAATGTTTTCATTTTTAAAATCAACAAAATCATTTTTTGTTTCTAGTTCTTTTGAAACAAAACCTTTGACCTAGTTGGAATCACACTTGGCGGTTTTCAATTTCAAAAACATTTTCAAAACTCTAAAATTGATTAAGATCTTTAAACGTCTTCTGAGCAAGATAGCCGTGGATTCTGGGTTTATTTTAAAAGGTAAAATAAGGTTCAAGTTTCCTAAGAAGAGAGAAACTGAAAATCACAACATATAGATCTGATTTGTAATTTGTTAGGACTGTTTGTAAAAATAAGTGTGAGTGTGTGCATGTGTTAGATCACCATCACAAACACTTACACACTACGACACTGAAAGTGTTGGTAATAAGATCCTGAAACAAGAGTCGACGTAAAGACTGGAATGTAACAACCCGAGGTCTCGGAGACAAATATTTATTTATTTTGGGAGAAATAAATAATATTTTATTGGAGAAATGATTAAATTGGCAATTGAGGTCAAAATTTAGAGTCGTTATAAAGAGTCTCGAATGGAAATTTTGAGGGTACCATAGTGTCCGGAAGGGTTGAGAAAGTCGAAATGACTGTACTTGGGGTCAATTTGGGTTCCGAAATAATTTAGGACCGTTCGACTCGAATTAAAGTCACCGAGTCATTTAAAGTGTGCATTATCATTTAAAGATGTGTATCTTGGGAGATTAGGCTAAATTAGCCTACGGGAGAAGCAATTCTCCAAAGAGAGAAATAGAAAGAAAGAGAGAAAGAAAGAAGAAGAAAAGGAAGGAGAAAGGAGAGAAAAAGAGGAAATTTATGGGAAAATACGCGATCTCAAGGTGGATTCAGACCCTACGAACCCGAGGCAAGTGATTAAACTTGCTAAATAATTGTTGTGTACTAATTATTGCATGATTTTTGGATTGAATTTTGGGTTTTAGGTTTAAATTATTAAAATTTAACTTTTGGGAAAAACCTTAGATTTATAGTGTATAAATGAATTTTAAGGATAGAAATTGGTTTATATGTGTTCTTGGATAAACATTAATGCTATATTTGTGATTGGGATGGATCAAAATGGTTGGAAGATGAGATATATGATATTTGGAAAATTTGGTTTTGTGGAAAATAAGCCATTTCGTAGCTTGCTGCACTTGCCGACCGAATCGATTCGGTCTGTTGCAGATTGCCCAGGTCTTTAGGGCCAAATCGATTCGCCCCTTGCGAATCGATTCGGCATGTAGAAGACTCCCAGGTCTATTGAACCGAATCGATTCGGATGGGCCGAATCGATTCTGAAGCACCTTATACATTTGACTTGCTTAAGTCTATATTGTATAAGTGCTCAACTAATTTGGAAATAGTGACAAAATTGGTTGTCTAACCTAGAATCCAAAGAGCCTCAGAATTAATCTCTCTAATCCTCTTCAATAATCCAAGAAGGTATAAATTGAATCACACTACACACATTAGAAGTGCATACATGTGTATATATTGCTTAAAATTGATTGTGTGATAAATTCCCCTTAAAATGTTGTTTTAATAATTTTTTGGGAATTTTTAAACATTTTTAAACATTTTTTAAATAATGTTTTCATTAATAAAAGTGTGATTATAAAATTTGTGGGGTTAATTTGCTATTTTGAAAATTTTATTTTTCATTGGAATGTTTGATTGGGTAGAATGTAAATGCGCTAGAGACTTCAGGGTGCAGCCTGTAATTAACTTTGACGCGCGTTTGTAAGCCACTTATATGCCAACACTTGTCACGTTTCTGTTGTATCTATTTGTGTTTGTTATGTGAGAGGGTTGCCTGGTGGTTTGCTGATCGTTGGATCAATCCTTATCGATGGCCTGCATGTGTTTTAAACCTATCCGTGTGCTATCCTGTGAACCAATCACATTCGACTTATCCACCGCCTTCTTATAACCCTTAGATCAAGTCAACATTAGGAAGACTTAATCTCAGCCCTTGATTCCCTTCGACTCTCCAGAATCTTCCTCCACTCCTATAAAAGCCCTCTAATTCTCAACCTTTCAAGACTTTTGGCAGTCGTCATTTCTGAGAGAAAAAAATAGAGAGAAGAGAGAAGTGAGAGAGAAGAGAGAAAAGAAAAGAGAGAAAGGAAAAACTGTGTTAGCCAAATCCTAACCCTAACCCTAAACACTTCAAATCTGATTCAAACCTTCGTATACACACAACCCCAAACACAACCTTGAGTGTTTGTGAGAGAGTGGTGTTTCTTGGTTGTTCATATTGAAGCTGTAACCTCTTAATCAGTGATCTTATTACCAACTTAAACATTCGTATGAAGATCTGTATTTCTTCTTCATAGAAATTGTAGATCTACACTCTGTATGTTACATTTCACTAGATCTGCATGTTTCTTTCTCGATTTAAGAAAATCCTTACTGATTTAGTTTTAAAAATGTTTTATGGTTTCTATTCTTATGAAACTTAACCTTGACCTAGTTGGATTCACACTTGGAGATTTTCAATCTCAAAAATATTTTTAAAACAGAGATTGATTAAGATCTTGACCGATTTTGAAGCAAGATATCCGTGGAATCTGGGTTATATTTAAAGGTAAAAAAGGTTTCAAGTTCTGTAAGAAAGAAAGAAAAGAAAATCACAGCATATAGTCTTTATATGTAATTTTCTAGGACTGTCTGTAAAACTAAATGTGTGTGAGTTCATGCATGTTGATAGGAATCACATCATAAACACTTAACACACTACTACACTGGAAGTGTTGTGAATAAGATCAAAGATTATTGAGTCGACACAAGGAAGCTAAAGCAAAGGAAGTTATCAAACTGGAAGAACATCATCAACAATCAGATCTATGAGAAGTTAGAAGGACACCAAGTGGGGTATATTCCTAAACTTAGAATAGGTTGATTTGTGTGCATGTATGTTGTATTGTTTGTAACTGCTATTTGTTGTTAGTGGATTTTTACTTTTGTGACTTAGAAGTCACCGTGGATGTTTCCTCTATTGGGAGAGATTTTACCACGTTAAAAACTGTGTGTTCTGATTATCTTCATCACCTCATCTCATTCTATAGTGTGCTGAATTTTTGAAACTGTCTTAGTTTTAAAACTGATTACAAAGTCTTGATTACTCTCGTACATAAGTTTTTATAAACACATCTTGTTGTTTATAATTTTTATTTTCAAAAGAAAAGGGTTTCTTCAACAAACATCTCGGAGTTGCTTATACAGTTTAATCTTGTATTAAACGACATTAGTAACGTTTTTCAATTGGTATCAGAGCCCTGTAAACTTTTATTTCAAAAAGATCTTGTGTTTCTGAAATCGTTTTCTGAAAAACCTAACTATGGACGAGAAGAATGAAAGGTTTGGTAATCTGTCCAGACCTCCACTCTTTGATGGAAACAACTTTGCTTACTGGAAAGTAAGAATGGTTGCCTTCATCCAATGGACTTTAGGAGATGATGTCTGGGATATTATTGAAAATGGATACACTTATCCTACTAAACCAGCCACCGAAGGAAGTGATGAGAGGGTAAAGAAAATCTTAAGTGAGTTTACCCAAGAAGAGAAAACTATTTCTCGAAATAACAATAAAGGCAAGAATGCCATTTTTATGTCTATTAATGAGTATGAGTTCAAGAGAATCTCATCTTGTGCCACTTCTAAGGAAGCTTGGGACACATTAATCACTGCCCATGAAGGAGACTCAAGAGTTAAAGCTGCTAAAACTCAAATGCTTACCCAGCAGTACAACTCTTTAATTATGTCTGACTCTGAGTCTTTTGATGATTTTTACATGAACTTAACTGATATAGTTACTAAGTTGCATGCTAATGGTATAAAATATGATAGGAATGAAATTGTTTCTAAAATTCTAAGATCATTACCACAAAAGTTTGACAGCAAGAGGTATGCTATTGAGGAAATGAGTGATCAAAACCTTACCCCTGAGTTACTCAGTAGCAAACTTAGGACTGTGGAAATGGAATTAGACTTTAAGAAATAATTAAATCATTCACAAAGAAAACAGCCCAACTCTAACTTGAGTTTTGCCTCTAAGATATCTAAACTTGAGACTAATTTGATGAACTCTGACTCTGATGAGGAGTGTGATATAGACAAACTAGATAATCAGATTGCCTTAATGTCTAAACAATTTAAGAAAATTGTTAAATTTAGAAACAAACAGGCAACTAAACAAGGCAAGCCTAATTATCCTACTCTGTCTAATCCCAAACCTTATGAGAGAGGTCTTGACAAACATCCTAAGGACAACAACTCCAGACCCAGCAGAGACCTTAAAAAGATTGAATGTTTTAGATGTGGGAAACTAGGTCACATTGCTCACGATTGCAGAGTTAATCTGAATAAAGCCAACACACACAATAGAGCCAATGTCTGTAAAACTTGGAATGATTCAAGTGACTCTGATGAAGAGGAACTTGAGTCATCAAATGTACTTGACCCTTGCATGTCCTTTTATGCTAAGATCATTTACAATGATGATATGACTGTGTGTGATAATGATGCTCATACTCCTGCTTGTGTGAATACTGCTTTGACTGGCCTAGATGCTTTATTATCTGAAAATGTTGCTAGTTCTAGCTCCGTGTGTGTGAGTCAAAGTGATCTCGATAACGACGATGTAAATGGGTGCGTGTGTACTAAAACTGAATCGTTAGGGGTCACTACACACACTTCACTTAGCGACTCAGACACAGATGACCTCCCAGATATTCATACTTTGTATGCTAAAACTCTCAAAAAAGGCACTAGACTGGAGAAGACTGTTAGAGACCTGACTAAGAAATTAGATGATCTAAGTCTTATTGTGAAGCTGAATGCTGAAGAATACACTAACCAGTGTCTGTCTCATCAATCCGAAATTGAAACTTTTGATCAAAAATTAAAAGAGTTGACTAAAACTAATGAAACCCTGGAAATGAAATACAAGGGAACATTATTAGAACTGGAGGAAGCAAAAACAAAGACAGCTACTGTTTTCAAAAAAAATTCTAAGTTTGAATAAAATTCAAATTGTTTTACTGACTTTGTTGTTGACTCCAAGACCAATTCTGATGATAGAACCGGTATTGGATTTTGCCCTAAGAATAAACAACAAACTACAAATCTTGAACCTATTAAGTTTGTTTCTGGGGGCAAAAGACCAATTGAAACATGTCCAGATTTTCATTTTATTAAAAAGGAATTTGATCAAAAGCAACAACAGAAAGACATTGGAGAGTCTAGTAATTCTAAGGCTGACACTACACTTAAGACTAAATACGTCTGTATTTGATCAGAAAGGCTGAATCTACCTTTAAAACCATCCCTCCTAGGAATAGTACTTCTGAACAGAATGTTGTTAAACCCATCTTTAGAAGTTTTCCTAAGGAAGTTCATCCCTCAAGCAATCAATATTGCTCCTACTGTGACATTTATAGTCATTCCTTTGAAGGTTGTTATGCTAGGCGTCTAAACACCCCTGTGTACAACTCTTCTGTCTACAAGAACTTTAACTATTCTAGGCAAAATCGTAACCATTATGTCCTTCCAAGACAACCTGACAAGAACTCTAACTACAGGAATAGAAAGACCAAAACTAAGAGTTTATTTAAGAGAAAGGCTCCCAGAAACTTTCCTAAACCAAAAGCTCAAATTTTCCACAATAATCAGTTTGTTGCTCCAAATGTTTTTCGACAAAAAGCTGTTTCTCGAAAATTTTATCAAAAGAAGGCAAACTTGCGCAAAATTAAAACTAGAGCTATTTGGGTTAGAAAATATGATCTTTTACCCCAAATGAAGTGTAACATTGTTATCACTGCTTTAAAAGCTGAACACACTTCATCTGGTTGGTACTTTGATTCAGGATGCTCCAAACATATGACAGGAGATGAAACCAAACTCTTGAACAAAACCAGATTTGCTGGAGGCAAAGTAGTCTTTGGTGACGGAGTTTCATCCCAGATCATAGGTAAAGGAACCCTAAAAGAAGAGGGAATGCCTACTCTCGAAAATGTACTTTTAGTTAAAGGCTTTAAAGCTAACCTCCTAAGTATATCACAATTTTGTGACTCTGACCATACAGTTACGTTTTCAAAGAACAATTGTAAAATTCTAAATGATAAAGGTAAATGCATTATTACCGGATTTACAACACCTGACAATTATTATACTGTCAAGACTGGTTCTGAAATCTGTAACATTGTCATAATGGATGACAATGAAATTTGGCATAATCGTATGGGTCACCTAAGTTATGATATCCTTGGTAGATTGTCTAATCAAGAGATTGTTAGAGGAATTCCTAAAATTAAACCTATTTCCAGTGTTGTCTGTGGTCATTGCCAGGAAGGAAAAATAGTTAAGACTTCGCATAAAAAGGTTAAAGACATTCTCACCTCTAGACCTCTAGATCTCATCCATACGGACCTTATTGGTCCCTCTAGAACTGTTAGTCTTTGTGGACACAGTTATATCCTTGTTATGGTTGATGATTTCACACGATTCACTTGGGTTGCCTTCTTGAAACAAAAATCTGACACGTTTCAGAATTTTTTGAAAATCTTACTATGAATTGAAAATGAGAAGGACACACAAGTCAATCGTATTCGTAGTGATAGAAGGGGAGAGTTCATAGACACAGGAATAGTTGAATATTGTAACTATAACGGTTACAAACACGAATTCAGTGCCCCTAAGACTCCTCAGCAGAATGGTATTGCTGAAAGAAAAAACCGAACTCTTCAAGAGATGGCACGTGTCATGTTGCATGCCAAATCTCTACCTATATACTTCTGGGTAGAATCTATTAGAACTGCATGTCATATCATTAATAGGGTTTACCTTAGGAAAAACACTAAACAAACCCCTTATGAGTTGTGGTACAGTAAGAAGCCTAATCTGAAATATCTAAGAACTTTCGAAAGTCAGTGTTATGTCTGTAAAGACAGAGAACATCTGTCTAAATTCAAAACGCGTGGTGATAAAGCCATCTTCTTAGGATACTCTCCAAACAGTCGTGCTTATCGTATATACAATCTGCGTACTAAGGCCCTTATGGAATCGATAAATGTAATTGTAAGCGATACTATTGTCGAAAATAAGATATCTGAATCACCTATTGTGGTTGAATCTGAAAATGATTTCAAAACTGATTCACCAGAAATAGATGACTCATTACCTATTGAGAGTCCAGAAGTACCTGGCTGGGTCTCTAAAGATCATCCCATTGACAACGTGGTCGGTAATCCTAATGAGCCAGTTCGTAATAGATCCCAGTTAAGAAATTATGCTAATTATGCATGTTTCGTCTCCCTTGTGGAACCGAAAAATGTTAATGATGCATTGAATGACACACACTGGATTTCTACTATGCAGGAAGAACTTTTACAATTTGTCATTCACGATGTCTGGTATCTTGTACCGCGGCCTCAAAACAAAAATGTTATTGGCACACGTTGGATCTTTAAGAACAAATCTGATGAAAATGGGGTAATCCTTAGAAACAAAGCTAGACTAGTTGCTCAAGGTTACTCACAAATAGAAGGAATAGATTTTAGCGAGACATTTGCCCCTGTCACTCGTCTTGAATCTGTTCGACTCCTTTTCGCCATAGCGTGCCACTTAAAATTTACACTTTATCAAATGGATGTCAAGTCTGCCTTCCTCAATGGAATTCTGTTCTAAGAAACGTATGTAGAACAACCCAAAGGGTTCATTGACCCTAAATACCCTCACCATGTCTTTCGTCTAAAAAAGGCTTTGTATGGCTTAAAACAAGCTCCTCGAGCTTGGTATGAACGCCTTTCCAACTTTTTGTTGGATAAGGGTTTTAAGAGAGGGGGAAATGACCAGACCCTCTTTGTCAAACATTTTGACAAAAACATTATTATAGCCCAAGTCTATGTAGACGACATCATTTTTGGGTCCACTTCAACATCTGAAGCTAAATCTTTTTCTGTTATTATGCATAAGGAGTTTCACATGTCCCTTATGGGGGAGCTACAACTTTTCTTAGGATTTCAAGTGAAACAGAATTCTGATGGACTATTTGTCTCTCAAACTAAGTATGCCTTAGATCTGGTTAAGAAATTTGGTTTAGATAATGCTAAAGTTGCCAAAACGCCTATGAGTACTACTGTTAAATTATGTAAAGATGAAAATGGAAAGTCTGTTGATTCCACACTTTATCGTAGTATGATTGGTAGCCTACTCTATCTTACTGCCTCACGACCAGATATAATGTATGTTGTATGTCTGTGTGCTCGTTACCAGAATAACCCTAAAGAGAGCCACTTATCGTGTGTAAAACGTATAATCAAGTACATAAAGGTCACTCTTAATCTTGGACTTAGGTACACTAATGATACCTGCAGCACCATCATTGGGTATACTGATGCTGATTGGGCCGGATGTACTGATGATAGTAAAAGTACATCAGGTGCCTGCTATTATGTCGGCAATAATTTAGTTGGTTGGAGTAGCAAAAAACAGAATTGCACATCTTTATCTACAGCTGAGTCAGAATATATAGCAGCTGGAAGTTGCTGTGCTCAATTGTTATGGATAAAACAAATGTTAAGCGACTATGGGATTAAAGAAGATCAGTTACAATTGTATTGTGACAATCAAAGCGCTATTAACATATCTAAAAACCCGGTTCAACACTCGCGAACTAAGCATATTAAAATAAGACATCATTTTATACGCGAACTTGTTGAAACTAAGGAGTTAGAAATCCATTAGTTGCCTACTGATCTGCAACTTGCAGACATGTTCACTAAAACTTTAGACTATAACAGATTTCTGTATTTGCGTAATTCTATAGGTATGGTATGTGCTGATTAAACTCTGAAGACCTTAATTTTTACCCTTTGTCCATTTGAGACAAAATGGGGGAGAAATTTGAGTCTTACGGGTTCAATGTTTTGTTCACATTTCATCTAAACTGCTTGATCTTAGTGTGCATATTTGCAGGAATCTCTTCTACTGATTATCTACCATTTCTAGTGTACAAATTTTGTAAATAGTTGAGTTATGTAATTTTTGACTTTCTAGGTTTTATTTTTTTTTGGTCCCCTAAGAGTTTAAGCTAACTCAAAGGAGATTTTGTCTCATATTTCCAAATGGGGAGATTGAAGCACCTTATACATTTGACTTGCTTAAGTCTATATTGTATAAGTGCTCAACTAATTTGGAAATAGTGACAAAATTGGTTGTCTAACCTAGAATCCAAAGAGCCTCAGAATTAATCTCTCTAATCCTCTTCAATAATCCAAGAAGGTATAAATTGAATCACACTACACACATTAGAAGTGCATACATGTGTATATATTGCTTAAAATTGATTGTGTGATAAATTCCCCTTAAAATGTTATTTTAATAATTTTTTGGGAATTTTTAAACATTTTAAACTTTTTTTAAATAATGTTTTCATTAATAAAAGTGTGATTATAAAATTTGTGGGGTTAATTTGCTATTTTGAAAAATTCATTTTTCATTGGAATGTTTGATTGGGTAGAATGTAAATGCGCTAGAGACTTCAGGGTGCAGCCTGTAATTAACTTTGACGCGCGTTTGTAAGCCACTTATATGCCAACACTTGTCACGTTTCTGTTGTATCTATTTGTGTTTGTTATGTGAGAGGGTTGCCTGGTGGTTTGCTGATCGTTGGATCAATCCTTATCGATGGCCTGCATGTGTTTTAAACCTATCCGTGTGCTATCCTGTGAACCAATCACATTCGACTTATCCACCGCCTTCTTATAACCCTTAGATCAAGTCAACATTAGGAAGACTTAATCTCAGCCCTTGATTCCCTTCGACTCTCCAGAATCTTCCTCCACTCCTATAAAATCCCTCTAATTCTCAACCTTTCAAGACTTTTGGCAGTCGTCATTTCTGAGAGAAAAAAATAGAGAGAAGAGAGAAGTGAGAGAGAAGACACTACACCAAAAACAGGAAACTTGCACGGTTTTAAACCGTGCCAGACGCAATCTGGCACGGTTTAAAACCGTGCCAGAATCAGGCGTGCCAGATTTTCTGGCGCGGTTTAAAACCGTGCCAGATTTTTCAAACTGGCACGCTTTTAAACTGTGACAGTTTTTTAATCTGGCACGCTTTTGGCACGCTTTTAAACCGTGCCAGATGTTAAATCTGGCACGCTTTTGGCACACGCCAAAACCGTGCCAAATTATCTTTTATCTGGCACGCTTTTGGCACGGTTATAAAGCGTGCCAGATTGTTTTATAAGCCTTCTCATTTTTATGCATTGACACGATTTTGGCACGGTTTAAAACCGTGCCAGATTTTTCAGTTGATTAAAAAAAATAATAATAGGAACCAAATCTGGAAAATCTGCAAATTCCAAATTTGGTAGGAAAAATATTTATTATTTGCAAAAACAAAATCAAGAAAATTCACAAATTATGAATATCGCAGGTTGTTGATAAACTAATGTGCATACAAACTTCAAAAAATTACAAGAGTTAATAGTTCCCATATCAAAAAAAAAAAAAATGGGCAGAGTTTCCTCTATTTTTTGAGCATTCCAAAACCTGCTAACATAAAATCTTCCCATATAAAGCCCGCACGGCCATAAAAGTCAACAATAAAACTACAATAGCCAGCACGACCATAAAAATAAATCATAAAACTACTGAAGCCTGCTCGGTCATAACACAAAAAATAGAATCCTGAATATTAACGACACTAAATACACAATCCCCCTGTTGTAAAGCATTGACTTCTTCGTGCGTTTCAAGTGGATAAAAGCTAACGATTGAATGTCATCCTACAAAAAAAATAAGACACAAAAAAGATACAATATTAGTAACCAAGTCATTTAAAAAAAAATCATATTCAAGCAAAAAAATTGCATATACAAGAAGAAAAATTGCATCTACGACTACGCGGTCAGTTCCTATAAAGTTACATTGGTCCCGTGCGAGGTGTTCGTGCCTCCTACGGGGTCGTTTGGGGGCTGGTTTGGGTTTTCACCCTTTAACGGCCTGTTTTCAAGTCTAAGTGTGATTTTTGCAAATTATCGTCATACTCTCTAACCGGGAGACCCGGGACTACGCGGTCAGTTCCTATAAGTTACATTGGTCCCGTGCGAGATGTTCGTACCTCCTACGGGGTCGTTTGGGGGCTGGTTTGGGTTTTCACCCTTTAACAGCTTGTTTTCAAGTCTAAGTGTGATTTTTGAAAATTATCGTCATAATCTCAAACCGAGAGACCCGAGACAACGCGGTCAGTTCCTACAAGTTACATTGGTCCCGTGCGAGATGTTCGTGCCTCCTACGGGGTCGTTTGGGGGCTGGTTTGGGTTTTCACCCTTTAACGGCCTGTTTTCAAGTCTAAGTGTGATTTTTGCAAATTATCGTCATACTCTCTAACCGGGAGACCCGGGACTACGCGGTCAGTTCCTATAAGTTACATTGGTCCCGTGCGAGATGTTCGTACCTCCTACGGGGTCGTTTGGGGGCTGGTTTGGGTTTTCACCCTTTAACAGCTTGTTTTCAAGTCTAAGTGTGATTTTCGAAAATTATCGTCATAATCTCAAACCGAGAGACCCGAGACAACGCGGTCAGTTCCTACAAGTTACATTGGTCCCGTGCGAGGTGTTCGTGACTCCTACGGGGTCGTTTGGAGGCTTGGTTTGGGTTTTCACCCTTTAACGGCATGTTTTCAAGTCTAAGTGTGATTTTTGCAAATTATCGTCATACTCTCTAACCGGGACACCCGGGACTACGCGGTCAGTTCCTACAAGTTACATTGGTCCCGTGCGAGGTGTTCGTGCCTCCTACAAGGTCGTTTGGGGGCTGGTTTGGGTTTTCACCCTTTAACGGTCTATTTTCAAGTCTCAGTGTGATTTTCGCAAATTATCGTCATACTCTCTAAATGGGAGACCCAGGACTACGCGGTCAGTTCCTACAAGTTACATTGGTCCCGTGCGAGGTATTAGTGTCACCTACGGGGTCGTTCGGGGGCTGATTTGGATTTTCACCCTTTAACGGCCTGTTTTCAAGTCTAAGTGTGATTTTTGCAAATTATCGTTATACTCTCTAACCGGGAGACCCGGGACTACGCGGTAAGTTCCTACAAGTTACATTGGTCCCGTGCGAGGTGTTCGTGCCTCCTACGGGGTCGTTTGGGGGCTGGTTTGGGTTTTCCCCCTTTAACGGCCCGTTATCAAGTCTAAGTGTGATTTTTGCAAATTATCGTCATAATCTCAAACCGGGAGACCCAGGACTACGCGGTCAGTTCCTACAAGTTACATTGGTCCCGTGCGAGGTGTTCGTGCCTCCTACGGGGTCGTTTGGGGGCTAGTTTGGGTTTTCACCCTTTAACGGCCTATTTTCAAGTTTAAGTGTGATTTTGGCAAATTATCGTCATACTCTCTAAATGGGAGACCCGGGACTACGCGGTCAGTTCCTACAAGTTACATTGGTCCCGTGCGAGGTATTCGTGTCACCTACGGGGTCGTTCGGGGGCTGATTTGGATTTTCACCCTTTAACGGCCTGTTTTCAAGTCTAAGTGTGATTTTTGCAAATTATCGTTATACTCTCTAACCGGGAGACCCGGGACTACGCGGTAAGTTCCTACAAGTTACATTGGTCCCGTGCGAGGTGTTCGTGCCTCCTACGGGGTCGTTTGGGGGCTGGTTTGGGTTTTCACCCTTTAACGGCCCGTTTTCAAGTCTAAGTGTGATTTTTGCAAATTATCATCATAATCTCAAACCGGGAGACCCGGGACTACGCGGTCAGTTCCTACAAGTTACATTGGTCCCGTGCGAGGTGTTCGTGCCTCCTACGGGGTCGTTTGGGGGCTAGTTTGGGTTTTCACCCTTTAACGGCCTATTTTCAAGTTTAAGTGTGATTTTGGCAAATTATCGACATACTCTCTAACCGAGAGACCCGGGACTATGCGGTCAGTTCCTACAAGTTACATTGGTCCCGTGCGAGGTGTTCGTGTCACCTACGGGGTCGTTTGGGGGCTGGTTTGGGTTTTCAGCCTTTAACGGCCTGTTTTCAAGTCTAAGTGTGATTTTGGCAAATCATCGTCATCATCTCAAACCGGGAGACCCGGGACTACGCGGTCAGTTCCTACAAGTTACATTGGTCCCGTGCGAGGTGTTCGTGCCTCCTACGGGGTCGTTTGGGGGCTGGTTTGGGTTTTCACCCTTTAACGGCCCGTTTTCAAGTCTAAGTGTGATTTTTGCAAATTATCGTCATAATCTCAAACCGGGAGACCCGGGACTACGCGGTCAGTTCCTACAAGTTACATTGGTCCCGTGCGAGGTGTTCGTGTCACCTACGGGGTCGTTTGGGGGCTGGTTTGGGTTTTCACCCTTTAACGGCCTATTTTCAAGTACAAGTGTGATTTTTGCAAATTATCGTCATACTCTCTAACCGGGAGACCCGGGACTACGCGGTCAGTTCCTATAAGTTACATTGGTCCCGTGCGAGGTGTTCGTACCTCCTACGGGGTTGTTTGGGGGCTGGTTTGGGTTTTCACCCTTTAACGGTCTGTTTTCAAGTCTAAGTGTGATTTTCGCAAATTATCGTCATACTCTCTAAATGGGAGACCCGGGACTACGCGGTCAGTTCCTACAAGTTACATTGGTCCTGTGCGAGGTGTTCGTGTCACCTACGGGGTCGTTTGGGGGCTGATTTGGGTTTTCACCCTTTAACGGCCTGTTTTCAAGTCTAAGTGTGATTTTTTCAAATTATCGTCATACTCTCTAACCGGGAGACCCGGGACTACGCGGTAAGTTCCTACAAGTTACATTGGTCCCGTGCGAGGTGTTCGTGCCTCCTAACGGGTCGTTTGGGGGCTGGTTTGGGTTTTCACCCTTTAACGACCCGTTTTCAAGTCTAAGTGTGATTTTTGCAAATTATCGTCATAATCTCAAACCGGGAGACCCGGGACTACGCGGTCAGTTCCTACAAGTTACATTGGTCCCGTGCGAGGTGTTCGTGCCTCCTACGGGGTCGTTTGGGGGCTAGTTTGGGTTTTCACCCTTTAACGGCCTGTTTTCAAGTTTAAGTGTGATTTTGGAAAATTATCGTCATAATCTCAAACCGGGAGACCCGGGACAACACGGTTATATCCTACAAGTTACATTGGTCCCGTGCGAGGTGTTCGTGCCTCCTACGGGGTCGTTTGGGCGCTGGTTTGGGTTTTCACACTTTAACGGCCTGTTTTCAAGTCTAAGTGTGATTTTTGCAAATTATCGTCATACTCTCTAACCGGGACACCCGGGACTACGCAGTCAGTTCCTACAAGTTACATTGGTCCCGTGCGAGGTGTTCGTGCCTCCTACGGGGTCGTTTGGGGGCTGGTTTGGGTTTTCACCCTTTAACGACCTGTTTTCAAGTCTAAGTGTGATTTTTGCAAATTATCGTCATACTCTCTAACCGGGACACCGGGACTACGCAGTCAGTTCCTACAAGTTACATTGGTCCCGTGCGAGGTGTTCGTGCCTCCTACGGGGTCGTTTCGGGGCTGGTTTGGATTTTCACCCTTTAACGGTCTGTTTTTAAGTTTAAGTGTGATTTTCGCAAATTATCGTCATACTCTCTAAATGGGAGACCCGGGACTACGCGGTCAGTTCCTACAAGTTACATTGGTCCCGTACGAGGTGTTCGTGTCACCTACGGGGTCGTTTGGGGGCTGGTTTGGGTTTTCACCCTTTAACGGCCGGTTTTCAAGTCTAAGTGTGATTTTTGCAAATTATCGTCATACTCTCTAACCGGGAGACCCGGGACTACGCAGTCAGTTCCTACAAGTTACATTGGTCCCGTGCGAGGTGTTCGTGCCTCCTAACGGGTCGTTTGGGGGCTGGTTTGGGTTTTCACCCTTTAACGACCCGTTTTCAAGTCTAAGTGTGATTTTTGCAAATTATCGTCATAATCTCAAACCGGGAGACCCGGGACTACGCGGTCAGTTCCTACAAGTTACATTGGTCCCGTGCGAGGTGTTCGTGCCTCCTACGGGGTCGTTTGGGGGCTAGTTTGGGTTTTCACCCTTTAACGGCCTGTTTTCAAGTTTAAGTGTGATTTTGGAAAATTATCGTCATAATCTCAAACCGGGAGACCCGGGACAACACGGTTATATCCTACAAGTTACATTGGTCCCGTGCGAGGTGTTCGTGCCTCCTACGGGGTCGTTTGGGCGCTGGTTTGGGTTTTCACACTTTAACGGCCTGTTTTCAAGTCTAAGTGTGATTTTTGCAAATTATCGTCATACTCTCTAACCGGGACACCCGGGACTACGCAGTCAGTTCCTACAAGTTACATTGGTCCCGTGCGAGGTGTTCGTGCCTCCTACGGGGTCGTTTGGGGGCTGGTTTGGGTTTTCACCCTTTAACGACCTGTTTTCAAGTCTAAGTGTGATTTTTGCAAATTATCGTCATACTCTCTAACCGGGACACCGGGACTACGCAGTCAGTTCCTACAAGTTACATTGGTCCCGTGCGAGGTGTTCGTGCCTCCTACGGGGTCGTTTCGGGGCTGGTTTGGATTTTCACCCTTTAACGGTCTGTTTTTAAGTTTAAGTGTGATTTTCGCAAATTATCGTCATACTCTCTAAATGGGAGACCCGGGACTACGCGGTCAGTTCCTACAAGTTACATTGGTCCCGTACGAGGTGTTCGTGTCACCTACGGGGTCGTTTGGGGGCTGGTTTGGGTTTTCACCCTTTAACGGCCGGTTTTCAAGTCTAAGTGTGATTTTTGCAAATTATCGTCATACTCTCTAACCGGGAGACCCGGGACTACGCAGTCAGTTCCTACAAGTTACATTGGTCCCGTGCGAGGTGTTCGTGCCTCCTACGGGGTCGTTTGGGGGCCGGTTTGGGTTTTCACCCTTTAACGGCCTGTTTTCAAGTCTAAGTGTGATTTTCACAAATTATCGTCATACTCTCTAAATGGGAGACCCGGGACTACGCGGTCAGTTCCTACAAGTTACACTGGTCCCGTGCGAGGTGTTCGTGTCACCTACGGGGTCGTTTGGGGGCTGGTTTGGGTTTTCACCGTTTAACGACCTGTTTTCAAGTCTAAATGTGATTTTTGCAAATTATCGTCATAATCTCAAACCGGGAGACCCGGGACTACGCGATCAGTTCCTACAAATTACATTGGTCCCGTTCGAGGTGTTCGTGCCTCCTACGGGGTCGTCTGGGGCTGGTTTGGGTTTTCACCCTTTAACGACCTGTTTTCAAGTCTAAATGTGATTTTTGCAAATTATCGTCATACTCTCTAAATGGGAGACCCGGGACTACGCGGTCAGTTCCTACAAGTTACATTGGTCCCGTGCGAGGTGTTCGTGGCACCTACGGGGTCGTTTGGGGGATGGTTTGGGTTTTCACCCTTTAACTGCCTGTTTTCAAGTCTAAGTGTGATTTTTGCAAATTATCGTCATACTCTCTAACCGGGAGACCCGGGACTACACAGTCAGTTCCTACAAGTTACATTGGTCCCGTGCGAGGTGTTCGTGCCTCCTACGGGGTCGTTTGGGGGCTGGTTTGGGTTTTCACCCTTTAACGGCCTATTTTCAAGTCTAAGTGTGATTTTCGCAAATTATCATCATACTCTCTAAATGGGAGACCCGGGACTACGCGGTCAGTTCCTACAAGTTACATTGGTCCCGTGCGAGGTGTTCGTGTCACCTACGGGGTCGTTTGGGGGCTGGTTTGGGTTTTCACCCTTTAACGGCCTGCTTTCAAGTCTAAATGTGATTTTCGCAAATTATTGTCATAATCTCAAACCGGGAGACCCGGGACTACGCGGTCAGTTCCTACAAGTTACATTGGTCCCGTGCGAGGTGTTCGCGCCTCCTACGGGGTCGTCTGGAGGCTGGTTTGGGTTTTGTAAGGACACAAATTTCCAATTGAGTCCATATGTAGTTTTGGCTCAATTCCGGACAAAAACATGTATTCATAGGGTAGTATTTAATTGTAATATTCTCAAGCCTATGAAGTATGTGTTGAAGATGTAGCGGCAAAGAATTTGAAGCTTCATCAAAATGCCGGTTTGCGTGCCTCGTTTCGACGTCATCAACTAAGGTTCCATGCTCCCAAGGTATGAATGTAATTATATTTATATAGGAGCTTGGAACAATATTTATTGGGTGTTAGGTTTAATAAAAAACCATGTTTTACTTTCAGAATAATTTAATTGAAACTTTAAAATAAAGTACACAAAGTTTCCGGGCCAAAAATTGAATTTATCAAAAATTTGTGGAAGTCGTTCGAAGTCTCGTTCGAACGAGTTTTTCGTTTGAACCAGGTTTCGTTCGAACGAGTTTGCCAACGAACCTAAACTGGTCAGTCGTTCGATATGTCGTTTGAACGAGTTTTTTGTTCGAACCAGGTTTCGTTCGAACGAGTTTGCCAACGAACCTAAACTGGTCAGTCGTTCGATATGTCGTTCGAACGAGTTTGGTCGTTCTAACGAGATATCTAACGAGTTTCTAACGAGCCCAGTCTGGTCGCTCGTTAGAAGTCTCGTTCGAACGAGAGTCAAGTTCGTTCGAACGAGATGCCAGGCGAGAACAGTTTTGAGCAGTTTTTGGCAGTTTTCACCCCATTTCCCCACTTGTTTCTTAACTGGTTTTTTAAGGCTTTATTAAGGACGGGAATCATTTTTGAAGGTGAATCTTTTTCATACCATACAAACTCTTAGAGTGTGTTTTGATAGAAAATTTGTTTAAGGAAAAAGGTCAAGTTTTGAGTGTTATTCTTTAATGAAAAATCCTACACACTCTAGTGTTTACACCCAATAGTTGTTTATCCAAGTTCTATATACATATCTTTACTTGGAGTTTTGGCACCGATTTTCTCTACCGAATTGAAAAAGAGACGTTTCGGGTTTCCTTCTACATCCCATCACAAAGAAGAAGAAGTTTGTTGCGGTATTACTCACTTGGAGAAAGGCTCCAAGCTTGGGTGACGGTGACCATACAAAGTCCTATCGGTGGATTCCGAGATCGCGGTGGAGCTCCGTGGTTGTCCGCTAGGAAGAGGTTTCTACAAGAAGGAGCAACAAGGCTTGAGAGGGTTCGAGTCAAGGATGTAAGTCTTTTGTCTTGTAATTGTAATTCCATATCTAGTGGACTTGTGGCTAGGGCCGTCCGAGGTTTTTTCCCGTCTTGGGGTTTTCCTCGTACATCGCGGCGTAGTGTGATATTGTTTATTTTATCTTGCTTAATAATGTAGAACGCATGCTTAGAATAATTCAAGATAAAATTCAGTTTAATTGATCACACTCATTCAAATTGGGACTAAAATAAATATTCGGTAAATTTGGTTTATTCAAGTCATTTGCTAAAATTGGTTTCGCCTAACTTGCTAATATTGATAAATATCACTTAGGCAAATTCTAGGACTTGGACTTGGATTAATGAATTGATTTAATCTTGTTCAATTAAACCAAAATTTGTTTTGTTTAATTGTTGTTGAACCATCATCTTTCAACGCTTCCGCATTATTCATTGTATTATATATAAAAGGAAATTAACTTTGATTTTTAATTGGGAAAATCACCATCCGGGAATTACTCCACGCTTTCAAATTGGTATCAGAGCCAAAAACGATAAATTATTTCGTTAAGATCTTTTAATTTTTTGGCTAAAATGGATTTTTCCCCATTTTCAAAATTTCCTATTTTCGATGGTTCAAACTACGCGTATTGGAAAGCGCGAATGAGATCGGCTCTAAAATCTATCGACGAGATAGTTTGGATGTCTGTTGTTACCGGGTACTCCCCACCAACTTACTTAGTTGAAAATGAGCGTGTTATCAAACCCGCCGATAGATGGACTGAAAATGAGTTTAAACTTGCTAACTTTAATTCCCGAGGTTTAAATGCCTTATTTAGCGCTATCGCACCGGATGAATTCCGACGTATTATGACGTGTGAAACCGCTAAAGAAGCTTGGGATATTTTACAATTAACTCATGAAGGAACTAGTGTCGTTAAAGCTTCAAAACTCCAAAACCTCACCACTCAATTTGAAACTACCAAAATGGATGAAAAAGAAACTTTTGATAAATTTTATGCTAGACTTTCTGATATTGTTAATTCATCCTTTAACTTGGGAGAGAAAATACCTGACGACCGTGTTGTAAAGAAAATTTTGAGGTCCCTACCCGATAGATTTATTCCTAAAGTGACCGTTTTAAATTCTTTACCCACTTTAGCCTCTACGAAATTAGAAGAGCTTTTAGGTGATTTACAAACCTATGAACTAGATATGTTTCCCTCTAAAACTGAAAAGAAAATTGAAAAGGGTGTTGCTTTAAAAGCCCGAAAAGAGGTCAAACAAGTAGTAGAGAGCGAGAGTGATAGTGACTCGGAAGATATGGCTTTGTTTGCTCGCAAATTTAGAAAATTTCTTAAATTTAAAAAAGATAAATTTAAAAATGATTTTAAGAAATTTGATACTTCTAAACATGATAAAAGCGAGAAGATTTCTAAAGCCGAGAGGATCCCTAAACCTAGTAATGACAATTTAGATAGGGACGAGTCTAACAAGTGTTTTGGTTGTGAAGGTTATGGCCATCGAGCTTATGAGTGCCCCACTAAACTAAGGAAAGAGGGTAAACGACCCACTGCATATAATGCAACCCTTAGTGATAGTGATAAGTAAGAAAAGCCCGATTCCCCCACTAAGAAAAATTTTGTGGCTTTTATGGCTAGTCATGTGAGTGATAATGAGAACTCATCGATTGATGACACGATAGCACATGCCACTTCCAAGGTCATTGTTCATGATTCCCTTATTTTTAATGATAGTGAGAGTGGAGAAGAAAGAGAGAGTGAAAATGAAGAAGAGGTTGATGTGAGTGAACTTCAAAATGCTTTTCATGAATTATATAAAGAATCTATTAATTTGAAAAGAACTAATTTGAAGTTAAAATCTTGTTTAAGAAAGAGTGTCAAGGTCGTTGATGATAGTGCCTTAATAGAAGACCTTAGGACACGTGAGAGGACTCTTCGTGTGAAGATAGAATACGTAGAAGGCGAAAGAAATAGCCTTAGGAGTTTAATGGAATCCTTGAAAAAGGAGCTTCTTGCTTTTGAAGAGCGTAATTTTTTACTAGAATCTAACATTTTAGAATTGGAAAATAAATTAAAAGATTCTAGTAATGTCAAATTTGATTTGGAATGTCGTTCGGAAAAACTTGATAAAATGTTAGGAACGATCCAAATTAAAAATGACACTTGTGGTTTAGGCTTCAATACTTGTAATGAATTTACTCATAATGCCCAAACCAATATTTTAGGAGAATCTACTAGGAATGCATTTAATGATCACTCCTTAGGCAAATCTTTTCGACATGTTCTTACTTGTACTCTTTGTGGTCGAAAAGGTCATCTTAGGAAATATTGTTTTGATCTTAAACGAATTCCTAGAAAATCCCATAGTAAAGTAACCACGGTAGTTAAAGCTCCTACACCCCAAGATAGTCATTCTTCATTAATTTGGGTTAGGAAATCCGACTTGGTTGCCTTACAAAATAGGGATTTTGATTCTCATTTACTTTCACATGCTTCCTCCCTTGCTAAATATAATGGATGAATGTGTTAGTGTTTGCATACTTTAGCGTTTGTACTTCATGCTATATTCATATGCTAAATGTATGCTTGTTTAGTCATTCTATAGTCATTGCCTTATTTCATATCACATGCTAGAAATCATGACTTGTTTATCTTTTTGTATTATTTTTTGTGTTTGAATTAATTAAAAATATAAAAAGATTTTTGTTTATCATTTTTGTTTTATTATTTCATTTAAGCTTAATGAAAAATACAAATGATTTTTGTTTGTCCTTTTGAGTAAATATTTATTTTTGATTAAAAATGTTAAAAACTCAAAAAGATTTTGTTTTGTGTGTATTTTTGTTTGACACACTTTATGTGGCATATATTTGTGTTTGAATCCCATCATTTACGCTCCCACGTGGCTAGAACTTTTGGTTTAGATTTTCAATCCTTAAAATGTTCTTTACCATGTTTTATATGGAGTAGTTGGATTTTGTATTGATTAAATGGATTCTATTTTCATATGCCTCTTTTCACACATGAACGAGCTCTTTTGAAATCTTAATGTCACATGTTATATTTGAGCTTTTTGAGGTGTTCTCCTATCAATCTAGTCATCTACATATCTATGACCTAGGAGGACTAGTGCATGTCAAAATCCGTTGCATGTGAGATTTGTGTGAAAAATGAAAACATGATAAATTAATATATGCACGGGGAAGGGCTCCGAAAGGATGAATTAAATCCTTTGCGATAGTAAGCCACCGTTGTTTGGATCTAAAAGAAATACGTGATCCAAAGGCCTAAAAACAGAATATTTGGCATTAAACAGAAAGCAATTGCCAAGGCCTATGTTTGTTTGATATATTCATTCAAAAACAAAAGAATATATATGCTCATTGAGGGAGAATTGGATGGTATATCAACGGTTTGCACAATGTCCGTTTATCCTAGTTGTCTTTAATGTCATGACTCTATTTGGTTTGTAGAATCATCATCATGCTAGGCTTGTATGCATTGTGTATGTTTGTTCATTGAGTTCAATCTATATTGTTACATGAGGTTATATTTCAATGTGATGAAGTTTACAATCAAATGAGAACTCTGTGAACGTTTATTAAGTGTTTGGGTCTAAATTTAAATTGTTGCTAGTACACACCCCTACACTTCCGTTTCCATATGACACATTTTTGCCATACGAGTGTGCAAACTTATTGTATTTTGTGTTATATGTGTGTTTATATCTATATATATGCAAGTACTCTATTGGTATATTTCTAATGTACCCTTTTTGCCCATATGCTTTCATGTCTTTTCACTTTAAGCTTCCACATGCTGTTTATTAGTTCTTTATCCTTTGCCTATTCCCGAACAAAAAGGGGGAGAATGATGATAGGGGGAGAAATGGTATCTAATCCTATTATTATGGCATCTTAGTTTGGGGGAGATTTATCTTAGGGGGAGACGTCTTTCTAAGTAAATGTCATTGTTTGATAAAGGGGAGAATTATTTTAGGGGGAGTAATTAATTAATTGTGATTAATATATTTTGATATTCCCTATGCATTTGATGAGTTTGCTTAAGTGTGCAGATATTCTACTAAAGCGGCAACTTTAAAAGGCAAAGTGTTTAATCCTTGGGTTGAGTCAAGATTGGGCGGGTTATGTTTTGAGTCTAGTGAGCTTGACGGCCCTTTAGGATTTTTGTTTGGTTTTTGTCCCGGAATAGCCAAAGGGGGAGATTTGTAAGGACACAAATTTCCAATTGAGTCCATATGTAGTTTTGGCTCAATTCCGGACAAAAACATTTATTCATAGGGTAGTATTTAATTGTAATATTCTCAAGCCTATGAAGTATGTGTTGAAGATGTAGCGGCAAAGAATTTAAAGCTTCATCAAAATGCCGGTTTGCGTGCCTCGTTTCTACGTCATCAACTAAGGTTCCATGCTCCCAAGGTATGAATGTAATTATATTTATATAGGAGCTTGGAACAATATTTATTGGGTGTTAGGTTTAATAAAAAACCATGTTTTACTTTCAGAATAATTTAATTGAAACTTTAAAATAAAGTACACAAAGTTTCTGGGCCAAAAATTGAATTTATCAAAAATTTCTGGAAGTCGTTCGAAGTCTCGTTCGAACGAGTTTTTCGTTCGAACCAGGTTTCGTTCGAACGAGTTTGCCAACGAACCTAAACTGGTCAGTCGTTCGATATGTCGTTCGAACGAGTTTTTCGTTCGAACCAGGTTTCGTTCGAACGAGTTTGCCAACGAACCTAAACTGGTCAGTCGTTCGATATGTTGCTCGAACGAGTTTGGTCGTTCTAACGAGATATCTAACGAGCCCAGTCTGGTCGCTCGTTAGAAGTCTCGTTCGAACGAGAGTCAAGTTCGTTCGAACGAGATGCCAGGCGGGAACAGTTTTGAGCAGTTTTTGGCAGTTTTCACCCCATTTCCCCACTTGTTTCTTAACTGATTTTTTAAGGCTTTATTAAGGACGGGAATCATTTTTGAAGGTGAATCTTTTTTATACCATACAAACTCCTAGAGAGTGTTTTGATAGAAAATTTGTTTAAGGAAAAAGGTCAAGTTTTGAGTGTTATTCTTTCATGAAAAATCCTACACACTCTAGTGTTTACACCCAATAGTTGTTTATCCAAGTTCTATATACATATCTTTACTTGGAGTTTTGGCACCGGTTTTCTCTACCGAATTGAAAAAGAGACGTTTCGGGTTTCCTTCTACATCCCATCACAAAGAAGAAGAAGTTTGTTGCGGTATTACTCACTTGGAGAAAGGCTCCAAGCTTGGGTGACGGTGACCATACAAAGTCCTATCGGTGGATTCCGAGATCGCGGTGGAGCTCCGTGGTTGTCCTCTAGGAAGAGGTTTCTACAAGAAGGAGCAACAAGGCTTGAGAGGATTCGAGTCAAGGATGTAAGTCTTTTGTCTTGTAATTGTAATTCCATATCTAGTGGACTTGTGGCTAGGGTCGTCCGAGGTTTTTTCCCGTCTTGGATTTTTCCTCGTACATCGCGGCGTAGTGTGATATTGTTTATTTTATCTTGCTTAATAATGTAGAACGCATGCTTAGAATAATTCAAGATAAAATTCAGTTTAATTGATCACACTCATTCAAATTGGGACTAAAATAAATATTCGGTAAATTTGGTTTATTCAAGTCATTTGCTAAAATTGGTTTCGCCTAACTTGCTAATATTGACAAATATCACTTAGGCAAATTCTAGGACTTGGACTTGGATTAATGAATTGATTTAATCTTGTTCAATTAAACCAAAATTTGTTTTGTTTAATTGTTGTAGAACCATCATCTTTCAACGCTTCCGCATTATTCATTGTATTATATACAAAAGGAAATTAACTTTGATTTTTAATTGAGAAAATCACCATCCGGGAATTACTCCACGCTTTCAGGTTTTCACCCTTTAACGGCCTGTTTTCAAGTCTAAGTGTGATTTTTGCAAATTATCGTCATACTCTCTAACCGAGAGACCCGGGACTACGCGGTCAGTTCCTACAAGTTACATTGGTCTCGTGCGAGGTGTTCGTGCCTCCTACGGGGTCTTTTGGGGGCTGGTTTGGGTTTTCACCCTTTAACGGTCAGTTTTCAAGTCTAAGTGTGATTTTCGCAAATTATCGTCATACTCTCTAAATGGGAGACTCGGGACTACGTTGTCAGTTCCTACAAGTTACATTGGTCCCGTGCGAGGTGTTCGCGCCTCCTACGGGGTCGTTTGGGGGCTGGTATGTGTTTTCACCCTTTAACGACCTGTTTTCAAGTCTAAGTGTGATTTTTGCAAATTATCGTCATACTCTCTAACCGGGACACCCGGGACTACGCAGTCAGTTCCTACAAGTTACATTGGTCCCGTGCGAGGTGTTCGTGCCTCCTACGGGGTCGTTTGGGGGCTGGTTTGGATTTTCACCCTTTAACGGTCTGTTTTTAAGTTTAAGTGTGATTTTCGCAAATTATCGTCATACTCTCTAAATGGGAGACCCGGGACTACGCGGTCAGTTCCTACAAGTTACATTGGTCCCGTGCGAGGTGTTCGTGTCACCTACGGGGTCGTTTGGGGGCTGGTTTGGGTTTTCACCCTTTAACGGCCTGTTTTCAAGTCTAAGTGTGATCTTTGCAAATTATCGTCATACTCTCTAACCGGGAGACCCGGGACTACGCAGTCAGTTCCTACAAGTTACATTGGTCCCGTGCGAGGTGTTCGTGCCTCCTACGGGGTCGTTTGGGGGCTGGTTTGGGTTTTCACCCTTTAACGACCTGTTTTCAAGTCTAAGTGTGATTTTCGCAAATTATCGTCATACTCTCTAAATGGGAGACCCGGGACTACGCGGTCAGTTCCTACAAGTTACACTGGTCCCGTGCGAGGTGTTCGTGTCACCTACGGGGTCGTTTGGGGGCTGGTTTGGGTTTTCACCCTTTAACGGCCTGTTTTCAAGTCTAAATGTGATTTTTGCAAATTATCGTCATAATCTCAAACCGGGAGACCCGGGACTACGCGGTCAGTTCCTACAAATTACATTGGTCCCGTGCGAGGTGTTCGTGCCTCCTACGGGGTCGTCTGGGGCTGGTTTGGGTTTTCACCCTTTAACGGCCTGTTTTCAAGTCTAAGTGTGATTTTTGCAAATTATCGTCATACTCTCTAACCGGGATCCTACAAGTTACATTGGTCCCGTGCGAGGTGTTCGTGCCTCATACGGGGTCGTTTGGGGGCTGGTTTGGGTTTTCACCCTTTAACAGTCAGTTTTCAAGTCTAAGTGTGATTTTCGCAAATTATCATCATACTCTCTAAATGGGAGACCCGGGACTACGCGGTCAGTTCCTACTAGTTACATTGGTCCCGTGCGAGGTGTTCGTGCCTCCTACGGGGTCGTTTGGGGGCTGGTATGTGTTTTCACCCTTTAACGGCCTGTTTTCAAGTCTAAGTGTGATTTTCGCAAATTATCGTCATAATCTCAAACCGGGAAACCCGGGACTACGCGGTCAGTTCCTTCAAGTTACATTGGTCCCATGCGAGGTGTTCGTGCCTCCTACGGGGTCGTTTGGGGGCTGGTTTGGGTTTTCACCCTTTAACGGCCTGTTTTCAAGTCTAAGTGTGATTTTTACAAATTATCGTCATACTCTCTAACCGGGAGACCCGGGACTACGCGGTCAGTTCCTACAAGTTACATTGGTCCCGTGCGAGGTGTTCGTGTCACCTACGGGGTCGTTTGGGGGCTGGTTTGGGTTTTCACCCTTTAACAGCCTGTTTTCAAGTCTAAGTGTGATTTTTGCAAATTATCGTCATACTCTCTAACTGGGAGACCCGGGACTACGCGGTCAGTTCCAACCAGTTACAATGGTCCCGTGCGAGGTGTTCGTGCCTCCTACGGGGTCGTTTGGGGGTTGGTTTGGGTTTTCACCCTTTAACGGCCTGTTTTCAAGTCTAAGTGTGATTTTTGCAAATTATCATCATACTCTCAAACCGGGAGACCCGGGACGACGCAGTCAGTTCCTACAAGTTACATTGGTCCCGTGCGAGGTGTTCGTGCCTCCTACGGGGTCGTAATTGGTCCCGGTTATCACACAACTAAAGTTTTTTGCTTTGTGAGTTCAAATAATAAGTAAATATTCTTATAGAGTTTCTCATAGTTGAGCCAATTACATCTTGATTAATAGCATAAGATCACGTAACTTTAATTTTACTTCCATAACAAAACTTCAAATATGAAAACACCTAATTAAAAAAAAGTGTTAAACCCCATAACCATATATACACTAAAGGACACGCATATATAAAGTACTGCACATATATAAAACTATATATCTTATTAGAAGTAAAATATAATACTGGAGTTTTACCTGTCCAGTAGCGAGTTTGTGGGATTCTGCATGTGAAAGTTACATTACTTGTAATTCCTTGGCCTTGGCCTTGGCCTTGCTGTGAAGCTACTTTTACATATAAACTGCTAATATCCTGACCTACAATACGTTAATGTGATCAAAATTAACCAGAGAATAAACTAGAAAGAAGTCAAGTCCAAAGGGTATGAACAATAAGCTTACATTTGTATCCATGCTAACGAAATCCTTAGCACAAGTGAACAGTCCAAATGGTTGCTAACTACATCATTATATATAATTCAATTACAGAAACTTATTGAATGGTTTCTCACTGGACAATAAAAAAAAATAAAGAAAAATTCCATATAGTGAATACTTACTTACAGTTATTGATATGCTCCCAAGCCCTAGGTGATTGCTCACAACAACATTCCGGCTTTGGCACTATTTCATCAACCAAACATAGAGCTAATAAATTTAAAGTGTATAATTACATGTATATACATACATGTGCAAATATACATATTCATACCAATCAAAAGTTGATCTTTAGTGCACTTCTTCCCTTCCACCTTCAAGTACACACACTATGTGCACGCACACATATATACATAAACAATCAATTCATTGATGAGACACTAAGGTGTTAAAATGACAATATACAAACACACACACACACACACACACACACACACACATACGCGTTTTGGTAATTAATTCTAATTCTAATTATAAAATTCTCTATAGACCTTTATTTCTCATTTTTTTCCCTAAAGTTTTAGTGAAATAATCTCATTTTTATTTCATTTCCACCCTTCCAGCTCCAAATCTACACACAGACAATCAACTCATCAACGAGACACGGGGCTGTAAAAAGGAAAACATAACAACACACACTGCGTTTTGGCAATTAATATTCTGATTTTTCCTGAAGCTTCAATGACAAAAATGCTATATGTATTTCATTTCTTCCCTACCAACTCCACATACATGAAAAATCAATTCATCAACAAGTCACAAAGGAGTTAAAAGAAAATCTATAATCACACACACATATATATATACACATACACAAGTGTACGCATCCTGACGATTGAAATACCTGTGTTGGTTTTATTTCATAAATATTATGGATGATGGAGGTGATAGTGAGGATGAGCGCCGGGTAGTGTGGATCGTGGAGTATGGACAGTGGCGGCCCAGAATTTTTGGTAAGGGGGTGCGAAAGTTTTCAAGCAATGTCGGGGGTTTGGGGGTGGTAGGCCCCGCGACGATTTTTTTAGGTTTAACATTGATATTATCATAAAAAATCACTTCAGCATTGAAAACTAACTGAAAAATTAACATTGAAATTTGAAATGTCTCCTAAATATTTCTATCATTTCCTTAAATACTAAATTGGACATAAATAGACACGATAACCCGAATAAAAACACGATTAACACGACAAGACACGATAACATGACTAACACGACTCATAATTATGGCACGATACGAACACGACATATCGTGTCAATTTCGAGTCAATTTCACGTCGTTTCGTAGCGTCTCATCATTTCGCCTCTAAAATTGTTGCCCCTACTAAATACGATAGCCCTAAATATTGAATAGAAAAATACAATACCCCTAATTTCTAACATTGAACAAAAAATACCACTAAATATTTCTAACATTTAATTTGAGAAAAAAATACTCCTAAGAATGAACAGTGTTAATTTCCTAAATATTTACAAATGAACACAAAAGTACTCCTAACATTAAATGATTTAGATTCAAACTTGTAATTGAATCAAATGAAAGAAATTTAGAAAATAAACCTGGAGTGGAGATTGCTGTCGGAAGTTTGGTGTAGTGGTGAATCATCGGCTGCCATTTAGATTCAGACACTAATTTTGTTTAGTTCCTCTTTTAGGTATAACACCCTCACCCACTTCTCTCTTTTTAGGCGGAGAAACTCTCGGAGATACACAAGAGCGAGGGTCGGTTTGAAGATGCGATAAACAGGCGGCAGGCGGCAGCGGTTTGAAGCAGCGGTTTGAAGCTGATGACAACAGGTGAGAGGCTGCGATGAAGGCGGCGGCGGGAGGCTGCGATGAAGGCGGCGGGGGTAGCTTCGATCGGGTCGCCGGGTAGTGTGGAATGGGGAGTCGCCGGATAGAGAGAGAGAGAGAGAGAGAGAGAGAGAGGGAGATTTAGTCTCTTGAAAAAAATAAAGATTGTCTCTTGAAATTTTGGTTCCCCCCTCAAATTTTGGGGTGTTATTTTTTTAATGAAGTGTACTCATATTTGGCACGGTTTAGAACCGTTCCAGAATTTGATACTGTTTTAAACCGTGCCAGTTTATGATTAAACCGTGCCAGTTTCTGGCACGGTTTTAAACCGTGCCAGAATCTCCTTCCCTCAGCGTGCCAGATTAGCATTTTTGGTGTAGTGAGAGAGGAAAGAAAAGAGAGAAGAGAGAGAAAGGAAAAACTGTGTTAGCCAAATCCTAACCCTAACCCTAAACACTTCAAATCTGATTCAAACCTTCGTATACACACAACCCCAAACACAACCTTGAGTGTTTGTGAGAGAGTGGTGTTTCTTGGTTGTTCATATTGAAGCTGTAACCTCTTAATCAGTGATCTTATTACCAACTTAAACATTCGTATGAAGATCTGTATTTCTTCTTCATAAAAATTGTAGATCTACACTCTGTATGTTACATTTCACTAGATCTGCATGTTTCTTTCTCGATTTAAGAAAATCCTTACCGATTTAGTTTTAAAAATGTTTTATGGTTTCTATTCTTATGAAACTTAACCTTGACCTAGTTGGATTCACACTTGGAGATTTTCAATCTCAAAAATATTTTTAAAACAGAGATTGATTAAGATCTTGACCGATTTTGAAGCAAGATATCCGTGGAATCTGGGTTATATTTAAAGGTCAAAAAGGTTTCAAGTTCTGTAAGAAAGAAAGAAAAGAAAATCACAGCATATAGTCTTTATATGTAATTTTCTAGGACTGTCTATAAAACTAAGTGTGTGTGAGTTCATGCATGTTGATAGGAATCACATCATAAACACTTAACACACTACTACACTGGAAGTGTTGTGAATAAGATCAAAGATTATTGAGTCGACACAAGGAAGCTAAAGCAAAGGAAGTTATCAAACTGGAAGAACATCATCAACAATCAGATCTATGAGAAGTTAGAAGGACACCAAGTGGGGTATATTCCTAAACTTAGAATAGGTTGATTTGTGTGCATGTATGTTGTATTGTTTGTAACTGCTATTTGTTGTTAGTGGATTTTTACTTTTGTGAATTAGAAGTCACCGTGGATGTTTCCTCTATTGGGAGAGATTTTACCACGTTAAAAACTGTGTGTTCTGATTATCTTCATCACCTCATCTCATTCTATAGTGAGCTGAATTTTTGAAACTGTCTTAGTTTTAAAACTGATTACAAAGTCTTGATTACTCTCGTATATAAGTTTTTGTAAACACATCTTGTTGTTTATAATTTTTATTTTCAAAAGAAAAGGGTTTCTTCAACAAACATCTCGGAGTTTCTTATACAGTTTAATCTTGTATTAAACGACATTAGTAACATTTTTCTGATTCTGAAACAGGGGAATTTTTGGAGATGTTTTCTAAGGAGAATTTCATCCCGTTTTGTTCGAGGTTATCGATTTGGGGCCTCTATATGAGATATTTAGAGAATGTTTTGGAGACTTTTAGAGGGTTTCCATCGTATGAAATTATGGGAGTCATATTGATTAAAGTTGAGGATTACCGATTAGAGATTTTGGTATATTCTAAGTGGGGAAGCCCACCTTGATTTGGAGATTCGACTTGGGGATGATAATTACAATCATATGAATAAATGATACAAATTTAGAGATAATGGATTTTAGAATCCAATCCCAAATGGGATAACTTTAAAAAGGTTCATAAACCGAATTGAACCCTATAATGGATGGAGAATCATAAATGCAATTTGATGTGCATACGGATATAGAAATATCCTTATTGATGATTGATTTGGGAGATATATCACACAATGAGAAGTACTAATTGAGGTGCATTAGGATATATAATATCCTTAACTTAAATAGAATTGAAAGACATATCATACTAGAACCGACATGAGAGCTTCAAGCGAGAATTAGTATAGCATATACTAAGTGGGGTAAATGTGTGAGTATTGACGATTGGTGTATCATGAGAGAGATATACTAAATAATGATGTTAATCAAATTGCGCCTAAGAGCGTATAATGAAAATAAATATGTTGTTGCAGGTATACCTTATATAATGGTATATCTTTATTATGTGGGATGTACGTATACCTTATATGATGGTGTATATACATGTTAAGCATACCCCCTCCTTGCTATCATTGGGAAGTTTCGTGCGTAGAGGGTGAGCATTCTGACTAGAAAAGCAGGATGTGGATATTTCCCAGGTCATAGTCGTCCTTTGTGGTCAGCAAATGACATATATATATATATATATATATATATATATATATATATATATATTGGGGTGAGAGGTCGTGGGTATGTGTCGCTCTCACTTGTCGGTTAGGAACTATGATCGCTTCCCGGACGTTGTGTACGTGAGTAGATCACGAGGTGGGTGTCGTTGAACCCCACCAGGTGGCCCCATTTTGCTACGTATATGGGCTGCTGGAAGATGATAGCATGTGAGCCTGCGTCCTTCGAGTTATAGCTCGGTTGGATGGTTATTATTGCTTGTGTTTGTATTTGGGTATCAAGGGCATAATGGACCTCAACGACCTACATTGCCAGGATTAGTGTATCGGGGGGGTTCCTTGTTTGGATTTTGCCTCGGCGAGACGTCCCACGCACGAACCGCAGTGTAATGTTGGAACTTGGGGATAAGTTTAGTCCTTAATGCTCATAATTAATTATATATATATCACCTATCCCGACAATCGACAGTGCCAGGAGTAGTGTAACGGGGGGGGGGGGGGGGGGGTCCTTGTTTGGATTTCGCCTCGGCGAGACGTCCCACGCATGAAACGCCGTGTACTATTGAGAATTGGGAATATTAATTAATTAAAATTGGAAAATAATCATTTGGGTTACATGCATCTTGCATTGAGGGCATAATGAGCCCCGAGGATCGATACGGTCAGGAGTAGTGTAACGAGGGGGTTCCTTGTTTGGATTTCTAGTAAATGAGATTGTTGATGTATTGTGATGATGTGGACATGATTGGATCATGTAACTTTATATGTTCAACAAATGAACATTATAAAGATAACTGTAACTACTACATTAAAGTTAAAGCATATAACTTAAAGATAATTGAGGTAAATGTAGATTGGGACATAGGTTAGACGGTTTCACTTAAATACTTCTTTTGGGTTTAAGCTAGATCCTCTTACCTAAATAGAATCGGGCATCCATTTGGAGATCACGTGCATACGCTTAGTGCGCGCTTTAGTTGAGAGGTGAGATGGTTTTTATGGAAAGCTCGATTCCAACTAAATCACGTAATAATGCATTTATAATTATTATGCATTTTAATACACTTGCTATAAAATATTTTTCAAAACTCGGGCTCTGACCCGTTTATATTTCCTCCTCCATGTATATATTGTATTATTTCAGGTGTTCCTCCGCAAGGACGCCTTTGATGTTCATCCATTCAGGATTCGTGGAGCTGTGGCAGTAGCGGACTGTTGCGGCACTTGGCTTTAGTCGATTCCTATCTTTGTAAATCTAGATTAGGATTCAGTTGTATTGAGTTAGTATTCAAGTGTTGTAGATTAACACTTTCATATTTCACTCATCAGATAATTGTATTGTCTGTTACCCGACAGCATATCGGGTATTTCATTGCTGAGATTTTGTTGTACAATGTACTGTACTCTTTCATATTGTTGGAACATGCACATTTCACTCATCATAGTTAGATGTATATTGTTGGTTATGTGCATTATTTGTTTCGTTGTTGTTGTTAAATAAAAAAAGTTTTAAAATTTTGACAATTCGCACTTAATGATTTCGGGTAGTTAGCCTTATATTATAGTGTTTAGTTGTTGATGTTGAGACTGTACCATCTGAGATACCTGATTTATGTAGTATAGGGCTGACCACCCATTATTATTTAGAGCGGGTTGTCACATGGAACAAAGTGGAAGTTAGCAAACTGGGAGAACCACATCAATAATCAGAGTTGCATAAAAGTTAGAAGGACACCAGTGGGTACATTCCTCAACTTGTATAGGACTGATTTGTGTGCATGTGTGTTATATAGTTTGTAACTGTTATATTTTGTTTTAGTGGATTTTTCTTTTTACTCTGTAGAGGGAGTCGTGGATGTTTCCTCAGTTGGGTGAGGTTTTACCACGTCAAAAATCTTTTGTCATTAATCTTTCTACATCTCCTCATCTCATTCTTGGTGGTGTGCTGATTTAAAACTGTTTTAGTTTTGTTTTTTCAAAACTTGTTAACAAATCTTGAACTGATCTCATGCATATTTTCAAACACGTCTTGTGATTAACCTGATTTGATTTAAAGAAAAAGGTTTCTTCAAAAAACAGTTCGGAGTTACTTAAATATTTTAATCTTGTATTAAACGGCTTTAGTAACAGTTTTTCAATTGGTATCAGAGCTTTGAATTTTTTTTTAAAAAGATCTTGTGTTTCTGAAATTGTTTTCTTAAAATCAAAACAATGGGCGAGAAAAATGTAATATTTGGTAACTAGACCAGACCTCCACTCTTTGATGGAAATAATTTTGCTTACTGAAAGGTAATAATGGTTGCTTTCATACAAGGAACCTTGGGAGATGATGTCAGGGATATTATTGAAAATGGATACATTCATCCTACTAAACCAGCCACTGAAGGAAGTAATGAGAGGATTAAGAAAGCATTAAGTGAATTCACACAAGAAGAGAAGCAAACTTCTCGAAACAACAACAAAGGAAAGAATGCCATCTTTATGTCCATAAATGAACATGAGTTCAAAAGGATCTCATCTTGTGCCACTTCTAAGGAAGATTGGGATACACTGATCACTGCACATGAAGGTGACACTAGAGTCAAGGCTGCTAAAACTCAAATGCTTATTCAGCAGTATAACTCCTTAATTATGTCAGATTCTGAAATCTTTGATGATTTTTACATTAAATTGACTGACATTGTGACCAAACTGCTAATGGGATAACATATGACAGACATGAAATCGTATCTAAAATTCTAAGATCATTACCACAAAAATTTGACAATAAAAGATATGCTATTGAGGAAATGTGTGATCAAAATATCACTCCTGAATTACTCAGTAGTAAACTACGAACTGTGGAAATGGAATTAGAATTTAAGAAATAAATGACCCAGTCCCATAGGAAACAAACTAGTTCCAACATGAGTTTTTCCTCTAAGTTGATGAAACTAGAGTTTACTATTCCCACTGATGATTCTGATTAGGAATGTGATATAGATAGTTTGGATAATCAAATTTCCTTAATGTCAAAACAATTTAAGAAAAAATTTAAATTTAGAAATAAATTGGCAAACACACAAGGCAAGATAAATTATCCAACTCAGTCTAACCACAAACCTCATGAGAAAAGTCAAGACAAACACTATAAGGACATGAGATCCAACAAAGACTTCAAGAACATTGAATGTTTTAGATGTGGAAAATTAGGACACATAGCACAAGACTGTAGAGTGAAACTGAATACTGCCAATAAACATACTAGGGCCAACATTTACAAAACATGGGATGATTCAAGTGATTCTAAAAATGATGAACCTGAATCTTCTGATGGTTTTGATCCTTGCATATCTTTCTTTGCCAAGATAATATACAATGATGATATGCCTATGCCTGTGTATGAGAATAATGCTAGTAACTCTACTTCTGTTGTTATGAATCATGTTGCTACTGGTTTAGATGCTTTAATATCTAAGAATATTGCTAATTCTACCACGGGGTCTGTGATTCAAAGGGAATGCGATAATGACAATGTCAACGGGTGCGTGAGTTTAAGAATTAAATCCTTAGGGGTCACTTCACACACTACACTTAGTGACTCAGACACTGAAGACCTCCCTGATATTCACACTCTTTATGCGAAAACCCTCAAGAAAAGCACTAGACTAGAGAAGATAGTGAAAGATCTCACTAAGAAATTAGAAGACCTAAGTCTGATGGTTAAACTTAATGCTGAAGAGTATACTACCCGATGTCTAACCCATGAAAAAGAAGTCAAAATATTGGATCAAAAATTGAAGAATTTGATTGAAGAAAATGAAACTCTCGAGAAAAAATATAAAGGGACATTATTAGAATTGGAAGAATCTAAAGTAAAGATAGCATCAGTTTTCAAAAAAATTGCAAAATTTAAAAACAATTCAAACTGTTTTGATGGATTTGTTGCTGATTCCAAAACCAATTCTGATGATCGAACTGAATAGGATTTTGCCCCAATTTGAAGACTCGAACTAAAAACTTTGAACCAATTAAGTTTGTGTTTGGAGGCGAAAGACCTGTAGAAACTTGTCCAGACTTTCATTCTATAAAAAATGAGTTTGATGAGAAACAATCAAAGTTTGATATTGGGGAATCAAGTTGCTTTAAGTGTGAAAGTCCACCTAAGACTAAATATGTCTTCCCCCCGATTAGGAAGAGTGATTCTGCCTTTCAAACTATACTCCCTAGGAATAAGGTTCAACTCCAAAATGTCATGAAGCCTATGTTTAGAGACTTTCCTAAAGAGATACCATCTTCGAGCAACTTATTTTGCTCTTACTGTGACTTATATGGTCATTCCTTTAAAGGTTGCTATTCTAGTTGCTTAGTCAACCCTGTCTACAGTACTCCTGTGTTCCAAAACTTTAACTATTATAGGAGAAGCCGTAATAATTATGTTCTCCCTAGATAACCAGAAAAAACTCTAACTATGGAAAGAGAAAGACCAAACCTAAAAGATCATTTCCAAGAAGGATTCCTAAACACTTTTCTAAATCAAATGCTCACACTTTCCATAAAATTCAGCTTCATGCGCAAAACATTTTTCAACAGAAAACTAATGCTCGTAAATTTAATCAATTGAGAGAAAATAAGCGCAAAATTAAAACCAGAGCTGTTTGGGTTAGAAAAGATGAGCTATTACCCCAGATGAAGTGTAATATTGTTATTATTATTTTAAAAGCTGAACACACTCCCTCTAGTTGGTATTTAGACTTTGGATGTTCAAAGCACATGACTGGGGATAATACCAAACTCTTAAATAAAACCAGCTTTACTGGAGGAAAGGTTATTTGTGGTGATGGTGTATCATCTCAAATCATTGGTAAAGGAACACTCCGAGAATAAGGATTACCTTTACTTGAAAATGTTCTTCTAGTAAAAGGTCTCAAGGCTAATCTACTTAGTATCTCGCAATTTTGTGACTCTAATCATACTGTCACCTTTTCAAAGAATAATTGCAAAATTTTAAATGAAAAAGGTGAGTGCATAATTACAGGACTCAGAACTCCGGACAATTGTTATACTGTTCAGAACAATACTGAGGTCTGTAACATTGCTAGAATGGATGACAATGAGATATGGCATAATTGAATGGGTCACATAAATTACGAAAACCTTAGTAGTCTGTCTTCTCAAGAAATAGTTAGAGGTATTCCTAAGATCAAACCTATTTCTAATATTGTCTGTGGATCGTGTCAGGAAGGAAAAATTATTAAGTCCCCTCATGAGAAAGTCAAAGATATCCTTACCTCTAAACCCTTGGAACTCATCCATATGGACCTAATGGGTCCTTCGCAAACTGTTAGTCTCTGTGGACACAGTTACATTCTTGTTATGGTTGATGACTTCACCAGATTTACTTGGATAGCTTTCTTAAAACAAAATTCTGACACTTTCAAACCTTTTAGAAGATTTTACTTCGAATTGAAAATGAGAAAGATACACAAGTACATAGAATTCGTAGTGATAGAGGTGGAGAATTCATTGATACTTGTGTTATAGAGTATTGTGACTATAATGGTTACAAACATGAATTTAGTTCTCCTAAGACACCTCAACAAACGGTATTGCTGAAAGAAAGAATCGTACCCTTCAAGAGATGGCACGTGTTATGATTCATGCCAAGAGTTTACCCAAGTATTTTTGGGTAGAATCTATTCGTACTGCATGTCACATTATCAATAGGGTCTATCTTAGAAAGAATTCTAAAAAACTCCTTACGAACTTTGGTATGGGAAGAAGCCCAATCTTAAGTACCTTAGAACCTTTGGTAGTACGTGTAATGTCTGCAAAGATAGAGAACACTTATCCAAATTTGAGACTCGTGGAGATAAATCCATCTTTCTAGGATATTCTCCTAACATTAGAGCATACCGTGTCTACAATCTTCGCACCAAGTCCTTAATATAATCCATAAATGTTATTGTAAGTGACACTACTGTAGAGAGTAAGACCGGGGAACCAACTACTGTGGAAGAGTCTGAAAATGTTTTAGAAAAAGACTCTCCAGAAATAGATGATTCTTTACCAATTGAGACACCTGAAGTACCTAATTGGGTTTCTAAAGACCATCCCATAAATAACGTTATTGGTAACCCTAGTGAGCCAATACGTACAAGATCTCAATTAAGAAACTATGCTCATTATGCATGTTTTGTTTCCCTTGTGGAACCAAAGAATGTAAATGATGCATTGAATGATCCTCATTGGATTTCTGTAATGCAGGAAGAACTTCTTCAATTCGCCATTCATGATGTTTGGTATCTTGTACCTAGGCATGATCACAAAAAGGTTATTGACACACGTTGGATATTTAAAAATAAATCTGATGAAAGTGGGATAGTCATTAGAAACAAAGCCAGATTAGTTACTCAAGGATACTCTCAAATTGAAGGAATAGATTTTAACGAGACTTTTGCTCCTGTTACTCGATTAGAATCTGTTCGTCTTCTCTTTGCCATAGCTTGCTACTTACATTTCACGCTTTACCAAATGGATGTCAAATATGCCTTCCTTAATGGAATATTGACTGAGGAGACCTATGTAGAACAACCAAAAGGTTTCATTGACGCTAAATATCCAAATCATGTCTTTCGTCTTAAAAAGGCTTTGTATGGCCAAAAACAAGTGCCAAGAGCCCGGTATGAGCGCCTTTCTAATTTTTGCTTAGACAAAGGTTTTAAGAGAGGTGGAAATGATCAAACCCTTTTTGTCAAATACTTTGACAAACATATCATTATAGCTCAAGTTTACGTAGGCGATGTCATCTTTGGATCAACTTCCCCTACTGAAGTTAAATATTTTTCTGAAATTATGCGTAAAGAATTTAAAATGTCTCGTATGGGGGAGTTGCAATTCTTCTTAGGTTTTCAAGTTAAACAGAATTCAAAAGGATTATTTGTTTCGCAATCAAAATACGCTTTAGAGATTGTTAAAAAATTCGGTCTTGAAAATGCAAAAGATGTTAAAACTCCCATGAGTACTACGGTCAAACTGTCTAAGGATGAAACTAGGAAATCCGTGGATCCAACTTTATATCGTAGTATGATAGGAACCTTACTATACCTTACTGCCTCGCGTCCTGATATTATGTACATTGTTTACGTGTGTGCCCGTTATCAAAACAATCCTAAAGAAAGCCATTTAACTTGTGTTAAAAGAATTATAAAATACATTAAAGGCACTCTAAATTTAGGATTTTGGTACACCAATGATACTCCTAGCACTATAATAGGATACACTGATGCCGATTGGGCAGGGTGAACTGACGATAGTAAGAGCATATCAGGCGCATGTTACTATATTGGTAATAATTTGGTAGGTTGGAGTAGTAAAAAACAAAACTGCACTTCTTTATCAATAGCTGAATCTGAATACATAGCCGTTGGAAGTTGATGTGCTCAATTACTTTGGCTTAAGAAAATGCTAAGTGATTATGGTATTAAAGAGGAACAATTACATCTCTATTGTGATAATCAAAGCTCTATCAATATCTCTAAAAATCATGTTCAACACTCGCGAATAAAACACATAAAAATAAGACATCACTTTATACGCGAATTAGTTGAGACGAAGGAATTAGAAATCAATTATCTTCCTACTGATTTGCAACTCGCAGATATGTTTACCAAACCTTTGGATTACAATAGATTTATTTCTTTGCGTAACTCGATTGGAATGGTTTGTGCTGAATAAACTCTTAAAGTTGTTTAGTTTTTCCCTTTATCCATTTGATACAAAATGGGGGAGAAATTTGAGTCATATGAGTTCATTTATTTTGTACATTTTCTAAAGAGCTTGATCTTAGTGAATATTTGCAGGATTATGTACCGTTATTCTCAAGTTATTTTTAACAGTTGTAATAGGGTATTGCTCGTACAGTAGATGTCGTCTGGGGGGGCTCGACAAGGCAGAGTATGAGACTCCTATGTAGCTCTGCTTGATGTTCTGGTGTGTAGTCTCGACTGGGTATGGTCGGTCGAGAGTCTATCAACATGGTCCTGGTTGAGGCCGAGACGACCTTGATACTGGAGAGGGCCAAGGCTGAGTTGATGAGTCAGTCCCCTGATGGGAGTCCTCCTTGGTCTCTATCATCCTAGTCCCGACTGAGGCCGAGACGACCTTGATACTGGAGAGGGTTGAAGCTGAGTTAATGAGTCAGTCCCCTGATGGGAGTCCTCCTTGGTCTCTGTCATACTAGTTCTGGCTGAGGCCGAGATGACCTTAATACTAGAGAGGGTTGAGGCTGAGTTGACGTCTGATGGGAGTCCTTCTTGGTCTCTGTACTAGTTGAAGCACCTTATACTCTTGACTCATTTGAGGCTAAATTGTATAAGTGTTCATCTAGTTTGGAAATAGAGACAAAATTGAGTCCCCATCCTAGATACCAAAAAACCCCAGACTCTTCAATACAACTCATTCCTCTTATTTGAATGATCAAAGGTATAATCACAAACACTCACACACTTTAGGAATGCATATTGTTCACATGTTGTTTAAATTTTTTTTGTGTGTTAATTCCCCTTAAAATTATTTTTAGTAAATTTTTTAGGAATTTCTAATACTTTTTAAAACAATTTTTTCTTAATTAAAATTGGAATTAAAAAGTTTTTGGGTCTTTATATAAATTATGGTTATTGGTTTTATCCCTGAAATGTTCACTTGGGTAGGATCCGAAAGCGCTAGAGACCTCAGGGTGCTTGTGTAATTAAGTTAGGGACGCGCGTTTGTTATTCGTTATTTGTCCTACACCCGTTGCCTTCCTATTGGCTGAAGGTGTGTTTCTTTTAAGAGAGAAAACCAACATTTTTTATCAGCCCTTGGATTAAGCTTATCAACGCTCTGCATGCGTCCTTGTTACAATCCATGTGAACCTCTATCCTCCAATCAGAATCCTCTTAACCAACCGCTTACCTTTAACCGTTGGATAGAAGTCAATGTTGCAAGACTTAATCTTAGCCCTTGATTTTGAACCCCCTTCTCGATCCTTCTTAGCCATGTATATAAGGAGGCTAACCCTCAGCCTTTCAGAAACTTTTGCCACTTCGTCATTTAGAGAGAGAATAGAGAAGAGAGAGAAGAGAGAAGAGAGAGAGAAATCACTGTGTTAGAAACCCTAACCCTAAATCGTTCCAAACACTTCTTCAAACCCTAACCCTTTTACCAAAAACCAGTATATACCAAACACCAACCCTGAGTGTTTGAGAGTTTTTGAGTGTTGGTTTGAAAGTTGTTTCGTATTGTAACCTCTTCATTTTAAGATCTTGTGTCCAACTTAAACATTAGGTTAGATCTATGTTTCTGTTTCATAAAAATCATAGATCTAGTCTTTTTATGTTATATTATACCTAGATCTGCATTTATAATTTCTCGTCTTGAGAAATCCTTTGTTGATTATTTTCTGTAAATGTTTTCATTTTCAAAATCAACAAAATCATTTTTTATTTCTAGTTGTTTTGAAACAAGACTTTTGACCTAGTTGGAATCACACTTGACGGTTTTCAATTTCAAAAACATTTTCAAAACTCTGAAATTGATTAAGATCTTTAAACGTCTTCTAAGAAAGATAGCCGTGGATTCTGGGTTTATTTTAAAAGGTCAAATAAGGTTCAAGTTTCCTAAGAAGAGAGAAACTAAAAATCACAACATATAGATCTGATTTGTAATTTGTTAGGACTGTTTGTAAAAATAAGTGTAAGTGTGTGCATGCATGTGTTAGATCACCATCACAAACACTTACACACTACAACACTGAAAGTGTTGGTAATAAGATCTTGAAACAAGAGTCGACGTAAAGACTGGAACAAAGTGGAAGTTAGCAAACTGGGAGAACCACATCAATAATCAGAACTATAGAAAAGTTAAAGGGACACCAGTGGGTACATTCCTAAACTTGTATAAGACTGATTTATATGCATGTGTGTTATATAGATTGTAACTGTTATATTTTATTTTAGTGGATTTTTCTTTTTACTCCATAGAGGAATTCGTGGATGTTTCCTCAGTTGGGTGAGGTTTTACCACATTAAAAATCTCTTGTCATTAATCTTTATACATCTCCTCATCTCATTCTTGGTGGTGTGCTGATTTAAAACTGTTTTAGTTTTGTTTTTTCAAAACTTGTTAACAAATCTTGAACTGATCTCGTGCATATTTTCAAACACGTCTTGTGATTAGCCTGATTTGATTTAAGGAAACGAATTTCTTCAAAAAACAGTTCAGAGTTACTTAAATAGTTTAATCTTGTATTAAACGGCTTTAGTAACAGTTTTTCACTAGTCCCGGCTGAGACCGAGACGACCTTGATACTGGAGAGGGCCGAGGTTGAGTTGATGAGTCAGTCCCCTGATGGGAGTCCTCCTTGTTCTCTATCATACTAGTCCCGACTGAGGTCGAGACGACCTTGATACTGGAGAGCGCCGAGGACGAGTTAATGAGTTAGTCCCGTAATGGGAGTCCTCCTTGGTCCCTGTCATACTAGTCCCAGCTGAGGCCGAGACGACCTTGATACTGGAGAGGGCTGAGGCTGAATTGATGAGTCAGTCGCCTGATGGGAGTCCTCCTTAGTCTCTGTCATCCTAGTCCCAGCTGAGGCCGAGACGACCTTGATACTGGAGAGGGCTGAGGCTGACGTCTTATGTTCCAACCCTAACGCCGAGGTATCAAGTTCACTGCATGATGGCTGAGGTTGCTTCCATGATGTCTGCGATTGCTAATAACAGACTGATGATCTTACGCTGATAGATACAAATATAGTCTCGACTGTAATGATCAGGACGAGGTTGATTAATCCGTGGCCGACCTTACTGAGGTCGACCCTTATCTGGATGACCACGTTAATGATATGTGTGGCTCTTGTGATGACTCAGTCGCGAGATGTGATGCTCGTCGTCCTAAGTGACGAGGGTACATTTTTTTCATATCAAGGAGGATGGAACACAAAGGCCAGTATACTATACCAGCAAAGTGAATAGGGGCATTATAATCTGCTATCCGTGAATAGAAAAAGCTGCCCTCGTACTAATTGAAGCTTCAAGGAGGATGAAGCCTTACTTTCAAGCCCATACCATTGTCATATATACGGATCTAACCTTACGATTGATCCTTCATAAATTGAAAAAATCGGGTCGGTTGATGGCTTAGGCAAAGAAGTTAGGGGATTACGACATCTAATACGAGTCCATAACGGCTATTAAAGGCCAAGAAGTGGAAGAATTTATAGTCGAGTTCACATACAGAGAGAAAATTATCGAGCAGGCCCTTCTGAGAGAAAGTTTAACCATAAGGCGAAGCAGACTTATCCGGAAGAGAGCCTCGCCATGGCTGAATCCAAGCAGACTCCATTGGGAGAGAGCTCACATAGAGAAAAGAATGATCAGACTGTTCCAATTACAAATCCTTATGTGGCCCCTCCACGACCTATCAAAAGCAATGACGACTCTATTCACGACTATGACTAGTGAAGAAGCTATTCAGATTCGGAGAATCAATTGAAAAAAAAAACACTATCGGGAAACTATTCATAGATGGATCTTCTTACACAATCGGTAGTGGATAGGGTCTCATTATCACGATGCCAAATAAAATAGATATGGAATATGCACTCCGTTTTCAGTTCGAAGCCTCTAACAATGATGTTGAATATGAAATGCTGATAGCTTGGTGCCGAACAGATTTTAGCCCACAGTGAGTTCCAATTGGTGGTCATTCGATTGCTCAGGATTTACGAAGATAGGAAAGAATCAATGATTAAGTATCTATCAAAAACTAAGTGTTGGTTGACCATTTCCAAGGGAAAACGTCCTAAAAATCTCCTGAGAGGATAATGCTAGGGTAGATGCACTTGAAAGGTTGGCATAAACTACCCAAACAGAGTTATGAAGAACAGTTTTGATTGAGATACTAGCCTATGCAACACAGATGAGGAAATTGCCAGTGTTATGGAAGTGAATTTAGGTCCCTCATGGATGGATCCAATACGAGCCTACATTGAGACAAGATTAGTGACATCTAACCCAAAAGAAGCAAGAAAGCTACGGTACAAAGCCACCAGTTATGTGTTGGAAGCTGGAGTGTTGTACGAAGGGGATACATTATCTCCCTACTACGATGTGTTCATCCCACCACGAAAGGGTGCTGCGGGGCTAATTCAATAGGAAGATCATTAGTAAAATGAATAGTCACACAGGGTTACTGCTGGTCGACCATGAAGGCAGACTGTGTCAAGTATGTTAGGAAGTGTGAAAAATCCCAGAAGTATGCCAAGATCCACCATACACCCGGTGCCTCTCTAACGCCGATCACATCCCTTTGGATATTTGTAATCCAGGGAATCAATCTGGTCATCCTATTATTGAGAATAAAATGAAGGTTCAAATATTTGGAAGTTGTTGTGGATTACTTCACCAAATGGGTAGAAGCATAACCTTTGGTGGAAATGTGGTATGAGAGGTTTTTAGTTCATTTGGAAGAACATCATTTGCCGAAATGGTATGCCTTACACATAAATCATCGACCATGGCACACAGTTTGATAATCAATAACTTAAAGACTACTGCCTTCGATCAAAGATTCAGAAGCCCCACTCTGCCCCAGGGCATCCACAATGCAATGGCCAAATGGAGGTCACTAATGAGACTTTACTAGATGGTATGAAGAAAAGGTTGTATGATGCAAAGGGAATTTAATCAATGAATTACAGAGCGTATTATGGGCTTATAGAAGTATCCCAGGGATTACCATTAGAGAAACCCCATATATGCTAACCTTTGGCACCGAAGAAGTGGCTCCCACTAAAATAGGCTTCCCAAGCCACCGGGTCTTGAATTTCGATTCCCCAAAAAATGATTTGATGAGAAGAGTTGACTTAAACCTTGTGGAAGAGGTAAGAGGAAATGAAACATTAAGGGTAACCACTTATCGGTAGAGAAACGCTCGCTTCTATAACCATCGAGTAAAGCCGAGTAGTTTAAAGGAGGGTGAATACGTCCTGAAAAAGGTTATCCAGAAGGGAAACAAATTAGAGCCCAATTGGCACAACTCGTAACGCGTGTCAAGTGTAGTAAGGCCAGGAACTTACTGCAAACAGACTCTCGAAGGCTAACAGTTCAAGAACCCCTGAAAGGTTAAGCATTTGAGAAAGTATTACCAGTAATGTAAAGGACCATGGTCTCTTATGCTTATTATGTACTTCATGTTTTTCCATGAATAAAAGTTACCTTTCCTTCAATCTTGTTATTTAGTTTTTTTTTCAGGCATGAGATATATGTATACACATATCGACGCTCAAAATAGGATCTCCTTTACAATCTAAGTACACGAGGTTACGAATAATAGCCAATATACAAACTTGATGTATGAATTCGTTGAACAAACAAGTCACGAACATAAGCCTTATATGACTTTGTCGAATAAACAAACCCCGAACATAAATCTTGTATGACTTCGGTGGATAACACCAATCATGAACAAAAACTAAACTTCATATATGATCCTTTACCATGACAAATCACGAACTAGAAGTACCGTTGACAGAGTAAAAAGAGTTCCTATATTATGATGGACTGAGATCTGACCATAACCTAACACAAGAATAACTAGATTTAGAACTTTGGATCTGACTAAAGTAACCAATAATTAACACATAACTTACCTACTAAGTTATGAAATGCTTGTAGAACTTAAGTTCAAGTAAAAGATTTGCTTACAATAAAAAAATAGCAATACAACATATCAAAGCCTACAATAAAGCAGAACTATAAGCGGAAAAATTAATCATGTATCGCAAGAAGAACGGTATTACAAAATAAACTTGCACATTCCAAACATCAAGTTTTGTGTTACATCCAAAAATTACGAAAATAACCAAATATGAAAAATATTCACAAAGAAATCAAGTAGCAAAAGTATCATTGTTGTTTCTAGAAGGAGCAAGTAGGTCACATGCAACAGACATGTCTATGTCTTCACCCACAGGTCTATCAATGGACATCCCTTATTCACCTGCTAAGGCAGTGGCCTCATCATCATCGCCTTGTCAGGAACTTACCACCTCGGTAGTATATGGATAATGGATCATCACCTTCTTCTTCAACTCCTCACATCCATCCATGAAGAATCCCACACAATCCATGTTATAGTCAATAGATTACTTGTACTTTCACTATCCCAACCTCCTCGACGGTGGCCAGAGCTTCCTGCGCCATCTTCAAGTGATGGGAAAATGTGATATTGGACTGGTTGTCCTTATCAAGACCTTTATTGGCTACAGACAGGGCCTCCTCCAAACTCTTAATAGTGGCATCATCAGTGACCGCCTTATCTCTCAGTTTAGTGTTTTCTTCTTTAGTCGAGCTTAAGGCCACCGTCCTGTCCACCAGCTGCCCATCACTTTACTCTAAATCTTCACAAATCTTCTTCAAATCTTCGGCCTTCTGCTCCAACTTAGTTGTTAACTTTTGGTTCTCCTCTGATAGCTCTTCATAGGCAATATGATTAACCACGACTTTCTCTTTCAAAATGATTGAAGCAGCAGCAGCCTGTCAATGAACACACACACACACACACACACTATATATATATATATATATATATTATAAGACGAACAAACTTTTAAATAATTAATGAAAGTTGTAGAGAAGTTTACCATCGTTAATATGCTGAGTCAAGCTCCATAAAGAGTCTGAATCATATCCTCTAAAAAAAATCAAAATCCTTGCTAAGCCTGTGATAGCCGAGCATATTAGTAGCATTATTTGCATGATGGAATATGGATTCAAGGTTAGATCTAAGTTCCTTTAAGGAGATCATGTGACCTGATTCCAACTTAAACTCTCCGACTTCCCCATAACGGGGGACAGACCCTTGGCCTCTCACTAATTCATGGACATTCTTGACTTCAGTATTCTTTGGCACTTTTGAAATGCTTCGGATGATTAGGGTCTCCAAGGGACGATTATCTCCGGCTTTGGGGGATTGATGATACATAAGGACTTTCCCCTTTGATTTAGCCATATTGGAAATTGCTTCATTAGTCTTCTTCCGAGCATTCTTTTTGGCCTAAACCTGCTCATCCTCGAAATTATTTCTCTTATCCTTTCCTTTTTTCCTCTCATCTTCCAACCTACTAATCCCAGCCTCCATCCTTTTCTTGTGAGCCAACTCCATTTCTTTTCGGTCGATATAATGGGTAGCCATCTTAAACTTTGACTCAGATTGGTGTTCGAAGATATCTGGGGATACAGTGGAACGAGAAATATTAGTAAGCTGACATATAGAACCTGTCTCAAGATCTAATTCCTATTCCTCTCTTAGCTGGTCAGCTAAACCCAAACTGGTCTCATGCAACACGTATTCTTCTAAGGGAACCTCAACTTCCACAGAGGGAGCACCACCTGGCGGAGTATGATACCTAAATGCAATAAATTTATTTACTGTGAATAACTCCTTAAACTTTGGGCATTTATTCTCATAATAAGATTCAATAAAGTCCACTATAAAACCAGGTAACCCGGGTGCTTTCTTCACAGAAAATAGCAAACATAAATTATTAGAACAATAAGGAGCAGAAAGGGACAACTAGAACACAAATTGTTTGAAGAAATTGTTTGAAGAAAAACCTTTACCAATTCGGTTCGATCCATTCTATTCTCTTAGAATCCTACTCGACATATCCTACTCGTGACTTTTAAACTCCTAATCTCCCTTAACAAACATACTAACACTTCCATCTTTGATTGCTGGTTTGAACTATTATCACCATCCTTAAGTGAGATTTTTTAGAAGAAAAATAGTAATAACCAGGGGTTTTAGCATTGACTTTCAGCCCATGTGAAAAATGTCACTTATGATGTTTAATACAATATTAAACTGTTAAAATGGCTCTGAACTGTTTGTTAGAGAAACTCTTAATTCAAAATAAAACTTAACACAAGATGTGTTTAAAAATATTAACAAAATATTATTAAAAGAGTTTTAACGAGCTATTTCAGATATAGAATGAACCAGTTTTGAAAAACAAAACTTAGACTATTAAATAAACTTAGCTTAGAAGAAGGTGATGAGAGTATGAGGAAGTGTACAAAACGAAAATTCATTAAAACAGAGTAACAAATTACAAGCTACTTAATAATCAAACCACACAAATACGCCTAAACTAAGTTCATAATCGTTACCAACTCCTTTGGATTAGATCTGCCTTATCTGAAGGAGGTTGTTGTTGTTGTTGTTGTTGTTGATGTTCTCTTCAGCTTCGTAACTTTACTCGATTTCAATTTTAAGTCAACTCAAACAAGTTCAAGATCATTCAACCAACACTTTAAGTGTGGTAGAGTGAAAGTGTAGTGGTGATGTGCTATCTAACATATGCATGAAACACACTCACACTTAATACAAACATAATGATTTATCATTTTACAAAATCACTAAACATGCAAGATTTTCCAAAATAAGTTTAGTTAAGATTAAATCATACTTTAAACCTTTCAAAACAACCGCAGATCAAGAGGGAATCTTGTTGTGAAATATCCAAGATCCTAACACTTTCTTGTTTTGAAAATATTAATGATTGAAAGTGAAATCCCCAATCAAGATCTCAAATCTAGATCCAAGTCTAATAGTTTGAGTAAGATGAAATCATAATGAATATTGTTGGTTTAAGGTTTGAAAATATAAAATCAGTTTTAAAATAACCAACAAGCAAGATTTCTCGAAATAAGAAATCAAGACAGTAACTATTTATGTGATTTGTATCACATATACAAGATCTCAAGTTTCTATGTAGAGAAACTAAAAAGTCTACCAACGTGACTAAGTTGGAAGGATGATTAAGAACAAGAGAGGATAAACTTCTCAAAACATGAACTAAACACTCAGGTTTATCTCTTCGAAAAGTATTTTTGGTTTGGATTTGATGAAGTTTGGATTAGGGTTTCTTTTCTCTCTCTAATCCTTTCTATCTATTCTCTATGCTCTTTCTTTTTTCTCTCAAACGAGGAAGTAACAAAAGTCTCTAAATGCCTCACAGATGGCATCTATTTATACAAGTAATTGAAGGATCTGGAATGATGGCATAAACCAAGGGTTGAGATTAATGGAAGTTAAATCGATGCAAATATAAGGGTTCACAAAAAGTGGTGCAAAAGCCAACTCTGATTGGTTAAAACCAATTCACTTGGATTGATTCCAATCACATGCAGACTGTAGATTAAGTCAATCCAAGGGTCCAAAATAAGTCACAGGTATGTGAGTGATAAGAAACACAAATCGAACCGTTGTGTGTGCAACACGTGTAGGCTTAAGATTGATTCATACATGTGTGTTTTTGGTTTCTAAATAATATTAGTTTCACCCATAATAGTTTCTGCCGCTTTTGGTTTCTAACCAAGATAATTTTAAGGCATAAAATATATTTACAAATCAACTCAAAAACTTTATTAAGTTCAAATTTTAATTTACAAAAATTATTTAAAATTCTTAGAAGATGTTAAATAAATCCCAAAAATTATTTAAAAATCATTTTAAGGGGATTTAAATCACACATGATCATTGCATGAAAAAATCACTATAAATATGCAATCCTAGTGTGTGGTGTATGTGTTAAACCTTCATGAACTTGTAGAGGAATATCAATGAAGCTTTAAAAGTTCTGAGGCTTTTTGGTTCATCTAGGGATGGACACAATTTTATCACTATTTTCAAACTAGATGAGCTCCTATATAATGCAAAATCAAGTGAGTCAAAGATATAGGGTGCTTCAATCTCCCCCTTTAGAAATATGAGACAAAATCTCCTTTGAGTCAACAAGGGCTCGTAGGGATAGAAAAAGAAATAAGAAAAATCCTATTCTTATACAAACAATCTATCTACCCAATCTCGTAGAAATGGAAAAAATTACATAACTCAACTATGTACAAACCATTACCCTAACAGAATCTGATGTAATAAATAGGTACTGAAATCTGCAATAAAATACCTAATATCAAGTTCATTGGATGAGAATGTACAAGAGTGTCCAAGTGGACTCAAAATTTCTCCCCCATTTTGTCTCAACTAGACAAAGGACAACAAGAATCAAATAGGAGAGTTATAAACATGTAGATAAGTAGTAACTAGAATAAAAAACGAGAACTCACACGAATCTCCTACATAAAACAGTTATAAGTGGTGTTCTTTGTCATTATACTAACATCCATGCCTTACATTCACAGAGATTGATTATAAGCATGTGAAAATCTGACATTTATTCAAATTAAGTAAGAAATTATTCAGCTAAAACCACACTAATTGATTTGCGTAAAGATTCAAAACGCTTAAAATCTAATGGTTTTGTAAACAATTCAGCCAATTGTAGATCAGTAGGCAGATAATTAATCTCTAATTCTTATGATTCAACTAATTCTCGTATGAAGTGATATAGAATTTTAATATGTTTAGTGCAAGAATGTTGAACTGTATTCTTAGAGATGTTGATCGCACTTTGGTTATCGCAATAGAGATGTACTTTTTCTTCATTTATATCACAATCTCTCAGCATTAGTTGCAGCCATAATAATTGGGCACAACAACTTCCAGCTGCGATATATTCAGATTTTGCAGTGGATAAAGAAGTGCAGTTTTGTTTTTTGTTGTTCCAACCTACCAAGTTGTTACCAATGTAGTAACATGCACCTGAAGTACTTTTACTATCTTCAGAAACCCAGCCCAATCAGCGTCAGTGTATCCTACTATAGTGCTCGATGTGTCATTAGTGTACCACAACCCTAAATTGTGAGTGCCTTTTATGTATTTAATTATTCTTTTTACACATAATAAATGGCTCTCTTTAGGATTTTTTTGATAACGGGCGCACACACAAACAGAGTACATAATATTAGGGCGCGAGGCAGTTAGGTAAAGAAAACTTCCAATCATACTATGGTAAAAAGTAGAATCAATTGATTTACCATTTTCATCTTTGGAGAGTTTGACAGAGGTACTCATAGGCGTTCTAGCTTCTTTAGCTGTATCCAGGCCAAAATTTTTTACAATCTCTAATGCATATTTAGATTGCAACACAAATAAACCTTCTGAATTTTGTTTAACTTGAAAACCTAAGAAAAATTGCAACTCCCCCATAAGCGACATTTGGAATTCTCTGTGAATAATATCTGAAAATGACTTGGCTTCTGAAAGGGAGGTGGATCCAAAAATGATATCGTCAACATATACTTGAGCAATATTAATGTTGTTATCAAAATGTTTGACAAACAAGGTTTGGTCATTTCTTCCTCTCCTAAATCCATTATCTAAAAGAAAGGTGGGTAGATGCTCATACCAAGCCTTAGGAGCTTGTTTTAACCCATAAAGAGCGTTTTAAAGACGATAAACATAATTAGGGTGATGAGGGTCAATAAACCCTTTGGTTTGTTCAACATAGGTCTCCTCAATTAAAATTCCGTTAAGGAAGGCAGACTTTACATCCATTTGGCAAAGCGTGAAATGTAAATGACATGCTATGGAAAAAAGTAAATGAACAGATTCGATGCGAGTGACAGAGGTAAATGTTTCCTTGAAAGCTATTCCTTAAATCTGAGAGTAGCCCTGGGCAACTAATCTAGCTTTATTCCTCATGATCATCCCGGAATCATCAGTCTTGTTTTTAAAAATCCAACATGTGCCAGTAACCCTTTTATTTTCAGGCCTTGGTACAAGATACCAAACATCATGAATGACAAATTGAAGAAGTTCCTAGTACATTGCACCAATCCACGAGGGGTCATTCAAGGCTTCATTTACATTTTTGGGCTCAATAAGAGACACAAAACATGCAAAATGAGCAATGTTACGAAGTTGAGATCTTGTACAAACAGGTTCAGTAGGATTACCAACTACACTATCTAAAGGATGGTCTTTAAAAACCCAATTAGGCACTTCAGGGGTCTCAGTTGGTAAAGACTCAGTTATTTTAGGAGAATCATAATTTAAAAAGATTTCAGACTCGTCCATAATAGCTGGTCTAGTAATTTTAATTTCTACAGAAGTGTCATTTACAATCACATTGATGGATTCAATCATGTCTTAGTTCGCAAGTTGTAAATTCAATAGGCTCTACTGTCAGGTTAATAACCTAAAAATATAGCTTTATCTCCTCTTGTTTCAAACTTAGATAAAAGTTCTCTGTCTTTACAGACATAACATGTACTACCAAAAGTTATAAGATATTTAAGATTTGGTGTCTTGCCATACTAAAGTTCATAGGGGGTCTGTTTGGAATTCTTCCTAAGGTAGACTCTATTGATAATGTGGCATGCAGTACGAACTGATTCAACCCAAAAGTATTTAGGTAAATCTTTGGCATGTATAAAAAAGTCTTGCCATTTCCTGAATTGTTCTATTTTTTCGCTCGACTACCCGATTTTGTTAGGGTGTCTTGGGAGCACTGAACTCATGTTTGTAACCATTATAGTCGCAATATTCAATGACATCTGAATCTATGAATTCACCTCCTCTATCACTCTGAATTCTATCTACTTGGGAGTCCTTTTCATTTTCTATTAGAAGTAGGATTTTCAAAAACACTCTAAAGGTTTCAGACTTCTGCTTTAAAAAAATAACCCAAGTAAATCTCGTGTAGTCATCAACCATAACTAGAATGTAACTATTGACACAAAGACTAATAGTAAGAGAAGTACCCATTAGGTCCATATGGATGAGTCATAAGGTTTAGAGGATATAATGTCTTTAACTCTTTTATGAGATGCCTTAACTAGTTTTCCTTCTTGACAAGGACAACAAACAATGTTAGAAATAGGTTTTATTTTAGGAATACCTCTAACAATTTTCTGAGAGGACAATTTACTAAGGTTGCCTAATTTATGTGACCCATTCTGTTATGCCATAATTCATTGTCATACATTCTAGCAATGTTATAGACCTATGTACTTGGATTGACTGTGTAACAGTTATCTGGAGTACGGAGTCCTATAATGATGCACTCACCATTTTCATTTAAAATTTTGCAATTGTTCTTCAAACAGGTGACAATATGATTGGAGTCACCAAATTGTGAAATACTTAGTAGATTAGCCTTAATACCTTTTACTAATAAAACATCTTCAAGAATAGGTAATACTCCTTCATGGAGTGTTCCTTTGCCAATGATCTGGGCTGAAACACCATCTCCAAACAAGACTCTGCCTTCGAAGAAGTTAGTTTTGTTTGAAAGTTTGGATTCATCCCCGGTCATATGCTTAGAAAATCCATAGTCTAAATACCATCCAGACGTGGTGTGTTCAGCTTTCAAAGCACTGATCACTATGTTACATGTCATCTGGGATACTAGATCATCCTTTCTTACCCAAATAACTCTAGTTTTCAATTTACGCTTATTATCTCGTATTTGATAAAACTTGCGAGCATCAGATTTTTGTATAAACAGATTTTGCGCATGTTTTTGAAATTTATAAACATTTTGAGCATTTGGTTGAGAAAAGACTCTAGGATTATTTCTTGACGATTGTCTTTTAATATTCAATATTGTATTTCTCTTTCGATTGTTAGAGTTTCTATATGGTGGTTTAGGAAGGACATAATTATTACGGCTTCTCCTAGAATAGTAAAATATTATGATAGGTAAAGGAGGGATATGTAGGTTGATACAGACGTTTGGAATAACAACCATCTAAATAATGTTCGTACACATCACAATATGAGCAATAAAGATTGCTTGTTGCAGTTAAGTCTTTAGGAAGGTTGTTAAACATATGTTTCCCTAAATTATGGCTTTTGGCATTATTTCTAGAGGGAACAGTTTGAAATGAGGTCTCACTCTTTTTAATGGGAGGACAAACGTACTTGGCTTTAAGTTGAGCATTATGCTTACAGGTCTCACCAATGTTTAATTGCTGTTGGTTTTTATCAAAATCATTTTTCAAAGAATGAAAGTCTGGACACATTTTCATAGGTCTTTTCCCACCAGTAACAAACTTTATGGTTTCAAAAGGTTTGGTTGTCTTGATATTTTTGGTGCAAAATCCTATTCTAGATCTTTCGTCAGAATTGGTTTTTCTATTAGAAACACAATCCTCAAAACAATTAGAATTGCTTTCAAATTTTGATTTTTTTAATACTGTTGAAGCCTTTTCTTTTGTTTGTTCCAATTCTAATAACGATCCTTTATACTTATTTTCCAAAACATTATTGGATTCAGTCCAGTCTTTCGCTCTTTATTCAAAAGCCTTTATTTCCTCATTATGAGTTAAACTTTGAGACGTATACTCTTCAGCATTTTGTTTAACTATTTGGTTTAAGGACTCTAGTTTCTTAGAAATATCTTTGACAAGCTTCTCTAGTCTAGCGCTTTTCTTGAGTGTTTTAGTGTAAAGTGTGTGAACATCAAAAAGGTCTCATTGTTGGAGTCACTAAGTGAGAAGTGTGCAGTGTCCCCTATCGATTCAATTTTAGGACTCACACACCCATTGACATCATCAATAAGGCGTTCACTTTGACTCAAACACACACGATTTTCAGTGCTATAATCACTCTCAAGCATTAAGTTAAACACATCAGTAGAAGCAACATCATTTATCATATTATAGTCAGGTTCTTTATCATCAGCATAGATTATCTTAGCAAATAATGACATGCAAGGGTCAAAAGAGTTGGATGACTCAGGTTCATGATTTTCAGAGTCACTTTAGTCATTCCAAGTCTTGCATAGTTGAGCCCTATTATGTTTGGGTTTTTTGTCTAAGTTAACCCTACAGTCACTAGCCAATTTACCACATCTATAACATTCAACATTTTAAGGTTTTCTAAGGTCTCTTATGATCGTCAGTCTTTTGTTTGCCATGTCTTCTCTCATGAGGCCTATTATTAGAAGTGTTGGAGTAATTAGGTTTCCCTTATCTAGAAGAAACTTTGTTTATAAAGTTTATAATCTTTTTGAATTGATTAGACATAAGAGTAATATGATTATCCATGTTATCCAAGTCACATTCCTCATCAGAGTCAAGGTCAAGGTCAGGTTTGATCAACTTAGATGAAAAAACAAGATTAGAATTACCCTAGAGTTCCATTTCCACAGTTCTTAGTTTACTACTGAGGAGTGCTGGGGTAAGATTTTGATCATCCATTTCCTCAATAACATATCTCTTATTATCAAACTTTTGTGGAAGTGATCTTAGAATTTTTTAAACAATCTCTTTCCTATCATAAGTTATACTGTTTGCATGCAACTTAGTTACAATATCGATTAACCTAATATAGAAATCATCTAAGAATTCAGTCTCAGACATGACTAGGGAGTTATACTTCTGGATAAGTATTTGAGTTTTAGCAGCTTTAACTCTCGTATCACCCTCATGTGCAGTTGCAAGAGTATCCCACGCTTCCTTAGAAGTTGTGAAAGATGAGATCCTCTTGAACTCATGTTTGTTAATAGACATAAATAAGGCATTCTTGGCTTTATTGTTACATAGTGAAATTTGTTTCTCATCTTTAGTGAATTCACTTAGTAACTTCCTGATTCTCATAATACTTCCTTCAACAACTGGTTTAGTAGGAAAAGTGTAGCCATTTTCTGTAACTTCCCAGACTTCATCTCCCATAGTTCCTTGAATGAAAGAAATCATCCTTACCTTCCAGTAAGGAAAATTGGTTCCATCAAAGATAGGGGGTCTGGACAGGTTACCTAGTCTCTCAAATTTCTCGTCCATACTTTTGTTTTGAAAAAATAATTTCAGAAACACAAGATCAAAAAAGATTTTAAAACAGTCAAGCTCTGATACCAATTGAAAAATGCCACTTAAGACGTTTAATACAGGATTAAACTGTTAAAATGGCTCCGAACTGTTTGTTGGAGAAACTCTTAATTCAAAACAAAACTTAACACAAGATGTGTTCAAAAATATTATTAAAAGATTATCAAAAGAGTTTGAATGAGTTATTTCAGATCTAGAATGAACCAGTTTTGAAAAACAAAACTTAAACTATTAAATCAGCTTAGCTTAGAAGAAGGTGATGAGAGTATGAGGAAGTGAACAAGTAAATTTTTAACGTGGTAAAACCCCATCCAATTGGGGAAACATCCGCGGTGACCTCTACGTCAAAAAATGAAAATTCACTAAAATAGAGTAACAAATTACAAGCTACTTAACAATCAAACCACACAAACACACCTAAACTAAGTTCAAAATCATTACCAACTCCTCTGGATTAGATCTGACTTCTCTGAAGGTTGTTGTTGTTGATGTTCTCTTCAACTTCATAACTTTACTCGATTCCAGCTTTACGTTGACTCAAATAAGTTCAAGATCATTCAACCAGCACTTTAAGTATAGTAGAGTGAAAGTGTAGTGGTTATGTGCTCTCTAACATATGCATGCAACACACTCACACTTAATATAGACAGAATGATTTATCAATTTACAGAATCACTAGATATGCAAGATTTTCCAAAATTACTTTAGTCAAGACTAAATAATACTTTAAACCTTTCAAAACAACCGCATATCAAGAGGGAATCTTGTTGTGAAATATCCAAGATCCTAACACCTTCTTGTTTTGAAATATTAATGATTGAAAGTGCAATCCCCAATTAAGATCTCAAATCTAGATCCAAGTCTGATAGTTTGAGTAAAATGAAATCATAATGAATATTGTTGGTTTAGGGTTTGAAAATATAAAATCAGTTTTAAAATAACCAACAAGCAAGATTTCTCAAAATAAGAAATCAAGACAGTAACTATCTATGTGATTTGTATCACAGAGATGAGATCTCAAGTTTTTATGTAGAGAAACTGAAAAGTCTACGAACACGACTAAGTTGGAAGGATGATCAAGAACAAGATAGAATAAACTTCTCAAAACATGAACTAAACACTCAGGTTTATCTCTCCGAAAAGTATTTCTGGTTTGGATTTGATGAAGTTTGGATTAGGGTTTCTTTTCTCTCTGTAATCCTTTCTCTTTCTAATCCTTTCTCTCTCCTCTCTCTATTTTTTCTCTCAAATGAGGAAGTAAAAAAATTATCTAAATGCCTCACAGATGGCATCTATTTATACAAGTAATTGAAGGATCTGGAATGATCGCATAAGCCAAGGGCTGAGATTAATGGAAGTTAAATCGATGCAAATCTAAGGGTTCACAAAAAGCGGTGCAAAAGCCAACTCTGATTGGTTAAAACCAATTCACTTGGATTGATTCCAATCACATGGAGACAGTAGATTAAGTCGATCCAAGGGTCTAAAATAAGTCACAGGTATGTGAGTGATAAGAAACACAAATTGAACCGTTGTGTGTGCAACACGTGTAGGCTTAAGATTGATTCATACACGCATGTTTTTGGTTTTTAAATAATACTAGTTTCACCCACAATAGTTTCTGCCACTTTTGGTTTCTACCCAAGATAGTTTTAAGGCATAAAATATATTTTCAAATCAACCCAAAAACTTTATTAAGTTCCAATTTTAATTTCCAAAAATTATTTAAAATTCTTTGAAAATGTTAAATAAATCCCCAAAATTATTTAAAAATCATTTTAAGGGGATTGAACTCACACATGATGATTGCATGAAAAAATCACTATAAATATGCAATCCTAGTGTGTGGTGTATGTGTTATACCTTTATGAACTTGTAGAGGGATATCAATGAAGCTTTGAAAGTTCTGAGGCTTTTTGGTTCATCTAGGGATGGACACAATTTTGTCACTATTTCCAAACTAGATGAGCTCCTATATAATGGAGACTCAAGTGAGTCAAAGATATAGGGTGCTTAACCATGAGCATACCTAACGATATATCTTATCAAACCAAGTCTTATACTTCCAGAACATCATCGCCTAAGGATAGTTCTATATGCATTGGGGGGGGGGGGGGGGTGAGTTAAAGTAACCCCATATCCATTAAGGATGGATCTTATGACGGGGTTAAGGGATAACCTGAGTACCACCTAGAGAGCTCAAAGGGGGAGGTAAATCTCATCGAAATTCAAATTATCATACACCTTATCCTCAGGATAAGGGAATCTAGTCCAAATGGCTATGAGGATGCAGTACTTTTCTCTTAAAAAGTTTAGCTCATCGTCTAAAATGTCATTGACATACCACTGGGTATCAGTGGTGGAAGGATCATAAAAATTAGAGTAATCAGTTGTGTCCTATTCTTCATCATCCATTACCTCATTCAAGAGCTCATCTATAGGAGAGGTGAAAGGGAACGACCCCACGCTTTCAGGCCTGACATCAACCGCTCTGTCAGACCTCACCTCATCAGAAGGGGACTCCAGGTTAATGGAAGATATTGGCTCTCTATTTTCTAACTCTATACTCTCATGAGGATGTACTTATCTACCTACTCCTTGTTCCCCTAAATTAGAGGGGGGGGGGGGGGGGGGGACAGTGCGGGGTTCAGTTGGGAAAGGGGCAAAATCCCTACAAGAAGTTGTTTTGGGCATTTGATTGGGATGCCCCGGCTCTTCCTCAGACCGTACTTCTTATAGAGGTCGTGGAAACCTCCTAGCAGTAATTCCCGAGAAAGTGGACTCAAGCTCAGTCAAAATCTCAAATAAATGTTAAACGTGAGGAAAGAGAGATTTGGGGGTTTTTCAGAGGGGAGAAATACAACGAACGGACCTAAAAACCCTAAAATTGTATATCTCTTAAGTCAACCAACTCAATAGCTATCTAAAAACTTCGAACCTCCAATAAAAATCTCATCAAAATTAGCTTAATAGTAAGAAAAATGGAAACGATGAATGAAAACAACAAACAATGAAGGTAAAAAAACCCTAAAATGTCCAAAGGGCATGTACCTACTATTCTAAGAGGGAAGTTGAAAGGGAGAAATAAGTAAAGAACTGCACCGAGGGTGATCTAAACGAAGACGATGATGAAACACTCAAGCTATGCAAGGAAAATTTTTCTAATCTCATAATTTGGGAGCACTCTTTCTCTCTCTAAGCACACTCGTGGAATTTGAAAAGGGTAGTTAGAGATGAAGGTACACTCACCTTTTTATAAGTTATGTTTGGAGACAGAATGTCGCTTCATTGAATTATGTGAAGACTAAAACGTCAACATGTGGTACAGCGTGTCAATCATCATTACCCGGTGACGTTCCCTTGACTTGACACGTGTCCTCGCATGCTGAAATACTCCAAGTCCATCTACACGACATAAACCGAACAGAAAATGAGGCGATCCAAGTCTTATTTCATCAAGTTGGATTGACACTCCATCCATTCATTCCATATAACAACCACTCAAGACCCTCATCCGTCTAGTGAAACTGCTATAAAATTCCACTCATGCATGAAGTCTTCGGGGTTTTGTTATATATCAAATAAAAATAGTCCACGTGGATCCTACGTGGCAAGGTAAAGATCCTCCTTTAATGTAAGAAAAGAAGTCGGCTACATCATTAATTGTGCTCGGCTCAGGTGCCTATCTGTTTAGACTGGTGATTTATCCATTAACTTGATAATTGTCCAGTGGAACTAAAGGTCCCAATTTATTGACCTAATGATTGTTGTTCCCATACTCGCCTTGTAAAATATGACGACGATGTGTGATACCGATTTAAATTAATTCGCAAGATTCCAATTAAACCTTATTTAATTAGAGTCTATTTTTAAACCAAATTAATTCAGCTCCTAAACATGCAACTATGTGTGTGCGTGTGTCAACTCATAAATAATAAAGCATGCCACACAAATTTCAGGAAAAATCCTCGAAGGGCAAAACCTTTTATTTCTAGAACTTTGAAAAATTTACAAGACCATTGACTTACATACCATCTTGCTTTTGCCCACAAGAGTAATGCATGGTGTCTTCGTCAAACCTTTCAAAGCAACGACTAGAAATCAACAGTGGTTCACGCGCAGCTATACCACAAGGACGCGAAGTCCAGACACGCAGTCTTTAGTAAAGAATCAACACGCAGAAGATCCTCAATGACACGCAGTCATAAAATTTGTAGAAACTCTCTCTATAATAGCATGCATCTTTCCAGTTGTAGAGATCTACCCACAAAGGATAAACAAAAGCAAAGTGTGTTCTCGAATACAAAAAATAATTCACCAAAGCATATGGGATTTTTGTGAATTGAAAACAAAAAGGGATTAAACCCTAAACGAAGAAGTAAAAAAGGATTGTGCAATTTTGTAGTTTTCTGTCTTTCAAAACGCAGGGACTTCTTAATGAAAACGAAACCATTTAATGAGTATTTATACAAAATTGCACCGCCTCGATATACGAGCTCGTTCGAACGAGAAAGAGGTCTCGCGCGAACGAGATATGTGTGTCGTTAAAACAACATCGCGCGACATAACATGTCGCTCGAACGAGATGCTAATCTCGCTTGAACGACCTAGGCATAAAAAACGAGGTACGCTACAGGACATATAAAAATGACTCATTCTCAAATTTTGACGAAAAAAGTCCGCTTCAACACTTAGAAAATATTTTTTAAAAATATCCCAAAGTTATAAGTGTAAAGTTAAGGTATTTAAAACATAACCTTACCAAAGTAAACTTTTGCGGAGACTTTTTAATGAAGAACTTGATTAATTCGAATCTATCTTGATGTAGATTGCTCTTGAATTTCTTCGACGATTGTAACGGTATACGACATAATTAATTGTGACAGACATTCATAAAATATTTCATTACAAATCTCCCCCTATGTCTATGCCGGAACATACATAAAAACATTTGAATTATCAAATACAAAAATGACCTATACAAATCTACCCTCCCATAAATCTTAAAACTAAAGAGGTACAAATTTGCAAGTACTCAATTTTTCTTCAAAAATCTTCATCAAATCTCAAAGCTTTTCTCATCAGGGTGTGCGGCATAATGATCTTCAATCTTTGTACCTACACACATGAGATAAAGCAAAAACTTCGTGACGCATCGAGTTTGAAATGATATAAGAATAAATCATTAATAAATAAAATCTCCCCCATAATGCAAAAAATCCCCCATAACATGATAATTCTTTCCCACCTTTTTATGATGTCCCCATATACACAGATGAGAAGAAACTATCAAAACATGGAGTGTCACGACAAAAATTGTCATATGCAAAGCAAACAAGGATCAAATTACGCGTATGCAAAGGAGTATCTAAAAAATTGTCAGAAACTATTTTTGATTTTTCAAATTTTTCATACAAAAAATAAGATACCAAAAACTCACACCATGGATTTAAACTCAAAAAACCAAGTCATGGAAATGGAATGTATAGGTGTGAACACATTCGATAGGTAAATAAACTCAATCAATCATATGTGCACGATGGATACGTGTATTCCTAATGAATGAACATCAAAAGGTATCCTTAGGTGTAAAAATTATTGAATTTAGATGACATCGACTTATACAAATCAACAAATCAAAGTCAAAGTGATTTCCACACCAATAATGTCCAAAACTATTTAGTGACGTTTCGAGAACTTTTCAAGGACGTGCAAACCCTTTGAATTATTTCCATCCAAAAATCCCTCATGTATAATAATGCAATTTTATTTTTCTAACGAGGTTCTAAATTCTCAACTTAGAGAAAACCCAAAATTTTGGCATATTTCATCTTTTTATTGCTTTAATTTTTTGTGCGGGTTCTTTTTAAACGGTGTCTTTCATGACGTAGTTATTATTCACTCGCAGCCCTTTCCCGTGTTCACTCATCATTTTTATCTTAAACAAACTCCTCATGGGCAATGGATCTTACATGCACTACTTTTACTACTCTCGTATTATAGCACTTGGTTCATTTTAAAGACAGGATTGAGATGAAAACACCCAACCAACATGTGATAAGACAAGCACAATAATCAAACAAATTCATGCATGTGTGCAATAAAGGAAATCATTAGTCAAACATGTAGGAAGTATCACTTAATTACATCTTAATGACTCCAAACATTATAAAGCACATGGATGAATTGACCTATTCTCAAAAGACTATCAAATAGTCACATGGATAAATGGAATGAAATTGTGACTTGGTCATCCTAAGTGTTCATCCATAAAAGGTGTAAACAAAATACAAGACTCCTTTTGGATTTTTTCAAAAATTTTATCAAAATAAATCTTTTTGTATTTTTCAATTTTTTTTCAAAAAAAGGAAAACATTAAAAAATGATACATACTAGCAATAGGCAAATAATGTCATCCTAAAAAACCTCCTATGCTAGTAAACAAGTCAAACCTAAATCGTTAAGTGCGGAGGGTGCATGTGTGGCAGAAACACGTGTAGTAGCAAAACGTGATAGATAACCCAACTTAAAACAAAATTCCCTAAGGTGTACTCTCCTTTTGCAATGGGAAAAAACATATATAGGCCTAAGAACACATCTCTCAAAAACTTTAGGATGTGCTCTCTAAACGGGAAACGGACGCCTAGGTGGGTTAATTTCGGGCCATGTGAATCTGTCACTAAAGTGGGAATCAGCTCGGGTGTGACAAAAAAAGTGGAAGCACCGTCATGACCTTTTCCTAGCCCGTCAACTCTACCCTTATTGGGATTAAGAACCACCTTTTCAACCTTCTTAAGTGTGTTCTCAAAATTGACTTTGACCTCCCCGGCACGTTCGAGATCACTCTCGAGTTGGGGTACACGTGTCGTCAGACTAGACATCGTGTCGGTCAAATCACATTTTTCCTTTCTTAAAACCTCCTTCTCTTTCTCCAAATTTAACACTCGATGACCTAAATCTCTATTATACTTCTTTATTTTTAAGGTCTCAGTGTACAAATCTGCAAATGATTTTTGGAGCTCACTTTCATCTCCTTTACACTCGGTTTCACCCTCACTCGAAACACTCATATCCTCCTCCTCGAGGGTCTCACGAGAACTAGTCCTCTCACCTATATCTAAACTAGGTGTGCTAACCCGACTAGCTAAAAATGCGACACACATACCGTTCTCTTTTTCATCACCCGAATCAAAATCCTCTATGTCTCTATCACTAAGTGTGGCAGGCATAGCCACTTTCTTTCCCTCTCTCCTAAGTCTAGTGGCACACTCATACGCCTTATGCCCTTTACCCCCACAATCAAAACACGTCAAACTTTCTAAATTTTCCACTCTCCTTTTCTTTCTCACCGCTTTCTTTGGCTTCTTTATTTTTCTCAAAAAATCTCTTATTGGAAGACTTATTTTTGTTCATGTTGAGAATTTTTTTAAAATTTTTCGCAAACAAGGCCATATCTTTAAATCAAAATCTTCCTCAGAATCAGACTCACAAAATTTTTCTTTCTTTTTCTTAAAATGAGTCTTTAAAGCAATGCCTTTATCCTTAGCCTTAATGGTTTGGGGAAACATGTCATTCTCATAGGTTTAAAGATCTCCTACAAGTTCTTCCAACTTAAGTGATTTCAAATTTCCCAAAGAGTTCAAAACAGGGACTTTAGGAATAAAGCGTTTTGGGAGATATCTCAAAATATTTTTAATGACATGCGTGTTATCAATCACCTCACCCAAATTAAAACTGGTGTTAACAATGTCCGAAGAACGTGCATAAAAATCATCAAAGCATTCAGAGTCAGACATGGTGATAGCCTCAAATTGGGTGGCCAAATTTTATAATTTTGATTCTTTAACCGCGTTCGTACCCTCACGTGTGAATTTCAAAACATCCCATGCCTATTTAGACGTGGTGCACGTCATAATTCGGCGGAACTCGTCGAGAGTGACAGCTCCAGAAATAGCACTCAAACCACGTGAATTAAAATTAGACATTTTAAAATCATCTTCAGTCCAGGCCGACACGGGTTTTGAAGAGGTGATATTTTCAACGGTTACAGTGGGAGGAGTCCACCCATTTTCGCAAAGCAACCAAACATGCTCGTCAATGGCTTTTAAACTAGATTTCATGCGAGCTTTCCAATAAGCATAATTTTTCCCATAAAAAATAGGCACCTAATTATATGAATGTTCCATTAGAAAAATTGCGATTTTTCACAAAAATTGATTTTTCAAAAAAATCAATATGAGACAATTTTGCAGAAAATAGGAATACACAGTAAAATAGTGTAACCCGCTCTGACACCAATTTATAAAATATGACGATGGTGTGTGATACCGATTTAAATTAATTCACAAGATTCCAATTAAACCTTATTTAATTAGAGTCTATTTTTAAACCAAATTAAGTCATCCCCTAAACATGCAACTATGTGTGTGCGCGTGTCAACCGATTAAAAAAATAAAGCATGCGACACAAATTTCAGGAAAAATCCCCGAAGGGCAAAACCTTTTATTTCTAGAACTTTGAAAAGTTTACAAGACCATTGACATACATACCATATTGCTTTCATCCACAAGAGTAACACATGGTGTCTTCGTCAAACCCTTCAAAGCAACAACTAGAAATCAGCACTGGTTCACGCGCAGCTATACCACAAGGACGCGCAGTCCAGACATGCAGTCTTCAGCAAAGAATCAACACGCAAAAGATCCTCAATGACACGCAATCATAAACTTTGTAGAAACTCCCTCCACAATAGCATGCAGATTTTCGGTTGTAGAGATCTCCCCACAAAGGATAAACAAAAGCAAAGTGTGTTCTTGAACACCAAAAATAATTCACCAAAGCATATGAGATTTTTGTGAATTGAAAATAAAAAGGGATTAAACCCTAAACAAAGAAGTAAAAAAGGATTCTGCAGTTTTGCAGTTTTCTATCTTTCAAAACGATGGGACTTCTGAATGAAAACGAAACCATTTAATGAGTATTTATACAAAATCATGTCGCCTCGGTATACGAGCTCATTCGAACGAGAAAGAGGTCTCACACAAACGAGATACGTGTGTCATTCAAACGACATCGTGTGACTTCACATATCACTCGAACGAGATGCTGATCTCACTTGAACGACCTGGGTGTAAAAAACGAAGATCTCAAACGTACAAAAATTACTCATTCTCAAATTTTGACGAAAAAAGTCCGCTCCAACACTTAGAAAATATTTTGAAAAATTATCCCAAAACTCTAAGTGGAAAGTGAAGGTATTTAAAACATAACCTTACCAAAGTAAATTTTTGCGGATACTTTTTGATGATGAACTTGATTAATTCGAATCTGTCTTGATGTAGATTGCTCTTGAACTTCTTCGATGGTTGTAACGGTATACGAAATAATTAATTGTGATGGACATTCATAAAAATATGTCCTTACACGCCTATACACGTAAAGAAGTCCCACTAGTCACACCGGTGACACTTGAACAAGTGGTTATTTTGCACGTCCGTCCACTTTATTTAGGCTATAACTAATTCATCGCTATCTATCATATCATGTGTAAATGGTGTAACTGCCTGACTTATAAAGGTAATCCACTTGTCCTCAATAGGAAGGGATAACTAACTATAAATAACACGAAATCTTATAAAAAAAGGGGATTACATCTCTCTCTCTCTCTCTCTCTCTCTCTTGCAGACCCTAAATTTGTATTCGTTCTCGTAACTAATCATTTCACCATCGCACTTATGGATGTGGGGACTATTTCTGGACCAAACTACGTAAACCTTGTCTTCTCTCTTTATCTTTCACTTTCATTATCAGTTTATTATTTGTTATTGATTACTACTAACTAAACCCTCGTCTAAGGCATAGATTTTCCAAACTAAATTTAGACGATAACAGATCCTAAAATAGACAACACCAAAATTAACAAAGAGTGTTAATTAAAAACGGTCGATGATCCTAGAGATCCCAAGACCCTAGAACCTTGAATTCTTTAATACTAATTATGGCACTCCATATCTTCCATACATAAGGTGGTCAGTCCCATGTGCAGTCCATAAAGGTTGCCTAACAATTAAGTATCATTCTAAGCATACAAGGATATATAAAAAGAGGAATAATGGATAACAAAATAAATCCAAACCATCAATTGAACTCAATGATATCCAATATAAGTATTAAATTCAGAATAATAATAAATCATCAACTAAGAAAATAAGTAAATTCAATTTCATCGCCAACGTAGCACATACATAAACTATCGCAAAAATGAAATAACAGAAAGATATATAAATAGTGGATGAAACCCCCAAATACAAACAATTTTAATGGTTGAATAGAAATTCTAGAAATAGAGTTTATGTCGCTACAAACTCTACCCTGAAATATAGTTGTGCTGACATGAAATATTTCAACGCAAGAGGGTCGGGCCCATAACAATAACTTCCTAAGAGATCCAAATCAAGGAACCATGTAAAAATAATAAACAGTGTCATTCCTACGACTAATTACTTAGGTTAATATCCCAAACAAATTGTAAGAGAGTAGTTTAATCTGGGGTATTTGGGCCAAATAATTAGGCATAACCCATTTAATGTTGAAAAGACAATATTGATGTAGCAAAAGTAATGGAATTGAGATCATTTGATAATATAGTGGTGAGCAATAAATACAAGAGTGTTTGATAACAAGTGAGTATGCACCAATATATAGTGTAAATATGGATTGAGAGTAATAAAATGATGAATTTTCTTAGTGAACGTGACGTATATATACTCCAATGGTTTTTGACTGGCCTCCAAGGTCATATTGTTATTTTTTTCTAAGAAGTGGGATATATTTCTTTGTTCTTATAAAAGGTCGTATTGTTATTTTATAGGTACAAAAAGGGCTTGACTAACCTCCAAGGAGCATTAAATGTTATGCCACTCTGTCATACCTAACATGTCCAGAGCATTAAATGCTAAGGGGAATGGCGATGTACAAGTCATTTTATGTTCGGTGGCACAATGTGTTGTCAATATATTTTTTGACCATTGGGTTTGTTACCCATGAGTTTATTGAATTTGTTGATTTAGCATGTTGGGCATGATATGCCATTAGTGATATATATCTCCTATAGAATATATGATGTTTTAGTGCCAAAATATGTGTATGTTTAAGAATGCACGATAATTACTTAATGTATTAAGAATGGTTAAGTTAGATGCCTTAGAAATACTTTGATCTATATCCTCCAAATCGGTTCTCCTAAAGAGTCCCATGAGTGAGATTCCTTGATAGAAAATCTAAGATCTCCCAAGACCTGCCAAACTTGGTCCATCACAAAATCTCATACCTTTCAAAAATAAAATGTATACGAAAGAAGCTGGATCGGTGTTGGGTTGCTTGCACCTCTTCAATTAGGGTTGTAAATGGTTAATTGAAATATACTTTGTCATAATCTCCTATTATAGATTTGATAAGGAGGATTTTCATTAATCTCCACATACAGTTTCCCCCTGTAGAAAAAGTTGTTGTGTCAAAAAGAAGTTTGTGTATGAACACCACTTTTTGATGAACTAATAGTCGAATCATGTTGGTCTGACGCTTGTTGAAAATTTAATTTGTTTCAAATATCCACTCTAAATCGCCATTAAATGTTGATGTCCCATAATCTTTTGTTTATGTTCTCCGAATTCTTCTTGGTGATACATGGCACATCATGATTAATCATGTATTATTTTGAGGTTGTGCAATCATCACTTTACCCCCAAACTTGAGATTTTTCTTGGGTCTATCAAATCACAATCAACCTAAATGGTTATCAACTTCATCTTATAAATACTTTCATCTTTATTTGTTTTGAACTTTTTCAAACTTATGCCATTTGAAATATATTGAATAATTTTTAGAGGGAGGAATATATCAATTCTTGTATTTACAACAAATATTTGTTCAGTTTTCTTTGTGATACCGTCATTTCGTCCCTTTTTCTCCTACATAATTTTTTTATAAGTTTAATAAAAAACACCTATTTCAATGGCTTTTACATCTTCAAAATTCATTACTCGTTCTGGTAAAAAATTGGTAACCGAGGCGGGAGAGACATAGTCGTTGTTTGGTTTTTACCATTGTGCCCCTTTTTTAGCAAGGGTGATCTTTTCGCTGCGGGGTTGAAGATTTTGAAGGTACTAAGGATCGTATAAACTATCCTACACTAATGCATGGATCATACTGTTAATGCTTACATTGAGTCTCCTAGTGTTGTGAGGTTTACGTTAGATAAGGTGAATTTCCCTTACTCTTGTGTAGAATTCGAAGGATCAGGCGATGATGGTTTTCGAGCTTATTAATCATATATAAAAAATGTAAAACCTTTCGACCCTATCTATTTTTATGAATTATAGATGTTTATTGATGAAGAGATCAAGATCTAGTGCGTATTCTAGATTTTCAAGGAACATACCCCTTCAAAGGCTAAATCTTTGTGAACCTTATATCTTATTTAAGAGTGTTTGATCTATCTATTCCCCCCACTCTCTTGTTTCTATCTTTTTCACTCTCCTCTTTCTCTCTCTCTCTCTCTAACTAAGTTTTCCTTTCTCCCTCTAGGATTTTCTCTCAAGACTACAAAATTATTATAAGAGAGAAATCGTATGCATTTTATACGAAGCCAGGATAAGTCGGTTACTTGATGCTAAAATGAACTAAGAGGACTAACTATAACCGGTTAGATGAGATCTAACAGTTTTAAAAAATGTGTTTCAAATAAGCTAACCAGGAAAGAGAAGTAAACTCAAAACTCCACTCTAATTGGCCAGTCAAAAAAGTCATGGATTGATCTAACCACCATTAGACCTATTCACTTAATCAACGGTTGAGAACAATATCATATATACTAACACATATAAAACACACGATGTGTGTGATATGTTTGTTTCAAGACACAAAAATGAAGTATCTTTAAACAAACGCTCCATATTGAAAATTAACAAAATTAATGAATGGATAATAAAAATCCGTGTTTTAGGTTTTAAGGAGATTTACATAAATGATTAAAACAGTTAAAAAATTGCTTTTATACTTTAAAAAGTGTACAAAAATTATTTAGAAAAAATAATACTATAAATAAATTTGTAAAAAAATCTAAAAATTGTTTATACTAGTTTTATACTTATATCCAATTTAATCCATTTTTTATCCAACTTTAAATCATGCAAAGTGAATAAGTGATGTGCCTATCAATGTGTACATAATATCCACATAGTACACTTTTTTACTTTCTACCCTCGTGGCATTCTTGATGGCTTGAGGTTGAGGTTGATGTTAATCCAAGAGTAAAACTCTCAATAAACTTGAGTGCCGCCCCATAATGTGATTTTGAAAAATAACATGTATTTCATTAGCTTTTAAGCCACAAACACGAGTGCCACACAATGTCTTTCAAAGTTTGTCCATTTGATTTTGGCCCATGGACGATTATGCTCAAATAGTAAAGATGTATTTCTTTCCCATCTACCTTTTATGCCAAGAGTGCAGCTATTGATCTTATAGAATAGGAAAGATATAGAAACAAAGTAACTCCAAACTTTAGTGGGATCATTGTTTGAGAATGTTAACAATTGTTTGAGCTTGTCAAAGAACTCCTTATATCATTCTTCCCATTTGAATTTGGTGGCTTTACGAAGCGGTTGCATCAATGGGTGGATAATTTTTAAAAGGGTTGAGACAAACCTTCTTAAAATAATAAATTTTACCAAGAAAGCTCTTGAATTCCTCCTATTTATTTGTAAATGGCATGCCATGTATAAATTTTTACTTGTCCTGGTCCATCTACGCGCCTTACCGATCCACCACAAGCCTTAAGAATTCCTATTTGTGACACCAAAAATACATTCGAGGGGGTTCATATTGAGCTTGCATTTCATGTATATGTTGAGTTATTGGACTTGATGATAAGATCATCCAAAGAGACTCTCAAATTCCATGGAGTAAATCATGGAAAAATTCAATCGTCTTTATCTGGTATATGGACCTTGTGTTATTTAAACCAAACGACATACCAGTGTAGATTAAGATGCCAATGGAGTTCTAGATGAAGCTTTCTCCGTATCAGTTGGATCCACTTTGATATGATTTCAACCCATATAGCCATCCATGAAACTATACATCTCATGCCTAACCGTGAATTTGGTCATGCAGTTAACGAAAGGCATAAGGAACTCATCTTTGGGGCAAGATCTTTTGAGGTCTCAAAAATCCATACAAATGTGGATTTAGGTCTTGTCTTTCTTCCCCAACAAAATAATGCTAGATAGCCAAATTGGATTCTGAATTGGCTTTATAAATCCAGTTGCCAACAACCTATCCACTTAAGCTTTGATTTTTAGATCTAGTTATGGCTTGTAATTTCTAGTTACTTGTTTGGTATGAATAGTATAAGGCATAACATTTAACTTGTGGAAACTTACCTCTTAATCTAGACGAGTCCTTTTAGTGTACTCCCACAAAAAATGTCTATTCTTTGATGAGATAAACAAGTCATATTTAATTATTGCCTCCGAGTCTATTACAATAAAGACTAGCTATGGTTCCTCATTAGGGTCTTCTAGATCAATTTGTTCAGCTCTTGTATTTGTGGTTTTGTCTAATCTTACACGCATTCAGATTCATCTTTGTTGTCTTCTACAAACTCTCGTATCTTATAATTTCAATGATCAAATATTAGCCTTGATTTCCCATAAGAAATATTCATACTCTGGCTCCAGGTCAGCTTCCTTACTGAAGTCCACTACTCGCTCACATCTTTATAAGCAATAGACCACCCAGCTATCATTAAGCATAACTTTCTTATACTTTTGCTCTAGTGGTGGTGGTGATTTCCTTTCGTTTGAACTTCACATTGATTCATAACTGGCTTTTCCCAATCTGTTTAAGGCACTTTGTCTTCTTAGTTCCTTTTCTTGGGGATTCTTAGCTTCATTCTATCCCAAAGTGAATTGGTAATAATAAAAATGCATATTTCGATGATGATTAAATTTACATGTTTAAGTGATTTATTTGTGCCATATATTACATTTAATTAATAGGTGTAATTTATTAAGAGTGGACTATATGTGGTTAAACGTAAAATAAATATGTATGTGTTTTATTCTATGTTGAGAGGTATTATCGTGAGTTATGATGTATTACAATTTGGAACAGACTCTGGAGTGTTACGGAGGCCCAAATATATGTTTTTATCATTATGAGTTGGGCCCCGGGCTAGGTATACCCTTCAGCTACGTTTTGGACTATTCTGGATAGTATTTTGGGCTCATTTGGATGCCCAAAATAGTCCTAATATAGTCCTAAGAGTTTAAGGACTAATTAATAGAATTAGACTTCACTAACAATATAATTTACATTAAAGAAATAAACCCTAACAGCCTTAGACCCGTGGGAGAGCTTAAGGAAAATTTTGGGGGAAGAAGAACAAGGATCGTGCATGGAAATTCCCCATTCATGCACCCAGGTAAGAAATCTCGTTCTTTATCATGTGTAATTCGTAATTCTTTTATAATTCATGTTATGTAGTAAATATGAGATTTAGAGCACAGTTTAGGATTGTCATTTAATATCTTCATCATGTTATGTTAATGGATTAATTGAGATTAGTGTTGAATTTAATTCTGACTTAAAAGGCTAAAGATTTTAAAGAGAAAACCTGAAATTGAATCATTGTGGAATATAAATATGTGATTATAACTCAGGTTTAGGATTTAATTTTGTATATAAGTTGAATCCCCATGTTAATTTGATGATTGGATATGAAATCGTTGGTGTATTAGACTCCATTCAATGTAAAATAAGAACTAGGTTTAATTTGTGAACTTTGCGGAAATAAACCCGTATTTGATGTGCTTGGGTCATAATCCTTTTAGAATTTATGTAGGATCATGAACCAGTGATTAGATTTGATTATTGTATAATATAGATTTCTGGATGGAAGATTTTTGGGTTAACAATGGGGTTTTATTTTTGAACTTGCATTTCTGGGATGAAGGAGGCAATCTGTGATTATCTCATTCAAGTGAGATTAGTGTCTCATTTGAACTATATGGAGTGTTTCATTTGAATGACCTTGAGGTCTCATTCAAACCACTTTGTGCTGTCAACGGTGTTTGGGGCGACAGAGGATGGTTTTGGGTTTGGGGCGCAAAATCATTTATTGGGAAATCGTTATGGACTTATAATAACAGTTTACGATGGTAGTTAAACTAGAAAATAATGAGATGAGACTTTAATGTGGGTTTGAGTTTTATAAGCCTTAATTTAGTTAGAAAAATATGGCATTGGGGATTGGGACGATTGGGGTTATATGTGAGGGTAATGCGACACCTTATAGTATGTGTGAGCGCGTGTACACACACACACACACACACACACACACACACACACATATATATATATATATATATATATATATATGTATATATATATATGTATTTTGATTTATGCGAACATGCTATTACTCATAGGGAATCTATCAGTAGGGGTTGCTTTAAAGTTAACTCAACATACTAAAACATGCAAATTTACGAGGAAACCCATAGCGAGAAAAACCTCGGATGACCCAGCAACACAAATTCACTACGACGAGGAATTTCAAAAGTCGACAGGTGGTTTAAACACAGACTCTACTTCCTCGTAATCCTCGACGTGTCTTTGATCTTCCACTTATCCTCCACAGTGATACACACGAGTCCACCCACGCAACTTTCACAATGTGTGAGTCCACACACGCCTCAGTGTCCATCGATAAGGCTCAACAACCATCATCGAATATGGAACACGGGCGCACCACTTCTTTACTGCAACACCACACAACAGAGTTTATTGTGTGTAAATAACAAACGAGGTATGGAATCCACAACATGAAATTTTTTTCGACAAAATGAAGAGAATAAAATTCTTGGTTCCCACAAACAAGATCTCAAAGCAGATATGCTAATGAAATGTAACAACTACACTTTCGAATCAAGTTAATTAAAAACCACAATCCCCTACAATTCTTATTTTTACCCCTCATAAACTATGCGAATTCAAATGTATCCTAAATAAGGATAAAACTACTCTACAAAACCTACAACTTTATTAAATTTCCCAAGTACCCCTAAATTTTAACATTTCTAAGATGACCCCTGAACTTTTTAAATAAGTATAACTTGACCTATACTTAACCCCTGGCTGGACCTAAACTTTATATCAAATTAAATCTTTATACTTCTACAAACTATAAAATATAAATTCAGCCTTATGTATCCTAAATATTACATAAATGCCCCTATATATTACAAAAAACCCTATTTTGAACCAAATAAGTATTTATACTTCCAACCAAGGAATAAAAACTAAACAACCAATATTTTCACATTCCACCCTCTCCACATAGACAGAATAATCCAAAAACACATGCAAACACCATATTTACATGTGAAGTTCAATTTTCCATTAACTTATCTTCTTAACCTTGGGAAGAACCCACCTACCAAACAATCCAATACATTCTCCTATTCACACCATATAAATTCCCCTTGATCAGAAGCTCTAAATCCCACCTCTTAAGGTTATCCTTAATTCAAAAAAATTCCCTTTAAATAGGTATTTTGTCATTTTATGCATTATACTTCATTCTTTAAATTCCAAACTTTTTTGTGTTGATATTATACTCATATCGATCAAAATAGTAGAGCTTTTACGTCCAAAATGACCTCTATACGAAAAAACAGAAAAAACCCTCCATTAAAGTTTGAGCTTCAATGGTGCAATTTGGTTCTTTGACTTTGAACCAGTTTCAAAGTGAGAAAATGCTTCCTTATGAACTCAGGAGATCTAATGCAATGATCATTTAAAATAAAACATAAGTAATGAGCTTCAATTGCTCGAAGGTGTTCTATTTCCTAAAAATAAAAAAAACTCAAATTCTCCACAACTAGACCACCTCAATCCTTCAAACCAAAATCCAATTCTTCCTTAGGATAGTAGAAACCCAACTCTGTTCGTAAATACCTCTGCCATATTTAGTAGAGCTTTGAAAGTTCAGTCAAATTTTCTGAAAGGCACAGTTTTATAACTCGATGAATACCGAGCCTCAATCCATACTTATATTTTTTGATTCCTTGTTAAAAATTAGGTTGGGTTAGTTCAAGAATCATCTCAAATGGTTTAGAAAATTAGGAATTATTTCAGGTCAAAGTTTTTCAAACTATAGGTCAACTGTCGAGAGGATGAAGATGAACTTTTTCAACCAGAACCATTGACCAAGCGCGTGAGGGAGGGTGCGTGACCAATCAAAAAATTCTGATTTTTTATCCAATATTTTTATTTTATTTTTCTAGTCAAAATGGTATAAGGTAAGAATGTGTTTGGTCAAACCTAGCCGAAGTTATTAAAAATTAAGGTTTTAGGTTAAAAATATTTTCCTAAAATTGCAAATTGACCCCTCTTGACTTTTTCAAGTTATGAATTTTAACCCCAACTTTTTTCTACAAATAGTTTGATTTATTTTGAATAAAAAAGTCTACACAAAGTTCAAATTTTAACCTTAAAAAACCTAAGATTTGAAACTCCCAAAATATTTACAATTTAAATCCCTAAACTTTAATACACACAACTTTTGGTACACACTCACCAAAACCAACCTTATTTCCAACCATACTTACTCACACAAATAATTCTATACAGATAATCAAGTAACAGGGTTGCCTAACACACTATTTTGACCTTCTTTAATCCATTCAAATATCGATACAAGTAGGTCATTTACCTTTTTAATAGTAAACTTTGGCGTACTTGTTTAACTAATATTGATATCATTTCGTGATAGTCCAATTTGATTCCATATGTGTGCAGAGATTACCATACTCATATGTTATTATATTATTCACGAATTGTTTTAATTATGATAATTCGAATCAACTTACACCTTTCTCACCTAATAACTGGTATAATGAAAATTCTTTGTAATGATTGATTCAATTTCCTTGTCGTTGCATTATTATTTATTGTAAAAGCATCAGTAATAACTAGGGAGTAGACTGTCGTGTTATCCAACATAATTTTCTACTTGGCCTATGGTCTCAAATGATTGAGAGCCCAGATTTTTGGCAATATACGTATGAATGCCACTTTAATTGTGTGTCTAGCCAATTACTTTTCTCCAAAAATTTTGGATTATCTATTATTTGGTTTTACTGGTGGCTTATTTATTTCTATGCCCACTTTGAAATTTGGTAAGTATGGGAATATCAGGTTAAAACTCATTGGATTTCTTATTATGAAATACTGTCATTTGCCACACATTCAAATTCCATACACACTCCATCTTCCATTTATAAATATAATTTGTAATAAAATTGGTAGAACCTGCTTAGCATATTTATGCTAATTTCTTTTTCCTCTAGATGGCCCAAAAAAAGAGGATAGTCTCTCTTCTCTTTTTGTGACAAAAACTCATCACAGGTTTGTATATGTAACTATTTGGATGGAGACTAAATTATATGGGAGCAAGGAGTGGCACTTTACTATTACCTAATTTATATTTCATATTGACAATAAGATATAATTAACCCCTGTGGTGGTAGTACACTATATATGACACTTTAATGAATAAAGTTTTGTTTTCTTCCTTAACTTTAATTCATTGTTATATTTATACTCTCTTGTACATTCATACCGAAAAGCAGGGTGTGACAAGTTGGTATCAGATCATGTTTTAAAATTAACATTTCATCGGGTTAGAATCCAATACAGGAAAAATTCTATAGTATATTAGTTATTTTATCTTTTCGTCACGTCTTTATCAGTATTATATTGTAAATTTCATTTTGCAGCATGAACACATGGGGCTCTCTTTTATTTAGTTTGGATATCATTCCAAACAACCATTGGGAAACTATTGTTATAGAATAAGCATTCACACGACTCAGAGAAATGATTTGCATCGTTGATGAGGACTGGGCAGACTCGAGCAGTGACGTGACGTGATTGGTGTTAACAAATGGAGTCTCAGGAGAGGTACAAGTCATGAGAAAAATAAGTGATTTTGTGGATGATCTATTTATACTGCAAGAAGAAATCAAACTTTCTCTAGCCAATACATAACCATATCCTCCGCCTTATCCCGAGACTATATGAAATGGTAAACTTATCATTGTAATTTGTTCAAATTCAAGTGATTTTATCGATAATGATCCATTCGAGCCTGATGACTTTTTTGAAGTTCCAGATTTTGATTATTTAGAAACTAATGTTGTTGTTCCCTCTTAGGAAATCCAGAAAGAAAAAACTTCCCTCCTAATGTAACCTAACAAACAAAGTAATGTATATAATGTGCCCAACTACTATCTTAGGAGGTTGACCAACTCTGACTTATGTAAAATAGGTAATGTTGTGAAATACTACTCTAACGTAACATATAACGCTATCCTTTTGTATAATATAACTAGGCATATACTATTTGTTTTATGTTCTTATGTATTGTTGTGACCATTCTATTATATTTTTGGATGGTTAGTACTCTAATTCTCTCCACCGAAACTCAAGCTAAACAAACCCACACTTAAGGAATTATGCGATGTCTTCAAGAATTAACATCCCTAGCTCGACAATAATAAATTTCTCTCCTAGATCCAGAGGAAATCTCAGGCGAAATCCGTAGAATGAATGCTCTCAAAGAATTTTTGAGACAATAACCTCCTTTATTTCTTGGAAAGCCAGGTGCCAGTGAAGCTGAGAAATGGATGTGTCATATTGTAAAAATTTCTTAATGGAATATCGATAGCTACCAATCTTCGAATAATTCTTGTTGCCTATATATTCGAAGGTGAAGCTGATTTTTTGTGGAAATTCATGTCGCATAATCATAGTGTTGTTACATTAACTTGTGAGAAGTTTGAAGAAATCTTCTTCAAAAAGTATTTTCAACTGAACGAGATCAACGAACTATAGATTTCTTAAGGTTACAACAAGAGAATCTATCTGGAGCTAAGTATGAAGCCAAGTTTACCTAGTTGTCCCGTTATTCCATTGAGTATGTGGATACTGAGATAAAGAAATGCAAGTCGTTTGAAAGAGGACTACATCCAAGGATAAAGATTTGTATTGCCCATTTGCAAATTTGAGATTATTCTCAACTTATTGACATTGCAGTAATTGTGGAACGAAGTTCTTCTAGTGTTGTACGATCCCCTCATACCGTTATTAGAAATAATCATGTTGTTAGGACCATACCTCAATCTCGACCTCAGCCTTATCCAAAATTTTAATGGACAATTTTATTCCCAAATTGGGCACTCATCCATTGATTCGTTTTCATGAATGTTAAGAATTAGGACATATACGCCCATAGTGTCCGAAGTTGAAATTTCCTCCACTCTACCGTTAGTTTGATAATCCCCTGAGAATTCAAAATTCCCGTCCTATCCAAAACCAACCCAAGAAAAAACCTATCAAGAAAATTGTACCAGTCCCTCGTCATGGAAAGCATTGTGCTATACTGCCTATACAAAACTCCCATGACGTAATAGAAGGTATACTATTTTTCCATAATCTTAGCTGACATATTTTCTTTTATTCTGGTTCAACATATTCATTTATTAGTCTTTAACTAGATAAAATCTTGCAATTATTACCTACATCTTTAACTGTTTCATCGGAAATAGAATTACCTACATGTGAAATCAACATACCAACTCAAGGGTATGGAAATTTTAAAATTCATCTAAGTTTAGGTACACTCTTGGTAAATTTGATAGTTTTAGATATTTACAGTTTAAATATTATTATCGGAATGGATGTTTTGTCAAGATATCACGCTTACATCGATTGTTGTGCAAAGAAGTTTATTTTCAAAACCAAGACAATTGTTCCTTTGTATTTCAAGGATCAGGTCCTTCTGAGCCATAAACCTCGCAAATTCAAAATTCCTCTATTTTAGTTCCCATAATTTTGGAATAATTCGAAGATGTTTTCCCCGAAGAATTACTAGGAATAACTCTTTCCCGAAAAATATAATTTAGTTTAAATCTTTATCCCAATACTCTCCCTATTTCGATACCTCCGTATCGGATGGATGCTTTAAAACCTCGAGAACACTGTGCCCAACTAGATGATCTTCTTGAAAAGGGTTTTATTCGCCTTAGTTCATCCCCTTGGGGAGCTCCCGTATTATTTGTCAAGAAAGAAGATTGAAGCTTTAGGTCATGCATAGATTATCGTAAGCTACACTCAGTGACTATTAAGAATAAGTATCCTCTACCCAGAATCGGAGATTTATTCAATCAACTTCGCGGAGCAAGGGTCTTTTCTAAAATAGACTTACGATCTGGTTACCATCAATTGTGAGTAAGAGAAGAAAATATTCCAAAAACTGCTTTTCGAAATCGTTATGGGATTTCAAATTTATCTTAATGTCGTTTGGATTAACCGATGCACCCGCAACTTTTATGGACCTTATGCACAGAATTTCTAGACCTTTTCTTAACAAATTTTTTATTGTATTCATTGACGATATTATTTTTTATTCCCAAAATCCAGTAGAGCATGCCCAACATTTAAAAGTAGTATTAAGCACTTTAAGAAACCACAAGTTCTGTGCTAAAAAGAGAAAATGTGATTTCTCACTGAAAGGAGTAAAATTCATAGGACATGTGATTTCTTGAAATTGAATTTAAGTCGATCCCGCCAAAATTTCAGCCATTTTAGAATGGAAAAATCCTACTAATATCACGGAGATAAAAAGTTTCCTAGGATTAGCCGGTTATTATCGACATTTTTTGTAAGGATTTTCTGGCATTGCTCTTCCTCTCTTAAAGCTAGCTAGGAAGGAAGTACCATTTGTATGGACTGGTGAATGTGATCAAGCATTACAAATTTTGAAGGACAAATTAACTACTGCTCCTATCCTAACTATTCATTTTAGTGATGTAAGCTATGACGTATATACCGATGACTCGTTGGTGGGAAAGTAGTAGAGTATGGAACACGACAACTCAAAAATCCATGAGTGTAATTACCCTGCCCATGATCTTGAGTTAGCTGTTGTAGTTTTTACTTTAAAGATCTGGCGTTTTACCTTCATGGTGAATAATTTCAGGTCCTTTTCGATCATAACAACTTAAAATATATCTTCACTCAAAAATATTTAAATCTAAGACAAAAAAGTAATTGGAAAATTTTGGAAGATTACTAGTTTAAATTAGAATACCACCTAGGAAATGGTAATGTGGTAGCCAATGCTTTAAGTCGTAATCCCGTTGAAAGACTCCAAACTTCTCTTATGACATTGCTCCTACAATAGAACAATATGATCCTCAATTGATACCTCCTTTCTCAAAATTTTCCAATATAATGGCATATCCAAATTTGTGAAAGAAAATCTTAACACAGCAGCCTTAAAATCCCTTTCTACAACATATTCAATATAATAGCCATGACTTCTTATATGATAAGAAAATGGGCTTACAGTTTAGAAATAGATTTTATGTGCGTGATAATTCATCTCTTCGAGAAGAATTAGCACAGGAAGCCCATTGTTCTAAGTTTATGATTCACCTCGAAAGTTCTAAAATGTACCACACTTTGAAGAAACAATATTGCTGGCCAAATATGAGAAATGATATTGATAATTTTGTAAGAAGATATCTTACTTGTCAACAAGTAAGGATATAATATCACCATCATGGTGGACTTTTCTAACCCTTAACAATTTCAGAATGGAAATGGGATCATGTCACAATGGATTTTATCAGTGGACTATCTCGTACGTTTTAAGGATATAATTACATTTGGGTAATAGTAGATTGACTTACCAAATCTGCCCATTTTCTATAAGTGAAAACCACAGATTCTTTTCAAAAGCTCAATAAACTCTACATTTGAGAAATTGTCTGATTACATTGAATTCCCCTATCCATCGTGTCAGACAGAGATTCCCATTTTGTAGGAAAGTTTTGGCAAGCACTTCAGACCGCAATGGGTACTAAATTACATTTGAGTAGACCAACTAATGTGACGGAGATTCGTAGTTTTCTTGGATTAACAGGTTATTATCAAAGATTTGTTGAAGGATTTTTCTAGTATTGCCAAACCTCTATCTAGATTAACCCAAAAGAAGGTGAAATATGAATGGTCTGAGGAATTTTAGAATAATTATCGAGTACTTAAGAATCGATTAGTAACTGCCCCAATTTTGACTATTCCTTTCGAGATGGGGGGATTTGTGATTTATAGTGATGCTTCTAAAAATGGTTTTGGATGTGTTCTAATGCAAAATGGAAAAGTAGTAGCTTATGCCTCGTGACAGTTAAAACCACATGAACAAAATTATCCAACCCATGACCTAGAATTAGCAGCTGTAATTTTTGCTCTTAAGATTTGGAGACATTATTTGTATGGTGAGACTTGTGAGATTTATACGAATCATAAGAGTTTGAAATATATTTTTACCCCCAAAGAATTAAACATGAGATAAAGGAGGTGGTTAGAATTAAAGAAGGATTATGATTTGAATATTCATTATCACCCGGGGAAAGCTAATATAGTAGCTGATGCTTTAAGTAGGAAGTCTACAGCAAATTTAACATGTCTTATTACAAGCCAGGAAGCCCTGTTGGAGGATTTGAGAATTATGGAAATCGATGTATGCATTTATAGTAAAGGAAGAATAATCGCAAACTTACAAGTATAACCCATGTTAATGGAAATGATCAAAATTGCACAAGTAAATGACCCAAAACTAAAGACGATTAGAGAAGAAGTTATTGAAGGGAAGAGGATTAAATTTGTGATACGAGATGATATATTGAGATTTGGAAATATAGTGTGTGTGCCATGTGATGGCCAACTAAAGAGGCAAATTTTGGAGGAAAGTCATTATTCGAGATTCACATTTCATTCCGGATCTACAAAGATGTATAGGGATCTTCGAGATGTATTTTAGCGGAATAACATGAAAAGTGAGATAGCCAAATTTGTATATCAGTGTTTGGTTTGTCAACAAGTAAAAGCTGAGCATCAGAAGCCATCAGTATTACTACAACCCCTATCTATCCCTGAGTGGAAATGATAACATATTACTATGGATTTTGTGACAGGTTTACCCAGGAGTTCAAATGGTAATGATTTTATTTGGGTAATTATTGATAGGTTAAATAAATCTGCTAATTTTATTCCCATTAAGATTACCCATTCTTCAGAAAAGTTAGCTAAGTTGTACGTGTGGGAAATTATTAGGTTTCATGGAACCCCAGTTTCAATTGTTTCTAATCGTGACCCTAGATTTGTGTCTCGCTTTTGAAAAATACTACAAGAAGCCATGGGAACACAATTGAATTTTAGCACCACTTTTCATCCTCAAACATATGGTCAATCTGAGAGAACCATTCAAATCTTAGAGGATATGCTTAGGGCATGTGTACTTAATTTGAAATGGAATTCGGATGATCATTTACCATTAGTGGAATTTGCATATAATAATAGTTATCAAGAAAGTATTCAAATGGATCCGTATGAGGCACTCTATGGTAGAAGGTGTCGTACCCCTGCATGTTGGGTAGAAGTTGGAGAAAGAAAATTATTGGCACGAGAATTACTTCAGATCACAACAGAGAAAGTGAAATTGATATAAGATCGACGTCGAATCGCTCAAAGTCATCAAAATAGTTATGTCAACAATCGCCATCCACAGTTGGAATTCCAAAGAGGAGATTATGTGTTCTTGAAAGTATCACCAGCAAAGGGAGTAATCCGATTTGGGAAGAAAGGAAAATTGAGTCCAAGATACATAGGACCGTTTAAAATCCTTGAAAGGATAGGAGCTGTTGCGTATAGATTAGCCTTACCCCTAAATTCTCTAGTGTTCATAATGTGTTTCATATATCAATGATGAAGAAATACATCCCAGATCCAACGCATATCCTAAGTCATGAACCTCTTGAAGTTGGAGAAGATTTGGCTGACATTGAGCATCCAATAGAAATGTTAGACCATAAAGATAAAATATTACGAACCAAGGTAATTCCACTAGTCAAATTATTATGGAATAATCATTCCATTGAAGAAGCAACATGGGAGCGGGATGATGAAATAAAGGAGTGATATTCATACCTATTTGAAAATTAATGTAAGTAAAGTTTGGGCACCAAACTTTTTATAAGGAGGGTAGGATGTAATGACCCCACTTTTGTATGTTCATATATAGTTTTAAATGTTGTATTATTTCATATGTGATATGGATAGTTTTAATTTATTATTTTTAGTCTAATCCTCCCTTCATAAATCATGAAATTTCAAATTAGTTACAAACATAAAATTTTGAAGTTTTCGGTAGGAATGTTCGTGTTGGAGACTAGTTTTGAATATTATAATATAACAATTGACTTGAGGTAAAAACTAAAAATTTATAGATATATGAATTAGTTTTGTAACACAAGAAACTGTGTGTTAAAAGGAGGGCCGAGAAAGAAGTTTTATCGAAATTACGAAATAAGGACAAATATGTCCATCCTTTAAGTTGTATTTTGTCTTATTACCACACCATGTGTTATATTTTGATTGGTTGGAAAGGGAGACTGGTTTGGCCGACTTAAACACTTTGAAATATCCTCCTTCTTCATCAAAATGGATTACATCAAAGTCTTATAACACATCTTATGCTAAATGATAAGTTTTGGGGTAGAAAATAAAATTTTATGAAACTTTAGGGACTTAATTTAGATAAAGAAAGTTTCATGGACTAAAATGAAAATATAAAAAAGGACCATTTTGTAAATAAAATATTTTCAAGGACCTCTAAGAAATATTGAAAATGCATGGTGTAAAATTACTAATATAGCCTTCGTGTGTAAAATGACCCTCATACCCTTAATAACTTTACACCTCGTGCTGTATTTTTGCTACCACACCTTACACGTGTAATCCATATAAATAAGGATAAAACACATGTCATGCATTTAAATAAGGCTAAAACATGTGTCGCCGTTTGCTGAAATAAAGACTGCAAGACAGGCCCATTACGCGACACGTCAACACTGACTCACTAAAATAGAAGCTTAGTCACCCGGACACGTGTCAACACCCAAATAACATTGACAACTATAAATAGAGCCTTTAGGATAAGTTATTACATGAAATTCATTCTAAACATCAGAGAGAAATAGTGAGAGAAAGTACGAGGAAGTTTTAATAAGAAGTTTCGTCTTAATGATCCAAGACCCGATATTTATAACTTCGTACACCTGTTTTAGGTGAGTAATCTATGGCATTCCTTGCGTATTTTGATTATATGATATTATGAAAACTGTATATATTTTGTGAAATTTCTTTTATTCTCAAAATACATCTGATACCGATGATTCCTTCGTTTGTTATATGTGTATATCTCTCAATATAAACATCTGATTTGAATTCTGAATTTTTTGATTCGACCTATGGAAACTCTCTTACTATGTTGGCCTTGCTTATAGGGTGGAAATATTTGGGTGGTACCTTCCTAGCTGATTTATCGCTGGTGTGCCCTAAATAAGGCGTTGTTCCAGAAATCATGATTTTCTGTTTGTGTTGTTGCCGAGTGGAAACATTTGGTAACCCTATCTAGGTATTAGAGCGTACATGGCCATCAAAATAAAATTGAATAATTGACATATTGCTCAATTATTTGATCTATTATGTTTTGAACTGTTTATTTTGAAAATATTTACTATCAATTACTACAAATTCCCGTCTCTCTATACATGCCTTTTGTTCTAAATTGAATAGGTATCAATTTTTTGAAAAACCCTGGAATGTCTGGTGATTGAATCTCACTCGGCTTTTAGCTGATGTTGTATAAATAACCATTTTTCAAGAAATAAGTAGACTCATGGAGAGAACATACAAGGACTATGTTGAAGATTTATCTTTTAGAGCTCTTTTTGTTATCATGTTCATTTTATCATTTAGGGTATGTCTGGATCTCTTGTAATAAGTTTTAAATTTTGTCTTAAGTTGTAATTCATCGTTACTTTTATTATAAATGAAGTTTCCTTTAGAAATCTCTGATGACGTAATTCCTTTACTTTCAGTCTTTTACGATTCATAACCTTGTGATTGTTTTTTCGTTGAATTTATTTATGGAAACAATTTAAGTAAGAATTATTGTTTCCTTGGTGGCATATCAAGACGCTCGTTCCCTACTAACCTTGGGACGGGGTCGTGACATCTGATTAGTCCACTTGTTTTGCTCATTCGTCTGCGGATGATAGGCTGTACTCAATTACAACTCGGTACCTATGGCCTTGTGAACACTCTCCTAAAATCGAATGACAAAGATCTTGTCCCAATCAGACACGAGATCAAGCAATACCCCATGTAACCTCACTATCTCTATTATAAGGATCGGCGCATACTGTCCCATAGTATGATCAATGAAAACTGCCATAATGTGAGCTACTTCGATAAAACCATCCACTATCACCCATATAGGATTGTAACCCCTCTAGGAATTAGTTACCCCCATGATAAAAATCTTGGAAGGCTTTCCCCTTCAACTGGTTGAGAAATCCCTACTGGTTTCGGATGGTCCACTCTTTACCAACAGACAGGTGACCCATTGCAAATGAATTTTGCAATATTTCTCTTCGTTTCAGCCCATCACCATTGCCATTTTTAACCTAATACATCTTATATTCTCTCAAATGTACTTCAAACCGTGATCCATGTGATTTTGCCTCACTCCGTGTTAGAAGTCCTTTTCCTGCTCTAAAAATCAATTTCTTATGAAACGTAAGCTTCTGACAAATCTTACAGTATAAGCTTAAAGCTTCCCTGGCTAAATGTTGTCTAATTCACACGACAATCATAATCCACTTCATGATTCAATCACTTAGGGCACCTATACACCCTATGTCTCGCGCATTATTGCCCCAATAATATGTACCACTCGTAAATCGATCCTCGCGCACTTGGCATGCTGATAGGATAAGAGTACACTCAACCACCCCACTAGTCATAACTTAATCACTCTTTCAGTGGCATCATTGTTCTATTCATAATGATGCCAGGACTAGGCATCTCTGTGGGCCTTAAGTTGTAATAAAATTGTAATACCCCGTATTTTCGAAGACTTAAATAATTACGTGATTTATTATTATTATGGGATTAATTAAATTAAAATGTGAGAATGAATTATTAATCCGGATTTAAATTGAATATTTACTAGCATGATGAGAAGTTAGTAACTATTAATATTACTGTGAGAATAAGTAATATGGAATGACGATTTTTATATAATTTGTCGTGATAGAGAAATACGACAGTTTGGTGTAGTAAGTTGGGACGCGTGTGTGCGTCGTGTCAAAACTAATTAAGTGAAGTAATAAAGTAAATTATTTTTAAGTAACTCGTATGATCATTTCGAGTGCGCCGTTGAGTACGGAGGGGTCGAGATATTCAGAAAACACTACCCGGGTATTTTATTTGGACTTCGGGACATTTTTAGGCCAAGCCGGCACCCGATAGGGGTAGTTTTGTAATTTGGATTTTTTGAGGAATTAAATGGACGAAAATTAGAGGAATAATATATCAGCTAATTGGTGATAATTAGGGTTAGGTTACACCAAAATGAAGAGAGAGCCACAGTGGGTGAGGCATAGCAAATTCCAAAGGAGGAGAAGCTATGTTTACCACTTTGCACAAACACCACCACCATCGTGTAGATCGGAACGCGAGGAACGTGTGACAACCCACAATCCGAAATAAGGGGTGGCAAGCCCGATAATCCAACATAACGGAATCATGGATGGAAATCATTCTCAGCATCACAACAATAAAATAAGTATACGGGAAAACCATCCAAAAATTCAGAAAATGGGTTGCCAATTTTTGTTTGTTTTATTATGAGTTAAAAAAATAATTTAAACAACCCAATCTGAAGAGAAAGTGGAATTACAAAAGGACTATATATTACATCAACAACAAATATACAATAAAGGACCGAATATGCTGTCGGTCAACTGGCACATACAACGTGTTACAACAGTTTAATAATTTACATAATACATCCATTAAACAGTTACAAAGTTTGGGCCACACGCCCGAATGACAGACCCGATCATAACTAGAATACAAAAATAGAGGCGTCTAACAACACATCCCGTAATATCCGCAAAGTCTTACGGCTCCCCAAAAGTAACGGAATGAGAAAGATCAAAGCGGGAGCCCTTGCGGCGGAGCACCTGAGCGGATACAATTTCATGCACAAGAAGAAAAAAATGAACGGGTTAGGGCCCGGTTCTATACGATCACCAGATGAATAAAAAGCATGACAGTTAGGAAATATTAATCATGAATGATAAGGATAAGAGTCTAACAACAAAATCCCAAAGCATAATAAAGCAGTTTAAATGATTATGTCTTTTATTTAATTATGCAAGAGAATATAATTAGACATCATAAATTTAAAAGCCTCCATCATTATTTACCATTTCATTCCAATTTCCATTCCTTAACAGGAATATAATACCATCATACGTTCTTATGGCATTTTACATATCTCAAGTCCCACTTGATTTAGAATGTTCATATTCTTATACATATAACGATTCTAAGACCGCCCCTCCGAGTTTCCCCACTCGGCGCGCCCCTAAATGACTATCATCTTCCAGGGCCCATCAAACAAGGCAACCTGGGTACCTAACACACGTTAGGAAGTGGACATATGCCTACGAGTGAGTCCTAACCACACCCGGAATGACCTCACTAGTGCAGAATAAAACATATAACAACCCTGCATATGGCCGAGGACTATAGTCTCCCTGTATTCACTAGCCAGGGGACATCACCTCATGCGCGAGCTTCCCTTATGATATCATTTAGAGAGGTGTGTTTTAGTAAATTAGCATTTACCATTTAAATCTTAATTTCATTTCCATTATTCATATTTGTTTCATTTTATCCGAAACCACAATCATTGAATATTCTCATTAATATTCATCATATTTTAAGTCCCGAATTAATATCCAAGTAATCACAATAATGCTGCAAGTACCAAGGTCTTATATACGTCATTAGAGCTCTTAGAGTCTCCAAGTATGGGCCTACAACTCCAAGACACTTAAAGGATTTCTAAAGAAAAGAAAAACCCAAACCTCAATTTGTACACATCCGGAATAAGCCCTATTTAACCCAATCCTAATGTAGGTAGCTATCTAGCTCATCAAGGACTCTAGGAGTCTAAGTTTACTTCATTCAAGAAGGTTCCTAGTCCCAATCGAAGAGAATAAATCTAGGAAACAAAATAAGGTTTAAAGGTTAAAAATAGGGGACTGATCGACCGGTCCTGAGACCGCGGTCGACCGCGTCTCAAAATTTTACTTAAGAAGAAAAGCAGAAAGCTCGGTTTAGAGGGGCCGGTCGACCAGTCCGGGGATCGCGGTCGACTGCACACCAATTTTTATGCCTTTGTGGGAAAGCAGTATGCCCTCCCCCGAAGGCCCGGTGGACCGGTCCTGGGACCGCAGTCGACCGGACCCTTTCTTCTTCCAAAACTAAAACCCAAGTTATACTCTTAAACCCCAATCTCATTTCCCAAATTACCACTCATATACATATAACCACAACAATATTAAACTTCAGCCACTCTCTAAATCACATTAACCCTACAAATCCAAGGTTTAATCACTTGTATATCAACATACACATACATATATATACAAACCCAATAATTTCCTCAAATCAACCAAACACATAACTATCATACAATTTATCCATCTTAGATCATATATTAGCAAATAGAAAACTTGCCTTGGTGTGGGAATTTCAGATTTTCTTGTAGTAGCAACAATCTCCAAGCTTGAATCTCTCTCTTTTCTTCTTTCTCTCCAAATTCTCCACTCTTCCCTCTCTCTCTCTCTCTCACTCTCTCTAGGGCTTGTGGTGTGTAATGGAAAAATGGAGAAGGTTGGGAGACTTAAATCGTGGCTTAAGTCTAATTCCCAACTTAAATGGTAAATACCACATTAAAATGACTCCCAATACGCGTTTAAGTTAAAACCAGTCAAAAGTGCCCAAAACATAAAAATACAATATAGCACTTATTTCGACTATTTCGCACATTTCGGAACTAACTACATCCTCAAAATTATCATTTGGAAATTTTATAACTCATTTCAAGTTCTAATTTCCATCTTAAGCCATAAATGTCATTTTAATTCTTATGACACAATAAATTGCAACATGGTGATATTTACCCACGTATATGGTAAACATATAACATTTTAGTAAATATAACTTATCTCATTAAATTAATACTTACTCCACATTCCAACATTTTATATATAATTACTTCACATAGTAAATAAATATAAAATAGGTTCTCAAAAGCGAGGGTTGTTACATACTCCCCCCCTTATGAGGGAATTTTGCCCCCAAAATTCAGGCGTACCTTGAATAAAGAGATGCGGATACTTTTCCCGCATATCATCCTCGCGTTCCCATGTTTATTCCTTAGCGTTATGATGACTCCATTGGACTCGCACCAAGGGCACTACTCGAGACCTCAACCTGCGCTCCCCATGCTCTAAAATAGCAACAGATTGTTCTTCATATGAAATGTCGGGTTGCAAGTCGATATCTTCAAAAGGGATATGCCAAAGGGATCCATCGCACCTCTTATACTTCTTCAAAGAGGAGACATGGAACACATCATGAATTTGTTGTAAAGGTTCCGGTAAGGCAAGCTGATACGCCACTGGACCCACCTTAGCAATAATGGGAAAAGGCCCAACAAAACGCGGCGCAAGCTTTCCTTTCTTTCCGAAACGCTTGATACCTTTCATTGGTGACACTCGCACCAAGACTTGGTCCCCAATCTCCAACTCCATGTGTCTCTTGCATCGGCATAACTCTTTTAGCAGTCTTGATCTATTCAAATGCGATTCCGAATGAGTTCGATCTTAGAAGAAGTATCCTGGATCATTTCAGGTCCAAGGAATTTATTATCCCCCACTTCTAACCAACACGCGGATGATCTAAAAGGCCGGCCATAAAGTGCTTCATAGGGCGCCATTCTAATAGTAAATTGGTACGAGTTGTTATAAGAAAACTCGACCAAAGGGAGATATTATTCCCAACCACCCTTGAAATCAAGCATACACATACGGAGAATATCCTCCAACATTTGGTTTACTCTTTCAGTCTGGCCATCTGTTTGAGGATGATAAGAAGTGCTTAACTTCAATTCGGTCCCCATAGCCTCTTGGAAACTTCGCCAAAAGTGGGAAACAAAAATCTTGTCTCGATCGGAAATGATATTTAAAGGCACCCCATGGAGTCTGACAATCTCTGCGATGAATAATCGGGCATAGCGAGTAGTGTCATAATCGGTATGCACAGGTAGGAAGTGTGCCGACTTAGTCAAGCGGTCAACAATCACCCAAATAGAATCACAACCACTCTGTGACCTTGGCACGCCTGTAATAAAGTCCATCGATATGCTCTCCCACTTCCATACCGGAATCTCCAACGGTTGCAACAAACCTGTCGGTCGCTGATGACCTATCTTGACCAATTAACAAGTAGTGCATTGAGATACGAACTCATACATATCTCGCTTCATGCTTGGCCACCACTACTGATGGCGCATATCTTGATACATCTTGTCCCCACCAGGATGTACTATAAATTTAGAACCGTAATATTCTGCCATCACCGTCCGTTTCAAATCCCCCTCCTCCGGGACAATGAGTCTTCCTTGGAAGCGTAGTTCACCCTCTGAACTTATCGAGTAAGATTTTGCTCGTTCAGAAAACAATCGACGTATATAGTCTTGATAAACCTTATCCCTTCCTTGGGCTTCTATAACCCTTGCTACAATTGTAGGCGTAACGGTCATCACCGACATGAACGCCCTAACAACCACGTCCTCGTGACTGATCTCTTTCTATTTAGCTTTCCATACATCGGCTAACTCTCCCTCGGGCTTTCTACTCAAAGCATCCGCTACCACATTCACCTTGCCCGGATGATAGTGGATGTCAAATTGATAGTCTTTCACAAACTCCAACCATCGACATTGTCGCATATTTAAATCTTTCTGTGAAAATAAATATTGTAGCGACTTATGGTCCGTGAAAAGACTAAATTTCTCCCCTAGGAGATAATGCCTCCAAATCTTCAAGGCAAAGACAACTACGACCATTTCTAAGTCATGCACCGGATAGTTTCTTTCATGTGGCTTTAGCTTGCGAGAAGCATAAGCAATAGCTCGTCGCTCCTGTTGAAGTACACCTCGTAATCCTTGTAGAGATGCATCGGTGAAGAGTAGGTATTCCAACCCCGGCTTTGGAAATGCAAGGATTGGAGCAGAAGTCAATCTATCTTTGAGTTCGTCAAAAGCAACTTGATAAGAGTTATCCCAAACAAACCTCACCCCTTTCCGGGTCAAATTTATCAAAGGGCTAGCGATCTTAGAGAAACCCTTGATAAACCGACGGTAATAACCCGCCAAACCCAGAAAACTACGAATTTCGGTAGGTGTCGTGGGCTAACCCCACTCCCTCATCGCAACCACCTTGTTCGGATCCACCGAGATGCCCTGCGAAGTCACAATATGACCCAGAAATTGCACTTCCCGTAACCAAAAACCACATTTCTCGAACTTAACATACAATTGGTGATCCCTCAACCTTTGCAGGACCAACCTCCAATGAGTAGTATGGTCTGATTCCGTTCGAGAATACACAAGGATGTCATCGATGAATACAATAACAAATTGGTCCAGGAAGTCTCGGAATACCCTATTCATGAGATCCATAAATACGATGGGGGCATTGGTTAGTCTAAAAGGCATAACTAAAAATTCATAGGACCCATACCTCGTCAGAAAAGCGGTCTTGGATACATCCTGCTCCCGTATCCTCAACTGGTGATACCCCGTCCTCAAGTCTATCTTAAAGAAGTATGACGCTCCCCTAAGTTGATCAAACAAATCATCAATATGAGGCAAAGGGTATTTATTCCGGATGGTGACCTTATTCAATTCTCTATAGTCAACACATAACCGGAGAGAACCGTCCCTTTTCTTCACAAACAACACAGGAGCACCTCATGGCGACGTATTACGCCGAATGAATCCCTGCTCCAATAATTGTTGAATTTGGTCTCTTAACTCCATCATTTCAACGGGAGCCATACGATACGGAGCTCTAGAAATTGGTATCGTCCCGAGCGCTAAATCAATCACAAACTCAATCTCCCGACTCGGAGGCAAACCCTGTATCTCTCGAAAAACATCATCGAATTCTCCAACAACTGGAATAGATTCTAAAGGAACACCTATATCCCGTGAAGTCTCTTCCGCAATACAATAAAAATAAGTGTTAGTATCTCCTTCTATACGAGGCATAACCACCAAAAACATTTCTTGCCCCGGCACGGCATACTCTTGCCATATCAATTGACTATTGCATGATACTTCACTAGCCAATCCATACCCAAAATCACATCATACCCGACCATGTCTAGGATGAGCAAATCGGCCTCAAAGCACAAATTACCGATAGTAATTCCTATATGTTTACAAACAAAGAAAATGAGTGAACCATCACCAATAGAGGACTCAACGCTAGTGAAAGTGCTCTCTGCAGATTTTATCAACTCTGTAGACTGAGCAAAACTTATAGAAATGAATGAATGTGTCACACCCGTATCAAACATAACGTGACCCATATGTACCTGAATAAGGAACTTACCCTCAATCGCTGGTGGCGCTGGCGGAGCAGGAGGATGCATAGCATCCTGGATATGATAAACTCTCCCATACTGTAGCTGACCCTGCTGCGGAGGAACAACCGGATTTGGTGCCTGTGGCAGAAACTGAACATATGGCTGCTGAGGGACTCTAGGAGGCTAACCCCCAACCCACTGAGGACACTCCTTCTTATAATGACCCGCCTCCCCACATTGAAAGCACTTCCCCCACATATTCTCTGAAACACGACCCCAATTGTTTCTAAACTGGTTAACACTTTGGCCCGGATTGCCCCTACCCCCTTGACCACCCCGACCGGTTTGTTGCTGTTGCGAGGCACCCTGACCGTGCCTAGTATTATTGCCACCTGAATTAAACCCACCAAAGCGTTGTCTTTTTGACGAGTCCCATTACTGGGGATCCCTTTCTTTTTGCTTATTATCCGCAGATTGGGACGAGGAAAAAGCTCCTCCTCCATTCCCACTGCCTCCAGGCTTTCTCGCTTGCCCCACTACGGTAGCTTTCTTGGCAATGGAGCAATGCTGCATTCATTACCTCACCAAAATTTTGTAAGGCTGGATTACCCAGCATATGTTGCCGGATTCTCCAGTTCAAAACTCCCATAAATTTTAAAACCTTCCTCTCTTTCGGAGTCACCTCATCCAGTGCAAAACTTGCCAATCGGGTGAACTCCTCTTCGTATTCGACAATGGACCGCTCTCCCTGAACCACATCCTGAAGTCTCCTTCTCATCTCCTTTTGAACTGCGGGAGGAAAATACTTTTGGTCAAACAAGACCCAGAAATCAGTGATCGTCATGGTATCCCTCTATTCTGGTGTAGTCATCGATTCCCACCAGTGTAACGTGGCCCCAACAAGTTTGCAAGTAGCAAGGACTTGTTTCTTCTCCTCACTACATTCCACCATTCATAGATGGCGTTGCATGTCCTTCTTCCATTGGTTTGCTCGAATAACGTCAGAACCTCCGTCAAATTTTGGGGGATGAACCTTTAAAAAGGACTCTCTAAATCTCTCCCATGGTGAAGGTCCCATAGGATCTTGTACATCCTGCGCTCGTTGTTGTTGAGCTTATGGAATTTTCTGAGCCACGGCGGTCATATCCGCATTAACCGCTTGGGCCACTATATTTGTGACTTCAGCAGCATTAATTGTTCCTTGTGGCGGCGGGGGACCAACATCATCTTCTATAACTCTATTACGTCTCGCTGGGCGACCTCTCTTAGGCGGCATCTGAGATGAAGGAACAATAGAGTTAGAATACTATTCAAAACAACCTATATTGCAGAAGATCGCAAATATAAGCAACAAAGCAGTCCTAACATTAGGCTCTATATCAAAGAACGCTACGGTAGAACGTGACAAGTTCGCAAAGATCCTAAAGACTCTAGAACCTGATGCTCTGATACCATCTATGACAACCCGCAATTCGAAATAAGGGGTGGCCAACCCGATACTCCAACATAACGGAATCATGGATGGAAATCATTCTCATCATCACAACAATAAAATAAGTATACGGAAAACCACCCAAAAATTCAGAAAACGGGTTGCCAATTTTTTTTTGTTTTATTATGAGTTAAGAAAATAATTTAAACAACCCAATCTGAAGAGAAAGTGGAATTCCAAAGGACTATATATTACATCAATGACAAATATACAATAAAGGACCGAATATGATGTCGGTCAACAGGCACATACAACGTGTTACAACAGTTTAATAATTTACATAATACATCCATTAAACAGTTACAAAGTTTAGGCCACACCCCCGAATGATAGACCCGGTCATAACTAGAATACAAAAATAGAGGCGTCTAACGACACATCCCGTAATATCCGCAAAGTCTTACGGCTCCCCAAAAGTAACGGAATGAGAAAGATCAAAGCGGGCGCCCTTGCGGCGGAGCACCTGAGCGGATACAATTTCATGCACAAGAAGAAAAAAATGAACGGGTCAGGGCCCGGTTCTATACGATCACCAGATGAATAAAAAGCATGACAGTTAGGAAATATTAATAATGAATGATAAGGATAAGAGTCTAACAACAAAATCCCAAAGCATAATAAAGCAGTTTAAATGATTATGTCTTTTATTAAATTATGCAAGAGAATATAATTAGACATCATAAATTTAAAAGCCTCCATCATTATTTACCATTTCATTCCAATTTCCATTCCTTAACAGGAATATAATACCATCATACATTCTTATGGCATTTTATATATCTTAAGTCCCACTTTATTTAGAATGGTCACATTCTTATACATATAACGATTCTAAGACCGCCCCTTCGAGTTTCCCCGCTGGGCGTGCCCCTAAATGACTATCATCTTCAAGGGCCCATCAAACAAGGCAACCTGGGTACCTAACGCACGTCGGGAAGTGGCCATATGCCTGCGAGTGAGTCATAACCACACCCGAAATTACCTCACTAGCGCAGAATAAAACATATAACAACCCCGCATATGGCCGAGGACTATAGTCTCCCTGCATTCACTAGCCAGGGGACATCACCTCATGTGCGAGATTCCCTTATGATAGCATTTAGAGAGGTGTGTTTAAGTAAATTAGCATTTACCATTTAAATCTTAATTTCATTTCCATTATTCATATTTGTTTAATTTTATCCGAAACCACAATCATTGAATATTCTCATTAATATTCATCATATTTTAAGTCCCAAATTAATCTCCAAGTAATCACAATAATGCTACAAGTACCATGGTCTTATATACCTCATTAGAGCTCTTAGAGTCTCCAAGTATGGGCCTACAACTCCAAGACACTTAACGAATTTCTAAAGAAAAGAAAAACCCAAACCTCAATTTGTACACATCCGGAATAAGCCCCATTTAACTCAATCCTAATGTAGGGTAGATATCTAGCTCATCTAGGACTCTAGGACTCTAAGTTTACTTCATTCAATAAAGTTCCTAGTCCCAATCGAAGAGAATAAATCTAGCAAACAAAACAAGGTTTAAAGGTGAAAAATAGGGGACCGGTCGACCGGTCCTGAGACTGCGGTCGACCGCATCTCAAAATTTTACTTAAGAATAAAAGCAGAAATCTCGGTTTAGAGGGGCCGGTCGATCGGTCAGGGGACCACAGTCGATCGCACACCAATTTTTATGCCTTTATGGGAAAGCAGTATGCCCTCCCCCGAAGGCCCGGTCGACCGGTCCTAAAACCGCGGTCGACCGATCATAGCAGACCTAGGACCCTTTCTTCTTCCAAAACTAAAACCCAAGTTATACTTTAAAACCCCAATCTCATTTCCCAAATCACCACTCATATACATATAACCACAACAATATTAAACTTCAACTACTCTCTAAATCACATTAACCCTACAAATCCAAGGTTTAATCACTTGTATATCAACATACACATACATATATATACAAACCCAATAATTTCCTCAAATCAACCAAACACATAACTATCATACAATTTATCCATCTTAGATCATATATTAGCAAGTAGAATACTTGCCTTGGTGTGGGAATCTCAGATTTTCTTATAGTAGCAACAATCTCCAAGCTTGAATCTTTCTCTTTTCTTCTTTCTCTCCAATTTCTCCACTCTTCCCTCTCTCTCACACTCTCTCTAGGGCTTGTGGTGTGTAATGAAAGGAATGGAGAAGGTTGGGAGACTTAAATCGTGGCTTAAGTCTAATTCCCAACTTAAATTGTAAATACCACATTAAAATGACTCCCAATACGCGTTTAAGTTAAAACCAGTCAAAAGTGCCCAAAACATAAAAATACAATATGGCACTTATTTCGACTATTTCGCACATTTCGGAACTGACTACATCCTCCAAATTATCATTTGGAAATTTGATAACTCATTTCAAGTTCCGGTTTCCATCTTAAGCCATAAATGTCATTTTAATTCTTATGACACAATAAACTGCAACATGGTGATATTTACCCACATATAAGGTAAACATACAACATTTTAGTAAATATTAACTTATCTCATTAAATTAATACTTACTCCACATCCCAACATTTTATATATAATTACTTCACATAGTAAATAAATATAAAATAGGTTCTCAAAAGCGAGGGTTGTTACAGAATGCTTCCATACCAGCAACATCAACGGATCAGACCTTGGAAATCGAGGCAAGTGTTTATTGCTTGCTTTATTTAGCGATAATTATGTTAATGTTAGTCTAGGTTAATAAACCTTTGTTATGCAAGTTAATTTTGGTGAAATTGGAGAACTATATCATAAATTAGGGCTGATTTGATAAGGACTTGAATACCATATACAGATAGGATGATGCCTACGAAATTTAGATGATATTCATGAACAAATATGAGTTTAATTAGAGGTTATGCATATTAATTTAAGAACTAGGGTTCTTGACAATAAAATTGGGGATTTCGGATTATATGAATGATTGGTGATGGTTAAATGATTCTAGGTTGTTAGAATTCATTTACAAATGTTAGGATTCGATTTGGGAATAATTGATTGGAGTTTGGGATGATATTTTAGAGGTTTAAGGGTTGAAAAATGGTGAAACACGAGACTGCCTAAGGTTGAAGACGAAACAGTCCAGGTCGCGAGATCTCGCTCGAAGTCGTTCGAGCGAGATTGGTTGTCGCGCGAAGTCGTTCAAACGACACGTGGAAGTCGTTCGATAGAGATCCATTCTGGTTCGAGCGAGATTTCTAAATTTTAGAGAATTTCCTATTTTTCCCCTATGTTTGTGAACGGTTAATTTGAGTGAGGAAAATTAGTGTTCGATGAACCAAAACAGTGCAGAATTATTGGGAGTTGTTTAGGTGTATTGATTTAAATATTTGGGACGGTGAGTTTACCTTAAAGATTACGAGAGAGAGATAATCGAATTTGTAAATGCGTCGAAAGTATTACGTAATGAATACTTATAATGTTGGTTCTAACGATATGGAACTTAAGAATAAAATTTATGGTAAATTGTGGGAACTGATTATGATCTTGTATTAAGGATTTTCGGGTGACATATTATCCTTAGAAATATACTACGAGAGAGAGAATACCGTAATTTAAAATACGTTGATAGTATTTACTGATAATAATACTACTTATGGAATATGGCACTTGGTTGTGTATACCGTTTGATTGGATGGTTTGTGTGAATACCTATTACTTGCTAGTATTATGTGTATGACATACTTAACTGCTTGCTATCACGGGAGGTGGTGTAGAGACAGTCTTATCCTGAGGGGATTTTTGACTTGTATCTCAGAACATAGGACTGTGAAGACTTACTTGTGATTTGGTAAGTCGCTGACTATGGGAGCGTAGGTATGTGCGTGACCCATAGGTATGTGAACTATGTTCCCCTCCATTATGTGTGTTTTGTATATATGGTTCGTGGGAGACTTCTGAACCGATAGTCCTTATTTGAGTACGAGATGTACCGGGACATGATAGCAGAGTATGCAATGCACTACAGGTATAGCCTTGGGGTGCTGTGTTAGTATATATAAAAATAATGGTGATAATTTATATATACTTCTGTTATACTTACAATGTGATATTTGTAAGATATTAAGATTGGGTTAATGCATATATATAATAGTGAAAGATATATATATATATGTATGCTTTTGGTATATCTAAAATGAGAACATATCAGATTATTAAGGTAGTGAAATCTTCAGTAATGTAAATAGTGAATACTTGACTTTAGTGTGTTAACACTTATTTAAAATGATAAACGTTGAGATCATATACGGAATACTACTACGAGGGGTAATTAAATGGATAAGCCTATAACCTAGTTAGAAGTGTCAGATGGATAGGTTGGAGTAGATGTGCGTTAGGCGTGCACACTAGTCGAGAGGTGAGAATCTCATGTGAGAGTTCGAACTAACATGCATATAATACTTGCTTTAATGCAATTTTAAATACTTGCTAAAACAAATATTTTTACACATCGGGCTCTGACCCGTTTCTTGCATCTCTTTTCTCTTTTGCTATATATATATATATATATGTATGTATTAGTACAGGTGCCCAGCCACAGGGACACCGATTCTAGATACGTGGATGGTTTGCCGAGGTACAACTATTGTTGAAGTTGCGGGGTATTTGAGATTAGACGCTTGTCTCATTTCATTCAGTTCCTAGTTCGGATATCTCAGTTTGGGCATGTGTCGCCCATTATCATTAGCAGAGTTGTGCTCAGTTTACTTTGTATTTCTTCTCAGATGGTTTGAGTATTTATTTTGGTTTGGTTTGTTACTTTGAACTGGAGGATTTTGTCCAGTCTTAATTATTCAGTAATTGTTTCAGTCAGCATTCAATTCTTGTGTATGACATAATTGCATGTTCAGAAGTTTATTAAATAAATTAATTGGTTTCAAGTTTAATTGGAAAATGTTTTGACACTAGCTTAATTAAATGTTAGGTAATTAATTGGATTTAAGTTTTTGAAAGTGATGCTAAGAATGAACCAACCGAACATTCTGTTACAAATTTTATAAAGGACTGATCACCTGATATTTAATTGGGCGGAGTGTCACAAAAATTATCAACTCTCAGTTATATTCTTGTATATGTATAATGACCAAAGTACGAAACTTATGTACTATCGACCAAACTTCACTCCAACTCCCGACGTAGTATATATATCAACAATTGGGTATAAACATATCCCATATGACAAGTCTCATACGTAGTATACTTATATCTCGAATATCCTACGTATCATGGTACTTTAAACCTCAATTACAATATAGGTATTTTACCAACCTATGTATATATATATCAACAAATGTGTATACTCTCATCCCATATACAAATTCCACACGTAGTATATTTCAAGTTTATCCCATAAACTAATAATTCACATTTTATTCACATTTTCCATTACTCCTAACATCTCTTACTAATCGAGAGAATTTAATTAATTAGCTACCTTCAACTCATACTTATTGTTCCAAAACCCAGACTCATTATAACAGGCACAAATTATATTTTAATTCCCAACAATCCTTTTTTTTTGATAAAGTTATAATTTGCCCAAAAATAAAAATACAATTTTGAGGCTTTTCTGCTCCGATTTTGAAAAAACTTAAAACTACAAAGTTGTGGAGAACGTGATTTTATATAAAAACACTCATGCACACTACCAAATTTCGCTTAAAACAATCCTAAAATTATCATACAATGTTCATACTTTTTCTACATATTTCTACCTATGGGTTGTAACATAATTTATCCTCAAAACCTCCACCAAATGATCCCAAACTCCTCATAATTCATCCCAAATGATAAACCAAAGTATGCACATGATTTATAATATCAAATCATATCAAAATCATCATGGAATTTCGATGAATCATACTAATCTTATTTTAAATTCCAGAAAATCTACATGATAGAATTATTTCTCAAGAACACATAAAAACCCCAATTTCCCTCATCAAATAAACCCAAAATTTCATGGTGTTAATTCTAATTTCATCAAAGGAATATTCCTAAATAATTTTCATTTCAAGAATTTCATCAAAATCATCAAATTTTCAACTTTGATTCATTGTTTTCATGGATGTTTATCCGTTCTAATTTAACATGGATATTATACCCGCTAATTGGAACAAGAATTACACTTACCTTAAGGTGTAGGTCTGATCCTTTGGTGAATATGTATGTAGAATACTTCCTCCTCCTTTCCAATCATTTTTCCGGTGGTGGTGCAACCCTTGGTTTGCTCTCAAAACCCCTCATCCTCC